>JAGQAX010000002.1:1909551-3322051 GCA_019142605.1 Cephalopholis sonnerati | reverse complement strand
CCAGCAGAGGATGGACTTCCTGTGACAGCTGACAATGTTTAACCTGCCAAAGACAACGACAGTGCACTTCTACACTGCCATCACTGAGTCCATCACCACCTGGTACACTGCTCCCACTGCCAAGGATAACGGCAGACTGCAGTGTATCACACACTCTGCTGAGAAGGTGACTGGTTGAAATCTGCTATCCCTCCAGGACGCTGAGCAGGCAAGAATAACTGTGGCTGACCGCTGCCACCCAGACACAAACTCCTCAAAACACTCTCCTCTGACAGGAAGCTGCAGTCCATCAGAGCCAAAAGCTCACACCACAAAAACTGTTTCTTCCCGACGGCAGTGACCTCATCAACAAGGCCCGGGTACCTCACGGACATGAGCCCTTGTTACCAACACATTCTCACTCTGACCTCGTCACATATTGACATTAGGTCATGGACTTTCCACATCGAGATATGACGTGCAAGGTACCCTGGGTGTGTTGGTCGTTGACGTCCTGGGACACCGTGTCAACTTCAACCACCAAACACACATGGTTGGTTTTAGAAAAAAAAAAAAACAGGGTTTGGCTTTACAGTCTTACAGGAAGCAAACACAGGCCTCCTGGGTGAAAGTTGGTGATTGTTGGACCCATCCACAATCTCTCCCAACCACCCTACTTGGACTTTTGCCACCTAAACTTTCGTTGTTTTCCCATTACGTTTCCCCCTGACGCTGCCAGGTGCCATTACACAATGACGGCGACTGGCTGCGTATCACGATGATGTGAAAGGAAGGCTTTTTTGTCTGTCTGATCCCGGAAGTCAGTAGTCAGGTTTCCATCCGAATGTCTCGAAATTTTTGAGTGAATTTAGTGAAAATGCGCTAAAAGAAAATGTGACTTTATGCCCGTTTCCATTTGTTATTATTTTGCGATTATTGAGAGGAGAGTGCGCCATGAGATGACGTCATCAGAGAGCGTCTCTCTGCCACAAAACAAACAACACACTCGGCTGACAGTCAACAACTGATCATGGACAGATTCCTGATCGACCTGTTGGCGTTTGGAAGAACTCTGGTCACCATTTTGTCAGCATTCACCGCGTACCGAGCCATCCTGAAGAAGAGATGACAAGGAAGAATTTTAATGTTAAGAGTACTGTCGGAAATAGCTGGAAGGAGACCACCGCGTACCACCAACGTATACGTGTGACGTGGTATCCGGTCCAGACGTGTGACGTGGTATCTGGTCCAGTCATCGTTTATCCGCAAAACCTGTTTCCATAGCAAAAAGTCGTACTTTCCTTTTATCGATACGCAGACAAATCCACCCCCTCCAAGCGTAAAACCTTTTCGCGAATTTTCGGCCTTTTTCGAATTTCTAGCGTTTCCATTAATGTTTATTTCACTATTTTTGAAAATTCGAATAAGAATAGGTGGATGGAAACCCTATTACTGACCAAGTGCACTTGTTGCCGACTTTGCAGTGAGACCGGGTTGTTTTTACACAGAGACTGTACGACAGGGCCGCTAAGAAGTCCCTTCTTTACGCTGCCTTTGCAATTTTACACAGAATCAAATAACAATGGCATCATGCCACTCTAGGGTGTGATTTTAGACGGCATGCTGGCATCGCAGAGGCAGAAAAGCCTTCAGTCTTCCCTTTATCCAAAGCAAGTTCTCTACCTTGAGCCAACATTTTCACTTTTGAAGATATTCCATATCATAGTAACCAGACGCAACCAAAGCATCGCAGGTGAAAAAAGCGCTCCCGAGCTCTAGCAGCTGGACGTTTCCTGCAGAGCAGCTGGCATTTTCTGCCAAGACAGAAACATACGGGTCTTTGGAAACACAGGTGTAAACAATGCAGGTTTGAACTTTTAAGAAGTATGAGCTTTGTCTATAATTCAAATGTGTGTTCTGCTGAAAACTCTGAATAAAAACAGCAAATTTGTTTGTTTACAAGGATATTCCACAGGGCACCATTAACAGTGCTGACTAACTCTACACAGTACATTAAATAAACAACAAACAGAAGGTAATAAAGTCACTGATCAGTGTGCTTCATTCTCAAATCCTCTAGCTCTTCTGTCTCATCACACTGGGATTACAGCCTGCAGTTTGAAAAGTGCTTTTAAGTATCTAATGTCAGTCTGAAAAAAAACAAAAAAACTACAACAGGAAACCCAATTTCTCTGTATTATGAAAAGAGAGGTATACATGCTTAAATGCAGATTAAGAAAATTAAAGGAGACATTTGTATAAACAACATCTGTAATGACATTTCCTTATTTGATTTGGCTGCTTTACAACTCGACTAAATGGATAAGACTGCGGGCAAAGAATCTGTCCGCACCACTCTGAAGTTTTATTGTGAAACACATTTCAGTCCCTGTAATGCTTTTAGGGCCTCAAATCTGCATTAAAGGTCAACACACACAAATACTCACATATGTCCGTACTGTACGTGAACCTGCATGTGTTTAGCTGTGTGATCACATTTATGATTTTTATGTGTGAGGTTAACAGGAAGTGAAAGTGTGTTTATATTTGTATGTGTGTAAATATGAAGGCCAAAACTTATGTCTGAGTTGATGGATGTGTGGCAGTGTGTGTTTTTTCAGAGGTCAGAGGATAACATGAAGCAGACCAGACAGATGAGTGAACAAATGAAGTTTCCACAAAACACACACGCAAACATGTTACAGTTAAAACTTTTCTTTACTGTATGTTCCTCCATCTCCCCCTGTGTCTCTGTTTTTGTCTGTTAACTTTTGGCACGACGATTTGTGCGCATATACACACTCATACACACACTTAAACACACTGCATACTCACAAAGTCCAGGTCAGGTTAAAGGCTAACAGAGTGTGTCTCCCTGCAGGATGAGGGCTGGTCTCTCTGGATTCCTGCACAGGTCAGACACTGGGTCAGCTGTGACGCACACACCCTCTCCCTGTGTGTATGTGTGTGTGTGTGTGTGTGTGTGTGTGTGTGTGTGTGTGTGTGTTAATGCCCCTGAAGCTCCTGTCTGAGTATCTGCCCTATAAAATCTTAATAGTCTCTCTAATGTAGATCCTGCAGCTACAAACGCAGCAAGAGATTCACATCTTACTTCATTAACTGGAGTTCACTGCTTCACTTTACTGCCACAAAAAACCACTGTGCTGCTACTGTTGGTAACCACACACACACGCACACACACACACACACACACACACACACACACAGACAGACACACGCACGTTCCTCTCACCATGAAATCCCTCACACATCAGCGGTATGACATCATGAGATCTGAATGAGACACAGACTATTTGGGGAAAATTGCAAAAAGGAGGTCACCTGCTCTCCAGGGAAAACAATCACAGGAAGATAAACATAGATCAGTGTATCTGAAGGGTGAAGAAGGAAACCAAACTTCTTTGAGGTTCATCACACAAACATGTGCTGCATAAGATTCTTTCACATCCTCATAACTTAACATAACTTCCCAGATATGGACCGTAGACTCAAAGAATGAACTGGCAGCTGAAGATGAAAGTGAGAGTAACCTGATACATGAAACATCTGGATTTTTCCATTTGATGTGATGGTGCTGCCATAAAGAAACAGTGTTTTGTGTCTAAAAATGTTACTCAGTGTATACAGCACTTGCATTACAGATTATGAATGACTTGTTGGTCACTTGGAGGCCACGAAAACAAGCTGCACAACACTAACATATGTTCAACTTTTAAGTTGAAACTTGTTACCAAACATTTGCCTTATACTGCACATCTGTTAGACACAAAGCAACATTATCAGTCATTTGGAGCAGAGTTAACAGCCACCTGATGAATGTAACGGCTGAAATACATGAGGCATGTACGTATATACGTAGGCAGGGCAGCACTGGGTTTTTTACCTGCTACACAGACTCCATCTTTTTACTGTGTGGTTGCTGCTAGCTTCAGGTGGTTGTGCAGGCTTTGGAAGTGCATAGGCAATATTAAGTGGTACTAAATTCATTTCTTTGATTGGCTTGTTTTATCTACAGGATTATAAACACATTGATCTGATCGATTCTCTATAAAATAACACCCACAAGGTTCTGTATTCAGTGTAGCAGCCTCAGTTGATTATAATGGACGTGATCTGCTGTGGTAATGCTGCAGCAGGCAGCCGTCAGTGCCCCATATATTTCAGGTGTTTGTCCAACATTCACTGTCTCTTATGTTGGGTTCAAACTACACGATATCAGCACAACTAAAGCTGAACCTGGCCATCGTATGGTGTCGGCTCAGATAATGAATGAGCAGGCATGAGCAATACTCGATTGTTTTATTCCATGTAGTGTGTCATAGTAGACGACAACTAACGAGATGCCACATGACGTCCTGACAGAAATTCTGGCATGTTTGATTTTTGTTTGGTCCTCCACATCTTCTCCCGTCACAGCCGTCACTTTGACCAATGACTGAAAAGTCACCATGTGATATAAATGTGGGAAATTATTACTGTAACCTGAGTCAGTTACAGTCACTGATGACGACCATGAGATGCAGTTGAAAGATAAGAAAAAACTGTCTTATGGGTGTTGAGTTAAAATAATTCTGTCACACTGATTCTGAGGTCAAGAATAAACTTTCATGCTGGAGATCTTACTGTTTTCAGTTACTATGTCTTGAAAAACCTCGACTAAAATGTACTCTAACATTTTCTGAGTAACATTCTCACATAAAACGACCTCCTCTCATCTCTCCTTTAATGAAAATGACATTTCAACTCTCAGAACTTTCTGGACACTCAACAAACGTTCCTTTTTCCACTAATTGTATCACTATCATTCATTCAGTGTCTCGAAATGAGTTTGACTTCCATAATCCTGTCACGTCATTAGGGATTATTCCTAAACCCCTCCCCTCTCACTTGGACACAAAACCTGAATTGTAAAGAACAACACAGTCACTGCTTCAGTTCACTTCCATTCATCCGTCCACTCATTCATTCATTCGTTCAGCAGACTGCTCACTGCACAAACATCTCACTAACCACCACACAATGAAACCAGCCTCCCTGAACTAATTGCTGCTGGATAGGAAACAGTTGTTGGCTTTACTGGTGTTGCTGGTTGCCAAGTGGGAAGCAAGCATTCAGGAAAAAAGTGACTGGAATAGGGCAGATGACTTCACTGGTCATTGAAGTGTGTGTGCTGTGCTCTGTTCTTATGGTGAAGAGTCCCTTTTATTTTATTCTCGTTGAAACACATTTGTTCCTTTATGTTTGGGTAAGAATTCAGAAAAATGCTGTTATTGTTTGTTTATTATTCTTATTTGTATTTTTAATGTGGCAAAACCTGTGTAATATTTTAGCTTTGGCAGCATTGGTCAAATTTTTCTTTGGTATACTTTTACACAAGATTTTGTTTCCCCTGCCACTCAGAAAGCATACTGACCATTTACAGTATACCTGTCCTCCTGTATTACAGTATTTGGATATTCCAGATCCTTGCATAGAGTGACTTTGCTCAGCACTGATCCAAGCCCCCTGCCTGCATGAATTGGTCAATATTTGACAGCATAGCTGAACCAAGAATAAAATGAACTGCACTTCTTACAAATAATTATTGTCAATAAAATATATTATTGATGTTTTATCCTGGCTTACCATCACTCTCCACTTTCAGCACCTTTCAGCCACAACATTAAACTTCTTCTGCCAAACTATTCCATACTGCGATAGTAAGATTATATCATCTGCATATAGATGTATACTTGGATTGACCCAAATGCTTCAAAACTTTGATTATTGCAATGCTAATTGATGTCAAAATCAGTATTTAATTGCTCCATTTGCTATACCTTTCTATACCTATAGCCTACCCTAAGATACTGTACTCCAACATTATTCATTATGCATCAACATTAATTATTAATTGTTTTCAGACGAGGACATTTAAACTCAGTAATAGGCCTTGTTTTGTGATTCCAACAGTTTGACCACAGGCTCAGCCCAGACCAAAGATTCACAATGAGACAGGCAACTACTTGCAATGTGACGTTCTGCAACGTTCTAAAAAAAGTGCCAGTTCACACCAGTGCAACTGGATGAGATGGTGTCATCTCTAGTCAACAACTCTCTGTCCTTCCGTTCTGATTTGCAGCTTTTCAGACCTATTTTGTGGCTGAATATAATTTGTAGCTTCTTAAAATCTGAATGAGGATAGTGATAGTGAGATACTGGCTACAGTGATGAAACCAAACCAGCATCAGATGGACTGTATTCATAATCAATACGCCACAATAATTAATAACTAGTGCCAATTCATCAGTCAGTGAGAATATGTGTGCGCCAGCAGCAGTGTCAACCCACCGTCTGACAACGGCATAACGTGAAGATAGAAACAGAGGGCTCGGTGGGGACAGAGCACCTAATGCAGCAAGCGAACATGCCATCTGCGGTCATTTTGACTTGACCAGTGGACTTCACTACAAGCTGACTGCCTATCTCAGCTGACATTGGGAAAGAGGCAGGGTACACCCTGGACAGGTCGCCAGACTATCACAGGGCTGAAGATTTAATTTGAAGACTTAAATAATAACACAACATAAACAGAAAGTAGTGTATGTGAAAGCTCACTTCCTCGCTGGGGAAAATGTTCCTTTCTAAACTTGTCTCAATATCCAAGCAACAGGTGGTCAGTATAAAATTCTCCATCTACTCCTGAGTAACCAATCTGTTCTAAAGGTCATCGTTCACCCAACCAGCTTCTAAAAATCAGTGAAGACTTGCTGGTTTACTATGACTGGTGCTTGTAAACTTAAAACAGTCCTTGATAAAGAAGACAGCAAATATAAAACATGATGACACATATAGCCACTGTGGCCACTGTATTTCTTCTTCAGTCTCACTTTGAAACTAGTTTCTATTTGTCTGATACATTTGAACCTCTAAAATAGAGTGACTATGTATAAAACAATTCTTACACTGTTCATCTAATGTGTGTTAAACAGTGATAGGCGCTGCATGACACATGGACGAATTGTTTGTGAAGTATAAGACAGTGAGCTGAGAGCTGGATCAAGATACCGTTTGCAGACTGAAAGCTCATTGAAATCACTCAGGTCAGGTATGTCCCTGCACATTCGCTTGCATCTGACTGAACGCTCATCTGAAGTGAGAAATGAATGGCTCGTTTAAGGAAGTGATTCAGTTCCTTTCGATCAACCAAAACATTTGTTCTTTTCAACGAATCATCATCACTAGTGCAGACAGGCTCAACTTGAAGACAGTGACGGCACTTCAACCTCCTGGTCTTTGTTAATCTCACTTCCACACAGCTGGAGCAGACTGCATTGTGTTATCCTTTAACTCTAAGAAGCAGGAACCAAAAATGCTCCTTCAGCTGTTGCTTCTCATCCAAGATGCCTTCAGACAATGAGTCTGACCTAAAATAACCCTCAGTCTTGACATCCATCATGACACTTCATCACAGGTAGTTTAATTTATTTTTCTTTTTTTAATCTAATTGACTGTTTGAAACATTTATGGGCACCATGACGCTCATCAACACAGCATTACCTCCCATGTTGTTAATCTGTAAATCTCTCTTTATTTCTTACTGCTGCTGCCATGAAGTGTTTTACTGCAGAAAAGAGCATCTGCTGCTGACGTTAACCGAGACCTCAGAGCACAATGCTTTCTAAAACTCTGGAAAATCAAACAAGAAAAAGTAGTTTTACTGCGTGTTTGAGGAGATTTCTATGGTTACAACATTCAGCAGGCTGCTTTGAACACTGTGTCAAGGAGACATTACTTCATTGATCTTTATGGTAATGTTATAAAGTTCTCTACAGCTCCAAAAGCAAGACGTCCACTGAGAAAATGACTTTACCGCTGAAATCCTTTAACTGGCTACAGACTTTCCTAAAATCAGACAGCAAGGAAACAATCAAACACTTCACTTTCATCAGCAACTTAATCAAGTTTGGACTGAGCTTTTATTGCAGAGCCACAAGTTGGGATGTTAACTGACAGGCACTGAACCAAGAAGTAAGGAAAGGAAGTAAAAGTATGAAAGCCGCTTGTTCTCATGTGAAAACAGTCGAAGGAAACGACACATGGTAGACAGACAGACGAGTTCTGTCTCTGCTGCTGTTTTTCAGTTTCTCCCACCACCGTAAAAAAAAAAAAAAATCTGCCACGAATGAAAGCAAAAACTGTCAAAGCTGAGCCCAAACAGCCAGAAAAGCTCCATAATTTAATGACCAAAATTGATCTTAAAAACACCCATTCATCCCGAATCCTTATGTGTTTACACAAAAGCTCAGAGGAACACTATGACGAATGACATGATTAATGTTTCTGTTTCAATGGGGCGCAAAACATATAAATTAGGCATAAAGTGTTTGAATGGGTAATAAACCCTACATTAACTGTAGACAGAATTTTTTACTCAATCTGTCATTTGCCTGTTTAGTGGCGAGGATGTGGAGTAAGAATGCTTTAAGGCCCGAACAAGCTCTGAGACACTGAGGACTCAACGTGAGCAGAGACAACACTTTGTTTCTGCTGAATAATATTTTTTCAGTTCTGTTGTCTGTAATCATTAAAACATTACTTTATCAAAACCTGCGTCACTTGTGCCACAAGTTATTCTGCAAGTTTAAAATAAATGCAGAATGTCATTCTTTCTGTTATAAAATCATTATTACATCATATTACATTTAAAGTATAAATAACCTAGGTCCCAATAAAAAAACCTTGTGGAACACTACAGGTTACTCTTCTAAGATGTGATTCAGTATTATTCATTTTTACAAACTAAAATCTGTTATTCAAATCACTTCTTAATAAGTGCAGTTTCTCTAATGGCTACTTGAGGCTGGCTCCAATAGCGAGCCAATCCCCAGAGCCCCTCATTATTAAAATGCCCAACTTTACAGCAGAAACAAACATGTTTACAGCCTGGTACAAAAAGCAGTTTTGGTCTCATTAGCTAATTTCAACATTCGTGACAACTGTACAGGGGCTGAATTTTTATATAATTAAACATTACTAAAGCTTGAAATTATGCTTAATTAAGGGCATGGCCGGTCTGAGTGACACGTCTGTTCTGTCACTACCGAAGCAAAAATGTTGGTTTGGTAACGTAAACATAACATAACCGCAAATTCCAAGAGTATAGGCACAGCCGAAGCTGTCACTATATCAGTGCGTTTTCAGTTCAGTCTTTAGTGTTTGGTTTAAGTAAAAGACCTTCTTATGAGTCAGATGTTCAGTTTTTCCTTCCCCTACATTTTGTTTTGGGATTTGATAATTTGCATTAGGAGAATCACAGTTAAACATAGCTGTCAACACACTGTGTTAATCAAGCTAGATGCTAGAGTAAGTGTTATCTGGACCCCTTCGTCCAAATATGGTCATTTCTTGCTCCAACGGCAGCGGCCAAAATGCCAAACCTTGAGCTTCAGATGGGAGTCCACAAACCAAGGTCCAAACCAAAGGACAAAAGAGCTCGCAAACATGGATGTAAACAAAACTGTTCTACAGAGTATTTCTTGTATGAGGGAGGAAATGCATTCGACACATTGTCAGACCTCAAAGATTTACATGATGCATTTTGGTAAGGAACACAAAGTATTTCATTTTCTCTGTTTGCAAGAAAACTCCACAGAGCACCTTTAGGTAACTACAGTCTGTGACCTCAACTGAAGGCCCGATAAAGATGAAGGGGTACATCGACAACTTTCCTTTGAAGCTCTCTCTTAACCATCACAGTCTGACATAATTTCCACATTACTGCATCAAATCCACTGAAAAAAACGCCAACCTCAAAATCCTCCTGCATCTACTGTATCACCAACATTCGTAGTGTCTAAACCATTGCAACAGCAGGTATTATAGTTTCAATATGAGTCAAGAGCTTAAATTAACCCTCACAGTAAAAGTACGAACTGACATTAGTAATTTCCTTGACTCCTGCTTGACTGAGGGTAGATTTGTTTTGTTGCCATGTTATTCATGTGCTTCATTAGAGCACTATGTTTTTCTCTTGATGAGTTTCCTACCTGAGTGGGAGAGCTGCAGCCGTGGCCCGGTTTGCCTCCAGGCAGTGGCCTGTGGAGCAGCGCTGGAGTCTGCAGGCTGCAGCCACAGCAGAGGGAGAAGAAACAGCATCAGGATCTGAAGAGACTTCACACCTCCGGCTCTGAGTCCTCCTGCTGCCTGCAGGACTGCAGCAACGATCGCTGTCATCTGACTGATCTTCACTGACGTGGAGAGAAGGATGGAAGGAGGTCGGACCAGCTGGTCACATCACACTCTGCGCTGCAGTCGGCCTGAGGAGAAATAAAAATAGCAGAGATAGAGAAAAACTGGTTAGATGTTATGTTCAATGTGTTTTATCACACAATAAATTAACTCTTCTTTTTAGCCATGACAGCAGCATGTCTCTGTGATGAAAATGTCAGTCCATGGGTTGGTCAGTCAGCTACCTTGGTCCAGATTTAATACTATTGGAGGTTCCCAGATGATTTACCCTGATTGAATTTCACCCAGAGAGCTCTGCTGTTGTTACTTTGCAATGTGTGTAGTTTAACTTTAAAGTTATAGCTGCACAGATTGTAGATTCTACTGTATCATATTTGCGACAGTGAAAGTACATCTGCAGCTCTCTGTTATTCTTATAGTTGTGACCTATTGTTTGTCATATTAATGATCATCTTGTTCACTTAAACAATCAATATTCCTGTTATTATTCTTTGACTGGTCATCAGTTACTTGAATCTGTCATTGGGACTTCTGACAGCTGTGTGTCAGAACAGCCAGAAAAGCATGCTGGCTTGCACACTGCAAAATCTGACCAGATGTAGTACAACATTCTGGTATTTTTGGCATACTGCATTTGACACACTATGTATTGTGACATACTAAATCTTGCTGCGGCGTGCTATATAATATGTTAGTATGGGTACTGGAGTGTTTTTCCTGGTGCTCTTGTCGTAGAGGGGTTTCTAACTACAGTGGCTGATGTGAAATTGCAAATGTACCTATCTAGAGCCAGTGTGTGGTTTGCCTGTCTTGGGCTACTGCAGAAACATGGCGTTGCAACATGGCGATCACCATTAATGAGGACCTGCTCCCTGTGTAGATTTTACACTAAAGAAAACATACTTATGATATTATAATTCAGTTCTGCCAATATATCCCCTTAAATCCTACACACTGGACCTTTAAAGATTATTTATTACTGGAACTTAAGATGTTTACATTTTTACTGGAGGAGGCCAGACTCCAACCAATGAGGCTTACTCTTACTCTGAAAAAAAAAAACACTGACTGGAGGTATTTTGGCTGCTCTAGCACAATATCCAGAGGACCCATTAATAAAATACTTCTAAAAGCAGGCGCATACAGAGCGACAGATTGAGAGAGTAAATGAGATGAACAGAGCAAGAGTGAGCCCAGAGCTCCAGTTAGATCATAAACAATGTGACAGATTCTCAAAGACCGTGACCGACAACCTGAGCATTTGCTTTCTGTCTGCAGAAAGAGTGAAAAGCAAGAACATTACTGTCAGATTAAGTCTGGTTTTGTGGTAATCACACTCCTGAACAAAACACATTAAAACTTTATTTTCCAAAACAAGGCAATGAATCTGATACTCAGATAATTTAATTCAGACTCCAGCTGGGACTAGTATACGTTTTGGGGGATAAACAATCTAAATATCAAGTCTAATTGAATCACCACACATTAACAAAAACAAACCAAAGAACATAGTTTGGCTTTTTTGACTTATTCCCTCATTCCCTCTGCACTTTAGATGTGTCGTCAGCGAGCTCGCGGACACCTGAATAAATCACAGCAGACAGGACCTATATGTGCAGTTAGAACTGGGTGTGTTAATGTGGGAACAGTTCATGAAGGAAACAGGTCAATTTATCACTTTGTACTGTTTACTGTTGTGGTAGCTGGCCAGTTGTAGAAGTTCAGTTTGGGAAAGGCAAGGAGAAAGTATCTGCTGAGAGAGGAAAGACAGTTAGCTTGTCAGCCAGCTTGAATGTTGAACCTACTGAAGCTGCTCTGAAGCAGAAAGAAGACAGTAAAACCATGGACGGATTAAGAGACAAAGGCACAGGTGTGTGAAACGCTCACATCCTACTGAAAAAGTTCAATTGAAAAAGTTGTCATTTTGAGGTTGTCATTTGTCATTTTGATTCTTATTGTGGTAGTTTTGCATTTCTTTGTAGTAGTTTTGAGTTTCTCTGTGGGTGTTTAACTCTTTGTGGTCAGTTTAGGGGCTGTGGTCATTTTGAATCTCTCTGTAGTAGTTTTGTGTATCTTTGTTGAGGTTTTCCATCTCTTTGTAGTAGTTTTGCATCTCTCTGTGGTCATTTTGTGCCTTTTTGTAGTAGTTTTATGTCTCTTCATTGTGGTTTTCCATCTCTTTGTGATCATTTTGCTTCTCTTTGCAGTAGTTTTACATCTCTTTCTTGTGGTTTTGCATCTCTCTGTGGTCATTTTGTGTCACTTTGTAGTAGTTTTATGTCTCTTTGTTGTGGCTTTCCATCTCTTCGTGATCATTTTGCATCTCTTTGTAGTAGTTTTGCATCTCTTCATTGTGGTTTTGCATCTCTTTGTAGTAGTTTTGTGTGTCTTTATTTTGGTTTTCCATCTCTTTGTGGTAATCTTGCATATCTTTGTAGTAGTTTTAGATCTTTTTAATGCTGTTTCGCATCTCTTTGTTGTGGTTTTGCATCTCTTTTCGGTCATTTTGCATCTCTAGTAGTTTTATGTCTTTGTTGTTGAGGTTTTGCGTCTCTTTTTGTTGTCATTCTGCGTTCCTCTGTGTTGTTTTGCATCTCTGTGGTCATTTTACATGTGGTCTAGGGGTGGGGGAAATAATCAATTCTTAGATTCTTAGATGTGGACAATTTGGCATCAATTCATATATGTCAATAATCAGTTGAATAAATATTTGTTCATAACGTGATGTTGAGTGAAAGAGGCAAAATTCCCCCGCAAGGGCAGTGTTGCACAGACATGAGTTTACTTATATTTCATCTTCACAAAAGCAAACATATTTTCATTTAATTTTTCTAAATAATTACATTGATGAGGCAAATGTGAAATATACTACGAATACTTTCACTCTGTCTCCCCCTGGTTTTGTTATTCTCATACAGGCGGGAGACTGTGCAGTGATTTCAGATGAATTAATTAATTTATTTATGTGGTTCAATTTTTAAAATAAAAAGGCCGCAGACCATTTTTTATTCAACAGTGTGTGAACTGCAAACTATTTCTGGTAAAATATTACTGTACACTATACTGGCATAAATATCCCACTGCATCCTCCGGTTTAAAGCTACAGTATGAAAGCATTTCGGCTTCTATGAAGAGCCACACTGTGCGCATGTAAATTATGGATCATTACTGATACAGTACATACGTTTTTAAGAAGTAGAAAGTAGTAACACAGTGAGATAAATAAATCATGTATAGAAACCAAATATTTGGATACATTGAGATGCATCATAGCTTTGAATCGTTATTAAATCGTAAGGTCTCTAGAGATTCCTACACCTAGTGTCATTGTGGTTGTTCTGCATCTATCTGTGGTTGTTTTGCATCTCTTTCTGTAGTTAGTGTGTTAGTGTTTCACTGTTTGTGATTCTGTGATTTACTTTCCAACAAGAAATGTTAACAGTCATTTGGGTCTCATGACCTCGTCGGGCCCCCGGGCCTGTGTCCAGTAGGTCTGTTCGGTAATCCATCCGTGAGGACAACACAACATTTGGAAGTGATGAAAAGTCTCTGATGTGCAGCGCTACTTCCCTCCACTGTAACTGTAGCCTAAGCATGAAATTATTTCAGGTGGATGGGTAATTTGCCAAGTCTGCAAGCATGGTTCCAGGAGAAACTGCCCATGTTATCATATGATAATTCATCATGATCTCTCATGGCGGCCCGCTGGCTTGCATCTTGTCAGCAGGATTTAAAGAGCTCAACAGGATCCAAAGACGCCTGCTGAGAGAGGAGAGACAGTCAGAGAGGTTTCACTCTGCTGCTGCTCCACTGAGTGACGCCAAAATGTGGAGGAAATCTCAATTTATATCACCTCAGGCAAGATTACTGTTTAAACATGTTTACCGTTTTAAGTACACTATGAAGGGAACTCTGCCACTGCACCAATACGCTGACATCTTCTTTTCAAAGCCAGCAGCGTCTCTGTGTCTCATTTCTACGGTATGAACTTCAAAAGGCTTCAACATGTTCTGTTGTCATCGTGGAAAAATGATGATGAGTTTCAGAGCCTTAATGCTACGAACAGACTTCAAAACAAGTGCGGATGACTCATAACTTAATCACAGCCTTTAATATCCTGTACCTTTTATCCACTAAATAGTAGCCTTGGGATAAACCCTTTCAAATTAAAAGCATTCCCCTGTAATTCCTTGTAATGACACTTGATCCTCTCTAATGCTCTATATTACTTTCATAAACTGTTTTGTTTGGGATTTTAATTGTAGTTTTCTTGATGACACATCCTCTGGGAGCTGATCGTGAACAAATTAAATCGTTTCGGTTGCGTATATGACACTTTTTGATTTGTATATTGTAATAGAGACAAAATTAAAGGGTGTATTTGAACAGAGAGGCAGAAAAATAAAAGAGGGGAGTCAATGAAGAACAAATAAATTGAAAACAGGCTGTGTCTGGTGCGTTTGTGCAGTAAAGAGTAAATAACTTTGAATGAACAGTATTACAATCTAGACCCGTCACTTTAGGGTTAATTGACAAAATCCAAGAGACAGTAAGAAATGAGTTTCTTCTTTTTGTGTTGAAACAATTACAATGTAATCAACAATATTTTTGCATGTAAGATTTGACTGTCGAGAGATGTTTTGTAGTGTAACATAAGTTTAACAACATCACATGTTTCACATCATCATTGTTCAGTTGTGTTTAACACTTGACTCGGGGAAACGACCTCCTCAGACCTGTCACCACGGAGACAGACGAGGAACAAACTGTCTCTTCCTCTCTGCTCATCTGACATACAAAGCGTGTGTGTGTGTGTGTGTGTGTGTGTGTGTGTGTGTGTTTGTGCTTTGTCCAAAGGAAACTTGGGTGTTGACAAGAGTTTTTAAATAAATCCCTGAAGGAAACTCATCGTTTGTTTCCTCTGTCTGTCGGTTTGATTTAAACACAAAGACACACTCAGCTGAACGCACATTTTTCATAAAACATTCATGTTAATACACACACCACACACGCACACACACACACGCAAACCTGAGATACACAAACACATACGGGGCATCCTCACACATGTACACTCTCTCTCACACAACAGTACAATGTGGTAAAGGCAACCGGATGAGGACGTCATGTCAACTTTTGGAGACTAAAAACAGTTTGTTTATGTGTGTTTACATTGTTTTGTTTTTGGTTCAGATTCAGGTTGACTGCTGCAGGTCACAGAGGAGGGTGATACCTTTACTTTCTGGTTATTACCATTAGATAAGTAAAATTTTGAAGTTTAGAAATAGACGAGTAAGCGGCTGGTGCTGCAGTGGAGGTCGCAAAAGTTTGACTTGTTATGATAAGCCTTTGATGGGATAAATCAGATCTTTATTACCTACAGCAGATGTCAGTCAGCACGTCTCAAGTTTGGAAAAACAGGCAGGAGTACCGCCACAGAAGTTCAGCAAAGAACTGCTGTGAATGGGGTCTGAAGCAAAATGTATTTTAGTCACCTAAAAAAAAAAAAAAAATCAGAATCACTTTAAACGTACGCTATATTAAGAATATTTTCACTGCTTTACCTCACCGTTAAACAGTGACTTCTAACGGGAAACTTATGCCATATATCGCTCTCCTAAAAGCCAGACTCCATTGAGAAAAACAGTGATTTAACATTGCTGAACACAGGAGCTGCTGGTCTACCGCTGCCTCAATCAGTTAGTTTGTCTGTCTTACTGTGTGACTCT
This sequence comes from Cephalopholis sonnerati, assembly GCA_019142605.1. Taxonomy (NCBI): domain Eukaryota; kingdom Metazoa; phylum Chordata; class Actinopteri; order Perciformes; family Serranidae; genus Cephalopholis; species Cephalopholis sonnerati. The sequence continues at coordinate 3,306,092 of JAGQAX010000002.1, read as the reverse complement.
GGTGTTTAAAAGGGTTAGTTTGGATTCACCAGAGTCACACAATAACACAAACAAACAAACTGTTTAAAACAGTGGTAACCTGCAGCTCCCGTGTTTACTGAGGTAAAATTACTATTTTTGTCAATGGAGTCTGGTGACTTTGAACAGAGCATAGATGGGTAATTGAAGTTGTAAAGGGCTTCCCAGTCAGAAATAGCTGTCTGACGGCAAGTATTGTCTATGGATAAGTACCTCATACAACCCCACTTCCAAAAATTCAAACTATCCCTTTAAGTGTGCTGAATGAAGGTGTGTGTAAGAAGAGAATGTAAGGTCAACACTGATTACACACATGGTGACCAGTCTGACTTGTTATTAACAACTGATGTGACACAACTGAAACAAAATAATTCCACAAATATGTGTTTCTAGAAACCTGGTGGCACTAGCCCATTTACTTAGCTTGGTTGCTAACATGACAATAAATTCATGCAGACGTATTTGCATTGATGGAGGAGGTTAAATGCAAGTGGATGTTGCAACATAGCTAATGAACCATGATAGTTTCTTCCATTTTGACTCCCTAGCTCTTTGTTTCCTCAAAAGGCAGGACTGTGAGCATGCAAATAATGACTCAGAGTCCATCACAGATTTATGAACCTGTGAGCTAATCTAATGAATGCAGCAAATCCAATGACTGAATTCATCAGTAAATGCTGCTGTTTTACATGTTGCCATGAGCGGGCCTTTTGTAATGTCATTTTTTACAGCGTGACAATTTGAAATTATGTCATCCACCATTTTACTCATGAAATAAATCCTGAGCTGCCCACATCAAGAGAGGAGGGGGCTGGTCAGAAGACGCCTACCAGCCAGAATGGCTCCTGCTCTCAGCATCAGCCCTGTAGGAGGACACATACATAGAGTCCAGGCTCATGGAGTGACTCAAATCTTTTGTAACAGTAGAAGTACAAATGTTTTGACACGTTTTTTTGCCATTACTGAGTCACCACTGGAATCTACGGTAACTATTGTGAAGCCAGCGTACTACCGCTGCTGTCTGTCTCGGAGGAAAGCCAGAAATTTGTTCGTTTATTTTAAAGAGAAAAGCAGGAAACGCCTCTGCTGAAGGTGGATTGACTCACATCACCAATGTCACCTTTGTTTCACCTTCAACACACTGAACTGTATCTTTTCCTCCGCCAAACCACTAATTATTCTCCAGCTTTCACAGATGCAGACTCTGAAAGCATTCATGTTTGTTCATTGTTTGTTTGGAAGCCTCCAGAGTTGAACTTCCCTACAACTACACCAACACAACATGACAGTAACGAACTATCTAAAATAACCTAGTGGTAAAAATTCCAGAATCATCTGATCCTCAAGCCAAAAGAACCTAATGTCCACCAAGTGACAAACCCATGACAACTTTCTGAGATATCCTGATAAAGTTTAACACACATGCACACAGAGGTGGATGACATTGTTGAGGAAAACGTTCCCATGGTTATCAGCTCGCCCCATCTTTATTTCCTCTTCCTGTTGCACCATGGGGGCTGGGAACAAACAATGAGTAAACAAAACAAGCTGTGCCACGTCCAGTTTTTCAGCCACGTCTGGACATTCATCACTGACCACGTTTAAATGTCGTGAGGAATGGCATTTTTATTTTTCCTGTGTTGTTTCTAATGTAAATGGCAAGATAAACTGTGCGAGGGTGCAGAGAAAGATTAGAGGATGGAAACAAGTTGAATACAGAGAAGGAGAGAACAGAAATAAAGACATAAAACAGTCAGATAAGACAAAGACAGAGAAGGAGATACAGTATCACATCGACCCTCTAACCTACATCCACCAACACAACACTCCAGAAATAGACTGTTTCTGCTCTGAAATGTCAACTCTTTGTGTAGAGCTTCCGACGTTAGTGGACGGGAAAGTTTGTTTAAATAAGGACTGAATAAAAATGGACTTCCTAAATGTGGAAAATACTGTGTTCCGTAATGTTTCAAGCTTCAAAAGAAAACTCAAATTACCGCCTTGTGGTTGTATGCCTCCGCGAAAGCCACAGCTTCAAAGTGGACACCAACGATTTGTGTCACCACCTCAGTATCTCACCAAATCTTTTTTGCAGAACATTATGATGTCACAGTGAAGTTGACCTTTGACCTTTTGGTTATTAAACGCCTTCACTTCATCATTTTATCCTATCAGACATTTGTGTGAAATTTTGTGATAATTAGCGCTTGAATTCTTGAGTTACAGTAACCCTGACCTTTGACCACTAATTTCTAATCAGTTCTTGAGCCCAAGAGAGTGTTTGTGCCAAATTTGAGGAAATCATCTCAAGGCCCTCTTGAGATATCGCGTTCATGAGAATGAGATGCAAGGTCACAGTGACCTTGACCTTTAACCTATGACCACCAAATTCTAATTAGGGCTGGGCATCTTTTATTTGATACCTTTAAGGAATCAACTGAAGTAACTTGGTACCAATTAGTATGGAAACATCTCCAGTCAAATGATACCTGCATTCCAAGTGTTTTGCTCTAGAGCCAGAGGTCTGATCCCAGACCGTCCCGACTCCCCGCCAGATCAGCAGACTTTCTGCTACAGCCATCTCCAGAGCTGCTATCCTCCCAGCAAACGGTCAGTTCAACGTCTGCTCGGTGAGCGCGAGCTACACAGCTGCAGCAGACAGTCCCAACAAACTCACACCGTCACTGAAACGACTCGACTCTGCCGTTGCACCTGTCGATGAAAAGCCACATGTAGCACTTGGCGGGTGTTAATTTTGGACCCTGACTGGTATGACAGCCCTAATTCTAATCAGTTCATCCTTCACACATATTGCGTTCACAAGAATGAAACAGATGAGGTAATGGTGACCTTGACTTTGACTTATGACCACTAAAATCTAATCAGTTCTTTGTGGACTCCAAGTGGACGGCTTTCTTGAGATGTCACGTTCACGAGAATGGGACGGACGGGCTGATGTACAACAGACGGAGAGATGGACAACCTGAAAAAATACTGCCTCCAGTCATGGGTGTCGGCAGTACAGACGCATAAGTAAAAGTTCTGTGTTTTAAGTTGGAGGAAGATGCTGTGAAAGCTGCTGCTGCTGAACAGTGTCGTATCAGGAACAATCTGATGCTCCTGTTACAGCCCAACTGTATACACTCTTGACCTGCCTTGTAAAATCAGAGCCTCTGAATACTTCAAATGTTTTCTCTGACCTCCATCTCCCCGGAGAATAAAACGGAGCGTTTCTTGCTCCTGCTGGAGGGATTAAGTAGTTTTATTGTGTTTACAGGAGGACGAGGTGAAAATGTGGCCGGGCGCTCGAGGGGAAGCTGAAAAATCTCATTTTAACAGCCCGTCTGATTTATCAGCAGAGAGCCGACCTGATTCCATTACTCCCCGCAATTCTTCTTCTTGTTTAATCTCTTTTATTTATAACTTCATGTTTTAGTATTTCCTCAACTTCCTCAGGATTCCTCCTCCTCACTGCTCTTTGTTTCCCTTCTTCAATCCTCCTTATTTAATCCTTTCATCCCTCTGTCTCTGCTCTTACTACCTGCTCCTCCTTTTTTTATCCTCCTCCACCCTCCCCGAGGCTTCCTCTACTCTTTTCTCCTCCTCTCCCCACTCTGATATTTCTCAGTGTCCACTGGCCAGAGGAGGTGACAGCTTTACAACCTCTCTTTGCCAACCCTCTAATCCCCAACATGATTTAATAACTCCCCTCCCTCCATCCGTCCCTCCCCACAGATCCCTCCTGTCATCTTATTACTTTAACATTAAGTCCAGTTAATATCTTTCTGGTTTCTTAATCTACTGTAGGTCTTTCTCTCTTTCATGCATCATCGTCTCTTATCTGTCAAAATCCCAAGTCTAATTGACTTCATCCTGTTTTCCCTCCTTTAATAAATGGCTGCACTCTTCTTCTGCTGCCTCTGTCCCAACCCTGTCTTTCCCTGCTGATGCAAATGGAACATTTTTTAAATATTGGCCAGAATTAGCTGCGTTATTATTCCAAGTATACGGACATTTTTTGTGAGCCACAGTGGATTGTTTTGTAACTTTTTCAAGCGAGAGACTCTGACACACCGTCCATCTTGGAAACCACCTGCGAAAGCACAGAAGGACAGGCTAAGGCACCTAACCATGCTGCGACTGCTGCTGACCTTGCAGCTACAGGCGAGCGCAAATGAGGGAAGACCTGAAAATTTTCAGAGAATTAACTACAATTTTTACAATATATGTCGTGGGGGGTCTCTGCTCCGTCCCCTTGTGAGCTAAGGGGTCCTTGGCCTGAAAAATAATGAAGACCCCTGGTTTAAAATAAATACATTTGTTACATATGGAACGTAAATACGTCATAACGCAACATACATCACGTCATGTGATGCAACTATGTAAAGGAGGTGAGTATGTAAAGTAAAAGAAGCTGATGTGACGTTTAAGTTTTGCATGGGACACGAACAGCGAGCTCTTGGTGAAAGTCCAGAGTTTGTTTGACCGAGCCACCTCCTTACGATGACTTTTTTGGTCTATATACTACCTGTGGGGTCGTAACATCAACCAACACCCACTGCATGACTTTGCTGAACCAGGGAATTCATGTGTCCACCACAACAAAGGATCCTAGTTGACTTTTCATTGATTAGATTTGATTTAATTCATTAATTCATTCATTTTCCTGTAACTGCTTATTCTGTTGGGGGTCGCAAGGGGCTGGAGCCCATCCCAACTGACACTGGGTGAGAGGCCGGGTACACCGTGGACAAGAGGGCTGACACATAGAGACAGACAACCATTCACATTCACATTCACACCTACGGATAATTTAGAGTCACCAATTAACCTGCATGTCTTTGGACTGTGGGAGGAAGCTGGAGCACCCGCAGAAAACCCACGCTGACACAGGGAGAACATGCAAACTCCACACAGAAACCCCCACCTGAGGTTTGAGCCAGGAACCCTCTTACTGTGAGACAACAATGCTAACCACTGACAGCACCGTACCAACCACTTTGATTTGATTTTTACTTCATTGTCAGAAAAAAAATCTTAAATTTTTCTTGCATCCCAGAACGTTAACTGTTTCACATAAATCCAAAACAACATTTAACAAAACAACAAAATCACACAACAAACTCTACAAATCACAAGTGACATTATTTTACCACAATACATGGCACCAGCACATAATGCGGTGTTAAGAGGTCGTCAAGGTCATTTCACATATTTCTCTGAGAGCGGGCTGGTCTGTCTGTCCGTCCGTCTGTCCACCACTTTGGAACACGCTAAAACATCTCAACAGCTACTGGATGGATTCATGATAATGGCTCACAGACGGTGAATCCTAAAGACGGATCCCGACTTTCCTTCAGTGCAGCCATAAGGTGCACATTAGTGGTTTTCAATGAAATGTCTCAGCAACTATGGGATGGATTGCCACATGTGCATACCCCCCTCAAGATGACATATATTTGGTGATCCCTTTGCGTCTGAAGTACTTTGCTTTGTGACTAAACATCTGCAAAACGAATGACATTCCCGTCAGCCCCAGCCAGTAATATGAAACACACTCAGATACTCATTTAAATAAACAGGAAATAACTAATCTGGTGAAATGTTTTAGCACTTTAAATCCTTAAGCATTAAGTTATTAAAAACCTTTGCTAAAAAAAATAAACAAAGAGATTTGATGAGTGATTCAGATGCGATAAAATACAATCAAACTGCAACCATAATGCAACTACAGTCATTTAGCATGTTGCTAACTTTCTGCTAACATGCTGCCGGTGTGCACTTTATGGGAACAGGGAACAGGTGCACAGCTCGGAGCTGAGATCCAACTGGCACTCTGGTACCTGACTGCCCAGCTGGAAAACACCTCCAAGATCTATGTATCTGTGTGAGCGAACAAAGCATAACAACATTCTTGGTTTACTGACCGTGTGCTCAAGGTCACGCAGACAAAGATGGCTGTAACAGTAGTAATAGGCCGCTTATGCAACAGGCAGGAAACCTCACTTTATGAGAACATGTGGAACGTGTGAAGAGCCTTTTAACCACAGTCACAAACATCACGAGAGGAATACAAATCAGACAGTGTTTAGTGACTGAAACATCTGGATGAGATCAGCGTTACTCTGTTCTCTTATTCTAATTTACTGTAACTGTACTGTAAGGAAATACCATCTTTATTTCTTTTCATGCCCGTTTCTCTGTTATGAATAAAGAAAGAGAAATGTAGCATGAAAAATCCTGTAATGGTCGAGTACCATGATGATTCTATGCATAAAGTATGTTGTTGCAAACACTTTCCTCTATATCGTGTCTGTTCTTCACTGAGAAATGTGTCTGCTGACAGAAATATACAGACAGCAGATTAAATATTGCACCATTTATGTCATCGTTTCAACTCCAGTCTTTTTGGCTCGTTCAGAAATATCCAGATTTAATGTTTTGCATGTATCATTGAAAAAGTACAATAAACTAAAAATGTCTCTAAGTGTTACCATGCATATTCACTCTTTGGTGGATGGAAACGATGACAGCACCCCAGTGTTATATTACTGTACCTTGTCACAAACAGGGCTACAACTTAGGCTCATTTTCATCATCGATTAATCTGTCGATCATTTTCTAGATTAATTCTTTGGTCAATGAAATGTCAGAAGATTTTGCATAATGTCACAATTTTCCTGAGCCAAAGTTTATATTTCTAAATTGACTATTTTTTAAACCAGCAGTCCAAAAACCAAAAATATGAAGTTTACTATCAAAGACGACTGAGAAAGCAGCAAATATTCACGTTCAAGTGAAGGAAAAAGAATTCTGGTTAATTTAAAGGTCCAGTGTGTAGCATTTAGGGGCATATATTGGATGAAATGGAATATAATACAATAAGTGTGTTTTCTTTGCTGTATAATCACCTGAAAATAAGAATTGTTGTGGTGTCGTTACCCTAGAATGAGCTGTTTATATCTACACAGGGAGCAGGTCCTCGTCTACGGAGATCACCATGTTGCACCGCCGTGTTTCTACAGTCAACACTGGCTCGAAGTAGGGACATTCAGATTTCTGTGTTTTTGCGTTGGCCACCGTAGTTCATAGCCCCTCAATGACAAGAGCATTGGAAAACCACAGACTTTTTTTTTTTTTTTTTTTTTTAACATGAAACTGTTTTTTTATAGGAGAGCACACATCAGCAGGTGCTGGGATGGGTTCCGACAAGAAAAAGCCTTGCCAAACAGCATCAGAGAAACATTGACTTCTAACCTGAAACTGCTTTATTCAGTGTTTTCACCGGTTTAAATCAGCTGGTCTGTTTGTTTCAGAGAGGAAGAGACCTCTGTGGATAATTTGGCGCCTGGTAAAAACCTCCTGAACAATGAGCACTGAAGGAATTCTAACCAGGAGAAGTTTCAGCTGGTTGCAATCTGCAATCCTCACCACTAAATGCCACTAAATTCCCCTAAATCTTACTCACTGTTTCTTTAATAGATTATCAAAATAATTGCTGAAGAATTTTTCATTGGTTGACAAATTAATTAATCACTGTATCATTTCGATTACGGCCTATGTGCAGGCGTGACAAAGCATCACAACCTCACAGACACATTTATAAAGACTGATTGTATATTTTGTTGCATATTTGTCAAAACACTCCATACTTTTTAACTACTGCTTTCTCAGGAAGAAGAATACACGCATTCTTGCTCCACTGACAACATGTGCAAGCACTCAGGTGGATGGAAACGATGAAAGCGAGAGCATTACGAGACAGTAAATCTCTCAGAGTCTTTCTCTTACATTGCAGGAGGGAAACATTTGTTCTTTCACGCTTTGATTTTCTTTGTGGAGGTTTTCTTGGTGCCAGACTTCCCTGACATGTTGTGTCGAGGCACAAGGCAAATACAGATGTCGAGCAAATGGATAGTTCATAGAAATCAACTGAATATTCATGCTATCAGATAATTCTGCATCGTCTTCCTGCCTTCATTGAAGGTTTTGTGGTCAGTCACAACTTTAGTTGTTGTTGCTCTTCCTTTTACAACATGAATCACTTTGCTTTATAGTTATATAAAAAAGATAACTCATGGACAGACTTTTGTGTTACATTACTTTTTTTTGGATCACAGGAATGTTGAGAGAGCACCTATTTGCTCTATTTCTTCAATGTTGGAAGGATTTTGTTCTACCATAAAAATGCTCAAACCTTCCTTTGAGGCACCTCTATATGGGTAAGTTTCACCACAGAGATGATGCAACAGATAATTCAAAGCTACCTGGAGCAGGAAGTGACTTCATGCCCACACAGGGATCACTAAAGTCCCTCTCGTGTGTTTCAGGTAAAAGCATTTTCAAAACAGATGGACACATTTGGCTCTTCTGCAGAGAATGTGTATAACTGTATTAGTTCAGGGATGTCTATAAACCCACTGGTATCAGTATTATGACAGTCGGTGCAACCTGCTGGAATTATAATGGATATGAAAAAAATAGTTTAAGGATCTTTTTTCCTCTGAGGAGGAAATCATTGCAGCATTCTTGATTCAGAGTCAAACACATAAAAAGCTCATTTGGACTGAATTCACTGCAGCAGGAAAAGAAATATTTTCTGCAGCAGTTTGTGAAGTGTAAAATTGGACCTGCGGTGGATACAGGCCTGCTGCTGGCAGCTGTACACTTATTAAAAAACAATATCTGATTACTTATAACTTACTGGCATAGAATCTGAAGCACATTACATACTGTTAAATTCATCACAAGACCTTTGCTTTTGTGGGGGGGGGTAGCATGGATGGATTACTGAACAGGCCTAAAGGGCAAAGGCCCAGGGGCCCAAAGCCTCAGGGGGCCCCCCAGGCCTTCACCTGTAAACTGTCACTCAAACTGCCTAACAGGAAGAAACTCAAAATGACCACAAACAGATACAAAGAAACTGCAAAGACACAAATAACTGAACAAAAAACAACCTCAAAACAAGATTTACTGGAATTTATTTTGGAAAGACACAACGCGTGTAACAAGCGTAAACTGACACGATGACCCTGAACATACAAAACAGATGCAGGAGGGTACCTAGTGCATCATATTTTGCTGTTTAAGTCCACTGACAATGCAGCGGTATTTGACATGTTGGGATGAGAACACGTTGGTGTGACTTTATTTGAGAGGTGGTGGGGCCTTTGGAATATTTGTGTCCAGGGGTCCAATGTCTCCTAATCTGCCTATGGACAATCGTGTTGAAATGAAACTCCTACATCTCTATTTTACTGTAGTCTGGTCTGGAAGAGACTCAAAATCAATGATATGAGATTATCCTTATGCTCCAGTGTTTCATTCCAGAGCCAAACACTGGAAATGTCTAACACACAGGATGGGATCAACTATTGCATTAATATGAAAATGTATCCGAACTCTTTACCGAGCTGGTTACAAAAAGCCAAGTGTTACTCCGGTTGCTTCTCGAGGTTACAGACGTTGATCCTCAGGTTTATTTCATGGCTCTCGGCTGTGACTTCAGCGTCCTACTGGAAGACGTCAGACTCTCCACAGGAAAGCAAAACAACATTCTTGAATCCAGGACAAGAGTGTGAGTGATGGTGAAATTTTTCCAAAGTTTTCTCCTGGAAGAAGTGGAACAAAATGAGACTTGCTCCTTCAAGAAGACGAAGAGCTGACTAGTCCCAGTTAAAGGACGCAGGTATAGATGAACTTCTCAACCCTCCTAACAATGATAAATCCATTATGTAGTCCTGTAATTTGAATCAGCACTCAGTTCAAGGCAAGAAGGGATGGAGTTATTTCATTATGAGAGGAAAAGCCTGATGATAAAAGTGAGTTACAGGAGAATTCAGATGTTTGATTTACGTACATGTAATAATAAAGATCTGTTTGATTCATAACGGTGAGTCCAGGCATGTTTTCAGTCTTCTTTGGACTCTGCCTGCTTTTTATTCATTGTTTCTCCTGTGTGATGCAGATGTAGGTCAACAGAACTGGGGATCCTTGTACATCAGTGATGCATGTGGATTTTTTACTTGTGTTTCAGGTTGCTAATTTAATTTCAGTTTATCATAATTTGATTATTTCTAATGGTATAAGAGCTCCACTCGTAATCATAAACCAACTCGCTGATGTCTCTTTTTGTATGATCTTTTATCTTCTATCTTTTGTCTACCCTTTCAAAACATATGAATCCCAGACGCACATGCGCAGATAGCTACAGTACAGAAGACCAGTAACGTTATTAATGGAGCCAAAGTGAAACCAGAACTTCCGGATTCTGTTTCAAAAGAGCCAAGGCCTCGGTAAAGACCTCGGTCTGGTTCCAATTGGATTTTGGCTCAGTTCATTTGTGGTGTGACTGCCTGCAAGGTTTTCTGATATCAGGTGTGTTTTTATTAGCATGAAGTCAAAAGCTATTAAATACTTTTGCTGGTTGTAACTGTGAGGGATGAGAAATGTAAAGTAACCCTCATAATCATTTGTGTCTGTCAGCAGTTAGAGATTGTATAAAGGAGTTAAATAGAAGTGTGTTGTGGCTTTGTCCTGCTCTTTGTCTTTTGTAGCCTTTCAGAAAAACATTTGGTGAATAGAATCCCACAATAATTATCCCACCTGCTAATATAACCTTACATGATGTCACTTTTTGTCCCATTTCTGCCCGTTCTAAGAGGTGCAGTCACAGTCTCGATTGGTGATGCTCTAAGTCTGTTTCTTCTTTCAGAGCTCTTTGTGACAACACGTAAATGAACATATTGGTGTCGGTTTAATAAAGCACTGCTGTCATGTGGCTCTCTGTGCTGATGATGCAGGATGACATCAAACAAACTGTCCAATCAATGAGTTGACCTATCAGTCCATACATATGATGACTCTTATGTTTTGGTTTGTTTGTAGAAAGTCTGTGTGAACACCAAGGGCAACCATGTACCATGCATTTTGGCTGTCCCTATCTTCGACCATAACTGGAAGGAGGGGTGGAGCTAATCCTAAAGCTAGCTGCTAGCTTGGTTAGGACTGTTCATGGTTAAAACTGTGATGATGGTAATGCTCATTAAATTATTCAGACAAAATATACGGAACATCCGACTCCTTAGAGCAGGTGGCCAGGGTCCAGCTGCTAAAGCCCCGCACAGGTCAGGTGTACACAGGGGCGTTTCAAGGATTTGAGGACTCCAGAGCTTAGCCCGGACCTCTGTCACGGATCTGGGGAACCCTGCCCTGGCACTTTTTTGATAAACAAGCTCTATTCTGATGCTTTTATGCACCCTGGCACCTTATTTAAATCATAAATGCAAAGAAAAATTCCATTGTGAATCAACTTACTTTCATTGTGAATCACAAAATGGTTGGGGGGCCCCGCACCATTAGGCGGGCCAGATTTAGCCTACAAGTCGCTATTTGATTCTTAGTACAACCAAACTCTGCAAAGACTCTTTGAGGAGGCCAAAACTGCATAATCATAAACTGAAAACACATGAAAATGCAACAGCTATGGTTATGCCTATGCTCTGGGAATCTGGTGTTACACTATGGTTACGTCACTTAACCAACATTGTCGCCGTGGCAGTGACATTGTTGGTTTGTTTCTAATTTCTTTTGGTATTTTTTGTGATATACAGATATGCAGTGATGATTGCTGCATAATACGTATGTTAATGTTATCCAGTGTTAAGTCTGTGATCATGTGACGAGACAATGAGAATAATAGCGTACACTATCGGGACCGTCTTAACGTGCACTGGGGCCCATTGTAGTATCTACCTTACGCCACTGGTCCTTGGCCTTAAAAATGTTGAAGACCCATGGGTTAGACCAAATGAACCGCACTGCAGGCGTAAAAGCAATGACAGAGTGCAGTGATTAGAGATAAAAAGTTGATAAAATGACATAAGAACAAAGCAATGGCGGACATGACAGGAAAGGAAGAACCGTACACACACAGCAGCTCTGGTAAAAATGACCACAAATTATTGTTTAACTTTCTTGAAGTCACAAGTGGTTAGAAAACAGTAAAAAACTCATAATCTAAGAATATGGAAACTATTTCTCACTCTTCCAGAGAGACAGTTGAAAAAACCCTCAGTGAGAGTTACAGTAGCCGGTGCAACAGTGGCTCGCCCAGAAATGATGTTCAGACTTCATATCAGTGTCCTGAGCCTGGTTCAGCTCATGACCCAACGTCAACCCTTCAGTGTTTCAGTCCAGTGAGCTACAAATACACCGTTCAGCCTCATTATCTCAGAGTTCATAAACATGCACAGAAAAGAATGACGGAGGTGAACGAACACACGGGATTCACTTTCAGATGAAAGACTTTGTGGTCAAGTGAGAGCCGCGCCCGAGACAAGTGCATGTCTTGTTTTTCCAGAGAGACGACTCGAGCCGAGAGTCAAGACAAACAAACTCCGTTGTGGGAACTGATCTGCACTGGACAAGGACTTCTGGGAAGAGGAAATTATCTCCCTAACCTCCCTCTCTCTGATCGCTGCGTCTCTCTCTATCTGTCCACGGCCTCGAGGAAATATTCCCTCGCTCTCTGGGGGTTTCTGGGAAGAGGAAAAAAGGCTGATGTCATCCACTTCGAGAAGGAAAGAGAAGAATAGGAAATGGGCCTCTTGGTTCTTACACAACTCCCATATCCTTTAAGTTACACACATATTCTTCTTACGTTCTTCGAACACATTGTCAGAGAGAAAAAAGACTTTGAAAACACACCTGCAGCCTTTATGTGTCACATAGACCTCACTTTGCTTGGCACGATATTTGAGGAAGCTGAGGCAAACAAGAGGGTAGGTGTTTATATTTCTAGATGCTGAAATCTCCAGCCTTTAAAACTGTGACATTCAGTTATCACAAATGTATTTTATGGCAGACATTTGACACTGAGTTTCATCAGTTATCAGAAATCTGTCCTGATTTAAATAAAGACAAGATGGTCACTATCTATCTAGAACAAACACTTGGTCACAGCTTGTGGTGCACTGTGATGTAAAATGATATTTAATCTAAAAAGAACAAGATATTCAGATTAGTGTGTCGGTTACATGTCAACATAACAGCTCTGGCTCCAAAACATCCACACAGTTAGTGTGTTATTGCATCACTTTGATCCAGACTAAAATATCTCAACAACTATTGAATGAAACACCATAAAATGTGGTTCACACATACAGATACAGACAACTTTATTAATCCCACCAGGGGCAATTGTTATGAACAGCTTGCAACCATACAGAAGGTAAAAGGGACAAATACAAGGAAAAAAACAGTTCAAAACAGAGACAATTAATAAAAATCGAGTCAAATACTCCTTATGTAATATAAATATAGTAAAAGAATAAGAGAAAAAGCATTATAAAGAATTTAAAAGACGAATGGCAGAGGGGATAAAAGACTTCAGAAAGCGATTGGTCTTACAGACTGGTGAAACATAGCGACGGCCTGACGGCAACAGAGAAAATTCACTGGCCAGCACATGACCAGGAGATGAGAGGATAAGTTCTGCCATTTCCCCTCTGGATGAATTAATAATAACTCTGATGGTCCTCTGATTTCTCATCTAGCGCCATCATCAGGTCAACATTCATTTGTCCAATACCTGCTGAACTAAAAACATTCCCATCAGCATCTGCGGTACTCTGTGTAAGCTGCTAATTAGCAAATGTTAGCATGCTAACTCACAAAACCAAATGCTAAACATAGTAAATGTCATCCCTTAAACGTTAGCATGTTGAGACCGTCGCTGTGGGACATTAACATTTAGCTCAAATCTCCTACGTGCATTACTCTAATGGTTAAACACCAGAGGTCAGATGAATAAAAAAAATAAATGTGTAGGAACAAAAACCACGCACACACCCTTTCCACACATAAACAGGTATTTATAAAGGAAGAGTGTGCGTTGGGAATGTGCACACCTCAGGCAGACTTCAGAGCAGGTGTACACAGGGTTTCAGCTGAAATAGCTGCGAGTGAAATGATGAGGACGAGATTAAATAAAAGTTGAGAGATGTTGTTTTTAGGTCATTTTTGCAGCTTACACTGCGTTCTGTAAAATATCAATTGAAGGACTGACTGTAGATTAACAACTATCTGGCCCCTGATGTTCTTTGAACAGTAACTTTATTGAATAATAAAGTAAAGTAGTAGTAAAGTAGTAAATAATAATAATAAAGTAGTAAATAATAATAATAAAGTAGTAAATAATAATAATAATAATAATAATAATAATAATAATAATAATAATAATAATGAAGACTTTTACAACAATATGGTGTTGGAAAAACTCGACTCTTAGGACAAATGTTGAAGTTTGCTTCAGGTTGCTGCCAGCCATTAGAAACCATGTAGGCCTGTACAGCACAAAAGTAGAATTATTAAATTTTATGACAAACAAGTTTTAAGTGAAACTTTCTTTTCCCTTAAAAGTTAGGTTTGGATTTTGAGTGGCTTTTTGTATATGCGTAGGTTTAATCTTCAAAATTCATTTCATATAACGATGCAGATTCCCAGGGCACATTGCTGTATGTCATTTCCTCCTTCCAGTACTTCCTGTCTGTATCTTCAACTATTAGCGATGCAACACAGGCAAAACGAACCTTAACAAGATCTCTCGTTCTCTCTCTTTTTTCTGTCTTTTAAATCTCTCTTTTTTCTGTCTTTTAAATCTCATGGTTCAGCACATAGCGTCACAACAGAATAGAGCAGAATCACTCATCAAACCATATAATTGAGTCTCATTAACAATCTGTCCCTCTGAGCCCTGGCAGGCGTCATTGTGTGTGAGAGTCCTGAACCCGATGAGTTTGTACTACAGGTGCAGCGCGAACATGTTCTTTTCTTTTCACACTTTGTGTTTCTCTCTTTTCTTTTCCTTTTTCCTTTTCATCAGCACGGGAATGAAGCTTGTTCCTGGAAGAAGGCCGGAGGGAAACTGTTGCTTATTGTTAGAGTGAGGGAACAACATAATTAGGCTGCACACACTGAGGCACTGGGATCTCTGCGCGGGGAAAAGTGAGGAGTGTGTGTGTGTGTGTGTGTGTGTGTGTGTGTGTGTGTGTGTGTGTGTGTGTGTGTGTGTGTGTGTTAAGATTTCTGTATTCATAGTGCATTTTGGTGTGTATTTCCTCATGCTCTATGTGTTAAAGCCTGTGTGTACATGTATATGTTTGTGTGTATATGAAGTGTGTTTCTGTCTCTGTGTGTGTGTGTGTGCATATAATCACTCATGTGCAGTATGGCTGATGTATGAGCTCTGTCTGGTGAGATGGATGGCTGCTTTAATGTCTCGGCCGCTGCCTCTGGGGTTTGGGGAAGGGTGGAGTATAAAGAGCCGACCAGCGGGAACCTTAAGTTTGTTATTGCCTTCACAAACTAGTCTGGGGGAGTTTTTTCTATTTGACTGTGTGTGTGTGTGTGTGTGTGTGTGTGTGTGTCCATCCTGCTGCTACCCATTTAAAATACTAAGCATCAGTTACATCCATACTTGAGTCTGAAAAGGGGGATCTCCAGCAGGGTACCTGGCAACCTCTCAAAAGTTTTCAAGGTTGTGGCTCATTAAAAAAAAAAATCAGCTGTATTCATGTATGAGACGATTATGAATGGGGCCAGACTGAATTCTGGCAAACCCTGACGGTATTATTATTGAAGGTCAAAACTCGGCCACATATTCATTACCAGTTGCCAGTTGCCAGCTCAGCAGGCTGCATTCGTCATCTGGTATTTACTGTATGTGTTTACTGTTGCCTTGTTTAGATTATATCGTTAAATGCAGCTGTGTCACAGCTCGACATGTTGCTCTGCATGTGGGTTTTATTACTGATAATTAGACGTGGGGTTTAATAGCATTTTATTGAATTCAAATCCACTTCTTGCCTGATGTCAGACTGAACTGTCAACTCGTTACAATGTTTCCATCTTCAGTCTGACACTGACTGATTTCTGTGGGGGAGGAAGATTTGATTTCATTCCAAGTCCACACTGAAGCGTTGCCATGCCAGTATACTTGTTTTGCCAGGGGTAGGGATGTACCGATTTATCAGCTGATAGTCGCCTCGTTGGATGCCATCGGCTTACCAGCAAATACGTTGACATAAATCGAGGTCAGTGGCTGACGTTTTTCCTATTATGTCATATCAATTTTGTGCAGGCTAAACAGCAGGGCTCCACAGTAACAGCGTCCCGTTGTCCCAAGGCAATAGAAAATGTATATGAGACTAACAGATATCTTCCCAGGACGCCACCAGGGATAAAGGGTGCAGTAAACTCACTAATGACGCGTCACAGGACGCACCCTATTGTTTTCCTGATAATGTTACACTGTGAGCAACACATCCATGTTGACATCAGCGGAAAGAGCTGGTTAAGATTAGCTGTTAGCTGTTAGCAGCCAGTGGCCAGAACTAACGGCTAACAGAGGTTGCACTGAGTTACATTATGATGCGTTCAAGCGCTCTTCAGTGTGTAATCTTGTACGATGTCATTTTTGGAGACAAAGTTGAATAAATACAGCTGTTTGAAGATGTTTGAATTTGAATTTGTGCTCATTCAAAGGTGGAGTAATGACACACTGAACAACTTTAAAACAGTTCAGTTATGTTTGAAGATTTTTTTTGGCTCCCTGAACAAAAACAAAACAAACAACAACAACAACAAAAACTAATCAGTTTCAGCAACTGTCCACATTGTTACTTAAAACATCGGTACCGCCCACAATTTTACAACCAGTGCATCCCTAGTCTTCAGAGTGGAGCAGAGCAAAGTCAAACAAGTACGATGTCAGGTGATATTGAGAAGACATGTTGACTGAAAGCAGCCTCGATGGCAGCGTCTGTCTTGTCTAAAGCGCTCACTATTGTTGTTATTTTTTCCCACATAGCTTGACAACAGCATGACAATGGTGTCAGTCCTGCCCCTGGCGCTGACTGACTAATCGTTAATCCCTTCGGATGAATTGTTGGATCAATTTTTTTTTCAATTGAGAAATCAGTGTCGTATTATTTTCTGTGCGTAGAGGTGTAGTCAAGTACACATTGAGTGTTTGATCAATTCATATACCGTCTGAACTTTTTCAAAATTCTCAGCTTCAGGCTGCACAAAGGAAACATCATGGCTGAATTTCGACATGCAGTGGAATGCCCCTTTACTATGATCAGCCATAACCTGAGTGACAGTGAGTATGTCAGAACTGACGTATTGCAATAACACAGAAGTCCATATGTTGGCCTGAGCAGTCAATAAGTCTTCACTGCCGGCTGAAGCTTATAACAGCCTGAAATTCCGATCAGTCTGAGGGGACCTTTAAAGGTCGGTATGCAGCGGAGGTATGACAAAAAATCATTTTAATTTACAAGCGACTGCAGTGAGATAAAGGAGTGTTCTGGATGATTTAGAGCCACGAGAGTTTACGTTAAAATATGGACTATTTGAGAGGTCTCACAGGTGTAATGATGTGGGCTTAAAATCAGTGATAATTGCAGGTTAAAATACTTTTCATGATGCATGTAAGTAGCACGAGTCCTCGGCTAGTTGAAAAAGCTGTTAGTTTCAAAAGAGAATTTTGTGCCAATCCATCTCCTAGATGTAAAAAAAAATTGCTAAAAGTCAAAGACTTTTCCTCCATCCAGCAGATATTTCAATCTCGACCACAGTGGTGGAGACATGCTGCTACTCTGGCTAGAAAACAGAGGAAATCTGAGTCATGACAGATTTTTAATAAAGTGACCAGCCAGAAGTCGCCAGGAGAAAAAAAAACCTGCTCTAAATTTGCACACGTAACCTCACACACACACACACACACACACACACACACACACACACACACACACTCCACCACCCACACACACACAGCAGCCTTTAGACTGACACACAGCAAGTGAGACAGAAAGTAGTCCCCCCTCATTAGGCGTCTTAGCGAGCGGTGAAAGGAGTGTCTATTCACTGGATCTGGTGGGAACACTGGGACCAGCCGAGCAAAAAAACAACCAACCTGCCAGGGAGGCAGCCACACACAGGCGGACCCTCCCGACTTCTCCTCACACACAGACAAAAGAGTGAATGTGTGTGAAGCTTAAATTTCAAGACTAGCATCCCCTCGCTTTTCTCAGCTCTCCACCTCTTCTTCATCCTCATCTTCATCCCCCTCCTCTGTCTCTCTAAAGCAAAGCTGCCTTAAATCCTCCCGACAGCTGTCACTCCGTCCGGGAGCAGCGGGAACCCCCATCACAGAGCTCACAGCTTCACACAAAGCTGAGATAACGACATGCAGAGAAGCAGCGGCTCTGGCAGCTCAACAAGGAACGTAAATAAAAGCACTGGAAAGATACTGTTTCACTTGTGTTTCTGTTTGGATGAGATCTTCACGGCAGAAACCATCTTTGAAGTGCATCATTTTACAGGCTGCAGTAACTTCTGTTAGACAGACGAAAGATTTATGTCATTTCATGCTTCAGGAATGGATCTGATTTCACAGATGAGTTTTCTGTTTACAGCGTGAGGCCTTTTTAGCTACAGTTTCTGAGAACTGTTGAATACAGCTGAAGTTAAAGTGCCTATACGTGACCACTGACGACTGGCCTGTTGTTCCTTTAAACAATGGTTTCTATGGGGGGAAGTGAGGTGAGCAGTGCACAGTGGATGTGAATCATTGTTTTACAGGATGACACAAGCTTCACTGTTTTTTCTTCCAAGAAGTGTGTCATATTTTTATTGTGTTTATATCTAAACTTGTGTCTGTACCCCTCAGTGATAACGGCAGCACTAACCAACTGGCCACAACTACTGTTGGCATTGTATGTTTCTGCAAACCACTGATACAATACATTTGCATGTTATTATATAGAGGATATGTTGAAATTTTCTGTTTCAACAATGCTGTGATTAACGTAGTTAGGTTTAGGCAGGAAAAACACTTGGTTATGGTTAGGGTAAGATCATGTGTTGGCTTATAATACCTGGTTTTCAGGGCATAATTTCCCGCAGGAAAACCAGCGACGTCGTAAAAAACAACCACTTTCATGCCACTATCTCCACTGGAAAAAGACCCACATTTGGAGGCTGAGGAGCTGCTGGAAACACAACAATCACTGCGTTTACATGCAGTCAATAACCCTTTCATAACCGGAATATTAGCAATAACCCGGTTGCGCACGGCCATGTGAACACCAATAACCCTTTTGAAAAACCCGAATATGACCCCTGGGTTACTCCTTTTCTAACCCGAATATTTGGTCATGTATACGCCTATCGCGATATCCCCATCGAAAGGAACATTAATTTGTGTTCTGCGCATGTTCTATTTGCAAGGAATCTTGGTCTTTTGAGTGCAGGAACTACTTGTTGAAAACACGGCGAAACGGAGGACACCACACTTTTGGAGCGAGGAGGAGACAAATCACTTAGTAAGTGTGGTTAAAGACATAAATATCATGTCTTTTGTAGACAGTAGAAAGTATCGGGATAGCGAGATAGCAAGGTTTATATAGCACGATAGCAACACGTATCCCTAGAGGCACCGGTGTGCGAACGGTGATTTCACAGGGCTCCATCACTCTCTCCATCATCTGGGAAAGTTTAGTAAAGGATCGACGCGACATACGGAAATTGTCACGCCAGTCGGCATCGGTGAACTCCATCATTACTACCCATTCCCACCAGTCCTGACTGTGCACCTTCATCCAAAGTGTCGGGGGGGCTCTGGTGGAAACAAGTAGCATGGATATGGATTGCACAGCTCCGGCTCCATTTCCTATTTCTTCACGTTCTTGCCTTCCATTAATGAAGAAAGTGAGACAGAATAGTGTCAAGTACTGGTGGTGGGTCAGTACCAGCACCAAAGCGCTGTTTTGATCGGCATATCCCAATTGATTACAATTACCATGTATACAGGAATAACCCTGTTTGCTCACGCATGTAAACAGATTATTCCGAATGTTTCAGAAACTGGAATATTGACCTTAACCCGAATATTGACTGCATGTAAACGTAGTGATTGACTCGCTAAAAAACAAAGGGTTAATTGTTTGCTGGGTAAATCCAGTCTCACTCCGAAGTCGTCGAAAACTGGTGCTTGGTCAATGACTTCCGGCGTCAGACACCAACCAAAAAAGCCGTCCTTTCAGGTCAGCATGATACGCAGCCGGTCGCCATTATTGTTTAACAGCACCTGGCAGTATCTGGGGGAAACATGGCGGGACAACAACACAAGTTAAGTTGGCGAATGTCCGAATGGGGCGGATGGGAGGTATAGTAGATGGGTCCAACAGCCACTTTCACCCCGGAGACCAGTCTTCACTTCCCAGTGAATGTAAAACCAAAGCCTGTTCTTTTTTCCTAAACCTGACCACATGTGCTTGTTGATGAAGAAAAAAGTGTTGTACCCACGTGTTTATTTTGAAAGAGACTGTAGGCAAACTGTACATTTCCTGTGAAAACAGAAGTGTTCATCGATACGTGACGAGGTCAGAGTGAGAATGTGTTTGCTGGTCTCTAACAGTGGCCTGCAGCTTGGCAGCCATCTCTCCTAAGTGTCAGGCTATCCAACATCCCCTCTTCCTCCTGATGGCCAATTCAGCTCAAATACTACGTCACTTTAGAAACATTTATGTGATACATATGAAACATGTAAATGCAACATTCGTGGTTTGCGGCAACATACAATGCCAACATCTTCTTCTGGCAACTTGCTGACACTAATACTAGAAAAATAAACAGAGTTGTGTTCAGGTCCCCAGGAATGCTGCTCAGCCTTGCAGCCAATTTTTCCCAGTGGCCACTCGAATTTTTCCCATAAACCTCCACTGTAAAAGACCCTTCTGTGAAACCTGTTGAAAGGACACATCCATCTGTTAGCAAGGTCAATTATGACTCTCTAAATTTTTGACCCACGATGGCTTCATATTTGTAAAACTTTCCTCAAGCTGATTAAAACGTTTTAAAAATCTGTGACTTCATCACAATGTAAAGTCTATGAGCCACAGGAGAACTCAAACACTACAGCACATATTCAGTGGGTCACATACCCTAGAAGTAAACCAGAAACTCGGAATTGGAATGAACAGGTGCCATCTTGGGATCGAGGTATACTTACACATCTATGGTTGTGTTCGAGTCGTGGCTTATTTTGTCTCCTGGATACAGCAACTGGTTTGTTAAAAATTTCACAACAAACACTGAACTACGTTGTACTCTGTCTCCTTCCAGCTGTCAAAAACAATCTGGCTAAATAGTATAGCACTTGAAAACACAAGAAAATGTTGGTTCATTATCATGTTTACATTGTCATATCACAGATTTGTATTTCAGTCTTCAGGCTTATTTTGTTCTTTGGCTGCAGTGACCGGTTAGTCTGAACTTTTTAGCATGTAACAAGCAGCCCTGATATGGGTTTAGAGAGCTGATTGAGATACAAATATTATTTTAAGAATCAATATTTTGTGCTGACTGACATCATTTTAATTTAAACCTTTTTTTGAAAAGGCTCAAAACGAGGCCTCGAGGCCTGAAATTACAGTGTTCAACTAGTACAACTAGTCTCTCTGTCCTCATTTTCTGTCACCTTCTTCTTGTAAATATGGCCAAAATGTTTCAGCTCAAAGTATTCAGTGTTTTATTTTGTAGCTGTTTAATCCAGTTTGACCCACAAAAATATTTATTTGTACAGCGAAGATCTGAATACCCGTGGCCTAATAAATAAAGTATGAATAAAGACGTATAAACCAAACTGTGTCGAGAAAAGGGGCAGTTTTCATGGAATAATGTTCAGAAAAGAACATTAATCATTTAATTGGTGTGTGATACAGAGTGATGGGACAGTGAGGCAGATATCAGTCTGTACATCAGTGTGACCTCAAGTCAAATAAAACCTTCACCTGCAGGTTGGTGAGCTGCCAAAGAGACAGAGCAGAGAAATGTAGCAGAGACAGTTCAGAGACATCCCCACCCTGGCTGTGTGTGAGACCTGTGTGTGTGTGAGACCTGTGTGTATGTGAGATCTGTGTGTGTGTGTGAGACCTGTGTGTATGTGAGACCTGTGTGTGTGTGTTTGAGTGTGTGTGTGTGTGTGTGTTCTTGTATGCGCGCGCGCACTCCCATGCTGTGTATCTGTGCTCTGAATCTCTGCAGCCACGATAAGATATCAGAGGAGGAGAGATAATCTACTCCCACTGCTTCCATATCTCCCATCGCTCTGACACTGATCCCAGCTATTACCAGCTACACCCTGCACTCCTCCACACGCACGCACGCACACACGCACGCACGCACGCACGCACACACACACACACAGATCACACTCAAGAACTGATTATTTTCCCCAACCCTAATTTGCATGCACTCATTTTGTACAATTCTGTGACAGAGTCCAGATATTTAGGATATTTGAGGCTGATACCAAAACTGAAGTCTATCTGGCAATATTCATTTTTTCTTTTTTTTTGCAGAAACACATAACATCCTCAGGGTTTTGTATATTTTGGGATTATAAACATTACATTTGCAGCACAAGCATTTAATACTTTAAAATGTTTATTGTTTGTTTATCAGGGACTCTGATCTGCTATTATTCCAACTATTCTGAGTTTCATTCACTTTTTTTCTTTCTATTTATATCACCAGAAACAAACGCTGAGCTCTTATCAACACAAAAAAAACTGTTTACTGTAAACTAACAATGTCCTCTGGCTGCAGGGAAACAACAGTCTGATGCACAGGAAGTTTAAATCCTTCTAAAAATGTGTCTGAACCATTCTCCTCCTTTAAAGAAGCATTAACACACACACACAA
The DNA here is from genome assembly GCA_019142605.1 of Cephalopholis sonnerati. Taxonomy (NCBI): domain Eukaryota; kingdom Metazoa; phylum Chordata; class Actinopteri; order Perciformes; family Serranidae; genus Cephalopholis; species Cephalopholis sonnerati. The sequence goes on along the minus strand of JAGQAX010000002.1, from coordinate 3,283,301 downwards.
ACCCTGTGTAGATCCAACCCCGTGCACACACCACAGTGACACAAATAGACACATTTATTGTTGAGCAAAGGCAGGAAACAATAGAGCTGAAATCAGCTGGAATCTGGAGCTCTAAACTGTGACGATGTTTGAGCAGCAGCTGATGGAACAAACGCTCCTGTAACGACTGTAATAAAAATAAAAAAGCCGCTTGTTTCTTACAACATTCAAGTGGGAAAAAGCGTCACAAACTCTGCGGCCTTTGTGTCGTTTAAGTGCCTGACATTAAACTTTACCAGTCGGGTCGGATTGTGTCTTTGGATTTGAGGAGCAGGAAGCAAATAAAGTTTCTCTGGGAAACAGAAAGTATTCTGTGTCTCTTCTAAAGCACAAGTTCAAGCTGTAAAGGACAGGACGTGTCTGTGTGTCATAGAGACAGACACACACACACTTAGATAGATGTAGATTCAACACACAACACATTGAGTGTGTGTTTCTACGTGTGATCAAAAACAACAGAAAAAAAAACTCTCAAGTTAGTTTGGGACTTAAGTTAAGGGTTTAATTTGGATTGTATTGAGTTGTTGATTTAGTAAAACTTCATCTACATAGGACTACTATTTAAAAACCTGGATTTTAGGATCAACGTTACAAATGTAAGAGCTCCAATACACCAAATAATTAATATAAAGACAGACATTAATATTAATAAAAAGCCTCAGGATACATCAGATCATGCATGAACACATGTAAAATGTAACAGAGAAAAATAAGTCTAGAGGTGCTGTATGTTTGAGCTGAGCAGCGTAAAAAAATTAGTGTTCATAAATGTTTTGCTCAAATAACCAATCTTTTGGGTTAATGAAATGAATCACTTCCTGAAATTATCTTTTTTTTTTTACCCTCATTATCCCCTTTACACTGCCTTCTCAAGGTGGGAATTTCACAGACTGGCCAGAGAACAGGTTAGTAAACAGGAGAAAGCAGCAGGGAGGGCTGGGAAGACTTAACATGGTTACTTCTTAATCTATCTATCTATCTATCTATCACTTCGGTCTCTTTTTCAAACTCAGCACAGACTCATTTGGATCTGTGTTTGCACGTTGCTTGGGTGGAGATGGGCGGTATTTTGTTGAAACATGTCATTGCATGTCACTGGTTAAGGGGCTAAAATTAGCGAGTTCACCCAAGTGTTGTGTTTCTATCAATGCCGATCAGAGCCAGAGCTAATAAATACCAGTGACTACTGCACAGTCAGTCAATTGAAACCTTTCCAGTTACATTAAAAAGCCAGATGTTGGCAGATATTAGCAGGTTTTTTTGTTCAGTGGAAAAGGGACTTTACACTTCAGTGAGGGTTGTAAACTGTGACTGAAACAAACTCCTGTGCTCAGGCCTCGGGTCGGTATTCATCACCTCTCTAACAATAGAGACAGTAATGGAGGAGTCAACCCTGCACTTCAGATCAAAGACGGTAAGATGATCAAAGATCAGCTGTTTAAAGAGTGTGTATGTGTGTGTGTGTGTGTGTGTGAGGTAAAGAATGGGGTGTGTCCTGTGCCCTGAAGGACAAATCCACCTCCAAATTAAATCTTAAATCCAGTATAAGCAGTATATCCGTTTCAAGGGGAAACGTCCCGTTCTTTGTTTCCCATAGACAGAATAAGGTGACTGGCAGGTCAAGTATTTGGAGCATTTGCAACTGCATGAAATTTTCCAACTGAATCATCATCACATGTCCGGCAAAAAAGAAACCAGGTTCAAACCAAAAGAACAACACGGTATATTTCCACTTCAGGAGATAAGTCAAATACAAATCCCAGAGAGCCTTCTGTTTAAAATGAACCAATGACTGAGCCTGAAATTCAGCTGCAACACCAACAGTGTAACAGTTGTCCAAACAGGGAGGAGATGAGAGCGTGGGTGACTATCTCCAGGTCTTGACTTTGGATACGGTGTGGAGTTGGAAAAAGCTAGCTCATACTACTGCATTCATTTGCTTGTCAAATTAAAGGTGGAGTCAAATATCACGCCACGATTTTTCACATAAGGTTTAACATAGTTGGAGAGGCTACTGAGCTGGTCAGAAATCCTTTTGATGGAGTTGGGAGGACCGAAGAGGACAACTTCTGATTTGCCCTCATTCAGCAGAAGGAAGTTCTGCCGTCCAATTCTTTATGTCCTCAAGGCCGTTCATGAGACTGTTAGGTTTGACTCTGACAACTCTGCTTGAACTGAACTGAACTAAACTACTGCAGTTATACAGTATGTTGAAAAAATACAATATTGAGCATAATTAGTCAGGAATTAGAGAAACCCCGCAGGCTACAGTATTAACTGCAGCATGGAGGGTTGAGCGCTCATGCAGGGCGGCCCAGTATAAACACATGGTGAAAATAAAGAGTGAAATCAAACTTACTGCAAATATTCCCTCTTGGTCCTCATGGGGATGATTAAATCCAAGAACCGCAGTAACATACCAAACCTACATTTTCTGAGAGTCCTGATAAAATACCACAAGTATTAAAAGTAATACACAAATATTTCTGTGGGCTCTGACTTCCTGGTAGAAATAATGAACTTCATTAGACCTGCACTTCATGTTGTAAACATGACAAACATTCGGATCAGAACTTTGATAGTCTGCTGCTGACTGTGAACTCAGACATGAACAATCTTACAGTTTCTGATCAAACTGATTTCTCAAAGTGTTCGTGTCAGTGTGTTTACACGCAGCAGTTCAGCAATCAGATTTCTCTCCTTCAGTCCTGACTTTGGATCCCCTCACTGCACGCAAGTGTCTGAATTTAACATATCAAACGTTTAGTGGTGAAAACAGACATATTTGTACTTCTAGACCAGTGGTTCCCAACTGGTCCGTGGTAGTCATTAGGTCAAGGTCCGAACAGTTTAATATATTCAGCGTGATACTTGCATTTGGCCACATCGCCAAGCAAGTTTGATGTCAGTCTACAGCGGGAAACAACACTTCAAAATAACATTCACTGTTGTTCAAAATAAAGTGTATTTTTTACAAACTTGACATGTTCGCCAGTCACTTGCAGTCCATTCAGAATGGACCCGTGACTCACCATTTGGGAATCACTGTTCTAGAGGATACTTTGTGTTAGTTTTGTTTTAGTTAGATGCCTTGAAAGAAATAAAATCCCCTTTTATCCATCACTCAGCTGAATCATCTTCCTGTCTGCAGTCATTTGTCCTGCACATGTGTACTTATAAAAAGCCTCTCTGAAACCCAGTTGTTCACATACGTGGCAGAAAAATCGTCTCTCTAGGAGAAATCGGCTCTTTGTAATCCCTTATCCTGATGATGGAAACCAGCTTTCTTGTTCACAGTGACGTTTAAGAAATGAGTTTAATGGAGAAATTATTATTTAAGAGCATGTAAACACATGGAGGCCCCCATCACACAGAAAACGTTTCAGCTGATGGAGGCGGCTTTTTGAAACTGTTTTTATGCGAATGAAGCTTTTTGCCCGCTGTTCTTGCGTTGCTACGCGCCTCACATTTCTGCGCTCTAGGCGCCTGGCGTTTTTGCCAGAGCGCTCTGAACTCCTCAAGTTGAAAAAAGCGGAAAAGTGCCCCACGTCAGCTTTTTTCTCATCGTCCAGTCAGATGTTTTGAGAGGCGGGCCTTCTGTGGTGGTCACAACAACAAGTTTACAGTTGGTAAACAATGGAGGAGAAACTGGTGGTAGTGGTTGCTGGATACCCAGAGTTATACAGCCTGACGATAGACAGCAGGTTGTCAAACTGCTCCTGAGTCATCCTAAAATATGCCTGGAAACATCCATCATGGAGGAGAAGCTCCTGGACCAACTGGTGGTACTCCCCATCATGGAGGAGAAGCTCCTGGACCAACTGGTGGTACTCCCCATCATGAAGGAGAAGCTCCTGGACCAACTGGTGGTACTCCCTGTGATCCAGCCTCTTTTTTAGGGTCTCATGTACCCACACAGATCTCTGTTTATCTGCTGACAGCCTCTCACCCTCAACCAGAGCTACAGACAGTACCCTCTGCTGAAACATGTCAGGAACTACACACTCATTACTGCTAATTAAATAAATAAAATAACTAAGTAAACGGTAGATTGATTAAACAGGAAAGTTAGGGTAAGGAGGCGTTGGGGTGGTTGCCTGGCAACAATAAAAAGGTGCAGCAAGGCATTTAATAAAAGAAAGGAAAAAAAGGCAGTGCGGTGCACCTCGTGTTGTGCTTTCTATGTGATCGGGGCCTACATGTGTATGTTTATGAGTGTGTCTGTGTGCATTTCCTGGTACCTGCTGCCAGACACTACATTTACCTGCACAGGAAGAGGATCTCTGATGATAAACCCTGTAATTTACACAAAGCAAACACATAAGGTCTGTCATTCACCACCACAGATGATACAACTCTTTAAGCTGTCTCTATTTCACATCAGCAGCCCTGTTTCCCAACACTGCACCTCCACTGCTTCACTGTGACAAAAAACGGACAAACATAAAAACTTTTAATACTTTTAAACAGTAATTTGGGTTCTTGTTTTCAAAGCAGAGAGTGAAACCACTTCACCTACAGAGGAGCTGCTGTTATGAGATTTTTCCCGCAATTAACTGAAGCCTTTCCAGATAACTCCACTTAGTCATAACCACACCCAGAGGTGCAGTGTGTGTGTGTGTGGTGCAGAGATTACAATAAATTAAAGGGTGTTATAATGTACTGTAATGTCTGTATTTGTGGTTCATTGTAAAATACAAGTTTCTGTGTGTATGTGTGAGAAATATCAGAGATGTGAAGATGAAGATAAATTACATTTTGTCTTCTTCCATGTGTCATTAGGAGACACTGATGTGTGTTTGACTGTGACTGTGAACATGTGTGAGCTTTACAATGAATTTCAAAGAAAACAAAGACGAACATTGTGTGAAACTTGCTTAGGTACCCACGTGGAAACACACAAGTAGAATTATCCTGAAGATGATAAACTAAAGCAGCACAGTGACACCCAACACAGAGCGCCCACCCAAACTGTGAAGGTCTCTTAAATGTCTGTGTGTGTTTTATAGGTTACAATTTCCACAACAGACACCTAATTCTTTACAGGTGTGGTTCAAGAGACATAAACTGCATTTGAGAGTTTTTATCTCCCAAACACTTTTTTTGTGAAAGTTCAAATGATGAAGTCAGTCAGTCTTGGAGTAAGGAAACCTTTAACCCTCGAAAGGCCCTGACACACCAGGCTGACAGTCAGCTGTTGGTGAATGTCAGTGAGGGTCTGTCGCCCTAGTTTTAGTGGCACACGTTGGCCTTTGTCAGCCTTTTCTGGCCCATTCAGCATGTTGGACGGCATCTTCAGTGAGAGAAATCTGTCTGTCAGTTCAGCTCAGTGCACAAAAAAAGGAAGTGAGGAAAGCAAACAAACCGATGTCAGACACCAATGAAAAAAGCAATCCCTTCAAGTTGGCATGATACGCAGCCAGTTGCTGTTATTGTTTAATGCCGCCTGGCAGCTTTGGGGGGAAACGCAACGAAACAACAAAAAATAAGGAGGTGGAAGCCTGGGTAGGACAGGCAGGAGGGGTGGTGAATGGGTCCAACAACCACCAGCTTTCACCCGGGAGGCCAGTGTTCACTTCACATAAGATTGTAAAGCCAATCCCTGTTCTTTCTTCCTAGATCCAACCATGTGTGTTTGCTGTTGAAGGAAAAAAAACGTCAATTTGCTGTGTTGTACCGACGTGAGGCGACGCAACAGCTACAGCTAATGTCAGTTTGGTGTGTCTGGGTCTTTACCAAGCAGCAGCCTCTGGGGCTGGAAAAAGAAAACAACACTGAAGTGTCAAAAACTGCAGTACATCTGAAGTCCACTTGAGGCTGGCTTCAAGAGCAAGTCAGTCCCCATAGACTCCAATATTAAAATGCCTAACTTTACAGCAGAAATACATAGGGCTGGATTAAAATGATAAACTGATCAGATTGAAACGAATCTTCATTTGCATGACCCAATATTGATGAATAAAATCCAAGATCGATATTTTAATATTTGCTTTTTCCCACAGATGTGTGAAGCTTTAACTCGCAGTCTAAGAAGATCCAATGTTACCGATTCTCTTATCTGTAACTGTTAACTTACTTTTTAACATTTTAGTGTTGAAAAGCCGAACTTGAGGCTACAAACAGGAGTCCAAAAACCAATGGGTGACGTCACGGTAGCTACGTCCATTATTTTTAGTTTATGGTGGGATCGCAGTGTGGACAGATGACCGGTGTTTGGTTTCTCCCCATGCTGCTAGCACCCAGAGCTCCCCACCCATCCGCCGGCAGGTCATCGATGACGCATTTCGCATCATGATCTCTCACACTCCCTTCAGCTAAGGCCACAGATATAATCTAACTCTGTGGGAAACACTGACAGGTGTGTGTTTAATACAATATACTGCAACTTTGTATCTCCAGATCTACTCAGCAAACGCCTGAGAGGGGCGCACACACACACACACACACACACACACACACACACACACACACACACAGAAAAACACAGATACATATACAAAAACACACACACACCCTCCAGCCTCCTGTTCAGCTACAGCAGTGGGCAGAGGAAACAATGGCCTCCAAAATAAAGTCCTTTATGTCAACGACATTGTCCCGCAGTAAGTCAAATAAACTTCTCCCCTGAGGACATGAATAAAAACAAAGCCTTTCATTTTCCTGTGTGCGCGTTAAGATGTACAGTGTGTTTATGCTCTATGTGTGTGCGCTGCTTCTTGCCTCTGTGTGTATGTGTGTGTGTGTGTGTGTATCCCAGCCTGTTATTTTCATACTGGAGTAGACCAAACAGAGCCCAGCGGGGAGCAGACAGTGATGTACAATGTGTGCACAAGAATCAAGGACACGACTACAATATTTAGCAGCGTTTGGAAGCTGTAAAATAAGCAAAACGTGCAGATGAACATCTGAGTCTAAATATGAATGTGGCACTGTGTGCACTGTATATGGCAGTGTTGGTTTATGAGACTGTGTGCCAACTGTCCAACCTCTCCTCTGTTATAATTCTCCTGTGTTGGAGGCCAAACACACACAGCAAAGAGGAGAATGAATATCACAGGACATTTTCCAGTCCATTTATCTCAGATTTTGGAGTTTGTTGGTCTCTTTTGGGAGAGTTTTAATTAAACACATCTGTTAACACAGCTGGAAGCTGTGACTGTGGGACTGTGGGTAGCTGTTAGGAATGCAGCGTCATCCTGGTAACCTGTTGTTTCTGTAAGTCAACATCTTATCCATACTTTTCTGGCTAGGTAGCTGGCATGCAGAAATATAAAACTACATCTACTGCTACTATATCTTAACTGTTTCTCTAACAAAGCCATCAGTGACCACAACACCAGACCTATTTCAGCAGGTAAACTGGAGAACTCTAGATTTGCCAAACAGTGTGCTGCAGATCACCTGGTTCTAACCCTCTGATTCGCTGCCCACATCTCAAAGCCCAGTTCAGACCAAAAATTCACAACAAGATGGGTTGAAACAAGCAACTACTTGCAATGCTTCATTCTGCAGTGTTCTAAAAAACCTGCCAATTCACACCAATGTCACTAGATCAGACGGTGTATCATCTCTAGTCAACGACTCTCTGTCCTTCTGTAACGTTGACAGGAAGTGACCTCACCATGAGACGGTGTATCATCTCTAGTCAACAACTCTCTGTGCTTCCGTTCTGATTTGCAGCTTTTCAGACTTATTTTGTGGCTGAATATAATTTGTAGCCTCTTAAAATCTGAATGAGGATAGTGATAGTGAGATACTGGCTACAGTGATGAAACCAAACCAGCATCAGATGGACTGTATTCATAATCAATACGTGAGGATGGAAACAGAGGGCTGGGTGGGGACGGAGCACCTGTAGCAGCAAGTAGACATGCCGTCTGCGGTCATTTTGACTTGACCAGCGGACTTCACTACAAGCTCTATTTCGATCTTATAAAAATAAAAAATAAAAAAACTGTAAAAAATGTTAAAATTATTGTACATTTCGGTGTTGTTATGATTACTATCATGCATTATAGAAAGGGCAAAGTAATCGTAAAACCGTAATAATTATCACCTGGTAACATTGATGTGCTTACAAAGCAGTTAAACCTTGTAGCATCGAGCTAATAAAACAGTTTACTTCATAAGCATCAATACAGCGATGAAAATTACTTACAATAACTTTAAGGGCCAAGAGTCAGATAAAAGTACCTCACAGTGGCCTGTAGGAGACGTTAGACGTGACTATATGTGGAAATGTCACAGTTCAACACATTTAAGGGAAGCAAATACAAATTCATAGTTTTTTTTCCCCACCAGTTTTGAATCCTCTGCAAATACATGTAACATTGTCATTTTGTCTTTGAGTAAGGTGTGTGTGTGTGTGTGTGTGTGTGTGTGCACGCGCTGGGTTGGAGTTGCTTGGCGCCAGCTCCAAGGTTTTTTCAGATAGTTTCGGAAGGGAAGGAAGCGTTTGACTTGGCAGAAATACTTTATTGTTGCTTCAGTCCTGATAAGAGGTTATTAATTAGGAGGCTAGACAAACACAATAATACAATAGAGTCTGATAGAACTGCTGTGTGTGTGTGTGTGGGGGGGGGTTTGTGTGCCAACGTATACAGACACACAAACAGATGCTCTGTGGATGTCTGTGTGTGTGTGCGTGTGTGTTTCTTTTGTTCTTTGTCCAACACAATGAGGGCAAATGAAGAGTGATTTTAAAAATAAGACTATTAAAACTGCCTCTTCTGAACCCACACCTTTCAGACGCCGGATTTGGGGAGATCTGTGTGCGACTGTAAATTTCTGAAACAGATGATGCAACATTCAAAACAGTGAAGTTGCAGCCGGAACAACCAAAGCAGTGAGCTGAAAGAAGATATAAAGCTCCGTAGAGCTGAGGAGATGTGGTGAGAATTATGTTGTGTCATCACTGTGAGTGACACCTTTCACATACATGTAGTCACTCAATCGTTAATATAAATACACTCATTACAGCTCCTCAATTAAAGCGTCTTAAACTACATCTTGGACCAACTCTGTGTGGTAAACCTGAGATTTTAAAACAATCAATTTCCACTAGGAATTTTCAAACACAGTCAAAAAGCATTCAACTTTCAACCCTTTCAGTACAGTCCCTTTGGAACCAGCAGTAACCCTTCAGACATGGTACCTAGACCCTGGGTCTGTTCAGACAGTCCTCTTAAATGTGGGCAGGGTTGTTGTCACTCACTGCTCCGTCCAGCACTGGCTGTATTTCCTCATCAGCGGTGACACAGATGGAAGTCTGCACCTGGTTTATGGTCCACAGAACGAGGCTGCACGCCCACATTTTCAGAACAAAATACAACAGGCTGCAGTGAGAGTCTCTCTCCATGGGATATTTCAAAATAGCAGCTTTGTGCATTTAGTCCTTCTCAGGCAAGCTCAGGGGTTTAGTGTTGCTGTAGCCCACAGGAACAACGCTCTGCAACATCTTCTTTCCTCCAAGTAAGGGTTAGAATATCTGCAGTTCAAATAATCTGGTCCAAATTAATACATATTTTGAATGACTTGAAGATCCACTCATTCCTAAAAGTGTGTTTCATTTGACTTGCCCTGGTAAGAACAGTGGTTACATGAGCCTCAAAACCAGCCACAACTCAGCCCTGAGCAGAGTGAGCGTCCTCTACTGACCAATCAGACTGCAGTGTTCACAGCTCCACCTTTTAGTACCAGATCTGTGTGCTAGGTACCCCAACAGAGGGGGGACCAAACATGGGGACGCTAAGGAACGCTGCTATTGGTACCATCCACAACTTTTCACTGTGGGAACAGAAAAAACGCGCACTGACCTGAACAGTACCAGACCGCTTGGTGGACATGGAGCTAATGAACGCACTCAAACTTGGCGTAGGTGTTAATTCTTGAGACATAATTTAATACAGAATGCATTCCCAAAGAAAAGAGGACAAGAAAAAGATACAGTAAAGACTGAGAGTGACTAAACTATCGTGATGATGCTGATAAAAGCACAGCAACAGATAACAAACGTACACTGAGTTAATACCTAAGAATGACTAATGGCAGCGGGTGGTTATCAGTCTGTTTAATTTGGCAGCACCAAGCCTCCTTTCTAAACACTGATAGGTTGCATAAGAACTGAGCTCCATTAAAATCACCAGCTTTAAGATACATTCATCCTGAACTGTTATCACACACATAACATAAGAGCCTTATCTCACTCATTTGCTAATATTTCTCAGCTTGACGGGTGTTCAGTTACTCCTGTGCATTAAGAGCTGTGTTGTCACATAAAGCTTTCATCGCAGGAAACTGAATCAAACTGACTTTTACATCCTCCACCTGTGTTCATCTTCACTGGTTGGAATCCATCAGGAACTTTAAGCAGATGAAAACAAACATTTTGATTAATATTCGGGAATATGATTTGACTCAGGTCTGGCTGTGAGACAATGGGACTCTCCAATAAAATGTCAACAGACCATTTACGCAAATGAACTCATGTCTAGACTGGAACATGTTGATGTCAGTGAATTTCTGGTTTGATAAACTTAACACGATGCAGGCGGCTCTGATTCAGGACAAACTGAAGTCGATGTCACAAAGAGTGTAGGGCTAATTTGGACTTGTTGAATTGTAAGAACTCATTTATACTCCCTTTACATTCGCAAACAGATACGTTCACTTTAAATGTTGTAACCGTCACTGCCCACACACTTCCCTGTGTCCTTTACGATGACATAGATACATCTATGGCCAATAAATACATCATGACATGTTGACAGAGAATTCTTTTCACTATATTACTGATGTGTTCCATTCCACCATTTTTAAAACATCTTCTTGTCCTACGGTTGAGTCTCGCTTGAACTACACAGCACTGCCCCCGCAGTTTTAAGTTTTACTGCTAGGTTTCTGTAACCTTTAGAAAACATACACAAGTGTGTAGTAATTGATGCAAAGTTTTGACAGAAGGCTCCGTCTGTGTCTGTATCTAACACTGAGCTTTAATGAGCCCGTAATTGTTTTGTGGCATGTTTATCACGCTGGGTGGGTTGGATGGTTAACCAAACCTGTGCTGTCATCATAAAACATACTGATTTATTTATGCAACCTTGTCTCACTCCAAAGTCGTTGAATACTGGCACTTGGTCAGTGACATCTGGTGTCAGACCCTGATGAAAAAAAGTCGTCCTTGCACGTCAGCATGAAACACAGCCAGTCGCTGTTATTGTTCAATGGCATCTCGCTACGTCAGGGGAAAATGCGGTGCGACAACAACGAAAGTTAAGGCAACAGAAGTCCAGGTAGGGCAGGTGGAAGGGGTGGTGGATCAGTCCAACAACCGCCAACTTTTAGCCGAGAGATCGGTCCTTTTTTCCTAAACTCAACCACGTGTTTGTTGTTGAAGGAAAAAAATGTAAATTCGCAGTGTTGTACCAACTTAGTGCTTTTATTATGAAAGAGACTGTAGGCAAACTGTACATTTCCTGTGAAAACAGAAGTGTATTTTGTAATCAGACGATGCATGTAACAGGCTGAAGTTGACACGGCGTCCAAGGACGTCAACAACCAACACACCCAGGGTACCTTGGACGTCATCTCGACGTGGCAAGTTTATGACCAAATGTCGATATGTGACGAGGTCAGAGTGAGAATGTGATGATTTATGGGTGTGGTATCCAGGGTCGATTGCTCTGAGACAACAAGGGAGGCTGAACTTCCCCTAAAATTTCATAGAAGAAATGGTCAAATATGCACTATTGGATTTACATTAAAATAAGAAGTTAAATTGCATCAAACGTGCGCTAGGATTGTTTAACATCATCACTATGATGTTCAAACGTCAGCTGTTTATCAGCAGTTTTCAAACGTGACCTCCCTGTCATACACGGTGTCAGCACGGTGGATGCGGAGCCTCCAAGAATTCCTATGAGTCAGCGCTGAGCAGGTTTTTTTCATGCAGCAAAGCGAGACAGTCATTGGATAAATGCGACAAAATCGTCACTTCAGGGAGGCTCAGCTTCCGTGGGACCTAATGGAGCAGTAGGCGGGAGAGGACGCTCTGTGTCTGCATGATGATCGGAGGAACTGTCTAAAAGGCTGAACCCCTTTGTGATTGACAGCACTTTTGAAATACACACCGGCATCGTCGCATTTCGAGCTCAGTCCCGTGCAGATATCTGCAAGTGGAGTCCTCTGACACAGTGCCGCTCAGGTGTTTAAACCCATCTGAAAATCTTTGAGGTGTGTGTTGCTGTGGTTCTATGGCATGAGTGTGGTTGAAAAACGGCTTCAATTAAATGTTCCTTTTAAAAGTTACTGCCTCGCTGCAATATGACACGTTTTATGATGTAAACTTAAAGTGAGCTTCCCCTGTTTGAAAGACCAGCAGCTGCCACTGATAGTATCCTTTTTCAAACAGAGATCATGCTATAGGGCCGCTACAAAGTCCCTTCTTTACACTGCCACTGAGCCATGCTGCTGACATGACTAACAACTTGATTCAAAAACAGTTTTCAGCCAAACTCAACATTCCTCAGCTGAAGTCTATCATTGATTTTAGAGCTTCTAGAATCAAAATGATCGAGCTTGCAGAGCTGTTATCATGATGAACCTCCTATTCTTTAAAAACACATCACAGTTTGTTTTTCTCAGTCGGTCACCTTGTGGGACGCAACGGCTCTTTTTCTCAGGGCCAACATCTCAGAGTTAATCTCCTCCATTGTTGTCATGCGGGGGCCTCCACTAGAACCAGGCCAGTGACCCACGCTGGGCCCTGACCTTCAGTTTAAGGCAGAACATCCTCTGCAGTGACCCGGCTGTCTCACAGGCAGCTGATATATAAACCCTGTGCTGCTCAGCTATCACGTCCTCTGGGACAGAGACACTGAAGTCAGCCTGACTGGGTGGTCTGCTCTCTGTCTGTGCGTCTGTCAGTCAGTCAATAAGTGGTAACGCTTCTAATACTCTCTGCTCAACACTTCGTATTACCCTTGGAATTAAACTTGCTGTAATAATAAAGCTTTACTTGCCCATTTTCTCTTACTCCGTCTCTGTCTCTGCTCCTGCTGCGAGCAACAACATTTTTAGTTATTACATCATAAAGTTGGCCCCAACCAATATTAAAAAACTATGAAGATATGATCCCAAAATAAAATCAGAGCATATTATCTTCCTGATCAATTTAAAACAAATGATCAACAGGTCATAGTGCCCAGTGTATTTACCATCACCTAAAGGTAAACCATGCAGGATTCTTGGTTACTGTTTGCAAAGACGTTTGCCAGTGAAGGTAACAATAAAAACCGACCCCCAGATTCACTCTCATTTGGCGTTTCTCCTCACTATAGTTGTGTTTTTTTGGCGCTGAGTCTCTTGGATGTGTGCTGCTTATGGTCTGACACCCATTCACTACCTTTTAATAAAACCCCTCCCTCACCTGAGCGCTGTGGGGGGACACGCCCATAAACATCTCGAGCTAAGAAAATTCACTTAGAGGGCGGAGCCAATGCAGAAAAATACATCGCCTCACACTGAGTGGGTCATAAGTGATGACTCAGAGGGGTCACGTCTGCAGGAGTCTGTTAGAGACGCTACGATTGCCTTGTTGACTGCCATCAGCAGATTAGACGACTTTCACCCACGGAAACTGTCGATGTTTTTCCATTATATTACATCTTGCGCAGGCTAAAAAGCTGAGTTCAAGACCAACTTTGTCACATCGTCCTGGGGACAACAGCACACTGTCGGGATGGACGGACACGGTACACTCACTCTATGCACTCTATTGTTTCCATGAAATCCATGTTGATGTCAGCAGGAGAGGAGCTCGTCAACATTAGCTGTTAGCAGCCAGTGACCAAAACAGCTCACAGAGGTTGCACTGAGTTACATTATGATGCGTTCAAGGTCTCAGAAATGAGCATTGGGTGAATGTAAATTATATTGTTCTCACGATGTGTTCAAATGTAGAAATGTAAAATGTAGCTTTTGGTGAGAAAGTTGAATAAATCAGCTGATTGAAGGAGAAATTTGTTGTTTTCACAGCAATAAAAAAAACAGATATTAGAGAGGGAATTATTATGTATCATAAACAGTAAAAAGGCTTTTGAATCAGATATTTCAAGAATGTTTTTTCATGTAAAAAGAAGGTTATATTTCTGATTGTTTCATAAATGTATATGATTAAATTTGGGCTCATTCAAAGGTAGTATAACGAAGGACTGACTGATTTTTTTTAAAAATATAATAATATAATAATAAAACTGACAAACGCCAGAACACTGACACTTCACAGGAGATGACGAGATGAGCAAAACTACCCAGTACAAATGCAACATGCTACACATTAGGTAGAAATGTTCTCTTTTCTTTCTCACGTCTTTCTCTCTGTTTCTTTCACACACACAAACACACACTCAGGAAACAGCAGAGGAGGAAGGAAAAACAACAAAACACACACAGAGCATCCTAACGACCATCAACCACAATAGGGCCATTTTACGCCTGTGAAAAGTGCACATCGCCTGGAGGACGGACACACACACACACACACACACACACACACACACAGCAGTCCAGCCCTGACCTGTGGGAGTGGGCTGACAGTAAGTGTAGTGAGTGTTGAGGTGGGCTGGTAGAATAACATTAAATTTAAACATGAGCTAATGAATTCACCGTCTCGCTCTCGCTCTGTGTGTCTCTGTCTTCGAGGGGTGTGTTGTGTGTTTTGTGTCCTTTGTGGTAAAGGCACTGAAGCATTAAGAGGAGGGGAATTTCTCAACCTCAGAAAGGTGTGTGTGTGTGTGTGTGTGTGTGTGTGTGTGTGTGTGTGTGTGTGTGTGTGTGTGTGTGTGTGTGTGCAGCTCTCTAAACACGAGAGGGTCCCAGGGCCGGATACCTGTGGGTTGGAGGAAGAAGAAGAAGAAAGTATTTATTCTATCATACTTGAGGCTTTCACGGAGGATGAAGAGGATGTTATTCTGGGCTCTTCATCAGTGTGGTGTGTCTGCATATTTTGTGTGTGTGTGTTTAGCTGTGGTTTCAGACATATGACGTTTTAATCATGGCTTTGAATGTTTTATTTTGTGATGTTAACCCCGGGATCAGCCTGAATAGGCGACAACGGGATTATGAAATTCTGAGAAACTCTGAAAACATCACCTGCTATCATTCACTCAGGAGCCACAAGGTAAAGGGCGCAGACATCTCTGCCGATTCAGACGACTACTGGGTGGTTGGTGGAATTAATTTGTGACTGTGCAGCTTGGCTTCAAGCTGGGAAAAATCAGGGAGGGGGCAACAGAGGTGCTGCTTCCCCTCCCTCATCAGCTCCTTCTGTGCCGTCACTGAGCAAAACACTTAGCCTTAAATTTCCCCAGCGGAGCTACAAAACACTGCAGCGATACAGGGCTGCTGCGTGCAGGAATAACTGCAGGGAGGAGAGTAAACGTCAAGCAGAGGGTTGGTGAAAAAGAGCATCTGCGCACATTCATTTTCCCAGGACAAATACTCTCTAGGTTTAGCTGTAAAGAATGTTCTTCAAAAACAAATGTTTGGGGGAAACTTCTGTTTCATTTGTCCATGAAAGAGTGTGTAAATTATACTCAACAAAAATGTGAACACAACACTTTTGTTTTTGCTCCCAGTTTTCAGGGTTATGTCAAAGATCTAAGAATCTTTTATGCACTGAAAAGATACAGTCAGGAGCCACTTTATTAGGTACACCATGCTGGCACTGGGCTGGTGACATAGATCCAACAAGGTGCTGGAAACATTCCTCAGAGATTTTGGTTCATATTGACATGATGACATCACACAGTTGCTGCAGATTTGTCAGCTGCACATCCACGATGAGAATCTCCTGTTCCAGCACATCCCAAAGGTGCTCTATTGGACTGAGATCTGGTGACTGTGGAGGTCATTGGAGTACAGTGAACTCATTGTCATGTTTGAGATGATCTGAGCTTTATGACATGGTGCGTTATCCTGCTGGCACACAGGTGTGCTTCAGGATGGTCACAATAAAAAGACACAAGGACACAAAATGTGCGGTTTGATAAAGAACCCTTTTCCAGCACCTGCAAGCTCTTAAAGCAATAACTACCAAAAACAGCCCAGTCTCAGTTCGAGCACACAGTGTCCTCGTAACAAGACATCATCAGACATTACTATATTTTTTGACACCCTAGTGTTAAACCCAAGTCACGCCTGTGGCTGGGGGCAGTACCTGTGACTGAAAAGACTAGGGGTGTCACAAGAAGCAAAACTTCGATACAAAGTCTATGCCAAAATTATTAAAAATGTGAGGGCACTCAGTTTTCTTCAACGCATTAAGTACCAGGGAGCAAACCTTCCAGACCTGCCGGGTCAGCACATAGGCCTACAAAGGCTCTAGTCTGCCGTCATCAACTATGTGCGTCATACGTCTACGGCCTGGCGCCTTTTCCTGAAATCTGCTGAATCTCAATAACGATGGCTGACCTGAAGTCTCCTTAATCCAACAAAGTTCATAGTGTCTATGTTTATTATGGATTTACTTGTTTTCTTTTTTATCAGACACAAACTGTCAAATCATACCTGACATGTTTCGACAGTAACTTCCGTCTTCGTCAGAGGTGTCACTAGATGGTGAGTGACGTGTCCTTAAATCAGCTGTCAAAATTTGACAGGTTGACACCGCCCCTTGAAATCGGCAATAACGGACCACTGCAAACGGGAAAACCACATCATGGATTGGGAAAAGGCCAAAGTCATCCGCACAGAAAGCAATAGGCACCAGCGTTGGATCATGGAAGCGGTGGAGATCAGGAAGCGGGCCCACACAGCCATGAACCGGGATGAGGGGGCGTTCCTGCTCTGCCATACCTGGAGTGACATCCTCCAACGGCGGACGGACAGCAAGGGTCAGTCAGTCAGCTGATTTAAGGACACGTCACTCACCATCTAGTGACACCTCTGATGAAGACAGAAGTTACTGTCAAAGCATGTCAGGTATGATTTGACAGTTTGTGTCTGATAAAAAAGAAAACAAGTAAATCTGAAGTCTCCTTCGTGAGGCTAGCTGTTGATTTCAAATCCATGACAGAAAACTATAGAATTTCATAGAGAGTGGACAGATTTGTTTGCTCTCACCACTAACACTGCAAAGTTTGAATACCAAATAATCATAAATAGCTCACTGCAGAGTAGCTGCTTTGTTGTAAAACACATTAGTGTTAATAGGAATGCCTATAGGCTAATGTAGATTAAATAGGCTGCTTTGCCATCACTTTCAGACACACATATGCATTGCAAGTTGGGTTTTTTTTTGGCCAAAAATGGCAGTGTTTTGATAGTAAAGCATAATGACCCCTGTTCTAGAATGAAATCGCATCACACCACAAAAAGAAGTCTCACACACACACACGCACGCACACACACACACACACACACACACACACAGAACAAAATCATCCATGATCCAAACCAATAATGACAAATACATTGTTAGACTTCTAAATATCTATGACGTAAAAAGGGAAACACCTACGACACTACACCACATACAGTGATAACTCACAATTATAACCCAATCAAGAAACCTTGAGGAATAATTCTAGTTTTTGCTTTGGGAATAATCATAACTGAGAGTCATAGTTTCTCAAACTATAACTCCAGATCAGAAATGGACTGACATGATTTAATGGGCGTGGGGCTGTTTAATAAACGTGGTGGGGAGTTTGAGTTTCTTTAAAAGAAAAGCGAAAGTCTGATTTCATTCATTAGCAGCGACATGGTGACATTAAGTTGGTGTGTGTGTGTGTGTGTGCAGCTGGATCAGGGTGTAACACCAGGCTTCATATTGTTTTATCATCAATCTTGTTCCCAAATGACAGGTATACATTACATGTGTAACAGCCAGTTATATAGTGCAGGTATCTGTGGGAATCACACCACCAAGACTCACTGTGTGTGTGTGTGTGTGTGTGTGTGTGTGTGTGCGTGTGCGTGTGTGTGTGTGTGTGCAGGTGTTTTAGGCATGAACTCAGATTATTAATTACTGTAATGATTAATATCAACTGTGGAAATCAGGTGAGTGAAAATTAATGTTTAATGTTCAGGACCCAAAATCTGATGAAATCCAGTGTTTCAGTTATCAAATTTTTCTCCTGAATTTTCTCTTTTAGACATCATGTATATATTTATCCCTTTAAAACTGGATGTTTTTCGTTTTCAGGAAATGTTTACTTGTCTATCAACTGATCAATAACCCCATGAAAGCCCTGCACACACAGTCTATTACAGTAAACTCATTCTATGAGTTCATAAAAACCTTATTTATTGCATCTTTAAGTTATCCCAAGAATCTGTGAGGGAATTTCCTTCGACATTTATCACCGCTCTGTGACGTTTTCCGTCCAGTTTCCCCACGCTAATGTAAACTCGCCCGCTGAGGATATAAAAAGTTTACAGGTGACTTTGTGAAATTGGCCACGTCCCTTCTGCTGGCTCGACGCACGCTGTCAGCTCCTCCATTAACCGTGATGTAAAGTCTCATTGTGCGTCTGTCCCACTGCAGCCTCAGAGAGCCCAGAAGTCTTCAGTCACTCTAACAGCCCACGTTAGTGTTTATCATGCAGCGGGGACGCACGGACGCGATGAGATGTTTATGAACTGAGGGGGTTAAAGGTCAAATAAAAGCTTCACGGAGATTTGTGTTTTGTTTTCACACTACTGCAGTTACAAATTAGAGAGTCCACCCGGGCCAATCAAAGCACGCACACACACACACACACACACACAAATTCACACGCTATTTCCTTTTGCTTTATCATTCCCCCAAACACACAGAAGCTTGGCAGTTTAGTACTGAAACAACTGGTTGATAAGATGATTGTTTAGATGATTAAAAGTAAATATGAATTTTTTTTTTTATAGTTGTTTCAGTCATTTTTTTAAGCAAAAATATAAAATAATTCTTTCAACCATTACACAGATTGTGAGGACTGCTGCTGGTCTTTGTCATATTTATCTGCACACTGAATATTTTGGAGTTTTTGATTGTTGACTGAAAAAAAATTAAATGAATAATTTAAAGATGTTTTCTTGAGCAGCCATTTTTCTCACATTTTACAGACAAAACAGTCGAATAAATAATCAGCAGATTCATCTACAGAAAAAAAAACACTCAATCAGTTGGTTGATGAACAGAAAATTATCCATCCATCCATTTTCATTCGCTTATCCGAAACCTGGTCTCAGGGGCAGCAGGCTGAGCACAGCACCCCAGACGTCCCTCTCCCCAGCGACGCTTTCCAGCTCCTCCTGGAGGACCCCAAGGTGTTCCCAGGCCAGATGAGATATGTAATCCCTCCAGTGTGTTCTGGGTCTGCCCCGGGGCCTCCTACCAGCTGGACGTGCCCAGAACACCCCTAGCAGGAGGCGCCCAGGAGGATCCTGATCAGATGTTGAACCACCTCAACATGAAGGAGCAGCGGCTCTACTCCGAGCTCCCTCCATCTTACCCTGTCTCTAAGGCTGAGTCCAGACACCCTTCGGAGGAAACTCATTTTGGCTGCTTGTATCTGCGATCTCATTCTTTCAGACACTATCCGAAGCTCATGACCATTGAGGAGGGTCGGGGCGTAGACAGACCAGTAATCGAAAATAGTCCCTCAACATAAATTAATGACTGATTAATTGAGACGAGGTTTAAGGAAAATGCTAAATATTCTTTGATTCCAGCTTCTCAAACATGCAGATTTGCTAATGTCCTCTGTTTTATATCATTCCAAGTTTTATACTTTGAATTTTGGACTTTTGGTTGCACAAAATGATCAAGTTAAAGATGTCACGTTGGCAGTCTTGGACATTATGACAGGATAAAGTGCATACCTAAAAAATGAGCTTTTCAGTGCGTCTCTGTGCCTGTGTGTAAATAAGAACCACAAACCTCTGCTTGTTTCAGGAATGCACATATTATTCTCAAAATGCTCTGAATGAAGAGAAAAGAACCTGACAAGCCAGAGAGTGATTTACTGCTTCAACAAAAAAAACAAACGTTGATGTGAATATTTTCTGCCTCAGGGAGTCCGAAGCTTCTCACTGTCCCGCTGCCAGGGCAGCAACAGATGGAGAGGTCAAACCCCGAATGAAACAGAATGGAAAACAGACCTGCTTTTAAAACGAACATCCAACCTGTATGAAAGAGAAAAGACGCGCCTTCTATCCCCGGAGAATAAGAAGCACATTTCAGAGATGCATTCGGGAAACAGAACATCACATCAAACTGAGGAAGAACAACAGCCTCTGGACCGACCACAGGAAATATACCATGCTGTACAAAATAATCCACGCTCGTGTCGAGAGGTTAGAAAAACTTTCCTCTGACAGGTTACAGGTTCAATCTCACAACAGCCAACATGTCAGTCAACCAGCATGTCAGAAGGCTCTGGAGATGCACAAGGTGGATCTGCTGATACAGAGTTGACCTGCGAGTGTTTGAAACTGTGTTCAGACTAAAACTAAGAAGGTAACAACAATGTGCACACACACAGATACAAAACACGCTCAAGGCGGTTACCATGTCTGCTCAATTCCAACTCGTACAGAGACAAATCAGAGAGGTCTGCAAGATCATATTTGTGCTGCAGTGCAAAGAGGAAATCTGCTTCATGTTTAGTTAGAATGCAGTTTGAGACATCACGGGAAAAAGAGGAGCCTCCGTGGGTCAGAGAATAAAGAGCCTCACATGCACACGCTAATGTTAACACCAAGGCCAACAAACAGCTGAGCCTCACACTGAGTCTGAGATGTCCTAAAAGGACCTCCGTACTTTGATTTAGATACACAGCATGACAACAACAACATTGTTTTTTTATGTCAGGAAGCGTGTGTGAGGGAATTTATTCTTCTTCACATGTTGCACTTGTACGTCTCGTTTGAAATGTGGCCCACAAACTTGAGACACCACAAAGAGACGGGACTTCCCAGACAAGACGTGTGCTGATAAGAATCGAGGCAGCTGTTGTGTGTGACGTGTTCATCTGGCAAAGTGAGTCATGTGTGAGCTTCCAACAATATCAAGTCTCACAAGAAACACACTCATTAGTCCTGTCAATCAGATTTCATCAAAACATCAAATCATCTCTGTGGTTCTTTTGGCATCTTCTTTTTCAATCGTTTCACAGGCTTGGGCGGTATCAGGGTTTTACAGTATACTGGAATATTTAAAAATCCCACGAGTATGATTTTCAATACTGTCCAAAATAAAGATGCTCCTCTTTTTATTCAACTAATATGGAGAGGTGATGTATTGTAGTACACAGCACATGCCACCAGGGGTCAGTCTCTACTGGTGCAACTGGCAGCTGAGCTGAGAAAGATGACGACAGCCAGTGGCGGGGATAACGTTACAGGACTCTGTCTATGTTTAGCTGTAACTTAGGGTGCTTTTACACCGGTAGTTCAGTTCATTTGGTCGCACCAGAAGCAAAATGATCCACTGTTGGATTTTAGTTTTGGCTCGCTTCCTGTTCACACTGACTTTTTGCAAACTAACTGACTGACAGGTGACTCGTTGACTGGACAGTTTTGGTGTTTGTCGTCCTGCATCATCAGGACCAACGTGGGGAAATCAAATTCTGGTGACTCACAGAAGTTTCTGCAGCAGCACTAAAGTGTTTACATTTCTGTTCTGTGGTTTCACAAAGAGCTCACAGAGACATAACTGATTGTGAACATCATTAGGAGGCTGTTATTAGACTGTGGATCAATGGCCCGTACTGAATAATGACTAACATAGAGACAGGATGACAAGAAGGCGTCTTGTACAGTAACTGTGGGATCATCGTCACACACTTTTTAATGGACTTAATGAGCAGACAAAGTACGCAGAGTCTGATACAATGATGGCATTTTAAAAGCTTCAAACTGTGGTGAGTTGTTTTGTGTCCGTAAAGAGGCAAGAGGCCGTGTGTCAGTAACTGCTGTAATGTGCTGTATACGCATCTAAAGAATGCTCCTAAAACCTGAATAATACCAGCATGAAATCACAACGTAAAACTGTCATCTAACTTTATTTTTTATGGTTGCTGTAACACACACTGACGAGATGTTGTTTTGTAATTCCCCTACACAGTGAGGCCAAAACGTCCCCTCAACTTTGTCTCCAAATAAAACCAAAACAACAGACTGTCGAGTCACTGAAACAAAAACCCAATCAGAAGAGAAAGCGATGCAGCTCTTAAGTGCTGCAGCTTTGAACTTCACTTCTCTTTGGCCGGCAGCCATCAGATAAGACTTTTTATCTGAAGTCTTTGTTGATTCTAGTCTCGCAGCGATGTGCCTGCTCGACTCGATTCGGCTTTTAAAAACATGAGCAGAGAGCCTGCTGCGTGCTGGGCGATCTCGATCTGTGTCACTGTGTCTGACGGCCAAAACCTCCTGTCTGTCACTTCTCATTTAAGACCGTGTGACTGCTTTTTGTTTCGTTCTCAGTCAAGAGAACATGTTGAGGCTTAATTTTCCCTCAGTTTCACACACTTGACTCAGCAGCTGGTTTAATAGCCCTCTCCACTGGAGGACCCTGACTGAGAGGGAGTCAAGTAGCTCAAATAGGCTCCTTTAAACCCTCAGTAGGTACACAGACAGAGCAGCAGGCCGCGAGCTCGATTCCAACCCACAGCCCTTTGCTGCATGTCTGGAGGCAACCAAATGACATCGACTGTGTCCTTGATTCAAATCAACCAGGTCTTACTCTAAAGTCGTCAAATACCAGCGCTTGGTCAGTGACTTCAGGTGTCAGACCCGCCATCTTCTCATCTCAGCATGATATGTGGCCAGTTGCCGTTATTGTTTAACAGTGTCTGGCAGCGTCGGGGGAAACGTGACGAGACAACAACCAAAGTTAAGTCCGACTATAGCGGCTGGGAGGGGTGGAGGATGAATCCAACAACCACTGATTTAAACCAGTAAAAACACTGAATAAAGAAGCTTCACTGTGTTTTTCTGACGCTCTCGTTGCAGATGAGCATCTGACTGCGGATGTCCACAGAAAACACAAATGTCCCGATCTAGAGCCAGTGCTTGGTTTGTCCATTCTGGGCTACTGTAGAAACATGGCAATCGGACCTGCTCCCTGTGTAGATAGAAACAGCTCATTCTAAGGTGACGAAAAAACACGATAATTCTCATTTTCAGGTGATTATACACTAAAGAAAACACACTTATTATATTACATTCCATATCTCCCCATATATCTGCCGAAATCCTGCCCAGTGGACCTTAAAGTTATTAGTCAAGAAAATAATCAGAAGTTTAATTGATAATGAAAATATTTATTAGCTGCAGCTCTACATTTGTTGATTTACAGGTTTCAGCATCTAAGGAAGACGTTTTTCACTTCTTATAAGAGAATTAAACTAAATATTGTAGGAAGTACAGACGACCCTCTGCAGTGTGATGAAGCAGAAGTATACAGCAGCACAACCTGAAGTACTAACGTTCGGTACAACTTCCTGAAAACCCTTCTTACACACAGTATATACTGTAGTAAATGTACACACACACACACACACACATCCTACAGGTGGCTGTGTATCAGTCGCTCCATTATCATCACAGGAGCAGCACTACCGTTTGAGGAGACACAATGCAGCCAGGAAAACAACAATCTCAACACACACATACGTACACATACACACAGGGCAGGAAACAGCAGTCCCACTCACAGATTGTACAGCATGGGGGGGGTTGAACTCCATAACAGGAAAGGCCGGAACAATCGGGGGAGGTTTACTCACAGCAGAGACACTGACAGACGGACAGGGACACTGTCTTCAGTCAGCTCAGCTGGAGGTTTATTTAGAGGTGAGGGACAGCTCAGCCGTCTCTCTGTTCACCTGAGGAAACTTTTATTTGGCCGGACTCATCATT
Organism: Cephalopholis sonnerati; assembly: GCA_019142605.1. Lineage (NCBI taxonomy): Eukaryota > Metazoa > Chordata > Actinopteri > Perciformes > Serranidae > Cephalopholis > Cephalopholis sonnerati. Next base: position 3,259,358 of record JAGQAX010000002.1, on the reverse strand, counting down.
AGAAGACAGTTTCATTTCACTGGGTCACAAAACGTGAAGCAAAGGATGCTTTCTGATCATGTTTGTACCAACAGCCCCCGTGTGTAGGGACCACTGTTCATACAGTACTGAAAACACAGTGAGGCTCATGATGGCAGTCATTCTTAATTAAGTAAAAAAATATCACCTTAAACACCACTGGAAACATTTCACTGACCACAAAAACTCTCTCAAGGACTCCTGGAACCACCAAAACTTCTACATGGAGCCCTGTAACGTTCTAAATGATACCTAAACTCCACCAGAACCTCAACAAGAACCCTTGAAACACACTTAACAACCACAAAAAACACCTACAAAATCTACTGGGACCCCATTAATAATCCAAAACACTGCACAAAACCCCCTGAACCTTTAAATAACCAAAACCCATACAGAAAAAAAACCCTGATAATAACTTTGACAAATCCTTCATTAACTCTGGGACCTTTACAACGACCACAAACTCTGCCACAAGGACCCTGAAAACTTCTCAATGACCACCAAGACTTCTACACAGAGTGCCCTAACCTCCTCAACAACTCCTGGAAATTTCTGGTGACCACCAAAAACCCTAGACAAGAACCCTTAAAACAAGTTTAACAACAACTAAAAACACCTACAAAAGCTACTGGAACCCCATTAATAATCCCTTTAAATGATCAAAAGTCATGCAAAAAAACCTATTAATAACCTTGACTAATCCTTCAGTGACCATAAAATCTGTTTCAAGGACCCTGGAGACTTTTCAGTGACCATCAGATCTCCGCTGTGTGAACACACACACACAGCTGGATGAGTTTTCTTTAAACAAGTTTTTAAAAATTCCAGTTAAAATGAATTTAATTTAAATATGAGACCAATTTTGAAACAGAAAATTCAGAGAAATTAAAAGTGATGATGCTCAAAGTGAGGTCATCATGAAGGATGACATCACCTGGAGCTTCACACTGACTTAAAACTGAGCTTTGTGAAAATAAATCAGCAGGTGTAGATAATCAGTGAAATTAAATCAGATTGTATGAGCTCACTGAGCACCAAGCTCATCAGTGCAAAGACTGATGAAGTGTTCAACAGTCCACAACACTTGAGTCTACAAACTTTCAATATCACTGATGAACTAACACCAAAATACTGAACTTTCTTTTCGTCATTCATCCAGTCACAGTCTCATTCATCCGGTCACAGTGTCCTCCTGAGCGGCAGCAGCGCATCACGCAGCGCGTCCACACAAACATTTCATCAGAAAACTTTCTGAAACTCACCGAGCAGGAGTTTGAGTCTGGATCCTCTGGATGTCTCAGTTATTCCACTGCAGCTGATGAAGCAGCAGGATCCTGGCCGTGATGGTGCAGCGGGCAGAGGAAGGTTCAGTGTCGGGTCACCTGCAGGCTCCACGCGTTATAAACAAAGTGGACACATGTGGGCTGAGCTGAGACACTCCTTCAGACTCCTGCAGCCTCCTGCACTCACACCGTCCCTCCGCTGCCTGATGATGCCTTCAGGGACCGCTCGGAGGATTCAACTTCGGCAAGGCTGAAGGATGGTTTAAAATCGGAGCACAGTGCTAAATAACACTCACTACACACATATATGGAACTCTAGATGTGACTTTATTAAAATGACATTGTAAACCTGAAAAGAAAAACACTCCCTTAATTCCTCTGCTAACCAATATATGGCACTAAATCTACTCTCAACATGTATACATGGCTGTGCTATAGTGAATTTAACAATTTATCTGAAATATTCTTGAGGTTTATTTGGCACAGGTGACACAGTGGAGCAGTGGATAGCATTGTGAGGGTTTGCGGTTCAAATTTAGAGTGGGGGAGCCCTTCTGTGCAGAGTTTACATGTTCTCCCCGTGTCAGCGTGGGTTTCCTCCGGGTGCTCCAGCTTCCTCCCACAGTCCAAAGACATGCAGGTTAATTGGTGACTCTAAATTGTCCTTAGGTGTGAATGTGAGTGTGAATGGTTGTCTGTCTCTATGTGTCAGCCCTGTGATAGTCTGGTGACCTGTCCAGGGTGAACCCCGCCCCCAACATTATGAATGGTTAATGAATATATAATATATATGTATATATATATATATATATATATATATATATATATACATTGTAATGTACTGGAATAAAAGTAGAAATCAAAACACTAAAATACTGTAAATGAGTGTAAGTGTTAGAGCTAAAATGTATAACTGACTGAGATCATGTCTCTGTGTCTCCTCTAAATTGTGCTTAAGAAGTTAGTTTCAGTCTGTGTTCATAGAATTAAAATATGTGTAATACTTCTACAGTACCCTGTAAGGCTTCAAAAAAAGCAAGTAGCCACTCTGTTCTGTGATGGAAACTTCCTACATGTTGAATGTCAGAACCAAAGAAGATCACACTTTTCTAACTTCAGAGCTTTTTACTGTTCAACATCTTAAAGATGGATTATTTTTCCTTGACTAGCTATTTGGCTTTTTTAATGTTTCAGTCTGAATTGCTTTTTTCCCACAGCACACGATGTCAGCAAACACACCTTCAGACATCCTGTAAGACGTTCTTATACAACCACAGCTCCCTCTGCTGGAGTGTTTGTAGAGAAGTGAAGCTGGGGTTGCCAGGTTTCACAATCCTCCACTCCTCTGGCAGCGTGACTGAGGAGCTGTACACACACTCACCTCGTTTGGTAACAACTGGTTAAAGAGGCCTTCACAGTTCTTTACAAGTTATCAGCATTTAAAAATACTCCATTACAGTTAAAAGTCCAACAGGGGCTGAAAAAAATGTGCAGCTGTGACTAATATATTATTTTACATGATTGGATTGTTAGAAGCCCTGTGATAGTCTGGCGACCTATCCAGGGTGTACCCTGCCTCTCGCCCAATGTCAGCTGGGATAGGCTCCAGCCCCCCCGCAACCCCCAAGAGGATAAGCGGTTAGAAAATGTATGGATGGATGGATGGATTGTTAGAACGTTCCCAACGTCAGGGTCGGGCCCCTTCAAAGGGTCACCTGATGAATCTGAGAGCTCGTCAGATGAGACAAACTTGTTCTTTGTGAAATATCCGATAGATTGACCTCTTTTGGGCCTCAAACAGTAATTTAAATGAAACCATCAATGAAGTCTAGAGGGGAAATATCTTTGCTGGAACAGCAACGTGACAAGTAACCCCAAGATAGACGCTGCCTCATTGTCGGCTGAGTGTTCGGGAACCTCTAATTTCCACATTTTTCAACATGGATCCTGTTTCCCTGTGTAAATTGGTCAAAGAGACTGATGTGAACAACAATTTTTGAAACTGGTCCAGGTCCTTGATATTGAAAGTCTTTTAGGCAACACTAAAATACATTCTTATCCTATAAGGGAGGTTTTACTATACGCCAGTGGGGCTTCTTATCTCTCCATGATCTTTGCTGTTTGTTGTTATATACTTTTGTTTTACTTGGGGCTGTCAAACGATTACAATTTTTTTTAATCGCAATTAATGAGGAGATATTATCCCTCCTGTGTGTTCTGGGTCTGCCCCGGGGCCTCCTACCAGTGGGACGTGCCCCAACACCTCCAGCAGGAGGCACCCAGGAGGATCCTGGTCAGATGCCCGCACCACCTCAACTGACACCTTTGGACGCAACGAAGCAGCGGCTCTACTCCGAGCTCCTCACCTTATCTCTCAGGCTGAGCCCAGCCACCCCATGGAGGAAACTCATATCCACATAACATCCTTGTATCCACGATCTCAGCTCCCTCTTCACCTTGACAGTCCAGCACAGTGCCCGCATCACTGCAAACGCCGCATCACAAACAGGATCGGTGACAAACGACAACCCTGGCAGAGGCCAACACCCACCGAGAACAAGCAGCATGAACACAGCAACCTTTAAAAGCTTCTCAAACATCAGTTTGTTTTCAGATTGTGTTAGAATAAAGTTTTTAAAGTGTTCTTCTCACAGAGACTCAGACACTGCAGGAAGGTAATATGATAAAACTTTATTATGAGCTTCATTTGTGACACGTTTACTGAACACATTAAACAGGTTTGATTACGTTGTATAAAAAAACAACAGACTTGTATTTTAAAATACATATTTCTTTTACAAGTAAAAGTCAGAATGGTAAAATTCTTAAACAATCGCTGTTGTCAGACATTAAAATAAAAAACTTTAACAAAAGATGAGTGAATATTTGCTGAGACACCAGCATCTGGATGGATTTTCAGACATTTTTGTTCATAAAAATGTGAACTGAAAGCAATAAAACATCTGCTCAAACATACCAAGAAAAATATCTCCACTAAAATAGAAATATATATAATCTAAATATATTCACTCATGTTTGACAAACAGGCTGTAAAAATGACGCCCAGTATCAAATGCTGCAGTTCTGTGATTTATGATCGTGACACAAAGTCTCTGTCTTATCTCAGGAAACATACTGGCAGTGACCTGTGACAGTCTGGAGTTTGGTCTGTAGCTTTAAGAGTTTGTTTCCGGTCCTGAGGAACACTGTATCTCATATGTAAAAGTTTTAGCACAACTGTAAGGTTTAGCTTGGTCATTTAAAGCACCGGATGATCAGACACTGAAGGCACGTTGAACAATTAGTGCGGACGATTAATGTGGTAACACTAACAGTAAACTTAATATCGCTACAATAGATTTTTGGTGAATACACGTTGGTGCATTAAATTGATTATTTCATTTTTCCACCTGCTACTCTCTCCCACCGACAGTATACGACCTGTGCTATATATGTTACAGTATGTCTGCATGGTCCTTATAAAATAGTACACGCAGTGGGATATTTGGAAGCAAAGACTTTGTTCTCCACTCCATAAATGAAGAAGCTGTAGTCTTTTCCACTGTAAGTGTAATAAGCGTGAGTCAGAGGCACCAGCTCGATGGTCTGACGCTACAGAGAGGAAGAAACAAACAGTCATGACGTTAGCATCGTTTTTATTTAGGGAGAGAGACATAAAGGAAACATTCAGCATTGTTCAAAATAACAGATCAGGTCTACATGTCCTGCCGTTGCACAATCTCTCACAATGTTTGTTCAGTTACTGTGGATGTCACATATGTAAAGCAGGTATCTCAGCTTTATTTAATGTTACGAAAATGCTTTCCTTCACTTTGGGGCCGTTTAGTGTTTGTCTGGTCTTTTTGCATCCCTATGTTGTCCCGTCTCTTTGCATCTGTTGGTGATCATTTTTAATCTCTCTTGGTGGACGATATGATACTCTTTGTAGTAGTGTTGATTTCGTTAACAAAAACTATGACGAAATATATTCATCAACGACCTTTTTTTCAATGACTAAGACAAGACGATGACGAGATAACACCGTCGTCACCTTACACTAACTGTAACGATTACCAACATGCAATATCGTTGACGAAAAAAGACGAAACGAAAATGTAGTTTACAGAATAAAAACTTTGCCAAAATCTCTCTTTATTATCGTTGACGAAAAAAGAGGAGACGAAATATAGACTTTTTTTCCCCTCAATGCAGCAGTTCCGTTTCCTGTGAACGCACAGTAGATTTGTGTCCTGTCTGCGCTGCATGCATTAAATGTTAACTACACAACCGGGAGCAACACTTGAAATGACAACAACGGCGCTTGGGAGAAAAAAAAGAGGCGATATTTGGGCCCATTTTCATTATAATGAGACTGAGAAGAAAACCGAATGCATTGCTTTAGCAGAAGGGAAGCAATGTGGTCATAAAATAGCTGGTAAGAATTAATGTTTTCTTTCACTAATATAAAACTAAAATGCTCAGACTTTTAGTCGACTAAAACTTGACTAAATAAAAACAGGATGAGGTTGACTAAATATGATAAAAACTAACAAGGACATTTCACACAGGACTAAGACTAGGACTAAATATAAAAATAACTGCCGAAATTAACACTACTTTGTAGTCCTTTTGCATCTCTCTATGACGACTTGCATCTAGTAGTGATCATTTGGAATCTCTCAATGGTCTTTTTGCATCTCTTGGTGGACATTTTGCAGGTAAAGCCCAGGGCCTGTGCCCTGTAGCCCTGCTCAGTAATCCACCCATGTGTCCAGGTAGGACGACAAAAAGTCTTCACTTTCTTTGACACAATAGAGGGGCATCGGAATTCAGTAGGCAGGATATAAAACTACATCTCTATATCACCCAATTATTTATTAGTTTTTTGTTTTTGCAATGAACAAGTTCTAAGTGTTTGATTTTACCTGCTGCAGGATGCGGCTGGTGGAACTGAAGCGATTGAGGTGTTCGTTGATGGTTTTTTTAGAAACATCACAGATCTCCTGATCGGGGAACCCCTGGATGGGGTACACCTGGCGGGACAGAGGGGACAAAACACAGACAGTCAACAAGACAAAGAGTCTTCAGCCATGCTAACTGCTCTGTAAGGCTGCACTCAGGCACTGTGGTGCTTTGAGCTAAATGCTAACATGTAGCATCATCAGCATGTTAACATTTCCTTATTAGCCGTTGACATGACTTTCCTCTGAGACTGATGGGAACATCATTCGTTTCGCAGGTATTTGGTCATAAACCAGAGTCTTGGACAGAGTGATGTTTTATCTTGATGATACTAAAAGCTCCACCATAAACAAGCTTTCTTTTGGCTTTCAGAGCAGGACCATCAACTTCAGGGGCTTTTTTGTTTTATTTTGTTTAAGCATCCTTGATTTCTGTCTCATGAAGCAGATAAGCTTCCATTCTATCAAATGTATTCATCCACACATCGCCAAGAGATACAGATGGGATTTTTTTAAAAGCTAACAAGTGTTTTGTTTTTTCTCTGGAGGGGTTTGAGAAGCGTCATCCTGACAGGTAACCATTCAAATCACACAAATCTGAGACTGTCAACATGTTGGGAACTTATTATGAAGTCCCTTCTTTACACCTCCTTTGCATTTTTATACAGAACCAAACAACAGCGGCATCACGCTGCTCCAGATAGTGATTTTAGACAGCATGCTAGCATCACAGAGGCAAAGGCAAAGTTCTTGCCTCAATAACAATGGCATTAACAAGGCAATAACAAACATTTACTGTCCCTGTTATATGGCGGCTGATCTTGTCCTCTGTTCAGAGGGTAAGGAGCTCCTGGACCTCACTGTTTTCCCAGTTTGCAGCCATTTACGGCCACTGTTCTTCTCCTTTGAGTTAGCTGCTAACTGCTATCAGCTACTTTTTAAATCTCCCAGCAGGATTGTATCAAAATGTCGGGCTAAAACGATGCTGTAAGAGCTGTGAGAGTGAACCAGAACATTTATGTTACAGTCGAACAGATAAACAAAGAGCTGAGACTCACTGTAAAGCTCCGTTAAAATCGAGAGGAGCTGCAGATTCAGATTCAGCCACTTTTACATTCCTATTTAAGAGACAAGAAGTGTTTTGTTTTTACCAGAACACTCTCGTCGACGAAGAAAGGATCTCCTGTCACCTTCTCAAACTTCTTGTCAGGGAAGTCAGGCTGGCGGTCTGGAATGAAATCAGTTACGTCGTTCTTCCTAAACACACACACACACACACACACACACACACACACACACACACACACACACACACACACAAACAAACAAACAGACAGACAAAAGGAACAAATGAAGCAGAAGAGGAAACTTAGACAGCTTTTGAGTGGAAATGTGTGAGTCCGCGTGTGTGTGTCTGTGTCTGTGTCAGGCTTTGACGTACCATGTCACAGTGAGCTGAATGAAATGCAGCAGGTTTTGACTGCCGTGACAAACAGAGCAGGTCTTGTAGCCGTGGCCGTGACAGGATAAACACCTGGAGGATTGACAAAGAGATGAAAGATATGGTTCAAATATTCTGCAGCTTCTTCTCATGTCAACTTCACAGTGAAACACGACAAAAGTGGCAGAGTTTGTACAAAAGAAACAAGCCGAGCTGTCACAGTTGAGACAGAAGTAAGTTTCAAACTGAAATGGTGAGTAGCGAGAACAAAGTGTAGAAGCATAAGGAATGCCGATGCTCCCATAAAAAGCATGAAGGGATCCTGAATGGTTTAATGAGCATGAAAATAATGTCACCAGATCTAAACCAAGGTGATCCATGCTGGGAGATTTCAGAGCAACTTGTTGAGACATCCACCATCAACATCAAAACACCATGTAAGGAGATCACTGACTGAATGAAAAAGTGGACATAGTCTCCATGTCTGAAAAGTGAAGCCAGTGCGAAGTGCTTTGAACCTGCATTCTTTCTAGTGGCCAGCAGGGGGAAACTCCACTGGTTGTAAAAGAGTCAGATTATATAGAAATGACCCAACTTCTCAATTGACTGGTTTTAATCACCAGTTTTAAGTCTTCTTAAACACAGCATGTTGGTCATTTTGGGAATTATGGTCCTGTTTAGAGTAAAACAGGCCGTTAAGCATATGTATGCTTTAAGGTTTGGAAACCTTGCAACTGACAAGTCACAACCACGGCAACCTGTCAGTCAGGATAAAGGTGTAGTGATGCGTATCCTCCTCAGCTCCACCCTCTGTTCCAAATATGGTGGTCACTAGGGGTGGGCAATGTGGCCCTAAAATAATATCATGATGTTTCAGGGTATTTTTGCCATAAAAACATTCTTGACATTATGACAAATTAACTAAATAAAATTAATTTACGAAGATAAAATTGCAACAAATTCAGTGATAAAACTAAACTAAAACTAAAATAATCTCTCATGTCTTTAGTTTGTGAACAACAACAGTAACTCAGAGTGAGATTCAGATTCTGTTCCAATATTAATAGTTCAACTAAATCAAATCTACCACTAATGACACATGTAAACAAATGTCCCCTGGGATCTATATATATAAATCAACAGCTGATTTCCTTCTCTTGTTTTATGCTCTGCCATTTCTCCTCTAATCATCAGGCTGTAACCTGTGACAGGCTGTTATGATACAGTCACATATATGGAGTTTATTCACGTAGGTTTACATCACCAAAGGTTTCTGACAGAATCAGAGAGGAGAGGGAGAGACGCTGTGCTGCTGCCAGAGGAGCCGCTGAATGAGTTCCCTCTGAGCGCCAAGAGAAGGAAAACATTCAGGACGCCACAGTTTGTTCCACACTACTGAAGCTGCTCCTCTTTTTACTGGAAACTCTTTTCGTCAGCGTTTTCGGGTCTCCTCTCTCACCTCTTACGGCCTCTCCCGCTACAGGAAGTACAACGTGTCTTCCCGGAGGACCGCTTGTGATTCCCGGGGCGCCTTCTGAACCCTGAGCCATGGCAGCTAAAGCAACGCTTCTGCAAGACGGAGAAGGAAATTCAGACAGAGAGACAAGAAAGAAAGCAAACAGAGTCCCACCTCCTGTGACCTCGGCCATGGCAGGAGGAGCAGGGCTTGTTCCTGGAACGACCGTGACCGTGGCAGAACGTACAACGCTTCTGTGAAATGAGATGAGGGGTTGAGTTGTGGGTCTACCAGGAAATGTGACCTAACAGAGGTGGCATTATTTCCACATTATTATAAGGCCATGCTTTTAATTTTCTGCAAGCACAGTCTGTGACTACTGCCTAAAGCTACGGTGGGGTACAGAGGGTCTTGGCCTGCTGTTAACGTCTGTTGTAGGATCATGCTTGCAAGAAAAAAAATGTATTATTTAAACTAAATCCGATGCAAACTACACTGTTAAATGATCTACTGCTGACATGACTGTACACCAAAGGTTACTGTAAAACTTTGTACATTTTTGGAAACACTGCCAATGAGTTTAAGGCCGAAACAATTAGTTGATAAGTCGTTGGTGGGCGCAGGTTGTTTGTTTACGTAAATGGACTCCGTTTCTAAGCTAACGTTAGCTAGTGTTGCACACTGTTGGCACTGTAGTGGAGCTGAAGAGAGGCAAGGCACTCAAAATTGTCCTTCACATAGAAGTCTCTCCACAGGCTGTTACAGGCAACCAAGAAAAGTCAAGGAGCGTCTTAGTTTTTAAGTTACGTTACAATACATTCTTCCATTGACAATAATAAAAAAGTTGCATACAGAACCTTTGAGTAAATCTTTTAGCAACAATGTTAAAAGAAAACATCTCACCTGGCCTCGTCCGTGGCAGTTACCACAGCGAGTTCTTCCACAGCCGTTGCATTTGTGACACGGCTAAAACACACACACACACACACACACACACACACACACACACACACACACACACACAGAAACATTGCACATTGCTTTGATACAGAGAACAAAAAGTACATCAATCAGCAAATCAGGAAAAGAGCAAAAACTCGACGAGCTGTACCTTCACAAAGGATGAGTGTGGCACGCGGACCTTCTCCATCCTGTCAGTGTATCTCTGAGGCATTGTCACAGGAATTTCCCATGGTGGAGGGCTCATACCGTACTGAGGACCATCAACCACCTGTCCTGTTTGAGGACAAAAAAAATGGGACAACATAATCAATGAGGGGTGGTACTTTTAACCGGCATCAGTGCTGATAAATGTAACTCAGTGGTTCTCAAACCCTGGTGGGGCACAATGGATGAATATGACTTATGAAGGGAGAATAAACATACAAGAGTTTGCTGATGCTGTCATGATGACCTTTATTTCACTAAAATTCGACCAGGATAATTTTTTATTAGTTGCTTACCCAATTATTGTTAATGACTGATAAAAAAAATATGGGGTAGCAGAGGTTTGAACTTTTTTTGGCTCCTGAAGCAGGACATGACAGAAAAGGTTTGAGAACCACAGATGTGACTAAAAAGGGTACAAGTACCATCTGATGAGAATGAATGCTAATGTTATCATTCATGAAAAGAGCTTCTTTTTTTAAAATTTGTTAGCTCAGAATTCTCAAGTTTTACCATTGAAGGGTTCAAACTGCCAGGCGCTGGTTCTGGTCTCAGTGTACGTCTCCAGTCGATACTGCAGAAGAAAACAATCAGAAAACACTGGATGGGTGAGAGCATTTTTCACTAGGCTAATAGGTTCCTCATAAATCTGAGCGAAAAGAAGAACTTGATACCCCTTAATCTTATTTTTGCTGATCTCTCTGAGAGCTGAGGTGGATTCTGGAATGATGTGTTTTATTTCAGTATATAAAACACTCTGCAGTCATTGTATGCGGTTTGCATTTGAATGCCACCTAATTATTTAAATACATGAGTTATGCCTCGTGGCAGCATCAAGGCTGACAAACAAAGCCAATGCGGAAGTGCCAAAAACTACAGTTCCTCTAATGGTCACTTGAGGCTGACTCAAGAGCGAGTCAACCCCCATGTTAAAATGTCCAACTTTACAGTAGAAATAAACATGTTTACAGCCTGGTACAAAAACGGTTTTGGTCTCTGTAGCTAATTTTCCTGCTAATAACAACTGTATGGGGGATTCATTTTTATATAACTCACCTGTTTAAATGTTATTAAGGCTTAAAGTTTCACATAATTAAGGGTGCAGCCGCTTTGAGTGACAGGTGGGTGCCATCCGTTGACAAAATGCTTACCACAGTGACAACGTTGGTTAGGTAAGGTAACCATGGTGTAACCCTAAATCCAGAGAGTATAGGTGTAGCCATAGCTGTTTGTTAATTGTAATATTTATTTGCCTAAAAAAGTCTTGCTCAGCTTTTGGTTGTGCTAAAAGACTCTCTGAGGTGTCGGGTATTCAGTTTTTCCTGTAAATATTTTGTTTTTAGCCCTTTTTTTCACTAGCAAAAATTTGCATTGGCATTTTTACAGTTGACCATAGCTGTAAATGCACCATACTAACCAAGATATCAGCTTGTTTTAGGGTTAGCTCCACCCTCTCGTCCAAAAAGAGGCAATTTATGGCTCAAAAAAATGTAAGATTACAATGGCCAAAACACCAACCTCAATGTTTCAAAAAGGGAGTCAACAAACCAATGCGTGACATTACGTTGGCTGCATCAGTTATTTTATACTGTCCATCAGTTTTCCAGGTCATGATGTGAATCACAGGATAATGTACAAAGTGCTGAGGTCACAGGACTACACACTGTGGTGAGGTTTTCCATCTCTACGACTGGAGCTACAAAAGAAAGACACCTCACTCTGGCTCTGCTAAAAATGATGCGTTCAAAGGCCCCTTCCAACAAAGAATCCCAAAAATGTGCATGTTGATATTTTGCAAAGCACTACTTGTTGCATGCACACTATTAGGTATTAGAATGTGTTTACATTCACATGTTGGTCCAGGTTAAATATAACATTGGTAATATTTTTATCTATCCATTTATGAAAGATCTATGCTCCTACCCTGTACACAGTGATGGGTTTGAGCTCTTTGAAGGTGAGGTTCCTGGCAGGTTTGGAGCTGTACCTCCATTTTGATTCCACAAATTTGAGCAGCGCATCTCTGGCCACATCCTCCGATACTGTCGGAACCCTGGAGGAGCAAACACACACAGCTGTGTACGTCTTTTATCACATGATGCCTTCATTTTTCTGTCTTACTTATTGAGATGCATTTTTAATTAAGATAAATGACAGAATCATCAGCAAAGTATCTTATTTACCTGACATCAGGAACTAAAGTGTTCTTGTCGAGTTCAGGCTGGGGGGTGTAGGCAGGGGGAGGTGGATACAGCGGGTTGTCATCTACAAGTTATGCACATTTACACAAACACAGGAGATGAAGGGTATGTTCGGGGTATGGTAAAGAAAAAAAAACAAAGAGAAGACAAGAGAACCGAAGACTGACCTCCTCCTTTGTGGCCCTGGTATCCATGTATGTCGTCCAGCCAGCCAGGAGGGGGAGCTGAAGGTCCCTCTTCTGGTATGTTGGGATCAAATGCACCTGAGAGGAAGAGGTGAAGAAGAGGTTCTGTGTCTAAATAAAATCAAACACACCTCAGCATAATACTAACATCTCTCTCTTGCAGTTTTCTATTCTTTCTTTCACCAGGTGTGTTTCCATCCTCCTGTTTGTGTCTGCATTTTCATATTGCACATAAAAACCTGAATGGAAATGCTGGGGAAACAAACTATCACAAAAAGGTTTTTACACTAAATCATGATGTACATTTAGGACTCGACTTAAACCTGAAGCTTCAAGTCTTTCGTCTGCTTCACCTCCGATGCTCACCCCTCAGGTTGATCTCAGACCTTCATTTATTTCCTTAAACATGTTTTGTCATAAAAAGTCACATGCTAACAATGTAAATGATCTTTTTTCTCTGCCACATGTTTTAACAGGGGTGGACAGTGTATCTGTCAGGGAGGAAGGGCAGGAAGGCAGGAAGCATTCTTTAGGAGAGGCTGTCAGGAAATTGGTAACAGAACAGACAAGATGCCTGGCACACAACAGGTTACACAAGTGGTTCCAAACTGGTGGGTCATAGTCCAAGAGTGGATCACGGGCCCATTCTGAATGGACCACAAGTAACGAACGAGTCAGGACGAGTCAGGTTTGCAAAAAATACACTTGATTTTGAAGCACAGTGAATTTCTGGCACAGAGCTTTCATTTTGAAGTGCTGTTTCCTGTTGTAGAGTGAAAGACTGACAGACAGCTACTGCATTCAACTGTGTGGACCCTGGACTAAAGACTAAGGAGAAATCTGGACCCCGTGACTGGACCAGTTGGGAACCACTGGGTTACACTATCTTTATTAAAGGCATCAGTACATATCAGTACACTAATTTAATAACTACAAGCCACTCTAACTCATTACTCTGTTGTAAGGCGTAAGAGAAACACATTATGATCTTCTCTGGATCTGATGGGTGGATTAACCTATGATGTATGTTGACATGGTTTTACAACCAGTCCGTCCACAGTAGTCCAGTTATCTCTTTGCCATTATACTCCTGTTAAAGACCACCTAACCATAACTAATCAACATATTTAACACACCATGTGTTCCAGTACCTAAACTACCATACTATATACAGTATATATACACAAGAGATTTAGTATGTCCCAGTTAAAAGATGAACAAAATATAAATGAAAGTCATATTTTAGAGAGGTTCATATGAGTGTGTTTTCACCAGATAAAGTGACCGCAACATTACTGAACAAAAATGCACTGAGTTGCGGACCTGCTCTGAGCAGGTGGGAGGTGGATCACGCTCATTCTCACCAAAATTTACTGGATAGGCATCAGCACACCTTCTACTGTGCCTCTCCTCCCACTGAAGGGCACAGCGAGTCAAGACACCAAACCAGTGCAGTCGAGGTAATGACCTCAGTGCCTTCTAGGAATACTAGTTTGCCGATGTGACACTGCTCTCTGTGCCCTGTCCTCCTCAAGTCTCCACAGCTGTGAGAGCAGTGCTATAATAGACCATTTTCAGTTTCTCCACTCTCTGACAGTGCAACAGTACACCACCCCACCCCCGCCATTGTCCAGACAAACTGCAATAACAACAATGCAAATACTATTTCCACCCACTCCCTACGGTGTGTGTTCACCCTTGTTTTCTTAAGGTTCCTCCTCAAAGGATCCATGTGACTTCTGTAAACAGAGCATGCCTCAAAGGGCTCAACAGATGAACAGATCCCTGATGTAGTGACTTCAGTGTTTGTCTTCACTCGGTAACACATTACTGCTGCACACCGGTTAAATAGAACTACTGATAACGGACAATAAGCCAATGTGGATTGGAAAACCTAAGGCCCCGATCACACAGAGAGCATTTCAGCAGCTGGAGGCAGCTTTTTGTAATTGGCTTTCATGAGAATGAAGCTTTTTGCTTGCTGTTTTTGTGTTGCCATGCGCCTAGCGTTTCTGCACCCTAGATGGCCGGCGTTTTTGCCTGAATGCTCTGACCTCTTCAGGTTGAGAAAACTTCAACTTAAAGTGGAAAAGCGGCCCACATCATCTCCGTTTTTTTTTTTTTTTCATTTTCCACTCGTATGATATGAAAGGCGGGGCTTCTGTGTGGTCACCACAACAAGTTTGCAGTTTGTAAATTATGGAGGAGACACTGGTGGTGCTCAGTCGCTCGGCAGGACCAATGGACTCCCAGTGGTTGGTATTCATTTTTTGTTATGCTAGGCCTGATGACAAACAGCAGGTCGTCAAACTGCTCCTGAGTCAGCCTTAAATATGCCTGGTAGCGGCCATCATGGAGGCAAAGCTCCTGGACTAACTGGTGGTACTCCCCATCATGGAGGAGAAGCTCCTGGACCAACTGGTGGTACTCCCCATGATCCAGCCTCTTTTTTAGGGTCTTATGTACCCACACAGATCTCTGTTTACCTGCTGACAGCCTCTCAGCCTCAACCAGAGCTACAGACAGTACCCTCTGCCTCAACACGTCAGGAACTACACACTGATTACTGTGACATATAATAATAACATAAACGGTAGCTTGATTACACAGGAAGGTTAGGGTAAGGAGGTGATGGGGTGGTTGCTTGGCAACAACAACAACCTGCAAAACTCTGTGTGATCAGGGCCTGAAAAAAACAGCTTCTCAGCTTGCATGTTATGTCTCCATGACAATTGACCAAACTCCATCAGCCCATGAAGCCCATGTGATATGGTTATAAGTGCCCGAACTAGTAAATAAATGGACCTTGAGTTGAGATTGTTTCATCAAAAATTCTTACACACGACACACACACACACAAAACAGAGACCATGTCAGCAGTTCATACTGGTGTTGTCATGAACTGGCTAGATGTTCTTCCAACAATCACAGATGGAGCTCAGGTTGGTGTGGTGAAAGGTGAGCCAATACAGTAAATCTGTCAGCACACGTTATAAACACAGTGTCGGACCACTCCTGTAAATTCTTAACAATGCTGTTGTGCAAACAGCCACAAACTGTGAATGTGTAACTTTCCACTAACATAGGCTAAAAATCATGGACTTAAACTATTTTCTCTGTCAGACAGGTTTTACTATGTTTAAGGGTAACTTTATATTTAAACTGATAAAAGTCAAAATTCTGTTTTAGGATCAGTCCTCTCACCTCAGTCCTGGAAAGAAGACCTCAAATTAATAATTATGTTCTTTAAATAGTTAATCGTTTTCCTACAGTCGCAGTCAACGATTCTAATCCAATGCGCTTTTTGTCAAATGCAGCATTGTCCCAAAACTCCACTACAGGTACCCTTAAACTAGTCAGGTTTCCATCCGAATGTCTCGAAATTTTTGAGTGAATTTAGTGAAAACGCACAAAAAGAAAATGCGGCTTTATGCCCGTTTCCATTTGTTATTATTTTGTGATTATTGAGAGGAGAGTGCGCCATGAGATGACGTCATCAGAGAGCGTCTCTCTGCCACAAAACAAACAACACACTCAGCTGACAGTCTACAACTGATCATGGACAGATTCCTGATCGACCTGTCGGCATTTGGAAGAACTCTGGTCACCATTTTGTCAGCATTCACCGCGTACCGAGCCATCCTGAAGAAGAGATGACAAGGAAGAATTTCAATGTTAAGAGTACTGTCGGAAATACCTGGAAGGAGACCACCGCGTACCACCAGCGTATACGTGTGACGTGATATCCGGTCCAGACGTGTGATGTGGTATCCGGTCCACGTTTATCCGCAAAACCTGTTTCCATAGCAAAAGTCGTACTTTCCTTTTATCGATACGCAGACAAATCCACCCCCTCCAAGCGTAAAAACTTTTTGCGAATTTTCAGCCTTTTTTCGAATTTCTAACATTTCCATAATGTTTATTTTCGCTATTTTTGAAAATTTTAATAAGAATAGGTGGATGGAAACCCTATTACTGACACCAATACCAATAGAGTACTTTGTGTGATACCCATAATGTGAATGAAGTGGCGAGTAGTACAACCATAACTTTGAACGTTTTGATTGCATCGTGGCACACTTAACTGCCCGCTCTGTCCTTACACCGGATTCAGTTTCACCACACCACAGCCTGTACGGGCTGTAGCTGCAGCTGCAGGAGTGAGAGGGTATCGTGTACTGATTCTCAGCCCTAATGCTCATGCACAGGACGGGGGAAAGGCCATGGCTGTATAAAGAGAAGGGCAGTGGGAATGAGAGGAGAGGTGACATGGAGCGTCTGAAGCAGCACTGACAGGTGGGCTGTATTTGTTTGGGTGCTGAGTTCAAATATCAAATATCTTTCTCCAGATTTGCAGACTCCATTTTTAAAGGAGTTTGACATTTTGGGGAAATACACTCGTGCACTTTCTTGCTAGATGATGTCAGATGACAAGATTGACCGTTATACCTGCATCGTAAATATGAAACCACTGCCATCAGTTGGCAACGAAGCTTAGCATAAGGACAGGAAACAGGTAGAACCAGCCTGCCTGGCTCTGTCCAAAGATCACAAAATCACTTTCAGCACCTCTAAAGCTCAATATTTAACACACTATATGTTGTTTACTTAATCTGTACAAAAATGACATGTAAAACCACTGTTATACTGGAGGCGATGTGCCAAACTATTTCTTGGCAAAGATCATTTGCAAGGCAGCCAGCAGAGTGTATGTCCGAAAATGTCCCAAACTTCTTCTTTAAATAACTTGATTTGCCCAAATTTCCTGTAATTAGCTGCAGCGTATTTATTTTGCAGCATACTAATGTGAAGTTCCGACACAACCCAGACACACATGCATACACTTAATTATCAGCCTCACTTCACATTTACAGAGTTGAGTAAAAACTTCCAATATTGATATATTAGCCAAAAACAAACCTTGTCACAGGAATGTGACAGAGATATGTACATATGACATAATATAAATTTGACAATGAACTGGTAACTGAATATTAAATACACTGAAAAGTATGGTATTTCATGTCTCCATCTGCTGGTGGGCCATCACAGTGAGAGTATACATGCATAATATACAGAGAAGACCTGATGATCACTAAAGTTAGGTGGGGAAAAAGTGGATATATCGATATCAGTATCACTTAATGGCCAAATAAGTTGTTATACATCGGCATAAAAACCAAAGTCATGCATCCCTATTGTGCAACATATACACCTATACCAATACATCTGTGATAGGCCAATATCGGACGATTTTATCAGCCAACCAATATATCGGTCGGGCTCTTGAGTTAATTACTGCTGCAGCAGCAGTCTGATTAACAAAGTGGGGACATGCATCACTGTATTTACTTATCGTGGAACTGTAATATTAAACTTCAGTCCAGATTTGGCTCACTGCGGCTGGGCCGCAGCATCAGCAAAATAATCTACAAAAATACCAAAGAATAAACTGTTTTCACACAACAGTGTATTACTACAAAAATATACACAATAGCGCCCTGATTGGGACACTTCCGAGGCACCGTGTGGCTGTTTGGTGTGTGCGTCATGTTTTTGCCCAGCAACGTCTACTCCTCAGAGTGTTTTTCATTAGCCCTGTTTTCATCAAGCTCCGGCAGATAAAAATACAACAGAGTCAGTGTGCTTATGTCACGCTGCACACAATACCTCTGGCTGAGGGATAAAAATATCAGCGAGAAGGTGTTTCCCCGAAAAGATCTGGGTTGAGATGGACGGAGTGTGAGAACAGCAAGAGGAGGAGGAGGGAGACAGAGACTCATTAGGAGACAAGTAAAGAAAGAGAAAGCAGGAGGGAGGGTGGGAGGGGGAGGAGAAGGAATGTGAGTTTAAAAAAAGGGGGGAGAACAAAGCCGGCCTGATTACTGAGACTTGGACTGGACAATGCATCGAAAATACTCCTGAAGAACTCTGCACAGCACAAAGAGCTTTGTTTATTAGTAAATTTAACCTGACCAGTGATCAGACTGTTGTACTGAGCACACACAAACACAATCTGAGATGTTTATAAGTTTTTAGTTTCGAGATCCAGAGTAAACAATTCTGCAGAATGTTTTTCTTTGCTTGTAATGTGATGTGACAATATTCATTAGAATCTGCAGAGATATCATCGGAATTATGGGCGCAGAGTCCGTGTGGAGGGTGGGTAACAAGACATGCAGGCCTAAAGGCTTGGGTGGGTTATGAAACAATGGGCCCCTGAGCCATGGGCACAGATATGCAAAAGGCCCCACCACCTCTCACAGGAGCAAGACACACAAGCCCTTTTTACACTGCCTGGCGGGAATATGGTGGTGTTATTCTGCCCTGCTGCTCTGTAAAAATGGTATGATCGCAGAATGGGGGGGTTGTCTGGCCCAGAAACTGACAGCAGAGGTAGTGCCGAACAGTGCCGAATCAATGTCTGTGTAAAAGTAACACGTGGCAGGATGGAATCATGAGTGGGAGAGGTGTGACATTTTGACGACATGTTACAAGCGGCATTTTTCGCACCCTCAAATTCATCGATTTAAATGTAGACGCACAGCAGGCATGCTCCAACGCCACAGTGACACTATCGTGGCATTCCTGAGATTTTCAGGGTACAACAGCTGCGTCCTAAAATAAATTGTGTTCAACTTTTGGAATGCAGCAGCGCACACAGCATGTCACGTGACAAGAAACAACCAATCACAGCCAACAGATATCCTTCCCTTCTTCAGTAAATATCAGTCTGTGATAAATATGGAAAAGTTGATCATTTTGGTGCAGAGCTGTCTGAGCTTTACATCTGTCCCGCGGACGATAGGCCTACACACTTGGAAACAGCAACAGGAAAAAGATACAAGAAGAAGGTACCATGCTTGTTAAGGTTGCTTAGCAACGTCAGACACAACCTGCCGCTGCGCTCTTGAAATTCCAGGCGGTTAAAGACGCAGCATGTGTGCGGCCCGCTATGCCTGTGATCCACTGTGGTAAATTTGTAAAGCAGCTAATAGCAGTTAGCGGCTAACTGAAAAACAAGAGCAATAGCTGAAAATGTCCGCAAACTACGGGAAAAAATGAGGTCAGGCAGCTCCTTGGCCTCGGAGCAATAGACAAGATCAGCCACCATAGAACAGGGACGTTAAATGATAGGTGTTGTCATGTTACACCACTATAATTGGTTAGAAAGCGCTGCCAATGTGAGCTATATAATGCACAAAGGCTGATGCTGTTGTGTTAACAACTTGTTTGCTTCTGCAATGCCAGCATGCTGTCTAAAATCACACACTGATGCTGCCGTTGTTTGGTTCTGTGTTTAAATGCAAAGATGGTGTAAAGAAGGGATATTTTGTTGTTGTTTTTCATTCCTTCGTCGTCAACGTGCAACTTTTTTTTTAGAGTTTTGGGGTCAATTTCCGTCTTTTTTTTATTGTTCTGCAGCTCTCTGTGGTCTTTTCGTGGTCATTTTGAGTCCTTCCCTTGTTGATATGTGTTAATTTGAGTGACGGTGAAGGCCACAGGGACCCCGACACTTTAGGCTTCTGGGCCTGTGTCTGACACGCCCATCCCTCCATTTCTACAACAGCCTAGTGGCCGGAAGAAAATGTTGGCATTGTACGTTTCTGTAAACCACAAATACATTACATTTGCATGTGTCATATGCATCATATCAGTGTCTCTAAAGTGACGTAGTGTAAGAGCTGACTTTGTCACAGGGAAGTGGAGGGGATGGTGGATGGCATGACACCTAGACGCCTGCCAAGCTGCAGACCACTGTTTGAGACCGACAAACAACAAAACCTGTTGTTTTTAGCGCATCATTGATGTGTTTCCAGCAGCTTTTTAGGCTATATCCACACAAAGACTTGTCTTTTTGACACCGCCAGATACAATGATTGGGTTGCAATAGTGTTCCGTAAACATGGCGCCGACTTCAAGAATCCAGGTGTCAAAATGAAGCCACTGAAACCGCATAAAAAGGCTGTAGTATATATGCCAGCCAGGAGATGGCGCGCCACTAAAAACCAGAGCATACAGCTCTGAACCAGAGAAGAAGACGCAGAGCATGCGCAAAAAGCTTGCATGGTGTATACAAATGGAAGAAGAAGAAGAAGAAGAAGAAGAAGAAGAAGATCCAGAACAAGCACAAGAAGAAGATGGTGAAAACGAATTCCAACACACGAGGGAAAACAGAGACTTTGGTTTGGACTGAGGACAAAGTCCAGCTGCTGCTTCAAGTCACGCTGGATTACAAAGCCAGTAAACTGGGACAGCTTCCTGCCGGGGTCAAGACGGAGGTTAGAGAGGTGGGGCTATGACATCATTGCCGGCCAAAGGTCACGCATTGGCTGTGCACACAAGGACGCAAAGGCCGCATCTTCAGATTTGTGCACTCTGGAACCCTGCTTC
Organism: Cephalopholis sonnerati; assembly: GCA_019142605.1. NCBI lineage: Eukaryota > Metazoa > Chordata > Actinopteri > Perciformes > Serranidae > Cephalopholis > Cephalopholis sonnerati. Next base: position 3,238,249 of record JAGQAX010000002.1, on the reverse strand, counting down.
AATAAGATGCAGTTTTGACCTCCGAAAATGGCGATTTCATGTGGATGAAAGGCCGCACCGGTTAAAAACTTTCACAGATTCACCCTGACAAAGCTTCGTGTGGATGGGCCCCTAGGCACCAAAATTTTTTTTTAAGGACCTGGCTTCAAAAATCATAAAACAAGACTATGTTGGTGGACATCATGTGCAAGTTACAAACTTTTGTTTGCCACAGAGGTTATTTTAAATTCAAAATTAGGAAAAGCAGCAGGATTAGATAGAGTCTTAAATGAGTCCATTAAAAGCACTATATGTATGCCTAACTGTTTAACAAGCTGTCGGACTCTGGTGTTATCACTGTAGACTGGGTGCTTGGTTTAATTCTGCCAAGTTATCAGTAGTGGTGAAAGTGGGGACTGTAATAATTACAGCTGTCTCGGTAAATTGTTCACAGACGTATTAAATGCGAGGCTATGTAAGTCCTGTGAGGATAATTCTATCCTGAGGGAACTCCACTATTGATCATATCTTCTTACTGAAACTTACTGTTGATTTATATTGCTTTAAAAAGAAAAGACTGTTTTGTTCTTTCATCGATTATGGAACCTTTTACTGTTAGTAACCAGTGTGATGTTTTTTGGTGGGCGGGGCTTAGCTGGAGGCAAAACAATTCTCCACAGACATTAGCTAGCAAGTTCTGTTGGCTTGTTTTGGACAATGGAGGAAGATGATGTGAGTGGTGCGTTCAGAAATACTCATTCTGAGTGTGGGAGCGCACTCTGGCACTAACTGGACTATTCGTACATTCGGAGCGCTGCTAGAATGAGTGGTTGATTACTATGCCGATCTTACAAAGGAGGACGACCCTGGAACGGTTTCCTCCTGTTTGTTTTGCTATGGAAGCTAATGTTAGCTAATGGGCTAAAAAGTTAGCGTTCCAGAGAAATCCAATCTTCCTCTTAATAGCTCCCCAGTTTCTGATGAGGTGGACATGATAACCCTTAATACACATAACGTTCTTCATCCCTACAACAGGAAATACTTTGTCCCTAACCTGATATGAAGTGTGCGCTGCACATGTGAGCATTTTTGATGATGGCCTCCGTCCAGTCCTTTGGTCTGATCACATTTAACCATCTTTGTTTTTGTTGACGGGCAGTGGCGGCTGGTTTTGAGCCATGACTCCTTCTATTCTGGCTCCCAATAACACAACAAGACCACATTTGAAGACTCCTATGTAGCCTACAGCCCTGTGGGGGAGAGGCAGCTTCACCTCCAGCTAACAAACCGATGTCATCGTGATGTCCGCCCTGAAAGTGTCCATAATACGGCATTTGATACAGTCTGGAGAGATGCACTCTGGTACAAACTGTTAGAAGCAGCTACTAATGGCTAATTTTTTGATGTAGTAAAGAATATGTGCAAAACCATCAAATCATGTGTTTGTTAATGGAGTTAAACACGGTGAAAAACCTATCGCCATTGTTGTTTGCTCTGTTTATCAATGACCAAGAGGATTACCTGCTACAGAATGGTTGCAAGCCCATAGATGGATAGTTATATCCAGCTCATGGTACTAATATGCAGATGATACACTACATATGTCTACAAAAAAAGAAGGTTTACAGAAAGCAGTAGATCATGTGTGTGATTTCTGTGAGAAATGAAAGTTAAACGTTAATAATGATATAACTTAAGTTTCAGTTTTTTTAACAGAAAGCTGACATCTGTAAATTGAAGTTTGTGCGCAACAGGGAAAATTAAGAGATTGTTCACTGATTTAAATATCTCGTGGTCACTATGAATTATAATGGTCTTTTAATGGTATTTATTATTTTTTGTTGAATGTCAGTGGTAAAAAAAAAAAAGAGAGTACCACCAGTTGGTCCAGGAGCTTCTCCTCCATGATGGATGTTTCCAGGCATATTTTAAGATGACTCTGGGGCAGTTTGACAACCTGACAACCCATCTATAGATGTCCCTTTCCCATTGTAAGTCTATGGGGAAAAGTCTTTTTGGGCTCTGTGGCATCATGTGACCGACCCCAAAAATTGCAGTACCACTTTTTGACCACTATGGAAATTGGCTGGGGGGCTGGTCTGTACCCGATGACATCACAAGTCTGAGACCAACTTCTCTGGTTTCTGACTTTGGGAGACAGTAGCTCATATTAACAAATACTGTTTGGACTTTTTTTTAGAGCATGTCAATACTATTCTAGATTTTTTATTTTAGGTGGTGTTCTCCTTTAATGCCACTGCTAACGTGTCAGCTAACGTTAATTAATATAATAAATATGAGGAATAACAGAGTTCTTGGACTTTGCCATTAGCCACCATAAATAAAATCTATGATTACATAAACAAAACACCACTGTTCCCAGTCAGGTTATCTTACTGGTGTTCACCTATTTAACCAGTTAACCACAGAGAGTCAGAGTCTGAATACAATTCAACTCCCAACAGTGAAACTACGAGTTCAGACCACCTGAGAAAGCCTGTCTACAACCACAGCAAACACACTGACACGGTTAGAAACATCACAGCAGATTAATACAGGACAAACTGTGTGAATGTTCTTACCCGGGTTAATACCCGTTCATTAACCCCCAGCACGGAGTGTACGGAGGGTCTACAAACTTCTGTCCCGCCGTGAACTCAAAAACGAGCAGATGAACTCTGAGCTCAACATGAACCTTTATATATTGTTATTATTATTGTTAAAAAAATGTTTTTTACTCACCGAGGTCTTCGTCTTGGTCGCTCATTTCTCCGCCGCTTTTAAACGTTTGATGTGAATGAAGCTGCCAAACGTAAAGTGACAACAACCCGGACCGTGTCCGCGCGACTCAGGCGCCACTTCCGGTTATGCTTTTTAAAATAAAAGCCCAAAGGGTAGGTTCACATTTTTCTAATTTGAAGTTTTGGGGTTTTTTTTATTTGTCAAGTTAACAACCGCTGCGAGAGTAAAAAAAACTCTGACAATGCATCTAAATATCTATGAATAATAATAATAATAATAATAATAATAATAATAATAATGACAATAAGAATAAGAATAATGATAATAAAATAACAAAAGAAGAAAAAAAAAGATAATCTAAATATATAGATTAAAGCAGTGCAAGGTAATAATAGCAACGACAACAACAGTGCTATACAATAAAACTAAACACAATTAAATTACAAGAAGAATAAAACGAATAACATGTCATAAAATGTCATCAAAGTAAAAGATAAGATAAGTAAGGACAAAGCTAAAGCAAAGATAATAAATGGGCCTTAAAATCAATAAGATAGCAATAAAGCAGATAAAGTCAGGATATGCTTAAATAAAGGAGAAAATATAACACATAAAGTATGAAGTAAGTGATATAAAGTAGTTGCATAAATACACAGAATATAACAGGAGTGCGCGGCAGTAAAATGTATATCCGAAACAACAGTCAGGGGCATCCCTAGGATTTTAGGACATTGGGGGCTTAGACCAGACTTTTGCAAGGGGGGGGTTAAGTGGGATATTCCCACCAGATATTTTTATTCACTCTGGCATTTTATTTACCCTTAAAACTGTTCTTTAAATCTTATTTTGAAGATTAATTAGGAACTGTAATGTTAAAAATATTTGTAGCTGTTAGTTGTTGGTATTGAATTGAGACAGAATACTTTGCAACTGCTGTCATTAACATTTAGAAAATTTCAAGTACTTCCATTTTAACAACAGTCCAACAGTCTCATGGTCTGAGGGTCTCCAAGGCCTGGTGATGTGCTTAGTCAGGTCATAAGACCAGCCTATCATGAATTCACATAGAGTGCTGTAGTTATGAACCACGCACACTGAGTTTTGGGTTTGTATGTATTTTACCAACAGTGTGTCTTACTGCCACTTTTAGGTTATATCCACATGCAGATGTGCCCAGCATGTCAGTCTCGAGAGATTTTCCATCTACACTAGCTGCTGTATATGTAACTGAAAACAGAGTGAAAACTGGATTAATAAAGTATATAAAATTAAATTAAATCTGTATATGACAAAAGAAAATAAAAAAAAGAAGAAAATAGAAAATAGGAAAGTAATATTACTAAATCGTTTTTATAGTTAACTTATAGGTTTTTTTTATAATTTATGTAGAATAAGCATATCATTTATTCATAGATTGATACTGTTTAACAGAAACAGAAAACCATGATGGAGATGGGTTTGTCTTTTTGAGGACCTATCAGCGACCCTGTCAAGAATATATTCCAGAGTTTATCTGAAGCCATTATGAGGCTTAGCAAATCTGTCCGGGACAATCGAAGTGGATATATTACAAATTTTACAGTCTTTCTGTTAGTATAATCCCCGTCTTTGTGTTTCCAGGGACAGCGTGTCCCTCGAGCTGCAGTTGACGAACGGCGGCTTGATAAAAATGAAAAATAAGAATTTTGTTCTAAACGCCCCCTAACTTTGGAAAACATCCGTCTAACGCCTCAGAATAGACATTGGAATGTATTTTTGGCACAAAACAAGGATTGTGCATTTTGACCCCGTCACTGGCATTCAGATTGTTTTATGGAGGGGTCTTTAAATAGTCAGTATGAACATGAGGGATTTTCAAAGTCAGACAAACATATTTCCATCGTCATTTAAAAGCCTGAATAATGTTTTAAGACTTGACAAATTGAGCCTCTCCTGTAAATTAAAAGCACAGAAGTGTTATTGACTAAAAACAGGCTATCAAAGGTAAAAGTAAACCTACTTATGAAGAATGACCCCTGTCACACTGTTGGATTATTACACATATTATATTATTCAATTATTATAACTGATGCAAACCAACTCATCCTCACTGTGACCTCCTCACTGATCGACGTTTGGTCATGGACTTTCCACGTTGAGATATGACGTCCAAGGTACCCTGGGTGTGTTGGCTGTTGATGTTCTGGGACACTGTGTCAGCTTCAGCCTGTTACATGCATTGCCTTCTTTCAAGATAGCGCCTGCGTGCCTTTAAACTATAACAGCAATTGGCTGCGTATCATGCGGACATTAAAGGACACCTTTTTCCATTGGTTTCTGACGCCACAACTCACTGCCCAAGTGCTGGATTTGTGTTCCACCAAAGGAAATTTAAAAAGTAGCTGTTAGCACTTAGTGGCTAAAACAAAAAAAGAACAGCAGCTGTAAATGTCTGCAAATTGGCAAAACAAAGAGGTCTGGGAGCTCCTTACCCTCTGAGCAGAGGGCGATATTTGCCACCATGTAACAGGAACGGTAAATGATTGTTATTGACATGTTCGGCCGTTGTTATTGTTTCTAAAACACTGCTGACGCAAATTTTTTTATGTCACATTAGAGGCTGGCGCTGTTGTGTTATGTCATGACACCTTTTTTGATTCTGCGATGCCAGAATGCTGTTTATAATCACACACTGAAGAAGAATTATGCTGCAGTTGTTTGGTTCTGTGTAAAAATGCAAAGGGCACATGAAGAAGGGACTTCTTAGCGGCTCTACGGGGCAATCACTGTGTAAAAAGGGCCCCAGACAGCCAGCGGATTAAACCCAGAATTGTCTTGCTGTGAGGTGACGGTTCCTATTTAACTATATTCACTTTCAGTAAAACTCCCTTACCCTTTCTTTTGTGCTAAACCAAGATTGTTTTTACTCTCTGCTTTACTTTGAAGGAAACAGCTCTGATCTTCCGGTCCTGGCCCAGCTGTTTGGGTCAGGCTTGACGCTGCTGGCCGCGCCCACATTGTTTACATTCAGACCTCCTTCACTAAAATTAAATAAATAAAAGGAGGCTTTGAGAACCTGCAGCCGTCTTATGAAATACTTCTCTCGACATTCCATCGTTTTCATAATTCTTAGATAAAATAAACAGCTGAGAACACTAACAACTTCTTGTCTCTCATTTTATCACACACGAAAAAACTTGGAAAAAAAAAACCCCAGAATGACTCAATATTTTGTTGGTTTACCCGGAATTTGGAAAGTGTGTAGAATAAGTGGGCAACTGTTATAATTCCATCATTCATCCATGTGTCCTGATGAAATGTAAAAGAGTACGTCTTACTCATGTTATATTATATTTGAGGTACTTGTACTTTACTTGAGTTCTTTCTGTTCCTGCTACTTTCTACTACTATAGGTAAATATTGTACTTTTTACTTCATTTATCTGACAGCTTAAGTTACTTTACGGATAAAGATTTTTTTGTATGCAAAACACATAAAGACCTTAAAAGCTATGATTTAAATTAAACAACAAAACAGTTCATACAAGTACATATGAAACAACTGGTTGACTGACAGAAAAATAATTAACAACTATTTTGATAATCGTTTAGAATTCATACAAAACAACCAATCAAATAATGGAGAAAATAATCTGCAGTTCAATCCACAAAATACCCATGAATCCATGAACATAATTGTTAGTTGCAGCTCAATACAAAATTAGTCCTGTCTCAACAAACTTCGAGTGAAATCCTGTTTTTACAATTACAGTAATGCATTACAAACAGGGGTGTAAATATAGACACTGCAGGGCAGTTGGGGCCCATGGGGTGAGGGGACCCACAGAGTCGTGAGGCAGAAAATGGGCCCACGTGAGTATTTCAGATTGCCAGTTGAGAAATGTGCCTGTGTTCAAAGAAAAACTCACATTAAATTTAAAGACTATGTCATGTGCTTTATATGCCTTTGAGAAGGGAAACCCATCTCCATCATGGTTTCATGATTATTTTATTTATTTATTTTGTGGAATAGCCAGTGGCAATCTATAACAAAAGATGTTATAAAATATAAAATGCATGTGCTTACGCTATATAAACTATAAAGAAGGTATGAGAAACTATTCAGTTAAATAAATAATTCCTATTTTCTTTGGTATTTTTCTCTTAAACATATATTAATATATGGTAGCTAATTTAAGTACATAACAGGTAACTGGCATGCCTTAGGGCCTGTTATAATAGCGCGCACTGGGGCCTGCTGTAACTACCTTACGCCACTGATTAGAAACAATAATCTACTGATGTAATAATAATAATAATAATATAATAATAATGCAGTCACAGGAAACATTTTTCTGCTTTTGGTACTCTTTTTTAAAGCGACATTTTGAAAGCAGCACTTTTACTTAAAACGGTCTACAACAGTAGATTTTTCTGATGTGATATTGGTCATTTAACTTAATAAAGGATCTAAATTCTTCCCTCACCACTGGTTGTTGTAACAAAAACCATTTAGTGTTGAAATGTTTGCGACCCCATATCTCCCATTATTCCTTGGACAGCGAACGCAGCATTGCGGCAGTTGACCCGGAAGTTTACGTCAGTTGTCTTCTCCCAGCAACCGAACTGAACTGTTAGCTGTTGTTCTTCTGAGCTCGGAGACACAGATCTCTCCTCACAAAGTCAACATGGTAGGAAGAATCGCCTGCCTTTACGTGTATTTTATAAACATTTTTATTCTTCCTGTTGTGACTGCTGTGAATGTGTCGTTGTATGAGGGGGATTTGAAGATGCTAACCGCGGCTAGCTTACTTATGCTAGTCGGGCGTTGTCAGAATAGCAACGTTAGTCAGTTAGCTCCCTACAGGGTGTTTTTAGAGCAGCAGTGTGTTCTGTTTGTATCTCTTATGTTGAGCTAAGACAGAGAAATCAACTGGCGCCACATACATTAATCTTGGGCATGATTACAAAGAAAATGTATAAATGGAGCGATCGATGGCCTTTAGAGTAGCCCCATGTATCAGGTGATTTGTCTGACCGTGTGTGTAACAACCCGAGCTTCTCTGTTGTTTGTTGTGGTTGACGGTCAGGTGTGTCGGATAATGTTACCTGGCAACTTTCAGCCATCCCTGGTTGTCATAGTGACCACGGCTGATTTCCAGGAAAGAAGAAGTGTCTGTCCTCATGAATGCCTCTCTGTCCAGTGTTTCATTACAGTGTTAAAACACAGCCAAGCTGATTCATCTCTCGGCTGTTGTTCAAGGAAACCAGCTGTTGTGATGAAATATATTGAAAATAAAGAGAGCAGGTTGCTTTTCTTGTAAATTTATGTCTAATAATTTTCCAAAATACACTTTTTCCATCTTTGGAGCCTAAAGAAATGTGTCATGCTAAAAACTACTACTACAAACTAAACTACTTCGAACTCACTCCAGTGTGGGAAAATAAATGAAAGATATATAGTTAACTCGGTGCACCACCATCCCTACACAGCAATATCATCACATACCTTGAAAGTCTGACAGCATGCAGCCAGCTGTGTCTTAAAAACAGGAGGCCTGTGTCCATGCACTGAAGAACATTTCACTATTTTACTGGTTTCCAGCACAGAAAGCAGCTATTTAAAACCAGTTAATTCATAAACGTAAAGTTTACCGTAGTGCTACAGATCAGTAAAAATTTATATTTCTGTAATCACGTGGTAATAGTCTATATTAAGTAAAGCAGCAGCTGTTTAACAGATTTATTTCTGAGCTAAATTATCTTTTGTTGTAGCCTCAAGGATATTTAAAACATGTACATATGGCATAGTGGCTAACTATCCCCCATTTTATATGTTGTAATAATGTGAATAAATCTTGTTATAGCAAGAAAAACATCCTTTTATGACAAATGTTTCGTGTTATAACATGTTAATGGTCAGTTTTTCTGGCATGGCAGTAATATGTTGTTGTGGACTAATCTGTGAATCCTTGGACTGCGAAGGAATGACTCGCCCTACGCTCCCTGTGATTGGCTAGTGCTTGTTGCCTTTGTAGGTAACTGGTTAGGTTTAGGCAAGAGGAGTGGGATTGGGAAGGAAGGGTAGGGGTAAAAACAGGACTCACAGGATTCACAAATTCAAATTCGGTGTCGCAAAGGAAGATGAAAAAGAAATACTTTGTCATGTCTGCCAGCAAGGCTTGTAGCTCCTGTGAGTCACCTATGCTGCTGACAGAGTCTGTCAAGTCCTGCTGCCTCTGCCTAGGAGGGCAGCGTGAGGCTGAGGCTGACTCCTGCTAGCAGCAGAGGGTGTGTTGACTCGGCTCAAGGCAGCAGCCCAGTCGTCAGAAAACAGGCCTTTTTTTATTTTTATTTTTTATGTACTTTATTAATCCCACAAGGGGAAATTCAAGGTTTACACTCTGTTGTCAGATACACACAGGTCCAAATACACACATGCACATGCATTAAATGGAGAGATGTCAGAGTGAGCGCTGCCCATGGACAGGCGCCCCGAGCGGCTGGGGGGGTCAGTGCCTTGCTCAAGGGCGACCTCGGCAGTGCCCAGGAGGTGAACTGGCACCTCTCCAGCTACCAGTCCACACTCCATATTTTTGGTCCAGGCGGGGACTTGAATGGGCGACCCTCCGGTTCCCAAGCCAAGTCCCTATGGATGATGAACATGGCAACAGCAGGGTGCTGGGTCCATTTGTGCTTCTGTCTTCGTCCAGTGACAGCTCCACTGTCAGCAGCCTTGTAATGGTCATAAAAGGGGGAACTATTGAGTTTTTCCCAGCAGTCCTCACTGTGATGCACAGCTTGCTTCAGATACTAGCGTTTTTAGCTGTGTTGTTTCTGGTTGGCTTTTGGCAGGGTTCGGACCAGTGTTGGTACTTTTGTTTTTGTCATGACCTGTACAGTTTCAGTCACCTCAGCATCTAAATGAAATGACTCTTACTCATGCTCCTGTTTCCCAGGCTGAAGTAGAAGAAACTCTGAAGAGAATCCAGAGCCAGAACGGGGTGCAGGGAATCATCATCGCAAATGCAGAAGGTAAAACCATTAAATACTCTTAATAATATTATTATTTTCCTTAAGTTCCTTAAGGTGGCTCCTTTTCAACCTGGCTAGTTCGCTAAATAGAGCCTTTCACTAACCAACTCCTTTGGAAATAGCCTCACTCTATATTCAACAGTCAGTCAATGAGCCATACAGATTCTGTTTGATAGAGAAAACATGATAAAGTGCCCTCTAGGGTGCCTTTCAGTTGAGAAAACATGTTACAAAACATGATGACAACATGCTAGAGAACTTTACACTGCTGTTAAATTAGAGCTAATTAAACAGTGATTATTAGTCTTTTGGTAATTATCAAAGTCAAATTCAGTCAGTAAAATTCACATGACATTAAATGAACAAATTTCCCTCAGGTATCCCCATCAAGACGACTCTGGACAACGCCAGCACGGTGCAGTACGCAGGACTGATCCACCAGCTGGTGATGAAGGCCAGGAGCACCGTACGAGACATCGACCCCCAGAATGACCTCACTTTCCTCCGTGTCCGCTCCAAGAAGAACGAGATCATGATCGCTCCAGGTGAGAGGGGAAAACAAACTTCTTCAGCCACACGCTCAAAGAAAATTCAGTATGCAGGATAGGGGAATGAACCACCGACTCGCTCCATCACCTGCGTTACAGCTGCCCCAAAACTAGATATAAAATGTTTGTGCAACACACAGAGGGCCTCAGAAAACAACAACCGGTAAAATCTCTTGAGGATAAACAAATACATGATGTCATCCTGACAACAAGCACGCAGAAGGTTATAGCCCTCCTCATGTTAGCTTCAGCTAAACTTTACAGTTCACTTTTACCCAGGAGGACGACTGTGGATTTTGTCCCACATCTCTCACATTAAAATACTTAAGGTAGGGATTTTTTGCACTGCAGCAACCAGGAACATTTTGATGTGTATGTCTGCACTGTTTGAAGAGACTTGGATTAAAAGAATAAAATGAATCATTCAAGAAAAGATCTGATTTTATATGTAAAACACAGCTAGAAACAGGTATCCGTTATATTTGTCATCAAAACAGGGAGAAGTTCAGAGCAACAAGCAACATCTTGCAAGAACTTTCTGTTTGCATAGAGTCAAGAATAGACGGCCTGCATGAAGCTGCAGCGTAGGTTACAGAAGTCTGAATTGTGCTGAACACAAAGCAACACAGAGACATTCAAAGATGTTTGAGTCTTGTCAGTCTTAGAACACAAATCCAGTTCACAAAATAGCATCAGTCAGAAGCAAATAAACCCACTCGGGAGTATTCTCTGGTCGTCAGCTGTTGGCAGTAAAACTTCTTCCACAACACGAGCTGTTATAGTTGATTGCATCAGACAAACTCTCTGATTAAAGGCTCTCTGTGCCCTCTTTAAAAACATGACGTCCAGTTTACAGCCTCTGCATTGCAGCTCACCACACTCTGGAAACAGGATCTGTATGATGCAGCTCATAATGAAGCTTCTCTGAGCACTTTGGGTGTTTTCTAATCTGAATATACAGTGAGAATCATCTGATTTACTGTTAGAGATTATTTTAAAACTGTTATTTTGTATCTGATCTTGTGATTTTTTTCTTTGCATCAAGGGCTGGGTATCCAACTTTTTGTCTGAGGACAGATCAAATGTGTCTCTAGCAAATGATACTGAACAAAAATTTAAACCCAACACTTTTGTTTTTGCTCCCAAAATTCAAGAGAGACATATTTCTATTTCAGTCTTTAACTTAAACCTGTGAAAAATGAGAACAAAAACAAAATTGTTGTGTTGAAGTTTCCAATCAGTATACATCAAAAAACTGTCCAATTTAAAAAAAAAAAAAAAAAAAGGTGTTAACTGATTGGCCAGACTCTTATTTAGTCAAACAATTAGATATTTCCTGATTTAATTTAACAAAGCGTTTTGTCTAGGCAAAGGTCACGTTGCTTTGTGTCGAGGCCCAGACTCACCAAACCAACTTCAGAGAACTAGCAGTGAAGAAGGCCCTCTGCTGCGTCGCCTAACATCGCTGTTTCTCAGCCAAAAAAGTTGCACATGAACACAATGCAAAGAATACAGTCGACAGCAAACCAACACATACATTCTGCACCTGCACGAGAGGAAATAACTCTCCGTCCCAGTAGACGGCGGTGGTCTGTAATCTTCGTTCAACAAGGGAACCCGGAAGACTGTCTTGATGCTAGTTAGCCAGTTAGCGCATTAACCACATAATTCAGTGCTGAAAGATCCGAACATAATTACTGTGCACCACAGAACAACAACACAAACCACCAGGAAACGTTTCTGCTAAAGAGCTCAATGGATAAAGAAAAATAATCTTACTTTAAATAACAAGTTTGTTTTGGTCTCACTCACTCTTGACTTTAGCTCTTTGTTTACGTTCCTCACTTCCGTTTGTCTTTTTCTTGCACTGCGCTGGGCTGGCAATCAGAGTGATTTCATTCACGAATAGGCTTGACTGGCACTGATTCTGACTTGGCAGGGAGAAAAAAAGCCAACGATAAGGGGCAATGGTGCGGCACACACCACATCGAAGAGGGTGACAGATGCTCGCCGACAGCCCAACTTTGACCAATGGCCGACGGTCGGCTTGGTGTGTCAGAGCGCTTAAAATCACACTGATACTTTGTAAATTTTGGCTTATTTTGTTAAAAAGAAAGAAGAATTTTGTAGATAAACATTATTTATATTCCTCAGTGTCACACATCAGATATCATGTAAAAAAATTCCACAATACCCAGCCCTATTTGCAAATAAGATCCTAAACTGTTTCTTAGTTTGTGCTGCCACATGCTCAAGTTGTACTTTACTATTTAACTATTTCCCCTTTTTCTTCACAGATAAGGATTATTTCTTGATCGTCATTCAGAACCCCTCGGACTGAGGAAGGAGGAGCTCCTGTCCGACTCATTATTCTCTTCGTCTGTCTTTTATATTTAAAACAGCCAAACATTTTCTTTGTCTCACTAAATCAAAAGAACCTGTTTACCGGAAGCTTTTTATGCACTTGCTGTACCAGGAAGTAACGACAGGATTTGAAGGTGGATGAAACTGAAGATGTGTGAACCCCACGGCATTCAGTCGCTCTGCAGGCAAATTTATTTTCCATATTTTAGCATTCCAGTTCGGCCTCCTCTCTGTGCACACTGTATGTTATGTCACTGTGTTTAGTTTATAGGTGTTATAGCTCAGTGAGAAGTGCTCACCTGCTAAAAGACCTCTGACAGAAGTAGGAAACTTAAAACTGGACCAGTGCGTCCATGCCTGCACAGTGTAACAGTGAGAGGAAGACCACAGCACATCTTCAACTCTGAGGATGATTTCAGTTCGACCTTCATGGAAAATTAGGGAATGTTATTTATTGTTTTTCTGGCTCAAGATGTTGAAGTACAGTATTTCACTGGTGAGCAGCGAACAACACTAGGGATACTTCTCTGCTCGGCCACGTCAAGTTTCTGATGGTTATTTTTGACAAATTATGAAATTAAAAACAAGTCAAAATGAGCTTGTGTTGTCCTGTGCTCTGTGTACGTTACACTAATGTTTACAGCTTCAGGGAGACGTGAACAAGCTGCTGATTTCACCAGTTTGACACCAGACTCAAGTAAATTTTTAAAGATCTGCCAGACAATCAGGTTTCACACGGTCATGGAAAACCTGGAAAGTCACAGAATTTCACAGTCACATTTCCAGGCCTGAAAATTTGTGGAATGAGCTAAAATCAGTGAAAGTTTTGGAAAAGTCATGGAATGAGTCAACAAGGGATGTCACAGTTAAGTTTTCCAGGCCCCAAAAGTCATGGAATTAGTCGACATCATTAAAGGTTTTGGAAAAGTCATCGAATTTCACAGTCATCTTTTCCAGGTCCAAAAAAAAAGACACAGAATTAGTTAAAATCATTAAAAGTTTTGGAAAAGTCATGGAATTAGTCAACAACACTGAAAGTTTTGGAAAACTTGTGGAATTTTACAGTTGCGTTTTCCAGGACCCAGAAAGTCACAGAATTAGTCAACATCATTAAAAGTTTTGGAAAAGTCATGGAATTTCACAGTCACATTTTCCAGGCCTGAAAACAAAATAGAAACAGTCAAAATCAATGAAAGTTTTGGAAAAGTCATGGAGTTTTGTAGTGTCCAAAGAAACTGTTACAGTAATCTTTTGTGGAAACCCTACGCAACGTGACATAACATCAAATTAATATCCTGCAGCTGTCGACTTAACGTAGCTCTAACGTGCGTCGATGTGTGACAGTGTTCAGTTTACCATCACGTATGTTTTGTCCTTTTCTGCCTGGGTTCGTCTCTCTTCATGAATGCCCCCTAACTGAAGTTATTCTTAAATCTGATACATTTTTTAAAAAAGCTGGTCAAGTGGGCAAGAAAAAAATATTAAGGGTTCCTAAAAGGGCCTGGAAACATTTGGGAATGTTGTCCATGAAAATGTGCAGCAACGCTGGACATTTAAAAGCTGCATTAACTGAATTTTTTTGGTAAACAATTTTGACAGATTATCACCTTATAAAGTTGTTTTGGCGAAAGTGTTAGCGAACAGTTACTTTTTTATATCCATTTAGCAAGAGAATGACATTAGCATTCATGCAGAGGTCGTGATTTTAGCTTCATGACAAATGAAAGCACAGTATTCATCCTCCTTATACTAAATAAAAACCAAAACAACAAGCTGAAAGAGGCTAAAACACTCCGTAAAGCTGAGAGGAACTGTGAGTCAGGTGATTGCTCTCTGCAGGTGTGCTGACATGGGTCAACCCCTCTCACATTACATAATCTTTTTGTTGATGTAAAGCATCTAAATTGAGCTTTAAAGAATTAATTTAACATCAAGCTGAGAAGAATTTAGAGTTAATTCGAATGCAGAGTTTCGGTGATGACCACACACTGAGAACAGCCACATCAGTGCAGCATGCTGAGAGCTTCGACCACTGGAGGTCAGTAAAACAGATGGTGTTAAGTTACTGTTTAACCAACATATAGTACTGTAAGTTGTCTTTACAAGTCAGTCCAGGGAGTGTGAAAGACAAAAGGCCAGGATTAAAAAAGATGCTTTTAGACGTAAAATCTTTGTTACTTTGGTAAAGATGATATCAGTGTCACCACATACAAATGTTGTTCTCCCATTAACAACTGAGCTGATGTTTTTTAAAGGGACAGTTCACCCCCAAATCAACAAGTCATATTTGTCCTCTCACCCGTGATCCTATTGATCAATATAGATTGTTTTGGTGTGAGGTCCTGAGTGTTGGAGATATCAGCTGTAGAGATGTCTGCCCTCTCTTCAATATATTGGAACTACAAAAGGTTCAGAGAATCCAGAGAAGTCTCTGTATGCAAGAGGGAAGACTGAAAACCAATACTGAGTACCTGTGACCTTTGACCCCTCATGCAGCACTGCATTAAAAACTCACTACATGGGCTCAGGAACACTTTGAAAAACGACTGTCAGTCAACACATCACTGCATCCACCAATGACACTTCAGACTCTACCATGCAGAGTGAAAGACACACATCAACAACATCTAGAAACAGCTCCGCCCACTTCTCTGAGCTCGAGCCCATCTGAGACACAAGGTGGAAAAGTGCGCTGTGGTCTGACCAGTCCATCATGGACGTTGTGTCCTCCGGGTTAAAGAGGAAAAGGACCATCACGACTGTTAGCAGCTCAAAGTTCAAAGCCAGCATCTGTGATGGTGTGGAGGTGTGTTAGTGCCCATGGCATCATGGGTAACTTCACATCTGTGAAGGCTCCATGAATGCTGAAAGGTACATTTTGGAGCAACACATGCTGCCATCCAGACGACGTCTTCTTCAGGGACGTCCCTGTTTATTCCAGCAAGACAATGAGACACATTGTGCACGTGTTCCAACAGCGTGGCTTCGTAGTGACAGAGTGTAGGTACCAGACTGACCTGCCTGCAGTCCACACCTGTCTCCCACTGAACATGTGTGGAACTTTATGAAGTGACAACCCGGACTGTTGAGACACTGAAGTCAAATATCAAGCAAGAAAACCTTCAACAGTCAGTGTCCTCAGGTCCCAAACACTTAGTGCTATTAAAAGAAAAGCTGATGTCACACAGTGGTTAACATGCTCCTGTCCCAACTTTTTTGGAATTTGTTGCAGCATCAAATTCAGAGTGAGAGTAGATTTACAAAAAAAGGTTTATGAGTTTGAACACCGAATATCTTGTCTTTGCAACGTATTCAATTGAATATAGGTCAACAAAGACTTGCAAATAATTGCATTCTGTCTTATTTACATTTTACGCAGCATCCCAACTTTTAGAATCAGGGTTGGAGTCATCATCAAGGGTCCAAATCTCCCAAATATCAAATCCACCTGTAACTTCTCCCTCTCCATCAACGGCTCCACTGTGCTCACCTCTGCCCATGTCCGTAACCTCCATCTTTGATCAAACACTCTCCTGTGACACATATCAAACACATCACCAAAATAGTCTTCTTCCATCTCAGAAACATTGCCAGCGTCCGTGCATCCCTCTGGTTTACAGCTGCAGAGACTCTCATTCACACATTCATCACTTCCAGAGTGGACTACTGCAACAGTCTGCACAGACTCACCAAAACTGGACAATAGAAGATTGGATCGGGATCGGGAGATTCTCATCAAGGCTGTGCAGCCGACAAATCTGCAGCAACTGTGTGATGTCATCATGTCAACATGGACCAACATCTCTGAGGAATGTTTCCAGCACCTTGTTGAATCTGTGACACCAAGAATTAAAAATGAAGTCCAACCCAGTACCTGCAAGGTGTACCTAATACAGTGGCCAGTGAGTATATGTGATGTCATATGACATGTACAACACTGTATAAACAATTCCCAGAAAATGAGGTAAAAGTCACGAGGTATCAAGGTAGTAAAGTCAAGCTGTAAAAGAGCAAACAGCCTGAGGGTTATAAGACTGAACTTTGCAACAACAAAAACACAGCTTGGTCTGTCAGCTGTGGGGCAAGTCTTGCATCATTTCCTGTCTGGACCAAAAGACACAGCACTGAATTGTTTATAAAAGTAAAAGTAGAGATAATACTCTGAGAATTAGCTTTAATGGTAAAGCTGAAGAAGTTATAGTGTCAGTAAAGTGTAAAACAGAAGCTCCGGAATTAATAATTGGTGAACGTCCCCTTTAAAAGCCAGCGGATGACGTCAGCGCCTCGGTTTACTTGCTTTGTTTGTCCTCGAGCTGTTTTGGCTTCAGACTGAGAGCAGAGACGAGCGGAGACACTCGGCCGGAGGAGCCCTGCAGTTTCTTTGTCACCGAGTCGCGTTGTGAGCAGCTGAACTGCACATTCATTAGATAATTACTGTGTAATTACTGTGACAGAGATGCCGTCCGACAGACCCTTCAAACAAAGGAGGACATTTGGTAAGAAACCACCAAGGCGGTGTTATCTACAAGCTATGCAGTTAGCCGGCCTGCTAGCCACCTAGCTTACCCAGTCTGTTGACAAGTGTAGTTACATGTTGTTCACTTGTATGTTGTGTTATTACAGCCGTTATAAACGTGTCACAGCTGATCAAAACTCCGTGTTATGGTTGGAATTGTTAACGACACGGTGAGCTCCTGGGCATCAAGTGTAAAGAGTATTTATTTCTGACAGCTTTTTAGTGCTAATGAAGGATAAATAAAAATAACATGTCAGATCTGACTAACTTCCATCGACGCTGCACAGCCAGTGTCTCTTAGCATGTTGTTGATCTCTTTGGCTGCTAATGTTTAAAGGCCATCTAGGTCACTGTCACATTAGCTTGGCAAGCCTTGAAGCTACTGAGGCCTGCCACCACCAGCGTGAACACAACTGGATAAGCTAGCCGGACTACACAGGCAGTAAACATGTAGTGTTTGCTCCAAAGGAAAACAACTTGTGCTGACACATTATCCCAGTACACGTGTTCAGTGATTTATGTGGTAATTTGATGCCAAACGACGGCCCCTGTGCAGGGAAGGGAGGAGCCCAGGCTGTGTCCATTGCATAATCTTGTTATACAAAGAAATATGGGATAAGCAACAGTGTCACAGTGGATCGAGGGAAAAACTGAATTTACTGTGTTGTGTTTGGTTATAACCTCCTTATAAAGTTGTCACTGTCACCAGAGACAGTTTATAAATAATGTTTCATGGTGACTAGTTGTATCATGTGGTTCACTGCTGTTTGTCTTTTGGTACACTCTGTGTCACACTGTCCACTTTATGGTATTGCATAACGATAAAACACCTCGACCGGAGTGAGTAGATGTCAAGTTAACCAGGTGGACTGTTGAGTTTAACTTGGAGTTAACTATAGGGTTCCCACAAACTTTTTCATGACTGTCCAAGGACCCATAATAACATTTCCAGGTATAACATAAGTATAAATGTGTAGTATACTTTAAATCCAGATGTTAATGATACTAACAGTTTGCAGACACGGAGCAGTAGCGCTCCCAGTGTTGGATTTAAGGTTGAGACACACCAATCCGACAGAGAACTAGCAATGAAGAAGGCCCCCTGCTGTGTCACCTGATGGTGGTGTCTCGGCCATAAAAGTTGCACATAAACACACTGCAAAGACAACAGCCAACGGCAAACCAGCATGCATGCTCTGCACCTGTGTGAGAGGAAATAACTCTCCGTACCAGCAGACGGCAGTCGTCTGTAACTGTCATTCAAGAAGGGAAACCTGAAGACTGTCTTGACACCAGTTAGCCAGTTAGCACGTTAACAACACAATCCAGTGTTGAAAGACCAGAGCGTGTTCATGGTGTGCTAGCGAACGATAACACAGACCATCATGGCACGTTTCTGCGTAAGAGCTGAGTGACGAAGGAAAAATAATCTGACCTTATGGAACAAGTTTGTTTTGGTCTCACTTCCTCTTGAAATTAGCTTCTTTGTTTAAGTTTCCTCACGTTTCTCTTTTTTTGCACTGAGCTGAACTGCCAACCAACATGCTCAATCAGCCAAAAAAAAAAAAAAGCCAACAGGGGCCGACGAGTGCCACTGCCATTCTTGCAGGACACACCGCACAGACTTGGGTGACAGACGCTAACCTATGGCCCAACACTGACCAATGGCCAACTGTCGGCTGGTGCATCAGGGCCTTAACAGCCAAGAGTGCGGTTGGCCTCCATCCCTGCAAACTACCTTGCTCTAATTAAAGAGCAGTTAAAAACAAAACCAAAGGGCACATTGGTGCTCTGAGTGACAATTGAACGCCCTAGACTGTCCATGTCAGTTGCTTCGTCTCAGGAATGCAATACAATTTAAACTTAATAGTGGGGCATAAGCATGGAAAACTCCGAGATCCATGACGACCCTACATATTAAAATCACACTGTCACATAATTTTCTTCTTATTTAGATAAATCATATTTAAACTATTCAAACATAATTCCAGCAAACTGGCATTAGTGGAGTGAGAGGGGAGAAAGTAGAGAAACGTACGTTATGGTAAACAAAACGTCACAAATTTATGCATATTAGAGCAACGTTATGTCAACAGCTACAGAAAATTAATCTGCTGTTGGCTACATATTATATGTAGGGTTATCCACGAAAGATTACTGTTACAGTTTCATGACACACAATAAAATCTCATGACTTTTCCAAAACTTTTAAAGGATTTTACTATTTTCATGACTTCTCCAGGCCTGGAAAATGAAATGGTGGAATTCCATGAGCATGTGAACCCTGTAACTTAAGTATTTTCTAAACAAAGGGTCGCAGGGCTACCTAACAGTGATACCAAACACACATAGTGTATTATATGATATGGTACAAACTTGGGACACAGGATGAGGGAGCATAAGTCCCTGTCAAGGTCTTGGCCCAAAGAATAATATTTCCCTGTTAGATAGAAAGGACGACAGAGCCAGCCCTGAAAGAAGTGTATTTTAAAAGAGGCAGATATTAAGAATTGGGTGGGACATTGACTGTTTTGATGCAAAGCCAGGCAGGAAATTACAGTGCATTATCTCAATTATGATAGCTTTCTGATTTGATTTTGTTTAAATACACTTTAATTTATAGCAATTAGCACTGACCCTTCCCTTAACTGGGGAAGAAAAACATCCCTAGACCTGAAACAAAGGAACCATTCACACTCCACTGTGGCTCCTCAATGCCGTCTGAGCTTTGAACCCTGCCAGTGTTTTCAAAAAGTACTGATGTTTTCTGAAATAGAGCTGTTCCTAACATCAGAGAGAGCGATGTCTGTTGTAAAATCAGTCAGGTGGTAAAGACTTTGAAAAGTGAAAGAGAGCAACGCTGCAGGAGTAAAAGGCGATGTTCACACACACAAATTATATGCAAAGTGGCGTAATATGTAAATCGAGCTCACACACACACACTTAGCAAAACAGGTTTGTATCAGTGCTACCAAGATAGTCACAGAATATGGATAGCTATAACAAGGGAAAAGACACAAGTCATAATTATTTTGAAGGAGGAGTCAGACATACTAAAACATAACTGACAGTTAAACTAACTGGTGTTGATGAGGGTTATTAGCTGACTAACAGAAAAAAAAATAGAGCAAAGTGTGTACAAGTTAACAGCTTTTATATTGAGATTATATTCTAAAATTATTTATTTTAGTAAACTGCAGCTTGGAAGTCTTCGTCCTGTATGGATAATAATTAAATGGACGTGTAATTTAGTGACCAACATCACTCATTATGAATATTTTTTGTAAAAACAGAAGTTGGTGTGAATGTTCTGGAGTCAAAGGGAAAAAAAGCTCGCAAAGCAGGGTGAATTATTAAGGTATTAAATCCAAAATGCACACAATCACCTGTCTTTCTTTGAAAATGAACGACAAGATCACTCTAAATTTCTTAATTTTGTCACCCACCACTGTGATGCATTTGTGTGTATAGACTGCCGCAGGATGAGCCCTAAATCCTAAGAATAGTTTACACAGATACCTGGTGAGCGTATTAATGTACAGCCGTATCGCTATACAGGTCTACCCATTTAAAATTAGCCTACTTAAATAAAGGCATGGAAATAGGGTAAAAATATGATGGAAACATTTTGAAAAATCATTGATATCAATGTGTATGTTTTGTTTTTTGTCTTCTGTTCCAGGGAAAGGATTAATACAGACCCTCAGCTTGGTGTTGTTAGACTTACACATAGCTCACACTTTTTAAAATTTGTACTGTGACTATGTCTTTCTGTGTTCTTCTATCACTGACTGCTCAGACTAGAATGGGCTGAGAATAAATTGGCTTTAATTCAATAAAAGACTACAAATAGTGACATGATTTCTTTAGCAGTTACAAAGCTGTGATTCCCTCGCTGATTTTGGCTATTTCAGTTCAAAATGAGAAATGTATGCACACCCTGAGAAAACACTCCATGAAAGCATACTGTATTTCTATTTTGGGACAAAGAACAAGCGAGCCTGGATGCATAATTTAGGAGCTCTGTTTAAAAGAAATGCTCTATTGTAAAGTATAAGGCTTGTTGTTCACCAGTTGTGTCTTTTGTTGCCCACAGCTGACCGGTGCAAAGAGGTCCAGCAGATCCGTGATCAGCACCCCAACAAGATCCCTGTAAGCTGCCACTCACATCTGATGTCTACACACTACACTTCATTGCTCTTTAAAACACCAGTGTGCAGACTGTGATCCACATTAAGGTTTCTGTGTGCACTGGCATGTAACTGTACATATGCTCCAACAACACAAAACCAAACAATTCAATCTCCATAGTAAGGTAATGCCCGATCACTTTATCAATGTGATGATACATTAGCCTAATAATAACCGCATGATAATACATCGGTCAGTGTTGCTACTCAGTAAATTAAGATTTAGGTTTGGTTTTACTCACTGCCTTTAATCTGGAATGAACTCTCTGACAACACACTTAAAATACTTGATATAGGGTCACAAGCACTTTTATAAAATCAAACTGTGATCAAAACAAACTGCACAGACAGATTTTTCTACCTGTTAGGAAATGTAAAGCTGCACAACATGTAAATGAAAAGTGAGATAAAATAAACAGCAGGGCTGTATGTTAATTTTTTGCACACAGCACCGGAGCTACAGAGGTTAAATGTTTGCAGCACAGGACACTGAACTATAACATGAGTATAAAAATATTAAGTAGGTCTCAATGTGTTTTGAACCTGGGGAAACAGAGAACCCGGAACAATGACGTTACTCTGCTGACCTACAACAATATACAGGCCTTGTCTTTTTTAACCTGTCACTCTGGACTTAAATCCATGTCATTTTTTCTCCAGTGATCTGATTGGTCATTTGTAAAGGGTGTTAACAGGCTGTGATCTGAACCTCTGAAGTTACCCTGCTCCCGAGCAGGTCCTCTAGCTCACCATGTAGAGTGTGCGCCCCATGTTGGCTGAGGCGTTAGCAGCGGCCCAGTTTGATTCCAACCTGCAGGCCTTTGCTGCATCTCTTCCCCAATTTCCTGTCACTCTCCAGCTAAAGCCAAAAAAATAATCTTCGCAAAAAAAGAGAAAAACTGAACCAGCTTTGTCGTACTGGGTTAACCCTGTGATTACCTCACTAACCCCAAATCCTGCGTCGTAGTACAGTCCTCCAGATGGCTGACACCAACTCTTTATTTTTTGCTCTAAGCTAAGCTAAGCTAACCGGCTGCTGGCTGTAGCTTTGGAATTACTCTTAACAAGAAAGTGTAGATGGCTGAGCCATATGTCCTGAAAATAATATTATAATATTTTTACGCTATCTCTCGTTACATGATGTTTAGATATTTTTAAATCTCTTCAAAAAAACT
The DNA here is from genome assembly GCA_019142605.1 of Cephalopholis sonnerati. Taxonomy (NCBI): domain Eukaryota; kingdom Metazoa; phylum Chordata; class Actinopteri; order Perciformes; family Serranidae; genus Cephalopholis; species Cephalopholis sonnerati. Next base: position 3,215,722 of record JAGQAX010000002.1, on the reverse strand, counting down.
TCACTAATATTAGGACTGGGAGACACAATCAAACAAAACAATATTTTTGATCCAAAAAAAGTTGTAGGGATTTTGTTATTTTCCCAGAAAATATTAACACAATGAGATTATTGATCAGTTATCATCACTAATGTGGATATAACCACCGAGTGGGTTAAGGCAAGCATTAAAACAAATAAAAAGTCCAGTAAGTTGATAAATATACATCACTTTACTGTAATTCAGCCAACACACCATTCATGCCAGCTGATATATAGTCTAATATCTCAGCAGTGATATAATACTTTCATATTGCCCAGCCCTAAAATTGTATTTTCCAAAATGACAAACTGTTCCTTAAAGTGGAAACAGACAACCAGATTGCTTTCCGTTTTCCTCAGAGCCCAGCAGCTAGCATCAACACAGGACACGCTGCATTTTGTTTTCCACGGTGACTTCGTTTGTTCCATCATCCACCATTTCCACTTCTGGGAATAGTAACTGCCAAGAACTTACTTTGATATTCTTTGGTAACTGAGGATGCAACCTGGGAAAACAAAACCACTGTCCTCTTCCTGTTTTGTTCGCGCAACAGTTGATGCACCGACTTTGTGCCGTAAAGTGAGCCTTCATTTTCCTGCGAGATCGTACCTGGTGACAGACAGAACTGCAGAGTGAAAGCGAGGCTCAAAGGGAACTGATTTAAACAAAGATGGCGACATTATTCTGTAGCTGTTACACTGTGCATTCAGCTTTTATTTCATAATTATAAGTCACAGCTAAACACTTTTTCCACTTTGAGTTAACAAATATTGGTTTCAGCATCAAATATCTGTCAAATTACAGCTACTGCTGCCACGTACAGAACAAATAACCTCATGTGAAGACATTAAAACAGTTTAACAGATGCTAATGTAATGCTAATGTACAGACTGACTGGTTGTGTTGTGGCTGCTGCAGGTGATCATTGAGAGATATAAGGGAGAGAAGCAGCTGCCCGTTTTGGACAAGACCAAGTTCCTGGTACCTGACCATGTCAACATGAGCGAGCTGGTCAAGATCATCAGGTAAACAAACACACGCATCTTATAGCTCATACCTGCTGCATGAGGTCACTGCACCAGCATTAACACACACTCACACACACACACTGCAGGTTATTACAGGTGGCTGAACTGGATACCAGTAGAGGCTGAGTTCACTGAGGTGTATGTTTGGTATGTGCGTATATATTTGGAGCCGTCTCCCAGCAGTGAGTGCGCTGGCTGTGTTTTACATGTCATCAGAGTAGGATAAAATATGTGTGTGTATTTGGCTGCTCGCTGAGGCTGCAGTCGACCAGTTTGTTTACAGTCCTCAACACTGCTTCACAACCAAAGGGGTGAAAATGACCTCACATTCAGCCATAAAATAATAGGCCAATAAATTAAGATTTTACTGTCCTGCAGTGCTGAAATACCGTCGTATATCTGTGGGGGTCGACAGGATCGTTGATCATTATCAGTCTTAAACGCTGATGAGGCAGAAATATAAAAGGCACTTATTTTGGGGATGTAAATCAGCCATAAAAAGTCAATCTGACATTAATTTATCCAATTGCAATTTGTGCACAGTGGGCAAGGATCCCCTCTCTAGAGCTGAGAAAGGTTGGGACCAAAGAGCATCGGCCCAAAAATGAAGGCTGGGGGTGGAGAGACAGAGAGGAGGTGAAACATGATAAAGGGGGATAAAAATGAGAGAGAAGAGGGACGATGAAAAATTGAGAGACAAAAATGTGTGATTGCATTGATTCTGACATCCTCAGGGTTGCATTCAGTCAGCTATTACAAGCCTCAACACATATAATCGAGCTGGTTCTGTAATTAAATGAGGTTAAAGTGATACACCAGTCCAATCAAATCAAAAACGATTACAGTAAATACAAGCTGAGAAAGTTTTAAATGTATTTCAAAGATGATTCACGAAATGTTGTGGTTTAAAATAGAGTGGGAACAATTAGTGGTTTAATTACAGGCTCATTGTGTAAAGCAGCGTACAGCAGTGTGACTTTGGGCTGTCCCAGACAGATTGACAGCAGCTCACCATGGAGGCAAAATGCGCTAAAAGAAATGTGTTTTTTATTCTAATAACCGATTAATTTTCCAAACAAATTGCCAAACATTTGCCGTTTAATTTCAGCTAAATGTGAGGATTTGCTGCTTTTCTCTGTTTGTCCATCACTTTAAATGGAATATTTTTGTTTGTCAGACAAAACGAGCAGTTTGAAGACATCATGTACGAGTGCTGTGAGAAAATGTAATGGACATTTATTACTGCTCTCTAGATTAATTATTAATCAAGACAATGAATGGCAGATTAATCAATAATAGAAACAACTGTTAACTGCCGTTGTATTAAATGAGAGCGGCAGCTTACAGGACAGGTTGTAGTCTGCGTATGTCTGGACTGCTGACAGTGTCCTGAGGTGGAAAAAAGTCTATTTTGACTGGCCCTTGCAGTGGCTGTGAGGACAAAGAGAGTCAGGACTTCCTGTCATTATAGAGTCTGTTGATCAAAGTGAAGTCCCTTCATTTATATGTAGAATATCTTTCATCTATATCTCTGTCTCTATCCATCATATTCATGGGTAAACCGTGGATGATGATGAATAAATGGACATTAACTAAAGCACACTAAGTTTACGTGGGAAGCAGCTGTCTAAAAAGAAACCCTGCGGTTTAAAATAAAACTTCACCCAAAGTCAGTGTGTGTAGTATCAAACACTCACCCGCTGCAGACTGTGTGGCTGTAGTTCATCCTCCATGGAGCACCCTGGCCGAGGTCAGTTTCAGTCCATGTTGATTATGTTTTCTCCCACTCCTCCTGCGACTTATTCCACTGCTCCAGATTACTTTTATATGTTTAATACGTTCCAATCATACTTTAGAAAGAACATGTAGAGATGTAAAGGTTTCCTCTGTCAGTGTACACACGTGTTTAAAGACCTGTGTGTGTGTGTTGTTTGCACACGTTAAAGCACCTGCCTGCTGCTCCTCGATTGGTCAGAACCTCTCTGTCCTCGCTCACTCATTGGCCATTGATTCCCAGACATGTCACTCACAGTCACTTCCTCAATCAACAAAGTACCAAGGTGCTCTCTATTTGGCTAACGTGGCTCCTCACTTCCCTCACTCTTGGGTCTCAGCAGGGATACGAGAGAGATGCTTGGAAGAGACACGAGGATGAAGGTGTGTCACTACACAGGAAGTCCTCGGTCCCTCCAGCATCGTTTTGAAGAGACAATGTACAGAATCGTACATGAAACAAGTTACAGTACAACAGTGACACAATTCGGATCATAATCCAAAAAAAATAGAAACTGTCTGTGTCCAAGATTTTCTGGGTGGAGCTAAAAGCCTGTTTGATGACACAATGGAGCAGCTCTTATCATAAGCCTTCCCGCTGTATCAGTACTGCGTCACCACCAACGTCACCTTAGAGCGCGGCGCATCAGTGCCGTCTCACCCTTGTTTATGAGCGGCAAGTTTGCTACATCCCGTGAGCTCTCTGAGCTCTATCAGTCCAATAAATGTGTAAATAAACATCTTTGTGAAGCGCCACAGCAGTATAAATACTCCTCGGTCTCTCAGCGGCAGAATTTTTGGTGGATCTGCTGTGATTTATTTAAATATAACAATACTTTATTTATCTTTATTATGACAGTAGCCACTTTATTGTAACTGCAGGTCATTTAATCATTTTGTATTTTAGTAGTTACTGTATTTTGGAGGAGTTTTTAAACGTACTGAAATATTATATATATAAAAACAGTTTTTTAAGTAATCTTTTTATATTTTTTAAAGATATTTTGGGGGCTTTTTGCCTTTATTTGGTAAGACAGCTATAGCGTGAAGGGGGGAAGGAGAGGGAGGGGAATGACATGCAGCAAAATCGCTCAGCCCTAGTTCCACGCTGGTGGGAAAGAGTATCAGCAACCAGAACAAAAACTCCAAACGTGCAGCGACAGTGCAGAGTAGATGCTCGGCACCTCGTCACGCTGCTGGTGTTTGTAGCAGAGTGTAAATATGTGGCACTATTTTCTTCCCTTGGCTTTTAACAGCAGACCAGAACATTTCCTGTCAGGTCCAGAAGAATTGAGCACCTGGTACCCACAATACTTCAGAGTACCATTTTGTTTTCAGAATTTTGGCATCACCTTGGTACCAAAGTGTCAGTTCTCATGATACCTGTGACACAAAATTATGTGATGTTGAAAGCATTGATGCGTCCTCACCCTCCCTCTCTCTTTCTTCCTCCCACAGGCGTCGTCTGCAGCTGAACCCCACGCAGGCCTTCTTCCTGCTGGTCAACCAGCACAGCATGGTGTCAGTGTCCACACCCATCTCTGAGATCTACGAGCAGGAGAGAGACGAGGACGGCTTCCTCTACATGGTCTACGCCTCGCAGGAGACCTTCGGCTGCTAGGGAGGGGGAGGGGAGGGAGAGCGGGGACATCTTGAGGTGCTGGGAGGACGGTGGGAGAGAGGGTGAGGGGGAAAGAGGAGGCACATGGTGTCACGACCGACCAGAAATCACCAAACTCCATGATCCTCTCCACTTTGTTGCATTGCAGGCCCACGTAGCAGCACCCCGTCAGCCCGTGTACAGACACCCCTCGTCCCTCTCTCTGTCGTAGTCGAGCACCCTCTTCATATTGGTCAGTACAACACTAGCTACAAAAGCCAGAGGACACCGTGTGTGTCTGTCCTGCCCTCAGAGTTAGAATCATACCTGTGATAGCTCCGAGTGTTTCTAGTTTGATTTTCCCTCGTCTTCTTTTGGTCCCATCCCGACTGAGTTCTCTTATTTTGAAAAGGTGGGACAAACCAACCGATGAGTTTGGAACCTGCGAGTAAACTCTTCATCCTTAAAACTATCTGTGTATTAGACAAGCTAAACTTGAAACCAGGCAGTCGCTTGCAAGCCGGTCAGAGTTCAGGATGTAATTTGAAGCTGGGCTGATGAAGTCACTGACACTGCTCAGAGCTGAACCCTCTGATGTGTATGCGGGTGACAACACTGCACAGCCGGGGTGACAGCTCTGCAGCAGTCTGCTGTGTCAGTCTGTGTTCTCATCATCGCAGCAGTAGTTCAAACTAGAAGATAGGTCGGTAGTGATTTTTACCTTTTTAACTTTTTTAACTCACATTTTAGTTTTTTAATTATCGTCTTATGTTTGAGATATTTAGCTGTAGTTTAGTTTGTGTTCCGTAGCTAGTTTGTTTGAATCATACATGTACCGTCAGCCTGAAGCTCCACTTGCCAACTCGCCACTGGCTACCGAGTAGCTGACAATCAGGCTAAAAAAAAACAAACAAACAAACAACTGTAATAAATTTATTAGCATTTTACATGTGCAATATTTATCCCCTCTCACGCCCTCGCAGGGTCACACACTTTAAATGACACAAGCATTTATGTCGGGTAACACAACACTACTCCGCTCGGTCTGAAGGGAAGTTAGCATCACGCTGCTACGTCCTGTCAGCAAGGTCAACATCACGTTAACTAACAGACTGAAGTTAATGTGTTTTTGCCCCGTAAGCACAACACACCCAGAGTATCACTACTCACCTGTCTTCCTGCACAAGACCCCGCCCCCCCCGTCATTTAACCACACACACATTTAACATAAACAACCAATCAGGTGAAGCAGATTTAAAGGCCTATCAAGTAGATTTTAGTCTGTCCAAACACGAGACGTGCGCTGCGTTCCAACAGTCGTGAAGTCAGATGCTTGCTTTCGCCTCAGAGGGATTGTGTTCAAAAGAAAAACATGATGAATATTAAATCTGACAATATTTGGAGACGAGCAATTATCTCACTTGAAACCGACACTGTTGGTTAGGATCAGCAGCACAGGAGGGGACGCCGTCTCCACGCGGGGACGATTACAGGATTACAGGACGGGATGTTTTGGTTTTAACACACTGTGTGATTTTTATTTCCGTTTTATTTCCGTCTGGCAGGCGCGGACGGTGAAACGCCAATAAAATGACTGCATTTTGTACACTGAGCAGAGCTGACGCAGCCCTGTCCTCGGCGGCAGTGGGAGCCAGCAGGTAATCAAATCCCAGTAAAGCTTTTCAGCTGAGGCGAGGTGAAATAAGGCCCCGCTTTGATATCACGTCTCCCCCTGCGAGGGCGGCGTCCCCTCCCGGCCTCGTGTTACACAGCTTGTAAGAACGCCACGTGTGTCATGGTAGCATAGACTCGAGCATTAGACATAATAAAGTGTATTTAATGTGGGAAATGAATGAGCTTCTTTTGCACATAAATTAATACGAATATAAAAAAGAGTTGGCATAGAATTTTTTTAGGAATTACTGTATCTATGTAACAATTATCTCTTCTTTTTGTATCTGCTCCTCTTCTGTAGAGCACTGCTGCTCTCCACCTGTATGTTCGTCTGTCTGCCTTTGTTTAATAAGACTTTATAGACAAAAGAAGGTTGTGATGCACTACAAACCTTGCATGTTCTTTTTTTTTTTATAAATGTATATTGATTTTACGCAATAGATATAATTGTATTGTTTAATTTAGGAAAAAAAAAGTCTTTTTAGATGTTTCCCAAACCAAAAACTGAAAATAAGTGTATGTGTATGTTTGAAACAAACAAACAAAAAAAATGTGTGCGTATAAACGATCATATAATCGAGCTGTATTACAAAGTGTGTTTTTCTTTAGGCTTTCTGACATGGTCACTGTTTGGAGGGGTGTATATAGACGCATTGCTACAACCTTATTCAAAGCATTTGCCAATAAATAAAAAAGTTGCCTTTAAAATATTTCTTCTCGCCTTTTTTTTCTGATTTACACTGATGACACACGCTCACCAGCCACTTTATTAGGTACACCTTGCTCGTACCAGGTTGGACCTGCTTTTTAATTCTTGGTGTCATAGCTTCACCAAGGTGCTAGAAACATTCCATGTGAATTGTAGCCTCAGTTTCCTGTTGTTAGCTGACAGGAGTGGCACCTGGTGTGGTCTGCTGCTGCTGTAGCCCATCTGCTTCAAGGTTGGACGTGTTGCTTTGTTAAATGTCTCATATTTACCAGCAGATGACACTAGAGACCAGCAGACATTAGTGCAGGATCTAGGATGTAGTGGAAAAAGTTTTCAGGGAAGAGAGTCCCTTTGTGAATGTAAACATTTTTTAATGTTAATGTTTAAAATTTCTTTTTTACTTTGATTTCAGGTCTCTACCTCTAACAGTATTTCTACAGTGTGGCATCAGTTCTGTTTCCACCTCTGAGAAGATTATAAAAAGCATAAGATCTCCTGAGATGGAGCTGAAAGAAGAGCATGAAATGGAAATACTTGAAAAAGTATCTCAAGCTGCACATAATCACAGTACTTAAATGTATCAGTTAGTTTCCAACATCATCCCCTGATAAACTTTACTAATCCCTGAAGGAAAGTTCAGTCTTTTCACTCTGTTATATCTCACTCACACACACACACACACACACACACACACACACACACACACACACACACACACACACACACACACACACACACACACACACACACACACACACACACACGCTCACGCTCAAACAGGTCCCACACATGCATTAAATGGACAGATGTCAGAGTGAGGGGGCTGCAGTTGGGGGTTAAGTGCCTTTCTCAAGGGCACCTCAGCGATGCCTGGGAGGCAAACTGGCACCTCTCCAGCTACCAGTCCATGCTCCATATTTGGGCTGTACGGGGACACCAGCGACCCTCCAGTTCCCAAGCTAAGTCCCTATAGACTGAGCTACTGCCGGCCTTCTGATCTGATCTGGGGCCGTATTCACAAAGCTTCCCAAAGCTAAGAGCTGCTCCTCATTACAAAACTCTAAGAAAATTCTTAGAATTGTGGCGTTTTCTTAGAATTTCCCCTTAAAGTTAAGATTACATCCTTGTTAAGATAAGTCATTCACAGAACATCTCAGACCTTAAACGACCTCCTAAGGTGGAAAACTGTTCAGAGCAGGGAGGAGGACTTTAAGAGGTTTAAGAGTTTGTTAATCAGAGGAGAAAATGGGAACACAAAGAGGTCAGAGAAATATTCTCCCAACACTGGATGACAGTGAGTAAATGAAATGCTACAGATTAAATGGAGCAGGGAGAATATGTGTGGTTGAGCTCACACACATTTCCCACCCAACGCTTTAATGCCAGAGATAAAATGATCACACTAAGATACTAAAAAAAAACTGTAAACATGCGACAGTGCAGCAGTGATGAGTTGAGTCTGTCTCAACGTTCCATCAGACATCACACTAACAATAATAGGGTTTCCATCCACCTATTCTTATTCGAATTTTCAAAAATAGTGAAAATAAACATTAATGGAAACGCTAGAAATTCGAAAAAAGGCTGAAAATTCGCAAAAAAGTTTTTACGTTTGGAGGGGGTGGATTTGTCTGCGCATCGATAAAAGGAAAGTACGACTTTTTGCTATGGAAACAGGTTTCGCGGATAAACGATGACTGGACCGGATACCACGTCACACGTATACGTTGGTGGTACGCGGTGGTCTCCTTCCAGCTATTTCCGACGGTACTCTTAACATTAAAATTCTTCCTTGTCGTCTCTTCTTCAGGATGGCTCGGTACGCGGTGAATGCTGACAAAATGGTGACCAGAGTTCTTCCAAACACCGACAGGTCGATCAGGAATCTGTCCATGATCAGTTGTTGACTGTCAGCCGAGTGTGTTGTTTGTTTTGTGGCAGAGAGACGCTCTCTGATGACGTCATCTCATGGCGCACTCTCCTCTCAATAATCGCAAAATAATAACAAATGGAAACGGGCATAAAGTCGCATTTTCTTTTTGCGCATTTTCACTAAATTCGCTCAGAAATTTCGAGACATTCAGATGGAAACCTGACTAGTGACAACACTTTCAGTCAGCGGCTCAGTACATTTCTACTGAGTGTCCACACCTTGCAGGCTCACAAAAGGACAGCCAATCACATCTGTCAAAAGAATGCATCATACCTAGAAACAGGGTCGACCACAGCTCCTCAGTAATGTCAAAGCTTCTGTCTCGTCCCTGCTCAGTTGCTCTGAGAACTTTCCTTTCACTAAGCGAGGACTGCTAACTTAAAGTTTTTAGGCTCAGCTAGAAGCTCTCAGTACGTTAGTCGATTCGCCCCCTGACTCTGAATCAGATCCTACTGTGACACAAAAGAACACAAACAGATAAAAAGAGGGCGATTTATTTTATTTTACAGACAGACGAGACGTACTGTTCATTCAGAAATATCAACCATGTTTACAGTTCACCAGGCGTATTGATTTGTGAGACAGACTGAAGTAAGAAATATCTGCGTCTGAATCTCATTTCATTCAGTCTGATGAAAACATCTGTCTACCTGTGTTTGTTTATCACACTGCATGCTGTACGTTACCAGTCAGCCGACTACATTATTAAATCAAGTGATTTCAGACCTTAAAAGCTGAAGCGCACATTCAGACGAAGCATCACTCTTAATCCTTCAATAACGTCATCACTTTTAAATTAGTGTCCGATCTTTGCCTTTCACACCTAAATCGACAGAAGCAACCGTGACTTACATTCTTCAAGCATCAGAAACACGTTGGTGATACAGTTGGCAGGTGTGAGGTGTGTTGATGGGAATCCCTTAAAGCTGCAGGAGACAGAGTGAGGAAACCTAAACGAGTTTCCTGGCCAAATTTAAGTGAAATGTAATCAACTGTCTCCCACCAGAGTTCCCGTTAGGTTTCAGACTAACATCCAAAACAAACAGCTCCTACCTCAGAGTTCAGTTTTTTCTTACAGTGACTTTTTAACAACGCAGGCACAGAAATAAAGTTGATTTTTAATTCATTTTATGACAGCCTCGGCCACCTGGAGTCTAACTAAGCAGGGAGAAAACATTCAATCTTATTTCTCCCTGTTCGGTTAAAATATATTTATATTAGTGCCACAAAGACTGATTCCTCAGCTTGGATGTAAACTCAGCTTTCTTTCAATATTTCTGCACAACTTAAAACCTCTGAACAGCAACAAACGACCACCACACGTCCCAGTCGACGTCAGAGGAGCGGCGGTGGATGTTATTTTTTCTCTGCTCTGGAAACTGATTGTTTCCTCACAGAAAACGAAGTTAGAAAGGTTAAATCAAATGCTTACAAAAAGGTACGAGTGATGACTGTAACGTGTCTGCAGCTGTACTGTGTAAGTGTACTGTGAAGGAGGAGGTGTTTTTAGGTTGAGAAATGAGGTCCAGCAGCTTGTTGTCTTCATGTGTGAGACCAGGTGAAACAGTGGAGATCTTCATTGGCAGGAAACGGCAGAGGTGACTTATGCCATGCTGATGGAAACAGAACAGAGGAGAAAGGATTGTTGAGATCACAGGGAGGCAACATTTGGAAGTAAAGCAAACGTTGAAGAAGAGTACACTGTCAAGATAAATGTGACACTTTCTAATGTCACAATGGAGGGACAACTACGCAGGTTGATTTTAGCGCTGCTCATCGTGGACTATATTGCTGTCATTGTTCATTTGAGTCAAAGCATACAGTTTGAAAACGAGGCGCGGCTCCAACTAGAAAACAATGTTTTGATGCATTGGATGTGCTGAATGTGCATATTAAGGCAGTACAGGAGGAGGCGCACATTAATAATCCTCCAGGACTGTAACATGCTCATGTTTAACCCAAACAATGTGTCATGTGACTGCAGTTGCTTCAGATCCAGGTCGGAACACGTTCTCACCACATTTTAAAGGCTAGCTGTTTGAAGTCTTTGTGCTTAGCTAAGCTAACCAGCTGTAGCATCATAAATACTGACTTTAACAGACCTGGAACAGGATCATGTTCAAGAGTAAGAAGAAGAAGAGGAGGAGGAGGAAGAATACACCTACTTCCCAAAATGTCCAACTATTCCTTTAAAGAGTACCTCAATCTTGGATGAACCAGACAATAAATGTCTGACCTCTAATTTCATAATCAATAAAAAAGGGACAGAAAATGTATCTTCAGTAAACTTGGCCTCCAGCTGACGTCCAGTGTGACGTAACACTACTGTAGTAATGACACAAATTAAGTTAAACTACGCTGCAAGCAGTGAGCAGTTACAAAATGAACAGATGGTAGCCGGTGTGTGTGTGTGTGTGTGTGTGTGTGTGTGTGTGTGTGTGTGTGTGTGCATCCATCACACAACTGCAGAAACACCTTATTCAGGCTGTGAGAAAGACGAAACGCATCTCACATGGTAATTTTAAACAGCGTGTGTGTGTTGGCGTGTAAGTGAGGAGCTGTGTGTGAAGAGAGTGTGAATGAGTCAGTCTGTCCCACACGTGTTGCGAAGGATGCGTGTTACAATCATCTCAGCACAAAGATGTGGGTCAAATCAAATCTGGGTTGTTACAAATTAACTCTGAGTTCATTAAACGAACTCCTTCGGCTGAATATGTGAGATAATGTTTACAGCTCGTACGGCGGTGTGAAAATGAAGAATGATGATGATGCGTGTGTGTGTGTGTGTGTGTGTTAGTCACCTGTCGATGAGCGAGTCCCTCATGCTGGTGGCGATGGCGGAGGGCTGTGCCGAATCGCTGAGTCTGAAGACGCTCTCGATGACCGACAGCTCGGTGCTGGTGGTGTCCAGGCCGCAGAACGCGCACCAGTCGTTGACAACCATCCCCGCCGCGATCACCTCGCTGCCTCTGTTCACTGTGCCGGCCTGAACAGGAAGTTGGGATCAAAGATTAACTCAGTCTGACAGAATGAACTGTGAGCTTCTACTGTCTCCTGTTGATGGATGGACAAAATGTGCCGTCTCCCGTCTGTGCAGAACTGATCTTTATGTCAGGACTCCTCGACGCCGTCTCTAAGGTTGTCCTGTGATGTTTTCCTGCTTCAGCATTTGCAACCAATAAACTACAAGCACCATGAGCACTTTTATTCACAAGGACCACACAAAGGAGGTCAGGGACCACAGAGTGTATGAAACAGTGGACGTAGCTACTGTTGTGTCTTGGTTTTTTGGAGCCGTAAGTGACCATATCTAGATGGGAGCACACCTCTCTGCCCTTCCTCGCGCCTACATGGAAAGCCTTACTGCCCAGTTCAGACCGAAGATTCGCAACAAGACTAAATCGCTCTAAAAACGTTGCAGAGAAAAAGCTACAGTGTTTTGGAGCCTCGAGGTATTTCCGCTGCCATCTTGGTTATTTGGAGCCTTGAGGTATCGAGCCTTGGCTGCGCCTTATAAACAATAACGATGGCAATAACGTGTCAGGGACAATCATTTACAGTCTCTGCTATATGACGGCTGATCTCTGTCTCTGCTCTGAGAGTAAGAAGCTCCTGGACCTCATTGTTTTCCCACTTTGTGGACATTTACAGCTGCTGTTCTTGTTTGAGTTAGCTGCTAACTGCTGACAGCGTCTTTTTAAGTCTCCCATCATGGGTCATATTTATCTGCTGGTTTCACAGCCTCTAACTGAAAGACACAAACAGTCTAAATAGTATCGTTAAAATCAGCTCTAAGACCACAGGAGTGACACAATAGGACTTTGGTTTTTGCAGTCAACAAATCCGAATCCAAAGCCATGTGTATTTTAGCTTCTTCTGGACGGACACTTTTTTGGAGTGTGCAGGTAAACTGGAGTATTAGTGAAACATTCATTTTCATTAACCATGTAATCAGCTCAATAGGAATAAGGTCTCTTTTGGAATAAGGGCCAAACCTGGAATATTTTGTTGTGTGAACACAGTCGGTGTTGAACAACGAAACTGCAAAAAGTGGTTGACAGGAGTCCTCAACTCGTCGGCTGTTACAGTTGAGTCCTGGGTCCATAAAGAAGTCAAGCTCGACTCAGTTAACCTCCTCTACCCATCAATCACCACTGGGGTCGGGTCCTGCAGATAGTTTCTATTTGTCATGGAGCTCCAGGGTCAGCCTCCCAGATTCAGGGCATTTCGGCAGAGCTCCGTTGGTGGTGTTGTATCAAAGTCTGTTTCCCCATCAAATTGTGTTTCCCTCTTGTCCCTCAGTGATTAGGGTCAGAGAGAAGGTTTAGTTCAGGTTCAAGTAGGGGGAAACGCATTTCGATAGGAAACAGTATTTGACTCAACACCCAGCCAGCTTCTCAGTGCCTCCATCTCCTGACTGAGCCTGGTGTTTCCCGCCCAGATGTGCTCTCAGGTACCAAAACTTGATTACCAGATTATTTAATGTGACACAGCACTCTATAGTACCGACGTAATCGTGTCTGTACCCAACCCTACTCACCACGAGGGGAACTTGTAGCAGAGACGACAGCTCGTCCTGGTCTTCTATAGACGTCTTTGGGTGGACGAGGCCTCCCTGGTTGCTGAACGCGCAGTAGGAGCCGACCAGGACCTGTTCTGCTACTGTCTGACGGAAAACCTCCACCTTCAGAGTGTCTGCAAGGATCTCCTCTGTCTCCTGGATGAGAGGAGGAGGAGGGAGAGCATGAGTTAAATGATAAAGAACTCCAACTGATCACAGAGAGATCATCTGCAACTTTACCGTTTACTTCTTTTTATTACACCTCCATCTGGTATACTATATCGTATGGCAGTATGGGGACTGGAACACAAAGGTGTTGTCGTGACCACCACAGAAGGCCAGCCTACAAAAAGCCGCCTCCAGCTGCTAAAACACTTCCTGTGTGATCCAGGCCTCGATTATTGTGTGAGGTTTATATGAAAGCACCAAAAGTCAACTCCGCAATATTGCTATCATGTCGATATTGTTACAGTTTCAGTCGTTAGGAGCTCCTCTTTAGGTACATCTGTCAGTGTGTGTGTGTTTGTCTGTCTGTCTCACCCTGTCGAGGTCGGGATGGACCAGCGCTACGTAGTCGTTGCAGGCGATGACGTTGCCGAGAGCAGACAGCCTCTCCTCGACTCTCTGGATCCTCACTGCATCTGGCAGACTGTTTCTGATGTGCTGCAGCTCCTGATCTGTCGTGTTGTTGGGCACCAAGAGGCCATGACGGTTACCTGATGACAGCACGGACAGAAACGTGATCAGGAACACTGACATGTCTGTGTTTGTGCGTTTCTTACAGATGACATGCCTGAAGAGGCTGATTGGAATAAATTAACAACAAACAATTTCCTAAGATTTTGTTTCTGTTGAGCCGTTGTTTTGATGGGAAGATAAGAAAAGAGGAGTGCGGTCAATGAGTTTTAAAATCTGGAAAAACTGAGGAAAAACAAAGAAAGATCAAAATCACAGGATGAAAGAGAGAAAGGTGTTGTTGTAAAGAATCAATGTGCTCTAAAGATTTCCAGCAGCCGGATGAAAGAGGAAACAGGTCTAAGAAGTGTGTGTGATTGTGTGTGCGTGTGGTTCAGATTGTTACTCACCCACACACATCCTCCCTATGATGCGACAGCCTGCTATGGAAGCGTGAACCACTGGGATGGTTTCTGACAGTTCCCCCTCGAACACACTGCAGTCACACAAACAACAGCCTGTCACTTCTTTCAGCTCTGCATGGAAACCAACCAGCGACGAACTGGACTGGCTGTTCGTTCCTGAGCCAGCTGTCGATACACAACTCATCCAAGAGACAACGGAGCCATTTACAAAAATCTTCCCACAATTTGTTTGACTACACTGCTGACGGGACGGAGCCTCTTGAGCAGCATGAGTCAGTTTAAATGTTGAGGTTACATTGAACAGTGACATGTATGTTTGCCCACGCGAAAGGAAACTTTAATTTGCCAGATTTCTTAATGAGGTTTAGTACGATGGTGTCTCTATGCAACAAATACAGCACAATTCTGCAATAATTAAGATATCAATGTCACGTACAATTGCAGGGCAAATCAGTAGTTCAGTGACAATATAAATTTGAATCTATTCCTGAAACTGAAGTGTTCGACAGGATTAAAATAAGTTTTTTATGATGGAAAATGTTGGCATGTTTTCCCTGTGTTTAAAACCTTTGACTAAAGACAATGGTTAAAAACATTTTACAGCATCGTATCACATTAATAACTTCATGTTAAGATCAGAAAAATCACTTCATTCACTGGGCCGACTGCCGGAAACTTTTAAGGTGGAACGTTAACTTGTAATGTTACTCAATGCATGAGCTGAAGGCGTGAATCCATCAGCACACCTTAAATTATAACTACGACAACTTTGACGATCACTTAAGTTTTTATACAACTCAGTGTTTTAGTAATGAGTGGATCCTCAAGCATTTATGTATATTAGATTATGTGACTGCATATATTCTAATCCTCACTCAGAGGAAACTAAAAAAGGGTTGCGTAGTGTCGAGCTACAGCAACACTAAACCCCTGAGCTTGCCTGAGAAGGACTAAATGCACAAAGCTGCTATTTTGAAATATCCCATGGAGAGAGACTCTCACTGCAGCCTGTTGTATTTTGTTGTGAAAATGTGGGCGTGCAGCCTCGTTCTGTGGACCATAAACCAGGTGCAGACTTCCATCTGTGTCACCGCTGATGAGGAAATACAGCCAGTGCTGGACGGAGCAGTGAGGGACAACAACCCCGCCCACATTTAAGAGGACTGTCTGAACAGACCCAGGGTCTAGGTACCATGTCTGAAGGGTTACTGCTGGCTCCAAAGGGACTGTACTGAAAGGGTTTGGTGGAGACGAGTCTATTGTAATCATGTGTAGTTGCCCATGTTTTTTAATGGTTCACTTATAGCAAATGTTAACATACTTCTTTGTAGTAATCTCATTTTTTGTTTTATTTTGCTTCTTTTAGAGCTGTATAATATTATTCCGTATTTTTGTTTTATGCTGTCTGTCTGTAAATTTATGTTGCTGCCTGTCTCGACCAGGACGCTCTAGAAATTTTTTAAAAAACGATTTTTAATTTCAAGAGTTTTTCTGATTAAATTAAATTATTTTAAATTAAAAAAAAAAAAAAAAGCCAACCTCTCTTGCTTTCCCAAACAACAAATGAGTAACAGGTTTTTAGAATATTACAAAAAATATATTTTTTGAAACCCCCTGACGTAAAATGAACTGTTTCTGTCCTGAAGTCCATTCTAACGTCATTTATTTTAAGAAATTTAAACGTCTATGTATTAATATTGTTATTATTTTCAGCTTTTGTAGATTGTCACTCATCTTTCACAGGGTGTCTACACATATGACCAAGTTAAACTGAAGACTTTTTAAAACGTTTTTAACCACCTTATATGAAATTTAAGACCAAACCTGCAATGACTGTAAACAGTCACTGGCTCTGTCAGGCTGGATACATTTTTGCCAATAAAACCATTATAATTAGACAAACAGACGCCGGACAATTCAGAAAAAAATTAAGGACTTAAACTTAATTGGAGACTTTTTAGGGGCCTGTAGACACCTTGTTTGCACTTGATGTTTTTTGCTCTCATGTGTTGCTGTGTTCTCGTTTTATACCTGTCGTTATATCACACTGTGCATTAAATTAAATATTAAAGACAAGACCTTTGTCATTAGGCTGACACACCTCATTTTACATAAAGTCAGAGATTACCCTGTGATGACATCAGCCACTGAGTTCAGGTCTGATCACAGCAGTAGAAGCTAATTTAGCCTCAGTGCTACACACAGACTGAACCAAGCTAACACACACACACACACACACACACACACACACACACACGTTTACACTAAATTAAACTTAGGCACCACGTGCTTTAACGGTAACACCTCACCTGTAAAAGTTCTCCGAGCCGCCGACAGCCACCAGACAGTATGTGTTGGTCAGTTTGGCGAAGCAGCCGATCTCGTTGTTTTTCTCAAACGATGCTCTCACAGCCATGATGATGATGATGATGATGATGGTGATGAGGAGGGTTAACTTCTGATCCTGAAACAGAACAGATTCTTTAAATACACTGAGCTTTGATAACACTCACGAGCTGCTGCTGATCACATCACACACTGAGTGTGTTGATCGAGTTATTAACGAGTTGAGCAGCTGTGACAGTTCAGCCGTTACTACGGAAGCTAACCGGCTAACGTTAGCTAGCTCTCACAAGTTCACCGTTCAGCAGCCGGAAATGAAAACGTGTCAGAAAAACGTAGGGTTTTAACTAAACACGCTGATATTCGTTTTTAAATGAGTCCTAATATTCAGTGAAAAGGGGGTAAAGTTACCTGGGTACAGCTCGTGGCCTCCAAACATGCGTGGTGATTCCCTTCGACCACACGTGTTCACTTCCGCCTCGGGGGTCAACGTGATGACGTAGGACGTACCGTGCGTTAAAACAACAATCAGGTCACAGAGGGAAAACTGCACCAGTGAGGGTCACCACGTGTCACCTGTAATCACCTGTAATGGAGGATAAATACCTTCATATTTTCTTTTATAATTATTTTTAAAACAATAAAGAATGTAATAAAAACAACAACAACAATAATAATAAGCATTTTTAATTGTTATTTTCTTGTAAAAAAAAAAGTGTTATTACAATATATTATATTTTATATTATGATATTATTTATCTGGTTATAACATGAGACATTATGAATAGTATATTTACCTTGACAAATATACCATACTAAAAATAAATAGTATATTATTGTAACATGAAAAAACAAGCTCAGTATCAGGTAAAAAGTTCCTTTTTCTAACAAGATGATTTTCACGTTTTTACAAAATATATTTTCATGTTATAACAGGAAACTTTTCTATGAAAAAAAAAAAACTTGTACCACTATGATATTTATCTTGTTATAACGTGAAACATTTCACGTTATAACCATATAAACATGAAAACCACTTGTTACAACAAGAAACTTCACGTTATCAACTGATACTGATCTTTTTTTTCTGGTGCGACAGTATATTGAGAGCAATGCAAAAAAATTAAACAAAATCAGTATCAGGAAATAGCTTTAAAAGTTTCTTTTTATAACAAGAGATTTTTCATGTTTTTACAATATATTTTCATGTTAAAACATATAATTTCATAACGACAAAATTTCAGGTACTTATAAGCTTTTTGTTCTTTACATTTTCATCTAATGTTCAGTTCATTTGTTCCTTCAGTCCTTTAATCTGTAGATCTTTTATTATACGTATGGGACTTGAATATGGAGATGAATATGTGCGTTTATAAATAAGAAACCAAATCCTAATTTGTTTCATTAGGCTATCTGAATAATATGAAAACAAACATATCACTATCACCTGTTCTCAAACACATCTTCCTGTTCATAGAATAGAATGCCCTTTATTGTCATTATACAGTAGTACAACGAGATTGGAGAGCTACTCCCTTTTCAGTGCAGAGTAAACATACAATCTAAAATCTAAGAATATATTACAAAAATTAGTACAATATAAAATAGTTAAAATAGAAAATAAAGATAAATCTCAATGTGTATTTGGAATAAATACTGTGAATATAAACAGAATATAAACAGGATGTTGGCTATGTACAAAATAGATAATAAATATATTGCACAGGTTATTGGTTGTATCCTTATTTCAGAGTCACTCTCTCCATCAGTTTTACTTCTTGAATCACAGTATTTTATTTTATTAAAATGTTGTTTTAATTGTTAGTTTTTTTCCCACCCTTTGGTTTTCTGTTTCAGTGCCATGACTCTCAACATTATGAATAGGTTTTTTTTTTTTTTAATCTGGACTGAGAGCAGCTGGAGGTTTTCCCAAAATGAGATGCTCTGCTTTTAAACACAAAGTTTTTAAAAATCTCTTCCATCAACGTAAACACTTTCAACCAATATTAATACTTTACACAAGTAGAAAATATGGAAATATTTAGCATTATTTTTCCCCATTGTCCCTCCAGCACTGAGAGCTTCATCTCTTATGAGATAATCTCTGGTGTCAGGAAATATCTCGTGTTTATTTTAATGTGTTTTTGTGTTTTCCATCACAGCTCCTCTTGATATATTTAACAGGAGGATGAATGTCATGTCTGTTCTCTCTCTGCTTACTTTATAAGTAACTTCTTATTTGTAGGTATCTGTAAAACTGATTACTTGCAGCTTTCACTTTCTTTTGAAGCAACTGTGTGTCAGTAATTAGAATTTATTTATTTTACATATCCTAATATTTGTGCTTTAAATATTATAATGTGAGAAGTTAGTTAATAACAAACAGTAGTGGCTGATGGGGATTATATATGCATGTACACAGACTTTAATATTTAATAATGGACAGTATAAAGATGTTATTGTATCTGTAGGTTATAAACATCATGTGTAGCTTCACTCTGTCCTCTGTGACATCACTTCCTGCTGTTACAGCCTCAGATTTGTCTCCAGGTTTCTCCACGCTGCTCCACAGCTGATGTTTTCAGCCCAGATGCTCAGCGTGTGTGTGCACGCGCGCATGTCTGCATGCACGTGCGTGCAGCCACAGAGGACTTGAGACGAGTCTCTCAGCTGTCCTCCTCTCTCCTCTCTAACCTGCTTAGCAACTGCACGCGCGGAACGTCCTCCTCCTCTCCCCGCGTGCAGCCCTGGGATCTGCGCTCTGAGCCAATCACGTCGGCCGCTCAGTGTGACGTCTTGTTTGTTGACACTTCCATTAGCTCGCCACCTGTGTGACGTCACTGCAGCAGGTTGGGGGGGTGGGGACGAACCAGAGCGGAGGAGGAGACAAAGAGGCCTCAGCAGGAGGTCTCACTCCTCCCTGTTTTTATCTGCTCACATTCAACATCAGCTTTTTGTGTTGTTGACCCCAGCCAGTGAAATTAAACCAGTGAAACGGTTTATAATATAAGGTTTATAATGTCAGTAACATGTTGTGTGACTGGTTAGAGGGTTTCAACAGATAAAAGTGTTATGTTAGTGTTTACTTGGACAATTGAAACAGAGGGGAGATTTATGATTTACTAGAAGTGTTTCCTAATGCTGTTTCCGTTGTGCAAGAAAAGATAATTCAGACACGAGGAGGACTAACTGGTTGGTCTGGCAAACTGGTCTTTCGATAGGAACCATCCGTCCACTGCTTCTCATCAGGGTTGGAAATTAGCCCCCATCACTCTCCAAACCTGGGTGAATTTGGCTGGTGTCAGGTGGATTTTATGAACCTATACCTGTCACTGTGTCAGGTAAAAAAATGACCAAACGATTGAACTGAACTCAGTCACAAGTCGCTCTACCTCAGTAGCGTAGCGTGTCCTTGCTGCATCTTCTTGCCTATCTGGGTGAAGTGTTTCTTCTTCGTCTTCTTGTTTGTGTTCAGTGGCAGACTGCAAACCAACTAACTGCTATAAAAGGAGACGAAGAAGAAGATTCACAAAGTTGAGCAGTGTCGGCAGTTAACGTTAGCACAGGTGTGTTTGTTAGTCAATGTGGCGACGTGTTACCGGTATAAAGAGAGTGACCATGACCATGAAGCAAAAGTAAAAAAGAGATTTTTTTAAGTGATGAATAATAATAAGATTTTCTTTTTTTGCTTTGGTATCTGCATTTTGTTTTCGTGCATCTGAAGTGTGTGAGGGGGAGAATTAAAAATGGATCCACCAGCTGCTTTGGGTGGTGGGAAAAAAAGTTAATTTCCAACACTGCTTCTCACCCACCAGGAGAAAGTCCCAAACAGGGCTGGAAGGTTTGCAGAGCGACGCCACCGACAGCAGATGAACTGTACGGTCAATAGAAGTGCTCAAGGAATGGCAGACAGAGAATGGTTTGTACGCCACACTAACAGCTCTATGTGCAGCAGCATCGGCCTCCAGACTGAAATATATCAACAACTTCACAGACGTCGCTGAAGCCTGCTGATTTTAATGGTGGCTGTGGCTCAGAAGTAGAGCGGGTCATCCACCGATCAAAGATCAGGGATTCGATCCCCGGCTTGGACAAGATACTGAACCCCAACTTGCTCCTGATGGCTGTTCATCAGTGTGTGAGAGTGTGTGAATGGTTACCTTGTATGGTAGTCTTGGCCATGTGTGTGTGAATGTGTCATGTTGTCTCAAAGCACTGTGAGTCATCAGAAGACTGGGAAGGTGCTACACAAGAGCAGTCCATATATGATCCTCTGACGATGTCGTCCGCTTGATGGTACAAGAAACAAAAGTCTCATGTTGTGTTCACACCAAACGTGATGCCACTTTTCACAGTCCATTATTTGTGTGCTAGAGTAGAGAACACTAGAACATTTCTTGTTGACTTCCTTCATACGTGTGAATAACTCGCATCATACACACATGAAATCACTGAATCAATGAATGAACTTCTGCCGGTACGTCCTCAACATCGTACGTCCCAGGATGATTTCAATGCTGATTGGCTATTGCAGCGTGAATTGGTTGATGAAGTTCAGATTTTTCAACTCTATAATAATAAGTGAATGACATGAAATCGCGCTACTCGCTTCATTCGCGCTTCTTATTTTCGTGCCATTCACGCCAAGTCCATCGTGCCGTGCTGCGGGAATTCACGACTAATCGTCTTCGCATTGACTTTAAGTGTAGACTAATTCACTAGCATGAACTCTTTTCTTCTAGCTTTCTGCTGCATAAAAAAAGATAATATTTAAATTTAGATTGATTTTAAACAGGATCATTTAAACAAAGACCTCGTGCAGCCATGACGGGACAATACTGTGGCGTCACAGTGTGTTTTCACCATGTTTTGGGCCGCTTGGAGCATAATGTGATAAGGTGATGGCACAAAGTAGAATACAATAGAAAACACTTTATTTATCCCCTGAGGGGAAATTCAGCCATCCAGCAGCTCGTAAGACAAAAAAAGAAAAAATCTAAATAAAATATGTTAAAATGAGTGCACAAGTCGAGATTAAATTAAGATAAAATTGTCCACTTGTCCAATATTTCAAACTGTTGTCATTCCTGAATCCCGCCCCTTTCCTATCACAGCGCCATATTGATGTTGGTGTGAAATACGGCGCGGAGTGATCCCTCTCCTCACAGATAAACGATCTTCGGGGTGAGCCGCTCCGCCGACACGTCGCACAGGAAACTCTGCCTGGAAACACCGGAATCTAACCGGCGGCCGACAGAGACGGACGGTCTCTCTGGACACGAGGGGGTCGATTAGGTGGGATACAATTAATTTCTGTTCCCGACAGCAGCTCTCACACCTGTCTGTCTGTCTGTCTGTCTCTCTGTCTGTGTGTCTGTGGGCGGAGCTCTGTGCTGTAAACATGTCCGCTGCTCCGTCACATTGACACAGAGGCGGACTGAAGCTGTGACAAGACTCTGAGCTGCTGATGAGACCAACATGTCAACACTGACAGTAACTAGTTAATAAGCCATAATATCATTTACAGATTTTTATTTTCTTAAAAACAGTTAATAAAGTTAATATCATAAATACTCATACATGAGAATTAAACGTAGTTTCAGTGGCTCTGCCTCCATTAACCCTTTGACACATCAGTCTTCTTCTGCTGCTTTCAGATGCCTTAATACTTTAAATCTGAGCAGCTCATTGGTCAGATTTCTTTCAAAAACAATGAGCAACTTGGGAAGAAATGTCCCACAAATTGCACATAAATTAACAAAATAAAATAAATAAAAAATAAAACAAAACAAATAAATAAAATTGGAAATTTCCCCACTGTGGGACAAATAAAGGAACATCTTATCTTATCTTAAATAACGATAGGTTAGTTTTTACAATTGAAAAGTATGTAACAATTTTTAAAATAATTTTAAGCACTCTTTCCTCGTTATTTCCTTGTTTTTATTTTTTATTAATTATAAGTAGTGCAGCTTTTCTGTTTCCTCAGCTGTAATGTCTATCATGAAGCCCAGTGTGACATCCATCACCTCAAAGTGGAGGAGGAATAAAGCTGAGGCAAACTCCTCTCACTTTCATCAGATCAATAACGTAGACAGGCTGGAATTAATCTGCCGGTGAGAGATTATTTATCTTAATTATTTCCTGGTAGGTGAACTCCATTCATGCCAAAAGTGCTTCATTTAGGGACTGTTCGTTATTTATGAGGAGGAAGGGGTGGTGCAAAAAAGGGGGAGGCATGTCAGATAATTTTTTAAGCACTGGGAGGGACTTATGTTTTTTTATTTTGGCAAATTTAAATGGTTGTATGTTGTATTTATTAGGGCTGCCCTCCCGACTAAGAGTTTTCCCTGTCCACCAGTTGAAGGTGTGAGAAAGAATAGTCTCAGTAACATTGTTAACACTGTGCTACATTACAGAGAAATACAAACCGTACTAATGAACCTTCATTAATATAGGCCTATATTTTATCTCCAAGTGCACGTCACACACTGAGCGAGCCGCCTGTTAATGACGCTGTGGGCTAATGGGCATGTAGCTACTTCCATGTTTCACATGATACGTCATGTTTGTAGTGGACCAATGAAGATGAGTTTACATATCACCTTAGGTTGGTCCTTCACCTTCTCAAAATGATCCCACACTTTGGATTTCCTGCCCCACATGTTATTAACTAGCCTGTGGAATAACCGCAGGTACCAGCCCTGGAGATTAACCTGACTCCACTTCCTGTGTCTGTCCTTTCAAAGTAAAGTCACACATGGTCCAGTCATGTGGGTTTGGATTCATTTTGACAAGGTGCGGCTCCTGATAGAGTTTCACTTTTTTTTTTTCTGCAATTAAGCGACCAATGAAATCTAGTGGACGAATGACCTTTCTGGTCGACTATTAGGGGGGCAGCCCTTTAACTTATTTTACCACCAATTTTTGAAGAAGCCTTCAAAACCTGTCGTTTTAGAAAGCTTCATTAAAAATCGCCAAAATGACACTATTTGTCTTTAACAAAAAAAAAAAAAAGCCTTTATTGAAATGTTTCGTTCAACATCTTAAAAATATATTTTTATTCTTTTTATGTAAATTAAAGCTTCATACAAAGAGGGGAGCAACCAGTCACAATTACATGAATAAAGAAAGAATAAATTGCATAAATACAAAATTTGTTATCCAACACGGTCTCACTCCAAAGTTGTCAAAATCTGGCGTTTGGGCCGTGACTTACGGTGTCAAACACTGACGGAAAAAGGCCTCTCTTTATCCTCGGCATGATGCACGGCTGGTCGCTGTTGTAGTTAAACTATAGCCCCTTTTACACTGCCAGATTTTCTGCGACTATTCGGCCGATTTGCCGGCAAGCTGCGAGCGTTTAGGCACACACAGCCGGATTGGCGAGTTGATCTGAGGTGCCCACTGGCGTGGACTTCAAACCAGGAAACAGCTGATAGCGGGAATGAGTATCTAGCAGCACTAAGGAGACGCAAAGCAACTGGGGAGATATAGAATTGTGCGCCCTCCTTGCCCTCACTAACGAGAAGGCCATTAACCGTCAGATGACGGGAACCATGAAGGACGGGCTGATGTACGAGAGAATCGCCAAAGGACTGACCAGCCGCGGCTTTCCTCGGTATGTCACTGTTTACATCACACGCTGAGCTGCACGTTCTGTTACTAGCTCACGCCCCCCATTGCCTCGAAAAAGGCACATTCTGTATAAACAAAAGTAGGCAGGCGGCATTTTGCTGCACTCCCTGATTTTGTTTTTATACTGCCAATGCTGAAAGAAGAGGGATTGGGCTTTCCTGCAAATTTGCACAATTCCTGTGTAAAAGAGGCTAGTGCTCGAGGGCATCAGGGAGAAAAGTGGCGGGACAAACGAAAGTTAAGGTGGCGAAAGTCCCGAGTAGGGTGGGTGGGAGGGGCGTTGGGTCCAACAAACAAAAATATGCTTATATTAATTCTAAAAACAGGTTTGTGCACACTATTTCCAAAGCTTTTAAAAAAAAAAAACATTTACAAATGACTAACATTTTGGAGTTTGTGGGATATTTCTCGCTAAGTTGCTCATTACCTTTTTGTTTACAAAAGAAATCAAACCAATTTGTTGGGGATTCAAAGGTTTAAATAGCTGTGAAGGGCGTCTGAACGCAGCACGAAAAAGTGGTGTTGCTCCAGGTTTCAAAGGGTTTAAAAAAGTTAAAAAAAAAAGAAGTCACACCCCAGCCACCCCTCTGCTCTGATTAATAAAGAACACTCCCTTAATGAAGGAAAGAAGAACTATAAAATACACCATTTGGTTACAGTATGAATTCTTGTTGTCAGTGGAGTCGTCAAACTACCAACCCTCGAGGTAGATGAAGTCACACAAGTAGAGACAAGAGGACAGGAGCTGAAGTTGCACAGTGAGGGTCACATGTAGGTTTTAGGTTTGAGTCCTCACAGAGGAGAGACAGAGTCGGTGTATTTTCGACCGCAGAGGGCAGCACTGGAGATAAGAAGACGCTTGAATCAAAACCAACCCATCTCTCAGAGAAAGAGAGGGGAGCTATATTTAGCCCCGCTCTCTCTCTGGCTGGCTGCTGAGGAGGGGAAGTGAGGCGACTGCGCTGAATGCTGATTGAGATGCTCTTAAATTCATGAATGAAGCATGTGTGGCTCACATTAACTTGTTACACTACTCGCCTGTTACATTTTAACCCTTTCAACTCTGCCATAGAAATGGGCTGTTGGTGCATGTGTTGGTATTTGTGCTCATTGTGATGTCATGTTTTCAGATGCTTCACATCCTTTAAATCTGTACAGCCTGAGCTAGGAGCTTATGTGGGTCAATAAACCATAGTAAATGATAAAAGTACTGAAATTATGTCATAAATAAAAAAAAGAAAAGAAAATCATACGTTTTTTCATCAAATTTGTAAAATAAACATACAGAACATATTAATCCAAAAGATTTCTAAATGTAGAAACATATTCAAAATATTTCACAACACTCCATAAGTTATTTGAACTATGTACAGTTTTTAATTTTTGAGATATGCTCATTATGAGCATACTGCAAAGGCGTTTTGGTAGTTTGATCTGCAGTAGAAATGTTTCCCAAGTGCCTACACTGGTATTTTTTGGTATATTTTAATCTATAAAATCAGTCCAACCTAAAAGCTAAAAGGTTATGTGTGTCAATAAACCATAAAAAGTGATAAAAGTATTGAAATTGTGACACAAATTGAAAAAATAATACAACAAAACACTCCTGTCGACCTGCCTCTCTGCTCCTTTGGCGCCTCCTTGCGTTGTTATCGAAAGCCATATGGCTTTAAAAATCTGTTTTGATGTTCGTATTAATATCAAGTTGTTTTTTTTTTTGTCTTGACAGGTAAAAATATGGCGTCTTAGACGTGTGTTCCACATGTTTTATTTCCTAGTCGCTCTAGAAAAAGGATTAGCATACTGTTATGATAGGAAAACACTGGTTCCGGTCCAGCGCTAGAAGCCGCGACTATAATGGTATGATGGTGGACAGGAATAAGGTGGATACAAAGCTCAGTTTTCCTGAGTAAAACAACTCTTGTGTTAAAGAAGAATCTTTTAAAAATCATTTATACTGGGTGAAAAGTACATTTTGGACTTCTTCTGGTCCCAAATACCAGATTGAAGTTGCACAGAGGACAGGTGATGGATGCATAGCTTAATGCCCAGTTTACACGTACCCGGGTATTTTTAGAAACGGAGACATATCCCTTTGTTTGTGCCCTTCGTTTACACGTGGAGATCTTGGAAAACTCCAGTTGCACATTTGCATGTAAACTGAGCAAGACGGAGAAAACGCAAGCAGCAGACGTCACATTATGCGACAGAACTTGCACTCGCGTCAAAAGCGCAACCTATGTTTACATGTTGCTATGGTGATCATGGATGCTTCAAATAGCAGCCGCATTTATGTTGGTGCAAGCTCTCTTCGTATGTTTGCATTTGCAAATACAGCTGCTCTATTATATCGAGGAGCAGAGACGGATGAGTGCTCAGGGGTCAGCAATTTTGCAGCAACAACTTCTCCTCCCTCCAACACGAAGAGCCAGTCCGCGTCATCGCCAGCGTCGCCGGTTTTGGGTCCGTCCTGGGAGAACTCCTGTCTGGTGGGAGAACTTCGAAAATGAAGTGGTTGTCCCGGAGGAGTGGCGTGAAAATTTTAGGATGTCGCGGTCATCACTGCTGTCACTCTCGGAATTGCTGCGTCCCTACATCGAGGGTGAGATGACCATCATGCGGTCTCCTGTCAGTGTCATAAAAAAAGTTGTCTGCACCCTGTATTACCTGTCCGACGAGGGTAGACTGCGTAAGACGCCATACATACACGGGCTGGTGTAAACGCAAAGTTTTCTGTAAACAGACTCGTGTGCACGAAATTATTTTTGAAAACGGAGAGGGTGAAATGTCCATTTATGAAAATAGCCGGCTACGTGTAAACGTAGTGTAAGTGTACCCACTAACAGGAGCCCACAGTGGCCACTGCTGTCGCTGTGTCAAAAAGGGGCGGGTATGTTGATGCCAACCAATGGCATGGAAGCTTTAATACTCTGAACATCTTGAGATGTCAGAAACATACTTGTTAACAGGGCGTTTGCTAACACGTCAGATTTTTACCTGTTAAGACGAACAAATTTGACCTATTAATACCAATGTCAAAATAGACGTTGTGGCCACGTGGCTCTCGACAAAAACATGTATATGTAAAACTTTCCATGGTATGAACAGTGGTTATATGAGCCTCAGAACCAGACACAATCTCTACTGACCAATCAGACTGCAGTGTTCACAGCTCCACCTTTTAGTACCAGATCTGTGTGCTAGGTACCCCAACAGAGGGGGGACCAAACATGGGGACGCTAAGGAACGCTTCTATTGGTACCATCCACAACTTTTCACTGTGGAAACAGATGCGTACTGACCTGAAGGGAATGGTACCGTACTGCTTGTTGGAAACTTTAGTTTATTTGGAATGAGACAGACTAAAAGAAACACTCAGATTTCTCCAACATGCTCCTGCAGCTTGATCCCAAGTGTTTTTAGCCAGAATATTTAGATGGATCTGAACACTCTGTCTTTGTCTTCTATATCTGACTGGCTGCCTGCGCTCTGCTGTGGTTAAATTTTTATGTCCGTCCAGCAGAAGCTCCCTCTCTGATGTTATATTTAGGTCTGGAGTAAAGGTTAGGCCCATAATCAACTTTTATGTGAAAATTATCACAAGTTATTGCTTGGCAGTTCAGCCAGAAACCCAAAGCCATTTGTGAGGCAGTTAATCTCTGGTTTTTAAAGGCATGCTGCCTGTTTTACTGCCACCCATTACTTCTACTAGCGTATTGACACACTGGTTACAATCTCCATTTGTCACTCTGCTGTGAATAAAATCAGTTTTGGGAGTGTGAAAATATTCAGCAGCATTTTGTTCCTGTTTGTTATAGAATCTGTGACAGAGACGTCCCAGCAGCCCACCAGTTTGTGGCTCATAAGAGCAAGAGTAGTAAAGCTGGAGAGACCCAGAGGGACACCTGGAAACAGCAGTCAATAGTTTGTTTCAGAAAAACTTTGAAGCGGATTTTAAAGGTCCAGTGTGTCAGATTTAGAGGGATTTAGTGGCATCTAGTGGTGAGGAATGCAGATTAAAACCAGTTGAAACTTCTCCTGGTTAAAATTCCTTCAGTGTTCATTGTTCAGGAGGTTTTTACTGGGAGCCAAATTATCCACAGCGGTCTCTTCCTCGCTAAATCTAACGGACCAGGTGATTTAGAATCAGAATCAGAAATACTTTATTGATCCCCAAGGGGAAATTGCTGTGTTACAGGTGCTCCTTACAAGTGTAAAAAGACAGAACATATAGTGCAAAAATAAGTAAAAATATAAGGAAATATAAGAAGATAATTTACAAAATATATATGTAGTGACCTAACAACATAATTTACAAAAATATACAGGAACCTTAGATACATTTAAACACTGAATGAAGCAGTTTCACGTTACAAATCAGTGTTTTTCCGATGCTGATCAGCACGTCAAAGATGGGCCGCTAGCTCAAGTTTTTTCCAATAACTTACATTCCAGACGTTCAGGAGGTTTTTTCCAGGAGCCAAATTATCCACAAAGGACCCCTCCTCTCCAAAACAAATGGATCAGCTGATTTAAACCGGGAGAAACCCTGAATGAAGCAGTTTTACGTCACAAATCAGTGTTTCATATGCCGATTTCAGTCTGGCAACTCACCTCAGCCATTTTTGCAGCAGCAGCAGCAAAATATTGTAGTTGGCTACCTAAAGTTTGTATTTGTAATATTAATAATTTATATAATAAACAATACTTTGCACAGTGTGACGATATGATATTTCCATGCAAAAATACCATGATACTATGCTGTATTGATTTTTTTCCATCACCCCTAGTAAGTAGCCGTAATAAGTCATAATGTCCAGCAAGTGGGTCATTATTGTGAAATAAACCCTGACACGGTGTTGGAATCAAACTGAAGTAGTTTAATGACTCACGCCGGCTGCACGTAATCCCTCACACTTCTTTCACCACAGCCAAAATAGTTGGGAATTGCCAAAAAAATTCATCAGTGATAATTCCTTTTAATGATTCATCATGTAAAGTCAAGTATACTTCTTACTTCTTTGAGTTTTTTGGGTTTCAATAGAGTTGTTTAGTCAAAATAATTAGGGATGTTGTCAGTATTGGGAAATATTGGCCTGAAAATGAACCAGTAGAATCAGCAAACATGCTTTTTCGTAGTTAGCACAATGAATAAACATTACATACACTGAAAAGTACTGTATTTCATGTCTCCATCTGCTGGTGGGCCGTCACGATAAGACTATACATGTATAATATGATGTTAATTCCACTACAGAGGAGACTTGATGATGACTAAAATTAGGTGGACAAAAAAAAGAGGATGTATTGATATTGGTATTGGTTATCAGCCAAATGAGTTGTTCTATATCAGTATGTCGGATATCGGCAAAAAATCCAATATTGTGCATCTCTAAAAATTCTCTGTTGGAATCTGGAAGCTTGTGACATTTGTCTTCATTTCCTGAAGAGTGAATAAGAAATAACCAATCGATGGGTTAACAGCTAAGTCATTAGTTGTGGCCGTATGAGACAGAGCTGCTGCCAGGCTGTCTCTGTTTGTCCTCGTCTTGTGTAATTTCCCAGCATGCATTACAGATCGTGTAGAGTGTTAAACAGAGTATGATGATCCCATCAGCTAAACTCATTGAGTTGAGTTTGATTGGATTGGCGTCGTGGACGGATCGTTCTGGAGGGGATTAGAGATGTCCGAGCCGATAACCTGTTATCTCTCTCCTCCTCTTTCTCTCCATCTGCATCTCTCTTACTTTGTATCTTCGTCCAGTCTCACTCTCTGTCCTCTACACACACTTATCTCTCAGATCTAAATGCATTCAGTGTCTTTTTGAAGACAGAAGTCACACTCAATGTCTATCCTCTGACTCCTCTCTAATTTGACTTCTCATCCAGTGAAGCTTCGATTGGTTTAATTGTATTAAGTGTTTTTCCCAAAATGTCAAAATTCAGCTGTAAGTTTTCCTTTGTTACCAAAGTTCCACCGTCACTTAAAGCAGGGGTAGGCAGTTTGAGTTTGGTGTCATTGGGCAAAAATCCCATAATAAGCTTTGAGCATATTGTAATTCAAGAGGTCTGAGGAAAACTCCTGCACCTCCTCGTGGCTTTGTTTTCAGACTTAAGAAAATTTAGCCCGTGATGGGAGACTTAAGCCAATCACAGGTCATTTCAGACAGAGGGCGTTCCTATTGTCTGTTCTACAGATGAGTGTGCACGTCCCTTCAGATCTTCAGATGGTGCCTGATTTAATGGCGGAGAATCCTGCAGAGAAAGTTGCCATCCCAGGATTGGCAGTAACTGCCTGCACTGCACAGCCACCCAAAAAAGGAAGACAGACTGATCAAAGAGAGTCTGACGAGAAATGTAATAAAACACAATATAGATATGGAAGTAAAAGGGCGCTAATAGTTGAGGCTCAGGGCTGCAGCTTCAAGTTCATGTTTATGTAGCTAACGTTAGCTAGAGCCTTGAATCACAGTGTGTCCTCCACCTCACTCCCTGCCAATACAGACCACCTCACCAGGAGGAGAGCGGGCGGCAGCTCCAGAGATGAACCCCCAGTCAGTAGTCAGGTTTCCATCCGAACGTCTCGAAATTTTTGAGCGAATTTAGTGAAAATGTGCAAAAAGAAAATGCGACTTTATGCCGGTTTCCATTTGTTATTATTTTGCGATTATTGAGAGGAGAATGCGCCATGAGATGACATCATCAGAGAGCGTCTCTCTGCCACAAAACAAACAACACACTCGGCTGACAGTCAACAACTGATCATGGACAGATTCCTGATCGACCTGTCAGTGTTTGGAAGAACTCTGGTCACCATTTTGTCAGCATTCACCACGTACCGAGCCATCCTGAAGAAGAGACGACAAGGAAGAATTTTAATGTTAAGAATACTGAGTAAATAGCTGGAAGGAGACCACCGCGTACCACCAACGTATACGTGTGACGTGGTATCCGGTCCAGTCATTGTTTATCCGCAAAACCTGTTTCCATAGCAAAAAGTTGTACTTTCCTTTTATCGATACGCAGACAAATCCACCCCCTCCAAGCATAAAAACGTTTTTGCGAATTTTCGGCCTTTTTTCGAATTTCTAGCGTTTCCATTAATGTTTATTTTCGCTATTTTTGAAAATTCAAATAAGAATAGGTGGATGGAAACCCTATTAGTGGCTGCAGCAGGACATGTAGCCACCAAACAGGAAGTGAGCTTACCGTCCTCTTACTGGTGACATCGGGTGAAAGTGAAGCTAAACGATGCTGTTGGGTGTGGAGTGAATATCTGTAAAATATCCAACATAAAACTAACTTCATCATTATGAGGTGGCTGCTTAAAAGTAGTGCTCTGGACTGGACTGCAGTGCGGAGACAAGAGACTGGAGCTTGTGCAGTTGGTGCACTTGCTATGCCTACAGACTGTACGGTCACAAAAAAATGGACTGCACACACTCCATCCCGTGGTCCTGCCGACGGGATGGAGCAAGAGATTTATCTTACAGGGACTAAATCAGACCCTTGTGGACATGCTGACACAGAAACTATGAATTGGCCTTCATGGATATATTACTGATTAAATTCACCTTCAATGAACCAAACAGAAAATGCAACAAGGAGAACTTCCACACAAAGACAACTAACTGTAGGTAGGGCTGGATTATTACAGTATCACTCACCAGTCAATCTGTCCACCTTTACCTGTGTGTTGTTGCTCAGGTGTGACTTGCTGTGTTGGTGACTGTGATGATGGGAGGAGACCAGAGCCATGAGACGAAGGCTGAGGAGAGAGAAGAGGAGGCTGAAAAACACCAACAATCTGCCCATACTGACAGCTCAGGATCTGCTGCTGCTGAAGGTACACACTAAAGTACCTCAGTTGTAACCGAGTACATTTACTCAAGTACTTGATAACTCCCATTTTATCACTTCATATTTCTACTCCACTACATTCCAGTAATTACCAGTTACTGCATGACATGTATCTCACAGCTGTAGTTACTTTTCAGATTAGGCTTTTCGGTCAGATAGCCTCCACAGTACTTTGGACAAACTCCACCGTCCACCTCACCGATCCTAGAAATAAATGTCACAAAAAACAAATTGTCAGTGTTCACATTGTTGAACAGATGATGCTGAATTTTCATTATGCATTTTACTCCCACAGACACCCCAGGAGAGCTGCCCCAGTGCAAGATGGGAAACAAGAAGGTGGACAACATGTGTTTCATGATCTCGTGCACCAACTGGTACTAAACCGAACCGGCAGATTAATGAAACAGAAGATTGTAAATGTGACTTCTGGGTCAGACGCTGCATTCATGGATTCACCAAAAATCCAAAACAAAGCTGTTGCTGAAGTCCCACGTGCTCTCTGCATCGTTCCACCAATCATAACAATGACAAATTGCCATTTTAAAGATTAAACAAATGACATATAACATGTTGAGCTGTAGAGGTGCTGGCAGGTGGATATTGTCACCGTAGGACGGAGCCAGGCGAGCTGTTTCCCCTGCAGTCTTTATGCTAAGCTAAGCTAACCGGTGGGGGCTACAGATGAGAGTGGTATTGATTTTATTTGATTCTTGGCAAGAAATCAAATGAGTGCAAAGCTTGTATTCCCACTTAATTTATAAGAGAAGTCACCTGTAGCATATTGCTAACTCTTGCAGACGCTGGCGCTGGTGAAAGGAATGATCTGATAGCAGATACATCATAGGAATGAGGTGATTGTTGTGAGTGTCTGTTCTTTCTGCATCTTCAACGCATTAACTCACCAGGTTAACACAATCATTCATTCATTTTCCGTAACCGCTTATCCTGTTAGGGGTCGCGGGGGGGGGTGGAGCCTATCCCAGCTGACACTGGGTGAGAGGTGGGGTTCACCCTGGACAGGTCACCAGACTATCACAGGGCTGACACATAGAGACAGACAACCATTCACACTCACATTCACACCTACGGACAATTTAGAGTCACCAATTAACCTGCATGTGTTTGGACTGTGGGAGGAAGCTGGAGCACCTGGAGGAAACCCATGCTGACATGGGGAGAACATGCAAACACCGAACAGAAGGGCTCCCCACCCTGGTTCGTAGCCAAGGTAAAAGTCACTATCCCACACTGACTATCTTTAAAATCTAATTCAGTCATACAGGAAGAGGCAGAAGAAGGGACGGAGAGGAGATGATTCATGGACTGTTTGTAAGACGGCATTCAAGCAAACCCACTTACTCTAAAACTTCAGTTAAAAGCCCAGTCCCTTTTACTAGCCCGGTGTGGCTACACATTTGACAAATAAAGGCCTGGCTCTATTAGAGGCCTGGTCTGGTTGCCAAGCAGCTCATTTTCATGGAAGTTCTTTGGATGTATAAAACCAGGTTGTTGACTGCCCACTGGAGCTAACGTTAGACAGCTGTATAGATCGTGCATACAAATATAAATGTTTGAACTTCTGTCACTATGGAGATGCTACACATCGTTAGCTTGGTTAGATTCTCCACAGCTCAGTTCATTTTACTGAAACCGTGAGCACCAAAGAATAATTTGTTCAGGTGTATCGGCATGGTTAACAAGGGAGAGGAAAAAAGGTGGTGACGTTACATCCGAACTGGTCATTTATGTGTCATTTATTTTCCCATTCCTCAATTACCTGCTAAGTTATTCATATTCCTTTGGTCTGTAAGAGTCCTCAGATCAAAAGAATTACAAGGGGTTTTCATAAAAATGAATCCAAGTTGTGAATATTTGAGCAGCATAAAGCACTAGGTGTTGAAATAAAGTGAATGATTCAAAATTAATATTTTATCCAAAGCCTAATTTTTATACAAGTAATATTCATACTGGTTTAAATAAACGATTTGATCACATTTGCTGAGCAACAGTTTTGTGTTAAAGGAATTTAAGGCCTGTCCCAAATATAGGCCTGTTGAGTTCAGTGATTTAAGCGAATAATACCCGGGCTATTAATTGAAGTTTTACGGTAAGTGTGTATTTTTTTGTCATGCCAATAAAGACTGAATGTTCTAAACTTAAAGTATTATTGAAGAAAAAGTCTATGCTGATTACAGCTGTGTATGAATGTGTTTCTCTATCAACATTTGACAGAATTTTTTGAATTTGATCAAAATGATTGTAACTGACTGAAATAAAGATGTTTGATTTTTTTTTCATTTGTGTCTCATTACTTTTCAAGATTTAAAATGAATTGTCACTATTATATTGTTCTCTCCTTTTAAATGTTTAAGGAATACCTCACCCACAAAATTACCTTTTGTATATCAGTCATGTCATGAAAGTCATTTTTTGTTCTGTGACATAAAACACATTAGTGAATAACCCAATGTGAATTTTGAAGCTTGAAAATGGCATTTTAAGTCCTGTGTGCGATTTATCCTGGCTTCATATGAGTAGAGGAAAACTCCGCTAGTTGCAAGGCAAATTTACACAATGTCAAGTGCCACAGGCTTGAGATTCCAAAACAAATGTTTCTGCCACAGAAACAAATTTAAGGTAATTCCCTCAAGGTGTTCTTGAGATATCGTGTTCAAGAGAATGAGTCTGATGCAAGGTCATAGTAACCTCGACCTTTGATCTATTGCAAACAAAATCTGATCAGTCTCTTGTTAAGTCCAAGTGAACATGAGTGCCAAATTGAAGTAATCTCCTCAAGGCGTTCTTGAGATATCACATTCACAAGAATGGGTTGCACATACATACAGACAACCCAGAAACATACTGCCTCCGGCCCCGGCTATCACCAGCATGGAGGCATACGACAACAATACGTCTTCACACAGCAGCGACAACACAACCTGCCACTGTTTGATCACTGGCCAAAAAATTGTTTTGTTTGTTAAGGGAGCAAGAATACAGTAGGACAGGGAGAATTCTTTTGGAATATTTAGCCTCTGCCTTCCTTAACACCAAATAATCAACTCACCATAGATTCAGAACTGCACTCAAGTCACACTCAGGTGTGCACCAAAACAACCGGACTGAGACCTTCTTGAAGAGGTGGTCTGGGTCTGGTTCCGAACGAACTCTGGGTTAAACATGAGCCCTGTGGGGTTGGCTGTTAAAAGACCCCAGAAGAGATCACCTGATCCACCTGAGGTACTGGGGATTAAAAAAAAACCTCCTGCCTGGAAAGGTGCCACCTCTCTCAGGTGCAGTCACTACCCTGCCTAGACGGATTCAAATTAAGTTATGTGCAATTTATTTACACAAATTATTCGTGTTGGGTCTGAAAAGACTGTTACTGTACACAGTACCCTCTACAACAATATTCCATGTTACCCCTTTCCCTTGGTGCTCCATGATCCCTTTCCTAGGATTTTATAATATATTCTGACTCCTCCACTGGTGCACAGTAGATACGCTCTTGACGCTAGTGACATTTGCCATCTCTGTGCGTCCCCAGCAGCACTATCCCAATTGCTAGTCTGCAATGATACCCCTTTATCTCCATGTTTCATGGTCCCCCATTCACAGAATATTTTCAGGACTTTACGAAAATACATTTGAACTCCTCCACCACATTCAAACCACTGTTGAACATAAACATAACTGCTGCAGCGGCCTGCTGTACACAACCAGTCTACATATCCAGAGATAAATCAGTGCTTTGGAATAAGACACACCCCTGTGTTACATGTTGTACCACAGCATGTAGCAGAGGAGGTGTGACTAAGCTCCACCAGTCACCTGACTCACCTGAGAGAAACCAGGAAACCGAAAGTTATTCTCCCTCACTGAAGAGACACACACGGACTGAAGGACAGACGATCAGATTCACCTTCAGACCAAACTAACAACTTCCTCTGAGTGAGTTCAGCTAAAACTCCAACACTGCTGCTTCAACCTGCTGACACTCCACACACTGAAGGTGAGTTTGACTAAAAACACCACTCAAAGTCAAAGTACATTTCAGTCAAGTTAGTAGAGGAGGGAGGGGAGCCATGACTGACTGTACTTTCTGTCTGCTGTGTTTTCAGCTTCACTCAGAGACTAAATGGCTTCCAGATCAGAGGAGCATCTCTGCTGTCAGTTCTGTCTGGACGTCTTTAGAGATCCTGTTGTTCTGTCATGTAGCCACAGCTTCTGTAGAGACTGTCTGAAGAGCTGGTGGAGAAAGAAACAAGCACGCGAGTGTCCAGTTTGTAAAACAGTATCTTCAACCACAAAACCACCGTGTAACCTGGTGTTAAAGAACCTGTGTGAGGCCTTCTTATTGGAGAGAGATCAGAGAGCTTCAGAGGCTCTCTGCAGTCTGCACTCTGAGAAACTCAAACTCTTCTGTCTGGACCATCAGCAGCCAGTGTGTGTCGTCTGCAGAGATTCAGAAAAACACACCAACCACAGATTCAGACCCGTCGATGAAGCTGCACGACAACACAAGAAGGAACTTGAGGAAACTCTGGAGCCCTTAAAGAGGAAGTTAAAGGTTTGTCAACAAGTTAAAGTGAAGTGTGAACAAACAGCACAACACATGAAGGTCCAGGCCCAACACACAGAGAGGCAGATTAAGGAGCAGTTTAAGAAGCTTCACCAGTTTCTAGAAGAGCAAGAGGAGGCCAGGATGGCTGCATTGAGGGAGGAAGAGGAGCAGAAGAGTCAGATGATGAAGGAGAAGATGGAGGCTCTGAGCAGAGAGATAGCAGCTCTTTCAGACACAGTCAGAGCCACAGAGGACGAGCTGAGAGCTGAAGACGTCTCATTCCTGCTCAACTACAAGGCTGCAGTGGACAGAGTCCAGCAGCGCCCCCTGCTGGATGATCCACAGCTGCCCTCAGGAGCTCTGATAGACCAGGCCAAACACCTGGGCAACCTGACCTTTAACATCTGGAACAAGATGAAGGACATGGTCTCCTACACTCCTGTGATTCTGGACCCAAACACTGCTGATCCACAACTCATCCTGTCTGAAGATCTGACCAGTGTGAGACGAGGACAGAGACAGCAGCTTCCTGATAATCCAGAGAGGTTTGATGACTTTCCTTCTGTCCTGGGCTCTGAGGTTTTTAACTCAGGGACTCACAGCTGGGATGTCGAGGTTGGAGGCAGTACAACCTGGTCACTGGGTGTGTTAGCAGAGTCTGTCCAGAGGAAGGGACGCATCGAGTCTGGATTCTGGGGAATAGGGTTCCATGAAGGTAAATATTCAGCACTGTCACTACCAGATAAACTCACCAATCTTGAAGTACAGAAGCAGCTCCAGAGGATCAGAGTGAATCTGGACTGGAACAGAGGAAAGCTGTCGTTCTCTGATCCTGATACTAACACACACATACACACCTTCACACACACTTTCACTGAGAGGCTGTTTCCATACTTTAGGACTGTGGATAAACTGAAGATATTACCACTGAAGGTCTGTGTAAGAGTGAAACAGAGCAGTTACAGATAAAGAGGGTGATTTTGTTTGTGATGTTCATTTCTTAAAAAGGTAAAAGTTGCTGAATTTACCCGTTGAGCTGCAGCTGTCCTCCTGCTGTCTCATCTATCTATAAAGCCAGAAATCTCTGTCAGTGTATCTGTCAGTCTGTGTGTCTGTGGTGGTTTGTGAGATCAACCTGAGTTTTCGGATATGGCTTGCGCATGGCACGATGGTGTGCATCCTCCATTTTGAAGTTTTTTGGATTGATATTCACAACATTATCATTAAAAGTTAAAATCCCATAGACCTCCGTGTAACCAGTCAGCCTGTCGCGCTCTCGCTCGCAGCTGTAGCCACGCCTCACGGAATAAAAGGTCAAAGTATCCTACTGCTATACCGCTCTGCGTCACCCAAAACTTTGCACAGGCTTACCCCGAATGTCCACTGGATCCGTCACGTGCGCGACTCAGCCACGGCGCGGGTGCTGGAGCTAATCGCGGCCATTCAAGTCAATGTAAACTGCTCCACCAGAAGCGGCTCGGTGCTCCGCTAAAAATACGCGCCGGGTCTATTTTTTGACGGACGCCACGCAACAACGCGTCAATTTCCACAGACCAAATGAGTCAAACAGGAAGTCAGGCGCAGAAAAAACGAGAGCATCCGGTCAATTTTCAAAATAAAAACACCCATTAAAACTCCGGAGCGTATTTCACATCGCTGCAACAACATGACGTCAAAGTTTGTGGCCCCCGGCAGGTAGAGAAATCTTTTCTTTGTTTGTTGATGTCTTTATACCTCCAGTGTTTCCGCAAATTATTGCGTGACATCATGATCTCGCGATCCGTCAATTCCAGCCGCTCGCGTGCACGCCGCTATAGATACGCTTCCAGTGGACATTGACGCCCGGCACAGCATGGAGGAGTCCGTGCCACGGCCGGACCACGCACGCGACGGATACAGTGTACACCCGGGGTTATGGCATTCCCTTTGGTCCCTCCCCCATATAGGAATAGATGAAGGGGTGCAGTTTGCATTAACATGACATGTTTCAGTAATCTCATGGTAAGTAGTATTTCTTAAGTTTCACCACGCTGTTCTCATCTGCTCATGGTGTTTGCTGACATGGCTACAACATGGTTAGATTGACTAAAACATTGCCTAAACTTCCCATACCAAAGTATGGCTAGGTCGGAAACGTTTGTTTTTCCTTTCAGGCGTGCAGGGTTACGTGCTTGCTAGCTACCATTTCAAGATTGTTCGCCTACAGAAAGCTAGGAAACCTAATGATGCTGCGTGTCTCTCCATATCTCAATGTACGTTCATGTCTTACCCAATGTACAGTTTCTCTATTAACACTATGTAAGAGTATGTACACCTCTTTGTACATCCAACCATCAAACACAGCCTCATTTGGCCATACATGAAAAATCTCCTTAAGCTTCCACTTTTATATAGAAATACATACTTCCTACGGGCACTGCACTAGTTATTACAAATACACTTTTTGTTTGTTTCACTTATTTTTATTTTATTTTTGTTATTTCGTTAAAAGCCTTGCTTTTTGTTTCGGTTGCTGAACACTTAGTGTCATAGCTTTTGGTGTGTTTAAACTGTTGTTCATTTCTTGTTATTCTGACTTGTGAAGACGACAAAACATTTTATAAATGAATGAACGAGTTCATGCTTGATGTAATGAAGAAAATATGAATCTGTCTTAAGAAGTATTTTCATTTAGTGTCTTTTGAATTCTGCTGTTAGTTATTTAGTCAGAGAAGGAAACGTTTTATTGAAGACATTGCATGTTGTAAGGTGGAGGTCTCAGTTTACACTCAGACTTAATGTCAGGTTGGTGATTAAAGAACACCTCTAACACTGATACTAATGCTGAATGTACATTTATTTCTGTTTTTCATCAACATAATAAAATATTGTTATTTCTTGGTACCATGGCATCTTTTTATTTTTGATTGTATTGCTGACATTTGTAGGGTCTGGACCAACGCATTTATTTATTACCATTAGTTTAGTATATGTATGTGTGAGTATGTATATATACATAGTTTGACAAAGCAAAACACATCTGTCATGTCATGATTGTGTTTCTCCGGACACCGGTGTAAAACAAAAACAATGATGCAACATTCAGTGGGAGTGAAGCAAACACTCAGACAAGTACAAGCATGTAATGTAATACAACACACACATACAACCATATGAGCATTAGTGATGGGCCGACCGACTTTTTTCACAGCATCAGTTCCTTTGAGTTGATACAAAATATATTGAAACTTTTTTTAATTGATCCTTTTGGGTTTTGACGCTCTTTGCAAAATATGGCAGCAGTTTCTCTGTGACACTCCGTTATAAGCTTAATATGTTTTTACAGAAACTGAGCATAGCATCAAACTATGAAAAGCTCATCTCACATCCCAGCTACATCAGCTGATCTCAAACAGCCAACAGCCACTTTACAACCTGCCTCCACCCCAGCTCCTCCTTTTCATGCTGTGTCTGACTTATCAATGTCATTTCTGTTTGTCATTGATGCTGCTCTGTTCTGTTCCCAGGGGCCTTTGCTGCTGCTCTCCCTGCCTTTGGCAGGATTTGTGTTATTAGCACAGACCTATGGCATTTTACATTGTATAAATTAGCTTAGCAGCTAGCAGAGATTTCAACATTATAAAATTATGCTCCATTACAACTCACAACGTTCACTGACAAAACAACTGTCTGATACTAAACACGTTTTCCAAACAAATACAACATGCTAACGTTATTAGCACAAGCCTATGGCATTTTACATTGTATAAATTAGCCTAGCATTTAGCAGAGATTTCCTCTGCTCATATTTCAGCCAGGATAAATCACACACAAGACTTAAAATGTTATTTTTGTGGAGGCTTTATTGTCTTCACAGTTTATTGTTTCTTATCTGTGAAATTAAAGTAAATAAAAGCTTTGTTTCCACTGAGGGAAATGGTTTCAGCTTACAGAGACAGACAGGAGGTCTGCGTCGCTGTGACGTGCAGTTACATTTCTGGGGAGGTGCACGTCAGGATACGGTGTGAGGTACAGCGTCAATTCGACACAGAAGTACAGATCCCGCATTAGGCTTTCTGCGTAGGTCCTAGGAAAGGCAGAGAGGCCCCAGAACTGAGCTGTACCGCCAAATATAATACTGCAAATGGAAATAAAGTGTTCTTTGACTAAAGTGGTCCTGACTGAAATGTTACTAACCCCCAGGGTGTAAGTTTCATATGGACAGTAGGGACATGTCCCTACCAATATTTTAGGAGGACAGAATTGTCCTTACCAATATTTGGGTGAACTTGTTCACATAATCCTCATTCTAACAGTTCTGTACACAAAAATACAGGACAAATCACGACTAGTATTGATTCAGAAAGGGACAGTGCATTTATTTTTTCAGTACAGCCTGACCCTGTATGATGCCTAATGTAAAGTGTTTTCAGTTAGTTTTGGTATTCCAACTCCGATGAAGAGCAGCGCACAATCACGTAAACCTTGCCTCCCCTGGGGAGAGTCTCAAACAGGGCTCTGTGGCTGAGGCTTTACTTTCACCCTTTCTGTAGCTGGGAATGTTGGTAGACTATTGGCAGAGGTAGAAGAAGTACTGAAAAGATTTTTATTAAGTAAGACTAATAATAGCACACAACAAATGTTAGTCAATGTCCTGTGTAGCAAGTACACAGGCTAGATTATGGCTTTAAAAGATATTAGCATTAACCTAGCGTTTGGGACTAGGTCTGCAGAAGACAGGTTCAGCTCTTAGAGGTAGTGGTACAATAAAAACACATATATGGTTGGTACCATATATTAACTTGTGATAATACATACAGTGAAACCCCAACATTTACAGTCTGCAGAGTAAATTAAACTAGATCGTAAAGTGCACTTAACATTTCTGATGCATCAACAACATTCAAAATCAACCGAAACCCAGTCCCAGTTTAAACTAATATGGCAGTAGTTCCACACACGATACTGAGTAACGCAAAAGCACAAAGTTCATAGAGAATGAGACGCATGGAAATTGTCCAGCGTGTGTGCCGCAAATGCAGAGTCCAAGTTGTTAATTGTCCATGGGCTAGAAGCCTTAAAGTGCGAGTGTGTGTGTGTGTGTGTGTGTGTGTGTAAAAGAAGGTGAGGGGGGAACAAGGCTGCCAGAGCCTCCTACCAGACCAGGAGAGGCTCTTAACTGGGATTGCTCGGCTCCAAGCCAGTGTCTTAGCTCGCCATCGATTCGATTCTGTGTCCTTACAGGAAGCCTGGCCTGTATAATGTAACCAGGACTATATCTCAATAAAACATTTCATCAACTAGTTATATTCAGTGTACACAATAATTAATAAATAATTCAATACTTCATGAGCAACAATAGAATAAACATTTCTCAATAAAGTGCATTTGGTTTAAACACATTATCAATTCAGTTCATAAATGATCATGACAAATCTTCCCAAATTAGTGTCAATCATCATTTCATAAATAACACGTCAAACGTTCACAAAATAGTTCCACTCATTTCATAAATCAAAGTAAACATTCTATAATTGTGCTGCAGTGGCACATTGATCTCATGATACCTGTTATTATGGATTCAAAAGCCAGCATTAGCATTTAAACGCTAGGTGTGCCGTAGCCAGTCCATGTAAGTGCATTGACAAATGCTAATGCTAACGCTAGCAACAGACAGGCAGACTCACCAATTCCGGAATATATCCGACGCACCACGCGACCAATTTATCCCTCCCCGCGCTGGTTGATGTCTAAAGGGTTGAATGATGTAACGGAGGCATTTAGAATGATGTAAAAAAGAATTTACGGGTGAAAATAACATTTGTTTGTAGCGACCGACCTGTCGCAGGTGCTTCACGTCCCTCCCCTCACCTTCTGAATGACAGACAGAGCGGACAGCTTGTAACAGGCGCCACGAGCAACGTGATTGGACAGCCGCGGCCCCCAGGTACGTGCGTGACGACGCAACTCTACGTGCCAGGAAGTTACACACTCGTATGGGAACCAGACGAACTTAATAATGAACATAAAATAACCATTAAATAACAGATTTTCACCCCAGTTACACCTGCATTCAGGAGAGCCATTATCAGCACAACATGTTTAAAGTTAAGTGTTTAAGTCTGTTCAAGGTGGAAACCCAAGATTAGTGTCACCAATTCAGTATCAGACCAAATGCCTACCCTTCTGTTCCTGAGATATGACGCCTGAGTAATGACCAGAAAAATGTTTTTACAGAACATTATGATGTCACAGTGAAGCTGACCTTTGACCTTTTGGATGTACAATGTCATCACTTCATTAATTTATTCTATCTGACATTTGTGTGAGATTTTGTCACAACTAGCCATGAATTCTTGAGTTATGGCCAAAAACATGTTTTGTGAGGTCACACTGACCTTTGACCTTTGACCACCAAATTCTATTCAGTTCATTCTTGAGTCCAACTGGACGTTTGTACCAAATTTGAGGAAACGCCCTCAAGGTCTTCTTGAGATACTGAGTTTACGTGAATGAGACGTTGATATCATCCAAGTGGATGTTCGTGCCAAATTTTAAGAAGGCGGATATTGCACTCATACAAATGGGACTTAAATGCATTCGGACAGTCTGAAAACATACCGCCTCTGACCGCGGCTTTCACCAGCATGGAGGCATACGACAACAATACGTCTTCACACAGCAGCGACAACACAACCTGCCGCTGTTTGATCACTGGCCAATAAAATAGCTTACTTTACAAAGGGAGCAAAGGAAACACAGTAGGAGAGGGGGACAATGGAAATTTTTTTAGGGATATTTTGTCTCTGCCTTCCATAACACCAAATAATCAACTCACCATAGATCCAGAACTGCAGATGAATCCGTCCGATCCAGACGATGATCTGTTTGATTCTTCTCAGGCCATTTTATCCCTGCAGCAGTCTGCTCTGACTCCCTTTCAGAGGCACTAAGTTCTCCATCTTCTCGACCACCTCCTCAACATCCAACACTTCCTCACCAAACCTTTAAAATCACATTGTCCAAAATAATTTAAACTGAAACAAAAACAACCAACACACACACACACACACACATAGAAACACACACCCATGAGTGCATCAAATGTAACTGAACTTGATTTACTGCAGAATAATTTCACCCCTCCTCCCACAGTTTAACAGCGCCCAGTCCTGCACTGCTGAGAGCCTCTAATGATGCAAACCTGTTTTCACTGTCACTGATTGAGCAGCACATCAACACCGACATCACAGACAGAGAAACACTCAGTCACTCTGTGGAGCACAAGTACAAATACACACATTGAACAAGTGTGTATTTAAGGGTTTGGACAACACATTCTCACTCCCAGCTCATCAAATGCCAATGCTTGCTCTGTGTTCCTGCACATCAAACTCACAGACTGTAAAAACAATGGATGTGACTACAGGGACATCACCCACTAGTTTGTGGATTCCTGTTTTGAAGCCTGGAGTTGGCCTTTTGGCCGTCGCCATCTTGGTTTTTTGGAGCCAGAAGTGACCATATTTAGGGGAGAGGGTGGCGCTGTGGAGGAGCGAGGGGTGGATAGTGGCCAAGGACACAATCAGCAGACAGCCTGTAGCCTTTAATTATGCATAACTCTAAGACTTAATAAAAGTAAACAGGTGAGTTGTAAACATATTTATATCTGCTGTACAGCCAGCCTCAAGTGGCCATTAGAGGAACTGCAGTTTCTGGCTCTTTCGTGAAGGCTTCATTGAGGTTGCTGTTCAGTCACACTATGACGCTCTATGTCCCCCTCCAGTGTCTGTTTGAACTCTCAGGGACACATGCAGTGTCTTTTCAAAACATACTACTTCTGTTTTTGCCTTGTTTTAGTTTCTTTTCACAACAAACTTCCAAGTTTAGAAAGTTAAAAGTAAAAAAAAAAACACATCATGGTTTGTCACGTCACGTCCCATCACCTCACGTGACATATGTCACTAGCATACTAGGCTGTATTGTCATTAAAATAACTAATAACTTTTGGTTTCACACTGGACATAAACATTGGTCTCCTAGGTAAAACTCCAGAGTTTGTTTGACCCACCTCCCTGACTCCCCTTCGACTACACTATGCGAACTTTCGAGCTCTGTCTACTACAGCAGTTGCTTTAAGTGTCAAAAAATGACACCACCTGGCACATCTCATACCAATGCTTGGTCAATGACTCTCCATGCCAAACTAC
Organism: Cephalopholis sonnerati; assembly: GCA_019142605.1. Lineage (NCBI taxonomy): Eukaryota > Metazoa > Chordata > Actinopteri > Perciformes > Serranidae > Cephalopholis > Cephalopholis sonnerati. Next base: position 3,170,726 of record JAGQAX010000002.1, on the reverse strand, counting down.
AACGCTCTAGGTCCCTCACCAGCATCAGTTTTGGACTCTCAAGGGCGGCTTGTCGAATTACGCTTGTTGCATGCTGCGTCTTTTTAAAACATAGTTTCGTTTTCACAGGAAATGAAGACTACAGTTTCTGCTCATTACAGTGTCTTTTCACAGTAAACTTCAAACGTACTCTGACTTTATATTTATGTTTACTTCCTGAGGTTTAGGCAACAAAAGTATGTGGTTTGGTTTAGAAAAAAAAACAGTAAATACATTTGTTATGACTGTCATGTAAAGTCATGTAAGGCCACTATCATACTATGCTTCATGTGTCAAGTGTAGATATTTGCAGTTAGTATACACAGATACAGATATTGCACATGAGACGATTGTCCATGGTTTTTGTATGTGTTGTCTGCTGGGAGCAGTGTTGGTTGTAAAGTCTGACAGCAGCAGGAAGGAACGATCCGCAGTATCTCTCCTTTAAACACCGCGGGTGGAGCAGCCTGTCACTGAAGGAGCTACCGGTGCTGTCAAAGTGTCCTGCATGGGGTGGGACATGTTGTCCATAAGGGATGATAGCTTGGCTATCATTCTCCTTTCTCCCACCTCGTCCACCGGGTCAAGGGAGCATCCCAGGACAGAGCTGGCCTTCTGACCCTTTCATTCTCTTTGTCCTATGGCAGAAGTACAAGGTGTCTGATGCATCTCACACCAACGCTAAAGGGTGTCTCGGTGCAGAGGTATCAGCCACTGCTCAAGTGTCTGTATTTGACAAGTTAAGAGTGAGACCAGGTTGGTTTGGGGGGCAGCAGGGCTGGTGGTTTGATCCCCAGCTCCTCCTGTCCACATGCTGAAGTGTCCTTGAACAGGACAGAGTAAACTCCACAGTTGTAAAGTGCTTTTGAAGGTGCTGTTGAGAAGCAGAGCTCAGTGAAAAGGATCGTGTGTCACCTCACCCCTGTGCTCGTGGCCTGAATGTGTGTCCTTGTGTGTGTGTGCTGGTAGAACAAACAATATTGGGTCGACTCATCAAACTGCCGCTCTGCAGTGACACTAGTGGTCAAAAACCTCCACTGGGTACCTTTAACTTTGGTAAATGGTAATGTATTGCCCCATTTCAGACAATGTTACCTCCGAACATAAAGTCTGTGAAAGAAAAAAATATGATGATCCATTTGGCCGAAAACAGAGGAAATAAAAGTTTCTCATGAAAACTCCAAATGACACATTAAATTGCCATGAAATTGAATTGGTGTTGGGAGGCATCTGTATCCGCAGAGCCAGTCTGTCCAGTCCCATTACTGGGCAGGTGGTCGAACATATTGCATATCACCAGAGGAGGTGCATATCGATCCCTAAAGGGGTATTTCAGCAAAATACCACAAGGCAGATTTATTATGCACATCTGGTAGATTTATACTGCACATAATCTCACAGATGCCCCAAAACTGTTAATAGACTTGCAGAAATTCATTCAGTATCAGGGCTGTTGAACGCTACCAAGGATGAAATGTATGCTTAAATGGTGTAACACTGAATACTGTCTTCAAAAAACATTATTGAAACAGGAAAAACAGCAGAGCAATAAAAACATTTCCAGCTGTGAATCTAACTCAGTTTAGGTTTCCTGCTGTCTCACACAGTGAGAACATAAAATAACATAAAGAAAAGACAAACAGAGAAACTTCAAAGGTAACAAAAAGACAAAATATGCTTCTTTAATTTAGTTTCAGAAGAAGGAAATATGTGTATAAATCAGGGCTGTCAAAGGAGTTATTCTTTAAATTGCTGAATGTCAATGGTTAATTCTGATTAATCCTTTTTTAATTGCAGGTTTAAAATTCCATTTTTAGGTCCACATTAATGATGTGAAGTAATTCTTACCGAAGTGTTCTGATTGGTAATCAAATGAATACAAAGAGCTGTACTTTATGATCTGGCCTTTTAGATTTATTTCTTTCACATCAGTGCTGTGCTGCTGTAACGGTTTGATGAAGAGACAAAATAGCAGCAATTAACCCTCTGACACCCTCGTACTGTAGACCATTTTTGTCTTTTTTTGGGGGAGGATGGAGGATATTTTGGGAGTGATAGCAGGTCAACAGTATATTCACCAGACAAGTTTTATTCACTCACCGGTCACTTTATTAGGTACACCAGTTTAACTGCTTGTTAATGCAAATAGCTAATCAGCCAATCACGTGGCAGCAACTTAAGGCATTTAGTCGTGTAGACATGATGAAGACGAGCTGCTGAAGTTCAAACCGAGCACCAGAATGGGGAAGAAAGGTGATTTAAGTTACTTGACTTGAATGTGGCATAGTTGTTGGTGTCAGACGGGCTGGTCTGAGTATTTACTGGGATTTTCACCACAGCCATCTCTAGGGTTTACAGAGGATGGTCGGGAAAAAAGGAGAATGGCCAGACTGGTAACAGGAAGTCAAATAAGCACTGGTTCCAACCAAGGTGTGCAGAAGACCATCTCTGAAGCAACAACACATCCAACCTTGAAGCAGATGGGCTACAGCAGCAGAAGACCACACCAGGTGCCACTCCTGTCAGCTAACAACAGGAAACTGAGGCTACAATTCACACAGGCTCACCAAAACTGGACAATAGAAGATTGGAAAAACCACATTCAGATGGTAGGCTCAGAATTTGGAAGCATGGATCCATCCTGCCTTGTATCAACGCTTCAGGCTGCTGCTGCTGGTGTCATGGTGTGGGGGAGATTTTCTTAGTACCAACTGAGCATGGTTTAAACACCACAGCCTACCTGAGTATTGTTGCTGACCGTGTCCATCCCTTTATGACCACAGTGTACCCATCTTCTGATGGCTACTTCCTGCAGGATAACGCACCATGTCACAAAGCTCAGATCATCTCAAACATGACAATGAGTTCACTGTACTCCAATGGCCTCCACAGTCACCAGATCTCAGTCCAATAGAGCACCTTTGGGATGTGCTGGAACGAGAGAGGAATTCTCTAAGGAATGTTTTCAGCACCTTGATAATCTATAACTCCTTAAGGCAGTTCTGAAGGCAAAAGGGGATCCAACCTCGTACTAGCAAGGTGTACCTTACGAAGTAGCCGGTGAGTGTACATCACCTGAAAGATGGAAACCTGAAGATTAAATTGAGATGCAGCTCAACACTGTGTCAAGTTTTTCTAGTCATACATTTGTAATAAACATAGCATACAAAAAGTGAATAGTTTGTGCCCAGCATTCTGGTGAGAGAAGGAGAGGAGCACTGCACACAAGCAGCAAACAGTTCAGTAGTGTGCAGCGGTACTGTGAGGGAGCAGACGAGAGACAATGTCAGATGTGCAGAAGGTCCGGTATCAGGTGAACACACGAGGAAAGCACACCATTCAGAACACACCTGTGAATAGCCGACTGTAGATTGGTCGAAGCCGGCGAGGAGTGGAGGAACCAGCAATGACGATGAGTGGATGCCACACTGCACACACAAAGGCAAAATGTGCAGCCACGCGCCGAGGAAATCCACAGCACAGGAAATCACAGGCAGCAGAACAGATAAACTCACAACGTAGAGCTGACTGACAGTCTCTCCACACAGCCATAGGAAACAGGCGAACAGAAACCAGGAACATGAAAGCAGAGCTCTTGGTCAGGGATAGAAGGCTGAGTGGTTTACCAGGGAGCAGACGAAGCAGGACAGTCAGAGGCAGGTGAGGTTGCCGATGATAAAGCAGTCTGGGAACACGCTGGAAAGTCTTGCATGGGATGACAAAGAAAAATCTGGCAATGAGAGTCTGTGAGGCTGGAGTGTTTATAGTGGCAGGGATTAATGAGGCACAGGTGAGTGGAGCTGGCTTGCTGAGGTGGGTGTGGTGGACCAACAGGAGCGGGAGATGTGTGGACAGGTAATAGGCTGGCAGGTAGGTGTGGTGGAGAGGCGGGGTTAATGGAAATTGAGATTAAATTGGTTAACTGAGAGAGTAGCATGTATGGCAGGTTGGAAGTGCACACTATGACAGCAATTATGTAGATCGTGTCCAGGGAGAAAATTTGGGACTAATACTTATTGTTAAGTCTAATGGCTCAGTGAGTTCTGTGATAGAAAGAAGACAGTGTACATTTTTGAAAGTAGGCTGAACGTGAAGATAATTTATCAGAGTTCAGTAACAGGAGGCAACAACAGACTGAGAGGAGATCTGAATTTTTTGGATAACTGAAATAATCCATGAGCACATGTACCATCCACTCAATGAAAAACACATCTTACCCAATGAAGTTATCACTTTTATTGACATTTCATTGTTAACAGAGCATGGTGTTGTTGGTATATAATTGGCGTGGGACAGTAAAACCAAACCAAACATAGATAAAAAAAATCTCTGCTCCAGTTATGTTAGCATTTTAAATAATCAAACTTCGTCTTGTTAGAAATGAAAACTGGAATTACAGAATAATCTTCTTAAGTCATAAACGTAAACATGCCTATTCAATATAAGCATCGTCATAAAAATGGTTGAACATTATGTGCAAAGGATGATGACTTTCATCTTAAATAAGAGAAATAAAAATACAAAACTTTTCAAAGTTTCCAACTTTTGTTGGTCTTGGTATTTACATGAGCTGATATTTGCTGTCCGACTGGAGAGGACGACGTGACGACTCTATAAAAAAATCCTCAAACAAAACGGTGCATCGTCTCGCATGTAAAGAAGTGAGCCAGATTTTTTTCTTTTTGATTTTATAATCAACCCATTTAGTCGAAAAACCCAAAACCAAACAAAAATCAAAAAGTATTTACAGAAAACTTTTCTTTTTCTTTATAAGAAAAACTAACTGAATTGAATCTCTCTTAAAGCTATATCTGATAAAATCTCCCTACAAGTAGTAGTAGTAGTAGTTGTGATATTATCCAAAGAACTTCGATATATCTTGTTACTTCAAAAAGTCTGCCCAGACTACCTTTGATATGTTTTTATTCACCTACGTATATATTTTTTTTAAGAAATAAGAACATTAGAATATAAAGGCAACAACAGGCAAGTTAAAGGAAGACTTAGCCACGTGACGCCACACTCCAAACTTACAGCAACGTTTGCCAGAGACAAGTTTGTTCTGTTTTAGCTGGAATTTGTATGGATGCACAAAAAGCTGGAGAAATTAGTTTTAACTCAGTGGGTGGACCCAAAGCAGCAGTTACATCGGAGGGAGCGCTAAAGCTTAAGCTATTTAAACAAACCTGTGGACAGCTTTTATGCCATTTGTGGTCTTGGTTACAGCTTACTGAAGCAGCTGTAGCAGCTAAAATAACATAGATACATTAATAAGTTACAATAACTTGTATTAAAGCTGGGGTAGGCAGAAATCTGGAAGTGGCCAAAAAAAAAAAAATCAACTGAAAATACACCTTATTCCTGCAGCTCTGCCCTCTCTGTCGTAAGCCCCTCCCACCAGACAGCCACTGGCATGTGCATGCACTTCATACAGTAACTCAGTAACCCATACATTGATTTTTTTGATCATTTTTAATTGTAAAGCCGTCTCTCTGTTTATCAGACCACAAATCAGTCACAAATTAGTTAGCTAGCCACCCCATGGTCCCTCCTCCTTTATCCACGACACTGTGGATTGTTTCCCCAGGAGGAGAGCAGGCAGCAGCTCTGGGACCTTTGGTTGGTGGCTGTCGCGGCTCAATTCAGCCAATATAAACCCCCCAGCACTGGGTGTCACAGCAGGCTGGTGGCTAACGGCAGTGACAGGTTGAACCTGTGTAATGGCAGCAACAGAAAGTTTGCTGATCCGGCAGGGAGTCGGGACTGTCCGATCCCCCCGAGCTGGGGTTTGCACTGGTTGGATTAAGGATGCTGCGACTGCTGACTGGAGGTCTGTCTTCAGGTGAAGTCTGTCTTCAGAGCTGCTGCCCGCTTTCACCTCCTGGCAAGGTGGTCTGCATCGGCAGGGAGTGAGGCGGAAGAAACACTGTTGGTGCTTCTCAAAGTCAAGGAAAGATCCTGAAATGGCTGAATTTCAACGAGGCTAAGCCATCGAATCCCACCAAAAGGCTTGTTCCAATATCAACGATCCTTCGATTTCTACAGAGGTAGAAGCACCCACAGTTCTTTGCGCATGATTTGCCAGAATTGAAAGTGGGGCCTCTTCAATGACCTATACACTTGCTGTTCCGATATGTGTTCCCCGAATTGCTTAGAAGGAGTCTTGCCTAGCCTCTGTGGGATGACACATCAAAGGACCGTCCTACCAAGAAAGCATCCTTGACTCTGAGAAGCATTATGTGATATGAGGCTCTAGCTAACATTAGCTACATAAACATGAACTCGAAGCAGCACCTGTGAGCCTTTAGCTGTGATTAGCAGAAGGCTAACCTAATAGCACACTTTATCTCCATCTCTAAAACGCTTCACCGCTACTGACACAGATTCTGTTTCGTTTATTGTCAGACTCTTTCTGATCAGTCTGTCTTCCTTTTTTGGGTTGCTCTGTAGTGTAGGCAGTTACTGCCAATGCTTTAACAGAAACTCTCTCTGCAGGATTCTCCGCCACTGAATCAGGCTTTTGTCATCTGAAAGAACATGCACAATAAGAGCCAATAAGAATGCCCTCTCTCTGAAATGACCTATGATTGGCTAAAGTCTTCCATCACAGGCTAGACTGACCAAAGTCTGAAAACAGAGCAAAGAGGAGGTGCAGAAATCTAATTTTCTCTCAGTCCACTTTAATTACAATACGATCAAAGCTTATTTCTGGACTTCTGCCCAATGACACCAAAGAAAAACTACCTACCCCAGCTTCAGAGGACAAGCTTGCATGTTTTTTAGTCTGAATATCAAAATAAATCTGTCTTGGTGTTATCTTTCTGTTCATAACAGTCATCTCTTCTAATGAAAGTGATGTAGAGCAAAACTCTATGTTCGCCTTTAATTTAAAACATGCAGAAAGACCTGCAGTGCACAGTGTCCCAGCTTAACACTGTCCATTTCATTAAAATTTGTCTTTAATCTTTCAACAATTACATTATTCTATGTAAAGGAAATTATCTGGAAACTACAGGAAATGTAAAATAAAGATGTCCACAGCAAATTCCACAAATGTTCCAGTATCTAAAAGACAAATCTGCATCACTGTGTTGGGACTGACATAATGGATCGAAGGTGTGGAAGAGTTTTTCTGAATTATGATAACGCAAGATGTAACATCCTTGGCAAGTGTCACCCCTGTTTGGGAGTGGCGATATCAGATAACTAAGTCTACCTTTAAAGGCAACTCACTGTTGTCCAAAGCCACCAGAACGTCACCAGACCTGGGACAAAATGGCCACGAGGTGAAGACACCACCAAGATCAGCTCTTCTGCTCTTTTTCTGAGGAAACTGTGGAGTTGAACTGTTTTTTTTTTTTTTTTCAAAAATGTTGTGCTTGCCACAGTGGAAACCAAGCTCCTCCATTACACTTCAAAATTTAAAATAATGTTTACATGGTGGACACACAGTAAGTGATGTGACCAAAGAGGAGGAATGTGACATTGGGAGTGGTGGGAGGTGTGGACAGTGGCCAGTTTGTCCCAGGTCTTCATACAATAACCATAAAAGAGGCAAATCTTCAGAGGACCCTTTGCCCCCAGTGACATGTACAGAACCAAGTTGAATAAATACGTTTCAAACAGAAGAGCGGTGGACAGACAGTGTCCGCATAAATCTCATGTACATATATTTTTTTCTTTATGTGTGTACCATAAGTAATATGAATAAGCGACAATAAATCACGACGGTATGTTTTCTTCAAGTACCCTTCTTATCTTCCATTTCCACAAACAGACATCTGCTGAAATACACTGTACTTTTGTAAACTGCTATTCCTCTCTCAGTAAATATATACACAGTTTCAGACTTTACTCCCAGAGGGTTCAATGGAGGTGGCGTCTCTTTACAGAACAAATTATTTAAACATGTCTGAGGTAAAACTTGGTGGAAAAAGAAAGTTTTACCTGTTCACCACACTTAAAAGTCAACAGATTTCCCTCTCTGATAGCTTGTTTGCAATCACGTGACTATTAGGACGTGCAAAATTCAGATGGAGGGCAGGAAGTGATAAATCCATATACTGCGTGAATTGGAAATGGCAAGAGGTGACTACGTAACGGGGTTGGATGAACAGCAGGTATCGTCAGGAAATTGAAACTCATGTCTGCTTATAATTTAATTGATTTGCCCGGTGTGCACACGATCATCATTACAAATAACCTCATCCTCCAGACTTTGTAACATTACTAACGTAATAACGTTACACGGCAAGCTGATAAAAGCAAAGCCAGTGGACCGAATTTTTGTTGCGTGCAGTTGGGTCCACAAGTAAAACAACTGCCATCTTGTTTCTTGGCCAGGTGAGTAAATGTGTTTGAGTATAGCTGTTTTTTATATTTCATATCTCTACATGGATGGATCACTGTCAGGCTAACATTACTAGCTCACGTTAGCTAACTTTAGCTACTATTTTCTATCTACCAGGTGTCAACCATTCCAAGAAGTCAGGTGAAACGCTGTTAAAAATCAGGGTCATGGCTAAAAACATGGAGATGTTCTCACAACATGTTTTACTCACACATTTGACAGTAGTTAACTTTGCTCTTCCAGACTGAAGATGGAGGTTTTTAATCCACATCTGTCGCTGTGTCTCATACCTCTTTTCCACCAGATCTGTTCTGGTTCTTGAACTGGTTCCCCTCAGGACTCTTGGATCCTTGGTACTATCTAGTGGACCAGCATGTGTTTCCACCAGTTTTGATCAGAGCCACTGTAATCAACACTGTGTCATAAACTGAGGACGTTGCACAATGCACAACTTAAGTAAACAGTAGTAGCAAGATGGCGAATCGCTTTGAGTACCTCCAAACTTTTGTTCTGTTATGACAGATATTCGTTTTGATCCAAAAACAAGAATGGACCAACAATCAATGAGACCACTGCACGGTTATTTTCCAATTATTTCTCACTTCATTTAGTTTATGGTTAACCTAACTCGTTCCAACCTGTAGAATATGACACGCCCACTGATGCTGTCACAGTTCACACTTCAGGTTAAGAAAAAACCTGCAATTTTTGGTTCCAGCTGGGAGCCAACTTTTTTAGTTTTTGAACCAATTGATTTTTGTTCAAAATGTTCTGAATGGTTCAAAATTAGTTGCGTAAACCAGAGTGGGACCAGTGCCATGTTGGTGGGAAAGAGGTATTAGAGTATTTTTTTTTTACGTCCTTTTTTGGGACTTAAAGTGGCCCTTGTCATTTGATCGATGGGAACAGCACAAATCACAGGCATTAGTGCCATGTTTGTAGTCTTTGCCTCCAGTTACCTGCCCTCCATCTGGACAACGCATCAATATATGACGTCATATGCAAAGAAGCTTTTAAGTACTGCAGGCCATTCGGCAACCTTTAACATAACCACTGTCACCTGATGAGGATGATGTGAGAAGAGGAGTCATTCGTTGTCAAAGCAACATCGGGGCGGCAGGAGCCTAAAAAAATAAAAATAAATCAAGCAACCAACCAGAAAGTTGCCCACAATAATCATTGTAAAAATCAGCATGAGGAACTGCGTGAGAAGTGCTCTTCTCTCCCTCAACATCGACTGCTGAAGTGCCACGAAGCAAGGCACTTAATCCCCGATTGCATCTGTGCAGCGACTCAGCGGCTTGCAACATATAAGGAGATGAATAGAGGTTTAAACTGCCTGTAAAACCAACACTTATTACCTGATAGCAACACTGAAGTTAAGTAATAATCCTGTGCGAGAGCTATTTTCAGAAACAACTGCACCTCTGTCATTTACATTATAAATGAGCACCAAGAACAACAATGATGGCGAGAGTGAGTGAGATGAATTAGATGATATTGTTATTATTACATGTGTTGAAATGGGATGGAGACCCCTCGTTAGCTCTGTGGGAAAGCTCTCCCCTCGCATCATCTCTCATGTTAAATCACGCAGTAACAAACCAGCAATGCTTCACAGCTAGCCTGGAGCTCGACTATATTTACAGTGTGTGCACCAGCGTCCAACAGAGACGCCACACAGCTGATAGCCAAAGATGACATAATATCCACCCACCTCTTTGTCTCGTCTAAGACATGCACAACAGCAGAAAACCTGATTTTCATCAATAAAAGTGTAAAATAATCAGCTTGACCTGTAGAGTGTTTTCCATCAGAAAATTAAGAGAAGACAATCCAAACATTAAAACATAACACAGTGATCATATATCAAGATAAACAGTCCAAAAAATTGAGCCTTTCTAGACTACTACTGGCTACAGTTCTCAGTGTCATTATCATCCCAATAACTCCACATGAACGCTAGTTTTACTGCAAGTAAACACAGAGGCTTCAAATCCCGTCAATTTACACAGTCCGGTTTTAGAATGAAGTATTTTGTAACTCTGAAGTTGTGAGTTAATCTCAGTTGAAATGTTTCATTCCAGAATGATGGACGTCGTCTGTGAAAGGAGCAGCTCATCGATAAATATTTCAAACTAGAATTACCGCCTAATCTGCACAATATTCAAGTTTCTCTTACAGTTTATATTCATGTCAGTGAAAACATGGACGCTTCACACACAGCAGATCTATACAATCAGCACAGTTTCAAGATTAGAGTCACCAATTCAGTATCTGACCAAATGTCTCCCCTTCTGTTCCTGAGATATGATGTTAAAACATGATGATGTCACAGTGAAGGTGACCTTTGACCTTTTGGATATTAAGAGTCATGACTCCATCATTTTATCCTCTTGGACATTTGTATGAAATTTTGTCATTATAGACATGAATTCTTGAGTTGTAGCCAAAAATGTGTTTTGTGAGGTCACAGTGACCTTGACCCTAAGTGACGCTTACTATGTTTGAAATTGACGCAGCTGTTCTCCTGCGTAAATGGAGTATAAATGAGCCCTTAAAGCGAGTGTTGCCAATAACTGTAAAGTGATGGTGGGAAATAGCTTCTTCCTGAATTTTGGCCCCCTTGCTTGGACCCCACCCATCTTCAAACTCAGCCTTCACTTTGATCTCAACTGCATCTTGCACAGTTTTGGCGTCATTGTGTTGTCAAAAAGCTGCCCACAGACAGACAGACAGACGCTGTCACAGCTGGAAATGATGAATGAATTAATTGAGAAAATAATCGTCTGATTAATCAGTAAACATAGCCATTAGTCACAGCCCAAATGTTTGATATTCTCCTTTTGGAATGCAACTTTTCAACTTTACTCAGTTTTGATCGAATGCATTTTCTTTTGTCCGGACCTTCACGCTCAAGCTGAGCAAACACAAGGAGAAAGACAAGTTCTGTCCAATAGGCAATTTTCTAAAGACAGACATTCATGTTTCCACAAACTCACACAACCCTCCCAGCAGACACAGTCTCTACGCTTCATATAGGCTTTAAGGTAAAAGAAGCAGAATGTCTTGTTCTGTGTTTATTGGACACCCTCAAGGAACAAATGTGCGTTTTTTTTGTTTTTTGTTTTTTTTTACCCCGAGTCAAAATAGCGCTGTAGGGATATTGAACGACATCGATTTGTGCTGAATGCTGCGTGTGCTGAATTGCTCTCGACAGCAGCAAGTAATTGCACGGATATGCGGCGAGAACACATTCAATTACTGCAGGACAGGGGGCTCGGTGAGTAAGGTACAAAGCTGAGCGAATGAGAACAAGAACAAGGGGAGGGGAGGGAGACGGAGGGAGACGTACACAGGCAGACATTATGTGCTCTTTTAAATGTAAAGTAGCTTTGAGAATGATTTGCAAAGACTCACTGCATTGTTACTGCGTGGATATATACATATGTATATCTCTTATGATTGTGTAGTTAATAGTTAATTATCTCATCTCAATCCGAAGAGAAGCATTTAAATCTTCAGCTGAAAATCATCCCAACAGTCTGAATAAACAGTGACTCAGTCAGGATGTCCCAACCCGCCCTGCAACAGTGATTCCCAGCCTGTGGTGGGAGGTCATGGATGGGGGACTCCAAACCCCCTCTGGGGAGCCGACTGGCCTCTGAGTGAACCATTATGAGTCATATCGGAGTTAATGACATTTAAATGAGCAGCTTGTGTGTTTAAATAAAGCATGCTCAGTTAGAACTGCAGTGCTGCTGTTTCAGAGGATGTGCTGAGGATCGTGAGGTGATTCTTACATAAGGTGACTCAAATCCACCGTCTTTGAGCGTGCATCGCTCCTCCTACACGTCAGCTGGATAAATCTTTTCATCAAATTGCAGCCGTTTAAAACATCAAAATTTTTCAGAAAATACTGAAAAACATACCAACAGCAAACTGAAATCACCAGAAAGAAATGTTGGCACTGTACGTTAGGTTTTACTGTTTCATACGTATCAAAGTATACGAGCTGACTTTGTTATCTGGAGGTGGAGGGGACAGTGGATGGTGCGACAGTTCGGCGAGACACCTGCCAAGGTGCAGACCACAAAACTGGTTGTGATTTAGTCATTGCTGTGTTTTCAGCTGCTTTTTAGGCACACAACATGGGCGTCGCTATTTTTTTAGGCGAGAAAAGCAGTTGTTTGTTTACTGAGATGTGGCGGCTTTTTGTTACTGCAAATTTAGTTTTTAAGCAAAACGTGGTCTTTCCCCTAGCGAGCGGTTTTTGTGCCTAAACATAACCAAACATTATCCACAGTGAAACATAAAGTTTCAACATATGTGCTACAGTAAAACCTCCAAACACAGAGGTGAGCAGTAACTCATTACAAGTAATGTACATGAGTAAAAAAGTAGTTTTTTAAAAAAACAAATAATTTTCATGTTCCTTTCTTTTAAAACTGTATTTCTATTCTTTACTCGAGTATATTTTTGAGCCACTACTCTCCTTGTTACTTTACCACATCTGCCATTTATATCTTCTTTAAGACAAGTCTGCTTTAAATTTGGGGATCAAATGTAGAGGAGCGGAGGAGAACCTCTACTGCAGATACCAAGTTGCCAGCTGCCTGGAAGAAAAAGAAGCACCACCTGTCTTTTAACCACGATTAAATGATGACGAAGCAAAACCAAGAGCAAGAGGCATCTCTCAGCGTCAACCCCTGACCATATCTGGCCACGCTCTTTACACCAAAATCTAAAAATGTGCTGCTGTGCCTCCCAGAAAACACTGAGAACTTTGCTTTTAAAAACTCTTCTGATTTGCAATTACAGTGAAGTAAGCTGCACAAACTGTTGGTGAAAATATAGTTAGCTACCTAGCATTAGCTATTTTAATTTGCCATGCATAACATTAATCTTTACTGTTAGGATAATGACACTAACTCATCTTGTAGCTGTTGGGCTTTTAAATTGGTGCGCTTTAGATAGCAGTTAATCTAATACTGCAAACTTTAACATTACTTTAATAAAAGCAGAAGAAATCATTGTCTGACACCTGTGTGTTTTGATTAAAACACAACATTTTCCATTGGCCTGTACACCCCAAAAAATACCAAAATGGACAGTAACGTGTGCTTTGAGTAATTTATTAACCAGGTACTTTTTTAAAAATTATTTTTTGGTCTTTTTGTCTTTACCTGATAGTGCAGGGAGGGAAACAGGGGATGACACGGAGCAAAGGGTCACAGGTCAGAATTGAACTTGGGCCCTGAGCTAGAGGTCGCCTCGAGCAGGTACTTCCTTTTTTTTCTTTTTAAACTTTTATTTGAGTCATCATTGGAGTGATTGTGCTTTAATTAAGTGCAGATTTTCAGTACTCTACCCTCCACTTTGCAAATGTAAACTAACGTTTCAGGGGTTTGCAGAAACGCACAATGCTAACATTATTTCTGGCGACTGGGTTGGTAAAACAGCTTGTTCATGTTTTTTAAAAAGGCCCAATGTGATGAGAACAGGAATTAATTTTTCTTCTGGCAGAAAGTGTCTTCCATCAAGAGACTGAAAAAGTGACCATACCTGACACCTGAACCATTAGAGTCAAAATTAAGCCCCGCAGGGTGGCCGTCCTCTACTGACCAATCAGACTCCTGTTTTTTTTAGCTCTACCTTTTAGTACCAGATCTGTGTGCTAGGTACCCCAACAGAGGGGGGACCAAAAATGGGGACGGTAAGGAACGGTTCCATTGGTACCATCCACAACTTTTTACAGTGGAAAGAGACAATAAAAACGTACCGAACTGAACTGTTCCGTACTGCTCGGTGGAAACAAGGCTTTAGATGGTCTTATCTAATGTATTTTATATACAATTGTTCCCTTTTGCAGGTCGTTGTAAATTGATGCACATAACCTGACATTTAGAAGTCTTGTCTCACAGAAACAACCGATAAATCCTCCTTCCTGTAAAGCCTGGGGGCGACTTAGAACATATCCCAACACATCTAATGTTCCTCAGCACACAGAAAGCAACACAAGGTGTGTTTAAAATGTGTCGGCAAGTAAAAGTCGACCATTTAGAGCCAAAGACAAGCAGAAATTTTGGCACTTTTTTGACAAAACTGGAGATGAATTACAAGCTCCTCCATTTAAACCACCAATAAAAGCACTTATTAAATCATAATGAAAGCAGATGGTGCATTGATAGAAAAAAAACTGAGACGCTGAACATCAAAAGACGTAAAGAAAGACGAGGGGGAGAGCGGCACGGATGGACAGAGACGGTAAAAGGAGGAAAGATTATAAATAGAGGGAGAGGATGAGCAGACTGAGAGAAGAGAGGCCAGATGGACGGGAAGAATTACAAGAGGACAGTGAGAAAAGACAGAGACAGTCGGATTAAAGCGAGGGATATGGAGGGCGAGTAGCCCCTATTAGAGCTTTGTGAAGAGAAGTACTTCATTAAGCTCGGTCGATGTCGCGGCGCCGCAGACAGCATACTAATACAGATCCACATATATCCACTGTGCACCCCCCTCCCCTTCTGCCTCCCTGTATTCAAACCCTCCCGTCCTTTTAATTTCTCTTTATATTTCCAAAGATGAGGATAAGAACGGACTAACAAACTAACTAGTTCAGCTCAGGGCTCGTATTTATCAAACTTCTAAGAACTACACTTAAGACCCAATCCAGGATTAAAAAAGTTCTTTGCTGAGTGTGAGCGTTCCAGCACATTTATCAGGACACTTACTTCTACTTACAGCAAAGTGTAACATTTAAGAGCAACTCTGAACTCACTAATCACAAATCACATGCATCTGCACAGCAGGACGAGCCAATCAGACACAAGGATTTACCCGTCATCTGTCATAGCGTTTAGTCTTAAAAAATAATTATAATAAAAACAAAAACATATGTAATTTAATGTCTTCAAAAGCCTCATTCTTTTTGTGTGGAATTCTTGATACCTCAAGCAGCAATTAATGTAAAATTAACATCACCTTCATAAATATGTAGTCAACAAGTTCTCATCACATCTCGTCAAATACGGCTGCTTTGTCAGAGGACCTACACGCCTAAATATGACACACTATGTACCCTCCTGTGTCTGCTCTGGATGTTAAGGGACGACATGCCAATTTATGCTCTTTACATGCATTTTGTCTTTTCAAAATAAACTATTTTTTTGTTTTCTCAGGAAATGTTCAGTTTCTGCTCGTTACATGCATACAGTCTTTATCGAAATAAAACTACAACGTAGGTAAAACACTTTGTATTTTAGGTTGACTTACTTAAGTTTAGGCAACAACTCATGGACATCATGGTTTGGCTTCAAATAAGTACAGCTTTTACTAACTTAATGTAATGTCATGTGACATACGTCACTTGTGTAGCATGCTACACATACTAGCACAGAACATCATAGAAAAAACATCAAATAACTCGGCTGACATTTGGTTTCACACTGGAAAGGAACAGCAGGCGAAAGTCTGGAGTTTCTTGCTCTTTATACTATGGTAGCTGCCTGATGCATATCATACCGCCAATCACTGACAAAACGGCTGTATTTGATGCGTTGAGTGAGAACGGGTTGATAAAGTGTAAAAATAGAATTTAATTAAAAGGAAACTGGCTGAAATGGAAACAAAATTTACTGTAAAAATTCTGCTGCGGGTGGAAAAGGTATGTTCAATAGATGGAACGTGATTAAAAACAAAATGAATTCCAGATTTTGTTGTTGTTTGTAGCACTGCTACATTAAAAAAAAATTGAGTTACAGTTCAGTTCCATTTTTGACTTTTATCTTTCACTTGAGGTTTTCTGATATTTAATTTTTACTCTGTAAATCTGTCAATCTGGAATGCTTTTATACTTAAGCTTGAAAAGGGCTATTTAAAAAATATTCTTCGTCTTCATATTACTGTTATTATTACTAACGATGCACGATAATAGTGGCACGTCATCGGTATTGGTATCAGCCAATATCAGCTTTAAAATGAGAATCGTCCAACATGCTTTTCTTAATTTGCACAGTGAATGAATATCACAAACACTGAAAAGTATTGTATTTCATTGTTGGTGGGGCATCACGATAAGAGTATGTATGCACAATATGATGTTAATTCCACTACAAAAGAGACTTGATGACCATTAAAATAAAGTTCAAAGTTTCACTTTCAGTAAGTCTGATACACACGAGCCCTGGTTGTTTGCAGTGTTGTAATTACAAGTGAATGTGTTCGGTCTGTTGAGACAGAGATAAGGCTGCTGAACTGTCATTCTATCACTATACGCTGATGACTGGCTATTCTACACCTGCAAAAACCCATCAGTGTGAGCTGTGTAAACCAAAGCAGGGGTGTTTTAAGTTTCAGTGGTGATGACGATGTGTTTTGTGGTGTGGTGTGTGTGGTGAAAAAAGAGAGAAAAAGGTCCTCTTTGACAGTTTTACAGCTCATACAACTATAAATAAATAAAATTCAGAGATCCACAAAGAGATCCTTGGTTTTCTTTTTGTTATGGCCTTTCTACCTACATTTTATCTTCAAGTTTGATATTTTGAAACCATTTCTTTTCTTGTTTTTTCATGAAATATTATCTGACTTGATGGTTGAAGTAGTTCACGTGTACAAGTTGTTGTTAGAACAAACTTGGAGGTGGTGTCTGGCTTTACGGAGCATCTTCTGTCTGCTCCAGATCCTCTTTCTTTTTATTTTCACTGAGAAGGAGAGTTGTGTTGTAGGTCCCAGAAGAAAGTTAAAGTTCAGTATCGCAGTATTAGCCATGGAGGTTTTGGGCAAATCAGGAGTGTTATCGGTCTGTAGCCAATCAGATCCTCCCAGAGTCTCTGTGGACTTGTTCTCGCTGTCCTCAGTTTGTTTTGCGCGTGCCTTGCACAAAGCCCAAATCAGCATCCTTTCTGTTTTACACTGATGTGCTTGTGTCACAAGACAGGCACAAATCTTGTTCTCACACACACTTGCAT
Organism: Cephalopholis sonnerati; assembly: GCA_019142605.1. Lineage (NCBI taxonomy): Eukaryota > Metazoa > Chordata > Actinopteri > Perciformes > Serranidae > Cephalopholis > Cephalopholis sonnerati. The sequence goes on along the minus strand of JAGQAX010000002.1, from coordinate 3,153,389 downwards.
ACACACACTCTGAGCCAGCGTCTAAATCTACTCCCAAAGAGCATCTTCAGTGTCCGCCCTTTTATCAATAGCTAGCACAATTAGCGTCTTTCAGCATTGACTTTCCATAGTTTTTTTTTGCTAGCGTTCTTGGCCATTAGCCAACGGAAGCTAGCTAACAATATGACGACTGCTTGACCCCCTCCAATCCATGAACTTTGACCTCTTCAAAGGAAAGTTGCCTGTTATACCCACTCCTGAACCGGGTATTTGTAGTAGTGCTGCGTCATGGTGTTCTGCTGCACGCCTTTGTTTTTAAACTGAAATATCGTGTACACCAGCACCAGGATGCACAGCGACAGAATGCAGGGGATCACCACGGCGATGGCGTTGACTGTCGTCGGGACGTCGTTGATAGTTGCCATGATGTCCACGTCGTCGAGGGGCAGCTGGCGGTCTCCGCGGTTACCCTTGCTGCCGGAGTGCTCCATGTCAGACTGGTCGCAGCCCATCCAGTCGCGTAAAATGGACTTGGGGTAGCCGGGTTCCACTGTCAGCTTCTGGTTGTCGAACTTCCAGTACTCCTTCCCCTTGTAGAAGTACGTGTAGTCTGAAGATGGGAGAATGAGAAAGAAAGGTGGGTAAGAGATAAAGGAAAGAGAACAGATAAAGGAAGTTAGTAGGTTGATTTTTGTGACGGAGACAAAGTAAATATTAACATCAATACATTAAAGGGAACCTTTAATGTGGTGTCCTTAATTTCTGTTCATGTCTGTAATTTTACAGTGTTGAAGTTCATATTAAACACCAAAGTTTCAAACAGTGAGGTCAGTGTATGTAAAGGTGAGCACAGCTCTGGATACCCAGTTTCCAACAATTTTTTTATACTTTCGAGACGTCAGATCGTGACGGATTTCTTTATATGTCCCCTCCTCTGGGCTTGCTATTGTGTTTACATTACATACACTGCTACATGTAGCTACATGCTAACATTGGGGAAAAGTAATATTGGTTACGGATGCTGTTAATTTCTCTCTGATTTCAGATCATGTTCCTGCTGGAACATTGTGAAGACTTTGGTTTAGAGGCTTTTATTGAAATTTGTTGAAATAATACATGACTTAAAAGATGAAACGTAAGAAAGGGGTAGAGACATGTAAGTTTTACTTCTACCTACTCCTTTTCGGACACTGTTATTTTACTCTTGCTGTTTTTAAATATGTTTTTTTTTTGTTGGTACGAAATAAAGTCATTGATTCATATTACTACGAGCAGGGAACTCCACCATGTTTCCTCAGTCTGTTAAAAGCTGACTGTGAGGAGACACTTCAGTCCTTCTCTCTTTAAGAAAAGCTTTCTCTTTAACTAAAAAACATCCATCAGTGTCCTCAGCTCCCTCTGTCAGCGCTGGCAGATCCCTGTGACGCAGAATCTCATTAGAGGCAATAACATTTCTGTTGTGACACGGCGGTTACAGGCAGCTACAGTATTTCAGTCCCAGCAGTGGCTGTTTTTATTGAAGGGCAATATTATGTAATGCCTGTGAGACAGACACTGTAGCTGGAAGACAAATGGGATGGTATGTGAGAGGGAGATACAGAGGGAGGGAGGGAGGAGGAGAAAACATGAAGTGATTCAACCTCACAGTCTCACACACTCAGGCAGATGTGATGGAAAGCTAAAATAAGTGCATGTGCGCTAATATTAGTATTTTATTGAATATCATGTTGTCTTGCTTCCTTCTATTCATTTGCACTTTTTCCCTGAATAAAGTGTTTTGTGTATATTTAAAGGTTCAGTGTGTGAGATTTAGGGGGATTTAGTGGCGTCTAGCAGCGAGGATTGCAGATTGCAACACGCTGAAACTTCTCCTGGTTAGAATTCCTTCAGTGTTCATTGTTCAGGAGGTTTTTACTGGGAGCCGAGTTATCAACAGAGGTCTCTTCCTCTCTGAAACAAACAGACCAGCTGATTAAATGAAGTAAATACACTGAATAAAGCAGTTTCACAGTTTCTGCTGCTGGTTCATTGGAGGTTCAGGCGCTATGTAGGCGCTATATAAATAAAGTTTATTATTATCATCATTACTGTTTGGTATGTTTGAGATGGGCTGTTAGCTTAGCACTGCTAATCTGTGCTCACCTCTTTTCTCTGATAACTTAAGATCCAGACATTCAGGAGGTTTTTACCAGCACTGACATATGTTCAACAGTTTCTACAATCAGGCCTCCACCTCACCATCCTCACCATCTCTCCAAAATATTCATTTGCATGGGTCAAAGTTTCTCTCATCAAGTCTGTTTTTATAGATCACAGCTTCTCCATGGGAGGTGGTGTACGCCTAATTTAAGTATATCATATTAAACGTTTTTAGAGCAGTGGCTTCCAACTGGTGGGTCCTGTTCCAAAATGGGGTTGCAGGTCCATTCTGAATGGACTGCAAGTGACTTGCAAATGTGTCAAGCTTGTAAAAAACACTTAATTTTAACAGCCGTACATTTTTGGCACAAAGTTTCTTTTCTTAAGTGCCGTTTCCTGCTGTAGAGTGAGCGAATAGTGGACAGCGACTTGACAGAGACAGTGAACTAGCTCCACGACATGGCCAAATGCAAGTATGACGCTGAATGTATTAAACTGTGTGGACCTTGAACTGGCTGGAGCAGTTGGGAACCACTGGTCTAGAGTTGGTGTTTGGTTTGTCCGTTCTGGGCTACTGTAGAAACATGGCGGTGCAACATAGTGATCTCTGTAGACGAGGACTATGTAGATATAAATGGCTCATTCTAAGGTAACAAAAACACAAAGATTCTTATTTTCAGGTGATTACACACTAAAGAAAACACACTTATTGTATTACGTTCCATTTCTGCCAATATATCCCATAACTCCCCCGACACACTGGAGCTTTAAATATTTGTTCAGTATGATTATTAATTTAAATCTGATATCCGAACCTCTCTCGCACAGTAACACCTCGACAGCAGAGAGGTTATTAAAACCACATTTGAACTAAACTAAAGATGGCAGAGAATGACAACAAGGATATCCGGCCCAAGGATACACACACACACACACACACACACACACACACACACACACACACACACACACACACTTGTCTGTAGCCTCCGAAGTCCCTGCAGGACTGCTTCTCATCTAACACCAAGACACCATGCCCGACCGACCATGTCACCGCCTCTGATCTCTCTCTCACACACACACGCTCCCTCTGAGGCCGCCGCAAGGTCATGAGGTCACGACTCGACAAGTGGAAGTGATGATGGGCACTATGTGTGAGTGTGTCGCCTTTGCTTGTGGAGGATAAACACTGTGTTGAGGAAGAAGTAATTCAACGTGAATAAAATGAATCATAAAGAGGCCGACTAACCGTCTGTCTGTCTGCAGCTTCAACGAACGACCAGTTAACTGACTGATTGACCGACATTTAGTTGTGTTCAGGGCTGGACACAGATATTCAACTGTTTGGATATCATCCATATCATCATCTTAAGGTTACACATTTAGTTCGAAATCCTGCGTCACTGTCAAACAGCAGCAGGCAGATGATGACACGCAGCTGAGGGACAGACGGTGATGATAATGTTATTTACTCAAAAATAAATCAGCAGTGTGAAAATATTTTGGATTTCTAAGAAAATACAGACCAACTGACTGCACATGCCGCATGAACACAATGCCGTCACAAGATAAAACAGGACGTACTTGCCTGGCCGGACATCTCATCTCGCTAACTTCTCACTATGCCAGCATTAGCTGCTCTTATTCAACAATGTTTGGCTGAAAAAACATGCATGCAGACTGAAAATCAGCCATGTTGTTCTGTCAAGAGATGCAGTAAGTTAAACTGACGCTGAGTAAGTAAGTACAAATAATACGTGTAATTTGTGAAGCTGTGAGTGGAGGACAACTCACCAGCTGCTAGGCTAATTTATATAATGTAAACATGCTGAAGCTAAGGCAGACATCTCTACGGCTGATATCAACACTTGGCAACTTACACCAAAACAATCTATACTGATAAACAGAATTACAGGTGAGAGGAAGAACGTGTAGTTTTGATTTTGAGGTGAACTGTCCCTTTAAAGTTTAAACTGTTCGGACTGTGCTGCGTGTATAAATGTCTCTTATGTGTGATGATGCACAGACGGTGAAACTAGACTGAATACTCACATCCCTCCCTGCTGATGAAGGCTCCTTGCGGTGCGTCCGGTATTCCCTTCCACACAGTGATGGTTTTCGGGTACCCTGGGTCCACAGTGCGCTTCTCCTCGTTGTAGCGCCAGTACTTGTCCCCTTTGAAGAAGTAGGTTTTCCCAGCCGGCTCCCAGCGCAGCGCCGTGTCGATACCATCTTTCGGGAGGGAGCTGTCCAGCTCCACCAGGCTGTGAGGGTAACCAGGCTCAGCCGTCACCTCCTTAAACACCCAGTACTTATCACCTGGAAGGTGAGGGAAAATACAAGTCAGGACTTAAATCACATTATACATATTTTCAGTTATTATCTCAAGTTTATTGTCAAATTCTGTTTTTTAAGGTGCACTTAAAGCCACAGTCTCTTAGTTTAATATTTACAAGTGATTATTTAATGGATGAAATCCAGGATCCAGATCAGCAAAATGTGTCTGCCAAGTTCTGTGTTCACAGAGATATCCTGCTGGCAGACAGACAATGTAAAAACATGACCTCCTTTAAACTGTCAGAACATAAACATAACCTTTAGAAACACATCTAATTATGTTTCCTTTTTAAAAAGAACATAAAATAGTGAGGTCACAGTCACGGTTACACTGTACTACAACACTGCAGCTTCTTTCTACTTCACTGAGAGAACCATGCAGATTACACAGCTCCTCTGCAGCTTTGTTCAATATCCACTTCTTATTGTTCAGAAGATAAATGAGGGAAAATATAAAGAGAGATTCAAAACCGCTGGTTAAATCATAGAACTACTCTATAAAAGCTCTTTTACTGTGCAATTAAATTAGCCTGACTTGACAGCAACTCCTTTTAATAGCCTGTACTCATCATCTGAAAGAAAAAACAACATATGGGAATAATGAATACAAACACAGACACTAATAGCTTTCCTCCAGGCGCTTAATGCAGCTGGACTCAGCTGTAACTTCTTTAATAATAAACTGAACACATTACTGAGAACATACTGGAAACATAAGCAAAGGCTATGGACCCTTTTAGGGTGCTTTCACACCTGCCCTGCTTGATTCGGTTCAATTGAACTCAAGTTGGTTTGCCCCCTCAGTGTGGTGTGTTTGGGCAGGTGCGAACACAGCAATCGCTCTCAGGTGCACACCAAAACAATTGGACCAAGACCTTCTTGAAGAGGTGGTCTCGGTCCAGTTACAACCTCGATCCGAACCAACTGCAGTCACATGACACATTGTTTGGGTTAAACCTGAGCATGTTACAGTCCTGGAGGATTATTAATGTTAATTATTAATCAGCCATGTTGGCTGAGAAGTTTAGATTTAAAACTTTTCAATCAAAAGCTCCAGAACATTTACTAACAAAGTAAAAAGTCTAATGTTTCTCTCTGAGATGTGGTGTAGATGTGGAGTAGAAGTTTAAAGCAGTATAAAATGTAAGTACTTTAATGAAGTGCCCCAACACTGTACTTAAGTGCAACGCTTGAGTGAATGTTCTCAGCTATGTTCCACCACTGATGAGAGTTATTAAGGACCTCTCAGCTGTCGTGCCTTAAGGCCCAGACACATCAAACTGACCTCAGAGAACCAGCGGCAACAGAAGCCCCCTGATGCGTCACCTCACGTCGACTATGTCTCTGCCAAAATGTTGCACATGAACACACCACAAAGACTTCAACCAACCGCCAAGGAAATAATTATCCATGCCAGGACACAGCGGTAGTTTGTATTAGTCACTCAAATAAAATAAATTAATGTTATTTATTGTGAAATATTACAGTTACACATTGTAACTTGAAAATAATTTGCAGTGTGTGGTTTGCAGAAACACACAATACCGATGTTTTTTTCTGGTATTTGGAGTGATGAGATTATTTCTGTGCAAGTGCACTTAATTTTGGAATACAGTTCTTCTTCAACCTAAAAAGTAGAACATTATGGAGATCAGATGAATTATTTTTCCTTGAAATGTTAAGTTCAAATATTGAGTAGAAATCATCTTTTAGATTTTATTTTGAATCTTCATTAAGGCCCTGACACACCAAGCCACCAGTCGGCCGCGCTGAGCATCTGTCTCCTTAGTTTTTGCAGCGTGTCATACATCGTTGCTCCTCCTTGGCTCTTGTCAGCTTTTTTCAGTGTTCATGTGCGACTTTTTAAGGCCCAGACACACCAAACTGACTTCAAATAACCAGCAGCAATGAAAGCCGACTGCGTTACCTGACTTCAGTGTGTCTCAGCCAAAAAGTTGTACATGAACACACTCCAAAGACCACAGCTGATCAGCAAGACCGCCTTGATGCTAGTTAGCCAGTTAGCACATTAGCAACACAATCCAGTGTTGAAAGAACAGAGCACATTTACGGTGTGCCAGTGAACAATAACACAAACCATCAGAAAATGTTTCTGCTATAGACTTCAACGGATAAAGAAAAATAATCTGACCTTACATAAAAAGTTTGTTTTGGTCTCACTCCCTCTGGACTTTAGCTGTTTGTTTACTTTCCTCACTTCCGTTTCTCTTCTCATGTGCTGAACCACCAATCAGAGCGATTCATTCACCCACGAGCTCCACAGTTACTGACACCGATTCACCATGCCTAATCAGCGAGAAATAAAGCCGACTAGCACTGATGAGGGCCCTGGACGCTAACTGACGACTCAACATTTAGGGACGGCTGATCGCTGGCTTGGTGTGTCAGGGCCTTTAAAGGCTCTGGATTATTTGTAGTGCTTTTTTTGTGCAATGCACCGCCTACATCATCTTCACTGTAAAAATATAGGATTTCAAAGCGAAGCCCCGTGAACCAGAAAAGCTGCTTGAAGTTTTTGGTGTCATCCTATGTGAGCTCATGGAGAAGAGAATTACCTGCACACAAAACACACACGTGTTCTGCCCACACGTGTCCACATTGTGTGCAAGAGGCATTACTGAGCGTCTTCGTGTGTCACTGTGTGTGTATGTGTGTGTGTGTGTTACAGTCTGGTTGAGCTGTGTCATTGTGTGTCTGTGTGTGTGAGTGAGAGAGTCGGCAGCTGAGAGAGCAAAGCTATTAATATCTGCTCCTGGCTGGCTGCGATAGCAGGACACTCCATCAGAAGATGTCGGTGTGTGTGTGTGTGTGTGTGTGTGTGTGTGTGTATGTGTGTGTGTTACAGAGAAACTGAGAAAGAGTGAGATAGAGATGGAAGCAGAGAGAGTGACTCCACAGTCAGCAGCCGGGGGATGAGGGAGGTTTCATACATGGACTAAAATTCTATTACTTTAGGCTGGGTGCTCCCCGCCGCAGTGCCATTCTCTATTTCACACTTTATTAAAAATATTTTCAGAAGCAGGAGGAGGGCATGTCGAGAGCAGGTCAGGGTCTACTAACACTGGAGCAGATGGTAGACGAAGATTTGTTTGATAAAAGTTTCTCTGCTGAAGACTCGACCCAGTCGACAGAAGAAAATGTTGACATTGTAGGTTTCTGCACACCCTGGATATGTCAGATTTACACATTTTATACCTAGCATATCGACGTTTTTAAAATGAGCATATGAGCTGACGTTATCATTGGGAGGTGGAGGGGATGGCAGATGGTGTGTCATTTAGGCAAGACGTCTGCCAAGCTGCAGACCACTGCTGAAGACCAACAAACAGCAAAAACGGCTGCTTTTAAATAAGTCATCACTGCGTGTCGGGTGGCTTCTTAGCCCCCAAATGTGTTTTTTTTTTTTTAAGCGACTTGTGGCTGTTTTTCCAGGCAGGGATAGTGGCACAAAATAAACAGTTGTATTTTACATAACATTGGTGCTTTTCCAGCGAGAATTGTGCCCCAACAGGACAATTTTAAACCAAAACATGATCTTTTCCAAACCATAACCAAATGGTTTTTGAGCCTTAATCCAACCACACATTAGCCACAGTGTTGTTAAAGAGCTTTGATGTATCTGCTGCATAATAATGTAACATATGTAGTTTGCAGAAATGTTTTTTTTTTTTTTACTGATGATTGGTTTAGAAGACTGTGAGCAGACCTAGTGAATTTTTTGAGTGGCTTTGTGAGAAAAAACTCACCAGCTAAACATACGCGTTTATATTTGTATCGTATTATATCAGATTGCACTGTACGTACGTTTTTGAAAACAATGCCACTGAAATTTCACTGAAAGTTGTGCACCAGTTTGACAAATATAACACCTTTGTAGATATGTCTGGACCAAGTGGCAACCTCTGGGACTGAAAAATAAAGCCAACCTGAAAGTGCCAAAAATTGCAGTTCCTTGAATGTCCACTTGAGACTGTCTCCAGAAACCAGGTCATCTTTACAGGCCCCCATGTTAAAATGCCCAACTTTATAGCAGAAATAAACATGTTTACAGCCTGGTACAAAAAACTGTTTTGGTCTCTGAAGCTATATGACAACTGTATGATGGCTGAATTTTTATATAACTCAACTATTTACAAGTTATTAAGGCTTTAAGTTACGCATAATTAAGGGAAGGCTGCTTCAAGTGACAGGCTGTCGCTCCTCTGACTCCCGAAAAACAAGATGGTGACAGCCTAAATGCTTCAACATGCAAATCCACAAACCGATTTGTGATGACACAGAAGCCAAGCCCATCATTTTAATACAGTTTATGGTCTGCACACCCATAAGACTAAAGGCCTAGTTCCAGACAGACCTCTGATACACTGATGTTGAACATGTAGAATAATGTTGAACACATGTTGACATTTTTCCTTGTACCTTTAAAGAAGACAAATTTGCCATCAGATCTCTCGTAGGCAGCGTCGATGCGAGGCGGCAGGCCCTTCCAGAACTGATCAATCTGCATGGGATAACCCTCCTGCACCTTGTTGTTCCTCAAACGCCAAAACCACCGGTCCTGCAACACAACGAGGCACAAGTTAGAGTTAGGCACAATTCAGTGGGTATTGGAGATGGCTGTAATAAACCCACAGAAACTTTATAATCTACAACTCCAGTGGTTATTAAATATAAGAGTCGAAATGAGTCTGAAACGATTGGGAAGTGGATATGAGAACTGTATTTTACTGAGCTGCAGTTTGGATCACAGCTGAAAGTGTCTGCCTTCATATGTGAGACAGATCTGGGGATTAATTTGTTTCAACTGTTCATTCATCATTTTTAGCCAATTTTCTGTTTTGTCAGTTTCTTTTAGCTAACTAACTTTATATCAACTAATTAATAGTTACTTTTAGCTAGCTGTTTCAACTATTTATTCATCACTTTTAGCTAACTAATGCTGTTTCAACAATTTGTCAGTTAATTTAAGCTAGCTGTTTCACCATTAGCAATCACTTTTGGCTAACTAATGCTATTTCCATTGTTTATAATCAGTTTATCCATCACTTTTAGCTCAACTCAGCTTTATTTATATAGCACCTTTCATACAAACATGCAGCCCAAAGTGCTTCACATAGCTAACTAATTCTATTTCAGCAGTCCCAGCCAAAAACTACTGATGGCGTAGTCAGTGGTGTCACATTTCCTTAGTTAAGATTTCAAACTCTAACCCCTGTGGCTTCATTCTGAAGGGCCACTTCTCAGTCGAGGGCCAATTAGGTGTAGGGCCAAGGGGAAGAACTGGGACTGGGCTGCTCCCTCAGCTTTTCTTTGGACACTATCAGGGACTGTCATGTGGTTCAGTCCTAAAGGTATTTGCCATTTTTCCTCTGTAATTTATTTCCCCCAAATCTCTAAGAAAAGAAAGAGATGCTAACTCTTGCACACACTGCTGCAGCGAAATGAATAACGTCCAGCCCATAACTCACATGAAGTATTATGGAGGTGGATAAAAGAAGAAGACTTGAAAAAGAAGACTGAAAACAATGAGTGAGAGGGAACGACCAGACGGACGAACAGACGGGAACAAAAGACAAAGATAAGAAAAGAGAAGTGATGCAAGGTATAAGGAAGAAATAAAGGAAGAGGAAGGCAGGAGGAAAGAGTTGTTAAAAGGAGAGGAAGCAGAGAGGAGAAAGAGGGAGGAAGAGGAGGAGGAGAAGAAGGCAAGCATCAATCTTAGCTCATTATCATTTGGCTTCGGTGAATCTAGGACACAGCCAAGCACAGTCCCCACTGAGCACTACACACACACACACACACACACACACACACACACACTCACACTAACACACACAAACACACACCCTCCATCTCAAATGATCCGACATCATCCACTGGCCGCTAATGCTTTTCTGTGTGAACCCAAAGAGAGGGAAAAAAAGAAAATCAATGCTTCACATCTAGCAAAAGAAACCATGAGTGTTTCTCACCGAGGAAACATCCCATAATGAGTGTCTCCTTTCAAACGCCCACTGGCTCTCAGTGCTCTTTATGTCCTAATACGCCTCTGTCCCAGAGTTAAAGGGAAAAGAAAATCGGCCTTGTTTTTGTGATCGATGATGATGATGCATTTTTTGAAGTTATAGAAAGGCTTTTCTCTCAGGGCCATAAACTCCCTCAGCACACGATGCCACAGTCCGCCGTGCTACCACACGTCCTGCAACATCGCTCCAACTCTGAGAGGAAGGTGTTTGGAAAATTAATCTAATGGCTCTTAAGAAGCTGTATTTGTATCTGCCAAACAGACAAACGCAGCCCCTTTATTACACGAGGCCGCAGCAGAGGGCTTCAGGAAACAAACACAGGATTGTGTTTTGTCGTAAAACAAGGTGACATCATTCAGCAAGGTGCTGCATTGACCAATCAAACAGATGTTGTCTTCAACTGTGTCCTAAACTGTCCTCGAGTTTTGGCCTCAGTTCAGCATTTTGGCATGAAACCATCAGTGCGTTCTAATATCCATGCCACCATACTTGTTAGTATCCTGAAAAATGATGTAGTGTGTCTCAGTACATAGTAGGGCTGCCTCTGACTACGTATTTTCATGGTCGACCGATTGTCGTCATTTAGGGCCATTAGTCGGCTAGTCACCTACATGTTTACGATAATTATTAAATTATATATTTTGGGCAGGGCAACACAATGGTTTGAGTTGGAAGGTCTGACAAAGAACAGTATCAGTAACAAAACCGTACTAATGAACCTTCATTAATATAGGCCTATATTTTATCTCCAAGTGCACGTCACACACTGAGCGAGCCGCCTGTTAATGACGCTGTGGGCTAATGGGCATGTAGCTACTTCCATGTTTCACATGATACGTCATGTTTGTAGTGGACCAATGAAGATGAGTTTACATATCACCTTGGGTTGGTCCTTCACCTTCTCAAAATGATCCCACACTTTGGATTTCCTGCCCCACATGTTATTAACTAGCCTGTGGAATAACCGCAGGTACCAGCCCTGGAAATTAGGGGCCGTACACATGCCGCATCTTTAACCGCTTGGAAAACACAAGGTCTGACGAGCCCAAATACACAGTTTGTCAAATGCAGTGTATTAAAAATACCACAATGTTCTACTGCAGCCCAGTTGCCAGAAGAAAATCTGTTTTTTCCCGCAGACAGGAGAGAAGGTGGATGGCTCCAACAAACCCTGGACTTTCACCTGGGAGCCTGCAGTTCACTTCGGTGTGACTGTTGAGCCAAACCATGATGTTTTTTTCTCAACCTAACCACATGCTTTTGTTGCATAAGGAATTAAATGGAAATACGAGGTGTTTTACTGACGCTGCAAGTTTATTTTGAAAAAGACTGCATGCATCTAGCAAGCAGAGACTACACATTTCCTGTGAAAACAGAAGTGTGTTTTGAAAAGACAGAGGTGGGATTTGACATGGCATCCTGGAACGTCAACAACAGATGCAGGAGGAAGTTGGGATGAGAACTCGTTGCCTGGTCTGTGATTGGGTCTGAGAGGGTGGAAATGCAAACATAAGTGCAGTGCAGTATGTATAGCTTTAGCTCCAACTTAAACCTGCTACAACTTTCTTTTCTGGCGTCTTGTTTTCAGCTAAACAACTTTGACAAGTTTATTCTGCAGACTTGTTAGCAAACAGTTTATTTCCACATCCAACTTTTCCTCTGAAAACAACTCTGTGAGCAGTGACAGTGAACCACAGCAGGAAAGTTTTGGGCCGGACAGATAAGCAATGAGCTGAAACTCACTATAAAAGCTGTCAGTAATTTAAAAAAACTTGCACCTGTTCTCGTCAGGCGCTGGCTTGCAGGCAGACATAAAGACAACTTAAGTAACAGGCAGTTTTCCGAAATGTGAGCCATCAGTTTATGATGTAAACAGCTCAAACGGATCTTTGCTTTCCTTGTAATGTGAGGAAGATACACCCCCACATATTTTACAGATATCACAACTGACGTCTCTACTTGTTCATAATTTTGGGTAGAATGCCTTTTCAATAGACAGATTACGTTAGACAGTGGGAGGTGAGCGTGAGCGTGAGCCAACTGACCCACAAAGACATTCCTGAAATATATCGTCACAACTTCTTACTACCCTCAACACCAACCTACACACCTGCACGCTGCTAAGCAGGTAGTGACCCAGTTTGAAAGAGCTGATCCACATGAAACGTATATATGCAGTATATATGCACACCTGAGCCTAAAATAGCTCCGGCTATATCTCATTTAGACCCACTGCAACTGTGGCAGCTGCTCATTTCTCCCAGTCTGACTCCTCTCTGTTGTAATGATGCACTTTGTTAATGTTGCTACGGCTTCAGTCACTATGACATCTGAGGTGACCTCCGTTAAAACAACGGTCTGCTTCTGTTGTGCCATTTTATCATGTTTTACTCAGTGTATCTTAAATGTAAATATAATGCACAGCAGACATGTAGCACAGATGGTGTGTAGAGCTGGTCTGATTTTTTTTATGTTGTGTGTATGACAGAAACTGAGAGTTGATCACCTTAAACACATGCTCGTCTTATTCTCTGCCATCTAGTAATGAAATGTATGCAATAAATTACCTTTTATCAAGTAATTAAAGGAGCTTGGGCGGCAACTCTCTGACTCTCACAGTCTGCTTTATGTTGTTTTTAAATGTCCATTTGCCTTATCCTCTCAAAATGCCTGTCTGGTGGCTTTAGCAGAAAATGGACCAGCTAGGAGGATCACCTACTCTTCACACTCTATCTACTCATCAGAGAAGCTCCCTCCTCCGGCTGGGAGGAAGGACAGACAGCCCGGCACGGAGCCTGTCAGCTCCCTCTCCTTCTCTCCCTGCCTGCAGGGCGACACTGACAGCACCCTAACCTCATCCCCTCTGTTTTACTAGGCCAGTCATGGCCGAAAGTCACCAGGCTACAGCAACAGCAACAAAAGATGATAACAATCAGTCATTCATTCATTTTCCGTAACCACTTATTACCACCTGTTAGGAGTCGCGGGGGGGGGGTGGAGCCTATCCCAGCTGACACTGGGTGAGAGGCAGGGTTCACCCTGGACAGGTCACCAGACTATCACAGGGCTGACACATAGAGACAGACAACCATTCACACTCACATTCACACCTACGGACAATTTAGAGTCACCAATTAACCTGCATGTCTTTGGACTGTGGGAGGAAGCTGGAGCACCTGGAGGAAACCCACGCTGACACGGGGAGAACATGCAAACTCCGCACAGAAGGGCTCAGTATATGATATTTCTACTATATAAGTACCAAGTCCAACCCATCAGATTTCTCTACATGCGGGTTCCCTTTTCATATTTACACGTCAAAGTGGCTACCGGGACATCACATCTTAGGCTGCTGTCAGACCTGTGGTTGTCTCCTTTGGTCTGAATCAGGGACTCATGTTGTTCCAAAGTTGTATAATTGCCTAGAGTTGGTTGGTGTTCTCACGGCAGCATTACAAGCGGACCAGATCAAATGCCTTGTGTCAGAAAGCTGCTCTTGATTGGTCAGAATTTCCATGTGGGAAAAAATCCAGGAAGTAAAGCAAACGTTGAAGAAGAGTACACTGTCAAGATAAATGTGACACTTTCTAATGTCACAATGGAGGGACAACTACGCAGGTTGATTTTAGCGCTGCTCATCGTGGACTATATTGCTGTCATTGTTCATTTGAGTCAAAGCATACAGTTTGAAAACGAGGCGCGGCTCCAACTAGAAAACAATGTTTTGATGCATTGGATGTGCTGAATGTGCATATTAAGGCAGTACAGGAGGAGGCGCACATTAATAATCCTCCAGGACTGTAACATGCTCATGTTTAACCCAAACAATGTGTCATGTGACTGCAGTTGCTTCAGATCCAGGTCGGAACACGTTCTCACCACAAACCAACTGCACCAGAGTTCCTTTGGAACCAGACTGAGACCACTTCTTCAAGAGGGTGTAGCCCCTGAACTAAAAGTAAGTAGACAGCCCTAACTTATTATTTGTCACCAGACTTTTGTTGATTAGTGAAACAGAGGGAACCAGGGTAAGACAGGCCGGAGGACAGACAGACAGACAGAGAGGGGAAAAGAGAAAATAGATAGTTTGTCAGGAATCCACCAGAGAGGAGACAGACGGGTATGGACAGGTGAGCAGATAGAAAAGAGACGCACATCAACAGGCAGGACAGCGGACAGACGGAGAGTTAGACGGGTCTGTGACCTTTTCTAACATTCAGTTTAAAGATCAGAGACATCAAAATGGATTTTTCTTCCTCTTCTACGCTGCTCCTCAGTGTGTAACTTCCCCTCTCTCACACACACACATACATGTATGATATTTCACACACACACACACACACACACACACACACACACACACACACACACACACAGTCCACCTCCATAATAAAACTATATTGGGAGCACATACCTGCTGCTAATGATCACAGGCTAGATGGTTCCATATGCCGCTGGGTTAAACCTCTCATCTGCAGAGCCGTGCAGCACTATGAGACCACACATTTTTAGCACGGGCAGCTCCGGTGGGAGTCGAACCCGTAACGCTGGCAGTGTCGGAGCGACCTGTTACCTCCTGAGCTGCAGAGCGACCTTACCTCGCTAACAGCCACTTAGGCCCTGAATCCTCCCCACTTAATGTTCAGTTAAGCTTTATCTGAATCCCCCAGTGCCACCCTGTTTTATAGAGCAACTCAGGGCCGTATGACTCACCCTCTGCAGCAGCTAACACCCGTTTAATTACATACACAACACTGTCCTGCTCTCCAAAAGGAGTGTGAGGGTCTGCATCACAACTGTTCATATCTGGCAGGAACATGCACCCTGGATACTTTTACAAGTTGAAAGTTTAAGGAATTCTGTATTTATGATTAAAATGATTTCACCTCCAGATGCACTCTGAGTGATGAGAGCTCATGGACTCAGTTCACAGGGAAGATTTCTACGAGGTCACTAAGCTCAGAAAAGACATGACGACGTAGTGATCTTGAAATATTTACTTTGGCCACAGCTCAACTGCACCTGAGGAAAACTGTAATCAACTACTTTGATTACTCAAAGTGTTACTCATAAAATGATGATATTATAATCTTTAGGATATATCTAATCAGTAAAATATTAGGAGGCAATAAACACGTTCACAGGAAACTAAAAGGAAATGAAGTGATATAATGAGACAAATCAAAGATGCGTAAAACACACACAAGTTACACACTGCATCTACTGAGGTAAATTTATCCAAACACACACTTAAACGTCTCAACAAAACAAAAATCAGAGGCAGCCTGTAGTGACTTTACAGTTCATTTATGGTTAAAGGGGCTCTGTGCAAAATTCAAAGCGATAAATTGTCTGCACACGGTGCACAAAGGTACCTACGAAACGTAAAGTTACACAGGGTAGGTTTAGGAGAAGAAACATAATTGGGCATTGTCTCGTTATGTACTTAACATAAAGTTACGTACTTAACGCAAAGTTACGCAGGTTAGGTTTGCGAAGGTGAAGTCACATAGGCTAGATTTAGAAAAAGAAACATGGCTGGGTGTCGTCACATTATTTACTCAAATGAAGTTACTTAATGTAAAGTTATGTAGGTCAGGACTGGGAAAGTAAAGTAACTTAGGTTAGTTTTAGAAACAGAAACATGATTGGGCGTTGTCACATTATGTACTTAAAGTAAAGTTACTTACTTACCATAAAGTTACGGTAGGTTAGGTTTAGAAAAAGAAACATGGATAGGCATTGTCTCGTTACGTACTCGATGCAAAGTTTCGTAGGTAAACACTGGGAAAGTTATGTTACTTAGGTTAGGTTTAGAGAATGAAACATGGCTGGGTGTTGTCACGTTAGGTACTTATGTAAAGTTACTTAATGTAAAATGATGTAGGTTAGGTTTAGGACAGTAATGTCATGTAGCTTGGGTTCAGGAAAAGAAACATGTTTAAGTGTAGTCACGTTACTTTCTCATCACCAAGTTATGTACGTAATACGACAAAGTGAAAAATGTACCTTACAATAACTCAAAGTTCTTGGTTTCCCACGTCGGCCTCCTGGGAGAAAGTCGTGTGTTTAACCCATTCATCACCCTAACCCGCCTCGTTACACAGACTTTCGCTCTCACCTCCTTCTTTACTCCCATCGGTGAAGTGGTCATGTGATCAAAACCTTCATGATTACATGGGTCATATATGAATTACTGGCTCACTCATGATTAGACAGCTTGCACACAAATTCTGATGCATTAGTTTTTGCAGGTATACTAATGAAGAGTGCATGAGAACAGCCTGCACAAACATGTACGCAAAGTCAGACCGGCCTTAGCACGCCAAACCTCAGAGAAGCTCCAATCACAACACACACAGACTGAGCGTGAATTCATTCTTTGCTCAGGACGCCATCACTCCACGACATCCCTCAACAAAAACAAAGATATTTTCTTCATTAGTACTTGCCAAACTTCTTCACGTTTGTTTCAAATAATCAGGTTTCTGTCATGTAACACTTTATTTAATGCTTGTTTATTTACACCACTACACACCACCCCCTGTGGTTCCTGTAAAACTCATCTGCGCCTTGTTTATGCCTCCTTCTTTCAGTAGCAGAGGAAAAGTGTGACCTCGGTGAATCCAGCAGAAAACATGATCAACCTCTGTCAGCACATCTGCTATTATCTGGAATTATCCTCCCTTAAATATGTATACAATGAGGGGCGAGGCGCACTGTGCCGACACTCACACAGACGACATGCGATAAGTGTTTAGAGCACAGTGCGTCCCATCAAGGGAGTCTGACCCCGAGTTTCTGCAGAGGACCTCACTCTTTAAGTATGGGACAGATGTGATAGAGAACCAATCAGCTGTCTTATCACATGAATTTAGTTTTGTAAATGCAGCTGTGAGATGAGAGCTGGATGATCAAGTTGAAATATTAAAATCACATCACATCTATTACAAATTTAGGGCGCTGATGCCACAACATCAGGAACATCATATCTACACCACCAAACAAAACAATGGGCCGAAAATTAGAGGTAAAATGCCAATAAGTTCTCCTGTGTGTACAGAAACAGCTCATTAAAAGGAGTCTCTCTATAATACAATTTACTGCAACAGGCACAGCAGCCTCCACCGTGAGCTCCACAGAAACATTTCAAAATGAATCTCCATCTTTTCCAACAAAGCTTTGCACTTTGTGCTGGCTGAGGACAGAACCAGATGAAGCCACCGTGCAGCAGCAGCGCGCCAAACATCTGCTCTCGAGTCTTTTTGACCTCGTGTGTATACATTGTGTTTCTGCTGCGTCTCTGCTCACCTTGAAGACAAACATCTCTCGTCTGAAGAAGGCCACGGTGTTGAAGTTGCCGTCACAGATGTTGGGTTTGCCATTTCCAGGCAGCGCTGGCCGGTCGCCGGGTGGGCGCGCCGGACGGGAGTGACGGTCATGCTTGCGTTCGGAGGTGGAGTGTGTCCGTCGAGAAGGTAAGGTGGGTAATGGCCTGGTGGGCTCCAGCATGGCAGTGGGGATGCCTGTTGAAAAAACATCGATAACAACATGAAGGATTGTGGTGTGGTGTTTCTGTTTGCTTAAATATTGTTGGTGGGTTTCTGAGCATATTCAGTATTTGTGGAACTCCTGAAAGAGTCACAGAGTCATTGTTTCTATGAGCAGCTATTTCTGTGATTTCAACTAAACACCTAAACGTCCAGACAAACCAAACAGACATCAGAGAACTAGCACCGACAAAAGCTGACTGTTGTATCACCTCACATCGCCTGTGTCTCAGCTTAATGTCGGGATGTCCGTAAGCGTATGCCACCCCAGTTTTTGTAGTTTGCCTCGCACCGTCGGCCCTCATCGGCCCCTGTTTTTTTTTGGGGCAACAATGTTAATGTAGTACCTCAGAATGTCAGATCAGCTCAGCACAAAAGAAGAGAAACGGAAGTGAGGAAAGTAAACAAAGAGCTAAAGTCAAGAGGGAGTGAGACCAAAACAAACTTGTTACATGAGGTCAGATTATTATTTTTTATCTGTTGAGCTCTTTAACAGAAACATTTCTTGAAGGTTTGTGTAACTGTTTGCTGGCGCACGGTAAATATGCTCTGTTCTTTTAACACTGGATTGTGTCATTAATGTGCTAACTGGCTAACTGGCTAATTAGCATCAAAACGATCTTCTGGTCTCCCTTTTCAATGATGATTACAGACAGCTGCTGTCTGCTAACATGGAGAGTTATTTCCTATCATGCAGACACAGAGTGTACGTGCTGGTTCGTCGTAGTCTTTCGGCTGAACTGTATTCCACAGTTAAATGCACTTGCACAAAAATAGTCTCATCAACCCAATTACCAGAAAAAAATGTTAGTATTGTATGTTTCTGCAAAGCACAAATTATTTCCAGGAAGGTACAATATGTAACTGTGATATTTCACAGTAAATTACATTAATATCACTTTACAGGCTTTTAAATTGATGTTTGACCAAATTCAGAATTTTATTGTGAAATTCATGCAGGTAAATATGTAAATGTAAATATGTAAATAAACTGTGAAGCTACAGTTAAATTAAGTAATTTACAGAAATGTACTGTTATACCAGTAATGTAATGGGCTTTAATTGTGAGGCTACAGTTAAATATAGTATAGCATACTGCTAAATCACAGTAATGTGCAAGCAAAACTACTGTGATATCACAGTATACAGCTTTCATTTCACAAAAATTTACTATAAAAATGTTGCAGTACTTTACTGTGAATGCAATGCAACTACTAGCCAGTAATTTACTGTAAATGTACAGTCAAATATGTTACAGTGCAGATATGTTACATGGTTTTGTGTGGTTGAGTTTAGGTGCATAAACCACTTGATTATAGTTAGGAAATATCATGCTTTGTCTCAAAATACCTAGTTTTGCAGGAACAATTCCAGCAAAAAGTGCAGCGATGTCTCAGTTAAAAACAACTGCTTTTCGAGGCACTATCCCTGCTGGAAAAACAGTGACTGGTTGCTACAAAACGCCTCAGTTTGGTGGCTAAAAAGCAGCTGAAAACAAAGTGATGGATCATTAAAACATGTTTTGTTGTTTGCTGATCTCAAACAGTGGTCTGCAGCTTGGCAGACATCTCCACCGCCCACCTCCCAATGACAGTCAGCTCCTAAACTTCATCAATTTAGAAACTTTTACATGATACATATGAAACCCATCAATATAACGTAATCATTCACAATGCCAACATTTTCCCCTGGCGTCTGAGCTGCTCTCTTTAAAGTAAAAGCCTTCACAGAGTGGACGGTTGGTATTTTCAGGTGCTGGAGAGGCGGAGCGGCGAGGCGAATAGGATCAACTCTCAGCAGATACAATAGCCGGCTCGACACAAGTGCAGTGGAAAAATACTGTCGACCTCACTGTTCCCCTTCAACACCGACTCCAAATGTCACCTGTGTATCGTGACCTTTAATGTGAAGATCATTTTTTGTCCCGAAGGAAAAAGATAACCTTCCTGCTTTCAAGCTTTAAGGAAACCAGACCAACGTAACTGAGGAGCAAAACAATCTGAGTGCATGTTATAGATACTGTAGGTTAACTGGCATTTGTGAAACAGTAGTAATGGAACATTAAATGTGATCTGGATGGAAATATTCTCCCCTCATACATTATTTCTGACCCCGTAGACGTGGTACTTTAAGTTAGGTTTCTTTATCCTGCTTCTTTGTTTCCTAAATACATGTTGCAGTACATTACAACAGAAAGCTGCCGTGATTATTTCAGGGCAGATAGAAAGCGTGTCAGGAAAAGTGTCTGCTGTGTCTGACAGGCCTTCAACTGTTCTTTGTTCACTTAAAGAAAAAAAACAACAGTTTACTGAAATGTGAGGCATCTTCTCTGAAAGGAACAAAGTGTCTCTGGTGGAAACACAAAGGAAAAAGAAACAAAGTCACACATTTAGTTTTTTAAAATTTTTCGCTTTCCAGGCAAGCACTGATGGGCGCTGCGTGTTGTTTATCAGCCCGATCCTGCTTTACATTCATCTATATTTCACCCAGTGCAGCGCTCTGCTGTTGGCTGCTGGACAACAGCTCTCCATAACTCAGCCACACTCTGGGCTTTAAGATGAATAATTAATATCCAAGGTGTGCTGTTTTCACTTTGGCAAGTTTTTGCTTTCAGGGCTCAAGTGAAGTCGAGTGTTTCTTCACTTTAAGTCTCGGATTTAAAGTGTTTAATCCCTCAGATTTTCATGGAATCAGACCCCATTGTTGATGCTATTTATGGTCTGCACTTCTTCTGCAATAGACTCTCAGTGTTTTTATTTTTTGTAGTTTCCTCTCTACACATTTTTTATCATGATAACACAACATTTTCAACTTTTTTTTCCCAACAACTGCCGCTTCACATCAAAACACTTCATTGAATTCACTGACTGTTTAAGGTGGGAATGTTGCACCGTTATTCCACCTCACTGTTCAGTATCGAAGGTACAATCAAGCAGTCGGGGGACAGAGGTGTTCTTCTTGTAAGCCGGCAGCAGAGGTAGTAACAGAGCCAAATCAAAGTCTGTGTAAAAAGTGTGAGTTGGCAGGTTGGGATGAGTGTGACGTTTTGAGGATGTGTAATGTGCAAGCCTTAAAAAGCAGCAATGTCTGCAAACTGGGGAGACAATGAGGCCCGGGAGCTCCTCACTCTCTGAGCAGAGGAAGAGATCAGCTGCCATATGATAGGGACAGTACATGATTGTTATTGTCATGTTATTGTTGAGAAAACACTGCCGGACACATATGTTATATGTCATATGTCATACTAACTGCTGACGCTGTTGTGTTAGACGTTCAGCTACTTTTGCTTCTGGCATGCTGGCGTGCTGTCTGAAATCAACCCAATCATCAGAAAAAATGTTTCTGCAAACCACAGAACTTCATATTTTAACAGTGTTGTGGTTAAAGTTTGTTGGGTTTAGACACAAAAACCTCTCTTTGCGGCACTACAAAACACCCTGTTTGGAGTCTAAAAAGCCTCAGAAAAACAGCGATGGGTTGCCACAAAGCACCATGTTTGGAGCCTAATTAGCTGCTGGTAAAACGGTTGCGGATCTCTACCAAACACCACGTTTGCAGCCTAAAAAGCTGCAGGAAAAATAGCGTCTAGTCGCTTCAGATCACCATATTTGAAGCCTATAAAGCCACAAAAAAATCAGCGACAGATTGCTAAAAAACACCACATCTGGAGCCTGAAAAACCGCTGGAAAAACAGTGATGGGTCACTGCAAAACACCGTGTTTTGAGCCCAAAATGCTGCCAGTAAAACAGTGACCAGTTACTACAAAACACCCTGTTTGGAGTCTAAAAAACCTCAGAAAAACAGTAATGGGTTGCCACAAGGCACCACGTTTGGAGCCTAAACCGCTGAGGGAAAAACAGCGACAGATTGCTAAAAAACATCACATTTGGAGCCTAATTAGCTGCTGGTAAAACGGTTGCGGATCTCTACCAAACACCACGTTTGCAGCCTAAAAAGCTGCAGGAAAAATAGCATCCAGTCGCTTCAAATCACCATATTTGAAGCCTATAAAGCCACAAAAAAAACAGCGACAGATTGCTAAAAAACACCACATCTGGAGCCTAAAAAATCGCTGGAAAAACAGTGACGGGTCGCTGCAAAACACCATGTTTGGAGCCTAAAAAGCAGGTAGCAAAACAACAATGACTAAATATCAGGCAAGCTTTGTCTCGAACAGTGGTCTATAGCTTGGCAGACGTCTCGCCCAAGTGACATGCCATCCAACATCCTCTCCACCTACCATTGACAAAGTCAGCTCATTTGCTACGTCACTTAAGAAATGTTTATACGATACATAATAAACATGGAAATGTAACATATTCATGCTTTTACAGAAACGTATGCCAGAAACGTATGACAACTTTTCCCTCTAGCGACTGAGCAACTAAACTCAAACCCTCAGGTGGCATCACGCTGACATTGTTTGGTTCTGCGTACAAAGCAAAGCTGGTGTAATGGAGGGTCTGCACAATGTATTTCTCACAGAGGTTAGCACTGATAGTGACGGTTCATCAAAGAGTTATTTACAAGACAACAGTCATTTAGTTGTTGTTGCCAGTGAGTAGTAAATCTATCAGGGAATAACAAACAGGAGCACCATTCGCCCAAATCAAAATACAGTCAGTCATGTCTGTGTGTTAAGTTCGAGGTAAATTATTTGAGTTTTCAGTAAATCTTTGAAAACTGGCGACAAAAAATGTGCATGCTTTCACATGAATATATTCAGGAAGATAATAGTAATATCACTTCTGATCCACCTGCACCCTGTGCTGTGTTTATCTGCCCCCAACTGGAGTCCAACCAGGAAACATTTGGAAAGCTGAGCTACATTTTTTGTCTCTGAAGTTCTGCCATTTCCACTCATTAAAAGGCACAAATTCAAAGTGTGCATGAAAACAGGTGGATGAAACATACCAGTGCCCTTCTCTGACCAAAATCAGTATCACTTTGACGGACTGAAAAACTTTTGATCAGCAGAGCCAGAAAAGAACGACACAGTGTCCTCTTGAACGATTATCAACATGCTGGAAACACAGAAGACATCATTTACACGATTAGTGAATAGACTGAGGGCTCACCGTAGATTTTCTGGATGCCCTGCAGGTCGTCCAGAGGCAGTTTGAAGTTGTGCGTGTCCATGTACTGATAGAAAGGAGCCATAATGGCACTGGGATCATTGGAGTGCTCCAAACCCAACGCGTGACCCAACTCGTGGACCGCCACCAGGAACAAATCATTACCTGGAGACAAAGGGAGGGACGGAGAGCAGAGTCAGCCATGAGAAGCAAGAATAAAAGAGGAGATTGATGGAGAGGGAGGGATGAAGAAAAGCAGTCAGAGGGAGAGAAAGAGGGGAGAAAAGAAGAGGACCGTGACAGATGGGTAGAGAAAGGAAGAAATAAACCAAGACAAAAGGATGAATGCCACCAAGAGAAACATCATCACTTTCAAAAAGCTTTTTAAAAGATTATTTCAGAGCAGAAATCAGGCGGTAAAAACGAAAACAAGCCCCACTTTGTGCTGCTGACAGGCCTTTCCACTGGTGTTATTCAGTTAAAAAAAAGAAAGAAAACAACACAGTTTACCAAAAAACCCTCAGCGTCTCCCTCCTGTATGAAACGGAACAAAGCCTCCCCGGTGTAAACACGACGGAAAAGACCAAAGACACAGCATCAAACGCAGCGGAAAAGTGAGCTAAAGTTAGTGTGTGATGCTGTTGACTCATCAGCAGTGTAATGTGAATCTCACATCAAAAGAAGAATTTGTGGTAAATGGAAGCGACTGTCAGCTTGTGAATCTGAAGCTCCCACTTTTAAAGTCCAGCCTGAGCCACTTCTTCAAACGCCGCTGCCTGACGGGGATTACTTAAGAGTGCGGCAAACTGTTTAGTGCCACATCAAGTCAAATTCGCAAGTTCATACTTACACAAAATGAGATTTTAAATTTATAATCTGTGAATGTATAAATAATGTGCCGCTGCTGGAAGATTTGAAAATATGCTGCGAGAACAAGCAAATCTGTTGAATTAGGAACTGGAAAATATCTGAATGGATACGCTCCACAGTCTGACGGGTCGTGTGTGAAACACAACTGACAGCAGGAAACTGTGCTGACTTTAAAATTAAATGTCTGCAGATATGAACGTTTCATTCTCTGTGCAAGTTCTGGAAATGTTGTAAATCTGAGTTTGTTGCATCTCTCCTCTGCATACTGTTTTCCAACCTAATTATTTATGTTCTTTTACTTTCAGTAAGTGTCTCATTAAAGCAGCAGGAAACAAAAGACTTTCAGTTTCAACAAATACGATCAGAAGACGCACAGAGCTGTGATGTCTATTATCTGATCTCTCTTTTGGTAAAAAGAAAAACACTGCTTTTCATGCTACTATCCCCGCTGGAAATGCAGCAATATCTCTGTAAAACAACTGTATTTCATGTTACTATCTTGGCAGGAAATGCAGTCATATCTCTGTAAACACAACCACTTTTTGTGCCACTATCTCTGCAGGAAACACACTGATAGCTCTGAAAAAAAAAAAAACTGCTTTTTGTGTCACTATCCCCACTGGAAATGCAGTAATGTGTCAGTGAAAAAACGGCTGCTTATCTTTGCACTACTCTGGTTGGAAACAAAGCAAAATCTCTGTAAAAACAACCACTTTTTGTGCCTCTATCTCTGCAAGGAACCCAGAGATGTTTTGATTAAAAAACAACTGCTTTTTGGGCCACCATCTCAGGGAGAAACACAGTGATATCTCTCTGTTTTTTGTGCCACTATCTTGGGAGGAAACACAGCTGTTTTGGTAAAAAGAAAAACAACAGTATTCGTGCCACTATTCTGGCTAGAAACAAAGCAAAGTCTCAGTAAAAACAACCACTTTTTGTGCCACTATCTCAGCAGGAAAACAGTGACATTTCTCTGGAAAACAACAGTGTTTTGTGTCATTATCTCAGGAGGAAACAGCTGTTTTTGTAAAGAGAAAAACACTGGTATTCATGCCACTATCTTGGTAAAAAAAAAACAAAAATAACAACAACAAAAAAACCCCAAACCGCTTTTTGTGCCACTATCTCAGCTGGAAACACAGAGAAGTCTCTGTAAAAGCAACCACTTTTTGTGCCACTGTCCCAATAGGAAATGCGGTGAAGTTTCTCTGAAAAAGAACCCCTTTTTTGCCACTATCATGGCAGGAAGCACAGCTGTTTTGGTAGAACAAAACAAAACAAAAACACTGGTTGTCATGCCACTATCCCTGCTGGAAACACAGCGATATCTCTGTAAAAAACAACCGCTGTTTGTTCCAGTATCCCTGCTGGAAATGCAGTAATGTTTCAATAAAAAAAACCAACCACTTATCTTTGCACTATTCTGGCTGGAAACATAGCAAAGTCTGTGAAAACAACCGCTTTTTGTGCCACTATCTCAGCTGGAAATGCAGCTATGTTTCAGTGGGACAGAGGGCTCTCTCCGTCTCCATCTCAAACACTGAGCATAAATAAGCCCGTATTCTGGGTCAGTACTGTAAAGGTATAGAATATGTAATAGTTAATCGTCTAATTGTAGCAGGTCTACTGTTTTTAAAATGTTTTTCATCTTCTGGTATTTTTGGAAACTACCAAACCCTTCAGGTGAATGACCACCTCCTTCTGGACTGGAGTCAGTCGACCCGGACTTGCATTAGTCCAGAAAATCAAGACAACTTAAATAAAGTTTGGGATCTGAAATGAAAATATCTTCTTACTCGTGGATTTTATCCAGATATGAGACACTTGAAATGAGAAGCGTAAACTGGGTCTAACTTGTGTAATATAGGAGCCAATAGAAATCTCAAGGTTTAAGAGATGATGAAGGAATCTGGAGCAAAGAGTGAAAATGCTCTGAATGTGAATCATTTCTGAAATAAATGATTTTCCAGCTGAAGCGCTCCATGACAGTAACAAAAACAACTACTTCTACTGTTCATACTCGCACTCCTATTACAACTAATCAAAACAGCAGGAACGAGAATGAAAGGCTGTTTTCCCGAATGTCATGTATTCCTGTGAGGTTTATTAAAACCAGGCTCTCTGTCATAATCTTAAGAGCTGAGATTCTGAGCTGCTGTCAGACGCTTAATGACTTCTTACGGTCTGAACGCAGAGCTCAAATTAATACATTTCATCGGCTCAGTAATTGGTTTGACTCTGTTTGAACCTAATTACAGAACATAATTATCTTTTTCTCTTCACACGGGCAGGTCTGTTTGAAGATTATAGCCAACAGATGACTTATAGACTGACTGGAACTGTGTCCATGTTCACAAGTTCATTTCAGTTTTCTGTTTCTCTCTCTGAGTCAAACGGTCACTTCTTTTTCTCTGTTGTTCCTGCTGATGTTGAGATATTTCAGTCTGTGCCTGTGGCACAGAGAGAAATACTGTACCTTTGACCCCACTACATTATTTGAAACTTATAGTAACCACTTAGTTTTAACATAAACTAGATGGCGACCCACAGTTCTCCCGCTCCTGTTTGGACGGGCTGAAACTGAAACAAATTTCGTTGCTCTGTAACATGTGCAATGACAATAAAGATCATTCATTCATTTTTCATTTTATGGCTGTATGCCTCGATGAACCAGTTAAATTGCAGTTTACATCCGTGTCTGTGAAAACATGGATGCTTCATAACAGTGGCGTAATACAGTCACAATGGGTCCAGTGCATGCTGGTTACTACTCTGAGCAGTTCATTATTGAGTCTAAGTGGATGTTTGTGCCAAAACTGAGGAAATTCCTTCTGAAGTTCTTGAGATATCACATTCACAAGAATGGAATGGATGAATGGATGAATGGACGGCTGGACAACACACAAACATAATTCCTCCCACCAGGGTTTTCGCTGGTGGGAAGAATTCCCTAACACTGAACTCTGGGAGGATCAGCCAACAGACCAAGTTTAGCTAAGACGTAGGGTATCGTCCGAGCATATAAAAATCTATAATGGTTCAATATTCAAATATTTATCCATCTTTAAGTCTGTTAAAGTCTCACACCTTCACACACAAACACACCCATCTGTCCCTGTGTGCTGTTTCTTTCATGCCTCTTCTCTGCCTTTTCAGCTCTTCATCTCTCACCACAGCCCTCCTCCTCCTCCTCCTCCTCCTCCAGCCTTTATCGCTGCGCTCCCTACGCCTCTCTTTCTTCCATGTCGCAGGAAAGATAAAGATGGTTTTACAGCACAAGACATACACTTCATGTACAGTGGCTGGAGGGAATTCCCAGCGGGCTCTCTCTATGCGTCTGCCTCCCCCCTTGTGGTTGGTCTATAGTCTGCTCCGGCGCCCCGCAGTGACGATAGCGGCTTCCTCTGTCATGTTTGCCCCTGAAGCCGTCTGCCCGCCTGCGATAAAGATGATGTTTGATATCGCTGTGATGAAACCTGTCTCTCAAGTAATCCCAGTTTGACGTGTCCACAGAGTCTGCTTTGTTCAACTCCAGCAGTTCCCCCGCTGAAATGTTCGTCTTTTTTTTTTTTTTTCTTGGCAGAGATGAGTTTGCATGCCAGAGATCATTTTGTACAAGCAGCGCCTGAAATTAACTTTTTGGCTCACCTGCCAAGTTCTGCTGAAGTACAAAAAAATTACCTGCCAAGAATATTTTTCTCTCTGCGGCCAAAATCACTAATACTTGGTACATTTTTCATAGAAATACATCATGTCAAACCTATTCCTGTCAAGAAATGAGAAATATTCTTTCAATTAACAGACAAGAGATTTCTTCAGCACTTGCTCCGTCACTTATAAACTGGAACAAGTCTGTAAATCACTAAGATAAAGGGAATAAAGTATCTTCCTCTCCAGACAGCACAGAATGAAGAGCTGCATTAGTTAAAGTCTGCACAGCGACAAAGTAGCTTCAGGGTTCCCACACATTTACACGGACAAAAATTCTAAACTTTTCAGTGACTTTTAACGATCCATAAATTATTATTATTATCATTTTTTTGCCTCACTTGTCCAGCACTTTCCCAACACATTTACAAAGGCTGATTTACGAGCACACACTCACTGATCATCATTTGAAAAGCTCAACATCTCTCTATTTATGCTCTCAACAAATAACTCATGTGAGACAACTAGGATTTGTCCCCAGGTTCATTGTAAACTCTGACTGATCCATCTGACTGAATTCTTTCTTCCTCTGCAACATGTTAGTCTGGAGGTTTAAACTCGTGTCCTCTCACAGAGTTGCTGATTCAAACTAAACTGATCTGAGTTCAGCCTGTTTACTTCCAGCACAGCTCCACTCACAGATAACTGAGCCTCCTACCTGCCTGTCAAACACCATCAACCCAGAAACCTTCTCCAGTCCGGACTGAGTGGAGTCCTGCGGGGTGAAGCTGTGAAGTCCGGCGGCCGCTGGCTGACACAAAGCTAGCTGCTTGCATTTGATGGCAATTACAAGCACGGCAGTTCTCCGCTTTCAATGTCCAATAGTCAACCACTAACATTTTCTTCAGGTCTTGTCACGTCAACAAAAATGAAACAGATTTTGTCTTAGTTTTATTATCAAGATCTTTTTTTGGCTCGTCGTCATCTCGTTTTCGTCATGGAAAAAACTTCGATGACAAACAAGTTTCTTCATAGTTTTCGTCAACGAAATTCGTCAAGGACGAAACATTCGTGATTGTGAACAAAATGTCACATGTTGACGAATATTAGAGCTACGCATATGTTAGCTACTGAAAATAAATTTGCTACATTACGCGGAAGGTTATCCATGGAAGTATTTCATGTCACCCAACAAAATTCCATGACTTTTCCAAAATGTTCAATGACTTTCACTAATTTGATGACTTTTCCAGGCCTGGAAAATGAGATTCTGAAATTCTGTGACTCTTCCAGGTTTTCCATGACTGCTTGAATCCGATCGCTTGCTTAAAAGAGAGGATCTGAAATATCTGTGACTTAAAATGTTAGCAGCCAGTGCCTCTTAACCAATTTATCCATCAGACACAAGCGATTATTTTAGACCCCTTAAAAGCCCTTCATGATGGTTCCAGATGGGCAATATTTAATTTTAGAAGCTCTCTGTCTGTCTTTA
Source organism: Cephalopholis sonnerati (assembly GCA_019142605.1). NCBI lineage: Eukaryota > Metazoa > Chordata > Actinopteri > Perciformes > Serranidae > Cephalopholis > Cephalopholis sonnerati. The sequence continues at coordinate 3,124,251 of JAGQAX010000002.1, read as the reverse complement.
TATTACACACATCTACTGTGTGTAATACACTGTTTATGGATAAGTACAACTCCATTTTAAAAAAATCCGAACTGTCCCTTTAATGGTCCCCAGAGGATGAATTCTGCTGCATTTGTTGATCCCCTGACTTTTCCTCTAGCGCCTCCATCAGGCTGACAGCTTTGGATTGATGGGTTGATTACCGTGAAGTTTTCTGCAGACGTTAAAGGTCCCTACGAGATAAATTCTTATGACTTTGCAGAGCATTTGACTTTTCATTTAGCGCCATCATCACATGACAGAACGGGAGACAGATGGTTTGCGTTCAGCTGTTTGTGCCTTCGATGTGTTTTTCGGCTCTCTCCTGCAGGTGTTAACAGGTCAATCGCAGACGCCGTCCCTCAGCAGTGACAGAAAAAAAAACAGGTTTTAAAGCCGAGGTGAAGACGAGGCCTGTTTGTCCTCGCGACGTCCTTCTGAAGCCGATACCGCGAATTAGTTTCCGTGGCGTCTGAGAACTTTGCCGTCTCACTATCTAGTTTCTAATCTTTCAATTACTCAGTGTGTCTGTCTGTGTGTGTGGAGGGATTTTAGAGATAAAGAGACGCTCCTGAGGGTGTGCACGAGAACACCTGGGTGACCGCACGCACGCACGCACGCACGCACGCACGCACGCACACACACACACACACACACACACACACACACAGATAGATGATTAACTCAGTCAGTCTATACTCTTATGACTATATATAATGTATACTGACAAAATCAGCAGTTTAAAACGAACACATGCGTGTGCACAAACTCTGCTGCACTGAAATCAAACAGCCTTGATGCACGAATGCTGAGAAATATTTCCTGGGACAGTTCGTACTGGAATGAGACATACACACTTGCTGTAATGTGGTATGGCAAATTTAGAGCTTCTCTGTCAAAGCTAATTCTCTTTTCTGCTAATCTCTCCAACCAGATTCCTCTCCCCCTCCATCACTCCCCCTCTCTGCGTCTCTCCCTCTCTATCAACACGTTAGTTATTCAAGCAGAGGGAATCTGGCATAAGTCATTTGTCAAACAGAGATAGACGAAGGGAGAAAAAAAAAAACTACAAAGTGAAGTGTTTTTTTTTCCCTCCATTTTTCATCCAGTGACTAAACAGTGTGGAGCTCAAAGATAGTGGAGCGAGGACATCTTTACATTCAAAGCATTTTATATACAAATGATATATTAGCAAATAATAAATACTAATTTAATCAGCTGGTATTTCATAGTTGTCATTCACTATGTTTAAACATTTCAACACTGACTTGATTCAGACAGTCCTTGATTCTCTCAAGGTCACAGTCAAAATAATAAAATAAGTTGTGCTGTTATTTTAAAGACTTGCTCCAGGATATTGTTTCGTCACCCCTCAGAGTCAGGAGTGGATAATTTGCACGCCTGCTGCCTTCCTTAAACGTGGTAACCATTTTCTTCCTTTCCAGAATCAAACCCCGATTCCCAGTTACCCGTGGTCACCATGGTAGGCACAGAAAGTGCCATCGAAAGTTGATAGGGACATTCGAATGAATTGTTAACTGCCACGAGGGCCAGCGAATGGCTCAAGGTTATCTAGAGTCACTAAAGCAGCCAGGGCACCCTGGGGGGCTTTGGGTCTGATAAATGCACGCATCCCCAGACGGCAGTGCTTGCTGCCATGTATTAGGTCTAGAATTGAAAAAGTTATCCAAGTAACGTTGGAGGGATTGAAGGAACCATTCCTGATTTAACCATTTAACCATTCGCAGTTTCACTGTACCGGTCGTGTGTACTTAGACTTGTATGGCTTAATCTTTGAGACAAGTATATGCTACTGGCAGCATCAGCCAGGCACAGCCCTCTTGTGGGGACGGCACTGAGGTTAGGGTTGCACTGGGACCCGGCCTCGAGGGGGGAGGTGGGGTGAGGCGACTTTGGAGTGGGTGGCATGTGTGGCAGGGTTTGAGAAACATCGTGTTTGCCAGAGCTCCGATGGATGGGGGTGAACCACGACCCGCCACCCGACACCGGCACAGTGCAGGCCAGCAGGGGCCATCTAATGAGATCACGAATGCTAATTGTTCAAATTAGTAAAAGAGTTTTCCACTAGCTAGTGCACTAGCTCGCTTGCTATGAAGCTAGCGAAGCTTGCTAGCAAACGCTATCTGCTTATCAATTCCTCCATCATGGAAACTCTGAACTTTCACCAGCTGTTTATTTTAGGAGGACCACCGCAAGGAAATGTGTTCTTTGTTTAGATTATCAAACGGATGATGGATCATAGATGTTTGTTTCTGGCTGCCATCATTAGCTAGCTGAAAAGTTTTCTATTTTTACTTTAAAATGTTTATTGAAAACAATGCCGTGTGGATACGTTGACCAGGGTTAATGCAAGAATGGATGGTCCATAGGAACCAGTCTGCCTGTCCAGAGGGCAGCGGCATGAAACCCTCGTGGCAACAAAATGACAAGTGGCCTGGCTTTAAGCCCCTAAACAGTTTTCAGCAAACCCGCTGACCCAGGATGTGTTCTGCTCCTCAGCTAGAAGAACCAGAGGGAGGGCGGGATGTCTGTGGGGTCTGTCAGCTCTTCTCCAGAGTCCACACACCCCTGGATGTGAAGCTGTGGACTTTCATTTTTTTCCCCTGGGGTTTTGAGCCCCTGCTCTCCGGGTGGGCAGACTTGTCCCTCGTCCATTCTAACATTAACTCTAACCAAAGTATCCCCTTACCCTTACCCAAACTGTCCTTAAAGAAGGACCAGAGAGTTTACTGAACGACAGTACAGTAGATTACGGGGCTGTACGTATCTCTGTTGAAACACACACTCCGGAGAGACCAGACTTAAATCACCCCACCTCCCCTTGAGAAATAACTTTGGTTGAAATAAATCTGAAGTATCTGACTGTCCAAAGTACAAAGAATCCGATTCATTACATTTGAAGGAACGTCTCACCATCGTGGTTGGCGTTGCCCAGCGTCCAGGGCTCGTCAGAGTCAAAGTGTGTGTCTCCTCCGATGCCAGCGCCGGGGAAGTAGGCGTGGGCCAGGAAACCCCCCTCTCCGTCGAACGGAGAGCTGTCACCATGGAAACCCGAGGCGAAGAAGATCATGATGTCAGCCTCCTTACCCTCGTTCTTGATCTCTGAGTACGGCACCTCCTGAAAGGCATACAAGAGGAGCAGAGTGGAGTCAAGTGAGAAACAATATACAGACACACAGAGTGAAAACTAGAGTTACTGCCGTGCAGTTACAGTTTACTTCCATCTCTGTCCAGACACATATGTAGACATGACGGTGAATACAACCTCAAATATGGATGTTACTGCAAAGAAGCTACAAGTTCTAAAACATGGATGCTTCCCACACATTTTAAACCTGAAAATCTATACAGTCAGCACAGTTTCAACGTGGACACCCGAGATTAGTGTCATCAATTCAGTAACTGACCAAATGTCTTTCCCTCTGTCCCTGAGATATGATGTTGAATAATGGCCAGATAATTGTTTTAGGGTCACACTGACCTTTGACCTTTGATTACAAAATACAAAATTGTAATAAGTTTATTCTTCGGTCCAAATAGATGTTTATGCCAAGTTTAAAGAAATTTCCTCAAGGCGTTCTTGAGATATCACATGCACAAGAATCAGACAGACAAGGTCACAGTGACCTTTGACCCATGACCACCAAAATATAATAAGTCCACGGTTGAGTCCACGTGGACATTTGTGCCAAATCTGAAGTAAATCCCTTGAGGTGTTCTTGAGATATTGGATATGTTCGCAAGGATGGGGCATACATATGTACGTACGGAAAACCCCCCAAAAAATAATACCTCTGGCCATGGCTATCGCTGGTTCAGAGGCATTAAGACAAATTTTGTGAGGTCACAGTGACCCTGAGCTTTGACGACCAAATTCCAATCAGTTAATTCTGAGTACAAGTGTGAGTTTGTGCCAGATTTAAATGAATTCCCACAAAGCCCTCTTGAGATGTTTATGACAATGAGACAGATGCAAGGTCACAGCGACCTTGACCTTTGACCACAAAAATCTAATCAGTTCATACATGAGTTCAAGAGGACATTTGTGCCAAATTTGAAGAAATTCCCTCATATTTTTATTATCTATTTCGTCCATACTGAAACAGATAAAGAAATCTGTAATATCCCTTTAGCTGTGACCTTCTCCAATTGATAAGCTAATGAAACAGTTAACTCTTTTCATCTCGACATTTATTCTGTTCACTTTTATTTGTTTTGATCACTTTTATTCTATTTTATAGTATTTGATGCACTGAATACCTTCAAAATAATGTAAGCAAAAAAAAGTGGGCACAAAATATCAAATGGTGACAGAACAGAGGCACTACTGTAAAAACAGAACTGTCCATTAGTAATGTCAATCTGAAATTTTCTCTGACCTGGAAGGAGAGCGGAGTGACCGCCTGCCACACGTTGAAGGCTTGTCGGATCGCTCTCTGGGTGTCCTTCTCTCCCACTTTTGGGGTGAAGTTAGATATGCTGCAGGGAAGCAAACAGAGCATAAGCATTAGATACAACCACACACAGTGTATGAACCACAGAGGCCAGTACACTCCATCAGGGCTGCATGCTCAAAGGTCCAGCAGCTCCAGAAACCTGTGCTGATGTCAGAATTGTCCCAAAAAAACTTGTGTCCAACAGTAATGCAGCAATTAGCCGGTTGTAAGACGTAAAAGTGAGCATGGTTAGATGTTCTCACTTTCCATTAGAAAACTACTTCTGTCGCTTTTTTTGGGGGGGGAATAAATTAGTATAGCACTATGAGTGCCTTTCAGAAGAGATGCTGTTTTCTCAATATTTTAACGATTATCATGTCTTGCAAATATAAACACTTTTGGCTTCTGACGCCATCAGACAACACTTTGGACAAGCTAGTTAACGCTAACAAAGGCCAACACACTAACTTCCATGTTGGAGTACAAATCATTTTTACTAATTGTTAATAATACGTTTATCCCTCACAGATTTGAATGTCATATACACACTGTTTTGTAAAACTAACAATAAATCAATCAGTCTTCAGGTAAAATGTGAGCTTGTGTCTGAAACAAGGTCAAAATAACCACATTTTAGTTTGGGTCCAGTCTGGAGGGGTCCGGTTTGGTGACCTCAGAACTGCATCTCTGCTTTTTGCAGATGATGTGGTTCTGTTGGCTTCATCATACTGTGACCTCCAGCATATGAAGCTAGCTAGCTAGTTAGCACCTCCAAATCTGATGTCATGGTTCTCTTTTGGAAACCAGTGGATTGCCACCTCTGGGTTGGGAGTTCAAGTATTTCGTCCACGAGTGAGGCTAGAATGGAGTGTGAGATGGATCAGCGGTTTGGCATGGCATCTGCAGTGATTCGAGTCCTGTAAAAGACCGTTGTAGTGAAGAAGGAGCTAAGGTGGAAGGCGAAGCTTTTGATTTACTGGTCCATCTGCGTCCCAACCCTCACCTGTGATCATGAGCTCTGGGTCTTGAACGAAAGAATGATGTGACGGATACAAGCGGCTGAAATGAGTTTGCTCAGACGGATGTCTGGGCTCAGCTTCAGAGATAGGGTAAGGAGTTTGAACATTCAGAGGGAGTTCCGAGTAGAGCCGTTGCTCCTGCCCTCTGCTGCCCCTCGAAAGGGGTCAGTTGGGGTGGTTTGGGCATCTGATCAGTATCCTCCCGGACATCTCCCATTAGAGGTGTTGTGGGCATGTCCAACTGGTAGGAGGCCCCAGGGCAGACTCAGAACATGCTAGAGGAATTACATATCTCATCTGGGGGGGAGCTGGAAAGCGTTGCGGGGGAGAGGGACGTCTGGAATACTTTGCTCAGCCTGCTATCCCCGCGACCCGGCTTTGGATAAGCAGTTGAAGATGGATGGATGAATGGAATTGGGTGTACCCAACAGAGACATAGAAAAATAACACCAACACTGGGTCGTAAGTGGGCAAAGTTAACCCAGTATTGTGTTGGTGCTATCCCAGCAGGCCACCATCATCATTAGATGTTGATATTTGGAATTTAGGTTGTGACGTCATCTAATGTCTGTTTTGTTGGGGTTAAGTTGTGTTGTTGAGTAACCAAAATCCAACATCTTCCAAATGTCTCATGCCAACGTAATCTTGTTGTAAGGTATGAAGAACAAAACCATCTGCAAAATGTATATTCAACACGAAATTCTACCGTCATTAGATATTCAAATTATGCTCAATCCATTTTTCATTCCGATCCAAACTCAACGTCTGTCCAATGTAAGAGTCCAATGTCTTTCTGAAGTCAACAACATCTGGTGCCAGCTGGGATACTGATCAAACTGGGTCAGTTTTTAACTCACTGGTCTTTAGTGTGTGTTGACTGTTACATCAAATGATCCGACACTGTATAATTTAGTAAATGTAACAGATTCATATTCAGTAGGTTTTACACTCAGACACTGTAGCAGCTGCACAGTTAGCCTTTTTTCTGTTAAAGTTAATGCATGTGCAGCTGTAAGAGATAAAAGAGGCAGAGGGGTCATCACAGAGTAATGCAGGAGAGAAGACACGCCATCCATATCTATTTTACTGTAAGACAGGGGAGAGTCACTGTATCACTACATGTTTCATCACTCACTTCACTGTTACTGTACGCTGTCAGGAAACACTTTCATGTAGCACCTTTAAACCCTGACTTTCTGACCGAGCCAGAGAACACCAGACAGAGATACGAGGAGGGAGGGAGTGTTAGAGGACAGACGGAGTGATTGGCAGAAGCAGAGAGGAGAGGATGGAAAAGAAAAGCCAAGACAAGAGAGAGAGATAAAGAAAAAGGCGGCGGGATAAGACAGCAAAGCGAGCGGCTGAGTTCATTTCACACAATCTGTCTCTCAACAGGAGGCAAATGCTTTTTTCCCCAACCAGAAAAAATACATTATGGAAATAAATATGAGCACATTACACAATTGCCATAATTCAACATTTACACATGAGCGCACAACGACCTCCTGATGTGAATAAATAAGTCCATCTGGCAAAGAAATAGAAATGTTCATCACACTGTTTGTAGTTTACGAGTAGTTGGACACAGTGCGGGGAATGGATATGTTCCTGTTGCTGGTTTGATCAATTGAATATGAAACATGGTTCGAATGATCAGATGATGCAGGTTGACTTTAAATGAGATGCTGATGTTTCAGCACTGACTGCAGCCAAACTTCAGCGATCCTGCTGGCTCAAAGGTCCAGTGTGTAGGATTCAGGGGGATTTAGTGGCATCTAGCGGTGAGGACTGTGAGGACTGCAGGACCAACTGAAACTTCTCCCGGTTAGAATTCCTTCAGTGTCCACTGTTCAGGAAGTTTTTATCGGGAGTTGAATATCCACCAAACTGGTTCAAAGGCAGAATAAAGCAGTTTAACGTTACACATGCCATTTGGCATGTCAGGTAGATCTTAACATCCAGAGATTCAGGAGGCTTTTACTGGGAGCCAAATTATCCACAGAGGTCTCTTCCTCTCCAAAACAAACAGACCAGGTGATTTAAACATGTAAAAACACTGATTAAAGCAGTCTCATGTAAGGTTACAACAGTATGAGATTTTCACAGTATGATAACCATCTTAGAAAATATCACAGTTTCATGGTACGACAGTTTTACGGAATTTATATTATTATCAATCAGAATAATAGGCCGTAGAGAGGAACAGTGAGTGACGACTATCCCGCCCACTTTTAAGAGTACTGTTTGTGGTGGAAACACTAAACACAGCTAGGGTCTAGATACCACCTCTGTAGGGTTACTTTGGGTTCCAAAGGTACTATACTGAAAGTGTTTGGTGGAAACGGGACTTTAAACTGGAGAGAAGGCAGACATCTCTGCAACCCACACCAAAACAATCTATAATAAACAGCACAACAGGTGAGAGGAACAATATGTGATTTTGATTTTAGGGTGAAGTGTCGCTTTAAAGAGATACCATCTCCAACAATGTAACATTAAAGAGACTCAATTTACACAATTAGATCGGACTTTTCTTCCTTCATGGCCACATAAAGAATAAAACATGACTCCAAATATAAAGCTGTTGTTGTAGAGTCAAGGAGAATATACTTTAAGGACTGCTGGTGTGTTTGGACAGAGTCTGTGCTGTCTCAGCTAATCCTGAAGAGCCACACTGACTCTCAGAGTTAAGCAAATTTAAGCCTTTTTATTCGACTTTCCTGACAGGCTGTTTGCTGAAACATCGTGCAGTGAATAGCTATGAAAACAACTCACAGTGAGTTACATAAAGCAGCTGAACTCTGAGGAAACAAAATCACTTCAATCATGTTTCAACAACATTTTTTTTTCGTACTCTTGTATAAGATAGGTTTGAAATCTTCTGTAGTTATTTTTGGAAATATAGAAAGTGCCTTTTTTTTTGCAAACAGATAGATGTGCAATCTTATTTTGCACACTGATTTGTTGCCCTGTGTGTGCGCATCTGTCTGCTGACAGTGGACACAAGTAAGTCTGAGAACCAGAGTTAAAATTTGTCCTGCATTTCATAACTGTCGGCATGCAAATCCCTTTATAAAGTTTATTTATAAATCCAACTTTTCACCCTGAAGCTCAGCGATTGATGTGCGTGTGTGTGTGTGTGTGTGTGTGTGTGTGTGTGTGTGTGTGTGAGGCAGACAGCTAGGTAGCAGTTGTCTGATTTGAGTAAATGGTGTGGAACGTTACGGCAGTGAAGCTGGCCAAATGACCTGTGGCCAAAACACACAGATGGTGTACTGTCACACACACACACACACACACACACACACACACACACACACACACACACACACACACACACACACACACACACACATGTCTAACACTTCAGTTGGATGTGTAGAGAAAACAGCCATACACTCACCTGATGTGTTTGAATAATAAGATGTTGTGCAGTAACTTCGAGTCTGCTTCATCACAGCTTTTCCTGAATCACAGCAGCTCGCTGAATAAAACTAAAGTGATTCCTAACTAAGATGAATGGTGAGAGTGAAGGAGAACAGAGAATCTGACACGCTGGCAGGCTCCGTGAAGCTGCACTCAGGCGTGCTGATGTTTAGCAGATATAATGTTTACCATGTGCACCATCTTAGTCTGTGTTAATAACAGTATCAGAGTCGTTGTTTTGCAAGCCACAAGTAAGTGTTTTGTAAGTGTAGTGTAAGTAAGTCGAGTTTTGAGACCTAAACAAGTCATAATGTGCTCTCTACCAAATGTAAAAGCCATTTTAACAACAGTCATAAAGTACATTTTCAAGATTTCATGAATGCCTTTATAAAGTAGTATTTATTTGTTAAAACAAGTGTGACTGAACTTAATGATGAACTAGAATTAGCATCTTGTGGTTGTATGCCTCCTGTGAACTAGTCAAGATACATAGTTTACATCCATGTCTATGAAATCATGGATGCCCTTGGACACACACAGGGAGGGTCAAAGTCTGATCAATTATGAGATATGGATTAATATTTGTGGGCCAATAATATAAAACACAATAAACAAATGCTCAGGTCAGCACAACGAACAGATTGGCATGTGAGTCAGTCACTATGACAAGTTAATACTCCGGAGCTGAAAGACCCACATGCCGGTCAGCTACAACAACAACGGATGGTGTGCCAGTGTTGTTCTGCAGTTGTAGATGTGAATGGAAACATCCAACATACTAACAGACATTTGATGGCATCACCCATATGTGACGATCACCAGGATGTAGAAAAAACACACACCAGACTCCAGCTCCTTATCCCAGCTGCTTTCTAGCAGCCTTAAGACGCAAGAGCAGAACCGGAAACGTTATAGGTATATGAACGGAAACACACTGAACATGGTGATGCCCATCACTGGAATCCTTCTGCAGCACTGTCCATACAATTTTTTTGTATGTTTTCCTACCAAAAGCAATGCACCCAAATTTGTACATATTCCACTAAGGAATATGTACAAACTGACACAGAAAACTAGGAAGTAGTCCCGAGCACTTGTCAGGAAGCAGGTTGGGATGAATGGGTCACAAGCAGACTTTCGCCCAGGACTTTCCCCTGGAATCGCGTGTTTGGATCCGTGTGAACTTTAAGTCATTTTAAGGTGCATCCTTACCATGTCTCTTTTCCTTAATCTAACCTCTGTAACTTTATGTTAATTACAAAACTGTACATTAAGGATGTACAGTTAGTAGGATATCATACGAACCCCTCTATAAGAATACGCTGCCTTCTATAATGTAGACTTTAATGACATGAAAAGACACAAATACCTTTGGGGGTCATTTCCTGGTGGCTTACTGGCGAAAGCAAAGCTTTGTGGATCAGCATGGATTAATGAAATATGAAAAAAATAAACACTTAATTTTGTTTGGTAACCCGTTACGTGACATTGACATCTAATAATATTACCTGAAATTATCTTGGTAACCAGTTATATTACTTTGTTACTGCTAAAACTAAACATATTACTATAAACCGTTACTTCTGTGACACGTTACTCTCAACACTGGTGACATTCTTAGGTAAACAAACTCACAAGTAAACACAATGGGCAATATGGAGATCTGCAAAATGATCAAGGTCCATATATCATACGATAAGTCAATAACGCAATTACTGTGACAGGCCTTCTGCAGGTATTTGCTCATAAACAAATGTACTGAATTAAAGTCATAAGACTGTCAAAGATGTTTCACCTCATTCTGAAGGGATAATAAATGTCTGTAGCAAATCTCACAGCAGTCCATCCAATCAATCCAATATATTTCACTCAAAACCATAAATGTCAACCTCACTGTGGCGCTCTAAGGAAAGTCACAGACAGATTTATCCTCTGAGGAACACGAACATCTGTACGACACTTTGTAACAATCCATCCGCTACTTCTTAAGATATTTCAGTCTGGACCAAAGTGGTCCGACCATCTGACAGACAGACATTTCCATTCCTACAGCCATGCTGCCAGCATGGCTAAAAATAGATGAAAGAAATCTGATTCTTTGACATTCTTACATTTACATCAGTTTAAAATACACACACACATCATCCACAGAGTATCTACAGTCAGAGCCGCTAAAGATACAGATGTTCTCTCCTTCTGTTTCTGCCTCTCATCCTCTTTAAACTCACTTTAAATCAAATGTGCTTTGTCGGCAGGAAAGTTAAGGACAATGTAGCCAAGGCATCAACATCAAAGTGAAGCATCTTTTCTTGCGATTGCTCCGTTTCTGTCTTCTCGCTTCTTTATTCCTCCCCTCTTATTTTCCTCTGTCTCTTCCTTTCTCCGCTGTTTTTTAAAATTCACCTCCCTGTCCTGAGGCATCAATGGAAATTTTTCATTTAGAGATACACAGTTGCATAATCCTGCAGCTACAGCGTCGAGCAGCGGGTGATAATTTACAGTTGCCAGCAGCCCTAAAATTCCCTTCAATGTGTCTCTCTGCATTGCTGTCAGTGTCAACACATTGCTCCAGCTGCTGCAAAATTACTGTTCAGAGCAGAGAGGAAAACCATCCTGACTGAACTCATCAATATCCTCAAATATCACTAGTTTCTTCAAAATCTGCACAAAAGGAAGATGTATTTCTATTTCTCATTGTTTCATTGTGGTATCCAAGAATGAAACCTGTGTCACGGGACAAAATATGGTTACATACAAGACTTCTTTATGGTTCTGTAACTCTCTGGGAACAGTGTATTTAGCCATTTTTGGGGTTTGCAACATGTGAAGCTGACAGATAGACAATGGGGAACTGGATGTTGCAGCAAGAATATTTCCAGAAGTTTCTGTATGGAGCTTTAAAACCTCTTGCCATTCCTACATTTACCTAAATTCACCTAAATTAATTTAAAACACCAATCCAAGGCATACCCAAGGAACATCAAAAGCTGTTCTTGTTCCACTTTTTGGTACATGCACATGAAGGGTCTCATTTGAAAGGTAACAGTTTTCCCCCAAACTGTCAGAATCACTTGAAGTACTTCTGTCATTGAGTTATATAAGTTTTAGTTTCCTTGAAAGAAAACAACAACATTTCAGATAACTAGAACTGTGAGGTGTTAGTTGGGAAACAGTGAAGCCCCACCTAGTCAAAATTCAAAGTAGATAACAATATCACAGAAAATGTGATATGTTGTGTTAACATATTCATCTGACTGAAATTTTACAAAATTGATTTTTTTTGTTTACATGCAAACTAGATTTATTAGGAAAGTAAGAGGAGAAATAAAAAGGTCTAAAATGATGCAACGACAGTCTGTAGATATCTATGGATTTAATAATATGATTGGACTAAATATTTCGCCGGATTTAGATCGTCTGGACCTTTGGGAGTGTATGAGGACTGTTATTGTTGGAATACTATTGATCTGTGGATTATAATAAGGCATAACAGGTGAGTTATATCTGTTGGTTGGTTGAATGCCTGTCTGACAGAAGCATTTATTGAACCTGCTGTGGCGGCTGTATCTTTAAATGGTCCACATCAGTGGAACAGCAAGGACCGTAGCTTTGTAACGGCTTTGTAATGAGGTTGTATGAGTAAACCACTTCAACACAGCAGTTGTTTACGTATTATAATCAGCTAATAAACCCTATGGATTTGGTTGCAGTTTGATTGCAATGTCATATTGTTCAGTGTTTCATCTCTACTTTAAAGGTTTGTAACAGGACGTGTTCCCACGTCGCAATTTCCCAAAAATCTCTAAGCAAAGGAAAGCCACATGTAGCAGTAACTCTCGCAGACTAGCTGGTTCAGTGAGAGAAATAACAGGGAGTCATGTCCATTATTAATGCAAAGTGTCATGGGAGTACGTATAACATGGATAAGAACATCATCCGACTTCATGCATTGGAACAAAACGTTGCCAGTGAACATAAATCTGTATCATAAATTATGTAATCCAGGCAGCATTACGTCTCCTCCGAAAAACATCAGCCAATGAAAATGAGTCACACGAGTGAAATTTTTCGGAGAGAGCTCTAGAGATAGTTTGGCGCCTTAGAAGAAGAAGTTGAAAACGAGTGGAGTAATGCAGCTTGAAGAGTGGCAGCGGGGCTGAAGACAACATGGAGCTGTGCTGTAGGAATGTGACAGCTGATAGCAGGTGAAACATGAGACGGGGGCCTGAGGAGACTCAAATACAGTAAGGAGAAACCAGAGAGGACTGTGATCTCACACTATGGGTCTAATGTAACTCTGTAGAGTGGGTAGCTGTAATGCAGGAGGGCTGGGATGCCTTCAGTGTCTCGTGGGAGTGGCGTAATTTACATTAGACCTATAAAGCTGTAAGTGGGGATGTGTGGAGAAAAAGGAGGACAGAAGGGTTTAAAGGGGGAGTGAGAGAAAGAGAGAAGAGGGTACAATGCCTAGCTTAATTAATTGTTGTATTTGCTGCACTGCAAATTAGCTTTTGCATTTTCTTTAACCCTCGAGAGCACCTGGAACACAGAACCAGAGACAATTGCTACACCTTAAGTTGCGGATCATTAAGTTCGTGTAGGAGACAAGGCCCAAGCTCATGAAGTTCATGAAGAAATATTTGTAACTGACCCATCCTAAGTCCTGCCCCCTTTCAGGCTGTTGTCACAAACTGTTTTCCTACAAAAAGAAAAGCACAACAATTTGTACATATACCACGTATTCTGGAAGGCTGCGATCACGTGACAAATGCACTGACAGGAGTAAAGAAGAAAGCAGTCCGGAGCAGTCTTGTAAGGAGGCAGGGTGGGGTGTCACAAATACACAGACTTTCTCCTGGGGATGGGTGTTCGGAGGCGTGTGAACTTTGAGTGAACTTTGGATCATTTTAAGGTACATCCTCACCATGTTTCTTTTCCTAGACCTAAACACAGTAACTTTACGTTAATTGCATAACTGTGCGTTCAGGACGTAACGTAATTCATGGAGAGCTAATTTGTAGGATGTCACACAAACTGTTATGTCACCATTTTTGTAGGACAGCATATGAACTGTTCTATGAGGACACACTGCCCCCTGGTTTCTGTTACAAAGTCAGACAAGTTTGACAAAAAGAGACATAATGACACTGGTTGCACTTAACCAGGTGCAGCATTGTTTATTAGATAGTTTCTCGGCGTCAGGCAATGTAGCTTCATGAAGCCAATGGCAAAGACTGCAGGAGGCGATGGAAGGATATGTTCACCGTGTTAACTTTTATGAATGAGGCAACTCTGCTTTCTGTACCGACAAGTCCGCTCTGGACTGTGGGTTTCTTCCCCATCAGTATGTGTGGCCCGTATTAGACAGCAGGGTTTCCCATGGATTCATTTATTCGTGGCGGCCTGCAACAAATTAAACTTCTGCTACAACATTTTTATTTTCCGTTTTGGATCTGGACTCTTCATTAGGAGCGATACTGGAATATTGTTTGGCTATTCATTGCAGCAGTCTTTCAGGGAGCAGAGCGTACTCTGGGCACAGACAGAGCTACAGGACATCAGGCGCAGGGAAAGTGAGACCTGGGTCTAAAAGTTTGCCTCTGCAGCAGCAGCATCTCTTATCCATCAATCTGATCTGATCAGCCCTGATCAAATCGAACTGATCAATTATCCACCCTTGGACATGAATCCATCAACACACCTTAAATTTCACTGTGACAGCTTTTTTTATACAATGTTTTTATATGACAGACACTTTTAGTAATGAGTGGATCTTCAAGCGTTTAAAAATATATACAAATTTCGGCCGGATTATGTGAACTGCAAATATTCTAATCCACACTTGGAGAAGAGAAAAAGCATCGTGGAGTGTTGTTCCTGTGGGCTACAGCAACACTAAATCCCTTAAACATCCCATGGAGAGAGACTCTCACTGCAGCCTGTTGTATCTTGTTCTGAAAATGTGGGCGTGCAGCCTCGTTCTGTGGACGATAAACCAGGTGCAGACTTCCATCTGTGTCACCGCTGATGAGCAGTGAGTGACAACAACCCCACCCACATTTAAGGGTACGGTTTGCAGTGGAAACACTAGGGTCGAAGGTACCATGTCTGAGGGTTTTACTTTCGGATCCAAAGGTACCATACCTTAAGTGTTTGGTGGACACGGGACTATAGATTCTAATTCTGTGCGAAACACTGAACAGTTACTGGCTTTGTATTAGTGAGGTACCTGATCTAGCTGCCCTGCGTATGTTCACAGACATCGCCCCCAGGAATGTGAAAACACCTCTCTAGTGACAAACTTTGCGCAAATACGAGTCGGTATAGTCACAGTCAGACATTTTAAGGGACATAAACAGAGGAAAAACACATTTTTGAGTGGAGTTCGTTAGTTACTTATCTGAGGAGCTACCCAAATACTTGGAGTATTGTTTCTACTAGATTCATGACACTTAAGCTTATTTTGAATTTGAGAATTTGAGTGCAGGAGTGGGAGAAAAAGATAGCAAGAGAGAGCAAGAGAGGGAGTGAGAGAAAGAGGGGATAAAGTGGGCAGAAGCAACAATGGAAGCTGGGATGTGTTCAGTATCTCGTGGGACGGCTCTAATCTGCATTAGACCTATATTACATGGCTGAGCTGCCGGCTGGATCGTCACATCACACAGCAGAGGGTTTTACTGTATGTAGACAGTAAAAGACAACAGAATAAGGTGGAAAGAGAGTAGGGATGAAGAGAAAGAAGGAGAGACGAGTGGGTGGATGTAATGCAGGCATGCGAGATGCATTCAGGGTCCCGTGGGACAGAGCTAATTTACATTAGGCCTCGCCAAGCTCAGACTGGAAGAGAGAGAGTGAGACGGAGACAAATAATCAGGGAGGGAAGGGAGGAGGAGGATGGAGAAAGAAAAGCAGAAGAAGAACATTTTCAAATAGACAGACAGGAAGGTTAGCCAGAAAGACAAAGACAGAGGAAGAAATAACAGAAAATGGAAATAAAGAGTAACATTCACACAAGCAGATGACGGAGCAGACAGATAAATAGATGGATAGATACCTGTAGGAGATCTTTTTATCTCTCCATCGCTGTCCCGTCAGGGCGTAGCGTTTATTCCTCGGCCGGTAGTTCATGTGAGAACGATCTGGGACACCACAGCGAGGTCTCTTCATCCACCTGAACACAACATGACATTCAAGTTTCACTGTTTAGTTCACAGGAAGCTGCATTTCCTGGAACCACTACCAACTATATCTGTTACTCTATTTATGAACATTTGCTGGACAAATTTTAAACTGTGGAAATGATAGCCGTAATCTTTTGAAGATGGCAACATACAAAATTTTCTGTTCGCTAAGCTGCGCTCCTCTTAATTACTGCTCGATGGCACCATGTGACGAACCCGAGAAATTGCAACACTGCTGTTTGACGACTACAAAAATTGGCATACTCTCTGGGGGCCTGCTGATGATCCATGTAAAAGATATAGAAAAAGGTCAATGGTTAATCGAAACTGACCGGTGATCGGTTAACTGCCAGGAATATTTTTGACCTGTTACACATGTCGGTCAGTAGGTTAATTTTGCTACTCTTCAGTTTAGTGCACTCTGTACCAACTGGGTCTGGTGGGAGCTGGCTAGCAGCGCCACGCATTTGACAATTACTGCAAGTAATGCCATCCTGACCCAATGGTGTTGCTGTGGAAATACTGTGCCAACCCTACGACCTCCACCCAGGTTGCTCCGGTGAGTAAGGAGCTCAATTTTGAGCCACAAACCCTCTTTAGCATCACTGTTAGCTACGTTTGTACCGTTAGCAGTGTCAGCACGTCTAGTGATGCTAACATAGTTAATAGTGCTAAAGGGGGTTTGAGGCTGAAAAAGAAACAGATCCTCCCATTGGAGGTGTTCCAGGCACGTGAAGTGGTAGGAGGCCCCGGGGGTTGACCCAGATCATGCTGGAGGGATTACATATCTCATCTGGCCTGGAAACGCCTCAGGGTCCGCAAGAAGGAGCTGGTAAGCCTTGCTGGGGAGAGGGATGTCTGGAATATTTTGCTCAGCCTGCGACCCGGCTGCAGATAGGTGGTTGAAAATGGATGGATTATTCTTTTGTTAAAATGGCATTACGTTTGGTGAAGCCAAATGACGTGTTCAGGACTCAAAACTCAAAGTTTAGGGCTTAGGACTTGTGACTCACTTGTGACTTGCAAAACAATGACTTGGTCCACCTCTGGTACATCCTGCCTCTGTGTTTCAGTCATTTACCTACACTCTGTATGAGGTATAAGAAGATAACCAGCTGTCAGTATCCACGACAACAACAACAACGAAGACGAAGGCTGACAGTGACGGCAGTTTTAGAGTTAAATTAAAAATCTCCGTCTGGACCATCAGCAACACAAACTGGAGTTCACCAAGCTCAAGCAGGAAGCTGCTGCACACTGAGGCTAAAAATGTCAGGCCAATTAGAGTCCATTTATAATCAGTTATAATTCATCTGTATGGCCTTTAATCGTAACTGCGGTCTGAAAAGGTTTCATAACAACCATGAAATAACGTTGAATCGCCCACACAAACCAGATTTGTTTGTACAAACCGGCTTGGAGATTGAATAAGGGGCATCGCATTTAAAGCAGCAATGATCAATATTTTTGGCTGGATTCAGTGACTTGGTGTGACGTGAATGTGGCTGCTTGTAGTGACAAACACACCTGACTCTGCAGCTGCCCTCAGCTCTGCACAGCTTCATGGAGTCTTTACTGTTTTATTTCAGTCTCTTTCAAGTCAGTGACTTCCAGCCTCAAACACTGATGAAAACAGCTGTCCTTATACATTGGCACGATATACCATTATTGTTTAATGGTGCCAGGCGGCATCTCGGTAAAACGCAGCAGGACAACAATAAAAGTTAAGGGCCGGAAGTCCGAGTGGGTGAGCAGCAGGGTGGTGGATGGGTTCAACAACCACCGACTTTTAGCCAAAGCCAAACCCTGTTCTTCTTTCCTAAACCCAACCATGTGCGTGTTGAATGAAAAAAATGTCAATTCAAGGTGTACTACCAACGCAGTGCTTTTATTTTGAAAGAGACAGTACGTAAACTGTACATTTCCTGTGAAAACAGAAGTGTAACGGACATTGCATGTAACAGGCTGAGGTTGACACGGCGATCCAGAACGCCAACAACCAACACATCCAGGGTACCTTGCAGATCATATCTCAATGTGGAAAGCCAATGGCCAAACATCAACATGTAACAAGGTCAGCGCGAGAATGTGTTGATCAGTTCAGTGATCAATGATACAATATTATCAATGCAAAGGGAAAAGACTGATACATATTCTCATCTTTAAGATACACATTTATTTCAACTTCCCACGGCACGTCTTCTGTCCAAGTTCACCTCTTTCCTAGACACTACTACAGTGCCAGCAGCCTTACCCCAGGCAGATAATGGCAAGCAGCTGAGAGAAGACAGAGGATATATACTGTTATTACAAGTTAACACAAGAGAAGTCAACTCCAGATGCACCGAACCTTCTTCACCATCCAAATCTGCTCTTAGCTGTGCTGAATGATGAATCCCACTTGATCATAAGTAACTTATTGGCATAGGTAACACCCCTAAACACTATATATACTGCCCTGTTTGGTTTGGTTCAGTCAAACTCCAGTTTGTTTGCCCCCTCAGTGCGGTTCGTTTGTGCAGGTGTGAACACAGCAATCACACTCAGGTGTGCACCAAAACAACCAGACCGAGACCTTCTTGAAGAGGTGGTCTCAGTCTGGTTCCAAAGGAACTCTGGTGCGGTTGGTTTGTGGTGAGAACGTGTTCCGACCTGGATCTGAACCAACTGCAGTCACATGACACATTGTTTGGGTTAAACATGAGCATGTTACAGTCCTGGAGGATTACTAATGTGCGCCTCCTCCTGTACTGCCTTAATATGCACATTCAGCACATCCAATGCATCAAAACATTGTTTTCTAGTTGGAGCCGCGCCTCGTTTTCAAACTGTATGCTTTGACTCAAATGAACAATGACAGCAATATAGTCCACGATGAGCAGCGCTAAAATCAACCTGCGTAGTTGTCCCTCCATTGTGACATTAGAAAGTGTCACATTTATCTTGACAGTGTACTCTTCTTCAACGTTTGCTTTACTTCCTGGATTTTTCCCACATGGAAATTCTGACCAATCAAGAGCAGCTTTCTGACACAAGGCATTTGATCTGGTCCGCTTGTAAATGCTGCCTGTGAGAACACCAACCAACTCTAGGCAATTATACAACTTTGGGACAACATGAGTCCCTGATTCAGACCAAAGGAGACACCAACAGGGCTGACAGCACCCTAAGAGAGTAGCAAAAATAAAAATACACTGGTGAATTCCAGAGACCAATGGGTACTAACAAAGTAACAACAAACTGTGGAAACAAACGGATCGTACGTCACTTCCCATTGTCTTCTA
Source organism: Cephalopholis sonnerati (assembly GCA_019142605.1). Taxonomy (NCBI): domain Eukaryota; kingdom Metazoa; phylum Chordata; class Actinopteri; order Perciformes; family Serranidae; genus Cephalopholis; species Cephalopholis sonnerati. The sequence goes on along the minus strand of JAGQAX010000002.1, from coordinate 3,104,866 downwards.
TCGATCACAGGCCCCTGAATTGAATCAAATCAAAATTGTATCATGGCAGACTTTTGATATCAGCAAATATCGTATTGTTCTCCAAATAATCAATATATTATTGTATCGTGATGAAACTTGTGGTTTACTCCCCTGGTAAACAGGACACAATATGGCAGATTTGGGTCAGTTGAGTTACACTGGAATTATGGCTTATCTTTAGTTTTCTATTGTGCAAACACAAACACACGAGTGACTCACTCTATAGTCGTCTTGTCCAGCACTCCCGTCACAGGAATGCCGTAGAAGCGCTGCATGGCAGCCACGGCGGACTGCATGGCATTCTCCTCCCGTAGGTCTGACGTGCGGACGTCGTGAGGCAGCAGGTAGCCGTAGTTCTCCAGCCACGTCTGAGAGAGAGGGAAGAGGTAAAAAGACCAGGAGGAGAGGTTCGTTAATACAGTTAGAATCCATCACAGTGCTTACTTTATCTCAAGGTTCAGACTCGTGGATGTTCACCAACGCAGTCAGCAGCCGTATCAGTGACACACAGCTCAGGGAGTGTGTTAAAGGTACTTTAAAACCCTTGGTGCCTGATTGCTGCTGTTTGCATCAAAATGTGTGCTCCTTTTCAGTCATTACTCAGTCAAATCTAAACACACAGACATGATGCAAATATTTTCAGTTTGACTGTATCTCTGATGTCCATCACTAATGAAGTTTATGAATCCACCTGAAAACACAGGAACAGAGATACCTCTTGGAACTACAGAACTTGCATAAGGATAATCACATTTGAAGTTTTCTTCAGTATCAAAGTAAACAAGCGACAGCTGTCTGTACACCCATGGACACACTGCAAACAGGAACTGCTAATAGCTAATGTGGCATACTTCTAATAGGGATGTAAGATTTTATCGGAACGTCATCAGTATCGGCCAGTATTGGCTTTAAAATGGAATATTTGAATCAGCCAACATGCTTTAAATTTGCGCATCCATCCATTTTTATCTGCTTATCCGGGGCTGGGTCTCGGAGACAGTAGGCCAAGTAAAGCACCCCAGACATCCCTGTCCCCAGCAACGCTTTCCAGCTCCTCCTGGAGGATCCTGAGGCGTTCCCAGGCCACATGAGATATGTAATCCCTCCAGTGTGTTCTAGGTCTGGCCCCGGGGCCTCCTACCAGTGGGACGTGCCCAGAACACCTCTAATGGGAGGCGCCCAGGAGGATCCTGATCAGATGCCTGAACCACCTCAACTAAGCCCAGCCACCCAGTCTGTGATGCCAGGGATCAACACGCACAGGGCCCCGCCCCTGTCTGCTGCCCGGCACACAATGCACCCAACCCAGATTCATGTCCCTGTGCATGGTGGGCCCACAGGGCGGCTGCTCTACGTTACTTATTTGAGCTCCCCCCCAGGTCTGCCTCCAAGGGGGGCCCAGTGCCACCATACCAGGCCAGGTACTCAAAATTTGCTGAGTCATCAAAGTCTTCTTGAATCACGCTCACACTGAGTCTGGTTTTTTTTTGTCCGAAATTGTTGCACGTCTAAAAACAAATATGACCTCATGTTGTGTCTGAAAGTTTTGTCCATCATAAAAATTTCCTGCGTTTTTTGCATCAGAGCCTTTAGAGACGTTTGACTAAGAGTCAGTGAAGGAAATGTGGCGGTGGGACACAGCCACGACAAGACAGAGGAACGGGGGTCACAGAATCATTTCATTACTCAGACAGCTACTTTCAGCAGGTCAGGTAGTAATATTCAGGTGGATGATGATGAAGAGGAGGAGGATGTGAACCGCACACAGAATGTGGAGGACAGCTCCGCCTCTTCATGCAGCTGTGGTGCCAAATAAAAGACAGGTAGGGAGTGATGACAGCCAGATCGGTAACTCCAGTGGAGAGAGGCAAAGGAGGAAATGTGTCTTTTCATTTAGTCACATATTGCGAATTTTCGCACCAAATAGAACAGAAAATTGCATCAGAATCAGTGTGCAAGGTTTCTGTGCGTTTTTCGGATGACGGGTTAAAAAAAATGCATAAAAAAAAAAAACAAACAAACAAAAAAAACCAACAAACTCAGTGTACAAAGGCCTTTAGTCTGGAACCTCCCCTGGGACCACTTTGCCTTGGTAGACCCTACCAGGAGCTACTAGCCCCATACAACACAGCTCCCAGGATCACGGGGACACACAAACACCTCCACAATGTTAAGGAGGCGATTCTCAGTGGAGTTAATTTGCACAATGAATGAATATTACACACATTGAAAAGAATTGTATTTCATATCTCCATCTGCTGGTGGGCTGTCACAATAAGATTACGCATGCATAATATGATGTTCATTCCACTACAGAGGAGACTTGATGAGCACTTTACTTTATGGTTTCATATTTGCCAACATATATATGTATATATAAATATATATGTATAAATATGGCCTTAAAAGAACAAGCCACTCATGTAGCCCACAGCTAACGCATTGATTTCATGGCAATAATGTAGATTTGACTTTGAAAACCAGTTCAGGCAAAAACACACCCACCCATCAACAGGAGCCTGAGGTATAAAGTAAATATTCACACAACAGATGTAGCATTTAACATTAAAGTTCTCTCTTTATTGGAGTTTCCTCTGATGTAGCGAAGCAGAACAAGAGAGAGGAGGGAATAAAGGGTGTGGTGACGACCGAAAGAGGATGAAAACAGACTCTGTGGAAAAGAGAGAGGACACGGAGAGATTTATGGACTGTGTCAGAGAGAAACAGAGAGAAAGAGATGAAAGGACGAGGAAAGCGCCATTCCTCCCAAAAATCTCACAGAAAACTTGATTCACACTGATCCAAAATCGATGCTGAATCCACAAGTTTCCTGGGATGATTCTTATTATGTCGTATTTTTCACTTTGCAGCGCGCCTGTCTCTTTAATATGACATAACACAATCTCACAGCCCTCCTGAGGGGGGGGGGGGGGGGGGGATGAAGAAGGGAGAGGAACAAGAGAGGTAAATGAAGAAGAGGGAAGAAAGGAAGAGAGAAAATAGAACGAAGGGAGTTGAAAGAGAGAAAGAGCAGCAGGAAGAAAGATGAGAGAGGGGAGAGGAGGGTGGGGAGCGATAACGAGAGGGGAGGTTGAGCCCTTCTCCACAGTAGGTCATTAATATTTCAAAGTGTGTGCCAGCCTCTCCCAGCCAGTCCGAGCCCAGGCAACCAGCGCTCGGCTACAACATGAACGTCTGCCTAACCACCATGACGGACGCGGAGAGGTTAGCAGCGCCTGAGGGATCCAGACTGTCATTTATCCCAAAGAGAGAAATATTCCCCGTCTGATCACAGCCGACCTCGAACAGTAACACACTCACAACCTCATACACACTTTAACGTGTGAGGAGATAAACCTCTCATTTCTGTTTCATTCAAAACATAATATCATAATTTGAAACAGAATAAAAAAGACATTTTGATAAAGCAGTAAGTTAAAATTAATTTAATGGGTTCACTATAAAAACCTGTGACTTGATTTAAGTCTGCCAACATAATGTGATATTTAATGAAGGATCAGTTTTCCTTTGTTGGTAATAAAACATCTAACGAGCTCTGTCTCTGAGCTCGATGCCACTAAATCCTGCAGAGGAGAGACGGCTGGTTCTATGCTGCTATCAGCTGCTCCAACAACAAACTGACACAAAAACACAAAGTAAAATCCACAAGCCCCCCCATGAAATCAACTTTCATAAATCTCCATCATATTCTCATGTTTTGATCACGCTCTGAGCGGCATGCCGACAACAGACCTGTAACCAGTCATCTGCTGACACAGGGCGGCCATCCTGCTGATCCCTCTCCAGCCAGTACTTTGTTACGTATTGTGTGACTCTGAGTTTTAGACTGAAGAACTTCCACACTCACACAGATGACCATCTGTCGTCTGTCGACAGTAAACAACTCAAACATCTTAGCTCCACACTCACTTGAACAATTTTTATTGGCAATCCACATCATCTGCAGGCTACACTGTGCCAACGAAAGGCAAAGTCCTATTGTAACTATTGATCTGTTGCACACTTTGGTACCTTTTTACTCGCACTTCAGTTTTTATTTTCCGACAGTTTCATTTGCACTTCTGTATTTTATTTGCACTATCCATACTACAGTTTTAAATGCACATTTAATGATTATCTCCTGGGCTAGTGCAACCTTGAGCTTTTATTCTCTTAGCCTTATCTGTTAGGACAAAGTTGATGTACTTATTTCGCCCAGTTGTCCTGATTGTACAATAGTCAGGTTTCCATCCGAATGTCTCGAAATTTTTGAGCAAATTTAGTGAAAATGCGCAAAAAGAAAATGCGAGTCAACAACTGATCATGGACAGATTCCTGATCGACCTGTCGGCGTTTGGAAGAACTCTGGTCACCATTTTGTCAGCATTCACCGCGTACCGAGCCATCCTGAAGAAGAGACGACAAGGAAGAATTTTAATGTTAAGAGTACTGTCGGAAATAGCTGGAAGGAGACCACCGCGTACCACCAACGTATACGTGTGACGTGGTATCCGGTCCAGTCACCGTTTATCCGCAAAAAGTCGTACTTTCCTTTTATCGATACGCAGACAAATCCACCCCCTCCAAGCGTAAAAACTTTTTTGTGAATTTTCGGCCTTTTTTCGAATTTCTAGCGTTTCCATTAATGTTTATTTTCGCTATTTTTGAAAATTCGAATAAGAATAGGTGGATGGAAACCCTATTAATCATGTTATTCAAATCTGCGTTCTTGTTATACAAACAAGACATACAGTAGACAACCATGTAGTACATGTTGCACTATGTGCCCAAAACAAATTTCCCGTTTGGGACAATAAAGTTAATCTTTTCTTACATCCACATTAACATCTTATTATTTTCAAACGTTCTTTGTACACACAATCATTTTATCACAGTTTCAGAAAAAACTCCATCTGTACTAGTGACAGCTGGGTCATATAAAAAATTCTAATATCAGTTAGGAGTGTAATGATCCATTGATCTGGATTGATATATTGATTTACTAATGAAACATCCAGTGTTATTGATGCAAAATGAAAACACTGATCTGTGTCATCTTTAGGATACGCTTTTATTTGGAAAGTCTGTGTCACCATCAAACAGCAGCAGGCAGATGACAGCATGCAGACAAGAGAAAGACGATGAGGACATTGTTATATACTCTGGAATAAATCAGCAGTGTGGAAATATTCTCAATTTCTGAGAAAAAAGGGCTCAACAGACAAACTGCACGTGCCATATGAAAACTATGCCCTTGTGAGATAAAACATGAAATGACGTTACCTGCCTGGACGGGCACACAAGAAGACACAAAATCACAAAAGGCATGTAGATTTAGCGATAATATTTTGGCTTGACACATCAAGACTGATAAAACCTAATCAGGAAGTAAAAGTGTGTGCGTCATCATTTTCAAAAGTCTGTTTTTTTTTGCTTGTCCAGACAAAAATGCAACCCCAAAGTTTCAAAACTAAAATAGGATAAGCAGCATTTTCAAAGTCTCTGTTTCAGAGGCTCTGAAACACCGGCGTGATGTGGACACTAGGTGTAAACATAGCAATAGTTACATGTTTTAAAAAAAAAAACGTATTAGTGTGGATGAAGCCTGACTGTTGTGTTTTCCTCTAAACACATTTGTTTCCATCCCAGGTTGTTGCTGCACAAAAAAGAAGATGTGTGAAACAAGCTATGTGAGTGCTGGTCTCTAACTCCACTGTTTAGCTAACGTATTTAGACTGTGATCTGCCTCTAATCCTGAATGTAAATGTGAACACAATGTGCCACATGGTCCATGAGCCGAAAGGAAACTGAGCGCTTACAATCCAATTAAAAATCTGTGGTGATGACAACATCACTGCTCTCTAACAAAACATCTCAATCTGAGTCCTGTAATTGAATTCTGGTCCATCCAGACGATGATAAAAAACAAAAAAAAAAGAAAAAAGACAAGGAAACAGAGCTCCGGGCCAAATTCAACAAAAACAACTGTCAAGTACAAGACCTCTGTTTGAAGAAGACAAAACTAATGATTATGCAGTTTAATCTATAAGAACAAAATCAACAAATCAGTCTTAACAAGTGTTGAGATTTCAGCAAGCAATGGTTTTTTTCATCAAGGTTTTGTGTGTGTTTTTCATTCCTCTAAACTAGTGATTTTATTCTGAAGTACTGATGTCACAATGTTTCCAAATCATTAATATTTCATTCTCCTTTAACAACTGACTGTCACGTGCCACACAGAAGCAGCCAAAATGTCCTCACTTTCCAAAAATGTCCTTGCTCTGTTACTAAAATACAAGTTGTGGTCCTCACTTTGTAGCATGAACAAGTATTAACACACGTCTTTATCACAAAGTGAGGACACCTTAACAAAACTTTAATAGAGGCGCCACTTTAAATAAGTAACAAAATTATAATCCATCACTCTTAATAATACTTTTAAACATATAAATAACTAGACCTGAGGACTGAACGTGTACTGCAGGGACCTCATTACTAAACGTGGAAGTAATTACAAAGACATTAGTTTACATGGGTTTGATGTAGTTTTTGATTGATTAATTTGATCAGACAACTCATTTTGACAGATTTAAGAAATTTCAGAAATTGACTTGATGTGACACACACACACACACACACACACACACACACACACACACACACACACACACACACACACACACAGCACTCTCTGCAATGAGGCCTCCAAGGACCACAATACTGCATTAGTCAGTATGTTTGTGTGTGTGTGTCCATGCGTGTGTCTTTATACAGTCTGTGATGCTGTGTCTATATGCAAGTTAGTGTGTGTGTGTACGTGTGTGTGTGTGTGTCCCTGTGTACTCTGCTGACGAGTGGGCCAGCTGCTGCTGGCTCAGAGGAAGCAGTTTGAATTAAATAATTCACCAGCTGCTATTATACAACAATTACTACAGTGCCATCAAAGCTCTGAACACACACACACACACACACACACACACACATACAACATGAGTGCAGTAACATAAATGACTGGTGAGATTAAAACCTCTCCACCCCTTCTCATTCCAGAGACGTCAAATACTGCTGCTTTGTCAGTGATTTCTGCGTCCAACACCAACGCCAAAAGCAACCTTTTGTGGCAATATGGGTGACGTCAATCTGTAACACTGCCGGACAGGACCTTTTATGGTGTTACGATTCGCCACCGATCAGCTGTCGTGGCAGTATGATCGTGGATGGGCGACATCAGTTCATAACGCCACTGGATGGCACCTGTTGTAGCAGTATGATACGCCACAGGACGATGTCAGTTTGAAATGCCGCCAGTAACAATGAAACTAAGGAGTTGAAAAGTCCATGTAGGGTGGGCGGGAGGGGAGGTAGACGGGTCCGATAAACACCAGACTTTCACCCTGGAGCCTGGTTTTCACTTCCTGTGTGACTGTGGAGCCAAACCATGTTTTTTCTAAACCTAACCACGTGCTCTTGTTGACATCCCAGCATTGGTTGTAGCGTCCCAGAACGTAAACAGCAGAAGCAGGAGGATACTCAGAACACAATGTCGATGTGAAAGTCCACTGACAAAGCAGCGATATGTGATGACTTGGGAAGAGAACACGCTGCAGCAGAACGTCTTGAACCTCCATATGCAAACATGTTTAATTAATATTCTCCTCTGGCTCAGGACAAAAAAGTTTCCCACAGCTGGTGGACAGCGAGAGTTTGGAAAACCACAGAGACACAAAGTTCAGTAACCAGCTCGTGAACATAAAGCCTGAGAAACACAATTATCTGGAGAGGACAAGAGGAGAAGCAGTCACGGATTATAGAGGTGCTCCCCGCAGAGAGGCTGCTGCACACTCAAAGGATGAGAGTTTTACTGCCCTGCAGGACAAAATGACCAAATTATGTCTTCAGCACGTCGACAGGATTTATGATCAAGACCAATAAATGATAACTTCACCAGGCGCCGAGAGTTTCAGCCTTCAAAGCCTAATTTATTTCCTGAAAACTAAAATAAAACATTCCTACTGCTGTTTTCACTGCTCGACAATCACGTCACGTAACATTTTAAATGAAGAAGGTAAAGGGACAGTTTGGACTTTTTTGACACAGCAGTGAGCATACATAGGTGACACCTATACATTTTCAGGTGCTTCTTAAAGGTCCAGTGTGTGAGATTTAGGGGGACATATTGGCAGAAACTAAACATAATATAAGTATGTTTTCTTTAGTGTATAATCACCTGAAAATAAGAATTGATGTTTTTATTACCTTAGAATGAGCCGTTTATATCTACAAAGGGAGTAGCGGTCTGTTCCAATACCCATACTTTCTATACTTATCGTACCTAGTTTGGGTACAGAGGGTGTTTACATTATGATTGCGGCGAAAAATAAGTGTACCTAAAAGACCCGGATGTGTACTGTACAAGTGTGGAACACTGTACACTTTTCGCACTCAACGGCCGCCATCTTAGCTACGTAGCGGAAGAGGTGGGACCAAAAACAAACATGCATGATAATTAAATTACACCTACTGCAGCATTCTCTGTCAGGAGGAGGAGGAGATAACGACGCTGATGACGTCGGCGCATTCTCCACATTGCCATTGTTAAGGGAGTCATTTGTAGGGGATTTGTAAAATTGTATAGAAGTGAAACTTTCCGTCCGTCTGTTTCATTTTTTTGGCGGGTGACGTCACTGACGAGTGGCAGCCTGTAGTCGTGATTGTAACATCGGTAAGTGCGCCATAGAGTAATGAATCGGAACAGCACTTACTTGCTGGAATATGTGTACTTTGTAAGTGCGGACAGTGTACTGAGTGTAAGTGTACTCATGGCAGTATAGATTTCGGAACAGACTCCCGGTTCTCATCTACAGATGTCACCATTTTGCACCGCCATGTTTGAACAGCTGAACAAGTCAAAATGACAGTCTGACTATGTGTAATGTGTATTTTAGCAAAATAACATTACTCAGATTCACAATGTGTTAAAAAAAGATAAACAAGTTCTTTTTAATGACACAAACTCACCTGACAATCAACACAGGCAATTGAATTGAAGGAAACGGCCTGTTAGCCAGTTAGCAGGCTGTTAGCGAAGTTAGCACACTGTCTTGTAGTCTCTCCGACATCCACCACAAAAGTTCTATTTTTTTAACGTACTTGAGGCAACTCTTGGATGGAAATATTGGGGAGGAGTTTCACAGGCACATCTGATATCACAGAGATTTCCATTGAAATGAACAGACTTCTGGTTGACTTGTCTCCGTACACGTAAGTGGAAACAAGGTGTTAATCCCCCTAAATCTTACACACTGGAACTTTGAATTGCACATTAAAAAACAGTTCAAATGACAGGACTTTGAAACAAAGACAAAATATCAAACAAGGAAAATGTCTACACTTAGCTTAAATGGAAATTAGCTCTTTAATTATCTATGTTAGCTCCTGTTGTTTTGTTGGGGTCAGTAATTTAATACATGTGATTTGTGTAAACACAGATAACATGCTGCTGTTATACTTACAAGATGTTAAAAAGGTTTGCAAACTTAATACATCTGTATATTGTATTTTATATATCTGGATGGGGGTGCAGCGGTCACACTTGTTTACTATGCAGAGACGTGTTTCAAAATGCTCACAGGGTTCAACTTGGGTTCAGTTTTTCTGCATAAACTTTTGACAGAAATCATAAAAATACAGTGAAATACAAATTGTGATGCTGGGATGAAGAGACCTCATAAATATCACAGCAAATAAAAAACACAGAGGGGTGCATAACACCACAACAGAAGTGTTTTAATTTAAATATTTTAACAATGCTTTAAATCACATCACACTCTGAACACAGCTTCACTGTGTAACCACTGTTAATGTTTCTGTTTATGGGATGCAGCGACTCTGAACTAAACTTCAGAAACCCCCCGCAGCTCTGTGAAGACGACAGTGAGCAAAATATTAATCAAAATAAAATGAAACATCTTATTGCACAATAAATACCTCCAACTCTCGTATTTAGTTCAGGCTGACCCACAAAATGAATATTCACTCTGCTAACAGAGCCGTAAATCACTGGTTTAGACTCACTTTGAAATGAAATCATGAAAAAGAATAGAATTACTGCCCCGCAGTTTTACGCCTCAACACCTCGCCTCACCAGTCAAACATGGATGCTTCACACACATCTTCCCTGAGAGCACAGGACACAGCACAGTGGTTTGTGTTCTCACGGCAGCATTTACAAGCGGACCAGATCAAATGTCTTGTGCAAGAAAGCTGCTCTTGATTGGTCAGAATTTCCATCCATTTCCATCCCAGCTGGCATTGGGTGAGAGGCAGGGTTCACCCTGGACAGGTCACCAGACTATCACAGGGCTGACACATAGAGACAGACAACCATTCACACTCACATTCACACCTACGGACAATTTAGAGTCACCAATTAACCTGCATGTCTTTGGACTGTGGGAGGAAGCTGGAGCACCTGGAGAAAACCCAGGCTGACACGGGGAGAACATGCAAACTCTGCGTAGAAGGACACCCGCACCCGGGATCGAACCAGGAACCCTCTAGCTGTGAGGCGACAGTGCCAGCCACTGCAGCACCGTGCCGCAAAATCCAGGAAATAAAGCAAACGTTGAAGAAGAGTACACTGTCAAGATAAATGTGACACTTTCTAATGTCACAATGGAGGGACAACTACGCAGGTTGATTTTAGCGCTGCTCATCGTGGACTATATTGCTGTCATTGTTCATTTGAGTCAAAGCATACAGTTTGAAAACGAGGCGCGGCTCCAACTTTGATAACTTAAGAGCCAGATGTTGAAATAACCCATGTTTACATTTTCTGGACAAGCAAACGGTTTTGGTGGTGCAAATACTGGACAGCAGTCTTTAAGGAGCAAGGTGGCAGCTGATGTTTTAATGCTGTAAAATGTCTCAGGGAGGGGGCTGGGCTAGATGTTGAGCGCACAAATTATCCAACATTGACACTAGACAACATTTTCTGCATCCTGCCCAGTCCCATCACCGGAGGAAACTAATTGGTGGACGGGGTTTGACTTCATTTACTTTATTGTTGCAATTTTGTGAGAGGCTGTTCCACTGTTGCATCAAAATCCTTGAATAAGATTCATGACATTTTTTTCCAGGTGCTTTTCATGCAAAACCAGCTCATGAAATGTATTTATTTAGAACAACACAGCATTAAAGGTACACTGTGTTGTGTTTACGTGCAAAACCCTCTCCACTGGCTTGCCATATTGTAAATGACACCGTGACAGCATCTATAGCATTATGTCAGCCAAACAACAGGTCTGTGACAGCATGAAGACAGCAAAGTAAAAATGGTTTAGTTATGTACTTCAGTCATAAAGATAAATTCACTGACAGCACAGAGCCGTGGCTCACGACGGTGCCACATTTCTTAAGTGCAGCTGTTGGTAGAAAACCTTCCTGCCACAGCCGATCAATACAGACAAATGACTTCAGAACACAAAACTAAATATTACAGAAAACCACCTGGAAAGCTGCTTGAAATAATTAAAACAATAAATATCGCAGATGACAGGGTCGCGGTGTATGACAGAAGAAAAAATATACTTCAGCCTGCTGGAGGTGGAGCTGCTGCAGCTTTACACCCTGGATGTAGAATCCAGACATGCTGTGGTGTTTAACAGTCCATCATTAGCGCCTGAGCAGCGACCTGCGTTAGGACCCTACTGACATTACCCAGTTTATTACCAGGAGAATTTAGACAAATGAATCAACTTTTTACGGCTAAAGGTGCTCGAAAACACACTAAACTTTGCATGCACATCAGAGCTGGAGCAAATTTTAGGGATCTCATGCTCGAGTGTGACAAAGTGGCTTGATAGTGCCCGCTGTAAAAACTTCAGTGAAGTAACCACTGCACCTAGATGTCAGAATATTGTAAGGCACATTAACATCTCAAGATTTAAGACTAGAATTAATGCCCCGTTGATGTATGCCTCTACGCACCAGTGGGAGGAGGCCCAGGGGCACGCCGAGACACCTCCAGCAGGAGGCGCCCAGGAGGATTCTGATCAGATGCCTGAACCACTTCAACTGACCCCTTTTGACGCGAGGGAGCTACTCTGAGCTCCCGTCGGATGTCTCAACTCCTCCTATCTCTAAGGCTGAGCCCAGACACCCCAAAGAGGAAACTAATTTTGGCTGCTTGTATCTGCGATCTCATGCTCTCGGTCACTACCCAGAGCTCATGACCACAGGTGAGGGTTGTGACGTAGGGACATCCCAACGTCCGTTATTAAAGGGTTAAAGGACGCGTTGAGGCAGCAGCAGAGGACACAGGTTGTACCAGGCAGCTCCCACGTCTGAGTGCGTGTGAGTAAATAACTGTGTAGGTGAAAAATAATTCCTGTTCAACAGTCCTTCCCTGAAATAACAGGAGAGCGGTTTGCATCATCAGTGGGCCGAGCACCAGATTGAATTCATAGATGAAAGTCTGAGAGACTGTCGTTACCGTGCTTGGACTTAGATTTGAATGCATCACCTTGCAGTAAACCCTCTGCCTCCAAACACGAGACATTTCTATTTAACTTGTCTCTCCCACACGCCCACTCTCCCTCTGTTGACTACTCATCTATTCAGTTACATAAATTACATGAAAACATCAGCAACAAACTAAATATCCAGCCCCTGGTCTAAAATCTATTCTATAAATCAGAACACTCTCACTGCAGCATTTTATTTGTATCTGTTGCTTCTGGAAACCACATGAAGCATTTAGTAACATGGACACTTAACGGTTTCTACTTTTATTTCCTATATGTCAGCCTACAGCTGAATTCATCTCTAAAGATGCATATTTGTTAGTTCACATACTCTAAACACAGATTAAAGGTTCAGTGTGTGTGTGTGTGTGTAGGATTCAGGGTGATGTACTGGCAGAAATGGAATATAATATAATAACTATGTTTTCTTTGGTATAAAATCACCTGAAAATAAGAATCCTTGTGTTTTCATCTCCTCAGAATGAGCCATTTATATCTACATAAGGAGAGGGCCTTGTCTATGCAGATGGCCATGTTGCACCTTAGCCCAGACTGGACAAACCAAACACCAGCTCTAGATAGGAACATTTGCATTTTTGGGTCAGCCTCTGTAGTTGGTGGCTCCTCCACAACAAGCAGCGCTGGGAAAAAAAAATTGGAAAGTTTAAAAGGGGCTCAATGAGACGTTCAGTGTGACACTCATGTAATATAGTGAACAAGCTAACGATGGATTGAAAATGTGCAAAAAGATTTTTTGCCGACACTAGATATCAAACAAAATCCAGAGACTGTGTCGTATTAAATATCTGTGAATTACCCACATTTAAGCAGAAGGGAGAAGATATCATTATTTCAGAGTCTTCAGGCCTTTACACACTACGTCCGTTTTTTGCATCCGAACTTGTTGCACGTCTAAACATAAATACGGCTTCACGTTGTGTCAATCACATTTGCACTGAGTCCGAAACTTTCCTCCATCTTAAAAAGCATCAAAGGCATTTACGGTGCAGAATCTCTCCTCCTCTGTGCCACTGCATCACGTCCACAGCTGTCTGTATCAAAGAGTGGCGTCAAAGTCAAGAGAGCTTGTGCTGCAGGAGAATCTGGGGACCAACACATCCCCAGAAGTACACCGCACAGCACAGAAAAAAAAGACTGCTCAACTTGAAGCAATATCAGCCGACTGACAAATCTTCAACTTTAGAGGGGCAGTGAACCTAACCTGCATGACTTTGGACTGTGGAAGGAAGCCAGAGAACCCGGAGGAAAACCCACACTGACACGGGGAGAACATAGAAACCAAACAGAAGGGCTCCAACTGGCTGGCTGGTTCAAGACTGAAACCATATGTATGTGTATATATATATATATATATATATATATATATATATACACATGCTTTTTGAATTTGAATTGTGTTAAATAAACACAGTTTCATGTGAAAGAAGATTATTTTAAAGATTGATTCATAAATGCATATAATTATATTTGTGCTCATTTAAAGGCAGTTTAATGAAGGGCTGAATGACTTTAAAGCAGTTATTCTGTTAGTTTTTTTTATAATACATTTATCTTTGTTTTCCTGGCACAAAAGGAGGAATAAATAACAACAACAAAAGAAAAACAACAACAACCACAAAAACACATCTGTATCGGCTATTGGCCCAGAATTTCACAACAGGTGCGTCCCTATGGCAACATTATGCTGTATCATCATTTCTATCCCGAGTCTGTTTCCATATCTCTGAGTCACATTTATTGATAGACTTTTCCACCTCACTTAAACGCAAGTTTTCATATTTCAAGACTTTTTTTTTCCCTTCGCAGTGGGTTTTTTTTTAAGTGCAAATTATAAACTGTACATAAAAAGAAGAAATACACCTTCTGATATGTTCTTCTCATGCAGTGAAAAAACTCGCAGCCCAGAGGTTTGTACCCAGCTGAGGCCCCGCTTTCTCTCTGAGTCTTTCTTCCAGCCTGTCTGTTTGCATCTACGTCCACCTGCCTGTCTGTCGACCTGATTGGCTGTGTCTGTCTCAGTCTGTCTGTCTGTCTGTCTGTGAGCCTGTCTGGCCGTCTCTCTCTGATGCCTCAACCTGTGCGTCAGCCTGCCAGTGTGTCTCCTCCGTCTGTCTGCTGGGATAAAAATAGACCTTATCTCCCCCTGCTAAACTATTTACCGTCTCTCAGCTTGAGTGCAACGGGTGCAACCCGCCAGGCTCTTCCCCGTCCACACTGTGTGTACGGCCCGATAAGTGGGCTGATTATCATACCGAATATTAGTTTGTCAAAGCACCTCAAGGTGTTGTGCTGCTTTCTGAGCTTCACTGAGGACACCTCAACAAAATACTGACTCATAAGTACAGTCAAATACTAAACACAGCACGAACTGACATGACTGTAAAATGTATGTACATCGTAGTACAGCTGCACTGGATTATATTTTTCATGATAAAATAATCTGTTGGTGTATTTTCTTAATAAAACTAGGGCTGCCCCTGAATAAGATTTTTCCTAGTGGACCAACAGTCCTCATCAGGGTCCATCAGTGGACTAGTGTCCCTCATGTTTGTGATATGAATGTAATGATGATGGATGATATATTTTGGTGGTTTGAGTTGGAGGTGTGAGAAAGAATAGTCTCAGTAACATTGTTAACACTGTGCTACATTACAGAGAAATACAAACCGTACTAATGAACCTTCATTAATATAGGCCTATATTTTATCTCCAAGTGCACGTCACACACTGAGCGAGCTGCCTGTTAATGACGCTGTGGGCTAATGGGCATGTAGCTACTTCCATGTTTCACATGATACGTCATGTTTGTAGTGGACCAATGAAGATGAGTTTACATATCACCTTGGGTTGGTCCTTCACCTTCTCAAAATGATCCCACACTTTGGATTTCCTGCCCCACATGTTATTAACTAGCCTGTGGAATAACCACAGGTACCAGCCCTGGAGATTAACCTGACTCCTGTCTGACTGCTGACAGGACACTTCCTGTGTCTGTCCTTTCAAATTAAAGTCTCACATGGTCCAGTCATACAGGTTTGGATTTATTTTGACAAGGCGCAGCTCCTAAAAGAGTTTCATGTTTTTTCTGTGACTAAGCGACCAATGAAATCTTGCTGACTAATGACCTTTCTGGTCGACTAACCTTTGGTTGACTATGAGGGGGCAGCCCTAAATAAAACAATCATTTATGGTTTATCCTTTAAAATGTCATGAAATAGTAAAAAATAGATTTCCTACCTTGTGGTTGTACATGTCCACAAACCAGTCAAGCTGCAGTAACCATTTACATCCATGTCTGTCCAGACTCATATGTAGCCAAATTTTAATCAGGTAATCACTGAGTGCAAGTGGGGTTTGTGCCAAATTTGAGGAAATTTTAATGAAGCTGTTCTTGAGATATCGCGTTCAAGAGAATGAAAGGGACGCAAGGTCACAGTTACCTTGACCTCTGACATCTGACCATCAAATTCTAATCACTTCATCTGTGAATCCAAATTTGTGCCAAATTTGAGGAAACTCCCTCAAGGCCTTGTTGAGATATTGCATTCACAAGAATAAGATGGGCACAAGGTCACAGTTACCTTGACCTTTGACCACCAAAATCTAATCAGTTTATCACTGCGTACAAGTGAATGTTTGTGTCACATTTGAGGAAATTCCCTCAAGGTGTTCTTGAGATATCATGTACACAAGAGTGAGCTGGATGGACATATGTACACACATCTGGACATATGGATGTACAGATGCACGGATGGACGGACAATCTGAAAGAATAATGCCTCTGGCTGCAGCTATTGTCAGTGCGGAGGAGGCCAAAACCAAAAGATGTTCAATTTACTATCATACAAGAAAATTTCAGAGGCTCATTTTTGCTTGTAAAGGCTTTAAAGGAATCGATTATCACATTAGTTGACAGTTATTTCTGTTTCTATTATTTCAGCTCCCATCTTTATTTGTGCGTCAATCTTTACACCAACTGCAAAGTGACAGAGGTCATCCAAAAATCAAACAAGAAATTGTACATGCAAGAAGAATTGAATAAAAATAAAGAACAGGCATGAAGTCCAAAATCAGAAAAATGTCTTTTTTAAATGCCCGACTCCTCATACACATCTCACCCTGTACACACATCAACCATGTCAGCCTTTTATTTTCACTTATTTCCAGCGGTCTGTTCGTGGCTGGTACCCAACTGTGTACCTTACATTACAGACACAGTGCACATAATCAAACTCCCCTGAGTGTCCCAGATTGAATATTTCTCAGCTTTCACCACAGTGCACATTACGTCAGCGTCAGACAGAGAAAACAACAGCAGCACCTGGCGGGAAACGAACACACCTTAAAAAGGTTCCTGATGAGTAATGCTGAGTTTCCCTGCATCCTCCATTTCGGCCTGCGCTCCTCATCGTTCTCCCCAAGAACAAGTAATCACCATCATCCCTTTTTATTTTTATCTCCTTTACAACCTCAAGAGCCACCGCCTGCTACTTTTACTGTTTGAGCTGCTGCTAATGTGAAATGTAGGCTGTGTATCAGAGGCCGGGTGCCAAAGAGATACTTGATTTTCGATACAAATGCCAGGATTATTTAATATAAGTACTAATAAATTAATGATATTCATTTCTACACCTTTGAAGAGTATCAACACTATTCTTGAGAAAAAAAATAAATGAAAGAGGCATGGAGAAAACAAAAATACAATAAATGACCAAGATGCAGATTCACACGGGACTATTATCACATGACCTCTGTTTCTGGCTAAATATGGTTGTTTATTTTTGGTGGAATTTTTACTTGATGCATTACAGACATGGCAGATTCATACAGACTTAAGGTCACAGACGACCTCCTCAATTACGACAACTTACTCGAGATCCCCTGGTAACACTAGTCCAATGACAACAGGGTTTAAAAGCCCAGACACACCAAACTGACTTCAGAGAACTACTTGCGACGAAGGGTCCCTGCTGCGTCACCTGACATCGGTCGCCCGTGGCTCTGCCAAAAACTTGCACATGAACACACCGCAAAGACTACAGCTGAGGGACCAACCAGCAGGTATGTTCTGTGCCTGCGTGAGAGGAAATACCAGCAGATGGCGGTCATCTGTATTTGTCATTCAAAAATGGAAACCGGAGGACCGTCTTGACACAACTTAGCCAGTTAGCACATTAACATCACAATCCAGTGTTGAAAGAACAGAGCATATTTACCGTGTTCCAGTCAACAATAACACAAACCATCAGGAAACGTTTCATCTAAAGATCTCAATGGATAGAGAAAAATAATCTGACCTCATGTAACAAGTTTGTTTTGGTCTCACTCCCTCTGGACTTCAGCTCTTTGTTTACTTTCCTCACTTCAGTTTCTCTTCTTGTGCGCTGAAATGAACTGCATATCAAAGTGATTTCATTCACCGACACTGCTTCAACTTGCTAAATCTGCTGAAAAAAAGCAGATGGGGGCCGACGAGAGCCAACGGTGCGGGACACCCAAAGACAACTCGTTGATGCTGAGATGCTGAGCAATGATGTGAGTATCAAAAGTACAAGCACCCATAATGCTGAACAACAGCTCTCAATTATATATACTGTATTACTGGGTTATTGTTACTGTTGCATTTATGTGTGAGGAGTCATTCGTGCTGTTGAAGTTGGGTGAGTCGCTCTGGACTCTGCGTGCTCACCTCCCCAGCAGCCTCACAACCATCACGTACACTAATAAGATTCCACTGAAGAAATCAGACGTTTGTGGTGTTGAACAGCCAGCGATTAATGAATGAAATCACAGTTGGCTGTGGCACCCAGAGAGCGAATGTCTGCTGATGTCTGCTGATGCAGTTTTCTATCTGACAATGAAAAGGAGTCAGCATCGTTTTGTCAGGGAGGATTCCCTCACCGGCTGAGGACGGGGAATGAAGAGGCTGATTTGTAGATGTTTGGTAATGAAATTTATTCCCAGCACTTCTGCACTCGGCAGGAAAAGACAATGCAGAGAGGCGATCCCAGATTTGATCAAATCCATGAGCTGGAAAAAACTCTGGGCTTTCCTTCCTGTGTGTGCTCATCTTAGAAAACGTTAAGGCAAACACACATGCTCATACCGTGACAGCAGACAGGTTGAGGTGGTGGACTGGTCAAACACACACAAGATCAGTGTTTGTGTCCAGTATGAGACCAAGTGAACTTTGAGCTATTTTAAGGTACATCTTCACCATGTTTCTTTCCCTAAACCTAACCTATGCCACTTAGAGTACATGACGATGCCATTCATGGGGCACTAATTTATAAGATATCAAACAACCTATGGATATGTTGCTCAGACTCACCCTGGGGTTTTGGTCCACAGCCGCCTGGGTCTCCAAATGATGATTCAAATCTTTAACTTAGAGGGTGCAGCCCAACTTACAGCATGATTAAAGTATTTTACGGATATGTTTAGTGCTGGCAGCAGTCGGTAAATGTTATGGAAGAGAAATCATCTTTGATTAACGCAAGACAATATCATATTTTCACTACATAATTATTGCAGCCAAACAAGTTTAGGATAACGATATCATCGCGATCTTCATAGAATATCATAGTACATTATGCATTTTGTCTCTTTTTCTGGCAAATGAATTACACTCAAGTATGTTACATATCGTCATTGAACAGTTTGTATGATATTCTACAAAAATGCACACACAACAGCTTGTATGATACCCTACGAATTAGCGCACCATGAATGACCTTGCGTCCTTAACGTACAGTCCAGAACCAAAAACATTCAGTTTACCTTCAGATGACATAAAGAAAATCAGAAAATCCTCAAGCTGAAACTAGACGTCTGATGAATTTGTTTAATAAATGACTTGACTCATCAGCTATCAGATTAGTCAGGCTGTTCTCATAAATTGTTTGCGCGTTTTCCTACGTAAAATAATGCATCCAAATTCGTACATATCCCATGCACTTTGAAAGGCTGTGATCACGTGACCAACGTGCTGACGGGATTAAACAAGGAGGGATGTTGGAATGATGGATGAGTCACAAAAACCAAGACTTTCCACCGGGACATTCCCAGGAGACATATGAATTTTGAGTCATTTTAACGTATATCCTCACCATGTTTCTTTTCCTAAACCTAACCTTGGTAACTTTACCTTAATAACGTAACTGTACGCTAAGGACATAATGTCATTCGAGGGGGAGCTAATGCGTAGGTTATGATAAGACGCAGACACAACACTTCATATGATATCGTACAAATTAGTGCCCCACAAGTTATGTAAATCCTTAACATACAGTTAAGTATTTAACTTAAAGTTACCATGGTCAGGTTTAGGAAAAAAAAACATGGTGAGAACGTACATGAATATGACTCAAAGTTCACACGGTTCTGAACATGTGTCTCCGGGGGAAAGTCTGCATTTTTGTGGCCCATCCTTCGCCCCAACCTGCCTCCCTACATGACCGCTTGGCTTCCTTGTTTACTGCCGTCAGCGCACTGGTCACGTGATCACAGCCTTTCAAATTACGTGGGATATGTACGAATTTGGGTGCATTGCTTTTCATGGATGTTGACAGAGTTTGTAACGGTAACTGTACAAAAGCTAAGAAAAGAGCAATTATACTAATAGACAATGAAAGGCAACCAGATGGCGTTGGCAGAGGGAGACAAAGCAAGACAAGAAAGAAATGGAAATGATTTAAGAGGCACTGGGTTACTTGCTTATGATATTATCATGTGTATTATTAACATGATATCAGTGACTCAGTTTTAAAAATCATGGTTATCATCAATACCGGTAAATTGGGACACCCCTGTTCAATACAGAAAAGAAAATTGAAGTGACTGGAAGCACAAGACGTGACCTGTTGTCAACATTTTACTGAAACTCTGATCTTTCACTGACTGTAACCAAAGGGCTTCTGATGCCTAAATCTAACCAAATACACTCACACACACACAGTCACACACTCACACTTCTTCCTCTTCCATCTACAACCCTCTCTGTCTCCATCTCGGCAGCAACACAACAACAGTTCCTCACCGCCAGGGATGCATTTGTCACAAATGTTCAGAAAAGCTTTCTACTGTGATTGTTTCTCATCTGTCAGCTGAATGTGAGCGGGGCGGCTCAGGGGGTATCTGAAGAGACTGTAAAAGCCCGACTGGTGGCTTGATTTCTGGCTTCCTGGCATCTTGCTCGGAGCAGCAGGAGGGAGTGGAGAGCTTTACCCGTCTTTTCTGTGAAGCTCAGTGGATAGACGCTTTGATTTGATTTGATGAACAAAAATACAAAATAAATATATGGAATGAAATTTCCTTGTGTGCAGGTACTCACAGCAGCTACTGTTTTTACATTTTCGATGTAGTCCTAAAAAGACAGGCTCATTAAAAATATTTTAGGGCTACAACGATACACCTATTGGCATCATCAAGGCATAATTTTTTTCCATTAATCAAGTTTGTAATGGAAATGTGTTTGTTTTGTCGAGTGACAGCCTGGACACATACAGACGTCAGAGGGGCTGCACATGTCTCCGATTACTCTGACAGATCTGGTGCAGGCCCCCAGGAAGTGTGCCCCGCTTTTAAGATCATTTTAATAGTGGCCAAATAGTGTAATTACAGCATCTCGTGATGCCCTGCTGCCCAGAGAGACTTTTCCTTAAAGACTAAGGCAGTATTTATACTTCTGTTTTGAATGAACGCCGTACCTACCTTGTAGGCTCTGTGTCGATGTAGAGCCTACGCCGTACCCTATGCCATAACCTGACTTGCACCTCCCCAGAAATGTAACTACATGCCACGACAATGCAGACCTTCTGTCTGTGTTTGTAAGCTGACAATGAAGCTAAAATGCCATAGGCTTGTGCTAATAATGTTAGTATGTTGTATCTGTGGGGAAAATGTGTCCAGCAAAAGACAAATGTTTTGTCCATGAATGCTGCGAGTTGTAGTGAAGCTGAAACGTCAGCCGCTGACCAGTGTTTTGGAGGTGTAACTGCAGAGTGACACAGACACACAGAAGTACAAATCCCGCTTTATAATGTAAGAGAGACATCTGTTAATCAGTGGATAAATATTTTTGAGCATCACAACCCCCCTGAAATGACTCGTGATTTCATCTATTTGGTTGGATAACATTTGAAAGTCTGAATGAGCCACAAGTCTATGAAAGTTTGTTCTTAACAAAGATCCTAAGAAAAGTCTAAGTCAGATTCATGATGTGTTTTTAAACCCCAAAATTGTTCACTCTTGTGCTCTTATAATGACGAATGCCACTGTCCTGCTACTGTAAGTTGAAGGCGTGTGCTAGTTTATCCTAATTAGCACAGGTAAATGCCCTGTGAATCCTTATAAAAAGGCGTAAGACTGCAGAGTCGTGTACACACACAGAGACTGGTGAAAAAGAGAAAGAAGTTGAGATTATGTCAAGAATGCCCAGCCGAAAGTCTGAAGAGGGTGGATGTCTAAAAATGAGTACGACCTCACGTTGTGCCAATCATGTTTGCACAATGAGTCCAACACTTTAATCCGTCATTTAAATTATCGGAACAGGTTTTTTTTAACTTGACAGAAGCCTTTAGAGCTGTTTGACCACAAATTGAGAATCAGCAACTGGCCACAGTTGGGTTGGGGGGCTACAGTTAACAATCTAAAACCCAAAGGTACTGAAGACAATATATAACAGGCAAAACAGGTAACGTTAAATCATTAATGACTGACATGATTATTCAGTAATGAAAAACTTTATCGATCAACTGATTATTTAATTGTTTCAGCAGCATTGGATTTGCTGGGAGAAGCAGTTCCACAGACTTTCAAAAGGAAACAGAGACCTGAGCTGGAGAAGTTTTCAGATCTGAGAAAGACTAAAAGCAGAATCTGAGCAGGGTCTGTAGAAATGCTGACTATGAAATGTAGTAATAGAGCACTAACGCAGCGAGGGTGAAGGGTTCAACTCCCACTGGGGCAATCCAAGCTTCAAATGTATGCAGTCATGTTGCCGTGAGGCACTCTGGATAAAAGCATCTGCCAAATGGCATGTTGTTGCTGTCGGGTGAAGATCCTCTGTCTTGAAAATGTCAAACTCTTCAGAAACCAAAAATAACAGGCCTGTTTTTAGCTTGATGACAATGCAGTTTGGAAGTTTGTCCCGTGGGCTTAAAGAGAGTTTTATTAATCCAGGAGTCTGGAGAATTTCCTTTGAATATTAACTGAGCAGAGAAGATAAAGATGTCAGCGTAACGTGTCAGGATTTTATCAAGTAAAATGTCAAACAATCTTTGGTTCCTGCTGCTCCACTGTAGGATAGTTTGTCACTGCAGAATTATAAGGTTCTGACATTTGCCAAAATTGAGTTATTCATATATTCTTATTTATTTAATTCTGTGACAACTTAATTGAGCATAGTGTTAGTTCAGACAGGACCGGTGTCAAGCTCAGCTCACATCCCAGCTACATCGGCTGATCTCAAACAGCCCAATCAATTGATGGAGCAGCTGATTGATGGAAGGAGTCAGCTGATAGATCACATGATTCCTTTCTATGCAACCGATTGGCAAATCTCATTCAGCGCGTTCTATTTAAACTGCCCTGACCTGCCTACTGTTGCTGCTTCCTCTGCAAGCTGCTTTGCAACCTGCCTCCACCCCAGCTCCTCCTTTTCATGTTGTGTCTGACTTATCAATGTCATTTCTGTTTGTCATGACACCACTCTGTTCTGTTCCCGTGGGATTTTGTTGCTGCTGCTCTCCCTGCCTTAGGCTTTCCATGTAGACGTATGGAAGGACAGGGAAGTGTGCTCTCTTTGCCTCAGGTTGTCCTCGTTTGCACGTGGAAGGGCAGAGAGGTGTGCTCTCTCTGCCTTAGGGGCTGTAAACACGCCACACTTTTTGCACGCTCAAATTCATTGTTTTCAATGTAGACATGCAGCAGGCACGCTCAAGCGCCACAGTGACGCCATCGTGGTGCAAACACGTTTTTGAGCACCTATTTTTCAGGGCACGATGGCTTTGTCCTGAGATAAATCGAGTTCAACTTTTGGAGCGCAGGAACATGCACCACATCGCAACCACAAATCACAGTCAGCAGATATCTCTCCCGTCTTCCGTAAATATCAGTTTGTGATAAATATGAGGAGAAGTTGATCATGTTGGAGCAGGGATACCCAGAGCTTTATATCTGGCCCACAGACGATAGGCCGACACACAACCAGCGCCTGGAAGAAGATCAGCTCTGCACTCAGGATTTCAGGTAAATAGGCTACGATACAGTACTTGTTAACATTGCTTAGCAACCTAAGACGCTACCGCCACGCTCTTAAAAGCTGTCTCAAAAAAGGCAGAAAAGTAGTGCCCTGCACCTGACCTCACATTTTACAGGCAGTTTAAGACGCAGCATGTGTACGGCTTTTCATTTAGGCATGTGGAAGAGGCTTTCTGCATAGGCCCAAGGAAAGGCAGAGAGGCCCCAGAACAGAGTCATACCGCCACATATAATACTGCAAATGGAAATAAAGTGTTCTGACTAAAGTGGTCCTGACTGAACTGACATTGTAAGAGGTGTTTTTTAAGTTATATGCATTTTTGGATTTTCTATTTAGAAAACAAAAGGTTCTCTCTTCAAAATCCAACTCTATGGGTGCGTTCGGATACACTCAGAGTGCCGGACTGTTCACAAATTCAGAGTGCTGTTGGAAAGCACCATTTGGTTATCCAGAAACATCTGGAATGAGCTCAGAGTACAGCCACTGCTCCTTCGTGTTGAAAGAGAAGTGGTTTGAGCTCTGAGATCTGATCAGGATGCCCCCTAGACACCTTCATTTGGAGGTTTTCCAGGCATGTCCAACTGGCATGAGACTCCAGGGTAGACCCAGTACACACTGGGAGATTAAATATCTCATGTAGCCTGGGAACGCCTCAGGATCTCCCAGGAGGAGCTAAAAAAACTTTGCTGGAGAGAGAGGCATCTGGAGTACCTTGCTTAGCCTGCTGCCAACGCGAAAATGGATAATGGATAGATGATCTCAAATTCTAAGGACACGGACACACACACACACACGCACAGGTTTATGTAATGTGAAACCCTTTTGAAGAACAGTCAGATGGGACTGATGGCCTCACAGCTATGACCTCATGTCTGTGGTGTCATATAACACTCAACACATCATACACACAGACACAAAAGGTCCGTGGCCACATGCTGGAAGACACACCGATCAATGACTGCCAGGATATAGATGATGTAAGGCCACTGACACACACACACACACACACACACACACACACACACACACACACACATACACACACAATCAATTCCAAAATGTTGCTGCCAGTGTTGGTACGAGAAGAGAGGGAAGGCAAGAGTAGAAACAGCAGTGAAGAATCTGACTGATACCTCACCAAAGAAAATGTTATCATTATGTTTTGTGATAAGGGATAACAGCATAGATACAGAGTGTACGCACATAGCTGCTGAAGCTGGCATGCACCTCCTCAGAAATGTAACTACACAGCAGGGTGACGACAGCTACAGAAACACAGCGTTGGGAACAGGCAGCAGAGATTGTTGAGAGTGAGGACAACATTAAAGAAGTTTAAGAAAGCCATTACACTGCAGATCTGCTGCTCACCACCATCACCGCTCTGTATGAATGAATGAATGAGAGAAAACACGGTGATTGCACTGCAGTCACAGCCTCCTGTTCAGAAACAAGACACAGTGAAATAACCTTAAAAGTTATGTGGATGTAACTCGAGTTCTAAAAGTATGTTGCTCTATATCACAAAGACATTAACTCACTCAAACACAGTTACTGCGGAGAATATAGTTAAAGCCTTATAATGTACAGCACTGTGTGTGTCTAGTGTTGTGTTGGGGAAATCAAGGAATGAAATCTAACTGTAAATCAAAACCTTTGCTGTAGGTATTTACGGTGGGACTCCCACTAACCCCCAATGTCAAGCATAAATCTGGCTTCACTACATTTAGAGCTCACTACCTACACTGGGCTGGCATTGGACGTAAATCACGAGATGCTAAATTGTCCAGTATGGTTGTGATTCTTGGAATAGAAGGCTGAATGAGCAGGTTTATGTGATATGTTTAACCATCAAATACTAGAATTGATGTCAAAACTAGATTCACTGCTCTGCAAATGCCTCCGCCAACCCGTCAAGTTACAGTTGACATCCATGTCTGTCCAGACTCATATGTCGCCATGACAGTACACAATGCCTTAAATGTAGATGTTTCTGCAAAGAAGTTACATGTTCTAAAACGTGGATTCTTCACACACATCTTCAACCCTGCAGCACAGAAGATCTATCCTATCAGCACCCAAGATTAGAGTCACCACTTCAGTGTCTGATCAAATGTCTCCCCTTCTGTTCCTGAGATATGACGCTGAGTAATGGCCAGAAAAGTGTTTTATGCAGAACATTATGATGTCACAGTGAAGTTGACCTTTGACCTTTTGGATGTAGAATGCCATCACTTCATCATCTCACCTGAACACGACTAAGATATCGTGTTCGCAAGAATGAAATGGACACAAGATCACAGCTACTTTGTCCTTCGATCACCAAAATCTAATAATTGATCTCTGAGTCCAAGTGGATGTTTGTACCAAATTTCCTAAAGACCTTGATGACATTGCACGCTTAAGAGAATGAGATGGATCTGATCACAGTGACCTTGACCTTTGAACACCAAAATCTAATCAGTTCATTGTTGTTTGTGCCTAATCTGAAGAAATTCCTTCAAGACCTTGTTGAAATACCACACTCATGAGAATGCGACAGGCCAGGTCACAATGACTTTGACTGTTGACTGCCAAAATCTAATCAGTTCATCCTTCAGTCCAAGTGGACACTTGTGCCAAATTTGAAGTAATTCCCTCAAGGCGTTCTTGAGGTATGTGTTCACGAGAATGGGACAAACAGACAGACCCGAGGACATAATGCCTTGCCTGTGCAGAGGCATAAAAATCGAGTATGTGTGCAGAGCTCATTAACTTCTGTTGTTTCATATAAAACCTCATCAACATCCACAGCAGTAAACTCCTGCAGCCGTCTGCCATGCTGCCTTCACACTCACAAGGAATTATGGTCAATGCATTAAGTATCTGTGGACTAAAACACTGAGCAGTGTATGCCAGTTCTCTGTGCCATGTGTCAGCGTTTATTGTATTAAGATGTGCAGTGGCAGCTTGTCTTTGCACAACAGAGGTTTCAGTACATTTATTATTTTGAGGCATAAAAGTGACTTTAGAGTTTCAAAGGCGTCATTTCATTCCATTAAATGGTATAAATGGTAAAAAGTCATTACTTCTTAGTTGGCTAATCCATCCAGCCATCCATTTTCATCAGCTTATCCAGGGCCAGGTCGCGGGGGCACCAGGCTGGGCAAAGTGCTCCAGACGTCCCTCTGTCCAGCGGCCCTTTCCAGCCCCTCCTGGGGGACCCCGAGGCATTTTTAGGCCAGACAAGATATGTAATCCCTCCAGTGTGTTCTGGGTCTGCCTCCTGCAAGTTGGACATGCCCGGAAAATCTCTAAAGGGAGGCACCCAGGAGGATCCTGATAAGATGCCCGAACCACCTCAGTCAGCCCCTTTCAACATGAAGAAGCAGCGTCTCTACTCCGAGCTCCCTCCAGATGTCTGAACTCCTCACACTATCTCTAAGGTTGAGCCCAGCCACACTTCGAGGGTGACTACTTTCAGCCGCCTTTATCCACAATCTCATTCTTTCAGTCACTACCTAAAGCTCAAGACCATAGCTGAGGGTTAGGACGTAGATGGACCAATAAATCAAAAGCTTTGCCCTCTGGCTCAGCTCCCTCCTCACCATGCAGGTCCGGCATGGCATCAGCAGTGACACGGGCACTGAATTCACTGTCACTGAGTTTACTGTCTACATACAGAGATTTATAACTTTCGACCAGCCAGTCATCTTGTTCGGTTCCTCTTACATGTCCAAAAAGTTGTCAGTTTTATTCTGCTAATTTCTTAGTACCTTGATTTTATTATTATTTCTTTTTATTATTTAGTCTTTCATCAACTTGCATCTGCACAGTTAATGAGCAGCGATAGAGTGAAAACAATATGAACAGATTTTAATGAAATAAATGGCAAAAGGAACTGCACTTGAGCGACGCCTTTCTGGTCTTCTGACCACTCAAAGTGCTTTCACCCTAACACATTCACCCATTCACACACACACAGTCACACACTGGTGGCTGAGGGCATTATCATCAATCAACTGGCTGGTCAAAGGGTAGATAAAATTTCAGCTAACCAAGATTTTATTTGGTTGATTACCTGACTGCACATCTTGTCTTCCAACCACTCAAAGCGCTTTTACACTACATGTCACATTCACCCATTCATTCACACACTGGCGGCTGAGGCTATCATTCATGGTGCCACCCACTATTCAGTAAGCATTCACACACTCTCACACACAGATGGAACAGCCATCAGGAGCAATTTGGGGTTCAGTATCTTGCCCAAGGATACCTCAACAGGTGGACTGGAGTAGCCGGAGATCGAACCGCTGATCTTCCAATTGGTGGACCACCTGCTCTACCTCTGAGCCACAGCCACCCCAAATAAATACATACAAAATCAATGTAACAACAACTGAGACACATCACTGAAGACCTGATCACCATAAAAACCAAAACATCTCAGCACCACCGACACCGTCTGATTGACAGGTGACCTCTGTTAAGTACATGCATTAACATCATCACAGCATTACTTCAAGGTGAAACTTTTTTAGGACGCGACAAAGGCTGTGAAGCGTACGCTCAGTGTGGAGCGATGAGTGACAGATGGATGAACAGATTTATCAACAGATCGATGGAGGTTTGACGGATGGACGGAGCAGAAGAGAGGAGGAGGCCTGAAAGATGGATGGCAGGACGTGGGAAGTACTCCTCTTCTGCGTGTGCTTCAGACAGCTGTCATCTTTTCATTCTTTTACTGCTCTCTGATGTTCAGCCAGGACGCTGCTATAATCAATATCTTCATATTTACAGCGGATCAAAGGACTGTGTGTAATGTGAAAGGTGTCATTCATAGTGACAAACCCACAGAGAGTTATCACCAGACTCTGCAGCACCCCTCAGCTCTGCAGAGCTTTATGGTCTTAGTCAGACCTAAAGGTGTACCGTGCTGTTTGTACACACTCGCCAGCGATAGTGAAAATGAAAGCCGGCCAAGATTCACTCTTGTTTGGCATTTCTCTTCTGTATTTGCGTTGTTTTGGTGCTGTGTCTCTTGGATGGTTGCTGCTTATGGTTGATACCCAGGGTTAATATATACACTCACCAGCCACTTTATTAGGTACACCTTGCTAGTACCCGGTTGGGCCCCTTTTGCCTTCAGAACTGCCTTAATTCTTGGTGTCATAAATAGGGTTTCCATCCACCTATTCTTATTCGAATTTTCAAAAATAGCGAAAATAATTAATTAATTAATGGAAACGCTAGAAATTCGAAAAAAGGCCGAAAATTCGCAAAAAAGTTTTTACACTTGGAGGGGGTGGATTTGTCTGCGTATCGATAAAAGGAAAGTACGACTTTTTGCTATGGAAACAGGTTTTGAGGATAAACGGTGACTGGACCGGATACCACGTCACACGTATATGTTGGTGGTACGCGGTGGTCTCCTTCCAGCTATTTCCGACAGTACTCTTAACATTAAAATTCTTCCTTGTCGTCTCTTCTTCAGGATGGCTCGGTACGCGGTGAATGCTGACAAAATGGTGACCAGAGTTCTTCCAAACGCCGACAGGTCGATCAGGAATCTGTCCATGATCAGTTGTTGACTGTCAGCCGAGTGTGTTGTTTGTTTTGTGGCAGAGAGACGCTCTCTGATGATGTCATCTCATGGCGCACTCTCCTCTCAATAATCACAAAATAATAACAAATGGAAATGGGCATAAAGTCGCATTTTCTTTTTGTGCATTTTCACTAAATTTGCTCAAAAATTTCGAGACATTTGGATGGAAACCTGACTATAGATTCAACAAGGTGCTGAAAATATTCCTCAGAGATTTTGGTCCATTTTTACGTGACAGCATCACACAGTTGCTGCAGATTTGTCGGCTGCACATCCATACTCAGACCAGTCTGGCACCAACAACCATGCCACATTCAAAGTCACTTAAATCACCTTTCCTCTTAATTCTGATGCTCGGTTTGAACTTCAGCAGGTCGTCTTGACCATGTCATAATCTGCACGGGTTATCTCTAGATTACCTAAATCACCACAGTGGACTGAGTGCACTCTACCTTGTGTGCGGGCAAGTTAACTCTGTGTTCAGGCAAGTGGAATGCCCTGAGTGAAATCAAAACGTGACGTCCAATGTAATATTATTCCACGATAAACGCTTGTAAAGCTTTTCCACCTGATCTGCTTTTGGGGTCCGTCTCATGATGAACAGGACTGAAAAATCAGACATACTGGACACTATCGAAGTCAACTGGGGTTGACGATGTCATATACAACGTATCGTCCCTGATGTTATAAATCTCTGTAATGCTGAATGTGAGAGAGAAACTTGGTATTTTTAGCCCAGTAACTAATGTTAGCCATCCTGCTGCTCCAATAAGGGCTCTGGAGTGATCGTATCCCTTTCAGAAGTTTTATAATCCAGCCTTGGACTGTGGTGTCTTCTTGGAGACTTTGAACAGTAAATTCATAATAATAAAATCTGACTCTGAATGTCTTCTGTGATTGTTCATCCATTTTCTGGTTAAAAATGAGAGCTGAAAAATGTTTAACTTGCATTGGAGAAGAGGCTGGACAAGTCATAAATGGACAATATTTCACGCCTAGAGGCACTTCAGAGTTTAGAATTCACCAGACCTGCATGTCGGTAGGAGGAAACCTGAGCACCTGGAGGAAACCCCTGCAGTTATGGAGAGAAGGAGGCTTCAGCTGGACTTTCTTTTAGTCGCTTAACCTTTTCTATTAGGAGGCAACATGTGAAACACAGAGCTGCCCTTTTCCATGTTTTAATGACTGACGTCTGTTCCAATTTAAATGTTTAAGTCCTAAAGGCAAAAAAAAAAAAAAGAAAAATTCTAAAGAAAAATACTGACAAACAATTCAATTACTGTAATGAACATTATGGCGCTACACCGGGATGAGCTGTACCAGCCGCAGGCACATAGTACAATTAAATTTACATCTCGGTGTGAAATTGTTTCCTCTTCCTGTGTGACTACAGTGATCAAACATAATCCACTCTGCACTCCTCTTCTGCACTGCACCCAGAGAGCTCACAGAGAAGCGAGATGCTTTTTCTCCCAACAGACGGAGCCCTGCCTGATATTCATTTTTAATTAGAGCTGCACATGCCTCTCCGTCCTGCTCAGTATCTTGTGTTATGAGGCTCCATTGCGCTGCTGGACTCTTATCTAGAGCTGCAACCTACTGCTAAACGTGCTGCAAGAATGCAATGTGCTGTGTATTAGTTCCTGGTGACCATTAAAAGTCATCTGCAGGGTCCTTTAATTGATGCACTGTATGTCCTGCACAGTGGCTTTCCATTAAGGCCTCGCTGTTTTGGTGTTGTTTGTGCTTGTGATTATGTAACAACGTGAGCTTTTAACACTCTGTTTCTCCTGTTTGTCTGCGGGAAAATCCCAGTTTAGTGTTTCTGATTCTGACATAAACCTATAGAAAGCACAAAGACATGAAACATTATACTTGAATAAATAAAGTGAACCATGTTGAAGAAAATCTGCATGTTGGCCGCTTCAAATGGCAGCGAGAGGTAGCTGAATAATGTGTGAAAAGTCGTGACTGTTGGAAACCATACAGAGGACCAGTGTGTGTTTTAAGTTGCGATTTGTCCTTAATGGGTTGAACATGTAATATATAACTTTTCCACAATAAACTGTCTAAAAATGACCAGACCAATGTTATATATTTTGTGGAGCATAATATATATTATATATTTTGGGTTAATGCAACTAGCATTAACCCAAACAGTTCCAATAATGTTCAAACCCAGAGAAAACATCTCATTTTATTTAAGGATGCAGTTCACCTCATTTGGTTGTCGTCATCTGTCAGTGGAGTCCTTTCCCCTTTGCGCATGCGTCAGGGGTTGTGGTTTTCTTCCAGAAGCTGTTATAAACTGACTTTTTATCCAGTCTTAAGCCACATTTTTATGATATGCTTTTTAGATCCTAGTCTTTTTTAACTATATGTTTTAACAGCACAGGATTTTAGGTCACCGGATGTCTGGATCCTAAATTATCGGGCTGAGCAAATGTTAGCAGCAGCTCGGCTCCAGTCCATGCCGTGCCGAACAGCATTGGACTAATTTCGAAAATTGTTGTTCCCTTCAGGGGCTTATAAACAAAAACACAGGAAAATAAGGGTGTAACAAAATTCACGGTTCAGGTCAATACGACAGTGGTGTCACGCAAAGTCAGTGATTTCTTTCTAAACACATTATATGTGTTACTGTGAGCAAAAACTGTGTTTTTCAGCATTTCTGTGTCCAGCTGAATAAAAACTACATTAATGGGAATTTTCACATCGCGTTATTCACATGAGTTTGAACGCTAGAATATTTCGTGTTGACTCGAGTGTATGCAGGTGTCCAAAGAGCAAAAGGAGGAGTTTCCTCCAACCAAGGTTTTTTTCAGTCTGTCATCATCAACCATAGTTGAGCTCGACTACACTGGGAGGGTTGCTGCTTTGTACCTGCTGTCAAAGGCCCAAAACGGTCAGCGGTCCAGATGCTGCAGTGGCACATCCAGCTTGGGAAATTTCACCACCTTCTCCGGGAGCTGCGCCTAGATGATGGCCTACATCACCGGTACATCCTTAGTGTCATACTGTACATCCTTGGTGGACCTCAAAGCTGATTAGCTATCACGGTGCAAATCGGTCACTGAGGTACAGATTTTTCAACTCTCACAAACAAGTGTACGACGCGGAGTCGCACTACTTGCTTCATTTGTGCCATTTGCGTTGCGTCCATCACATCCATCACACTGTCCAGGGGAAATTCCCATCTTATCCCATCTTTTTATTGACTTTACGTGTAATTCACTTGTGCAAATTGTTTTATTTGCGCCCTGTGTGAACACAACATCAGAGTACCTTGTATGTAAAAGAACGTTGCCGCTGAGTGAGAGGCTGTAGCCACGCAGCGGCTCTTGAGCTTGTAAAATACTTAAATTACCCTTTAACGCTCCCTCTGTCAGACTGTTTCCTGACATGTTGGAATTCTGACTGTGGACAAACTTGTCTCCTCCCTGCTGTCCACTCTTTTCCCTTCTTCTAATTTTCAAGTGTAAGTTAATCTCTGCCTTCGCCATCATATAGTCCACTGCTTTGCATGTCAATGTCTCTTGCTCCACTTTCTCTGCCTATTTAAATTTATGTCTCTTTGTGTTTTGCTTTCCCTCCAGCTCTTCTCTTTTACTGTCTTTATCCTTTTACTATCTCTGCTCTACCTCCTCTGCCCGATGTCCAGTCTCCTGCTGCAGTATTATACAACTCGTCCTCTCTCTCTTCTCACCTTTTTCGCTCTATTGGCAGAGCTACATGCAGATAAGGCTGATTTTAAAACCAGCGACATTATGTTAAAAAGGCTCTGAAAGTGAATCAGCAGGAAACATCATAAAGTGGTGATGTTTAAAAGGTGGACCACGCAGAACACAGTAATGAAGCAATTTATGCCCTGTTTCACTCACTGACACACTGTGAGATTTTATTTCATCAGCAGCTTCAGGTGTGTCAGTTACATGCCTCAATCAGATCCATCAGTCTGACTCTCGCCACACAAACTCAAGTGTAACAAGTTCAAACTAGACAAGCAGCCAATCGCAGCCTTTCAAAGCTCCACGGTTCATTTCGGCTTTACTGTGTAACTTTTTAATTCATTTGAAAGAGTATAAAACCAGGGGAGAGAGCTGCCCCTCCTCCTCTGCCTCTCAGACCAAACTCCCATCACACTGTAAAACTAGGCAGTGCTGATCAAATGTAAACCAAGATTCTGTGACTTTACTGCCAATTTCTCAACTAAAAAGTCTTTTGAAACATATTTTAGTGCACTGTTTAGCTGTAATATGGAACTTTGAGAACACAAAGCCGGCTCCATACTGTTTCCTGTATTGTAAAAATGGAACCGGGGATTGAACCACCAATCTTCTGCTCTGCCTCTGAGCCACAACTGCCCCAGTGTTGCCCTAATTTTCACCCAACCTGGCAACCCAAAGTTGCTCTTACTAATGGGCTGTAACTCATCAGTGTTAATTTGACAACTATTTTTGATTTAGATCTTAATCTGCAACATGTCAGTCTGGAGGTTTAAACTCGTGTCCTCTCACAGAGTTGCTGATTCAAACTAAACTGATCTGAGTTCAGCCTGTTTACTTCCAGCACAGCTCCACTCACAGATAACTGATCCTCCTACCTGCCTGTCAAACACCATCAACCCAGAAACCTTCCTGAGTGGAGTCCTGCGGGGTGAAGCTGTGAAGTCCGGCGGCCGCTGGCTGCGAGCGGAGCTAACTGCTAACTGCTAACAGCCACAGATCCATTCAGCAGCTCCACCATCCACAGTCAGATACACACGGCTGATTATTTACTGCTGAATTACAGCTCACAACTCGCACCAACAGCTGATGCTGTTCCGCTCTGACTGTTTCTGCTGGTTTATGAAACATCCTGGTGCAGACTATTTGTTGGAGTTTAGCAGCCTGTCGCTTATGCAGCATTTGAAGATAATTACCAGCACGGTAATTCTTGGCTTTCAGTGTCCAACAGTCCACCACGAACATTTTCATCAGGTCTTGTCAGTGAAAATGAAACAGATTTTGACTTAATTTTTATTATAAGGATCTTTTTTTTTTTTTATCTCATCATCGTCTCGTCTCGAGAAAGACATACCAAACTCTAAACTGCAAACTAAAGTCTTTGTTTGTTTCATTTTGATGAAGACTTCCGTATGTAATCAGAA
Source organism: Cephalopholis sonnerati (assembly GCA_019142605.1). Taxonomy (NCBI): domain Eukaryota; kingdom Metazoa; phylum Chordata; class Actinopteri; order Perciformes; family Serranidae; genus Cephalopholis; species Cephalopholis sonnerati. Next base: position 3,070,304 of record JAGQAX010000002.1, on the reverse strand, counting down.
GTGGTTGTACGTAGATGAAATGTAATGAAAGACATTAAAGTTTACATCAGACTTCTACTGAGCATAGATGCAGCGACCAGAATAGAGTGACATAACAGGCAGTGATGCATATCATGAATTTATATCGGAGTTTGAAAAGCATGTTAATTATTTAAAAAGGAAGGTTGACTGAGTTCAGCTGAGCCGAGCATCCACCACCTCCCTGCTTCACTTCAAACTGTTCTGTAACTGTAGTTTGTCCCTGGCTCGCTGCATACAAACACTACAATACCCTCATCAAATGCACAATGACAGCTCCTCTTATTTACAGCTGCAGCTTGCACTGAGTGTGCAGTAAAGTGTGAGTGGGTGGGCGAGAAAGACAATGGCTGGAGAGGAGGGAGGCGAAAAAACTCGAGACAGATGAATAAAGAGGCAGAGAGAGGAAGGACTGTACAACAATGACGCCGTCCATCAAAAAGCCAAAACGTTCTGAACGCGCAGCGGGTGGTGATTACAACAAAAAAAAAGCGTGAATGTGAAGTCCAGGCTCCATATGTGTGCGCTTCACTCCAAGGATGGCAGATCAGGACAAAGCTTAAGACTACTAGTAACAGCCGTGAATTCACACCCGCCTACACAGTGTACACACCGCTCTGATAAGTGCAGCATTGCAGGCTCATTTAGCCCATTTCTCGGGTGTAATGTGGTGTTTACAACACCCCAGGGACCAGCCTCTCTCCCTGAGCTCCTCTCCTCTCGGGAGGGAGGAGAAAAACAGACAGAAAAAAAGCCCAGAGAGGTTTGGAAACATACTTTCATCTTATGAAACCATCAGCTGTGCTGGAGCATCATCATCCAAACATTTGTTCAATCATCATCATTATTCATACTCATCATCACTATGACTTGTTACTGTTATCACGTCTGTCATCACTGTTGTTGTTATCATCATCCTCAGCACTACAACACCATCATCATCATCACCATCATCATGCTGGCAGGTACATGCAGCCATTTTAAGAAGGTCTCTTCAAAAAAACACTGGCTCAGTATGACAGCCCACCAAATCCAGCAGCCTCCTCTCAGGGGTGCAAACTTCACCTTACAGCGAAAAACACCATTCGTGAGATTTGTGTAGATCCGATGAGTTTTTGAAAGGGGGGGGGGGTCTGCAAGGACAGAGTCACGAGGGGTTAATGAGATCCGTCAACGGCAACCAGCCGCACATCATGCCGATGTTACAGGGCGCCATTTTCCATTGGTTTGTGACGCAGTAAGCGCCAGATTTGGATGACTTCGGAGTGAGACCAGGCTCTATAATCCATGTCAGAAATAAATAAACAATTGATTTCCACTTTAACAATGAACATTTTTGGCTGTATCACCCTGTCCAGAGGACAAAACAGAACAGTATCAGAACATTGATTTATGATATATATACAGCTGTTCAACAGTTACACCTCCAAAACACTAGTCAGCGCTGGGGTTTCTGTGAAGTGCTGTAAAGTTTAGTTGATTCAAAACACACATTAAACATGGCTTAATAGCAATAATTTCAAACACAAGTGCAAAAATCAGCTTCACTATAACTGGCAGCATTCACAGACAAACACTTGTCTTTATCTGGACACATTTTCCCCACAAATACAACATGCTAATGTTATTAGCACAAGCCTATGGCATTTTACATTGTATAAATTAGCCTAGCTGCTAGCGAACTTATCCTCTACTCCTATGAAGCCAGGGACAACAGCAACATTTAACAAAGATAATGTTACAAAATTCAGCTCCATTACAGCTCACAAGGTTCATTGACAAAACAACTGTCTTATACTAAACACATTTTCCCCACAAATACAACATGCTAACGTTATTAGCACAAGCCTATGGCATTTTACATTGCATAAATTAGCCTAGCGACAAGCGGAGATTTCCTCTGCTCATATGAAGCCAGGATAAATCACACACAAGTCTTAAAATGCTATTAAATTAAAGCTTTGTTTCCACCTGAGGGAAATGGTTTCAGCTTACAGAAACACACAGGAGGTCTGCGTCGCCACAACAGGGAGGTGCAACTTGTGAGTGTGTGAGGGGGCGGAGCTGTGCAGAGTGTAAGAGAGGAGAGATGTACACTGGTACGCGACATATAACGCAACTTGACCCTATATCGATATAAACAGTATCCGGCTTGGAAATATATCAGTATATCGTACATAGTCGTTATATCGCCCAGCCCTACTGTTAACTATAAATTGAATACTGATTAAATAACTTTACACTCATCCTTGTGTTTATGATGTTCCTCTGTAGTGTGGGGGCGGGGCGTTGAGTTGTTTGCTGTGTTAACAATAGTAATATCAGTTTGATTTAGTTCGGTCAGGGTTATGGAATAATAAATCCATCCATGTTTTCTCACAACAGCTCAGCCTTTCTCACCCTCAGGTGTACATAAACAACAGATTATACACTGAAATTATCGGTTATCAGTATTGGTTGAGAAAATCCATATCCGTGCAATCCTACTAATAAACTTCATCAAAAAAGATGCTAAACAATCCCTCAAACACCGTCAACACCACTCAGTCACTCCTCTTATCAGTCAATTAATTCAGCGATCATTTACATCATGAGGACAATCACTCACATTGGGTAAATCTACCGTGTAACAATCTGCACAAAAAGGCTATTCACCAGCACAGCAGCTTCAGCCCACACAACAGTTGTCTATACCTGCTCGCCAAAAATATTCTGTCCAAAAAACACAAACATTAGTAGGTTCTGACCTATTGTGTAAACAGGCAAACAGACAAAGGAGCACGGACCAGTGAGTCAGACAAAGAACTGAACGCCTCCTTCTCCCTCTGCTGTCTGTGCTTCCACTGCGCCTGCCTCACTCCTCAGCTGCATCTTCCCTCTGTGATCACAGAGCCGAGGAAGCCAACGCGCGTGCTTCTGTGTCACTGCAACAACCTGAAGGTGAAGTGGGTGGTCAGCCATGTAATGTCTCGTGGCTCAGTGTGGTGTTGACGAACGCCTGACACAGTTCTTGTGTTGTGCGGCGCTTTCTAACACAAAAAAAACATCCAGCTCATGTCGTTCCATGTCGACAAGAAAACAGGCATCAAATTGATTTGTGTCCCTGGTGCTAACACTTTAGCATTCATTACATGTGGAATAACATCAGGTGATTCAGATTAGCCTCAAAGAAAAAGAAGGAGAGAACTGGTAGCTTTGAAGCTAAATGCTAACAATCTTATTAGAGGAAAACTAAAAATACACAGTAAAAATAATGGATTGATTTTGACCATCAACTAAACTGATTCCATCATCATCCACCACTGAGATATCTCAACATTTACAAAAAAGATTACAACATTCATGAGGCTGACATTTTCAGGAAGAGTTCCAGTAACTAATGATCCACTGCCTTTTCATCTACTGTCATCATCAGATCAGCGTTTCAATTTGTCCTATGTTTTGGTTTCTAACCAAATACCCGCAAAGCTTAAGAGAGCCTATTCTTGTCAGGGGACAGCGGCCCACAACTCCTGATGCTATAGACCCATTTAGGGCCGACGTCACAGTGACATTGGTTTGTTAGCCGGAGGTGAAGCTGCCTCTCCCCCACAGGGCTGTAGGCTACATAGGAGTCTTCAAATGTGGTCTTGTTGTGTTATTGGGAGCCAGAATAGAAGGAGTCATGGCTCAAAACCAGCCGCCACTGCCCGTCAACAAAAACAAAGACAACTATGGTTAAATGTGATCAGACCAAAGGACTGGACGGAGGCCATCATCAAAACTGCTCACATGTGCAGCACACACTTCATATCAGGTTAGGGACAAAGTATTTCCTGTTGTAGGGATGAAGAACGTTATGTGTATTAAGGGTTATCATGTCCACCTCATCAGAAACTGGGGAGCTATTAAGAGGAAGATTGGATTTCTCTGGAACGCTAACTTTTTAGCACATTAGCTAACGTTAGCTTCCATAGCAAAACAAACAAGATTGGCTTCCTGTGACATCATCCATCCACTGAGTGAGAGCATACGGGTCTCCACAGACAGAGTGTCCAGAGTGCGCTCTGCCACTCTGAGAGTGCGCTGCTCTGGATAACCCAACGCTACATTCAGACAGCGCTTCCAATTTATCAACGCTCCAGTTTGTGTCAGAGTGCGCTCCTGAACGCACCACTCACATCATCTTCCTCCATCATCTCAAACAAAACAACACAACTTGCTAGCTAATGTCTGTGGAGACTTGTTTTACCTACAGCTAAGCCCCGCCCACCAAAAAACATCTCACTGATTACTAAAAGTAAAAGGGTCTACAGGTGGTCTGACCACCGCTACAATCTCTTAGAGTTGTTGCTAAGGGGAACTTTTCCTTTGGCGTCTAAACCACTCTACATTTCCTCTCGTGGCACACGTAACAAAGCACAAACAATGCATCTGAAACGGACATCACAGTACATGCGACTCTGCAGACATCACAAGGACCACAAACAGAAGTTTACTCCCAGAAACTGAAGACATTATTGCAAACAACTTTGAGCTACACACCTCATTACATCCCAGCACCAAAGCTTCTTTCAGGCTTTAACATGATGCGCACCACCGAGCAAAGTAAATAAAGAAATGACTGACGGCTGAGACCTGATCAAAACATGTTTTCATGCAGCTTCACGGGAAAACATCAAGACCTCCGCAACCAAAGTCACGACCCAATCTGTGCCGCATAGCTGTCATAAAAAACAGCATGTGTACGTAATAATCACTTCGGCAAACACACCCACATAAACATCCAGTATGTGAACCATCAAACACAGAAACACCAGTTCAAAGTAATGTTCACAACATCTCACTGTGTCCCCGTGACAACCAGCGTGTTTGAGCTCATCACAGGCACAACAAGGCAGGCAGCTGGCAGACGACCTGTACACCAAAGCTTTGGCAATTACTACCTACCATAAACAGGGGGGGGTGCTTTTAACAATTAGCGTCAATTAAGACCTACAGCAGCAGCCCTCTTCCTCGCTGAAATTAACATTTGAGATGGTTTTTTTTTCACTGTCATATCTTTGTTGTTACACTGAACCTTTGGACCGCAATTAGGACATAAAGGGTAAGTGAACACCATCTCATGTGCTCCATGTGGCCACACCGCGCACACAAAGAAACCCTGATGCTGTGAAAATCCGAGGCTGAGAGCATTTTGATTGGTCGGCTGTGACTTCACAGGAGAAGCTTTGTAAAAAAAAAAAAAAAAAAACCATCACATGGTGTCATCTGTTTGGAAGAGATGGAAACAGGAACTACTTTTATGCTGTTTAACACAAAATGTTTCATTCACTTCCCACATGTGAAAACACGACATCATCCAATTCAAAGCAAAAGTTAACAGGTATAATTCTGTGTCTGCACACAAGGAAATGTGGATTTTGTCTCCAACATCAAAGATCACTGATATGTGAGCATATGTGATCGTTAAAGCTCAAACCACTCGAGTTGTTCAATCGATTGGTCAACTAATTTAGGCTGTTCTCATGAACTGTTGGTGCGTTTTCCCACAAAGAGTGATGCATCTCAACTCGTGTCTGGAACCATGTGAACTTTGAGCCATTTTAAGGTACATCCTCACCATGTTTCTTTTCCTTATCCTAACCACAGTGACATTTATTTCCTAAACCTAACCTCTAACTTATGTTAATTACATCACTGTACATTAAGGACGTAACCCCATTTATGAGGCGCTAATTTGTACAATATCATACAAACTGTTGAGCAGGCATTTTTCAAAGGATATCACATGAACTCTTTTACGAGAATACGTCGCATAATAATGTACAAATGTCACTTATCCGTGGTTTGCAGAAACTTACGATGCCGACATTTACTCTGGTGACTTGGTTGAAGATATCAAGTCACCAGAGTTTTAGGCCATGGATCAAATTTTAGCGTAATGTCATTTGTGAGATGCTAATTTGTAGGGTATCATACGAACTGTTGTATCTGCATTTTCGTGTGGTCATAGAACGGTTCATACATCCTACAAAAATGCAGACACAGGAGTTCATATCATACCCCACAAATCTGTGCCCCACGAATGACGTTGCGTCCTTAACGTACAGTTAGGTAATTTAACATAAAGTTAGAGAGATTTGGTTTAGGCAAGTTACTGTGGTTGGGTTTAGAAAAACAAACATGGTGAGGACGCACCTTAAAGAGTCAAAGTTCACACGGTTCTGAACATACGTCTCACCGTTCTTCTTCTAAATCTCACCTCGGTAACTTTAAGTACATAACTATACCTTAAGGACTTTCATCATTCGCGGGGCACTAATTTGTAGGGCATCATACAAACTGTTATGTGTGCATTTTCGTATTCTCATAGAACGGTTTGTTTCATACTCTACAAATCAGTGCCCCATAAATGACATTACGTCCTTAAACATAGTTACATATTTAATGCAAAGTTACTGCTGAGCACGTACTTTAAAATGACTCAATATTCACGTTTCCTGGGGAATGTCCCAGTGGAAAGTCCTGGTTTTTGTGACCCATCCATCACCTCAACCTGCATCCTTGTTTACTCCCGTCAGCACATTGGTCACATGATCGCAGCCTTTCAAAATATGTGGAATATGAACAAATCTGGGTGTGTTTCTTTTCATAGGAAAATGCATTAACAGTTCAGGAGACTAGTTTGACAATTACTAATTTATGATTCAAGTCATTTGTTAAGCCAACAAATCAAACGTCTAGTTCCAGCTTCCAGATTTTAAGGATCTGCTGATTTTCTTTGTCTTGCCTTAAAGTAAACTGAATATTTTTGGTTTTGGGTTGTTGTTCAGACAAAAAAGCTGTTTGAAGAAGTCACCTTGGGGTTACCTTCTGGGCATTATTCAGTAGTTATAGTCTAAACGATAACTCAAGAAAATAACAAACAGATAAATAGATTTTCACAAGAACTTTTGTTTTCATCATCAGTGAGGTAAATATTGACTGAGGGAACATTTTTCATTGAACTATTTTTTAATAAAACAATGATTTGTGGAAAAAACTGCACATCACATTTGTGCGGGGCCACATTAGCATGACATGTACCAACAATAGCTTTGAGGGGATTATGATTTCTCAGGGAAAACCAGGCTCAGTGAAAACATCTCATCCTTTGTGCGGCACCGTGACATACCCCGGCTGTTAGCAGCCACGCTCAGCCCAGCCACAGGCGCTTCCCTTTGTCTGAATGAAAGTGTCACAAACAACATCACTAAATAAAAACACTGCTGATCACGTCTCCCAGAGCGAAAGACTTCTGCGAGCATTCGATTTCACAATACATGACCCACATTTCCAAACAAGGTGTGATGCATCTTCAGCAAACAAAGGATCCCATGTTTTCTTTGACAAACATCACTGTTAATATCAGAGGATGTTTTTACCTGCTGGAGCTGAAAACATTACTGGAAGCATCATTTTATCATCCAAGTGTTCCACATTTCATCTGCACTCATATCAACAAAGAACTTTCTGTCTGCCTTTGTGTGGCGGCAGCAGCCTGAGATGACTGGCCATCATGTGCACAAGAATTTTAAATCCATCATGTCTGCACCTCTTCCCATCTCTCCTCTTCTTCTCTCCTCCAACTCCCTGCCATTTCCATAAATTATGGAAGGAGGCTATATTTGGACTCAGTGAAGGGAGCGAGGGGGGGAATCTGGAGATGCTTTGTTCAGCACACATGAAAGCAGCACACTCATTCAGCTTCACTTTAATGCTCTCTGCATGCTGATGGCTATTTATTGACAACATGCGCTGAGAGCTCATTACAGAGACTCCTCCAGTCACCAAAGATATAACACACGATTATCTGCATGTGGATACTAGTGCTTTATAACCCTCACTGTCCATCGTGTGTTTCCAATTGCGCGCAAGAGACGGAGGGATTAATTACCCGGATCAGCCGTGAACAAGTATAATTAGCAGCCTGTAAATCAGCCAAACAGCGTGCGTTAAGGCCGCTTCTAATGAGGATGTTTGACACAGTCCCCGGCACCTCACCATCTTGGACTGACTCCCTCCTCCGCCAAAAGCTCAGCCAGCGGAGGAACAAATTATTCATCCCTCGCAGCGGAGCTGTGCGGCCGGACTGAAGCCTCTAAACAAACGAAAACAATTAAACCTGATGAGCAATTACGCCACCTTTGTTTGTGATTAGGGAATTCAGTGGACGGCAGCTGGAGAGGTCCAGTGCGCGCGCCGTCCCAGCGCCCGAAAACAAAAGAGCACAGCACCGAGATGGAGCTGCTCTCTTGTTGATCTGCGTTCATTAATTCAGTTCACCAACTCGTGAATCTTTTATTTCCCTTGTTCCCTCCGTACAGGAAGGGTGGGTATCACTTTCGTGGCGGGGGTGAAGGCGGAATGAGAGAGAGGAACAGCGGGTGAAAACATGGAAACGCGCATAAAAACATCCCGGAGCGCACGACTCCGCTCCAACCTGCGTGCGTTCAGAGACGGAGCTGACCTGGTGGGAGTGAAGCAGGGAGAGATGCTCATTCCTAAACACACACAAACATCCCTGACAGCCCACTTTGTTCTAAATAACCGCGTCTGGGGACTCTCACCTCCACAATCAGCGTCTTCTCCTCCCCGCAGACGGAAACGACCCAGAACAAAATAGGAAAGTAGCAGGTTTTCCAGCAGAATCCCGGGAGCCCCGCTTTCCTCCTCCGCCTCACTCCTCCTCCTCCTCCCGTCGCCATGGCTGTGTCCCCGAAATCCCCCCCTCCGCTTTCCGCCGGTGATTTCCAGGCTCCTGCTCCGCTTGTTTACCGGAGGAAACAGTCCGTGCGCCCGTGCTTCATCCCGTCTGCTTTCACTGTGTCCCTCCGTGTGTGTGTTGTCTCTCCCTCTCTCCCGGTTCGTCAGTGCAGACGCGCTATTGGTTTCCTACACTTGACGAGTGGCCATTGCGCAGGCTCATTTAGGTGGAGCGGAACAGCTGGGGAAGCCTGGCTACAAGAAAGCGCGGATGCAGGTTGGTCGGTGAGCTCGGGTATCATTGAAGAGGAGAAGGGGGAGGGACGGACAGAGACAGAGAGGTGATGGATGTTGTTGCAGCTGCGCTTTGCCAACACCAGGAGCGCTACAGAGGCAGGGAGACTCCTCTCCTCTCCGTCTCTTATGTCTCCCTGAGAACAACTGAGTGTTTGACCAGAACGAGACAAATGTAAACAGACATGGAACACATCCATCCAGCGCCTACACATTCATCTGTGAGTGCACTTTAAGGCCTCTCGGTTCCAATAAAGGGAAATCTGAAAGTAATAGCTGAACACATTTTCAGGAAATATGCAACTTCAACAGACCATGACCACATCAGGACTGTGGTCCAACACCAGCTCTGACTCAGTGCATGAAACAAATCAACGATTGGATGTGTCTCAGTTTTCTTCAATTAAACAAAGACAAAACTGAGGTAACACTTTTCGCAGCCGAGAAAGAACAATAAAGAGTCAGCGCTCAGCTTCAGTCGACAGCATTAAAAACCAAAGACTGAGACAGAAATCCCGTCTGATGCCTGGTTCACACGACACGATATCAGCCTGATTATAACCCGACGCGGCGGCGTATGATGTCGGCTCAGATCGTGAACAGCGATGAGTGTCGTGTGCAATAATCCATCATTTTATCTCATGTAGTGTGTCATAGCAGACGCCACCCGACGCCACGTCTGGGACGCCTCATGACGTTCCAACAGAAAGTCTGGCAAGTTTGATTTTTTTTTCGTCCTCCACGCCACAGCCGTCACTTTGACCAATAGGAACACAGAGCGATTTGCTGCCGTGGAAACTGTAGGACAACAACAGCCCAGTCTTTTAGATATAGGACAAGAATAATCTGATGACATCACGCATGTCATGAAAGATGACCAGTGATGACTGGTCATGGACCAACGTGTGGTCTGTCATGTTTGTCGACTGAGATTTTTTGACTCTACAATCGTGATCTGAATCTGACACTGTGACTGTCGGAACTTTAACTAAACACCTCATATCTAATCGCTGTCACTTTAAAATGACGGCAGGTAGATGCTTGTTGCCTTGACTCCTCTCTCCTTGTGTCTCTTCCTTGTCTCCTCCATGCACATCTCAGGTGGGAGGGACTAAGACGTGAGGAGAGGAAGCGAGGAAAGGAATCGAGGCCCATGACGGACGCCTGGGTCGTTGAAATGATTGAAACCTGTGACAGTGTGACCTTTAACGTGAGCGACGGTCTCTCCAACCACGCCACCAGTGCTGTTTAAGGGTTGTTGTTGTTTGTTAGGAGATGCATGCATTTGTTTACAACCACAGAATGACAAGTGTGAAGTAAAGATAAAGAAGAGTCTCTGACAACTGCTGCGTCATGCGTCACTTAATGTCAGTTAACAAATTTACTCACACGCCAGCCGTAACATTTCCCCATTCAACCCATTTACACCTTCATACGTGTTAACCACGTGTGTGTGTGTGTGTGTGTGTGTGTGTGACAGTGTGTGTGAAACAGAGGGAGGATTAGAGTGAAAGAAAAAGGCATATGGAGAAGAGATTCATCATTCAGAGAAAACACAGTACACCACATGTTCTACTACTGCCTCTAACTTAGAGTACGCTGCAGCGCACGAAGCAGGAAATCAATATAATGACAGCCCTGCCGACGAGCGCGCTGACGGTCTGAACCATACAATCAAATCTGCAGAGTGTCAGAAATGTAGAATCAGAAATGTCTCAGAGGAGTTAGCAGTCACTGTTTACGTCATCCCAGGGCTGTTTTCTTTAACCTGGTTCCACAGGCCTTTAAATTATGAATGAGTATTGATTCAGGACGCCTTCGTCCTCAGGTGCCCTCAGAGCTTTATGTTATATGTGGAAAAATACACACAGATCAGCCAAAACATTAAAACCACTGTAAGGTGAGGTCGGATAACATCGATCATCTCACTGTAATGCAACGCTCTGCTGGGACACCTTTGATGCTGGCGTTCTTGGAGGCCACCAGACACGCTCCATCCACCCAAACACTGTAGCACGCCAAGTATCCCCTCATGGCAAGCCCCACGGTCGTGACTGCACCACTGCCGCGCCACAAATGACATTTAATCACACCATCAAGTGTAGTATCGCTCATTATACTGTATAGCTCCACTTGCTTCTCATTCATTCATTCTTTTTCAGTTATCTTGTTCGGGGTCACTGGGGGGGTGGAGCCTAACCCACCTGACACTGGCCAAGAGGCGGGGTACACCTGGACAGCTCATCAGACTGTCACAGAGCTGACACATAGAGACAGACAGTGTTGGGCTCGTTGCTCTAAAAATGTTATGTATTACTTGTTACTCTTTACAAACGTAATCTGCCCGAACATGTCATCCACCACGTATTAAACCACCAGCTTCATCACCTCTTTGTATCTGCAGCTGTCCTCGATTAAGATCCAGTTTGGGTTGTTTAGCCAGTGCAGAGCTACAGCTGACACCCACGGCTGCAGAGGGCTCACCTCTGGTGGGGTGTATTTCCTGGAGCTTCATGTTGTTGTGTTGTCGGTCACAGTAGCCGAGGTGTTTCAGACCAGAGGTTTGAGGACATGGGAAGAGTTTTAGCCCGACTACCTGCAGCAGCAGTGTTCCTGTCATCTCTCCTCCCGACAAAACCAAAGTAATGGGAATACTTCCAGCTGCTAAGGTCAGCGTTTCCAACCATTGCTGCTTTGTGGTGTGTCTGCGCAGCGCGATGATTACAAAAATGAGTGGGTGATAAAAAGTTATGTTGTAACGAGTAGTTTGGTTTTGGGGTAACTGTAATTTTACTGGAAAAAGTAATATTATTACTGTAACATGTTACTGGCCAACACACAGAGACAGACAACCATTCACACTCACATTCACACCTACGGACAATTTAGAGTCACCAGTTAACCTGCATGTCTTTGGACTGTGGGAGGAAGCTGGAGCACCCGGAGGAAACCCATGCTGACACAGAGAGAACATGCAAACTCCACACAGAGGGGTTCCCCCACCCCAGGTATCAAAACAGGAACCCTCTTTCTGTGAGGTGACAATGTTAACCACTGCACCACCGTGCCGCCCTCTACCTGCTCCTCATGAATAAAATCGGAAATGAGCTGTCAAATTTTATTTGTGTGTGTGTGTGTGTGTGTACGGCCTCACTCTTGGCTACGGTGTCTTTGCAGGTTACGATGGATCGTTTTCACGTTTAACATCACATGGAAGTTCCTCATTACAACAACATACAAATTTATTATGTTTTGCCAGTAAAAGTTTATTTTATGGAGATATTTTGGTTCAGTGAGATCATATCATGTGGTTTTGTGATGTAACAAGATGAAATGATATAGGATACAGGAGAAAGTGTGTCATAACAATGAAAAAAATGTTATAAAGTAAAAAGGATCTTGTAAAACACTTGGAAGGTAATGGAAGGTAAAAGTAATCATGCTATAATTAAAATTTCAGCACATGCCGCCAACACAGTATGATACAGTACATAAAGAGGTCATAGAATTTAAAATGACATCATTTTGAGGTCAGAAACAACAAAGATGTTTCTTATTTATCAGAAATATCGTAATTTTGCTATTATTGTAGCAGGAAACAAACAATAAACACAGTGCACATGCATAAAACCTGACTTCCCCCTCAGACCAGGCATCCAACCATAGTCCTTACCCACAATCCTCCCTGCTCACTCGCAGACAGTGTGTGAATAAACACCATCTGAGAAGAGCAGGCAGCCAACAGCCCCACAGATCCATCTATCATCAGTCTCCTCCTCTCTGAGCTGCTCTGTCAGTTTCTTCGCTCAGATCTCCTTCTCTGTCCGCTCTTCCTCCTTCTTGTACTCTTCCTCACCTCAGCCGGTCAGCTGTCCACCCTCTCAACATTTCATTACCACTCCGCATCCGTCGTCACCTGTCAGCTCAGCAAACCAGCCAGAGGACTTCTCACACTTCCTTCATGTCTTTGTTCTTCCCCTGTTTCCCCTCGTCTTATTGTTTTACAGTCACTTAAATAAATCTTTCCCCTGCTAACGTTTCTGTCCATCAGCATCCTTCTTCTCATCTCTCTTAAATATTCATACTCCTCCTCACCCTTTCTTGATTTCTCCTCTCTCATCTCCGGTTTTCTTCCAGCCAGTCAGATAAAATTCACACCTCCCTCTCCCTGCTGTTCAGTTATAACAGCTTCTAATTTCTGGGTTGTGACCCACTTTCCAGCAGCTGACATGTTCTCTTCTGGTCCAGCACTGAGACTCCTTCTGTTCTGTAGCCTTTAGTGTCAACAGACATTTACCAACACTCGGGATGTGATGTAACTATGGAGAGAGCGTATAAATGTACATACAAAACTCAAGTGAGAAACACACACATTAAAGGGGCTATAATCTATGGAGCTATCTTTATTCAAGAGAGTAGTCTATCAGTTTGAGAGCATGATTTATTGATTTCATGTCAGATTTTGTAATATTCTCCCTCAAACCCTGCCCTCACACTCAAATAGCCTCTGCTTGCGCTTAGATCGACTCTGTTTCTGCTCAAACTGTGTGCTCGCACTCAGATACAATGTCGCTTACACAGATTTCCTGCTCCAGCTTCAGCTCTTCTCCTCATGCTCAAGCTGCTTCTGTGTGCTCGTGGAATTTCTGCTCTCAGATTTCTGCCTTGCTCTTGGATTATTTTGTGTATCAACCCTGTCAAAATCCCCCAACCAATAGAACAGCAGGTTTAATGACCAATGAAATGATCCCTGCCTCCTTGCGGGCGTTCTCACTTTAGTTGTAGAGTGTCCCGTCTGGGTGGGTTTACAATATATGAAACCTTTCTAATAGAGCAGACTTCGACTGCAATGATTAACATCATTTGAGAACCTAATAAAAATAATTTGAAGAATATATATATATATATATATAAATAAACACACAGTGGAAACCACTTATAGTGATCACTTGCGTCTGGGTCAAATTGATCACTATAAGCGGATCATTAACTAAACAAAGACCTTTATAGTTGCTAGAATTTGATGAAAACAATGAAATCGACATATATGCAATTCATAGAGCCCTACAGTTACAGCAGAGGCCTATATTTGCATAGTGGCAGCAGTATGTACATGGTTCTAAAATATGATAATTTAACAGTGAAAAAACGTTCATACGAACCGAGCCACGAGGTGCAGTTTGCCGGCAGTATAGTTGTTTGACTTGTTTGTGTCTTATATAGCTTTGTTTTGTGTCCTTGTCACTGGCTCAGCAGCATGTCATGGTTCATTATAAGAAAAAAATGATTTGACAAATCTGGACATAACCGCAAAATCTGTATGCATCGAGAGATTTATATGTCTTGGTTTTTCCACGAGCTAAATGAAGATGTCCGGCCCCTGTATCTTTGGCCGTTTAGTTTGATCCTTGAAGAAACTTGACCCCATTGCTCAGGGTTAGTTTGTTCGTGCAAGACCATAGACATATATACATACATACAATATGATCTATGTGTAGCAGAAAGTAGAATAATAATAAGAAAAAAGTTTGTCTCCAGTTAAAGGGGAATTCCGGTGTGAAATGGATTGGGAAAATATTGTACATGATCACGAGTTCGAATCTTGCGTTGGGTACAAAACCGTGCTGATGAGATGTATTCTAAACTAGGCTGGTTTTAGCCGATTCCTCCAAAAGGCTAATGCCGCTGGCACTCAGGACATGTCTCCAGGTGAAACGAAATAGCTGCAATTAAACCACTTACAAGGCTCAAAATAGCCCCACACTTTGTTGGTAGTATAACGTCGCCGCCAGTCAAAACAAGTTGATTACCGACTCCTCTTCTCGTCTTCTCCTCTCCTCAAAAGCTGTCGTCCATGCTCGTGCACTACACACATCCCGGTCACCCCTTGTTCACGTGTACAGCCCATGGTCAGCCCTCTTCTGTCAACAACACCTGAAATTCATGTTCAGCAATTGACTTGTTTTGACTTAAATTCAAAACCGGAAAACTACCTCAAGGTACTGTCTTTGTAAACAGTCATTTTTTATAAACTACCTGCGCACTTACAAAGTTGTCAATGCCTCGTTTTAAATGGTAGGACCCTCGTTATACTACCAACAAAGTGTGGGGCTACTTTGAGCCTTGTGAGTGGTTTAATTGCAGCTATTTCATTTCACCTGAAGACGTGAGAAATGTCTCACCTGAGTGCCAGCGGCATTAGCCTTTTGGAGGAATCGGCTAAAAACAGTCTAGTTTAGAATGCATCTCATCAGCACGGTTTTGTACCCAACATAAGGTTCGAACTCGTGATCATGTACAATATATTCCAAATCCATTTCACACCGGAATTCCCCTTTAAGGTTTAGGCTTACAGGAACTGAATTACTGATGTAATAAAAGATAATTCATCATCATCAGGAATTGTAATATCTCACATTTGTCAAGTATGGATTTGACTTATTGTCCTTGATAATAGTTGTAGAGACGTCCCTGTATAATATAATTTAATGTAGAAGTAGACAACTTATCAACTACCTAGCCAACACTACGGGCACTCCTAAACACCAACCCTTGTGTTGTTGGTGTTAATTATTTCAGTTGAACAATGATGGGACTGAGTTTGTTGCTAATACTCATCTACTCTTTGCAGTAGTGATGATTTCATTATCCACAAAATGACAGCTGCGTACCTTGGTGTGCTGGGTCCTCCTGATTTTGTTCATCTACAGTGCATGAAGGTTGGTGATCTGAAGTTGAAGCTCAAATGGCTGTTGTATCAACACAAAGCCGAGCAAAGTGGCACCCAGTGATGATCATCAGAGCCTCCAACAGTTCTGAGAAACTTGTAAGGCTCCAGTATGTTGTACTTTTTTTGGTTAATGTGCAGTGGTTCTGACTGAGATGGGAAGGCAGAAACTAGAATGCTGCCCTCTGTCAAAACCCGATGTCTGTCACTATACCTGTGCAGAGAGCCTGTTCAGTTCATGTAAGCCTAACACACACTCCTCTATTAAGCCTCCAGCAGTGCCTACTTATTAAGATCATAATTAACTGGAGACAAAACTTCTTTTCTACTGCACATAGATCATAAACCCACGAATATAAAAACAACTCATTGCAATCATTCGAGAAATATAAACATTATAGAGCTTTTTTATCCAGGAAATCTGCAGCTTCCCCTTTCACTTGTATTTGTTTACAGGCCAGTCTTGCCTTTTTAAATGTGGCATCACTGTTGACCCGGCAGTTGATGAGGCATCTATCTATGGACACAAACACAAAAGGTGTTTCTCCAAGTCAAGGGCGGATCTTTAAACAGCTGAATTTCAAGGAGGCTATATCATCGAATCCTGCTGAAGGACTGCTGCAATGTCAAGGATCCTTCGAATTCTACCGAGGACAGAGTCCTTCCTTCTGGATGCATGTGTGTGTACCCACAATTCTTATGCACAATTTGCTCGGCAGGATTTGGATAAATATGTAATTTATTGAGCTTAATATCTACAGGAGCTTTTATCATACAAACATGAACAAATATTGACAGAAGCCTTAATCTACACTTTCAAATGTGTCCACTGACAAATAACATGATTTTTTTTTAAGTGATCTGTCACCGCAGAGATGGAATACATTCTTCCTAAAAGTCATGTGACTCTTAAAACACTGCTTACATTTGCTCAAACTGTACAACAACATTAGAGAGTGCCACAGTTATCACATGACCCTGAAACCTCCTCAGTCCCCAGAGGGTTAATGATGCACACCTGGGCACTCGTCGGCCTGTTCCAATGTGTGTTCACTGAATGCTTGGATGGAGACTTGCCTTGCCTCTGTAGGACCCGACGAAGGATCGTTGACTTTGAGAAACACCTTCAGACTTCTGATGAGTGATCACGGTGCTCTGTGTCTGCTGGGCTCAAAGTCAGTGTTGTGTTCACAGCTTGTTTCTACTGCCCCCCAGTGGCCATAAACAACTGTTATAGGTTTAACAATCACAACTAAATGACTTTATATCTGCTCAGAGAAGGACTGCTGCCTCCTGGTTTGAATTAAATTAATTATAAAATATATTTTTATTTTATATATATATATATATATATATATATATATATATATATATATATATATAAATATATATTTTTTTATTACTTGTAAAATAAATTAAGATAATTTTTAGGTTATGTGACATCATATTTTATTGTATCTGTTTTGTCAATCTCTAACTTTTTTGTTGTATGCCCCATATAGTTTGTTTTATGTTAAATATTCTCAATAAAATTTAGAATTATAATTTTCATTTTCTAATTTATTTTTTATTATAATTTTCTGATAATAATAATAATAATAATAATAATAATAATAATAATAATGACAATAACGATAATGATAATGTCATATTATTTTCTTAATGTTAATTATTCAAATGTTGATTTACTGGGTTTCACACCTGCTTTTTACATGTAAATGAATTTTGGATATAGAGATGTAAATATTAATGTGTTATTATTAACTTGTGTGTGTGTGTGTGTGTGTGTGTGTGTGTGTGTGTGTGTGTGTGTGTGTATTTTTAACAAATGTTATGCTCTCAACCCATCTTAAAGCACTCATATTATTACTGTTTTTTGGACTAACATTCATTGTATGTACTGCTTTTATGATTTTAGCCCTCATTCAGCACTTTTTACTAACACAGACATTTTCAGTTTCACTCTATAAACCCTAAAACACAATTAAATTCCACAGTTGTTTTTTGATTAAGATTTTAGATTAGATTTTACATCCAAGCTTGTTGTGCCCAACTTAACACTCATTTACCAAACGTAACCCTCAACTAATCCTCTTGAAATTGTTATGTTTTCTAAGAATGACCTCTTAAAGTTACGACAACTTCCTAAAAAAGTAAAAGTTCTTCATAAACCATCTGAGCCCTTAAGAGAGCTCCTACAAAGAAAAGCTGAGTAGGGAGGAGGACTTAAGGAGTCTTAGGCCCCGATAACACTACAAGTGTTCTGCAGGTTGCAAAACTTAAGGTGCACTGCAGTGCCTTTTGTTTTTTGTTTTTTTTATTGAATGCCACTAATGAAAATAACACCTGCTGCACCTTTTTATTGTTGCCAGGCAACCACCCTATCACATCCTTACACTAACCTTACCTTGTAATCAATCTAGCGTTTTTTTCCCCCCACAGTAATTAGTAGCTAGAGTTAGAGCTAAAATGTTTCAGCGGAGGGTACTGTCTGTAGCTCTGGTTGAGGGTGAGAGGCTGTCAGCAGATAAACAGAGATCTGTGTGGGTACATGAGACCCTAAAAAAGAGGCTGGATCACGGGGAGTACCACCAGTTGGTCCAGGAGCTTCTCCTCCATGATGGGGAGTACCACCAGTTGGTCCAGGAGCTTCTCCTCCATGATGGGGAGTACCACCAGTTGGTCCAGGAGCTTCTCCTCCATGATGGGGAGTACCACCAGTTGGTCCAGGAGCTTCTCCTCCACCATCGACATTTCCAGGCATATTTTAGGATGACTCGGGGGCAGTTTGACAACCTGCTGCCTATCCTCAGGCCGTATAGCTCTGGGTATCCAGCAACCATTACCACCAGTTTCTCCTCCATTGTTTACCAACTGTAAACTTGTTGTTGTGACCACCACAGAAGGCCCGCCTCTCAAATCATCTGACTGGACAATGGGGAAAAAGCGAAGATGATGTGGGATGCTTTTGCGCCTTGAGTTGAAGTTTTTTTCAACTCAAGGTGTTCAGAGCGTTCAGACAAAAATGCCAGACAACGCGAGGCCCATCGTGACGCAAAAACAGCGAGTAAACTGTTTCATTCTCATTAAAAACAACTAGAAAAAGCTCCCTCCAGCTGATAAGATGCTTTCTGTGTGATCGGAGCCGTAAGAGTTTCATTAGCAGAGGAGAAAATGGTGGAAAAACAAAGGCTGGTCTTAACCCTCAAAAAGCCTTTTGTCCTTTAGATGTCCTCACTTCTAGGTCTAAAAGTCATTGGTCCTCACAAAGATAGATGTATAAGAAGACACACACACTCATGCACACAAACACACACTCACTGCCTTAATGTGTTATAGTCTTGTGTGTGTGTGGTTTGTATGAAAGAAAAAGGATGTGTTTATGCCTCTGTATGTCTAGCTGTGCATGTGTGTGAGTGTGTGAGTGTGTGAGTGTGTGTGTGTGTGTGTGTGTGTGAACCCTTGCAGAGATAATGGTCGCTCTGGCGTCAGCACCGGGGGCCCTGCTTCTAATAAAAGAAAGCAATTACTCTCAGCCAATCACATGACAGACTGAATCCCTCTCTCACCTGCCTCGTCCAATCGGGTGTGAGTGTGCGGCTCGTTAATGGAGTGACAGTTCAGCTAATGAGAATGACGGGCTGCTGTTGTCTGTCCTGTTTCCTCCAGTGTGTGTGTCTCAGCTGATGTTTGGTTTGTGCTGGTATACACACAGAGAGACAGTGAAACTAAGAAGAGTTGAAATAATGCTGCCTTCACGTTCACTTGGAAATTTTGACGTCATGTCTTAAGATGCATTCATTTTTTTCTTTATTTGTATCCCCATCAGTCACCAGCAAGGTAACAACTACTCTTCTTGGGGTCCACACAAGCTAACGTTACATCATAGTGTAAAACAAATCTAAAATTAAAAATCCAAACAAAAAGAAAAAAGAAACATCAAACCAATAGATTAACCACAATAAAACTACTAATGCCAATAATTAAAACAATGACAACAAATATCCTCACTGCATCAAAACTGTCAGAAAAAAAAAAAAAAGTCATAACTTTACAGCTCAAAGGTAACTGTAGCTCCATGTGTAATGTCCAATATTTCATTCCTCTGAACATTACAGTACGTTGCATTGAATTTGTTTTTGAAACAGGAAGTGAAAAACAACCTCTTGCCGCATGCCTAGTATTATGGACCCTTTAAGGGTGCAGAGGGGCGTGGGGGCCAATCTGTCACAGGGAGACATTCAACAGAGTCAGCATACACAAGCTCATCCCCAGAGCCACAGCAGAGAGTGATAGGCACGAGCTGATGAGTGTAAAGTTAGTTTTGTTCATGCTGTGAACACACTGTGGTTCAGCTGGGGACATGTCAACACTGTTAGCTTCCATGCTAGTTGATGCTAGCAGTAACAGTTGTCAGTTAAAGGAGCTGCCCGCTGCTGTTAACACTGTCGCTCACATGTTCACACACCGCTGACATGTGTCGGGAGTCTCAGCTGAACGCAGGTCACACTTACCGCTGCATTTCTTTCCGTTAGCAGAGGTGGTGCCGAGAAACAAAATCCATGTAGCAACATCAGTCTGCGACAGCCGGTGTGCAACGTCATCGGGTGGGAGGGACCGTGGTCACGTGACGCCATGGAAAAAAGGGCTTTCCTACTTTTTATTTATTATTAATATTATTATTATTATTGTCAGCAAAAGACCTTAAACTTGGACACCCTGCCACCCTCATGGCTGTTTAAGTGCCCTCTTTCTGATCTTGTTTTAATTGAGTGTAAATGTTTTTAACTCTACTTCTACACCTTAGCATGTTTATTGTCCTGTATTTCTACTTTTTCATTTATTGTTACTGTTGTTTGTTATTTTGTATGATTTCATTTTTGTTTTAACTGATATGTATGATTGTTCGTTTGCTTATTAATTGTTTTAATGTCTTTGTTGTCTGTCTCTATGTCTGTCTGCCCTGTGATAGTCTGGCGACCTGTCCAGGGTGAACCCTGCCTCTCGCCCAGTGTCAGCTGGGAAGGGCTCCAGAGCACCTGGAGGAAACCCACGCTGACACAGGGAGAACATGCAAACTCCACACAGAAGGGCTCCCTCACCCTTGGTTTGAACCAGGATCCCTCTTGCTGTGAGGTGACAATGCCAATAAATAAATAAATAAATAAACAAACAAACAGGTTTACCTAATTGGCGATAAAGTTGGAAGATATGCATAAATCAATCATTTTGGTCCTGAATTCTTGAGAGCAGGCTACGAGGGCAATTTCTTTAAGTAATTTGTTTTATGAAAATTAAATGTAGTTAAAATAATGCAACTAGAAACTAGAAAGTCTTTATTGTCATTGCATACAAAAACAACAAAATTAGCTGTGACACTCAAGTGATGCATTCAAACAGGGAACATAAAAAACAAAGGACACAGGACATGGTTCAAAATGGTGCTGTGTTTTAGGCAACAAGACCGTTGTTAAGATGGTATATGCTTGGATTCAGTGATTTACACAGACAGCTCAGTAATCGAAAAACAAGTATGACAAAGAAATTTACTTATGTCGGCTAAAACACTCTTCATCACTAAACTCCACTCACTGTGGAATTTTGCAGGTCGCTGTTTGGCAGCATTGTGGTCAACTGGCCAGAAATATGAAAGGATTGACCCTGTGTAACCACATTTAAAAAGTCCATGTTACAATTTACCCGTATTAGTTTGTGCCCCTGTGCATACCAAATTTTCTTTCTCTACTTGAAAGTTAATGATGGGGCTTTAACTTTGAAAACTGTTGGGGGGCACCACTGAGCCAGTTTGCCAAACTGAAAACTCTTATCAGATATCACTTCTGACAAGTGTGCGAAGTTTGATGAGTTTTCGAGCATCTCAAAAAATGCCCTCAAAGACTAAAAATTAAAATCATAATAATAATAAGTCCAGTTGCCTACGATATAGCACTTATGTTTACCATAACCTGGATGACTGAGAATCTTCACCAACATAGTAATGACAATAAGAATAAGAATTATTATTATTATTATTCCTTCAATTTCAAGAGGGCTTTTGCAACCACCTGTGGTTGCTGCTCTGGCCCTAATAATAATTCCTTGGATTACAATTGGCTCCTCTCACCATGTGATGCTCGGGCCCTAATTATTCCTTGAGTTTAATAACAATTCCTTCACTTTTAAGAGGGCCTTCGTGACCACCTGCAGTCGGTGCTCGGGCCCTAACTTTTAGCTCTGCAAGACCGCAGGAGCCCCTGTCCATCCCTCTTTGACCTCCCTTGTTGTCACAGCCACCACAGTCAACGCACACAGATCAAGTACCCTGCAGCGCAGCATCCACATCTCCCACTTAGGTGTTGTTTCCCTTTAACCTGGTCAGAATATCTGTTAGCATCATTAAATTGCTGCAAGAGTTTGGTGGGTTTTTTGGCAATTTACAACAAAACTGGAAGAGGAGTGCATAAACTCTTTAGTTTTCCAACAGACAGCAGCAGTACTGTGGTGCTCAGTGTGTGTTTTTACACTGCTCCAGACGCCCTGCTGTGTAGGCAAATATTTACACCACAAGATGGCAGCACCTTGATGTAGTTTTTCTGTCGTACTGACAGTTTCAGGCAGCCTGTGCACACAAACACTAACCTGTTGTAGCACTGGTATTATGCTAAAAATAATATGCACATTACTTCTTCACCATTCAGTTTATTTATGTAAGTTGAATTACAGATTATTATGTTACTGGAATTGTTTTATCTACATTAAACATGTTCACAGCATTTATTTGTTAAACACTTCACCTGTAAATGGAAAGTCAAATGGACAAAACAATGAATTTCTCATTAACAAGTAAAGCTACAATCGCAAAGGGTTAATCCTTCACAGAGACACAAAAACATAAGAGAAACGTGACAGCAAATAAAACTGTGATTGTAAGTATGAATGAAAGGTCTTTACAAATGACCGAAAGAATTACTTAATGTTGAAAAATGTATGTATGTTGTGTGTGTTTCGATATGACAAATGAAAAATAACCATGAAATATAGTAATCTATTTTCTTCGGATGTTAATGCACCCTGAGAATCTCATTCCAATGCAACCCCATTACTGTCATATGTACACAGTTAATGATATTTAAGGTGAGTGAACAAAACTGAACCATCCTCTCGACGGCACAAAGAATGGATCATGTTGGTTGATCAGATAGTTGAGGTTGCTCTTCACGTTTAAAAAATGAGTCTTAATACCAACGATTGCTTCATATCTTGAGAAAAAAAGGTTTACATAGGCCTCAACCAAACCATCATCTTGACAGGGGTTAGAACCTCGCACAACATTAACTCTCCTACAGTTTGTGCGATCATGTCCTATAGAACATGTTGCTGCCACGCATGAACGATGGATGCAGTTCACATTATACACGGTATAAGTAGTACTGATCATGTGAGTCTTGTATTTCTCCAGCAGCATACCCAGGTCCTGCACATACAAATTGATGTTAGTGTCAATTGCATTAACATAGTCTGATGCACAGCTGCCAGTCAGAACATTCAGTCGAGCCTCATGGATCAACATCTGGATGTGGAAGGAAGCTCCGTTGACCCAGATTTTGAGCCCCCGGGTGCTCATTTGCCCGTCATACAGCAGGGAGTTTCTGAGCCTGGTGAGGTGTTCGCTTATCTGCCCTTCTAGTCTGTGTATTTCCCCCCGTAGTCGTCGTTCGTTGTTCACAAACATATGATGGCGCCTCAGATACTCTGACATTGTGTCCCGGACACTTGAGGCTTTCTCTTCACCAAAGACCCGTTGGACCATGCTGTATGAGTTATCTGTTTGAGTGCCGCTTTTGATGAAGATCTCTAAGATCATGGAAATCACCAGTGCTCCAAGTCCAACAGCATTTGGGACCGAAGTCACCGGACCCAAAGCAGATCCCAGCCTCTCAACGAGGCCTGGCACCATGTTGATCAGCTCGTTAGAGTAAGCTTGCAGCACAGCATTAGAGTCTGTACCAGAATATTTCAGCAGAGACTCATCTATGCCGATGTCTGGCAACTGGCATGGCTGCTCAAAAGTAGCTTCGTAAAGCTCAACAGCATACCTGTCGAAGTCTTCTTGTGAGTATGTAGTGCCCATGTTTTTCCACTCGATCTGTGAGAGTCACACAAAGTGTGAATGTAACTGGACCAACAGGCTGAACACCAGGTAATCAGGATTAGATCAAATCCAGTCAGCTCCCTCACATATAACCACGATGACAACATCAGCAACCAACCAGAGCTCTGGAGAGTTAGGTGTATTTGTTGACTTTCCTCTAAAGTCCCAGTGTGTCCAAGGTCCAGAAAGTTTCCTCCATGTATTGACATTTTTAGTTTGCTATGGGAATGCAAACCACGTTCAATGATAGTGGATAAATAGGGACAGCCTTCCCAGAATCCACCTCAGAAACAAAACATTGGCTAACCTTGCTCAGCATTTATAATGTACACCTATAGAAGATGTAAGGAGCAGTGTTGGGCAGTAACACGTTACAGTAATAAAATTATTTTTTTCAGTAATGAGTAGTGTAACTAATTCAACAGCAGAGTTTGGCGTCTAGACTCCAGCCTCATCACTTCCAGCAAATATGTTTACATGAGATATTGTGATGACTAAATCCCCCCCCCCCCCAGCCGACGCCTGCAGGTGGATGCTGGGGTGGAGGTGGGGCTGGAAGAGCGAGCGGCAGTACTCATGCAGGGCAGCAGCAGCATAGAGAATGCAAAGGGAGAGCTGGGAAGATTTTGCAGCTTAAATAGACCGCCAAATTTGGAGGGTGTGTTTGTAGATGGCATATAGAGAATGACGTATGACGTGTGCATATGAATCAGTGCAGCTCGAGTTGACTGCCTGAACTAGCTTGCAGGCGTCGCTCCATTTCACTTACTCCGAAACCAAACCACTTGTTACAACAGTCACTTCAGCGTACTCATTGTAGTAATCGTTGTGCTGCACACGCACGTCATAAAGCAGCAAGCTAGTTGGAAACACTTCCCTTAGCAGCTGGAAATATTCCCATTACTTTGGTTTTGTCGGGATGAAAGATGACAAGAATACTGCTACTGCAGGTGGTCGGAGTGGGATTAAGAAATACGTTTCATGTTCTTCAATTAGTAGTGGTGTGACAGGGACAGGTGAATCAAAGGCCTGGAAGGAGCCAACGGGTGCTGTTAACTCTGTGACCTCTGTTGTATGAACTCCAAGAAGTTAAACAAAAATGAAGAAGCTGTTTGCAGTTAGCAGCTAACTCAAATAAGAAGAGCAGTGGCAGTAAATGTCTGCAAATTGGGAAAACAATGAGGTCCAGGAGCTCCTTACCCTCTGAGTGGCGAGCAAGATCAGCCGCCATATAACAGAAACAGTAAATGTTGTTATTGACACGTTAGTGCCATTGTTGTTGTTTAGAAAGCGCTGCTGATGTGTATGTTATATGTCAGTCAAGAGGTCAATGGTGGTGTTAAATGTCACGCGAGTCACGTCTCTTTTGATTCCACAAAGCTGCAATGTAGTGTATAATCACACACTGGAGCCAAATGACGCAGCCGTCATTTGTGTCTGTGTAAAAATGCAAAGGAGGCATAAAGATGGGACTTCGTAGAGGCTCTAAAGCGCCACCTCTGAGTAAAAAGGGCTACTGATCGTAAAACACAGATGAAGAGACACACAAAGTGAAGAAACACAAGATAAACAGGAAAAGAGATCCAAAAAGAAGACAGCACAGTGAAGACAACATCAGACAGGAGGGCAGAGACTGCACGGGTCGTTGTTACTCACAGCTCTGAGGAATGAAATGTTGTGACACAGAGTCATTATGAGTCATGTGTCTCCTATGCATGATCCCACCTGAGAGACACATAAACACAAAGTTGCACAAACTGCATGTTTGTGTGCATATTTTTGCTCATGTGTGCAGGAGGTAAACAAGATGTGTTAGTGACACATGCTGTAGTGATGTGGTTTAAGTCTCGACCAGGCTCAGCTCCAAAAATGACTTAACTGCTTAAGAACGCCCCCCAAAAAGACGTATATTATTATTATTATTGTCATCATTATTATTACTTCAGGTACCATGAAGGTGGTTATCAACCCGCTCTGTTAACTCAGGCTTTTGTCTTCAGGCTCTGTGCATGTTCCCATAAAATGAGTCAAATGACACATTCAGCGCACCATTTGACTCTTACAAAGGATTGACTGGCCTACTTCCTTTGAATCACAGTAAAATGCAATACTGTTGTTATGATTTCCAAGTGAATGTATTTATTTTACCTCTTGATTTATTTCTAACGTGACAGCTGCACAAAACTGATGTGTTATACTCAAGAACTACATTTAGGTACCTTCAAATTCCTCATCAGGCCACACTCAACCAGGTGTTCAGATGCAAACTGAGTCAGTCTACCCGTGACCGTGACCCTACCCGATTATCTCCCTCACAAAATGGATTGCAATTGACTGCAGACCAGTTTCGGTGGTAGAGGACAATTACTATGACACATCTGCCAAAATTCAGTTGAATTTGATTTTTTAAATACTTTCACAGCAAAAATTGATGAATGCAATTAATTTTGATTAATTCATCACAGCACATGTAATTAGGAAGATTACGTTTTTTTTTAATCGCTTGACAGTCCGAGTTTAAATCTTTAGTTTTTGTAGCGTTTATGTCACAAGTGGTTAAAAAAATTGGATTAAGTGCAGCTATAACTTGCTCCCTCAGCAGAGAATCTGTGTCACTCCCAGACTGACATTTACTATAGAGTGACGCTACTCAAAGAAACTGTAGGTGCTTTTTAGCTGATTTAAAGCCAAAACTCTGAGCAAAAAGTTGCCCCGCCCAGGTCAAGTCTGCAGCACAAGTTACCATCATTCCAGGTTAAAAGAGAGCCTCCTGTGTGGGACTTGAAACTCTGGCTTTATACTCAACATACTACATAACTTACTCCTCTGGACTGTCTTCTGTTTTGCACACTGATTCGCAGCTTTAGTTTCTTTCATGATGTCAGATTTGGAGTTACTAACTTAAATCTGAGGTTAAAACTGTTTCACACTTGGTTGTGAGCGACCCAGTGTGCACTGAAGGTCACTGTCCCATTAAACAAACACAGCTATCATTGGCCAAAATCACGCTCTCCTCTTCTTGGCTTCAAATTCTATGAAAAGGCACAACTGTGGCTGAGCACATCGCACAGTGAAAAACACACTCGGCTTTTTGTTTGTTGACTCGTTTATTCCAACATCAAAATAAAATTCTGAAGTAAGGTCAAGAGGGTTTTTTGGTACCAGAGGAAGAGTAATTAAGAGGAAACAGTGGATGACATACACATGATGGAATCTTTTTGTGTTCAAATATTGGTGAGGACAGTTTAAGATGCTGTTCTTTTTAGAAATGCATCAAACTGATTTTCTTCCTCTCTGTTGCTTCACCCACATGACTGATACTGTTTGTTTTGAACCTGTTGTGCTACTAAAGCCTCAAACAGACACTGGTTGGCTTTGATCCTTTGCAATAAGTTCCAGTACATTCCTCTGCAACAAAAGGTAAACCACAGTCTGCCAACTGGAACGCGCCCAGTGGAACTCTGCATGTGACACTGAGCTCTCCTGTATTTCTCCTCCTGTCAAAACCTAAAGTCGATTTGGAACCAGATAGTTTGGTGAGGTACGTTCATCTTGGCCTCTTCAAAGAATGAAACAACCAAGGCCACCAGGGCCGACAGGGCTGATGGTCACTGAGTGAGTAGTATACACACACACACACACACCTTTATCAGGTACACCATGCTGGTACTGGGTTGAACCCCCTTTTTAATTCTTGGTGTCACAGATCCAACAAGGTGCTGGAAACATTCCTAAGAGATTTTGGTCCATATTGACATGATGACATCACACAGTTGATCCATGATGAGAATCTCCCGTTCCACCACATCCCAAAGGTGCTCTATTGGACTGAGATCTGGTGACTGTGGAGGCCATTGGAGTACAGTGAACTCATCGTCATGTTTGAGATGATCTGAGCTTTGTGACATGGTGCGTTATCCTGCTGGAAGTAGCCATCAGAAGATGGGTACACTGTGGTCATAAAGGGATGGACACGGTCAGCAACAATACTCAGGTAGGCTGTGGTGTTTAAACCATGCTCAGTTGGTACTAAGAAAATCTCCCCCACACCATGACACCAGCAGCAGCAGCCTGAAGCGTTGATACAAGGCAGGATGGATCCATGCTTCCAAATTCTGAGCCTACCATCTGAATGTGGTTTTTCCAATCTTCTATTGTCCAGTTTTGGTGAGCCTGTGTGAATTGTAGCCTCAGTTTCCTGTTGTTAGCTGACAGGAGTGGCACCTGGTGTGGTCTTCTGCTGCTGTAGCCCATCTGCTTCAAGGTTGGACGTGTTGTTGCTTCAGAGATGGTCTTCTGCACACCTTGGTTGGAACCAGTGCTTATTTGACTTCCTGTTGCCTTTCTATCATCTTGAACCAGTCTGGCCATTCTCCTCTGACCTCTGACCTCTGGCACCAACACTGGATATTGTCTCTTTTTGGGACCATCCTCTGTAAACCCTAGAGATGGCTGTACATGAAAATCCCAGTAGATCAGCAGTGGAACTTGAACTTGAACTTCAGCAGGTCATCTTCAGCATGTCTACATGCCTGAATGCATTGAGTTCCTGCCACGTGATTGGCTGATTGGATATTTGCACTAACAAGCAGTTGAACAGGTGCACCTAATAAAGTGGCCAGTCATGTGACTCATTCCATGCTTTTACTGCACAAAGAGTGAAGAAGATTTTTCCGTTTTTCAGAGAAACACCTCAGTGGAAGTCATTTTAAGGAGTTCCCTCTTGAATCATATCGTCTGTGAACAAGCTCACAGATCTCAATCATGTCACCTCTGTACGCTACAGTTGGTAAATATCATTTTCTTAACCTCTCCTCATGACATCTCTTTCAAACCTGGAATTAGTTTAGTAGCTCTTCTCTGAACGTTCTCATTTTTTGTGCCTCTGCGCCGGTGATAGTCACGGTCGGAGGCATTATGTTTTCCTGGTTGTCTGTCCGTCCAGCCCATTCTTGTTAACGTGGTATCTCAAGAACGCCTTGAGGGATTTTTTTCAAATTTGGCACAAATATCTACTTGGACTTAAGAATGAACTGATTAGATTTTGGTGGTCAAAAGTCATGTTTTTGGCCATAACTCAGGAATTCATACACTAATTATTACAAAATTTTACACAAATGTCTAACAGGATAAAAAGATGAAATGATGACGTTTTATATTCAGAAGGTCAAAGGTCAGCTTCAGTGTGACATAATGTTCATAAAACACTTTTCTGTCCATTACTCAGCGTCATATCTCAGGAACAGAAGGAGAGACATTTGTTAAGATACTGAATTGGTGACTCTAAACTTGAAACTGTACTGATTGTATAGATTTTCTGTGCTGCTGGTTGAAGATGTGTATGAAACATCATGTTTTCACAGACATGGATAGAAACTGTAAGAGAAAACTTGACTGATGCGTGGACAACCGCAAGGCGGTATTTCTAGTTTCTATATATTTGACTTTATAGGGACACAAGACCAAACTTGCAAATTCAAGATGAGATTTATAATTTGAGTTTATATCATGTTAAAAATATTTCTTGCATAATTTTTGAAAAGTTTTCCTGATGATCGCCAGCATAGAGATTGCCTTTTTATTTTTTTTCTGAAATGTGCACGTGAAATTAAACTGATCTGTATATCTTTTTACTCTTCCACCTGCACGAACCACAAGATCTCTGACTGTGTAATTAACAATATTATTATTTAATTTCCTAGCGTGTAAGTGTTTTCTGGGTTTAATTTCAGTCACCACTGATCACATCAATTACTCATGGTCTGGAGATCTTCTTAAAGATGGGCTATGTCAGTGTCCTTCATAATTATTCTAAATATTTTCATGTCAAAAAGATAAGCATCAGATTGTACCACACTTTGTAAATCATTTATATAGACAACAAAGAGTGCAGGGCCGAGCACGGATCCCTGTGGGACTCCACAGGTTATGCAGGTAGTAGTTGCGGGTCAAGGTTACGTTTAGGGAACAAATGTAGAGAGTAGCAGAGCTTAGTTTGGAGCGTGTATGTGAGTGTGACTCAGCTTCTGCCTCAGGTGACATACCAGTGTTAAGCCCTCGGTATGAAGGACTTCCCTCTGAGTAAAGACTGTTGTGAAACTGGCACAAACAGTGACAAGGAGACACGCAGAGACTGAACACAGGGGGAGAGGGATTGTTAAAGATCATGCAGGGGTTTGAAAATGAGGAGAGGCTGTCACAGATAAAACCCTCAGCCTGAAGAAGAAACACATCTGGCTGTAAAACATGAGGCAGCTTGTCAAAAGCTGCAAAGTTTCCAGCGGTGAAGCAACTTAACCGCAATACATCCAAAATATTATTGCTCAGGCTGATAATTGGTATTTACAATGATCCAGTTTGTCCGTCGAGTATCATTGTAATCATCGCCATGATTGCTTTTGAAGCAGAATGATTCTGACCACATCTGGAGGTCATTTACGTGTTTGGGTTTCTATTGCTGATGGTTTTGTGACTTTGTTTTTTTCCAGCATGGATGTTTAAACCAAATGTACATGGGATTCCAAAGGTACAAAGTGACACAGACAGAGACAGCAGAAACAAACAGAGAGATTGTGACCGAAGGTGATTGTTGAACGACACAACAGAGAAAAGAAGACGCATCCACGTGTGTCTCAGCTGGAAACAGGACAGACTGAACTCACCTCTTAAAGTGTGCAGGGCTCAGGCTGACCAGGTGAGCTACATTTAACTAACGACCATCCAGGTCAGCCTGCTGCCTCCTGAACTCAGCAGGAGTCGAATGTAACATCAAAAATAACATGGAGTAAATGGTTCACACTGTTGCCTCTAATTTTCACTTGAACTTTTGGATCCCACTGCGACCTGTGAACGGCTACCGCCTGTCATGTTAATGCGTCAAGGTGGGATGCGGTTAGGATTAGGGATAAAAGAGGTCATGGTTAGGGCCAGTAGGGAAGGGAAAACCGGGCTCCCAGGTGAAAGTCCGTGATTTGTTGGAGTCATCCACCTCCCCTCCCGCCTGCCCTTTACTGTAGGGACTTTCCAGCTCCTTATATTACGTCCTTACCCATAGTGCTTCAAACTGGTCCAACAGTGTATCATAACGCCGTTAAAGGTGCTGTCTGATTGCATTATTAACTGATGCTGTCGATCCGCATATCATAGTGCCACTACAGGTGCCGACCACCCACCTGGTGGTGTATAATACTGCCGCAAACGGTGGCTTTTGGCGTCTGTGTCTGACGCTGACATCTACTGTATATAACACACTGACTGTGGATAAGAACCCCGCGCAACCCCACTGCGAAAAAACCCCCAACTATTTGTGGTCATTTTAGTTCTTATATAGTAAAAAATGTAATATTGTGGTTGTGTATCTCAGTGAGTAGTTCTGTTAGTCAGCAGATTGTAATTAATATTTCTTAAAACACTGTTTGAAGTTACCAAATGTTACAGTGTTTTATAAAGAACAATGTTTCTCTGTGTTCTGTGAAAAGAAGAAAACTGTGATCAGCTGGCGGGAGCTAAATCCAGATTAGAAAGTTTAAACCTGTCCCAGAATGCTGAGAGGACAATACACCAGGCTTCCTGCTGTACACACACACACACACACACACACACACACACACACACGAACACGTTCATCACACAGTAGAAAAAGACTGCACATAAAGAAACAAAACAAAACATGTAGGACTCAGGGGACAAACACAGTTCAAAACACAGACCTTCAAGGACACTCACTGATACACACACAGACATTTACACATGTACGCACACACTCCAGACAGCGCACACAAACACACTCAGGGTCTGTTACTGTATGTACACACACTCAGTCAGCAGAAAATAGCTCTGAGAGGCAGGAAGAACGCTGCGTCCTGAAGATAACATAAAGATGCACAACGGTCGGATTCTCAGTGTGTCGCTGCAGGAAATGCTGTGGCCGCGTCCAAGTAGGACGCTCTGAAATGTTACAGTGCAACAATACAGCAAACAAGAAAACAACTGACAATCAGACATAAAAAATAACAGATTACGCTAGAATTCTTTGAATTTAGTGTCTGCCTTGGCTGATTACATCTTTGCAGCCAGAAAGCAGGATGTCATTACTTTGAATTTAAATCATGAGGGGAGAAACGTACATGTCACCCACCTCCCATCACAGCAGCAAAACAACTTCAAGAAAACACCTGGTTAGCAGTCTCGGGCAGCAGCGTCACTACAAGTAGCGACGTTTCTAACTTGACTACATTTCTCAGTAGCGTGCTGGTAATGTCACGACTTTCTGAGTCAGATAGCTTTTCAGTAGCGGAGCTGATTAATTAGTGTGGTAGCATCCACAGAAGTCACGAGATATTTGAAATGAACAGTTTGTGAGAGCAGCCTGACTGGGGGCACGGTCCCTGCAGGAAAAGCCACTGTGTCTCAGTAAAATATTCATTTGGTGCCTGAAGCTGCTGGGAATTTAGCAATGACTCGCTAAAAAACAACTGGTTTTGTTGCTTGTTGGTCTCTAACAGTGGTCTGTAACTGGGCAGGGGTTTCACCCAGGTGTTTATGTTCATTACTGGGTAGAACAGTGGATCTCAAATGATGCTGCGGTACACTGGTGTGCTGTGGGAATTTGTGATAACCACACATTGTAACTGCAAAATTCAACGGGGCCTTTACAAGCTATGAGTGAATTTTTAATTGACTGTATCAGTATGTTGTGTGCACCCATTTCCTATAAAGAGGCAAACTGTAGCCAAACAATGTAGTTTAATGTAATTTGATTTTAAAAAATCCTTTTTGTTGCTCTTTGTGCCTGGGAATTATAAGTGTGACACATCACATTATCTCACACTGTTTCGTGTTTTAATGGATGTGTTATTGGTGCTTTGGTGTCATTTAAAAATGTTTAAAATGAACTCTTGTATCATTTTGTTACACATTTCCTGAGCTATAGTTGGTTGTCAGTTGTTATTTGATGTTAGTGAACAAAAACAAACATTTATGTCGTGATGAGTTATGACATGTTATTGAGGCCACTGTGCACAGATATAAAAACAGGTGTGCCTTGAGATTTTGGCTGTCCTTCTGGTGTGCACGGGGTACAAAAAGTTTGGGGGAGTGAGTTAAGTCTAATTATTATTTAAAAACAGTCATACATAATTAGTTGTGGATAACTTGTTGTGTGTCTTTAGTGCAGAGGAAACGGGCTAAAAAAAAAAAATCCCCCACAGGGATAAGTTTGGCTGACCGTGTGGAGTTCCTCTCTTTCTCTAGCTGACTGTCACAAAAGCCAACAACAGAAGTGGAGTAGGAAACATGACCAGGGAAGCTTGTGTTACGTCTGCCCTACAAACCACTGACAGACACGGAGAGAGTGGAGCTTTTAATGCTTTGTGTGTCACTATTAACCCAAGTGTATCAATAACTCTCACAGACGCTCACTTAAACGTCTTTTTAAAATCTACTATGAAGAAAATTATGACACCATATTTTTGAATTTTCCTTACAATGCTACAGTTTACTCTGAAAGGATCTTATCACATAAACACTTAAGCAACATGCAAAGCCTTCGATCTCCGTTAACTTTGCATTGAACCACAGATGTTTTCAGAGCTTACCTGCAGGAAGCTCGACATACACAAACGGTAGATTACGTGATTTGAAGTTCAAGAAGATTTCAAATGTTTTGAGGTAACTGATGTCACATCTCACTGTCTTCCACCTGCAGGAAAATCTAAATATATAGACTGAATCTGTGTGATGACTGCTGGGTAATTTAAATAAAAGGCTTAATATTTGTTTCTGCACAGAAGTTCTATTTCTTTCCAAAGCCTTCAGTCTGAGTGAGCTATTTATGTTATCGTAATGCAAAACCATCTGCTCAAATGTGCCAGCCGAGCAATTCCATTTGAATGAATTGGTGCTGTCTTGGGGTCTGATACTTCATATTTTCATATATTCGCCACCACAGACACAAAGAGTATTGAAGCTGATCCAGGAACAGACCTGCTCCTCTCTCTCTCTCTCTGTGTTACTACACTTCACAGTGACGCAGACCTCCTGTCTGTTTCTGTAAGCTGAAACCATTTCCCTCAATGGAAACAAAGCTTTTATTTACTTTAATTTCACAGATAAGAAACAATAAACTGTGAAGACAATAAAGCCTCCACAAAGATAGCATTTTAAGTCCTTTGTGTGATTTATCCTGGCTTCATATGAGCAGAGGAAATCTCTGCTAGCTGCTAGGCTAATTTATACAATGTAAAATGCCATAGGCTTGTGCTAATAACGTTAGCATGTTGTATTTGTTTGGAAAACGTGTTTAGTATAAGACAGTTGTTTTGTCGGTGAACCTTGTGAGCTGTAATGGAGCCAAATTTTGTTATATTATCTTTTTAAAATATTGCTGCGAGCAAATGTCCGCTAGGCTAATTTATACAATGTAAAATGCCATAGGCTTGTGCTAAAAACGTTAGCATGTTGTATTTGTGGGGACAATGTGTCCAGATAAAGACAAGTGCTTTGTCTGTGAATGCTGCGAGTTATAGTGAAGCTGATTTGTGAACTTGTGTTTGAAATTATTGCTACTAAGCCATGTTTAATGTGTGTTTTGAATCAGCTAAACTTTACAGCACTGCAGACTAGTGTTTCAGAGGTGTAACTGCAGTGGCGCAGACACACCACCGCACAAGTAGAAATGCTGACAATGGCGTAGGCCACATGTGTAGGCTACGGTCGGTGTACACTCTGCATAGAGCTGACACACAAGTATTATTCCACTTAATACATGATTGTTTGTTACCTACTGGCAGCCATATTGTTTCTTGTGGAAAAACATCAAAGCTTGCATTACATCACTCACCAGCAGCAGTGTTTATTGGTCCAGTGCAGCGCAGTGCATTCTGGTAGTTGTAGGTTTTCTACTTCTTGAATAAAAAAACAAAAACAAATGCATCAGCCCTTTTTTCCTCTGTTTTCTGGTATTGTAGCACACATTTCTAAAGTTTTTGCATCTTTCTGCTGCAAAGACAGCCCGGCTTCATGAAAAGACCATCCTTCTAACAGTGAATTACTACTTTAAGCAACAATGCATTTATCACAGCGTAGGTGTTGTCAGTAGAATCAATCCCTCAGCTTGATCAGTGGTTGGACTCTTAATCTAATTGAGGCTTCACAGTTTAGGAGCAAATGTATGAAATTAAATCCACTGACTGTCAAATCGGGTTCTAAGAAAACAAAGTCTGGGCTGTAAAGTGGAGTTCAGCACATGCTGTAAAGACAGAAAACTCGGTTCATAAACATCCAGGAAACCACCTGTAAACCCGTAACCATGACTACCAAACAAAAACAACCAGGCATCCTGTAACTGGGGCTACATGTGTAAAACAGCGTGCGTGCCTGCAAACCAGTAACCAGGTATTCAGGTTTAGCTCTGTGGTTTAAGGCTGTAATTGTTTCAGGAGATTCCTTTCTGGATGAGGTGGGTAATGTTTGGCAGAAGTAAACAGGACAGCTGAACACATCGACCACTGCACACTGCCGCTTTATAGTTCTCTCACCAGTTTGTCCTAATTTGAGTTGCTATTAACACAAATTTCAAGTGAACCCTAATAGGCATCAATACAGAGATTTATATTTCATTTTATATTGATAAAGATTTCTCTAATATTTGTATAATATCCTGTAGAGCTGTAATGGACACAACACTAGAGGACTTGTAAAGTGATATGAAGAGGATGAAGATGAATAGATAACTCGTATTTGAAAGACAGGGACTACTTTGTATTGATTGGTAATTACACATCAAAAAAGACGTGAAGTCCCGGCTCCATTCAAAGGCCCCTTTGGTTAGACATATACATGTTGTTGAAAGGTGCTCTGTAAACCTTTCTGTGTAATACATTAAGAGATGCAACATAGGATACTGCCAGGGGCGTCGTAGTGGGGGGAAAAGTGAGACTGTTTACCCAGGGCCCCAATGGAAAGGGGCCTTTAAAAGCAAATGAAAAGTTTGGTATTGTTGGCAGTTTTTTATTAAGTAATAAGTAATTAGTGCCTTAACGAAATAAGAAAGACTAAACTTTTAATTTTATTTCTATGTAACACATCTCACCCGTGTTACTTTCCCTTTGTTTGGACTACTTTAAAAAGATGACTGAGGACTGATGCAATTATATTTGGGATGCCATTTGGTAACTTATTTTATTTTGGAGGCTGGGAACACACACTTGGTGCTTCTCAAAGTCAAGGAAGGATCCTCAAACAGATGAATTTCAAGGAGGCTACATCATCAAATCCCACCAAAAGATCATGCCAATCTCAAGGATCCTTTGAATTCTACTGAGGACTGAGTCCTTCCTTCAGAGAATTCTGAGTGGGCATGAAGTACCCACAATTCTTTCTGCATGATTTGCCAGAATTGAAGGCGGGGCCTCTTCAATGAAGCACACT
This sequence comes from Cephalopholis sonnerati, assembly GCA_019142605.1. Lineage (NCBI taxonomy): Eukaryota > Metazoa > Chordata > Actinopteri > Perciformes > Serranidae > Cephalopholis > Cephalopholis sonnerati. Next base: position 3,033,957 of record JAGQAX010000002.1, on the reverse strand, counting down.
TGGGCGCTCAGTAGCCTGTTCCAATGTGTGCTCACCTAATGATAGGAGGGAGTCTTGTCTAATCTATGTAGGACCCGATTTGAAAGAACTCATCCTATCAAGGAGGCATCCTTGAATTTGACAAGTACTGACTATCTGAAATAGCTCTAGGACATTTAGAGTGAATTTTGAGCTAGTTTTTGGCTGAGAATGTTGGGTGTATTAACCCTGGATAAACTTGTCTTACTTAGAAATCTACTGTCCCATCCACTGGTCTTCATAAAGATTTATTTGTTTATTTATGATATGTACACAACAGCTGTCTTTAAGTGATTTACTCATACGACCTATTGTCCAAAAACTGTGCTCCTTGCAGTTCGATTGACGTGGACTATTTCAAGAAACAGCCACAGCAGGTTCAGTTAATGCTTCTATGAGACAAAAAACAAACAAACAAATAAACATTATAACCCACCTTTGGAGCAGTACTGTAATCGTCAGATCAACAAAAATGGTCCTCATACACTCCCAAAGGTCCAGACGATCTAAATCCAGCAAAAATATTTAGTCCAAACAAATTATTACATCTGTAGATATCCACAAACTGCAGTTACATTGTTTCAAACATTCATAATTCTCCACATATGCTTGTAATTTCTCCTGTTGGTGAGTAAACATGCCAAGTCCTTAATGTCAAAATGGTAGCTGAACTCCTGACCTTTTGATTGACACCTCACTTGAGCCAATAGGAGCTTCCATACTGACAGTCTGGAGTTCAATGGGCAGAGAGGGCCCGTGTTGAAGGAAGTGCTTACCTTACTTCCTGTGGGCTTACAGCCAATCAGTGGCCAGCGATTGGCTTATTGGTTTTGTAGTCAGTGACACTTCTCACCTCCACAGGAGTTTTTAACCCCTGATTGTCTTCAGACTGTTATGAATGAACTTAAATGATCAACAAATCTCTCCTCTGTTGTCTTAAAGGAAAAACAGTCGTTATTATAAATTTAGGTTTTCTAGAAGTGTTTTCATTTACAATAAGCTCCTAAATAAACATTTCTGTCTGTATTGATTAGTTTCTCACTCAAAGTCACACATTCAGTACATTGTTTTACCCTCTGTTTTGAAAGCGCCTGGACAAGTCCTTTGAAAAATTTTTTTTTTTCTGTTGTCTACTTTGAATTTGGACTAGGTGAGGCTTCATGCTGTGGTCCCTTTGTGTTTTCCAGGTAAGACCTTCCAATTGTAGTCTAATACAGCATCTTTTTTCAAAAAATATTCAGGTTAAGTTAAAAAAAGAAGCTTTTATTTCAGTGAGTTGAAACTTAAATAACTCAATGACAGAAGCACTTACAGTGAATGGATCAAGAAGAGCTTTCATTTACTTTGAATATGCCTTGGATAGGTGCTTTAGGTGACTTTAGGTGAATTTACAGGATGCTTTAAGCAGGGGTCCCTAACAGAAGTATGATGTTGATGTGTATTAATTCCTGTAATCACACAGGAGCTGGTGATGGCCCACTGTGACCAGTTCCAAGAACCTTCCATCTGTCTTTGTTTCCTTATTGTTTTAGGATTATTGTGGATGAATGATGGATTTACTGTGTGATGACATCATGGTCCAGCCCAGTTTTGGGACTTTTGGGCCACTGTTTTGTGGATGCACCATTGTTCATGTTGTGTATCTGTCCTCGGTGTTTTTATTCTGTCACATTGTTCCTGCTGTGGCCTGCGACCGAGCCCCTGGGCCGGATTTCCTGACAGGAAAACTCTGTAGAGCAGCTCAGTGGGGAAAGGTGATCCTTAAAGTGGCTGACACAAAGCTCCAAACACAACGTCCTGGCCTCACTGACCTACTAGAAACCACGAGATGGTCTTGGCATCACTCATTAATGTTTAAACAGATAACTAATTTTTCTCAAAAGGTACTTTATGAAGGTTTCTACAGCTGAGGTCAAGTTACATTTTTTTTAACATTAGTAACACAATGTTTTTAGTCCCCATAGTAAACGCAACATTAATGTAATCGTCAGCTCACTTGTTGTAAATGCAAATATTAGCTGCTCACTCATTCACTGTAATGTTACCATTAACATCTAACAACCTAACGTTAGCTAACTGGTAACGTTAACATTTAAACTAGCAAGTCTGCCTCACTGACTTGGGTTGAATTCCCCGTTAGCTGCAGCAGTCATGAGGTCAGAGGCTGGCGGCTCTGTGATGTGCTCTACAAAAAAGAAAAAGGGCCTGAGGCAAAAGTTTGGGCACCTCGCATGGTCAGCACTTAGTAGCGCCCCCTTTGGCAAGTATCACAGCTTCTAAACCCTTTTTGTATCCAGCTCAGAGTCTTTCAGTTCTTGTTTGGAGAATTTTCACCCATTCTTCCTGCAAAAGGCTTCGAGCTCTGTGAGATCCTGGGCCGTCTTCATGCTCTGCTCTTTGAGGTCTATCCACAGATTTTTAATGATGTTTAGGTCATTGGACTGTGAGGGCCACGGCGAAACCTTCAGCTTGCTCCTCTTGAGGTAGTCCATTGTGGATTTGGATTCGGATCGTTGTCCTGTTGTAGAAGCCATCCTCTCTTCATCATCAGCTTTTTTACAGATGCTGTGATGTCTGGAATTGAACTGAATCCATTCTTCCCTCTACCTGTGAAATGTTCGCTGTGCCATTGGCAGCAACACAAGCCCAAAGCATCATCCATCCACCCCCGTGTATAACAGTTGGACAGGTGTCCCTTTTTTCTCCAAACATACCTTTGCTCATTGTGTCTAAAATGTTCTATTTTAAATTCATTAGTCAACAGGACTTATTTCCAAAAAGTATCAGGCTTTTTTTGATGTTCCTTTGCAAACTTCTGAAGCTGAATTTAGTGGTGAGGACACAGGAAAGGTTTTCTTCTGATGACTCTTCCATGAAGGTCATATTTGTCCAGGTGTGTCTGCACAGTAGAACAGTGCACCACCACTCCAGAGTCTGATAAATCTTCCTGCAGGTCTTTTGCAGTCAAACCAGGGTTTTGATTTGCCTTTCTAACAATCCTACGAGCAGCTCTCTCAGAAAGTTTTCTTGGTCTTCCAGATCTCAGCTTGATCTTCACACTTCCTGTTAACTGCCATTTCTTAATGACATGATGAACTGAGGAAACAGCTCCCTGAAAACACTTTGCTATCTTCTTATAGTCTCCATCAGCTCTTTTAGTTTTCACAGCGCTAGGCAGCTGTTTAGAGGAGCTATGGCTGCTGATTGTTGGGACAAGCTTTGAAATTTGCATTACCTGGCCTTTCCTAATGATGACTGTGAACAAGCCAGAGCCCTAACAGGCTCATTAAGGGCTGAGACCCTGGTAAAAGTTGTCTGACAGCTCAAATGTCTCAGAGTGTCCAAACTTTTGCATGGTGCTCCTTTTACTTTGTTCACTCTAAAATTGTGCATAACAAAAATAAATACACTGATATTGTTTTAAATGTTGAAAAGCATGTTTCATCTCTAACTTTGTGCCTTTTGGAGATCAGTTCATCTTCTACTGACTTAACTATTCACAGTGAATGAAATTTTGACCAGGGGTGCCCAAATGTTGCATGCCACTGTATTCCTAACTAAACAGCATCTCTACCCCCTAAACGTACACATCGCAGTAGGGTCTAGTTGCCAAAGAACTTTAAATCATTAATCATATTGTGCATTTTTGTAATAAATTATTGTTCATTTGAAAAATAAGTCCCCTGAGTGAAGTAGATTCCTGGCTGAAAGGACATGAAAAGGACTCTTTCCATTAAAAAAACAAACTAATTTTTTACTCATGTGTGCTCCATGTAACACATTACAACCCATCCCTGCAGGGATCCTAACATTTCTTGTGGATAAAGGTACTTTTTTTTACTCTTTTAAGACTAAAAATGTTCCAAAACAGTTTTCAGTTTGTTTCCTTTCCTGATGAAGACAATAATCTTTGCTGTGATAAAACAACACATCCACACAACTTACTTTCAACTTTGTTTTATTAAATCCTCAAGTGTTCATCTTACAAATTACAACCAAGTACAAACACAGAAAGTTCACATTCTCCAGTAAATAACATACTGTAAAAATAAAATAACAGAAACAAATCTCTTTAAGAAGTGTTTCTTTAACAATAACCCAAATTCCTGACGCTCCGTTCATGTATTATATACAATGTAATGTACATTAGTCGGACAAACATGAGATGAATCGATGCCTACAAACTGTCCGGCTCATTGTTGTAAGACGAAAAAAAAAACATCAATACCAACTGAAATGAGCAGTAAACAAAAAAAAAAACAACAACAAAAAAAATCACACATTCAAATAAAAGATCACTGTCAATCGTTATTGCTTCGGTAACAGCAGTAAAAATCAGTTTTCCATGGCTACTGCTCCACGCTGAGGAGAAACGATTTAGCCCTGTAGTGCTGTGATGAAAAACTACTGTACATCAAAACAATGCATCGTAAAAATAACTAAAACATTATGCAAATAATACAATTAGTAACAACTGTCTCTAATTTGTTTTAATGAACAGTCTATATACAAATCTACATGTCTGAAAAAATGCTGTTTATTGTTAAAAAAAAAAAAGTACAATACGAGGAAACAATCCTCTGACGCTCATTTTACGGGCAGGAAAGCACTGTAAAATTTAAATGCCAGTTCTTTCAACACGCATCACAAACGGTTTGTTGTTTATCTCGTCTGCGGTTGTTCCACCTGCATCGCCTCAAAAATGTTTTAAAGCCCTTCAGTTTCTATTTTTACACCTAATTTCCCCACAATTGTAAATAAACACAGCACCAGGAATGTTGTCGCGCTGCTTCTGCTTACAACAAGTTTTGTTCCCTGTAGTGACAGCGGTTTCAAACAGGTATGTGTATACCTTTATTAACACTTCTCTGAAGTCACTGGAGATATTTTCTATCATGTGATTGTAAACCTTAAGGCAGGATGATAAGGCACGACTCATACGCATAATACAGTTGGTATTTTTGGGAAAGCCCACAAAACGTCATCCTTATACGTCGAGGTGGGGGGGCACAAAGTATTCACTACCATGTCTATCAACACGTCAAATAAACTCAACATGTCAGAGTTAAAGGGTATTATTCTATCTGGACTGTATTCTCCCATGGTTTTGAGTCCAGGTGTCTAATGGGGACAAAATTTCTTTAAATTGGTCCAGTATCAGGCGAGAGCAGCGGCCAGGCTGCAGCGTAACCATGTGCATGATCGCATCATCAATGTACGTCCAATGTGATTACTGACTGCAGCTACACAGGAGTGTTACAGGAATAAACTTAACTAAGGAGAAACTGTCAGAATGAAAAGAAAGAATAATAAAAAGGGTGAAGAGCTTTTCTTTACAATCACCACTGCGTTAAATCACTTTGTCTTTATATAAACTACCAGAAAACTTTTAATTTAATGCCCAGTCCCTTTCACTAGTCTGGTGCAGCTACACATTTCGACAAATAAAGGCCTGTCTCAATTAGAGGCCTGGTCTGGTTGCCAAGCAGTTCATTTTTATAGAAGAAATTTGGATGTAAAAAAACGGATTGTTGACTACCCACTTGAGCTAACGTTAGTTAGCTGCTTAGATCACACAAAGAAATATAAATGTTTCAACTTTTGTCAATAATGAGATGCTACACATCGTTAGCTTGGTTGATTTCATTTTACTGAACCCACGAACACCAGAGAAGACTGCAATTCATTGTGATTTACCGGCATGATGAAACAACAAGTGGTGACTCCTCCCTTCCTCTGTAGCTGTCAGAAAGTCACAATATGTGTCATAACATAACACATAATTAATGTTATTCGAAGCCTTATTTTTAAACAAGTAATATTCATACTGGTTAAAATAAATAATTTGATTGTAATTCCTGATCTTTGCTGAGCAACAGTTTTGTGTTAAAGGAATTAAAGGCTTGTCCACATATAGGCCTGTTATGATCAGTGATTTAAGAAAATATTAATCTGGGCTACTGATTCAAGTTTTACAGTATTTTTGAAGAACAAAATGTCTTTTTTTGTTTTTGTATGTTTGTATCAAATTACATAAAAAAGTAAAAATCTAATAATCAAAGCTGATCTAGAAATTAAAATATTATTTATATTAATAATTTAAATTTCATAAGAGACACCGGCTACGTTTACATGCACACTAGTATTCCACTATTATTCAGAATACAACACTGAATGTGATACGGGTCATGTAAACAACATATTCTGTTTAAAAATTCCAAATTAGGCCTTTTTCTGAACAAAGCATTTTCGGATCAAGACAGTGGATATGCCGTAATTTTTCGGGCATTCAGCACATTAAGAAGATGCGTCTCAACTGGGGTTTTTATCCAGTTTGTAACATACGGCCTCGTCTGTTTACGGTCAGCTCCGTGCGTTGTCATGGATACGATGTACACAAACCAACCAGCCAACAGTTTGCAAGGCTGTTGGGTTAAGATGTACTCCTGAATAAAAAGCCCACATTTTCGGTGTGAAGTAGAAACACACCTACTTTTAAACTTTATGAAAGACTTGGATATCAGCAGGTTTTTGGATACGCACCAACATCCCAACCCCGACCTTTTGAAGAAGGTATTCAAGGAATGAAAGAAGGAGGCTGTGTTGGCTTCATTCAACGAGAAACTTGGAAAAAATCCTCTTTTGATGCAAAGAAGCAAAGTGACGAGCAGCTCCAGCCGTTACAATTTTCTGTATTTTGATGTGATATTACATACACACAAAACGAGGCGTGAAAGAGGCGCACGCTACTCGCCTATGAAACTGTGATCTATAAAAACAGACCTGATGGGAGAAAGTTTGACCCGTGCTTACAAACATTCTGAAGATGGGAAATTGTCGACGCAGACGATGAGGTGGAAGCCTGATTGTAGAAAGTGTTGAATATTTTTTGGCGCTCGCCATTTTTGGCTTTTGTCCGTACGTACATTTTTATTATGGATCCTACACACTGTTTTATATGGTTGACTTAAAAAATGTAAACACACACCTTTTAACTAAATGCGTAACATATTAAAACTGTTATTATTTGACAAGGCTTTCATAACAATATTTAAAACTGTTAATTTACTAATGCATTGTCCAAATGTCTTAAGTTATACTATGAAAACGGAGTGTCTCAGTTTTTTTTTTAAATAGAAATTGTGCATATGTTCGTTTGTAGCCGGCTGATTAATTAGTAGCCTATTAACAGGAGTGCAGGGTGTATAAAAGATCCCGATCTACCTCCGAGCAGGTGTTAGGATGGTGTATTTAATTTAGCTGGAGGATATTTCAGTCTGTGTCTTCAGAGACCGACATGCTGGAACATGTTTTGATAAGAGTGACTAACGGCTGATCAGCTGTTTCTGACTGTCATTATATTCACAGATGCTCACAGACGTCTGACACTGGTGTGTCCCGGCCTTTAAATGTGCGTAGAGATAACTCTCTCCATGGTACACTTCTAGGCAAGCGCATTTCCTTATATAGAGAAATGGGGGTGTGGCAGTGGCTTCAGCGTAAAGGTCAGTTGCCATCATTTCAAAATGTGACCCAAAACTTTTGTCTTTTAGAAACAACCTTATTTTTATTTTTAGAAACACAGTGACTCAGGTGGTTGAAAAATGGATTGACGGGTGATTGTCACAGATCATTTTCGATATTTATTTTTTTCATGTGTGTAAACCACGATCCCACAAAGAGTCACATCCCCACTGCAGCTGTAAAGGCTCCTCACAAGATGAAAGAGGCAATATGGTTTCAAGAATCTCAGAGGAAAACGCTGTGAAGACGGTCAAGGAGCCTGTTAGCCAACATGGCTGAACAGCTCCATGTCCTCCAGAAGACGAAGGACCGGCCACTTTATAAAAACAACCAGAGTCCATGGAGACTTGTTGTCATGGGCTGTAATTAGTGATGTCAGTTTTGGTTAATTTTGCTGTTGATAACCCATTAGCCAGCATATAACCTGTAATTATTAAGAAAAAAACACAAAATGACACAAAGTACAAGAGGCCCTTCCTTTTAGTCCGTGCTCCATTGACTCAAATCACTTTCCATTTAGAGGTGGTAAAATTTGTTTTACAATGTTTTACGATGTAAATGTTTTACCTTTTAATTTATTTTCTGTTGGCTTTGCTGACAGGCGGCTGCTGGCTGTGTTAACATGCTAAAACGTAATGCCCTCTGCCTACCCTTCACTGTTAGCTTCCATTATTTTGGCTGCTCTGCACTGCAAACCAGCAGAGTTGCATGGAAGCTAGCTAGTGGGGATTACCTCTAGTAACGCCATCCCGGTGGTGGGATGATGTTGCTGTGGAAATATTGTGCCCACCCTCCGGTCTCCTCTTAGGTCACCCCAGTAAGAAAGCGGCTTCATTTTGAGCACAAAAACGTCTTCGACCTGGGGGCAGACCGGAGGGTGAGCACAATGTTTCCGCAGCAATGCTGTTGGATTGGGACGGCAATACACAAGGTAATTGCCAAATGACCAGTGCTGCTAGCCAGCTCCCACCCAACCCAATTGGTGCACAGTGCGAAGCAGCCGAGGCTAACTAATCTGGAGACAATCGGCACAATGTTTCTGCATATGAACACGACTGGCAGCCTGACTATCTCCCACCAGATCTGGGTGGTGCGCAGTGCAGCAAACTGAAGAGTAGCAAAATTAACCTACAGACCAACATGTGAACACGTTCTCATCCAAAGTTGTCACATAGCGTCGCTTTGTCAGTGGACTTTCATGTCTACATATTAGGCACGAGGTATCCTCCTGCGTCTGCTGTTGACGTTCAGGCAATGGTTGCGACGTCCTGGAACTTCAACAAAAGCCAATAGTTAGGTTCATGTTTTGGCCCTAGATTCATACGAGAAGTGAACACCAGACTCCCAAGTGAAAGTTTATGGTTTGTTGGACCCATCCACCGCCCCTCCCGCTTGCCCTATAGGGTCTCTCCTGGTCCTTATAGTACGTCACTGGCAGCGTTTAAAAGCGATGCCGTCCAGCGGCATCATACCACTGCGACAGGTGCCGTCCAGCCAACCAGCAGCGTATCATAACACCGCTAAAGGTGGCTTTTGGCGTCGGTTTCTGACGCTGAAAATCACTGACAAAGCAGTGTTATTTGATGACTTCAGAATGAGAACAAGTTGGACATGCATAGCCGGTCAAAAATATTGTTGTGGTTAACGAATTAACAGTTAACCGTTGACATCCCTAGTTGTGAGTATGTAATAAGAGACACGGGAGGAATAAAGGGTCTGGAAGAGAGAGTTAAATGTAACTTGATGAAATCAGTCTGAACTCAGTTTAGTTGCTGGTCTTGAGCTCGAAGCGGCTGTACACCTGCTTGGATTTCATCTTGTTGTATTGGTTCACCAGGTCCAGCTTGCTGTGGCCCAGCGTCATTCGTTTCTGGTCCTGCCGACTCATCAACACACCCGGTGAGGGCGGTGGCGGTGGGCTTTGCTGGCTCTCCGGCTCACTTTGAGAGAGGTCCGGTCCCCCCCAGGGTGAGGTGCCATGAGGGGATGGTGACCTCCGGAAGTTGTAGGTCTCTTTGTTAGAGGTGGGCAGGAAGAGGTCTGAGAGTTTGTTAAGGAACTGGTTGGAAGAAGTCCTCTGCTTAGGGGTGAGTTTGCTGTCATTGACCGGGGAGGGTGTCTGGGTCTTGGGGTTTAGGTTTGAGTTAGGGGTGCTGGGGACGTGCCCGCCGCCGTGGAACATGCCTGGTTTGTGGTCGTACAACCCCAACGCCTGGAACTTGGAGGAGGTGCCACCGATATTTGACCGCATGACGTCAGTCGGACTGGGCTTGTTCCACTCGATGCCTATTTGGTGACCGTAAGGCGGCGGTGGTCGGTCCATAGCTGAGGTGTGATTGGTTCCTCCGTTAGCAGAGACCCGTGGTCCCGGTGTGACGTGAGTCTGAGGAGTCGGGGTTTGTCCTCCGCCTCGGTCTGCACTTCCACCTCTCCTCTCAGGGCTGAGGTGAGGGTTGTTGCTGGGCTCCTTCTTGTCGTGGCCCTGAGTGACCTTGTAGACCGTGTTAGCGGTCATCCCGGGAGCAGCCTTCACACTGGACACGCTGTTACTTGATTGGCTGCTGGAGTTTTCAGAGCACACCCTGTCCCTCTGCCTGCTGGAGAAGGGGAGAGACAAGATCAGCATACCACATATATTTTTAAATCAAGGTCAATATGATCTTTTAATCACAAATTAAACATGAACTAGTGAAACTCTTTGTATTTTAAGATCCAACAAAAGCCAAATATGTATATTATTATACAGAGACAAACTGCTAAACTCCAAAAAACTACAGCAAATAAAACATTAAATATTACAGTTATTACCAGACCCTGACTGACAACAGCCAACGGCAACATACACATACGTTCTGCGCCTGCGTGAGAGGAAATGTCTCCACACTAGCAGATGGCGGTCGTCTGTAATCGTCATTCAAAAAGGGAAACGGGGAGACCATCTTGACGCTAGTTAACCAGTTAGAACATTAACATCACAATCAAATGTTGAAAGACCAGAGCACAGTTACAGTGCGCCAGTGACCAATAAAGCCCAGCTCAGACCAGAGAGATGAAAGCATTTTACAACGTAGCAGAGAGAAGATACAGCGGTGAACTGACCAATCTGAGCTGGACTCAAGCCGGCTGATGGTGTCACCTGACACTCAGCTGGTCAAATGGCCGGCGGCTGGTTTTAAAGCATGTCACCTGTTTCAACAGCCAATCAGCTTGTAGTGAAGTCCGCTGGTCAAGTCAAAATGACCGCAGACGGCGTGTTGACTTGCTGCTGTTTCTATCTGATGCTGGTTTGGTTTCATCGCTGTAGCCAGTATCTCACTATCACTATCCTCATTCAGATTTTAAGAGGCTACAAATTATATTCAGCCACAAAATAAGTCTGAAAAGCCGCAAATCAGAACGGAAGGACAGAGAGTTGCTGACTAGAGATGATACACCGTCTCACTGTGGTGACCTGGTGTGAACCAACAGGTTTTTAGAACGTTGCAGAACGTCACATTGCAAATAGTTGTTTGTTCCAACTGACCTCGTCGTGGATCTTTGGTCTGAACTGAGCTTTACGCAGCGTCCCAACATTTTTGGACTGAGGGTTGTATTAGTTTAGTAACTGTGTTGTGAATTGAGCTGTTTTATTTTTGTTTTTTTCCTTGTAAAGCACTTTGTAATGTCGATTTAAAAAGGTGTTATACAGATAAAGTTTATTATTATTATCAGTAGCCGATCTGAGGGGGAGCGAGGGGGGATGCCATCCCCTTTGTTAACCTGCCATCCCTCTTTATCCCCCGAGTCTGGACCCAGACGCTGTCTTGTAACTGAAACATGGCGCAGGCCTCTCAGACTGAAGGCACGTTGTAGATTAAAATGTATTACAAGTCATGCCCCTTGAGAAACCAAAATGTCTTAGCAACTAGACTTCAGCTTCGTACCTGTCAGAGAGTAAATCCAGCCCCATGATCGGCCCGGGCACCATGCCCATGCCGGGGCCCATCATGGCTTGGTATGATGGGTAGTAGGGCATCCCCTCCTCCTCTGGGTTGTAGAAGCAGTCGATGATCTGCGAGTCGGCGTACAGACAGCGGAACTCCCGGTCGAAGCTGTCGGTGATGCGACCTGAGAAATGCATCATCATGTTGCTGTGCACCTGAGCCGACAGCCAGGTGAAACTAGAGAGGAGAGAGAATATGAGAGTGTGAAACCACCGAGCTGCACAGAGATATTCAGGTAAAACAGTATTTTAAGTCCTGTTACGTTCTGTTCTGTTGCTTCAAAATAAAAAGGAAACGTAAAAAAAGAAGTATCAGCTATAATACAACAAAAATAAGTAAATATTCAACATGTGTTTCAAGAAAGTGTGCTTATGCTAAGGGTCGTTAACTTCTCACGCTACCTCCATAAAATGCATTCATCAGGAACAACTGAACAGTAAATAGGCAGCAAGATAAGAACAGGAAATGACATCACCTAATAATTACAAAAGTGACCTGCCCACATGACTCTGCATACTGTTTACTAGGTAGGAGTAATGTTCAGCATGTCTGTGGCATGTTTTAAAGTGTGCGAGTGGTCACTATAAACACAATCCCGATCATGACAACTAGAAAGTATGAAACAAAACTGTGACTTAGATTTCGAACCTGTCTGTCAACTGTCTGTGTAAATTATCTCCTGCCACCTCTGGCTGATAAACCTGCAGATCTGCCTTAACAATTTCCTGAACGACGATGAGTCACCGCAGTGACTCAGCTTATCAGCTTATCTGCCAGCAGCAGACGACAGGTGCATGAACACCGAAGACGTCTGGCTGAACAGAGGACACTATATATGATCACTGAAAACATCTGACTTCAAGCAAAAGCAGCGCATCACCCAGCAGGCCTGAGGCACGGGGAATAAAGACATATGACCAAAATCATATATTTCATATTTAGAATTAAAACGAGCGAATCGTTAGCAGACAGGATCTGTAGCGATGATGTCTGGAGCACCAGATTACTGACAGACATTTTTTCATAAGAACATTTTGGACATTTAAACAGTGTTTCAGATTTAAGAGGACTACAAACTTTAACCGGCTGAAACTTCCCCTGGTTAGAATTCCTTTACTGTTCCTGAGATATGACGATGAGTAATGGGCAGAAAAGTGTTTTATGTAGAGCATTATGATGTCACAGTGAAGTTGGCCTTTGCGTTCTGGATATAAAATGTCATCACTTCATCATTTTATCCTGTTAAACATTTGTGAGAAGTTTTGTCATGATTAGCAAGTGAATTCTTGAGCTATGGCCAAAAACATGTTTTGTGAGGTCACAGTGACCTTTGACCACCAAAATCTAATCAGTTCATTGTTGAGTTTAAGTGGGCGTTTGTGCCAAATTTGAGGAAACTCCTCAAGACCTTCCTGAGACACTGCGAACACGAGAATGAGACGGATGCAAAGTCACAGTGATCTTGACCTTTGACCACCAAATTCAAATCAGATTATCGTTGAGTTCAAGGGGACATTTGTGCCAAATTTGGGGAAAAAAAAATTCCTCAAGACCCTATTTAGATATCACACTCACAAAAATAGGACAGTTTGCAAAAACACTGAATAAAGAAGTTTCACCTTAAAAATGTATTTGTGATGCTGTTAATTACAGCTGGGCTTCTAATTAAAGTTGCCAACACAAAGATGCGAATGGCCCTATCTGGAGGCAGTGTTTGGTTTGTTTGTTCTGGGCTACTGTAGAAACATGGCGATGCAACATGGCGATCTTTGTAGATGAGGATCTGCTTCCTATACAGATGTAAACGACTCATTCTAAGGTAACAAAAACACAAATATTCTTATTTTCAGCTGATTATACACTAAAGAAAACACACTTATTATATTATGTTCTATTTCTGACAATACACCTCCCCACACACATTGGAGCTTTAAAAATAACAGGACATTAGAAAACTGAGATTTGCATTTGACATATTGATTCTGATAAAAACACTGCAAAGTACTGTAATAACTGAAACGGTCCTCTAGACAACATCAAGCCATTTCTGCCAATATATCCCCCTAAATTCTTCACACTGGATGTTTAAATGCTAATACCATCTCAGCTCTATTTAAAACATACAGCTTACTTTTACAAATCTGGATCTAATGTCTACAAGCAGAACTTAAAGAATCAGAAATGATCAAAAACTCATCAGCTTTAGTTGCTGACTTTTTTCTTTCAGTCTAAAGAGAGCTAAGAATTTTGGAGGTATGCTGCTGTGACAGTGACACGATGTTTCATCTCAGGCTTGTTTACAACACTTGCACTAACTTGTCCCTGAAAGCGTCTCCACTCAGCAGGTGTTGTTCTGTTTCACTGATCCACTTTCATTTGCACAGTGTTTTAAACAGCCTCATGAAAAATAAATATGAAAGGGCTTTTAATAATCTCTGCAGAGACCAAACCACATGCAGTGCAAAACAAAATCCAGTTAAACAATACAACTGTTTCTGAATTTAAATCATGTTGAAGCCATTTAAGGCGTGCTGCGTTGCGGGAGACGCGTGCCGAGACACTGTGTTCTGCAGCAGTCAGGAGGAACCTGCAGGACTGCTTTCCTCCATGATAAATCACTCACTGCTCAGATATGTTGCACACAATTCACCTCAAGTTAAAGTCTTGGTATGCTGGGAGGAGGAGCTGATCAGAGCACGCCTTCACTGCATAAACCGTAAATCATAAAGTCATCGAGGACAAACGAGAGTCGTCTTACAGGCCGCCAATGCAAGCTCAAATCTATTTTCACTTTAACACTGATGTTGTATAAAATGTGATGTGGGTCAAGATAAAATCTGCCGTTTCCTGGAACAGTAAATAAGTACTGCTCGACATCACCGATTTATCTGATAAATATATTTGTGGATTGCAGTTAAACAAGCTCCATTCAGCACTGGATAAAAACAACAACACTGTAAAATATACTTGAAATAAATATGTGGAGTACTCAAGTTTTGAAGCTCCCTATTAAGCATTAAAAACACTTTATAAACATTTATTAAATAAAACATCCTATTACATTTTATATTGAATAATGTTTTATAAATTACAACAGCGTTAGAAAGCAAAAAATAGACCCTTGAGGTATTTATCGATCTAAAGAAGGAACTTGAAACTAGTGGTTCTAAAGTGGTAAAGAAGTTATTTAGATAACAGGCAACAATATGTACAGTTTGATGGTGGTACATCTGAGTTATTGAAGATTGAATGTGGAGTCCCACAAGGCTCTGTTTCAGGGCCTAAACTTTTTATTTTGTATATCAATGAAATATGTGAAACGTCAGATATATTTCGATTTGTATTGTTTGCAGATGACACAATTTTCGTTATTTCTGGAGATGATTTAAAAGTGTTAGCAGGAAGTTTTACTAATGAAATGGTCAAAGTGAAAAGATGGTTTGTTGACAACACATTATCCTTAAATGTGAAAAAAACTTTATGGTTTTTGCAAACTGAAAAAAGATGAAATGGTTTCACTGTCTATAGATCGAGTTTACTCTGGAGTAGTGTCTCAGTTTAGATTGTTGGATGTGATGGACGACAAACTGTCATGGAAATCTCATACAGCACATGTAAAGACAAAGGTGTTCAAGAATAATTTTGTTCTGAACAAAGCAAAGTTTGTGTTAGATCACGAGGCAATGAGCATTCTGTACTGTTCACTTATTTTGCCATCCTTTAGTTCCTGTGTGGAGGTGTGGGTCAGTACATGCATGAGTAACATGAAGCCATTGGTTACATTACAGAAAAGAGCAGTAAGAATTATTCATAAAGTAGATCCAAGAAAGCACAAACCAACACACTGTTTATCAAGTCAGGACTATTGAAACTTAAAGAGCTAGTTGATTTATGAACACTGTTAGTTATGAATAAAGCAAAACGCAGAGTGTTACCAAAACATTTACAAAAGTGTTTTCTTTTTTCACAAAAAGAAAAATGCAAAATGATTTAAAGGGTTGTGTAAATATTTTTCAGTTTAAGAAAACGTATAAGGAAAGAACAATTTGACTATATGGAGTTGTCTTGTAGATGCTGTTGCCTCGTTGAGGGGGACATTGTGTATGACCTCTGATTCTTCTGTTTCATTTATTCATTCATTCATTCACTTAACCGCTTGTCCTGACATTGGGCGAGGTTCACCCTGGACAGGTCACCAGACTATCACAGGGCTGACACATAGAGACAGACAACCATTCACACTCACATTCACAGCTACGGACAATTTAGAGTCACCAATTAACCTGCATGTCTTTGGACTGTGGGAGGAAGCTGGAGTACCTGGAGGAAACCCACGCTGACACAGGGAGAACATGCAGACTCCGCACAGAAAGGTTCAAATTGGGAACCCTCTTGCTGTGAGGTGACAATGCTAACCACTGCACCACCGTGCTGCCTGTTTCTGTTCCCTTGTTAGGGAAGTAACGGATAGACCATATATTTCTTCAGATTATTTGGAATGTGTATCAGAATTTTTTTATTGTGACTTAAATTTCTGCGTATGGACACAGGTGGAACAAATAAATGAAAATGAAAATGAAGTTGTAACCAGATAATAGGGAGTTTTTACGTGTTTATTGGCATACAAAACATATTTTTTTATTATTTTCATTATCTGCTTATCTGTTTATTTCATTGCAAAATAGTTTTCTGACCTCACAAATCTTTTTTTGTATTTGAGGAAGTTGTTTTATATTTACAAATTACACATTAGGATAAGGACTGTCTATCTGTTCACACAAATAATATTAAGACGAGCCTGTTTCAACATAAAACCTAATGATTTTAGATTTTGTCAATTTTAACAGCTGCTTTGTGCGACACACTTTCTAACTTGGGTTTTTATTATTTATTTATTATTAGCTTTAACTTATGAGCACCCTCAGAAGAGTTATAGTTACATAAATATGTTACACAATCATACTTTTGTTCCAAAACTACATTATAGTGTGTTAAACCATTTATGACATGTTACTATAGTGCTTATAAACACTGAATAGGACGGGCTGACGTAAAGCCCAAAGACTACGCCCGCCATGTGTGTATGTTGGTATTATCTCTGTAAAAATATTAAGAAATGCTTCTTTTGCATTAACAGATATCAGCGGACATTATCTGCTGATTATCAGTGAATCAGTGTTTATTATTTGCTTCTCAAACACAATAATCAGTCCTGACCGTATCACACCGTAACGGCACTCCCCGAGTATCAAAGGGTGAACCAACATCTTTATAGGTTTTAATACCAGAGAAACGAGGACGTTTGAAGATAGCGTAGGAGGGAGGCAGAGGTGTGCTCAGGTGATAAGACAACATTGCCTCCACTGAGCCACCTGGCACCTCTCCAGACCTCGCCCTTCATTCCACAGCCAGCAGGTTTGATGCCTGACTCGACCCACTCGGTTGCCTCACACCTGAAACCACATTTAGTCTACGAGTGGAAACAGTCAGCAGCAGCCATCGGGCCAAATCTGAGGTAATGTATCAGGAGAAAATAAAATAATGAGAAAACAACCTGACCCGACAGAATTTAATGCAACAAGGAAGAAGAGAAAGAAAATGAGCTGTGGAGGTGGAACAAAGAGTCGAGTGGATTAAAGGTGTGCGGGTGGTGACACGCCTGAATCAGCTGACTGATGGCACAAATATGAAACAATGTGTCGATATGAACTTTAAAATATTTCTCAGGAATTTTACACGTCATTGTTCATGTAAGCTGCTGGTTGGTCCAGTAATTAATTGATTCTAAGTCCCGCCCCCTTAGCTACTGTCACTTGACAAAAAGAAGCATGGCAGGACTGATTACGTTTAGCTCACGCCCCCAGGAACGCTGCGCAACCTTGCTTCCGATTTTTCCCAGTGGCCACTTGTGGTATTGCAGCAAAAAAAATCCCCAGTGCCTCAAAAAGCATTTTCCCTATAGTTTTGCGGTGGTTGGCTGTGGTCTTTGTGGTGTGTTCATGTGCAAGTTTTTGGCAGAGACTCAGGCGACATGAGGCGATGCAACAGTCGGCCTTCATCGACACTAGTTCTTTGATGTTGGTTTGGAGTGTCTGGGCCTTACCAGCTGCACTTCAGCCAATTGTGACCTCTTACATCTGTCTTACACACCCTTCTACTGTTAGTAAACAGTATTATGTTTTTTGGTGGGCGGGGCTTAGCTGGGGGCAAAACAGTTCCCCACAGACATTAGCCAGTGTTTGCTAGCACTGGCTAATGTCGTCTGTTGGCTTGTTTTACACAATGGAGGATGATGATGCTCATTCATACTCATTGTGAGTGTGGGAGCGCACTCTGACACAAACTGGAGCGTTGATAAATTGGGAGCGCTGTCTGAATGTAGCGTTGGGTTATCCAGAGCAGCGCACTCTCAGAGTGGCAGAGCGCACTCTGGACACTCTGTCTGTGGAGACGGAGCAGCAGAGCGCCGAGCGGAGTGAATGTGTGATTAACTTAAGCGTTGGTTCATTCATGTAGAAATATAAGGCTCCGTTTCTTCCACCAACAGGGCTCTCATTTTAGTGTAGAGCGTCAGACTGAATTTACCAACGCACCATGTCAGGTCACTCACTCTCCGGGACCGCCAGTGTTACTGGAAGAAGTAAACACTGACCAACGGGACCAGACTGGCCGACCCGTATGCTCTCACTCAGTGGATGGATGATGTCACAGGAAGCCAATCTTGTTTGTTTTGCTATGGAAGCTAACGTTAGCTAATGTGCTAAAAAGTTAGCGTTCCAGAGAAATCCAATCTTCCTCTTAATAGCTCCCCAGTTTCTGATGAGGTGGACATGATAACCCTTAATACACATAACGTTCTTCATCCCTACAACAGGAAATACTTTGTCCCTAACCTGATATGAAGTGTGCGCTGCACATGTGAGCATTTTTGATGATGGCCTCCGTCCAGTCCTTTGGTCTGATCACATTTAACCATAGTTGTCTTTGTTTTTGTTGACGGGCAGTGGCGGCTGGTTTTGAGCCATGACTCCTTCTATTCTGGCTCCCAATAACACAACAGACCACATTTGAAGACTCCTATGTAGCCTACAGCCCTGTGGGGGAGAGGCAGCTTCACCTCCAGGTGATAACATGATGTCATCGTGACGTCGGCCCTAAAAGGGTCCATATCAGTCTAAAGCAACTTAAACGTGCGCTCTCCTTACTGTGTGAAATCATGCAGTATAATCTTGCTCATTGTTTGTTGGCCAGACACAGTAACCAGTTCGATGCAGCCAGACAGCACAGATGGGCTCCACCAATCTCCACAAGAAGCTCCAGAAGTTCACACTTAACAAAAGAGTCGATCTTCAAATGTCACATAGTAAATGTGATTTATGAAGTGCTTTAATGAAGTTAAACCAAACTAACAGTGTCCTGTTAATGACAGAACAACCTCAGCTGTGTCAACTGAGGCAGGATGTGGAATCACAACAGGAAGTGAAAGGATCTTTATAAATCTCAAATGTGACTGTCTGTGACATTAAAGTTGTTAAAATCAGCAGTTTCACAGCTCTGTTTGTCCAAACACACACACACACACACACACACACACACACACTTGTCCCCGTGGGAGTAAAAAGCAAACGGTAAAACAAAATGAGTTTAGTCTGAGATGAAAATAGCCACGTCAAACAGTCAGTTAATGGATAAGTTGATCATAGAGATTCAACGATTTCAGTATCAGCCAATATTCGCCTGGTCGGCAGCCATCAGCCTATCAGCAGATAGGATGACATTCACCAACAGCAGTGCCCGATGTATATCTGTTGTGTCACTTTTGTGCGAGCTTAAAAAGCAGGGCTTCAGACTAACATCGCCCTGCGACACCTTCAGGATGACAGAGAGCAGTAAACTCTATCGTCACATCAGAGGACGCACCTGTTAGTTTCCCTAATAATGTTACAGTGTGAACAACAAATCTGTGTCATCAGCAGGAGGAGAGCTAATTAACGTTAGCTGTTAGCTGTTGGCAGCCAGTGGCCAGAACCAACAGCTCACAGAGGTTACACTGAGTTACATTATGATGCATTCAAGCTCTGTTCAGGAAAAATGAGCATATGGCGAAGGTAAATTATGACATTCTCATGATGTGTTCACATGTAATCTTGTAAAATGTAGTTTTTGGTGAAAAACATGAATAAATACAGCTGTTTGAGGGAGAAATGTGTTGATATTTTCAAAGCAATATAAAACAGATATTAGACAGGAGATTGTGATATATTACAGGTAGGAAAAAGGCTTTTGAAGCAGTTATTTAAAAACTGCTTTTCATGTAAAAGACGGTTATATTAGAGGTCATTTTATGAATGTGTATGATTGAATTTGTGCTCATTCAAAGGTAGTGAAATGGAAGGATTGATTACTTAAAGACAGTTCTTCTTCATAATAAAGATTTCTGTGTTTCCCTGGCACAAAAGGATGAATCATTAACAATTAAACAACATCAGTATCAGCTATCGGCCAGATTATTATTATAATTACCAGAATCAGTACTGGCCCAGAACTCAACTATTTCGATAATCGATTATTCATTTAACTTGAGAAATTGATGCTTTTGTTTGTCATGTGATACGATGATAAACAGAGCGATATGAACACATTTCTTTTGGCTGTGGGGAATTTTAACAGGCATCTTTCACTGTTTTCTAACATTAAATTGACAAAGATATTTATCAAAACATAATCAGCAGCATTGTTTGATCACAAAAATAATCACCAGTTGCAGCTTCAGACTAGGTATCTATTATTATTTTCAGCAGTACTGAAATCAGACACACACTGTGACGAGTTAAAGAAACTTGAGCGACACAAAAGGCCGAGCACGAGCGCAAGACACGTAGAAAAAATGAATGAGAGTGACATTAAATCTTGAAGCTGAAAGTCCTGTCTTTTACTGTGTGATTAAATGTGCACTCAGTAAACATTCCTCTGCAGTCTCATTAACTTGTTGAGCATGTAGCTGTAATTACAGTCATTACTCAGGTATTCTCATAACAGTTTCAAATACCGTCAACAGCTCACGGCTGTCAGCAGCGCGGCCACTTTGCTGCACAACACGAGCATTGTTACACAGTTTATCTACACACATACACACACACACACACACACACACACACACACACACACACACAAACTCATGATGGCCTCTGAGCTCGGCTGGCCTCCTCCTGTAACCCGCTGACAGTCCTGCTTATCAGGAAAGATGCAAAGTAAATGTCAGAATGCTAATCATGAGCAGTTCACACACTCTGCTGTCGTTAAACACCTTTATTTATGTTCACATGTGCTGTATGGACTCACTGAGTGTCTCCGTCTGACGAGTCCACCTACACGTCTTCTTATAGATACAGATCAGCAATCTGTGATCCTTTTTTTCCTTCTTAAATTGCTATAACATTATGCAAATTGCAGACATCCTGACAGTTACACTGATCGACATCACTTCCCCCACGCCATGTGACTTTCAAATCAATTTGCTATCACACTTCCTGCACGTTGCAGGAAATGAAGGAGACAGAGTAAGAAAAAGACGGTCAAAACTGATGCAGCAGCGGCCGAGGCATTCTGGGGCCAGACGTTATTTGAGGATGATTTTTATACTTTTTATACTTTTTCAGGGTGCGATGGCCGTGGGCCAAAATAAACTGAGTTAAACTTTTGGAACCCAACAGCGCGCACCACATGTCATGTGACGAGGAACAACCACTCACAGCTGGCAGAAATCTTACCCTTCTTCCGTAAATATCAGTCTGTGATAAATATGGAAAGGTTGATCATTTTAGTGCAGAGCTGTCAGAGCTTTACATCTGTCCCACGAACGATAGGCCTACACACTTATAAACAGCACCTGGAAGAAGATCAGCTTTACACTCAAGATCTCAGGTAAACAGACTGTAATATGGGGCTGGTTCAGGTTGCTGAGCAACCTCTGACGCAACTTCCCGCTGTGCTCTTGAAAGCTAGTTAAAAAAAGGCACAAAAGTAGCGCCTAGCGCCCGACCTCACATTTTCCAGGTGGTTAAAGATGTGGCATGTGTACACGTGCTTTGTGTAACTGGCCTCTGTCTTCTAATCTCTAGTGTAATCAAACTTAACACTGGATCCTACATTTCCCAGAATGCAACTTAATAGAGAACAGGCAACAGCGTAATGGCACATTGCATTGTTGGTAGTCGCATCCGTACTTTAGGACACGTTTCCCCAACAAAAAAACAAAAAACAAGCACAGACCAGTCACAGACTGAGTGCAACATTTCCTACCAGAGACGCTGATAGTTTGTTTGAGCTGAACAAGGAAGCAAAGGAGCAAAACAACAACCCTGATCTGTACGAACTAGCCATGCATTCAGGTGCTTCGGGTAAGCTTGTTAAAAAATATTGCAGGTTTTAGGCAGGTGGGTCATAAAGTGACAAAGCAGAGCCTCCACCCTCTCTTCCCCTCTTGTTGTCTTTTCTCTGCGTCTCTCACAGAGCGAGCAGCTTCATCATCAGCTGCACTCAGGCTTTCTGTTCTGCTAAAAAGATGTTTGAAAATGTGGAAAATGTCTTCCTCGTTTGTGGTCTTTGTTTTACAGCTGTTCTTTTCTTATGATTGTGTATGAGTAAAACGCTTTATGGGCTGATGTGTGTCACATGATGCTGCACTGAGTGGTCGCTACGGCAAAATCGCCTCACAACACAGCGCTGCTCCCGCTGGACCGGCGACAGTGATTGATGTCTGCACATTCGTCCATGGTTTAATCCTTTAAAGTCCACATTAATGTCACAGGAGTGGTGGGTTTACAGAGGCGCGTGTGTGTGTGTGTGTGTGTGTTGCTGACCTGTATGACCCAGCGATGACCTCCTCACAGTCAATGATCATAAACTTCTCCAGGACCTGACCAGTGAATTTCTTGCCGCTCTTGGTGCAGTACGTGTCCCCACACATGCTGCGGATTCTCATGTTCTGCACAGACAAACATTTTACTGTTAGACACACAAACACACACACAGAAGCTCACAGAAGACACACAGTGTTTCAGTTATATTTAAGGGTCCAGTGTGTCAGGTTTCAGGGGATTTAGTGGTAAGGACTGCAGACTGAAACCAGCTGGAAGTTCTCCCGGTTAGAATTTCTTCAGTGTTCATTGTTCAGCTGAGTTATCCACAGAGTCTCCTCCTCTCCAAAACAAACAGACCAGCTGATTTACACTGATAAAAACACTGAATAAAGCTGCTTCATGTTATCAATCAGTGTTTCTCTAATGCTGTTTGACGGCCTGCTCACCACATGCTAATGTTTGCTCACCTTTTTGCTGATCTAGATGTTCAAGAGGTTCTTACCGGGAACTGAATTATCAGCAGAGGTCGGACCAGGTGATTAAACAGATAAAACAGAACTAGAAAACAATGTTTTGATGCATTGGATGTGCTGAATGTGCATATTAAGGCAGTACAGGAGGAGGCGCACATTGATAATCCTCCAGGACTGTAACATGCTCATGTTTAACCCAAACAATGGGTCCGCTTGTTTTGGTGCACACCTGAGTGTGATTGCTGTGTTCACACCTGCTCAAACTAACTGCACTGAGGGGGCAAACAAACTTGAGTTTGACTAAATCGAACCAAACAGGGCAGGTGTGAAAGCACCCTGAAAGACAGTGAGGAAGTGTATGTGTGAGGGTCAGAACAGAGCGTCCTCCACTCAGGTAGATTTAAGTTGATATGTTCATTTTCAGCAAAGGTTTTTCTTACGCAGACACACCGGTGCTTTGCATGTTAATTTCCTTCCATTCAGTCATCATTTGGTTTCAGGTAATTCCTGCACACTATTAAAATCAACATGCAGAGACTTAATGTTTGCATGGGACGGATGATTCATCACTGTCACCTGTTGAGAACACGACTGTTGTGTGGCGATGCTGTGAGAGCACGCGGTGTTATTAAACTCTCCTTTCTGATGAGTCTGATGAGTCCAAAAACGCTCCAACATCTAAAGTCTGAGAGTCCGTCTCCCTCAGTCACACAGTCCTCAGCCACACGGATAATAACAACAGTAAAAAACACCAAAAGGTTGAAATGACGTGAATGAAGGAGCAGGCAGACAAGAGGATACTGTACACGTCCTACTGTACAATCCTGCTGCATGTTAGGCTCTTCATTCCTCTTCTCTAACACCCCACTGTGACTTCTAGAGGTTGAGTGTAGAGACAGTTATATACTGCTGAGGGTGCAGAATACAACCGCATTCCAAAAAAGGTGGGACGCCTTGTAAAATCAAATTTGATGCTGCAACACGTTTCAAAAAAGTTGGGACAGGAGCATGTTTCCCACTGTGTGACATCATCTTTGTTTTAACAGCACTCAGTAAGTGTTTGGGACCTGAGGACACTGACTGTTGAAGGTTTTCTTATATTTGACTTCAGTGTCTCAACAGTCCAGGGTCTCGGTAGTCGTACTTTGTGCTTCATAATGTCCCACACATGTTCAGTGGGAGACAGGTGTGGACTGCAGACAGGTCAGTCTGGTACCTGCACTCTGTCACTACGAAGCCACGCTGTTGGAACACGTGCACAATGTGTCTCATTGTTTCGCTCAACCTGTATGTGCCTTTCAGCATTCATGGTGGATTATCAGGCGCAATCTATATTTTTTCCACCATTTTAGTTTGTTTTTTAGTAACTCTTATCTTGTTTAAAGGGGAACCTACTGGTTGTTCTGGTTGCTCCTAGTTTGTGACCGCTAATTGTTGTTACTGTAATTTGTGTTGCTGTAATTGAAGCGTTCTCTGGCACAAGAACTTCCTGTGGAATAAATAAAGTTCTATTGAATTGATCTGAATTAATTGATCTGTCAAGCTGTTCATAGCTGATCAGATCCGAGAGGAGCAGCTGCTGCGAGTGAATGCAAACTTTTCCACCCAGAAGAATGAAGGATTAAGATTCACTTTCAATGTGCCTGATGTTCTACCTCTCTATCTCTGCACTCCAAGCCCCGACAGTGTGATGCTTAACATGACTGAACAGACACATTCCTAATAAACGTCCAGCTCCATAAATAGAAAATATATTTGTGGCGGCAAACATTTTAATCATGTTGGGACACCACAAATAAATGAATGTATGGGAAACCCTGCACACATACATTGAAACGTGAACTTTCAGTGACTCTGCCACATAACAACATGCAAAAGTAACGTATCTGTGGTTTGCAGGAACGTACAATGCCAACATTTTTCTGGCGATTGGGTTGCCTAAAATTGTTTAGACAGAAATTTAACAGATCGTTACAGTCTCTGCACCCGAGGCTTAACTCAGTCAGTGTGAACACTGTGTCCCCGTCTCTGTAAGAGTTCTCTACATGAGAATTTATACATTTGAAACTCAGTACTTACACTCAAGTGTGAATTCTGAATATCCAGTGCAGCACACATGTCTGTGAAGTAGTCAAGGTTTTTCTCATCCAGCAGGATGTAGACGGGGACTCTGCGCTTGTTGGACGCTTCCATGAGATCACACAGCAGGTCCACGTCTGTAAACACGTCCATCACCAGTGCGATCACCTGGAGCAGCAGGGAGACATGGGAGATGTTGACATAAGTGTGGGCCTCTTCACGGCACAGCACGAACACTGTCGGGTTTACAAGTCTGATTAACAGTCATGATTCGGCAAAATCTTCACTGTCAGACTGCGTGTGAATGCCTCAGTAGGCCCCTGTGGAAACAGGAGCAAACCACTGCGGGGAATATTCCCAGCTGATGAGAAGATAATTCACTGATTTTAGTAATGAGCTGACTTACAGACACTTTTACTGCCCCACATTTTCTGGTTCCAGGCTCTTAAATGTGAGAGGTTGATGCTTTTCAGTTTTACATCACTGCTGATTGAACATGTTGGGGGTATTTGTGTGTCAGCTCTATGCAGAGCCTACGCACGTAGCCTACGCCGTTGTGAGCATTTATACCTGTGCGGTGGTGGGTTTGTGTCATTCTGCATTTACACCTTCAGACCACTAGTTAGCAGTGAGGTTTTTGTGAAGTGCTGTAAAGTTTAGTTGATTCAAAACACACATTAAACACACATTAAACATGGCTTAACAGAGACAGTTTCAAACACAAGTACACAAATCAGCTTCACTATAACTGGCAGCATTCACAGACAAACACTTGTCTTTATCTGGACACATTTTCCCCACAAATACAACATGCTAACGTTATTAGCACAAGCCTATCGCATTTTACATTGTATGAATTAGCTTCGTAACAAGCGGAGAGTTCCTCTGCTCATATAAAGCTGCAACAACAGCAACATTTAACAAAGGTAACGTTACATAATTCAGCTCCATTACAGCTCACAAGGTTCACTGACAAAACAACTGTCTTATACTGAACATGTTTTCTGAACCAATACAACATGCTAACGTTATTAGCACAAGCCTATGGCATTTTACATTGTATAAATTAGGCTAGCAGCTAGCAGAGATTTCCTCTGCTCATATGAAGCCATGATAAATCACACACAAGACTTAATATGCTATTTTTTGTGGAGGCTTTATTGTCTTCACAATTTATTGTTTCTTATCTGTGAAATTAAAGTAAATAAAAGGAATGGTTTCAGCTTACAGAAACAGACAGGAGGTCTGCGTCACTGTGATGTGAAATTACATTTCTGGGGAGGTTCACGTCAGGCTACGGTGTAGGGTATGGCGTATGTACTCAATTTGACGTAGAAGTATAAATCCTGCTTTAGTGAATGGTATAAACGTTCCAACAGTGCTCTGACTGAACGGTCCAGCTCCAAAAACAGAAAATCAATATGTGGCGATGAACGCTGATATTACTGTGGGCTGCCCCAAATAAATCACTGAGTTGGAAACCCTGTAATTAAAGCTTCAAAGTAACAACTTGTTAGAGGGAACAAGTTTAACCTGTTCTGGGGTTCTGGTGCAAAAAGTTCCTGTTGGGCTGCTAATGCCTTAAAGTTTCCATCATCACAGTGCACGCTGGAACAGTGCAGGACCTGACAGAAATTATACTGCAGTGTCATCAAATTTGCAAGTCATCAAACAACCAGATAGAAACTGACATGTGTTAAAACAGGGCTCATTGAGCTCCTGGAGGAAACTGGAGATTTAACATAAACAGCAAACATCTCACTTTACAAATAAACTCAGTCACATGAATCGGAAAGAAACGAAAGGAACTTCCATACAGCGTTAAATAAGACACACACACACACACACACACACACACACACACACATTGGTGTACTTCTATCTTTGTGAGGATCCTCATTGTCACAATGCATTTCCTAGCCCCTTACCCTAACCTTAACCATCTCAACTAAATGCCTAACCCTAACCAAATCCTAATTCTAACCTGAACCCTAAAACCAAGTCCTAACTCTCAAACAGGCCTATGAAAAAGTGAGGACCGACCAAAATGTCCTCACTTTACAAAAATGTCCTCACTTTAAATACAATTTCTGGTCCTCACTATGTAGCGTGTACAAGAACACACACACACACACACACACACACACACACACACACACACACACACACACACACCAAGAATGTGTTTTACTGCAAATGTACATATGACATATTCACGCTCACGGGCATATGCACATAGGCATGCAAACAGTGGTGTTAGGAAATTAAGACGGGCCCCAGTACACGCTGCTGTGCATGTATTGTCTCACACAAACAGAGAGTTCACACTGGACAACATCAACATACATATTACCCAGCAGTCATCACTGCATATCTGACAAAAATATTGAAGAATGTAAGAAACTAAACATTTAATGGAACAGATATGATGGTATACTTATAGAGTTTATAGCTTATATTAATATATATAATTCTGTTTTAGATAGCTATGGACTATTTAAAAAACTAAAAGAAAACCATGTTGCAGGTGGGTTTGCCCTTTTGTGGCAATCTGAATCACTTGCAATGGCCTGCTCTCTCTCCGGGCCCCTCCACCCCAGGGGCCCCTGTGCAGTCACACTGCCTGCACTGTCTATACTGTATTTTCGCCCCTGTGTGAACATGAAAAACACATACTTAAGAACAATTGAAAGCACTTTAGATTAGGCTTGCATGATATCAGGAAAACGTGATAGACGATAATGGGGTAAAGGTACATTTTCGACGTATTGTTCAGCCCTACTTCAGACGCAGTTTTACATCCTAACTGTGAACTCTTTAATGGGGTTGCAGCGATACACGACTGTGAAGGTTTACAGTGATATAAGCTGACAGGCTGTCACCCAGTGTAACTTTGCTTATGGAGAACTTCCCCTTTATTTTCGTTATTTTCTAAGGGGAGATTTTTTACACAAACTTCTATTAACAAGTGTTAACATGGGTTCAAGTTTCAATTATAGTCATAAAATATTTTTTAAACCAAAAATAATCCTTCCATTTTCATTCCGTTAAGGCTCATTCTGCCTGATAAGATAAATTCTGTGATACCATGATACTTTTCTGAGACGAATATTGTACCTTGAAAATCTCTCACTGTTGCAACCCTACTCTTCAGTTACAGGTTTTTGTGTTTAAAACAAGCAACAGAAGAAAATCTGAAGGACAGCACTGATCAGTTTGAGATCAGTTGGTGTATGCAGACGAGATGTTCATCTGAGCAAAGACAAATTAGTTAAAAGATAGATACATATACACGTTTGTCCATCAGCTGAGTGCTGCATATTGTGACAGCTACAGACTGATGGTTTAAAAAGAAAAATAAAGCCACTTCACTGTACTGCACTGAAATAGCACCTTGATGAAACAGAACACAAGTCAAAGCTCCTTCTTTATTCTAATCTTGTGAATGAGTGAACTTCAGATGAGTGGAGTGAGCCAATGTGCAGCTCTGCTATCAGCTGTTTATCAGCTGTATCCACTGACTGATGAACTGCAGTCAGACAGAGTGTCATTTGATCTGAAACCTGCTGACTCTGCACAAACATATGAGAAGGAGCTCAGTGTTAGGGACTGTTTGTTACTTACGAGGGAGGAGGGGTGGTGCAAGAAGGGGGAGGCAGGCCAAATATTCTTGGAAGGGAGTTCTGTTTTTTTTAGCTTCGGAGAGAGAAATACACATTTTAATGGTTGTATTTTGTATTGTTTTAACACAGATTTTTAAAGGAAACACTGTTGTGTTTTCTTTAAAAATTACCAAAATTATTCCATTTATCACAACCAGAAACTGTAAAAACAGACATTATCATTGGATTTTCACATTTTTGACGGTCTTTGAAAACATTATGTCCGACAGACGCTTCCAACAGAAATAAAGCATCTGCATTGCATCAGTCTTTTTATGTTAACGCAGATTTTTAAATAAAGCATGCCTGCCAAACCTGGGATCCACCCCTGCTCTCATCCACCCTATAGGAACTTTCCAGCTCCTTATAATATGTCATTACCCGGCAGTGTTTCAACCTGACGCCATCCAGCGGGGTATCATAACACCACGAAAGGTGGCTTTTGGCATCAGGTGTCTGACGCCAAAATTACTGACAGAGCGGCATTATTTCACAACTTTGAATGAGAACAGGCTGCATCATTTATCACAGTCAGAAACTGTAAAAATGGAAATTATCGTTGGGTTTTCAATTTTCTGATGATCTTTGGACACATCATGTGTGACGAATGCTTCCATCACAAAAAAACAAAACAAAAAATGAAGCAAATCTGAACTTGAAATAGTAAAATTTCATCAAAATCACTTTATTCTGTGTCATTCAAATTCAGCCAAAAAGAAACTGTTTGCACGAACTCACCAGCAGCACGACAAGAGTGAAAAATTGACACTTTTTTAACTCTTCTACAACTTTGAACTTTCAAACATCAAAGGGTAAGTTTGAAAAATCTAATAACACATCTGTGGTGGAGGGAGGGTCAGGCATCTTCACCAGTCGCTCAGGGAGGCTCAAGGAAAAATATTTGTAGCTCTAGGGAGGGTTAAAAAAAAGAAGAAGAAGTCAAACCCCAGCCACCCCTCTCTCTTGTTAATTAAAGAACAGTCCCTTGCTGCAATCTTGGGAGACAGCAGCTCTTCCAACTTGTTGTATTTCCACATGTTCTAGAGTATGTCTTGGAGGGATTGAACTGGTATAAATGTCTTTTATCGTGGGTACAACCGTTTCATATTTGAATCGGCAGACTCGGCCATCATGCATATAAAACAAGACACAGAGAAGAGGAAGTGTCTGTGGAGAGGTGACTCACGCAGCGTGTGCTGGACTGTCTGCCAATAAACCGACTGTGTTGCTTATTTAGCTGTTATGTGGTCAGTTTAGTGATCATGAGACGATTCGCCAACGCTCACTATGAACTCAGAATTCTGAGTTACAATTCGTGATCAGACGGCCGTACATTACAGAGCTGATTACGGTGCATACAACTTAAATCCATTAGTTCCATTAATCCAAAGTGGCTGCCATGCCCAACGATGGATCACTGAATGGGCCTACTAAACACAGGACCAGGGGCCCAGAGGGGCCCCAGCTGGGTCAGGACCTCTGTTTGAAGTGACTGTTGACATATGGTGTGGGACAGTAAAGCAAACGAATACAGAGAGACACAAACTACCACAAAGAGACGACTACACAGACAAATCATCACAACCAAGAGAGGCAAACTATCACAAGAAAACACGCAAAACAACCACAGACAGATGTGCAAAACAACTACAAACTGACACAAAATGTCCACAAAGACACAAAATGATTACAAACTGACACAAACTACCACAAAGAGACGACTACTGGAGATACAAAATAACAACCAAAGGATGCAAACTACCACAACTAACACACTCAACACAAGTACAGAAAGTGACACAACAGCCACAAAGACACAAAACTACCACAAAGTGACAACTACGGAGAGACACACGACAACCAAGAGATCCAAACTACCACAATATGAAACAAAAAACTACAGGAAGTTATGCAAAACAATTACAAAGAGACACAAACTACCACAAAGAGACGACTACTGGCAAGCAAAGGATGCAAACTACCACAACTAACACACACAAAACAAATACAGGAAGTTGTGAAAAGTTGTGAGACACAAAATGTCAGCAAAGACACAAACTGCTGCACGGAGGAGCAAATGATCCCAGAGACATAACATGACTAAGTAGAAACACATATTGCAACCCAGTCACTGCTCATCTGTAAACCACACATAGATTACATTTGCACATTATTATGTAGCAGATACTTTTCAGCAACACGGTGGTCAGTGTGTAGTTCACTATGGGCACAAAACCCACTTGCTGTGTTTCCCGCC
Organism: Cephalopholis sonnerati; assembly: GCA_019142605.1. Lineage (NCBI taxonomy): Eukaryota > Metazoa > Chordata > Actinopteri > Perciformes > Serranidae > Cephalopholis > Cephalopholis sonnerati. The sequence goes on along the minus strand of JAGQAX010000002.1, from coordinate 3,003,099 downwards.
TGGAAACACAGCAATGTCTGCGACAAACAACCACTCTTTGAGCCTAGAAAGCTGCTGGAAACACGGCAATGACTCACTGTGTCATGACTGGTTTTGTTTGTTGGTCTTAAACAGTGGTCTACAGTTTGACAGTCATCTCCCCTGGGTGACACACCATCAACTATACCCTCCACCTCCAGGGGACAAAGTCAAACTTGCAAATGTAACGAATCCGTGGTTTGCAGAAACATACAGTGCCAACGTTTCTTATTGTGACTTGGCTGTAAATGGGGCTAGCTCCTGGGTGGGGGGGCCTTTTACATGTCTGTGCCCAGGGGTCCGCTGTCTTAATCCGTCCATGTTCACAGAGCCAGCGATAAGAGAGTCAAACATTTTCGATCCATGACCCAAGGTCAGCTGCTGAATGAGTGACAGAGCGGGCCGCCGGCCTCGGCGCTCAGAGATAAGAGCTGATCAAACACGACAGCAGCAGGCGGACGGACCTGCTCGGGCCTGCTGCATTTGTTTGTAAGCAAACCAAGTGGAAACCACTGGAGGGAGGAATGAAGGCATTCAGGTGGAACGCTGAAAAACAAAATACACCCAGCTGACAGTCGGAGACCCTAATGATTTCTTCATCATGTTGTTTGTCAGGACACCAACACTATCATGACGTGTGAGGACGTACACACCCTCGTCCCTCATTGACATTATTATCATTTCAAAGGTTTAACTGCTGGAAACAAGACGTCTCCTGTGTGTCACTGCAAGGTCCATTAAAAGAACTCTTCCTTCATGCTCTCGTGTTATAAAATATGTCCATCTTGTTACTTTAATTATTTCACTTCTGTGCTTAATCATGTGCATTCGTCTCAAATTTTACTGGTTTCTATTTATGCTCTTACGATCAGACTGTGAGTCATGTGTCAGTCCTGACCTAAATACAGGTTTATACAAATAAAGTTTCTTTAACTGACTAATTGACTTTAGTGCACACACTGGAGGCTTCATGTTTCCATATTACACTTGTCTAAGTTGCACATCAGACGTCATCTGGCTCCAAGACTAGTTGAGATGTTGCAATATCACCTCACACACACAGAAACATTCACACACATCATTCTGCACAAAAACCATCAAAGAAATAATATTGTTAATAAGGGAGGACTTAAATGTTGCTATGTCTGCGCAATAGTCCCATTGTGCTTGATAAATAGTGACGGAAGCTCTATTTCACCCATTAAGTTAAAACCAAAAACCTTCTATTCAGCCTATAGTGAATGATACTGTCAGCTTAAACTACAGTATGAAGTCTTTCAGCTGAGGAGCGTCTGCAGCTCTCAAACCTGCATCTGCAAAACCAGGTTAAGTACAGAACTCTGTTTGCTTGTTTTTTATTCTGTCACCGATTAACTGATTAACTGTTTATTTAGGTGTCAAAACCCATACACATGAAGATGCTCGGCCAATATGGGCTTTTAGCAAGATTAAATGAGAGACGCTCCAAACGGTTTACTTATGAAGGGACTGTTCTTTATTTATCAGAAGGGATGGCTGGGGTTAAGACGAAATCCTGGAGTTAAAAAAGCTTTGGTTTTTCCACTCGCATTGTGCATGATCGTAATTTTAAACTCAGATTTAGTTATGTTTTTCTTTCCTGACTCAAGTGTTCTCGCACAATGGTCCAAGGACCATAGGAAATCCAATGATAATTTCTATTTGTTTTTCTGAGCTCAGAGAAATGGTGGAATTTTGGTGGTTTTTAAACATGCTTTCCAAACCGAAAAAGAAACTAGCTTTTGCGTCTCTTTAAGCTCGACGACTCACACTGCGTAAACAGAAGGAAAACCTTCCTCCATCCTTTAAGTGATGGATTAAAGATCTCGTTTGCCATCTGACTTTGGAGTAAAGTTACGATTCTACAAGAGTGTGTGCTCAGAAATGTTATGCTATATGATAACCTTTTTTATGTTATGTTCACACCAGGCGCAAATAAAACAGTTCGCATGAGTGAATCACATGTAAAGTCAATGTAAGGACGCGATTAGACATGAATTCCCGCTGGGTGGCGCAACGGATGCGACACAGATGACTTAAAATATGTGAATTAAGCGGCGCTAATAACGTGAGTTGCACAATTTTGTGTCATACGGTTACTCACGAGGGTTGACAAATCTGAACTTCAGCAACCAATTCGCGCCATGATAGTCAATCAGCATTGAGATCCTCCAAGGATGTATGACACCGAGGAAGTACCGGTGGAAGTTCATTCATCAATTCAGCGATTTCGTGCATGTATGACAGGAGTTATTCACATGAATGAGGCAAGACAACACAAAATATTCTAGCGTTCAAACTCGCAAGAGAAATGCAACGCGAGTTTGGTGTGAACACAACATTAAAGAAAGAGACACTACTGATACTGCAGTCTTGTAATCCTGACCCCATGTTATACGTGGTTATGGTTTTATTTTTTGTAATTTTTTAACTCAATTTGTAAATCATAATGTATGTATTGTTTTTATGAGTAATTTTCAACTGCTTATTGCACTGTTCTAATTTATTTTATTTTGTGTCTCGCCCATGACTGTTGTCACATTAAAGTCTTATATATAGAATTAAATGTGACATAAATTGTAAGTTTTAATCACAGTAAAAAAAATACAAAAAAAGTGAACTACATATATATAATATAGGGTCAGTATTACAAGACTGCAGTAACAGTGGTTTCCATTTTTTCCAAGTAATTAAGTAAGTAAAGAAAAAAAAGCAAGAAAAAAAATTACTTTTAGCAACACCCCCCTCCAACAAACAGTTTTTTATAAGATTTTTTAAATTGTCTGTTGCATCTTTCTAATTTAATTTACTAAGTGTCTCGCCCACGATTTTTGTGACATTAAATTCTTATATACAGGATTAAACGTGACAACACTTGTGGGTTAGACACAAAATAAAATAAATGTAATAACTATTAAAAAAAATACCCCCAAAAAGTCAATTTTAGAGGGTCAGTATTACCACACTGCAATGTCAGTGGTGTATATTTTTATAGGTGGGTTAAAAAAGCTGAAATAAAAACACAGGTCCCTCCCCAGTGCTTAAAGAAATATTTGACATGCCTCCCCCTTTTTGCACCAGCCCTCCCCTTCATAAGTAACGAACAGTCCCTAATCATTTCCCCATCATTAGTTACTGAGTGTGAGGTCATAAAAACGTCTGATTACAGGTAGAATTTCCTGCTTAAAACTCCTGAAACCTCCAAATATTTCTCATTATAATTTAGATCAGCCTCCTGTGTCTTTTTGTTGAATGACCTCTGTGCCAGGTGGCTGTCAGGTCCTGACCCCTGAGGTCACAGATACACACTGTAACTACACATGATACACACACACACTGTGTCCTCTCACCTTCTTGGCTTTGTTGATGAGGGACCTGATGAGGTCTTTGACGTTATGAGACTTGTCTCTCTGGAAGTAGATCTGCGTCTCCGACGGTCCGTACCTGGACGGGGTGTCCGGCCAGCCGAGCTCCAGCATCGGCGGCTCCTCGTCGGACATCATGGGGAAGTAAGTCCCAGAGGTGAGCTCGGACACGGCGTCTCCGTCCCCGAAGTCCCGGTCGTTGGGGCCGATGCCGTTGCTCTCGGAGCCGCAGGTCTTGGCCGCATGCTGGGTGATGTAGCGGATCTCCAGCGGGGACAGAAAGTTGAGCTCCCGCTCCTCGGTCAGCACCCTGCGGTACTCCTTCTCCCCGTGCTCCAGCAGCGCGTCCGTCGCCAGCCGCGCCGCCTCGTTGTGGCTCAGCTCCAGCATGGAGACCTGCCGCCACGGGTTCTTCACCTCCTCCAGCCGGGAGGCGAGCTTGCCCAGGGGCTTCCTGCCGGACGTGGCCGGCCGCAGGCCCTCCGAGTTGATCATGGTGCCTGCGTGTGTGTGTGTGAGTGTGTGTGTGTGAGTGTGTGTGGTCAGCAGTTCAGGGATTAACCTGCAGGGTTATGAGAGCGCAACAATCCTCCTGTCGGCTGGGAAATGATACTAAAGACACAAAACTAACTCCGACTGGAGAAACATTACTGCACAGAAGAAGGAGGAGGAGGAGGAGGAGGAAGACTCCAGTACAGGGCAGCAGATCAATAATCTACCATCAGGTCAAAACTCCATGTGAACACAAGACAAACAGGAACCTGCAGGCTGCTCCGACTCCTCAACACCTTCTCTCGATATATTAAAGCTGTAAAGTCACACTAACTCACCAGCGAGCCTCACACACACCCTGTAGGTCCTTATCACACTGATATTTAGTGTGTTTTCTTTAATTAGGTCTGTAATAATCCAAATGAAGCGGCTGTAGTTTGTCCTCCGCGGCGGTGAAATGGTCCTCGCTTCTCTAGTTCCGCGACATGTCAGACAGGATCTGCAGTCAGTCCCTGGAGCCGCTCAGCTCCGCAGCCGCCTCTTCCTCCGTGTGTGTGTGTGTGTGTGTGTGTGTGTGTGTGAAGTGTGTGTTCTCTGCTCACCTGTTGCTACCTGTCCTGTCATTGGTCTCCAGCGTGGACAGGCTCCTCCCTCCTGCTCCGTTGTCAGGCCAACCGGTTCACAACAGACAGTCCACTGCTGAGGAGACGTTTCAAAATAAAGTCCCCTGAGACAGAGACACCTGCTCGGGTTTCATCTCTACACCTGATAATGAGGTTTTATTTTACAGGTCCACAGTTTCCCCAAGAATCATTTCCTTCCTGTAAATTTGTACTAATTATAAGTCATTTAAAAAACTCAGTTTAAACCCGAGTCATTTATTTGTTCATTTATTTATTTAAGAAAAGGGACAGTGTGCATTAATCAACATTGTAAATGCACCCTAATTAGCTGAAAGGCTTGTTTTCAGCTGTAAAAAAATAAAAACAACAATAAAATACAGCATGTCAAACAGGCCCAAACATATTATACAACAAACACATCACATATAATATCAGTTACAGACAGAATCCACTACCACATGTTACAGTTTAATATTTCGTGTCTCAGTGTTCACACATCTTCAGAAGTCAACAAGCCATTTCTTGGCATTAAACATAACTGAGTGATGTGATGGAGACTCTTTAGTTGTTTGTGGTACTGATGTGATGATGTGACGCCCTGAAGGGAAACAAACTGCCATGTTTAGCTGACCTGCTGTGGAACCCATGATGTATACAAAACTGCTGCCTATGACTGTTGACTTTATGACTGTTCTTTACTTATCAGAGGAGCGGGGTGGCTGAGGTGTGACCGCCACACAAGATACCACATAAAAGGCCGTACAAGGAAAACGCGAGGTCAATCGTGGGCGCTACCTTGGTGCCTTTTCTGTGCCAGCTTTCAAAAACGCGGTGCCATGTTGCATTTGAGGATGCTAAGCAACCTTAACAAGCACTGTATCACACCCTATTTATCTTAAATCCTGAGAGCAGACCAGATCTTCTTCCAGGCACTGTTTACAAGTGCGTAGGCCTATTGTCCGGGGGACAGATGTAAAGCTCTAACAGCCCTGCCTGGACTGATATTTACGGAGGAAGTGACCGATGTCTGATGGCTGTGATTCGTCCTATGATATGTGGTTCGTACCGCTGCTTTCCAAAAGTTGAACTTGGTTTATCTCAGAGCGCAGCCATTGTGCCCTGAAAAATAGGCCAGTTGGCCCAGTGTTTAAAACCATAGTTGACATGCCTCCCCCTTTTTGCTCAGCCCTCCCTCCTCATTAACAACAAACTGTCCCTAATATAAGGACCGATCTGATAATGAATGAACTCTAACCAATTAACAGGTTCAAAGTTCACTTCAATGAAAACACATTTTTGCCTGTTAAGGGACTGTACTTCACCTATCACAGTAGGGGAGGGACTGCAGTATGACTCCATTTGTTTTAATATCATGACTGGAGCTAAAATAGTTGAGCCTCCCTGAGTGACTGGGAGAAAATGCTGGACCCTCCATCCATCATAAATATCCAGATTACACAGTTTGTGGCGCTGATAAATAGTGGGATACTCAAGAATTTTAAAGGAAACATGCCTTTAAACTCACATGCAGTTTGGGGCTCTGGAAGTTCATTCATTAATTTTCTGTAACTGCTTATCCTGCTGGGGGTCGAGGGGGGTGGAGCCTTTCCCAGCTGTCATTGGGTGAGAGGCAGGGTTCACCCTGGACAGGGCACCAGACTATCACAGGACTGACACATAGAGACAGACAACCATTCACACTCACATTCACACCTACGGACAATTTAGAGTCACCAATTAACCTGCATGTCTTTGGACTGTGGGAGGAAGCTGGAGCACCTGGAGGAAACCCACACTGACACGGGGAGAACATGCAAACTCTGCAAAAAGGGCTCCCCCACCCCAGGGTTTGAACTGGGACCCCTCTTGCTGTGAGGTGACAATGCTAACCACTGCAGCTACGTGCCGCCGCTCTCTCAGCATGAGGTGTGTGTCACTGAAGATCACAGATATCAATATCAAGAATAAAATGAATGGATAAGATTTATACACATTGAAACTTTAAACTCTCCTTAATTGGTCGCAGAGAGGTCTCCCAGCAGTTTTCTCTGTGAATGATCAGATTATTTATTTAAACCTTTAGTAACACAAAAACACATTTACAGTTTTAATATTTTAGGAAGCAAACAGCTCTGATAAAGAGATGTTTATATCTTTCAGCGTGTCGCTCTCTCTGCTTACACCATGTGTGAAATGGAAAACCTTCTCTCTCCTCCCTCGAGACTCTCTGTCTCTGTGGTAGCACGTTACATGTAGGCTGCAGCCCCACTTCACCTAAAGCTCCATCTTGTTCTGGACCGTTCTCCTCCTCCTCAGTAATGATCCCATTAAATAATATTAAGGATGCTCCGAGGTCAGCTACAGAACGTCAGCTGCATTTCAATCAAAGGCACTTTAGGGTCAAGCATGTGCTTGTTTGAGTGTTGGGAATTACACTTAACACACACACACACACACACACACACACACACACACACACACACAGCCGCCTCCATCTGCCATGTAGGGATCAAGTAATTATCAGGCACCGACAGAGATTACTGCCCTCACACTTGTATTATGGTTGTTGTGTTGCTCAACAACAGCACAGGCAGTTTGCAGACTGAAGCTTCACTAATGTGCACATTTATTTTAAATTATGGAGAACCTGATCTCAATTAGCTGAGCTAATACGTGAGGTGCATATTATAACTGTATACCTTTCATTTAGGTACTGCAATAACTAAAACATCTCTGACAGATATTTTCAACACTCATGGTATTTATCAGTTCCAGTAAGTGCCCTTCCATTAACGCCCTTTATGACACTTTCATTTTGTAAATCATTAACACTCAGGTACTTTGAGAAGTTAAAGAGGTGAAGCCTGGATGTTAAGGTGGAGCTATGAGGAGTTTAGAAAAAAGCTTTACTGATGAAGTCCAATCAAAAGTTTGAACATGAGCTTTTTTATAATTGATTTTACAAAACACTGAATGATTTATGTCATCACAGCAAATATTCCATGTTATTATGGTTCTGTAGGTCACATGACATCGAGAGCATCAAACAGCTATTTGCTGTGTAAAGATATAGTTGAGCGATGGCGTCCTGAGACGAGAATGAAGTCACGCTCCCTCTGTGTGTGTGTTGTAATCCAAACTTCCCTGTGGTTTGTTGAGGTTCCCTTTAGTGCTGTTATTAACAATAATACACTGAGTTAGCACAGTTAGCTGCAGGCTAAGCCACCTTCATGTTGAGAACCGTGTGCAGACAGCTCAAACTAAAAGCCTTTAATCAACAAATGGCTAAATATACTAAGATCATTACCTGAAGCTCTTTGAAACTCACAGTGAGAGCAGGTGGACAAAGTCTGATGTTGCTTGCATTTAATGCAATCACTAATTTTTTCTGAATACTTATTTCTTTTTCATTTAACCCATTACAGGAGTCCTGAGGAGAGCACTGCGGGTACCGGGGTCGCTGCTATGAGCCATGTCGTCCCTGTATAACCAAACTAAGAGCTGCGTCCGCATACTGGGCTCAAAGTCAAACATGTTTCAGTGGGTGTTGGCCTCCGTCAGGGTTCTTCCTTCTCACTGATTCTGTTTGTGATGTTCATGGACAGGATCTCAAGGTGCGGCCAGGGGGAGGAGAGTGTCCAGTTTGGGGATACCTTCCAAGTGCATCTCTGTTTTTTTGCAGATGATGTGATTCTGTTGTAGGGCTGCAACGACTAGTCGACTAATCGATGACTAATCGACTATTAAAATAATCGGTGACTATTTTAGTAGTCGACTAATCAGTTTGAGTCATTTTTCATAGAAAAGTACTGTAAAAAGTACCCCAAATACTCTTATTGCAGCTTCTTACATTCAAATATTGGCAGCTTTACACACTCTCCCATGACGGAGAACTAAAACCCTTTGGCGTGAGTATGAAACAAGACATTAGATGACATAATTTTGGGGTTTGGGAGAGACAGACCGACATTTTTCAACATTTTAACACATTTTTTAATAAAATGATTAGTCGACTAATCGAAGAAATAATCGACAGATTAGTCGACAATGAAAATAATCGTTAGTTGCAGCCCTATTCTGTTGGCTTCTTGGTGGCTGGAGAGGCACCAGTTCACCTCCTGGGCACTGCTGAGGTGCCCTTGAGCAAGGTCCCGAACCCCCCATTTGCTTGGGGCACCTGTCATGGACAGCCCCCTCACTCTGACAGCTCTCCATTTAATGCATGTATAGGTCCCGTTAGTGCGTGTGTATTTCAGACCTGTGTGTATATATAAAATGACAACAGAGTGAAAAAGATTGAATTTCCCCTTGCGGGATAAATAAAGTATATAAAATTAAATAAAAAAATATATATGACACATGACCTCCAGCAGACACTGGGGCAGTTTGCAGCAGAGTGTGAAGCGGTCAGGATGACATTCAGCACCTTCAAATGTGAGGCCATGATTCTCTGCTGGAAAATGTTGGATTGCTCCCTCTGGGTTGGGAGTTAGCTACTGCCCAAGTGAAGGAGTTCAAGTATCTCAAGGTCTTGTTCACAAATGAATGTAGAATGGAATATGAGGTAGAAAGGTGGTTTGACGCAGCGTCAGCAGTGATGTGGGCACTGCGCTGAACCATCGTGGTGAAGAGGGAGCTGAGCCAGAAGGTGAAGCTTTCGATTTAGTGGTGCATCTACGTCTACGTATGCTGAGCCTTTTGATGCTTCTTTTATACCCAATCATGACACTTTAATCTGTCACCAATAAACCTGTTTACCTGCTGAATGTTCCAAACAACTTTCCCAGTCTTTTGTTGCTGCTGTCACTTTATCATAACGTGTTGTGGCATCAAATTCAGAATAAGTTTATATCTGATGAAAAACAATGAAAGTTTCTCAGTCTGAACATCACATATCTTGTCTTCTTGCTTTATTTAATTGAATGTAGGTCAAAAAGGATTTGCAGATCATTGCATTCTCTTTTAATTTATGTTTTACACAACATCCTGACTTTTTTGGAATTGGGGTTGTACTAATGTCCAGTGTTTTCACCTTCACTGAGGAAGCTACGTAACATCCGGTTGTAAATTCAGTCGTGGAGGACAGTAAAAAGTTAAAATATTTTGACTCTGAATGGTAATGATGTCTACTGCTGTCTACAGCTTTTACCGTCCTGCTCCCGTCCACTAACATGATATGTGTGTGTGCTGTGTGAGAACGAAAAGCTCGACAGGCGTAGCAACAATAAAGTGTTGGGAGTATTGAACACTTTCTCCAGTTTCACTGTTAGTGCAACAGCATGTGGTTCTTTACAGGAATCTTTGTAGGAATTTGTGGTTTCACAGCAATTTTCTTCCTACACAATTCTTATTAAGTTTTGGACCCGTGAAATGAACTGTGTGTTACTGTGTAATGTGCACTGTGAGTTATCCAGTACGGATGTCAGAGAAACAGAGAGCGTTTGAAGGAGACAGAGAAGGATTCATCAGCTCAGCCTCTGCTCCCCTGGGCAGCACCAGAAAATTAATAGATGAACGCAGAACGTCTCTGATTGTGTCTGTCCTAAATGGTTCTCTCTGTTAATGTGGAGTTCCAGGGTCAAACAGTCAGTTTCCTCACAATATACTATACGTACTATATACATGACACAACTTGTCATTAGTAGGAACGACCCTGGAAGAGAAAACAGGAGAGAAACATCAGGCTCTCTGACTTTTTCAGAGAAAAAAAAGGCTCATTATGTCCGTAAAAACATCCGCGAGGAGTTCATGTTAACATGTGACTTAGTATTTACCCAACAGGGTGAGGTGTAGGTGCTCAAACCAAACACCTCTGCGATGCAAGAGCTCCTGATTGACATCATCACTCTGCAGTATTTGAATAGGTAAATAGGCTGCGATGTGCAGAGCAAAGTCTGACACTTATTGTAAAAGGAATCTTTATGTAACTCTGTCCAGGTCATGAGGCAAGTGGAAGAGTAAAGTAGTCATACTCGACTGGCAGGTTAACCTGCACTTAATACGGCATTATCTACACTATGATAAGGCAATGCTTTTAAACTGCTGCCAAAGCTTTCGTTGGCATGCTGCCTACATGCTGCAGACCAAGGCTGCAGAGGCGACACAGAGTGAGGCTATATGAACAAAAGATATACATTCATGTCAAACTATCTGAGTGGATTTCCACTGGAAGTATTCATTTGATCGTTTTAAATGTTCTGTCATGGAGTTCAGACACTCTACATGCTCATTCAAATGTTTCAGTGTTTCTAAGTTTGTAACTGAGTCAAACTGGTGCTTCGAGTTTTTTGTGTTTCTGTGAAATCCTGAGAGCAAACAACACTCGCCTGACATGTCTGCCTGTCTGCACTGTACACTGAAGTAAAGATCACACATCAATCAAACACTTCTCCATCTGTATGTTGACGTCTTTGTCTTTAGTACGTCTGTCACTGATGTTTTTTTCATCTCTGGATCTGTCAGGTAACCTCCAGGGCTGACAAATGAAGCCAAAGTGCCAAAAACTGTTGGTCCTCTAATGTGCTGAGGCTGGTTCCAAGAGTGAGTTAGTCCCCACAGACCCACATGTTAAAATGCCCAACTAAACATGTTTACAGCCTGGTACAAAAACAGTTTTGGTCTCTGTAGCTAATCTCTACGTTTATGACACCTGTACAGGGGCTGAATCTTTAAAAAACACCTCCCGTTTAAATTTGTAAAAAAAAAGCTTTAAGTCATCCATACTCACAGTGGCTGCTTTTAGGAACAGGTAGGTCCCCTTCGTTTACAAGTTGCTACCATGGCGACAATGTTGGTTAGGTAACCCCAGATTCACAGAGTGTAGGTGTCGTCATGGGTGGATTATAAGACAATGGGCCCCTGAGCACAGATATGCAAAGGGCCCCACCACCTCTCCTATAAAAGCAAGACACGCCCTGCTTTATGATTTTTTTTGTGTCTCTTTGTAGTTGTTATGCATCGTTTTGTGGGTTTGCATCTCTTTGTCGTCATTTTGTGTCTCTTTGTTGTTACTTTGCATCTCTTTGTGTTTTTTGTGTCTTTTGGGGTAGTTTTATGTCTTTTTGGTTGTTTTTGTGTCTCTATAAGGTAATTTTGTGTCTTCATGAGGAAATTATATGTCTTTTTTGTTGTTATTTTGTGTCTCTTCGTATTTCCTTTGCATCTCTTTGTATTCTTTTTGCACTCTTTGGGGTAATTTTGTGTCTCTTTTAGGGCATTTTGTGTCCTTGTTGTAATTTTTTGTTTTCTTGTTGTTATTTTGTGTCTCTCTGCAGTTCCTTTGCATCTCGTTGTGGTGATTTTGAGTCTCTACCTGGTCAGTATCTGTTAATTTCAGTGATATTTTGCAGGTGAAGGTCTGGGGGGCCCAATAACACTTGGGGCCCCTGGGCTTGTGCCCAGTAGGCCCATTCAATAATCCATCCATGGGTGCAGCTGTCGCTATTTTGGTGATTTCAGTTCATGAAAGTTAACTGTAACATTTTAGCCGTCTAAAAAGTCTTGTTAACTGTTTGGTTGTACTAACAGACCCTCTAAGGAGTCAGATGTTCAGTTTTTACAGTAAGAACCTTTAGTTTTAGTTTAGCCTGTTAGCTTGCCTGCATCATCACAGTTAAACGTATCCTCATACAACAGTTTGTACGACATCCCAATAATTAGCGCCCCATGGATGACGTTGCATACTTAACGTAAAGTTATGCACCTAATATAAAGTTATAGAGATTAGGTTTAGGAAAAGAAACATTGTCACGATGTAACATTGAAATGACTCAAAGTCCAGTCCTGAACACTGGTCACCTGAGTAGAGTCCTGTATTTTGTGAGCCATCCTCCACCCCCAACATGCCTTCTTTTAAGACCACTTCCTGCTTTATTATATACTCCCATCAGCACACTGGTCACATGATCGCAGCCTTTCAAATTATGTGGGTTATGCACCAAATACTGGCTCATCATTTTGTGGGATATGTACGAATTTTGGTGCGTTATTTTTCGTAGGAAAATGCACAAACAGAGCATAAGAATAATCTGCACAGTTTATCATAGCCATGCTAACCAAGCTAGCGGCTAGCATTAGGGTTATCTTCCCCCTCTCATTTAAATACTTCTGGCTCCAAAATCCAAGATGGGGACGGCCAAAATGCCAAACTCGTGGCTTCAAAATGTCTACACAAGTCTACACAAGTCTACACAGCAGTGGGTGATGACAAGGTGGCTGCATCCATCATCTGAAACAGTCCATGATTCAAACCACCCATGTGTTGTTAGCCTTGAGAAAGATAAACAGGACTTCTACCAGTCCCTCTTTTTATTTTAAGAGATGTCGGTGAAGATTCTCAGTCATCCAGGTCGTGGTAATCATAAGTGCTATAAGTCGAGTCAAGTTGCCTTTGATATAGCACTCATGAAAACTTTAAGAGCGTTTCCCGATCCTTATAAAGTAGCAGACTTCTCTCCCAGTCCTGCTCAACAGACAGACTAAGGAAGTCTTTTGTCCCCCAGGCCATAAGACTGCTCAACTCGTCCCGGTGACGGCAGGTTGTAACGGACTGAACTGACTGAACCCTCACCTGCCTTCCGGCTGTGGGACAGTCAGTCAGTTACTGGGTACGTCAGCCTTGCACAATTTGCATTTTATTTAAATATTTACACTGTATTTGCATTTGTATTTATTTAAATATCCAACCTCTGTTAGAATCTATCTATCCATCTGTCCACTGCCACAAATTTGTGAACCCTTGGACAGCAAAGGATTGACCCACCTTATGACCCACAAGGTGAGGCAGAGTAAGGTGGACCATTCCTGTGCCATCCTAGTAAACACAAATTTGCCCCCTTGACCTTCATTTGCAAAATGTCAAATGTCTAATTAGCATGTAGCAACCAGGAAGAGACTCAAAATGACCACAAAGAGACACGACACCACAAATAAAAACAGAGTAATGTCTGCAAAGAGATGCAAAACCATCACCAAGTCTAAATAATAGATAAATAATTAACTGAGTTTAACGTCACACATATGATAGAGCAGCTCTGTGGCTCCCTGTGGTTTTGACTAAGAAACAACTTTATTTTATTTTATTTTATTTTGTTTGACATTTCAGTTTTATCTAACATTGCTGTGGGCCTAAAGAAGTAATGCACCTATGCACTAAATTTACATAAATGTTCGAAAAAAGTTTGAACATTTCATCGGTCTGGTGCCTTTTCTTCCAAATTTTGCCAAACCTTAAGAGCGGCAGCTAGGCTAAAATCTCCCTAGTTGGGCGACCTTTGGGTTCCAAATCCAAGAAAGTAAAAGTCTCAGATAAGAAGAGAGAGTTTAGTGGACAGCTTCACTGTCGACTCTGCAGAGATAAAGTTCAAAATAATTATAACCCACTCACTGCAGACTGCCCCCCCCCCCGTGGTAAAACATATCAATGAATGCTCAGTGAGACCTGTTGGTAACGTTGAGTGGCTAATTTAGACTTAATACGCTGTCTCTCCTCCATTAAGGTTCAAATATGTTCTGTGATATTTTTATTATTATTTTTGGTTAAAAATGGCTCTTTTTACAGTGACAGTTGCCGACCCCTGGGACAGAGGAACCGACAACACTCATTTACATTTGCAACGTCCAATCAACTGAAAACTAAACAAGCTTTTTTTTTATGACAACAACATTTTTTTCTCAGCATTTGATGGAGATCATCACTTCTTAACTAAACAAAAAAACATTTTCATGTTGAAATAAACATTTGAGAAAAACTGTCCCCGAACTCAAAGTAACAGATGTTGGTTCATTTTTGTTTTTTCTCTTCAGATTTTGGTTATTGTGAAATTGAATTTCATTCTGATCGGTGTTAAAAAGTCTTAGATGTAACTTTCCTTAAGCTGCATGAATCCTGTATAATCTGCTTTGGACTTAAACGTATCGTTCATATCAGCTGCTTACACAAGAGCAAAACAGAAACTCAATTATTCATCTGAGGTTAACTAAGATAAATAAATAAGTGTGAGTGTCCCTGTCAGGCACGACTTCCTGTTTGCAGGTGTAAAAGTTACATAGTCACATGTGTGAGGTGAGTCAGCTGTCACGGAGCTGCAGGGAAATCACCTCGCCTGAGTCACAGTGAGCTTCTGTCATTATGGAAACAACTTCAGGCTCGTGTGTATCAATGAGTGGCTCACAGAAACCAGTGAGTCACTGCTGTCAAGTGCGACTGGGAGGATGTTGTCAGATAAGTACAGGCAGCAAGATATTAATGTAAATGTTACTCCTTCCATTCTGAAGTGAAGGTACCTGATCAGGCTGTTATCAGTAATGTGTCTCCTTTGACTGATATCTGACTGTGACACTCTCAGATTAATAACACTGATGCCTCAGAGCAGCGTGTTGCAGTAGCTGCTTCAGGTGGAGCCGGTCTGAACTACTTTATATACGGTTGGTTTAGTCCAGTCGTTCTCAACCTCGGTGTCGGGCAGGGTTGTAAATCTAGACAGTGCAGGCAGTGCGGTTGCACTGGGGCCCGTGAGATGAGGGGTCCATGAGACAGTTGGCCCTCCAACAATGTGCTGGGTGGAGAATGGACCCTTGTGTGTGACTGCCACCTTTAAAATATGCCTGTGTTCAAAGAGCTCAAATAAAATAAAATAAAATAAAATAAAATAAAATTAAATTAAATTAAATTAAATCAAATTAAATTAAACTGCAGTGTCATGTGCTATATATGCTCTTTAAAAAGGCAAACCTCTCTCCGTCATGGGTATTTTTCCATTATTTGTAAAACAGTCAATAGGCTGACTGCTATTTGTTATAAACTAGCATCTATAACAAAATGATGTGCTTATTCTATAACTACAACTATTCTATATTTAGAAATCAACTTTTAAAATTGTTAAACTAAATAAAAAATTTCTTAATTTCTTATTTTCTTTGGTATTTTTTGTGATATTCAGATATGCAGTGATGATTTCTGGGTAATATGTATGTTGATGTTATCCAATATAAAGTCTCTGAACATGTGACGAGACGATACGTGCATGATAGCGTGCACTGCGGCCAGTCGGAACTACCTCACGACATCTGAGGGGTCGTCAGGTGAATGTTGACAGAGAGAAGAAGAAACTACACTCTGATACACAAATCTTCAGTTTTTAGACTTTTTCATCAGTCTTCTCTATTTTTTTTGTGAAATACTGGACAATTTGGACGACAATTTAAATGCCATCTGAAAAGTTTAGATGGGAGATGTGTAACAACTCAGAGACATTTGAGGCATGACACTTTAAAAAGGAAATTACAGACCTATCTTTTTTCAGCATAAATGGTCCAGCAGTGCCTACATCAGTAGTTTTGCTCATTGTGATGTCATTTCTTGGAGCATCTCCAAATGCTTCATATCCCTAAAATCAGTACAACCTGAGCTAAAAGGTTACATAAGTCAATAAACCATAATAATTAATATAATTATTTTTCCAAAAGATTTCTAAATGTAGAAACATAAACAAAATGTTGTTATCAACACTCCATAAGTTATTTGAACTATGTACAATATCTAGTTTTTGAGATAAGCTCATTTTTATGAACACAGTGAAAAGGCAGTGCAACGGCGTCATTACAATCGTACAACGTGATGACGAGGAAGACAGAGGCCTCAGCTTTCTGCTGCAAAACTAATGAACATCTGAACATCCCAGCTATTATAGTACTATTATAGTATATATGTATATATATACATATATATATATATATTTACACACAGGATTATAGAAATGACGATGGCCATTTCATGGAAATTCCCTGAGGAAATTCTGGTGTAATTATGTTGAAATACTACATTTGCACAACACATAAAGTAAGTTTCATAAGGTATTGTAAGGTCATGACGCAGTGACAGTGATGACAGAAGCCTGAGCATTTTCACTGCAAAAAGATTTCATGTTCTAGATTTTATTGTTCTTATTTCAGATCAGTTTAAACAGAATCAAGCAAACAATGATCTCCTACGGCTGTCTGCACGAGGTCTGTTTTCAAAGGGTCAATAAGGCTTTTAATTTAGACTGATGTCATAGCCTTAGTTTTAAAGTTTTAATCATTAGTTTTTACATTTCTTTAATCCCCAGTGTTTATTTTATTCTTATTGAATTTTATTTATTGACTTTTAACATTTTATTGTTGTAATTTTTTTTAATGCTTCAGTTTTGCCATGCGAAGAACTTTGGGTGCTGCATAATCGAAGTTGAGTTAGAGTGTATTATTGTTAGAGGTCAGTTGACAAAATTCTGTATTTCATAAGATTATCGTTGTTTTTTCAATTTAAATTTTAATTTGAAGAGTAAATGCAGCTGTCAGATAAATGTAGCTCTGAGTTGTAGCAGAGTAGAGGTATAAAGAAGCATAAAATGGAAACACTCAAATGGAAAGTACTTAAAATTAAACGTAAGCGCAGTGTGAATTTACTTAGTGACACTGGAGCATGAGCTCATGGGAAAACAACTCAAACAGCATGACGGAAAATAACAGAGAGAGATCAGGAAATAGGAAACTCCTCCGGCAGAAGAATTCACAAATACTGTATTGCAGGTGATAAACAAGTAACAAGAAAGCAGGTGAGGGCAAGTTTATGCTGAAGGCAGTGGGAGAAGTGGACAGACTGGTTTCAAACTCTGCGTACACAAGTGGAGCTTATAGGCTGAGTGTAAATATAACAACTACTGCACATGTCTCCAGCAGTGGAGGTCTCAGTAAAAAGCCAGTCCTTGTTCAGCGTCACAGTGCAGGTCACAGGATTTACAGACACATCTAAGTTTTGTCTGAACACACTGTATGAACTTTATATTTGAGCTGTCCATGGAAGAAATAGGGACAAAAGGGTGGAGAGAAAGACGAGAATTATCAGAACAAAGTGAGATCACAGAGACGTTGGATCAGGTCAGGGCTCTGTGCAGACCAGTAAAGTTCCTCATCACCAAACTGGGAAAACCTTTTTATGGACCTGGAGGATTGTCATGTCGAAACAAGAAAAGGAAGCATCCAACACACAAACTGTTGGATGCACACTAATGTCTGCAATCATTACATGCTGTAAAAATTAAGATTTCTCCTCACTGGAGGGGGACTGCAGTCCGAACGGACCAGAAGAACACAGAAGTCAACATGGTCACACTCTGATGCTTGGACAGTGACTTCTGGCGTCAGACACCAACAAAAAAGCCGTCATTTCACATCAGCAAACTGGTGCAGGAGGGTCCCTCTCACATCGCATTTCAGCCTGGACAGCAGCTGTTGCAGCCGTATGATACGCCGCTGGACAGCGTCTATATGAAAAGCTGCAGGTAACGATGTAATATGAGGAGCGGGAAAGTCAGAAGTGAATGGGTCAAACAAACTTTGGACTTTCACCCAGAAGCTCAACGTTTACTTCTGAATTTTAAGCCAAACCATGATGGGTTTTTTTGTCAACCTAACCATATTCACGCTGTCCCAGAACATCAACAGCAACCGCAGGACGTCATATTTTGACGTGTAGGTCCACTGACAAAGCAGCAGTGTTTGACAAGTTAGGATGAGAACGAGTTGCTCTTCTCTAGAGCAGTACTTTTCACAGCTCTTTGTGCCCAAGGCACACCTGATTTCTATCTGTGCACAGTATCTTCTATAACATGCGTTATCACTCTTATCGCAATGTAGGACAATAAGAATAACAAATAAGACAAATAGTTTTCGTAAATCTGTCTACTGTAATTTGCTCCGGACAATAAAGCGATCCATCGTCCCACTCACGGCTTTCTCCTTTTAAATGTTATCATCCCTCACTCGGCTGCTAATCAGGGCTTTTCATGTGTCACACATTTAAAATTCCCACACATGAATGGTGACACATAAGTTCCCCTAGAAGGGTTTTTTAAATTCAATTCAATTAAATTACATTTTTTAATCGACAGTTTGCCTCTTTATCAGGACATGTGTGCACTCATCTTACTAATACAGTCAATTAAAAATTCATTCATAACAGCACACCTGCGTTGGCATCACGGTGGTGGCGAGGTTAGCATTGTTGCCTCACAGCAAGAGGGTTCCTGGTTTGAACCCAGGAGGGAGCTGTGCGTTTCCTCCAGGTGCTCCAGCTTCCTCCCACAGTCCAAAGACATGCAGGTTAATTGGTGACTCTAAATTGTCCGTAGGTGTGAATGTGAGTGTGAATGGTTGTCTGTCTCTATGTGTCAGCCCTGTGATAGTCTGGTGACCTGTCCAGGGTGAACCCTGCCTCTCACCCAGTGTCAGCTGGGATAGGCTCCAGTTTGCGGCAGCAGTAAAAAGAAGGATGACGAAGTTCATGAATAAATTCTTTTTGACATTTGAAAGGCTCAGCGGTTTGGATCAAGATAAGAGGAAGCAGTGTTTCATGTGTCCTAAAAGTTACCTGTGTTATCAGATGAGGAAACAAGGAAACAAAAAGTTTTTTTCTGATGCTTTTAAATGATTGACTGAATCATAACCATCTGCTTGAAAAACAAATGAACTCAAACTGTTATGTCATGATTGTTTTCTATCTGCAGGATCTGCCTTTCATCATAACTGTAATCTGATATTAGTCACCACTTTAAATGAACACAGGTGTAGGTTTGTAACAGTGGCAGCTGTAAACCAAGAAGATCAGAGGCTGATTAAGGTCCTTGAATAACTTCATTACAGCACAATTTGGCAGTTCATTGTTCTCTAAATCATTTTTAGCGGCACTGATCTCCAGTTCCACAGAAACCTCATTCCAGTCTCTTACCTGAGAATACACATGATGCTCAATCACTCTGTGGTATTATGTAAGTGCAGATTGTTCAGATAAGATGATGATGGATGTCTTATACAAGCCACGTCACCTCTGTCAGATTCCGATGCTCTCTGCAGCCGTCACACCTGCTCTCAGGAACAAATCACATGAACTTGTTGGCACCAGGTGTGTGCAGTCAACGACTTGGTGGGGGAGAAAATGAGCTGCTTTGTGAATGATATCCTCCAAATTACACATGTGCACCACCCAGTAACATGTTTAATGTGCTGTGTATGAGGATACCACCATTTAACATGCGTCTGCTCTCAGTCTCACTGAGTTAAGGAAACCTGGTCGTGGCAGCAGGCACGGCAACACCCACCTCTGGAAGTCAGTCAAATGTTTTAAATGCCAACCGTCAGTCTGAATGCCAAACTATAAAAACACAGTTCATGTGCTGTCATCACAGAGGTCTCTCCCTCTCTTTGCTCACATACAGATAAAAACCTGCAGGCATTCGACATTATTTATCTGCTCCTCATCAGCATGAGAAACATACCGGCGATTACTTTGACATAAAAACAGAGGTTAAATCAGGTTTGCATAGAAAGCTTTGTCAGGCCTGTGCAGACATGCATTGTTACCTATTTAGACGCATACTGAGCTGCAGACCTCTGTTCAAGACAAACAAACAACAGAAGCAGTTTATTAGCAACCTGACGCTGCGTTTCCTGCTGAGATAGTGCCAAAAAAAGCGGTCACTTTTCGTCACCAAGGCATCGTCGTGTTTCCGGCTAGTGCCAAGAAAAGCATTTTTTTCTACCAAAACATTGCTGTGTTTCCTGCCGGGAGGGTGCTGCCAAAAGCAAGTTGTTTTTTAGCGACATGTTACTGCTTTTCCACCCAGGATAGTGCAAAGAAAAATGGTTGCTTTTCCCAAGACATCACCGTGTCTCCAGCCAGGATAGTGCCACGAAAAGTAGTTGTGTTTTACCAAGGCATTACTGTGTTTCCTGCCATGATAGTGCCATGAAACGCATTTGTTATTTACCAAGACATGGCTGCTTTTCTAGCCCCGAGTAGTGCCACAAAAAGAGACATCACTGTGATTCCTGCCGACACAGAACCACGGAAAGTATTTGTGTTTTACTGAGACATACCTGTGTTTTCAGCTGGGATACTGCCACGAAAAGTAATTGTTTTTTTGTTACCAAGGCATCACTGTGTTTCCAGCTGTGATAGTTCTACAAAAAGCGTTTGATTTTTGCAGAGGCATCGCTGTGTTTCCTGCCAGTGTAGTGCCACGAAAAGCTGTTGCTTTTAACCAAGCAGTCGCTGTGAGACATCGATGCATTTCCAGTCGGGATAGACCCAAGAAAAGTGGTTGATTGTTTTACCGAGCTATTGCTGCACATTCTGCTGGGATAGTGCCACGGATAGCAGCTGTTTATTGCAGCAATGATGTGTTTGAATACATTTTTTTTTTGCATGTCTGGTGATTTACGTGACCATTCATCATGGGATTATTCAGACACACAGTATCATCCACAGAAAGCGATATTTGTTTTTGTTGAGCCACTTTGTGTTTTCTGCCGGAATAGTGACACTAAAAGTGTTTATTAATCTTGTTTCTCTAACCATAATCTTTTCCTAACAGTGACCAAATTTTTTTTTGTCGAAACATAACCACACGTCAACGACATTGTTGTTGAAATGTTGAGAAACATAAAGTTTCAAAGTATCAACAACATAATAACTTACAAACATAACGTATCCGTGGTTTGCAGAAATGTACGATTCAAACTTTATTCTGGGTTGTAATATCATCTAAATTCCACGTAGCTGTAATACAACTCCTCCATGTCGCACATGGGTGGATGTACACACACTACAGAGGTTCTCACATATCTCCTGTTCAGCTTGACTTGTTTCTTTCATCGAGCGCTCGTGTCACTTTGTGTTAAAATCAGGTCAGAAGCTGCTGAATGAGCACATTTTCTATCTGTACAGTACAAGCAGCTGCAGGCAGACAGACGACTGGTAATCTTCCCTGTGTGTGTGTGTGTGTGTGTGTGTGTGTGTGTGTGTGTACGTGTTGTTGAAGGGAAGCACATGAACTGTATGTGTGAAACATTACAGTAAAAAAAGTGAACATAAGTGACAGAAGTAAGACAAAAATGTAAATGTTAGAGAGATGAGAGTGGGATTAAGGTCAGTGTCAGTCTGTGTAAATGTCTGTGTGTTCCTGAACTCCTCTGTTGTCATGACATCTTGGGCATGGGGTCAAACTTACACTTTGATGAACAAAATAATTTTGTTGGAAGAAGCTGGTGGACAGTAACATTTACTCAAGTACAGTTTTGATGTCGCTAACTATACTGCCACATTAAACTTTTTCTCAACGTTTTAGAGGGAGGTATCGCACGAATTGAGTTAAATAAATGTCACACACGGAATGTATGCCTCGAAGCTTTGAAGCTTATATTGCTGCCAAATCGATGTCCAAATCAATATTTGATTGCTCCAGGTGTTTAACCATAGTTGAACTTTTATTTTGAAAAACACAGAATTCATCTGAGAAGCAGAAACTGTCCTGTAAACAAAAAAAAAGTTGTAAAAATAACACAACACACATAAGAAGTGTAAATTGACACACCTTCATGGAGTGTCAGCAACACACACAGGAGGCTACCTAACGTGTCATATTTAGACATGAAAGGCCAACACTGCTGTGTTAGCGCACTTTCATGTCTACATATACACACACTAGGTATCCTCCTACGTCAGCTGTTGACGTTAGGGACGCAGCAACCAACGCTGGGGCGTCAACAAAAACACATGGTTACATTTAGAAAAAAAAAATCATGGTTTTGTTCTACGTTCATACAGGAAGCAAACATCAGGCTCCTGGGTGAAAGTCCCGACACTGTTGGACCCATCCAGCTCCACTCCTGCCCGTCCTAAAGGGACTTTACAGCTCCTTATGTAACGTTGTTACTGGCAGCGTTTTAAACTGATGCTGCCCAGCGGCACGTCATACCGCTGCAACAGGTGTCATCCAGCCACGTTATGAACTGACGCCGCCCATCTGTGTATCATACTGTCACGACAGGTGCTGTTTGGCTCACTGGTGGCGTATCATAACACTGTGAAAGGTTACGTCTGGCCCCGGTCCAAACTGATGCCACCCGGTGATGTATCACACCGCCATGAAAGGTGGCATTTACCGTCAGGTGTCTGACGCCAAATCAATGACAAAGTGGCAATATTTGACAAGTGGTAGCTGCAGAGGTGCCAGTTCACCTCCTGGGCACTGCCAAGGTGCCCCTGAGCAAGGCATGGAACCCCCAACTGCTCGTGGCGCCTGTCCAAGGCAGCCACTCACTCTGACATCTCTCCATTAAATGCAGTTCTAGGTCCTGTTTGGGCATGTGTGTATTTTGGGCCTGTGTGTATATGACGAGAGTGAAAAAATTGAATTCCCCCTCAGGGATTAATAAGGTCTTCTTCTTCTTCTTCTTCTTCTTCTTCTTTGTGTAACAGAAATTCACTAGATGTGATAAAAACTGATGCCTGGTGTGTGCTACTGTGTGTCTGTATGTGACGTACTGACAGTATGTAAAGTATGATCCTCCATTTCAACCTGACAGATCAGGTTTAACCTGCCCCCCTGACACACACACACACACATATACACACACACACATAATGCCTCTCACTCTCTGCCTCCTGTTCAGTCTCTCAGTGTAACTCTATTCTGCTGCTAAATGGGTACATTGTGTCTGTGTTCATAAAAAGGAAACAGGCATTCTGGATAAGTGTGTGTGTGTGTGTGTGTGTGTGTGTGTGTGTGTGTGTGTGTGTGTGTGTGTGTGTGTGTGTGTGTGTTGTTGGTGGGGCTAAGGTATGTACCTTAGCACAACAACGAACACAAAGACGTCACCGTGAAGTCAGTGGAGTGCGTTACATAACGAACATCAAGGCCGTCGTACTGGACTGGAATCAGTGTGAACATGAGACGGCCGGCTGCGCTGCGAACGGCTCATTTCACAAAAGAAACACTGATCTCTGTTCTTTGTCGGCTGCAAACAATTGTGGACTGTGAAGGCAGCAAAGAGATTTTTAAAATCTCTTTGTTAGAAACAAACAGCGGAGGATTACAGACTTTATAACAACAAGGTCTTTTTAAAGAGGCCGAAACACTTGGTGGATGCAGGAGGTTGTGATGATGTCAGCGATGACATGAAACATGAAAATTTCTTTAAACAACGGACGACATGAAAGCAAAAGTGAGATAATCTGTGTGTGATTAAAGGTCACAGTCTCAGTGGTAAAAACACCAGATAAACATCTTTGACCCATAACCAACGACAGGTGTGTCTCTGTGCTCCTGAGCAGCGCAGCTTTACAGCAGGCTCTAATGAACACCATGTATCTCTTCTTTATTCAGGGAAGTTATATGAGGAAATATTCTCATTGACAGTAATTGCCTTGCAGTGTTGCAGAAGGGGGAGGATTGCACAAACACACTCACACTTTGGAACAGCTATTAACACCCACAGTGTTCATTCACACTCTGAGCAGTGAGCCTCATGTGTTGCTTTATTCCACAACGAGGATCCAGTTCCATCGACAGCCATGAAGCAGGCAAACGATGCAGATTCTGCAGCTTTGGGACTGTGTGCACAATATTATATTGTTTGACACGACCAGCTGTTTGGCCAAGATGAAGGCACGACTTTTAAAAACTGCAACTTCTCAAGATATATGAGAACATCCATCCATCCATTATCAACCACTGATCCAAGGCCAGGTCGCGGTGGCAGTGGCTAGGCGAAGTATTCCAGACATCCCTCTCCCCAGCAACGCTTTCCAGCTCCTCCTGGAGGACCCCAAGGCGTTCCCAGACCAGATGAGATCTATAATCCCTCCAGTGTGTTCTGGGTCTGCCCCGGGGCCTCCTACCAGTAGGACGAGCCCAGAACACCTCTAACAGGAGGCGTCCAGGAGGATCCTGATCAGATGTCGAACCACCTCAACTGACCCCTTTCAATGCGAAGGAGCTAAGGCTGAGCCCAGCCCTATAGAGGAAACTTATTTTGGCCACTTGTATCAGCGACCTCATTCTTTCAGTCACTACCCAGAGCTCATGACCATAGCTGAGGGTTGGGACGGAGATGGACCAGTAGATCGAAAGCTTTGCCTTCTGGCTTACCTCCCTCTTCCTTTTGTTACCTTTGGACGGAGCTAAGCTCGCTGTTAACCCCTGTTTCCAGTCTTCATGCTAAGCTAAGCTAACAGACATGAGAGGAACATCAATGTTCTCATAGAGACAGTGAGTATTCCCAAAACACCAAAGTGTTCCTGTGATTGTTGTAGGTTTTGATGGAGTGAGAACATGGTCTGTAAACTGAAATGCTCCCAGCAGAGTCCACTCTAAGTTCTTCAGTTTGGATTTAATATTTTGTGCTCGAGCACAAACAGACTTTCACAGTCTCTCTCCACCCACAGCTCCAACACTCTGACAGAATGGCATTGATGAAGTGGCGCTAGTTGGTTAGCAGCTAAAGGTTACAGCTCATGCCGCAGAGTGTGAGACTCAAGTATTTTCAAAAGACAATTTGTTCTCTCAGACAAAAGAAAAGGCCAAAATGAAAGGTTGAAATTCAAATAAACCTCACAAAAGATCTGTTGTCGAGACATCCAGACTCAGAAGTGGAGTTATAGAAGCTACAGTGTGACTGTGTAGCCACAGAGACTCAAGAGACACAGTGAAAACTGTCAGAGCTCATTATCGAATTCAACAGCGTCTCATATTAAATTTCAGGAGGCGTCGTTGAAATTCATGATTTTGTGGGTGGGGACATGTGAGGAAACACAGACAGAAACAATGACAGAAGAAGTGAAGCTTCTTCAGAGAATCTGAGCTGCAGTTCGTGTGACAAACTAAATGGGTTACTGTCTTTAAATAGCGAGACCCACAAATCAAATAAAGCACCCGAATGAAGGGACTGTTCGTAACTTATGAGGAGAGAGGGAGTGCTGCAAAACTGGGGAGACATGTCAAATGATTTTCTGAGCACTGAGGAGGGACTTAAGTTTTATATTTTGGCATAGGGGATGGTTGTATTCTAAAAACCCTCAACAGTACTTCCCTCAGAGTTTGAATCCTCAGAGTCCCCCCTCTACAGTTGGAGGTTTTCGTGGGTCCCTGAACGCAGCACAGGCAGAACACTTCATCAGTCCGTTTTTTTTTCCTTAGCTGCAGTTTGTGGAGTCGCGGGGTGGATAGATCCTGCTTGTATGACAGAAGTTAAAAACCGTGGCTATTTTTAACTCAAGGAACACGGCCATTATAGCAGCATTTTAAACTGACGCTGTCCAGCAGTGTATCATACCGCTGGGACAGGTGCCATCTGGCCACATTATGAACTGACGCCCCCATTCACGTATCAAACTGCCATGACAGGTGCTGTCCAGCCTAACACCGCCAAAGGTTACGTCCGACCACGTTTCAAACTGATGCCACTTGATGGCGTATTATACTGCCATGAAACGTGGCTTTTGGTGTCAGGTGTTTGATGCCAAAGGGGCGGTATTTGACAAGGTGGGATGAGGTCGTCGAAAGTCAACAACGAAAAGTATGGATGAAATGAAGGCAGAGAGGAGGCTCCCTCCGCCTCTGTCTCTGTATCTAATGAGCATAAATGAGCTCTCAGTCTCCAGCATGACACTCAGAGACAGTTCACTCCCATCCTTACCCTGACTCTCTGCCTCACTTCATAAAAAGCACACTAAGGGTGCTTTCACACCTGCCCTGTTTGGTTTGGTTTCGTCAAACTCAAGTTGGTTTGCCCCCTCAGTGTGGTTCATTTGTGCAGGTGTGAACACACCAAAACAACCAGACTGAGACCTTCTTGAAGAGGTGGTCTCAGTCCGGTTCCAAAGGAACTCTGGTGCGGTTGGTTTGTGGTGAGAACGTGTTCCGACCTGGATCTGAAGCAACTGCAGTCACATGACACATTGTTTGGGTTAAACATGAGCATGTTACAGTCCTGGAGGATTATTAATGTGCGCCTCCTCCTGTACTGCCTTAATATGCACATTCAGCACATCCAATGCATCAAAACATTGTTTTCTAGTTGGAGCCGCGCCTCGTTTTCAAACTGTATGCTTTGACTCAAATGAACAATGACAGCAATATAGTCCACGATGAGCAGCGCTAAAATCAACCTGCGTAGTTGTCCCTCCATTGTGACATTAGAAAGTGTCACATTTATCTTGACAGTGTACTCTTCTTCAACGTTTGCTTTACTTCCTGGATGTTTCTGACCAATCAAGAGCAGCTTTCTCACACAAGGCATTTGATCTGGTCCGCTTGTAAATGCTGCCGTGAGAACACCAACCAACTCTAGGCAATTATACAACTTTGGAACAACATGAGTCCCTGATTCAGACCAAAGGAGACAACCACAGGGCTGACAGCAGCCTAACTCTGCTTCAGCACTTAACATTGGCACTGGATGTGCAGCAGAGTCATCCAACATGAACGTGATCCCTTTGGATGAACTAGATCACAAACACTGTGACTGATGGCGGCTGATAACATTTGTGATGAAACAAAGGAAATGAACTGTGACAGGAAACTGAAAAGAGAACTCCCAGTTTCACCGAGGACAAATAAAGTGAGGCAGACTCAGGCTGAGCAGAAAGCATGCGACCTGTGGAAAAAATGATGATGCCTTGACTGAGTCATGAGCTGCTTTATGAAAACACGGTGTGCTCAGAAATGTCCCAGCAGTGTGAACATGATTAGAATATTAAACCAGTTATTACACTGTAAGCAAACACTGCCAGCCCGACAGCTGTCACTTCAAACAGAACCTGTATTTTAGACAGAGTCATATAATATTTTATAATGTCATTTGGCAGATGGCTGATTCAGCTCACGTCCCTTAATTGTTTCTTACATGCAAATCTCACAGCTGGAAAATATTCAGGTGGAGATCCTGGTCTGTGTCCACCCTGCAGAGTGACCACAGCTGAAAGGACAACACTGTTTTCATATTGATTTCAACTGCTGCATTCACCAATATCACAAAACAACATAATCTCTCACTCACCTCCTGCTGTGTGTGCTGTATATTTTTAATGTACTTGTTCAGTTTTTGAAGGTAGGTAGAAGTTTACTGGTGCTCAAAGCACCAAAAAAGTAACCACAACTCAGTCCCTGATCACACAGAAAGTGTTCTAACAGCTGCAGGGGGCTTTTTGTAAAAGTGTTTAATGAGACTGAAGCTTTTTGTTGCTGTTTTTGCTTTGCTACGCGCCTCCTTCCTGCAGTCTAGGTGCCTGGCGTTTTTGCCCGAGCACCCTGAACTTCATGAGATGAAAAGACTTTTTTACTATTGTCCAATGGGCTGATTTGAGAGGCGGGGCTTCTGTGGTGGTCACGACAACAAGTTTACAGTTGGTAAACAATGGAGGAGAAACTGGTGGTCGCGGTTGCTGGATACCCAGAGCTATACGACTTTACAAACCACAGTTGGCACCATCTCAATAGAAAACAGCAGGCGTGGAAGCATGTACAAGCAGTACTTGAAACGTCCATCATGGAGGAGAAGCTCCTGGACCAACTGGTGGTACTCCCCATCATGGAGGAGAAGCTCCCGGACCAACTGGTGGTACTCCCCATGATCCAGCCTCTTTTTAAGGGTCTCATGTACCCACACAGATCTCTGTTTATCTGCTGACAGCCTCTCACCCTCAACCAGAGCTACAGACAGCACCCTCTGCTGAAACATGTCAGGAGCTACACACTGGTTACTGTGGAGTAAATAAAATAAAATTAAAAAACAAAAATCTCACAAAGCTAACAGTGATAAAAACACAACACACACCAGCAACAGTCAGAGTCCGCTGACTGATCTGCTCCAAAAAAATGAGCTTTTCTGTCTGGTGTGATGGTTGAGAGTCGCCTCGCTAAAGAAGCGGCACTGACTTCACCGGCGCCTTTCTGAAAAGTTCAGAGATTTTCACCTTTAAGCGCTCTGAGCGGTCACACAAAAAAAAGGACGCTCAGTGTGACACTTTTCTCCAGGCGGCTACATGCAGCTGCTGCTGAAAAAAGACGTCGGCATTGAGAGAAAAACGCCACATGGACACAAGCTGTCAGCTTAGCTTTGAGCTAAATGCTAGCATCAGCAAACTACAAGTCGGTAGATTAAATGTTGGCATCATGTGTTTCTGCAAACAGCAGCAGTGGACATCTTCAAACTTTAGTGTTAACAACGCTGTGGTAACGTGTGGTTCAGTTATTGTGAGGAAAAGATCATGTTCTGGCCTAAAATACTGACTTTTGGTGCCACAACTGTTTTGACCTCATCTAAGTAAAGAATAGTGGAAGGAGTTTGGGGAATGGAGGCAGATGTGGGGTCATGTTTAATAAGATAAAACAGGCCAACATGTGCACAAAGAGACAAACTTGTTCTGTCACCTGCAGGATTCTTGTTCCAGCAGGTTCGGTGCAACTCACAGCCTTTTCTTATTATCCACTGAAGAGGACCAACGGTTTTCCATTTTCCCAGAGACTGACTCCTTTATGCAAGCGTGTGTGTGTGTGTGTGTGTGTGTGTGTGTGTGTGTGTGTGTGTGAGGGTGTCACCTGGAGCAACACAATCTTCTGATTAATTAACAACTGGAGCATTTTATTATTTGGGTTGTTCAAACATGTTGCAGCAGCACACACCTGCACTAATTCTTTCATAATCCTGCGTGTTAATGTCACATTTACTTGTGTCAATAGAATTAAAAAGTGGGACACAGTCAGACACTGAATGCAAATTCTGCAGTTAAATTTGATCATGAGTAGATTACATCTCAGGGCAGATGACTCCTTCCTTTATATGTGACCTATATTTTGGATTTCTTTTTCTTTTCCTTTTTTAATTTTCATTTTTCAATAAAATATGGAGAGGAGCAAAAAAAGCAACCTGCGCTTAAAGATTTAAACTTACAGATGAAAATCTGATTTTGTTCCTTTGTATTTTTCAAATAATTTAAAGTCAGAAAAGTTGCAGGTTGTTTGTCCTTCATGCAAACAAACATGACCGCTGCACTCATGCTGCATGCTAGAGGAGGAGGAGGGACCAGGTCATTCCTTTGCAACTCACATGTTAGTCTGAAGTCTTTGCGCTCAAGTCCCAAGTCCTCAGTTTTGACTTTTGAGTCCTCAACAAATCATCATTTGTTCTTTTCAATGTGGACACACAGCAGGCGTACACGTGCTCCTGAGCACCTGTTTTTCAGGGCATGACGACTGCACCCTGAGATAAACTGAGTTCAACTTTTGAAACGCAACAGTGCACACTGCATGTCGTGTGATTAGGACCAGCCACGGTCCGCAGATATCTGTCCTTCTTCCGTAAATATTAGTCTGTGATAAATATGTAGGAGAAGTTGATCATGTTGGTGCAGAGTAAAACTGAGTTTCATGACCTGCCTGAACATCCTGCTCTCTGACCCGCAGCAGTGCCACAGGTTGCAGCTCCTGTGTGACCCAGATGTCTCCGTCACTGTGGGATCCTCCATAATGAACCCTGGTTGGTGACCCAGTTTGAGTCCTGACACATAAAAGGAGCAAAAGTCTCCCACTGGATACAAACACTTTTAGTTCTGAGGCAAAACTGAGTGAGTTTAAACCTTCATCTACTGCACAAAACAAAGAAGAGTTTTTGGCCACACTGTCAGTGACTGTGGGCAGTGTTGAGAGGTGTTTACTGTCAAAACATATTCTACTACAGATTACTGCTCACATGCCCTTAA
Source organism: Cephalopholis sonnerati (assembly GCA_019142605.1). NCBI lineage: Eukaryota > Metazoa > Chordata > Actinopteri > Perciformes > Serranidae > Cephalopholis > Cephalopholis sonnerati. The sequence continues at coordinate 2,973,007 of JAGQAX010000002.1, read as the reverse complement.
AATAATGTGTACGTATTTTATGAGATTACATAAACCAAGTAACATATAGACCCTTTTAGAGCCGACGTCACAATGACATCAGTTTGTTACCTGGAGGTGAAGCTGCCTCTCCCCCACAGGGCTGTAGGCTACATAGGAGTCTAAGGGTAAATGTGATCAGACCAAAGGACTGGACGGAGGCCATCATCAAAAATGCTCACATGTGCAGCGCACACTTCATATCAGGTTAGGGACAAAGTATTTCCTGTTGTAGGGATGAAGAACGTTATGTGTATTAAGGGTTATCATGTCCACCTCATCAGAAACTCAGGAGTTATTTTGTTGTTGTTGTTTGAGTGATTCTTAAAATTCTTTCAGTTAATTCTCCATTTTTTCACGTGAGGACTCGACCAGAGATCTTTGATCATTTAGTACAACAGAACAGAGGCTGTATATGTGAGGACACTGGAAGTGTTTAACAACATCCTTTACCCAACCAGGTGTTTAATACCTTTAAAGTTTTTCTATACGGTGCATAGATACTGTAAAACTTCAGTTAGCAGCCCGGGCTATTATTTGCTTAAATCAATGAAATCAACGGGCCTGTATTTAGGACAGGCCTTTAATTAATTTCACACAAAACTGTTGCTCAGCAAAGATCAGGAAATATGATCAAATCATTTATTTAAACCAGTATGAATATAACTATTCTATAACTATAACTATATATAATGATTATTCATTCATTTGATCCAGCTCCGACAGACAGCACATCAGAGAGACAGCATTACACACCAACACAACACCACTTTATCCTGTTAAAACAATCCTCACAACTTGGATTAACTTTTATGAAAAACCCTTTTGATTCTTTTGACTGAAGGAATATGAATAACTTACAGAGTAATCAAGGAATGGACACATACTTTAAGGTAGCCAACAACCTGGTTTTATACATCCGTCCATCCATCAAGAGCTTCTAAAAACAGTGAACGGCGCTGCAACCAGACCAGGCCTTTAATTGAGACAGGCCTTTATTTGTCAAAATGTGAGGCCACGCTGGGCTAATAAAAGGGACTGGGCTTTTAATTGAAGTTTTACATTAGATAGATTTGACAAGATTAAAGAAAAACAAGACAGACTTCATAAAAGATATCAAAAATTATTGAGGATTAAAATACACAATGAAGCTTTAGTGCTTATTTCCATTGTGGCTCTCGATTGCAGGACAAGACTGAATACGAAAGAAGAAAGACTAATGTTAAACTTAAAAAACACAAACATTCAATAAAAAGTCCAGTATTTATATAACTACAAATTATTTGACAACCGCTTCTTGACATCCTGTTTGAATCTCCTCTCAGAGGGGTTCAGTTACAGCGAGACAGGCGTCTTGTTCCACTGACATGTGGCTGTATACAAAACTTATTTTTCCCAGAACACATTTTAAATCTCAGGAATTATATTTGTCAGACTGCCTCTCTGGTGCTGTGGGAGTGTCCGGTGTTAGTTTCAAATATTCGGATAAATAGGGAGGTGCAGATGTGTGCACATGCTGTGGATGCCATGCATAGTTATTCAGGAGGTGTGTCACTGTAATATAATATAAAATACTTCAGAGTGATGTGTGTGATTGTTCATATTAAGATACTGTAACATCATCTTCAATCAGACCAATTTTAATATCATCCATTCATCAGTGATTTTTATCGTCCTGCTGTCAGCTGCAAACACTCTGGTTGTGTATTAATAAAGAGATGAATGTCAGTGTGTGTGTGTGTGTGTGTGTGTGTGTGTGTACCTGCTGATTAAATGTATGGGCATGTGCTTGCATGTTTGTGTGCAAACCTCCATCTCAGGTAATTCTATACACAGCAGGTGAACCATTTTGGTTTCATGCACCACTGAGCATCTTTCATAGGAATGAACTGGGCCCAAGTTTAACGCTGTATTAAGGTCTCTTCATACATCCATCATGAGGTGTACTACGTATTTAGACATAAACGACTCATGCTAAGGTGATAAAAACAGTGATTCATAATTTCAGGGTTATAAACTAATGAAAATATAGTTATGAATATTATATTCAATTTCCCCCTGAATCCTCCACACTGGACTTTAAACTGCAGGACCACATGACAAAACACAGATAAACTGACCCACAGCTGTTCAGAGGCATTGTCAGATCGGCCTGTTAGCATGCTGGTGTTAGCATTTAGCTCAGAGCACCACAGGTGCAGCCTCACAGAGCTGCTCATATGACTGCACACTGAGTGTTCGTGTTCTGGTGTGTGAAACGTGCTCCACTCGCTCTGTGTTTTACGAGGAACATTATATTCACACGTTGGTGGAGGTGAGGTGAAACCTTTCTGACATATACCCAGTAATGACATAAGCTGCTAAATGCCAAGTTTCCCATTAATATTAAACTGTAGTAGCTGAAACAGAGGCGTGTGAAGTGTCTCACAGGCTGCAGCTTTTTGATTTGAGGAGGCAGAGCTGGAAGGTTGAGGGCACTTTATCTGTTAAACTCTGTCAGAAGAAATCTTATTTTAATTTGCAGTAATGTCTGTGGTGGTCGCATCAGTTAAAAATAAATAAGAGCTGAGAGGACGACAAAAAGAAGGCGAGGGGAAGTAAAGGACAAGAGGGGCTGTCTGAGATGTGAAGACAGCAGAGTGCAACAGAACTGAGCGCTGAAATTAATGAGAGGAAAAACACTGAAAACAAAGAATCTCCTCTCTGACATCTCGTCCTCTGAAGAGCTGACTAACCCTAACCACTTCCTGTTTCAGCCGTCTGGCTGTGTGGACCCTGCTGTTAGTAATAGATGACAGAGAGGAGCTTCTAACGTCCCGAGACAGCAGCCCACAGACACAGATGAAGGTCAGGTTTTTTTCCACTGAATGAAAATCACTGAGGCACTGAGCGAGAAACAGGCAGCAAAAGCCAAAGATTATTTACTTGTTTCTTTACGTCATCTTTACGTGTTCAGCTCCAGAGGTTGGGAAATGTTTCCGTGAGCTACAAAGGACGGACTGTTACATGAAGTCAGCTGAAAAGTGAGAGCACAGCTCACAACTGTTCCCTGGTAAAATAAGAATATAAGATCAGGTCATATGCAAACACCAGGTCATATTTGCCTATGTGTCCTGTATGAGTATTCTCTAGTTCATTTCTCCAGTGGATAGAAACAGTGTTCAGCTCTCTGACAGCGTCACAGCTCTGAATCAGAGGAGAGTTTTTCACAGTGATAACCATGAGAGTGAAATCAGATCTCTACAGAGTCGTCTACATGACAAAAAAAGAGAAATTAAGACCTGTTTTTATTCACTTCCTGTCAATAAGACACCTGAACAATCAGAAGTCACATAACGAGATAAACTGAGATCAGCTGTGTGTCGTCAACGAGCTTCAGCTGATGGAGAGACGCTCTGACATCACAGGGTCTTTTTCTGTTGATCAGTGTTTAACTGAATCTACTTTAATGCTGTAAACGCTGTAGCTTGTATCTTTTGTGTAGCAGAAACACATCCCATCATGTCATTAGTGCCTGTATGTGTGCAGCCTGTGACTCCTCTGCTCTGTTAACTATTAATGGCCTTTTCAGACTTTAAGGTTTGTTTGTGTGGGCTGAACATGAAATGTTAGAAATATGAACAGTCTTGCAGACACTGAATCATCAACAGCTGGAGTGTGGCGCCCTCTGCAGGCCCAATGCAGCACCTACATGCTAAAGCAGCAACCTTTTTTTCCTTAAAGGAGCAGTCCAGTATTTTGCACTTTGAGCCCCATTCCTGGTTGTTTATGATGAAATAGAGTGGCTCAGACCAAAATCTTGATGATTGCTCCTTCTCTGAGGATTTGAGAGAATTTGTCTTTCCCCTGCCTGGCTTAACAATGCTGTCTATGGCCATGTGTAAATCTGTCCTAAAACCACCTTAAACGTTGGTTTTCAAAGCCATGAAACTCACCCAGTGGTCAGTGGTGTTCCTTGATGTTCCCACATAAAAATCGTAGCAAACTGTGGTTTCCATCCGTGTTTTCTATTCATCTGGATTGTGGAACTATTTTTTCAGCTGCCTCACACCCGTGTGTAAACTTCCGCTTGATCGTCCGTTTGACCCTGAAGCGTTATACACTCCAGCCCACTTGATGGCGATAATGCTCCTTTACGTGAGTGTCGCCAACCGGCAGGAAACCATTGCAATGTAATGGGACACAGAAAGAAGCAGAAGAAGAAGGCTGGCGTTGTGTTCAAAGGCATCATACTGCGAAGGTTGTTTACAAGCCAGTAATAATGGGCAAGTTTTGTGTGGTCAGCGACTGCAGGAGAATTCCTCCGAAGAGGAGGAGCGCACACAGCACTGTCGAGCCGGCACTTTCGCTGAGCTAAAAGACTACAATGACTACAACCTTGTCGTAAACAACCCCCTTTCTGTTTCCAGTGGCGGATTACTACCAACGGACAATGAGGCTTCCTATAGGAAATCAATGCATGGACAAAATGTCAAATAAATCATCACGGAAACCACAGTTTGCTACGAACAACATCAACAAACACCACTGACCACTGGGTGAGTTTCATGGCTTTGAAAACCAACGTTTAAGGTGGTTTTAGGACAGATTTATACATGGCCATAGACAGCATTGTTAAGCCAGGCAGGGGAAAGACAAATTCTCTCAAATTGTCAGAGAAGGAGCAATCGTCAAGATTTTGGTCTTAACCACTCTATTTCATCATAAACAACCAGGAATGGGGTCAAAGTGCAAAATACTGGACTTCTCCTTTAAAGCATCAGAATAATATTTAATTGATCCCTGAGGAGAGATTGTGTCGTTACAGTTGCTCCGAACAGAGAATAAAGAATAGAGAATTATAGGAAGATAGAATGAAAGTATGAATAGAAGTACGTAAAAGTAATAAAATAGAAATGAAAATGTTGCTGTTATATGACAAAAAAATAAGTGATTTTGTGTTCACTGGACGTTTAATAATCATTTACATATTCTTCAAAAAATGCTTTTGTTTAACGTTTTTTCTAAACAACTCCAGACTGCAATGACAAAACCCTCCTTTTACTCTGCTGCTCCCTCCTCAGGTGATGGCTTGTACTGCATCAGCCTGTTTCTCAGCTCTTCTCCTCCATGAGCAGGCTGCATTTCTGTCCTAGTTCAGCTCCATGTGAAGAGCCTCAGTGTCTGCTGGCTCCGGACCAGCCGCACCGAGGTGAAGCTTTATCAAGTCCAGCATATTGTCAGGTTTAAGTGTCATTAAAACGTTTCTTATAGTGTCAAGAACTGAGTCTTCAAGGTATTTGCTAAACTGTTGTTGCTGTGATCTCGAGGCTCTGTAATGAGCCCTGACTGTGATGACAGCTGTATAATTTACAGATTATCAGCAGGTAAATTAACTCAGAACTCTCAGCAGCAACGTGTTTGAAATTTGTACCTTTTTGTGTATAAAGTATAAACTTTAATACTCCAGCTATCGTGTACAACTTTAGGCTCGGCTAACGAGCTTCAAAGCAAAGAAGCTTTTTGCCGTTTTGGTCAAAACCAGTGAGACAATAAGAAAACCAGGCTCAGCAGTTTATACATCCAGATAACATTTTATTAATCCACTTTTTAAAAACAACACAAATCTGGTTGTTTTTAATACAGTGATGACGTTTAAGTCTTTGAGAGCTAAGCCTCCTGTTCGGGTGTGAGAGCATCATGGGACGAGAGAGCGAGACAGACAGAGGAACATACAGACTGTTGATGTTCAGCAGCAGAGGAGTTTAACTACAGACCTCTGACACAGAGAGAGAAGGTCCTTTAGCCCGCTAAAATCTGGCATCTGTTTCCTGGAACCGTGACTTTTATGTCGTCTAACTTCACCTGATCAGAGTGAAACTTTATTTAACGCACAGTGAAGGAGCAGTGACAGGAGTCTGAGCTAACGCCTCTGCAGGGGAAGAGTGTAAACATGGAGGTATACAAAATACTTTATAAATACAGCGTGGCATTCATGGAAATAAACAAACGTGAAAATATAAATACAGAGTGTCTTGTTCTCTTCTTGGGTTATTTTCCTCAACAGTTCAAGAGTTTGCAAAGAGGAAGTGGGCGAGGCTCTCAAAACCGACAGGATAACGATGGAGGCTGATGATGATGATGATGATGATGATGCATGGCATTTCCTGTTTTTGGACTGGCTGGTTCGCTGATTGGTGTGTGACCGAGATGGTGTGATAATCCCTGACTGTCTATCCTGCCTATACTCTACCTCCAGAGACAGAGGAGGAGGAGGAGGAGGAGAAGCTGTGTTATGGGTATACAAGAGGAGACAAAAGAAAAAGAGGAGAAAACTACAGCAACAGACCTCATGTCAAATTTAAAATCCCTCCTTATATGACAGAAGAAGAAGAAAGAGAGACAGGAGGGGAGATGTTACATGATTACAGGTGGGAGGGAGGGAGGAAGACACACAGGTGGGAAAAGGAAAGTGACGGGAAGTGGGAGAAGAGGTCAGAAGAAGAGGACTTTGGATCAGAGGAAACAGGAGTCTGTCTCTTCCTCTCACAGTCCTGTGTCGTTGTAAGTGGGCGTGGCCACCTTCAGGATGCTCTGTGCGTTCTCCTCCACCAGAGGGCGCCACTTCACCTCTCCTGTCAGCAGCAGGTCGTCCCCGTCCAGAGCATCAATGTACTGCATCTGCACACAAGACATCCACAATTACCTCCTCAGGTCAAAGGTCATAGCGTTGTTCTCATATCTAGTGCACTGAACCTTAAAACTTTATCCTGCTGACTGAAAGGTGACGTAAACATCAAGTTAAAAGTATTTACAGTAGGGGTGTCTGATTAGGCTCTAAAACAATATCAAGAGTATTTTTGTGATAATGATATTCTTGACAAGATAAAAATTAGTAAATAAATATTAATTTAAACAAATGTCCCCTGGGATCTATATATATAAATCAACAGCTGATTTCCTTCTCTTGTTTTATGCTCTGCCATTTCTCCTCTAATCATCAGGCTGTAACCTGTGACAGGCTGTTATGATACAGTCACATATATGGAGTTTATTCACGTAGGTTTACATCACCAAAGGTTTATGACAGAATCAAAGAGGAGAGGGAGAGACGCTGTGCTGCTGCCAGAGGAGCCGCTGAATGAGTTCCCTCTGAGCGCTAAGAGAAGGAAAACATTCAGGACGCCACAGTTTATTCCACACTACTGAAGCTGCTCCTCTTTTTACTGGAACCACCAAGGAGTCCATCATCATCTCACTGTCAGACATGTTGTTGTTGCCGTGGGTAACAGTATGACGTCAGTATGTCAAAATATTGTGAATATGAATTTGTCAAATCAAATTAAAAAAATTACCAGTATTATTGTGAACACTGATATCGTACACTCCATACTCATCTCAAAGTTCTTTACTATTTCATCGATCACAAAGTTTCTGATTCAAATCATTATTTTGACGCTTTGAGTGTTTTTGTAAAACAAACAAACACACAAAACTTGGAACCTCATTGCCCCAAACACGGCTTTACAGCCTCCTTGTGGTGCGGATGTTAAATCTTGCTTGTTTGTTTATGGCCTAACGTTAGCTTGTTACCTCCTGCCTCCTCTACCCAGTCATGTTACAGTTGATATCCATGTCTGTCCAGACTCATATGTTGCCATGACAGATGACAATGCTTCAAATATGGATGCTGCTGCAAAGAAGCTACAAATTCTAAGACCTGTATGCTTCACACACATCTTAAACCGAACAGCACAGAGTATCTACATACAGAGTTCCTACAGGTCAAGGAAAGTTAAAGCTCAGATTTTTAATGCCACATGGAACGAAATTTAAGATCAATTTTACAATAACTACAAACACCAGTTTCCCACACATTCAATCGTGGCTGCCCACCATGATAACAACATCTGGCACCACGTGTTGGTTTCTTCTTTGGAGCTGGACTGTTCATGAGGAGCACTATTAAAATACATATGTGATTCCTAAACCTTTTCATGGACAACTTCTCAAAACTTTTCCATGACTTTTCAAGGACCCATAATATTATTTTTTTAATTGTCCTTCTTCCCTTGTGTTTTTCAAACATATCACATTTAAACTATATTCAAACATAATTTAAGCTAGCGTAATAAATAAATCTGATGTCTGATGTTACATTACATGAAGATTGTCCGTGGGAGATTACTGTAACAATTTTATTACACACAACAAATTCCATGACTTTTCCAGGTTTTCCATGACTGTGGCCGTTTGGTTATTTACTGCACCACAGTCCAGGAGCGCAGAGCACACTCTGGGCACAGACAGAGCTGCAGAACGTAAGGCGCAGTGAAAGTGAAATGTGACCGTTCATTAGGCTGAGTCTTAAAGTTTGCTTTCACTCACAACAGCTGCTCCTCTTATTAATCAATCTGATCTGATCAGCTCTTATCAGACTGACTGATCAATGACCCGACCCTGCGATTCCACAAACTGCTGCTGAGGGAAAAAAAATTTTTAAAAAAGAACTCATGAAGAGTTTCGCCTACGCCGGTGTCATTAAGTGACACAGCAGCCTTCTGAGTAACTTACCAATAACTTCCAGAAACACTGCAACAATCAAACTCCCACCTTCTCTTCCCCTCTGTGTGTGTCTCTCTCTCTCTTTCAGCGCTGCTGTGCTCAGGCTTTCTGGTATTCGGCTCTTGACCAGGAAATACTGTTGAAGTCCAGACTTAATTAAATCTCTCTGGTCATAATGTCCCGTAAAAATCTGTTTATAATATGCAGGCATAACACCATATCCTAACACCAGCAAGCGCCTCTCTGTCCACACTGAATCAGTTATATATGTACTTCTGTAACGCCGTGTAAACAAACCACTTTATCTATCTGCTGTGCGCTCGAGGTCATACGAAAGACATAACCACTTAAAAGATGGACAAGAACTTGCTGTCTTCCTTCACTTGTAGCGTCATTTTAAAACATGTTTTATATTGTGATATTTACTGGAAATGACATACGATATATCAAACAGCGAGTAGGTTGTTATTAGTGATGATCATTTAGCAGAAACTTTGAGCTCCAGTTTGCGAGTCGGGTTCAGGTTATTGATTAATGCACATGTTAACAGGTTGTGTGGGGCAGATTTGCTCTAGTAACCGGCCAGGTTAGTACAGGTTTTAAAAAACCCTGACACATGCATCACTAATCCCTACCATTACTTATTGAAAGCACTGTTATTACTATAATAATTTACAATCCTCCTCCACTGAGCTGACGTACAGCATCTGATGAGAAACACAGAAACAAAGCAGCAGGACAAACAGACGAGGGGCCGGTCTTTACACGGTTTAAATAAATCAAACTGAAGAAATAAAATATTGTGAAGTTAAAACACAAATGTAATTCTGCTGCCACAGCTGAGGAATGGGACTGTAATAATCTGAAAAACTGGGTGTGTTCAAATGTTTTATTAGGATAATATGAAGAGTTTTAATTTATACTGGAGGTTTTTTCTACTCAGTGAAACACTGTGACACGTGTGTTTGGAACAACACGGTGTGTGTGTTTGGCATGTTTAATGTTGTCAGCAGGTTTATTGTGACAATTAACCTGACGAACCTGTTTACGTTCCCTGGAGGTGTGTGTGTGTGTGTGTGTGTGTGTGTGTGTGTGTGTGTGTGTTACATGGAGGGAGCCTGGAGAGACTTTATAACCAACAGGCGCATACACACACACACACACACACACACACACACACACACACACACACACACCCAGTAGAGTATGTCATTTGTTTGTTTTCTGATGTAAGACTACACACACACACACACACACACACACACACACACACACACACACACACACAGGCAGGCAGCGGGGGACACTCTGCTGGCTGATTGAGTTGGACACTGCTTCCATGACCTTTGACACACCTGCATCTGTGTGTGTGTGTGTGTGTGCGTGTGTGTGTGTGTGTGTGTGTGTGTGTGTGTGTGTGTCACTCCTTGTTTGTCTGATACAGCGGTGGCTTGTTCTCCCCACACACTGCTCCTGAGCTCATGAGAGTCAGAGAAGCTGTAGGCTGGACGAGCGTCATAAATATTAAAAGTAAACGGAGCGGCGAGGGACTGATGTAAACAGAGGAACAGAAATCTGTAGAGAGGAGATGAAAGGACGCCGAAGTTAAAAGGAGAGAGGAGGTTGTGGACCACATGGCCCCGGCAGCAGATGGAGGCCTGCAGGTGTTTCTGAAAGCAGGAGAGTGTTTTCAATCTCATGGAGGGAAAGAAAATATACAGAGAGGAGAGAGAGGAGGAGGAGGAGGTGAGGAGGTAAGGAAAAGTGCTCAGAGGGGGTGGGGGAGGCGGAAATGGGCAGAGCGCAGAGTGTCGGGTTGTAGCAAATTCTCCAGATACTGACAGCTGACATTTGGGCTGATATTAACCAGCATTAAATTTAATTCATCAACCCAAGAGGAGCGGAGGAGGAAGAACTTTGATCCTTCCCTTCAGCAAATCACCAGTACCAAAGTATAAAAACACGTCTTTACATGTAAAGGTCCTGCATCCAAAATCCTGTTCAAGATACACATGTATTCTCAGTTAGATGCACTCCAAATATCAGAAGTAAAAATACTCTTTCTGTGTACGTTTACATGACATTATTAGAATATTAATACTGATGCATTAGAGAAAATCTATTTATTGTGTCAGTCCGACTACAACCGGACTTTTAAAATCCATGTAAACATGTTAGTCCGACTGATATTGTACTTAATCCCATTTCTCAAAGTCGGACTAACACACCCAGATCATGTGACTCCTGCATGTATACAGTCAATCAGACCCAAACTGGTCGAGGCGCTCTGAGCATGCTCCACAGTTTCCGCCTCGGGCTTTGACCCAGAAGTCGAACAGCATTAAATGTGTAAGAGAAGAAGAAGCCCGTAACAACACTGACAAATATCCATCCAGAGCCGTGACTTTTTGGACGGACCAAATGTCCAGAGCTGTAAAGTTGTCCACCATGGTACCAGTTAGCTGCTAGCTAACCGTAGCTAACTTGTTTGTCCATTGTTTGGTCTGTGACGTAATAGGTCAACAGGAAAAAGGTCCAATACTAACAAGCTGAAAGGGGGCATATCTCCACCTATCAGAGAGGAGTAGGACATTCTTCGATCAATAAATGGATTCCCCTCTCGTGCTTGTATACTGGGACAAGGACAGTAGTCCAATTAAATGGCCTAGTCGAGCTGTAACCGCAGCTCCACTTAACTGTGCATGTAAACGTGCTGAGTGTTAAAGCAGCATGTTACTGTTGTAGCTGTTCCAGGTGGAGCTAGTTTGAACTTCTCTATATATAAAGTTAGCTACTTCAGTCCAGTGGTTCCCCCTCCAAAGGGTCATAAGATAAACCTGTGGGGCTGTCAGATGATTAGCAATAGTGGAAAAAAGAATTTAAAAAAATTAAAAAGTTGACAGACTTGCTATTTTTGGAGCTGGACTTTTCAATAGGAGCACTATTGGAATATATACGTTCATTTATTTATAGTTCCACACTATGTGAGCCCAGAGTGCACTCAGGGCAGACACGCAGCAGCAGAACGACAGGCGCGCTGAAAGTAAAACTTAACTGTTCATTCTGCTGGGTCCAATAGTTTGCATTCACTCGCAGCAGCTGCTCCTCTCTGATCTGATCGGCTCTGAGCAGGTCAATAGATCAATTATCAACTCTGCAAGTCACTAACTGCTGCTGAGGACAAAAGAACTGACAGGGAACTTCATCTGCGCTGCATTCGCGGACCGGCAACAACCTCCAAATTTAGAGAGGGGGCACACACGCCACCACACACACACTCTCATTTTGTGGAAAACACAGACTTGACATATCCTTTTTTCTTCTTCTCTTGTACATATTAGTGTAAGTGAAGGTTGAAACAAAGCACACCCACACCTCATCTTCTCACGTTACAGAGAGGCAGAGGTGACGTAATAAAAGCAATGTGAAACAGCAGGAATCAGATTTTTTAAAAATACAAATACAGTAATAGGTGAGCAGAAGCTGAACACACCTGCTTGCGTACGTATTCCACCATGAGCTCGAGCTGTTTGGGGTCTTCACACTCACAGTTGAACAGGTTTCTCCACAGGGCTGCTGCCAGCACAGAGTCATCAGACAGGATTCCCTGCAGACACAAACACACACATGTTCATTACATCATTGATCCAGCATTACTATGAGAGCTCTGTGCTTTTATATGTTCCCTATCAGTGCGCACAACTGGCTCAACTTTAAAAAATCAGCTCTTTAATGCCTCTGTATGAGTGTGTAAAACAAAATGTTTCTCACCTCATCATATCCAAATATTGCAGCGTAAAACGTCTCCGTCATCGCCTTCATTCCTTCCTTTCTATGGATGGCATCGATCTGTAAGTGACAATATAAAGAGACAGGAAAATCAAAGTGAAGCACAGCAGAAACATGTTAAAGACTGAGGTGTGACAGGAGATTCATCTCATTCACTGCAGTGCTGGATCGACTAACACCATCATCTTAGCTTAAATTTTCTCTCTATCTGAGCCACATTTACATTCTGACTGAAGCAGTGAAATCTGAGGGTGGAGCTGAATGAAGCAGCAGTTCAACTTCACATGGTGTGAAGAGGGATGGCGAAGTCGTCTTAGAGTTTGGCTGGTTTCATTTGGTTGCAGCAGTAATTATGAACACGGAGAAAATGACCAGTGTTTTTACTGCTCTTTACCACAATTAACATGAAACCTAAGAGCAACTCTAATCACTGCTGCTGGTCGTGTGTGTTGTAAAAATACATGTGCTGCTGCTGATGTGAAGCTGGATTAGGAACAGTGTGTGTAGGCTGTGCTTAGTACTTCAGTGTGACACACACACACACACAGGCCCCATTTACACTGCCTCTCCAAGGCGGAAATGTCACGCCAGTTTTCCGCCTGACTTTTCTAACAAAAAGGTACATTTGCAGCGGGACAGAAATGTCTCGTCTTTAAGGTGCCATCTGAAGTAGTGCCTGCACTGAAACAAAGTCTGTGTAAACAGGACAGCTAGCAGGACGGGATCATGGGCAGCACGACTGTGACGTTTTGAAGACATGTTACATGTGCGACCCACCGTGGGAGATTTAAAAAGTAGCTGTTAGCAAATTGAAGACAGAAGAAGATTTGACAGAAGATTTGATCCTCTCTGGCATTTGAAATTGGATCAGATTACTTCTGTACAACTGGACCCGACTGTTCAAAAAATCATTTTGATCCAAATTTGAAAATCACGCGTTTTTCTGTCCAGGATCAGGTAATCTTAATTTTGTGCTGGTTTGTCACAGCAACATTGGATCAGATCACCCTGATCCAGATACAAACTCTTCAAGATTACCAAATCCAGATAACCAACGGATTACATATCACAATGTCGGCAGACTGCCAACAAACAAGCTGCTATTACTACTCGTCTCCATAAGAACTGCTGAAGCAACCCAACGAGAACAAAACAGACATTTTTGAGATTATAACTTTAATTATTATTTTTTATTTTGACAGCAATTTGGGGGGTTATTTTATGAGGACAACATCCTTTTGTTATTAATGTACTGTATGAAATGTTTCATAGGCAGCCATATGTCTACTTTATCACAGTAACTGTTGAATAAATCAAGTGCAAAATATAAATAAATGTATATGTATTGGACCAATTTAAAAGTTTTATTACATTCTGTTCTGAAAATGTATCCTGAATGCCACATCACTTACCCTACCTGGACCATAAGAACACTTAACCCTCACATGCAATATGATGACTGTCTTTTGAGGGCAAACCTACTGGATCATGTCAATAAATACACTTACTCGTGAGTATTTATTCATTTATTTTGTATATAATTTTAGAACCTGTGTTGTCAGCTGTGGATGTTTGTTGGCTCAAGTTCTTCTGTGTTGTTTCCTGTGTCTTTTTATTGCACTGATCACAGGTAGCGCCCCCAATTTTGTTTTACATTGTACAGTCACAATAAAGGCTGTTGTTTTTGACCATTTTGTATTCTATCTGTGGCTGCAGCCAGGTGTTTAGATTAAATTAGAATAAATCAGATAGAAATTAGAGTTTGAATTAAGGTCTGTGTTGGGCTCTAATTGATGAAGATGTTTAAGTTCTCAGTCACGTGTGCAGGCTTGTGCCAGCACATTAGGATATACGCAAGTGTACGTACACATGCTGACAAAAGTTCACATGCGCAGCTGTGAAAACACACACACACACACACACACACACACACACACACACACACACACACACACACACACAAACATCCCCCCCGTGCTCCGCCCAATGCATGCATGCACACACACCAAGAGTGACCTCACAAACCACACTGTAATTTCTCATTTCTGACCTCTTTCTGTCACACAAAGCAAAATGAGCTAAACTAAAGAGCTCATATGTATAAAAAGCCCGCTGAACTTTGGCTCCGGTTCAACCATCCTGCTTGGTTAACATCATGGATAATGTAGACTTGATGTTTCTAGGTTTTAGCTGCCACCAGGATTATTTTATGAGTAAATCTAAGTGACTTGGAAAACATGTTTTTGTGTACAGGCAGAGACAAATCTTGACCTTATGACCCCAGAACCAAAGTGACTGATTTGCCCCAAACTACATGCATGGTTTCATCTTTTCAACAGATAAATGTAATTAATAATCACCACTGGACTGGAGTCACATGTAGAGACGAGTACTAACACCTGGTATTTCAACAGGCCCCGGGGCCGAATTATTTAAGCATATAGTATTAATAGGCTCAGACGTTAACGGTTCTGCTATCAGTATTAGAGAAATTCAGTAGATATATTTCTTGTTCATTTACGTTACATAAACTTGTACAGTATTTTTCTCACCAACTGTGTTACTTGACCCTTACTGTTCCTAATGTAAGTTTACAGTTACGGTTATCTTTGACAGTAAAGTGCACTGACTGTTCAGTGACTATGAACTGTTTGGCCTCAGTACATTTATCTTTGTTGCAACTCTTTAATAACCTTTTTTTTTTTAAAGTCAAACACAAATACACAACTAACTATAGTATGTTTTCCCCCATGAACTTTGGGAGTTCATTCCAGTATAATTTGAGCATGAGAAAGTCTTTCTGAAAGCAACATGCGAACAAAGCCAAGATTTAAGTCTGTGATGTCAATGAGCGACACTTCCTGGAGCTGCTCCACTGAGAAAGAATAGAGGCACAACTCTGTGGACACGGTGACCGCAGCCAGGCTCGCTCTCCGGGGATTTGACTTCACTTTCTGCCTGAGAACTGTTGGCACAATTATGCTGATGAAAAACTTTAAATAAACAAGACCAGCATCCTATGTAGCATGCAATGGCACGAATAAAACTTAATGCACTGTTGCATCAGCCCAAAGCGGAAATGTTTCGAACATAATGAATATTTATTTAACAGAATGACATTCAGTTGTTGTCAGGCAGAGCACCAGCCTGGAGGCCATTTGTTTTACATTTGTGGTTTTTTCGGGGCAAAGCACTACTTAGCAGAAAATGCTGCTGGACAACCAGTCAGGCATTTGGAACTGCAGTGCTGAAAATAACAAGACACACACTCATGCTTAATAGATCATGTTAACACAGACGTCTTTGTCAGAATCAGATTACAGATATGTCTTCACTAAATGTGTGACTGCAGCAGTGCAATTGTCCGTCTTTGTTATTTTACTGATGGCAGTTTTTATGGTTCACTGGGTCGCTGTAAAAATGTTCAAACTGGTTTGATATTCAGCCAAACACTGGGCTAGAGTGGTATGCTGAATTTAACTACTAGGGGTCGCACTTGACAGAGCAGCTGCTCTGAAGAGGAACATTTTAGCATCATTTCCACCAAGCAGTTCCCTCTGTTGAGGTACCTAGCACACTAATCTGATACTAAAAGGTGGAGCTAGAAACGCTGCAGTCCTCTGATTGGTCGAGAGCACTGTCACTCTTGCTCGACTCAATGCACAAACCCACTATTTTTAAATATCCCATCGTTCGCTACAGAGACCTGTAGGCTTAACACTCCAGCCTGATCTTTCTTGTTCTGAAAATGTCGGCGTGCGATCCTGTTAGATGATTGGCGAGGTGCAGACTGATAGAACAGTGAGGCAGCTGTTACCATCTAGTAACAACCCGCCTACATTTAAAGGACTGTCTGCAGTGGGAACACTAAACTGATCTTGGGTTTAGGTACTTGTCTGTACGATTCATATACCAGTTCTAATGGTACTATCTCATCACGTGGTGTAACATCAAAGAACTCTGACCACATTAAATCCCTAAAGGCCTTGACACACTAATCCCACAGTCAACCGTCCTTCAGTGTCGTTTGCTGAGCATCTGTCGCCCTAGACGGTGCGGTGTGTCTCGCACCATTACCCCTTGTCGGCCCCCATCGGCTTCTTTTTGGCCAATTCAGCATATTAAATCAGTGCAGGCTATGGTGGAGCCCACTGGAGAATGAAATCCCTCTGATTGGCAGTTCAGCTCAGTGCACAAGAAGAGAAACAGAAGTGAGGAAAGTAAACAAAGAGCTGAAGTCAAGAGGGAGTGAGACCAAAACAAACTTTATACATAAGGTCAGATTATTTTTCTTTAGTCATTGAGCTCTTTAGATGAAACGTTTCCTGATGGTTTGTGTTATTGTTCTCTGGTGCATGGTAAATATGCTCTGTTCTTTCAACTTTGGATTGTGTTGTTAATGTGCTAACTGGCTAACTTACGTCGAGACGGTCTTCCAATTTCCCCATTTTGAATGAGAAATATAGACTTCTGCGGTCTGCTGGAGTGAAGACTTATTTCCTCTCACACAGGCGCAGAACCACATGCTGGAAGGCCCTGAGCTGTAGTCTTCACAGTCTATTCATATGCAACCTTTCAGCCAAGACACAGGCGACGTGAAGCGATGCAACAGTCCACTTTTGTTGCTGCTAGTTCTCTGAGGTCGGTTTGGCACGTCTGGGTCTTTAAATATGTGCTTTTATTAGGTTATGAAAACAAACCACGTGGCTGTCAACTGTGCTTCTCCAACCAGCTGCAATCTTATTCAGGTTTTAGTAGTGAAATGAGGACTCATGTGTAGATAAGTCCTCATTTAATTTCATGAATCAGCCATTCCTTGTCTATTGAAGTGCTTTTAAAGTAAGCGACAGGAATAAATAGAAGTAAGGCGTCCAACAAAAGTTCGGAAGTTCGAAAGGCCACCTCTTTCTTCAGCTTCAAATCCAAAATATAGCCATATTGGTGCAGTTTTAGTTTCCTTGAGAGAATAACTCTGCTGTCTCTCCTCTCGTCACCAAAAAAAAAAAAAAAAACAGACTTGTTCTAGGTTCTTCTAGTCAACAAACACAACATGTGCCATGCACACGTCCTCCCTTCCCAACATCTACTGACATTTGATCTCCTTTATGTTACCGGCCTCAGCTAAGCAGTAAATCGTCAGACACTAGTGACTCTGTTGGTACATTTATAAGTAAATATAATATTGTGTCAATAAGGTTTTAAAATTGCTTATAACTAATTAGCCCAGACATCATAATGACAAATGCCAGTTCAGCCGGTTCGCAAAAAATCAAACTGGTTTACCTTCGTACACTGCAATGGCAAAACCATAAATCGACCCAACTCTAGTTCAATTCAGAACAGACAGAATTTTTTTTTTATTAATCTTTCATTTAACAAACACATATACTGAAAAAATCTCTGCTGGATTTTTTGCTTTTCTCTGTTTTTTATCTTTGTAAACTGAATATCTATCTTTGACCTGTTGGTTAAAACAAAACATCTGAAGTCATCAACTGGATCATTTCTCACTGTTTTCTGATGTTTTAAAGGCAAACCAATCGACTGATTATTCGAGAGAAATATCAGCAGATTAATTGACAATGAAAATAATAAGCTAGTTGTGTCATCAGTTCATTTATGCTGAAAGGTTGAAGGGAACTGTAGTAGGTCAACAAATACTGGGACAAAGTGTTTTGTTCCAGGCTTTAAAACAGGCTGAACAAAAACGTCTTTGTCATCATGTTGTATCTTTAGACACTGTGGGTGAAACTTTCCACCAGCAGTTATTAACTGTGTTTCTATGAGGCTGCATATAGTGGAGTTACTGTCACATGACATTATTGGTACACAGACATCAGGTGGAGGCTTCTATGTTTAGGAAACACTAACCCTGTGTGTTATGATAGGCATGCTGTGCATCGGGCCGTACGTGTAGTGTAATGTAATGCATGTACAATATGTGTTTATGGAGGAAATGCTGTTATATGATCTTGAGGGTTTAATCATGCCGACTGCACGGATGATTACCATGAAGCTGTGAAAGACGCTGTACACACACACACACACGCAGAACTTACCCCCATGATTTTGCTCCTCTGCTCGACATCCTCCCACATGGAGTGGACAATGTAACGGCACATGTACTTTCCTTCTCTGCCCTCCTGACGCATCCGTACCAAACACATCCTGACAATGAAATAAAAGGTGGAAACAAACAGTGAAAGAGAATGAGTACTGGTGTTAAGAAACAAGACAGATGGGAGCAGGAGAAGGGACAGTAGGGAGGACAAACAGCTGTCGTATATATGTGTATGTGTGTATGTGTTTGTGTGTGTAAAACTCACCACACATGCAGCTGCGCTACCAAGAACCAAGAGTTGAGTGTGTCAGGGAGGGAGCACTCTGAAATAAACACACAGCGATAACCAGCGTTACACATGTGTAATGGCATTATCAGCTTTTATAGCATTTTTCAGAGCTGCAACTTAGAGTCTATTAAAGGTCCAGTTTGTAAGATTTAGGGAGATGGCATGTAGAGGTGAGGATTGCAGATTGCAACCAGCTGAATTTTCTCCCGGTTACAATGCCTTTAGTGTTCATTCTCTGAGAGTTTTTCACCAGGAGCTAAATTATCCACAGAGGTCTCTTCCTCTCCAAAACAAACACACCAGGTTATTATAATCGGCAAAAATACTGAATAAAGCAGTATTATCTTGCAAACCAGTAAGACCCTGTTAACATGTTGGAGACAGTGGGCTTGTCTAAAACGTGCTATTGTGTGCACACTTTATTTCTGATCCAGACATTCAGGAGGTTTCTACCATGAGCTGAATTACCCACGGAAGTCTCCTCCTCTTCAAAACAAAGCACTTTCATGTTACATATCAGTGTGTGTCTGACTCTGCTAGTCGCAGAAAGATGCTAACCACGGTTGCTGACGCAAAAACCAGAATGTACATTTCTAGAGCAAGTGTTTGGTTTGTCTGTTTCGGGCAACAGAGGAAAAATATGTGGTGCACCATGGCAATCTCTGTAGACGAGGACCTGCTCCCTATGTAGATATTAACGATTCATTCTAAGGTAACAAAAACACAACAGTTTTTAGCTTCAGGTGATTACCACCAATATATCCCCCTAAGTCCTAAACACTGGTTAACTGATTAATCTGCAACTATTTTAATAACTGATTAAACGTTTTAGGACTTTTTTTTTTTAATTCACTTCTTCCAGCTTCTGAACAATGTGGATTATGGATGGTATTAAACTGAAGCTCATTTGGTTTTGGACTTTTGATCCGATGAAACAGACTGTCTCCTTGGACTGTGTGCGAATGATCCATTCTTTATTTTCTGACATTTTATAGGCAGAACAATGAATATGAATGCTGATGAAAATAGTCATTAGTTTCAGCCCTGTAGCATCATTTCTTAAAAGCACCTTATATAATGCTGCTATTACAAAAGAGAACCTTTGCTTTTGTTTTGTTTTTTTTTTGTGTGAAAATTTCACAATGTGCCAATAACGTTTTACAGCTCCAGCTTGTCAGATGTGATGATCTGAAGATGTTCCTGATCAGATAGGATAGCTGACTGAATATTTTTGGGTTCTGCACTGTTTGCAGGACAAAAGAAACAATTAAACATGTCACCTGGGCTCTGGGAAGTTGTGACAGGCATTTTCTTTTTTTTTTTTTACCTGTCTTACATGTAATGGACAAATCAACAGATCAATCAATAGTGAAAATAATCATTAGTTGCAGCCCCATGGTCCCTCAACTTTAGATACGGATTGAACATAAATTATTTTCATCTTTACAATTTCTCAGCTCTGCAACAATCCTAATACAACACATCCAGAGTGTGAGCCCTGATATGATGTATAATGTGTTTTATTATCAGCCTGTGCTCCAGCGTTGGGCTCCTTTCACCAGACCAGCCCCTCATCTCTGAACCATCAGGGGACTCTGCGCACTGAACATGTAGCAGCGAGCCTTTGTCATAGCAGCAGGTTTAAAATGCAGTATGATAATGTGGCAGCAGGCTCTAAGTGTGTGTGAGTAATATTAGTGAGCAAGTGTGTGTTTGTCTGTGTGTGCCAGGCAGCAAAGTGTCAAATAAATGTGTCGGGCAGGTGGTGACAGTGTCCCTGAACTCCAACCAACTCTGTTTGGACCAGGGCGACTTCAACAACGCCTCAATGTTCTGTGTTTGGATCAGGACGAGTACTCAACTCCGTGTGTGTGCGTGTGCGCGCGCGCCTTTTCTCAACATGTATATTCAGTATTACCTAAAAGATTTTCTCTTCTGCGTTCAAACATTAATCATATTTTCAAAAATGTTACATTTTGGATGTAAATCGACCGCTGACAGTGAACAGTGCTCAGCCTAACTTAAATCAGAATTCAAGATGGCTGCATTAGATGCTTTCCTTGGTTGATTTAGTGACCTGTTTAATGTCTACAAACTTGAAGAGAAGTGTGGTGTGGGAATAGATGCCCTCTGGTCTTTAACACCAGGAAACATGAAAACTTTGGGGCTGATCTGAGCCATTTTTGAAACCAGACGAGCTCGAACAATTCAACACTAACACGAACACAGAGGGAGATCACAGATATCACAGAGTGTGAAGGTTTGAGCAGCATTATACCATTATAGTTGTGCATGTAAAGAGGCCTCAACACAGGCAGTGTTAGTAGTTATTTATTGTCAGGTCTCAAATCAAATCATTTTCTCTCTTTAATGATTTGCTTTTAACGGGCCAAATGTTTTGTACATGTCTCTGTGTGTACTGTTAACTGGTGTATCTGTTTCCTGATAGGCTCTTGCAGCATTGGAGCTGCTCAACACTTACTGTCAAAGAACTCGTCGTAATTGATTCTCTCTACACAGCATGTGTACATGCGCAAGGCAGCAATCTTGATTTTCTGTGAAGACAAAAGGGGGAAAAAAGAATCAGTTATATCATAAACATATTTAATAGATACACTGATCTGCCCAACATTCAAACCACAGGCAGGTGAAGAGAGTAACATTGATCATGTTTCAATGTAATGTGCAGCCAGGAATCTGGATGCCATTCGACACGCTCCACCCACCCAAACACCATTGCAGAGTAAGTACCCTCCTCATGGCAACGACACTCCCTGGTGGCAGTGGCACTCCCAGCACATCACACCACAATAACTGCTTAGCAATGCCCCGAGGAACATGACAAAGTCCCTAGACCTTATTCTTATCTGCTGCCAACACCCCGAAGCCAGACACCACAGGACACCCCAGAGGTCCTGTGTCCATGCCTTAACAAGTCAGAGGTGAGTCCGATCCAAGGACGCCCCGCTGTGGATCAGGGTACCTCTGAGGTACCGCCACGTCCCACGGGCGCTCGATCAGATTGGGATCTTGGGAATCTGAAGGCCAGGTTGATAGGTTGATGCCTCGAGCTCTCTGTCACGTTCCTCGGGATGTTCCTGAGCAGTTTTTTCAGTGTGGCATGATGCATTGTCCTGTTGGGGGGGGGGCACTGCCACTGGGGAGTGCTGCTGCCATGAGGGGGGTACTTGGCCTGTAATGGTGTTTGGGGCATCCCCATGAATGCCAGGACGTAAAGTCATCATAGCGAAAATCATAGCGTCTGGATTTTTAAATACTCTGTATACCGTGATATCGCCCAAGCCTACAGTATATATATTTCTTTCAGGTATTTCCCAGGATTTGATAACATCCATACTGCTGATAGCTGCAGTATCTTAGTGAGCTGCCACATATTCACACATTTAACTGCAACAACTGTATGAAGAAAACAAGAATACAGACGGCAACACAAGCCTCTGAGCAGAAACAGGACATGAGATCAGAGGTGTGTAACTGCTCATGCCAAACCTTGCCAAGCCGGCGTGAAGCCCGACACTTTGCTAGATGGCACAACAACAACACACATTCCTCTGCACATACGCCACCTCTTTTACTCTTTGGCCAAAACCTCCCACAGAACCGGCCCTGCCGTGGCTTTAAATCTTTATGCTTTACTGATGTGTGCATTCTTGGAAAACAAACTCACCGCACGGGTGTGATGCAACGGATGTAACCAAAAACAGGACAGCGTTAACAGCACTTTTATGATTTAATCACCATCTTGCCAACAGGCCTGCAAATGTTAAGCAATTTCCTTAGTTATTGGACGTGTTAACAATCAGGAGTCGGTTAATTGTTTAAAAATGACGCAACACAAGGTGAGTGTTTTTCCATAATGACAGTGTTTGTAAGCTACTGCTGTGGCTCACAATCACGATAAAGTACAAGTAAATAAGCACTGTCTGAATTCAACTTTTGTAATGACCAGCAAAGGAGGCCAGTTGATAAAAGAAAATCCACCAGCCAAACTTTTTTTCTACTGGCCAAATAATGACTTGCCTTTATGTCAGATTTACATTTGTTTCAGTACATTTCATAGTGATAAGAAGGTACGGCCTTAAATACAAACTTATAGAAGAGGCCAGAGCAAAATCAGTGTCAAAATTATTTAAATATATTGAACAACAGTCATCATCAGTCTTATAAAGAGCGTGGAGCTCAAAATATTGCCTCATTGTAATTTAAGTAAGTATTTAAGGGATCATAGTCTAGTGTGTGGGCTCTGTTTTTTTGTCTCTTGCTTGATCTCTTGTCCACCACCTAGCATTTATTGACTGGATGTGCCTGCTTTTGTAAACTTTTTGTAAAAATGTAAACGTTTAAATAATGAAATGAAAATCTGTAGAAATTCACCATAAACTATATCTATCTTTTATAAACTTCTCCCCTACCCTCTCTGAAACTTTATTCAGGAAATAACATTTTCTTTTTCTTTCTGTTAAATTACTTAGTTTTTGTATCTGCTTTTTGTATTTATCATCATTATTATTGTAAGTTTAATTAATTTATTAATCTAATTTCATTTCTAATTTGAGGTGCCCTGGGATTTGAAGGGATGGGACGGGAAAAGTGTCGACTATGTTCTCTAAAAAACTGAAACACATTGTTTCTTACACATCTGTCACTTCTATTTTGCTTTCTATAAAAAGACAGTTGTTCTATGACAGTAAACTAATAGTGCAGGGGGGCAGAGTATCTGTTGATCCAATTCGTTTCAACCTGACTTTTTGAAACAGTGACAGCCCGACTGTATATATTTAAAAGCAGTGTGTGTGCAGCAGTGAAGAGTTACTGGGGTGCGTTCAAGTCTGTGGGTATGTGTTCACATGCTGTGAAGAATATTCCTGGCTGACAGCCCATAATTCAAGCTCTCTGCTGGGAGGTCGGAGCTCTTCTGTCCTTCTGACACACACACTAGAGTCATATAACTGTCCTTTAAACATAGACAGACCTGAGCGGCAGCAGTGCTCTGTGCATTTGCAAACACTCAATAAGCATATCTGCCTTAAAGGTGGTGAACTAACTCCAGCCATGTGCTGTTAAGAATTTATTAAATGGGTAATTTCTCTGTAAATGACAGGTACAAGGCTGTGATTATTACATCATAGTTAAATCTCTTTATCTGTCTCTGCCCTGCTTCTTGTGTCAGTGCCTCCCTACCTCGATGTTTCCTCCAGGGTGTTGCTGACATGTTTTTACTCAACCAACAGGTTAAATAAGGATAAAGGTGCAGCTGTTTTTGTAGTTAAACATTTTTCACTGCGCTCGGCACAGTACAGTCTCTGGGCTGACTGTGGTCTTAAGGAATAAGATTTAAAGCTTTGGAAGTATAAAACTGATTCTTCTGTTTTAAGTGTGACTACAACTTGAGGTCCTGGTCGTGACATTGAAAAGCTGATGTGTTGTTAAGCATTTAAAAAAACATATATGTTATTCTGGACAGCTGTGGACCGCTTCAACTAAATAAGAGCACAGACATCCACTTAAATGAGTTTGATAACGGACAGAGCAGTAAAGTCTGCACACTAACTCCTCTGCTCCTGCTGTTTGTTTCTTGACTCAGCCTGATATCTGCAGACAGCTGCCAGTAAACAACTTTTCACAGCCGCCCAGCCCTGCCCAGCTCCACTCTATACTAACGTACTCATTAGATTTTCTAAATTGACTCAAATGTCAAGATGATTGGAGATGCTCACAGTAGAGAGAGAAGAATCTGAAGTTGATTTGGTGGCTCATCAGATTAAGGTGATAGATAAAAATGCCGTCAGTCATGGCTTATAGAACAACTTCTAAATGACTTCTGCCTCATCTCCACAGTATGGTTCAGCTTGACTCGACCCTACTCACGTTTGGTACCAGGTGCTTTTCTATACTTTGTTTTCCACTGCAGATAGCCTTGTCAATGTGGGCGGGACTCTTAGCTGACAGTAATTGTCATATTGTGTAATACAATACAAGTTGGATTTAGCATCATGACGCCGTTGGCACAGGTTGCTGATGGTTGCATGCGGTCCACTGACTAATCTGCAAGACTATTTCATCATCACGGTTCAGCCAGTTTAGCCGCTTTGCATATAAGTGTGCAAGGATGCTGCACAGGTTATTACTTCTCCAACTATGAAGCACTACATAGAGGATCACATTATTAAATAACCTGAAGTTTAGTGGGCCCTATATACTGCTGTGTGTGTGTTTGCTAGCTGCTAGGTTGCTCAACTGGCAGCTGCAACTCTGCCCCTATTTCTTTCCATGCTTCGTCCTTCTTTGCGCGATCATGGTCAGAGCCGGAGGACACATCATACAGGCAAGACTTCTGCTGCCACATCTCCACAAGGTTTTCCTCTTTGCTGGAATCACACACATTTCTTTTAGTGTGTTTTTCCTCCATGGCAAGCTGCTATCCGTGTGTTTGTTTGGGTTAAGCACCAGTGCATCATTTCATTCTGCATTTCTGTTGGTAGGTTAATAGACGTAGGTGGTAACAACAGTCACACAGTAAGTTCTGACATTGTCAGGATTTTATCCAAGGCTGTTTTTGATCACAAGACTGTGAAAACGACCATCCTTGAAGCTCTCTCACTGTGCGGCCTCACTGTTTTAGAGCTACAACCAAAGATATCGCCATGTTTCTTTCACGTTGGTCATCTTCCATCTGGGACAGCCCAAAATCACACAGAATACACTGGGCTTGAGAAGCCGAGGACACTATCAGCGGACAGCCTGTCACTCAAAGTGGCAGACCTTTAATTAAGTGTAACTTTAGGTCTTAATGTTAATGGATGAGTTATATAAAAATTCACCCCCATACAGGTGCCATGAATGTTGAAATTAGCTACAGAGACCAAAACTGACCAAAACTACCAGGCTGTAACCATGTTTATTTCTGCTGTAAGGTTGGGCATATTAACATGGGCGTCTACAGGGATTGACTCTCTCTTAGAGCCAGCCTCAAGTGGACATTAGAGGAACTGCGGTTTTTGGCACTTCTATGTTGGCTTTCTTTTTCAGCTCCGGAGGATGCTGCTTGGTGGTACAACAAAAAGTACAAGTTCCTATCCACAACTTTTGTCGATAAAAAACCCAAAAAGACAGATTCCCAGCGAGTCAATTCCAGCCGTATCATGCAGTGGAAATAAGGCTTTTGTTTTCTGTGACTCCTCAAGCTCCAGTTTTACTTTCCACGCCTGCAGTGTGCAAAACATCCACTGTAGTGAGTCCAGAACCACATCAATTATCTGACCTGGTGTCCACTTTTGTTTCTAGACTTAATTACGGACCTAGCAAACTGTTTTCTCCCGCTGTCTTTCATCCATCCATCACTCTCATGTTCCCACCTGTTATACAATTTCTATTAAAACATTCTTTCCCATTCCCACCATTACTCACCCATTTGTTGTATTTCAGAGGTCCAGTGAAGCCCATGGCCTCAATGAGCTTCGTGAATGCACCGACTTCTTCCTCCGAGTGCTGGGGCGTCTGCTTCACGTTGCAGAGCTGACGGGCCAGAAATGGAAAAGCAGTGAGAGGACGATGTAAAATAAGGGGTTGACAGAAAGTTAAGAAGCAGTGTTAAAGGTAACAACAGACAAGAAATGTAAGAGAGAAAGGCAAACAGATGAAAGGAAGAGTGAAGGAGGGAAAGAAAGATGAAGGATAAAGACAGGAGGATGAGATAAAGGTGTTTTGAGGAGCAGAGTGAGAAAAAAATGAGGAAAAGTTGAAGAAAGATGAGGAGGGAGTGAAAACTGCCTTGACAGAGATGACACAGCTTAGAAACTACTCCTTGAACACATCTGATATTCCCTGTGTGTATACTGTGTGACCCTCATTATATCAACAGCTCATACAGCTTCACTGACACGCAAGCACACAACCTGCTGTATGACGACACACACCTGGGGAACATGGCCTTTACTGGGCGAGTGCAGCTGTTGAGTAAATTATGATACTGACCTATTCTGAGCTGCATGTTGTCTTCATGTCCTGACAGTTTTATTACTGCCACCGTGACCCCAGTTCATCAACATAAATATCAGAAGCAGATAATCTGTTGTGGTCCTGTTTGGTAGCAGGGCAGAATGGAGCGAACCTGAGACAAACCAAAGCCGTGTCTTGTTCTTAACTGATAAATCATGTGCTGAGCTGCTCGACGTATGCGTGACTACAGTGCTTTTGTAACTTGTAAGTGAATCTCTGTGGCCAGAGAACAGCATTATTTTACTATCACCATATTTTATTGGCCTACAATGCAAACCCAGAGTTTTCAGCTGTCGCTGCTCCACATGAACAGATTTCTGGGGCTGTACCTGACTCAGAATTATGCTGGTGGAATCAGGTTTGGCTGTTTAATATGAATATTCGACTGCTTCTTCCTCTTTTTTAATATGGAGTTTGAACAGAGCTTGACGGGAGATTCAGGGTGACGGTGACGTTCACGTAATACAGGAGGCAAATCAAGTTTGCACTCTGAGCTAAAGCCTGCTAACTACGCTAACAACGAACTGGAAATGTGCTTTTTTTTCCCCACACTCATGTGCTGAGTCACATTAACTCAGTTGGCACAGGATTTGCGTCTCCATTACAACAGGGCTACCTGCTCCAAGGTGTGTCTTTAACTGATGACGGCTTGTCTCGAGTACTGACATTTCAAAGCAGTGGGCTGATCCACGGCTAAAGTCCCCCGTTATGTGCGTGTTTTTCCATCACACAGCAGGGCAGGTAAAAGAAGTTTCCATACGGCCGAAAGTGAGCATGAAACAGTAAAATAAAGCAGATTTCTGAAGTACAAACAGGACGCAGGAGAGACACTAAACTCCAAACGTACAGAGATTCAGCTAGAAGCTACACAAGTACTGAGAACTGGAAACAGAGAGACTTTTAAAAACATTGTTCTCTCTGGTCTCCTGCACAGTCTGATGTGAGTTCAGTCTCACAACACACGCTTCTTTCAGGGGAAAAGAGGGGTTGTTAGGGGTTGGCTGCGATTGGAAGAATGTCACCGCTAACTGCTTGGAGGTGGTTGGGCATGCTTTTGGCCCTACTCTGGAGATGATCCATCTTGGGCATAGCTCAGCATGTTAAAACTAAAAAAGGACTTGCACATCACCACTGCGTGGTTTGACTCTGTGGGTTCAAAGGTGCTTATAAATACCAAACAAAAGCCAGAGGCTGAATCATATTAAGTTGCTGTGAGCTGTTAATTCACCACTCTTAAACGGAGGCAGAAGGTAACATTATGTCAGAGCCTGACCAGCAACTGCTCGTCTTAAAGGACTCTCAGTCGACTGACAGGTCTCCGATTGATAATCTGAATCTTCAACTCTCAGGGAACAGCCCTGTAGTTTTCCATTGGCAACACAGCAGGAGGCCTTCATTGTGAAGCCACCACAGGAAAAGGCAATGTTGCATACTCAGGGGAACTTCACTGGTCCTGTTATTCTTCAATAAAAATAGTCAACACAACAAAGTATGAGCATATTAAGGGCCATTTTATCAGTGACTCTGCTTGAAACCAGAGATAGCCGTTGTTGGATGAAGAGCTGCAACAACAACTTACTGCACCTTCTGCAAACCACCACACCTCAAACTTGATGTTAACTCGGGCTGCACGATTATGGCCAAAATGATAATCACTATTATTTTTGATCCATATTGAGATCATGATTATTGATCACGATTATTCATTGTTTTTAGGGACAAGATACTTTTACTGCACTTTCCCATTTAAATAAGCAGAGGACTTCTTTCTCCTGCATGCTGTGCTACATTTCTACTAATGTTCAAATCTTTGCATCAAAATAAACTTAACATAAGGTTCTTCTTCACCTGAATTCAGTGCATCTCATACGGATATGTATTTGCCACTGTATTTATTTATTCATTTGAACAGTGGTCATGGTACCATGATGCAATGAAACATCACTGTTGTGGATGTCTGAGCTGACGCTGGACCAGGATGGGGGTTCAGTGAGGTATCGTTAGTGACAATATTCTTCTTGGCCGCGATGCATTTATGCTACTGCAGACTGTGGTGTTTTTTCAGGTAGTTAAACATGTTAGTTGTGATGCTCTGCTGGGCAGACACAAGTGTTATGCACTTAACATATGATTTGTTCTTTCCTAAATCTGAAATACTTCCACACAGCAGATGATGATAGTTGACTGCGGATGATTTTTGTTTTGCCCGTCTACAGTCGTAACATTCAGGTTAGTTTTCACAAGCTGCTGCTGCAGGGTGCATGCACAGCACCCAGCTCTGCCAAAATGGAGGCTGGCTGTCAGTTTAGGAAGCGCTTAATTTGATATGCAGCTGAGTTTTCTATGAGTGAGGAGCACATATTTTAAATATCCATATCGCTGTTGATCATGTTTATTTAGGTGTGGGAAGCCAAAAGTGCGATCATGATTAATTGTGCAACCTATCGTTGACACAAATAACTTCTTTTACCTGGCTGCTCAGATTTGCCCAATACCAGGAAACCCTCAAACCAGAAAGTCAGCACTTTAAACTCACACTCAAGTTTCCATTTCATGTCTCATCTACTGTGAGGGGAGCCAAGAAATAAGTCTGAAAACATTGTAAGCTAAGCTGTTGACAGACGCAGGACTTCACTTATACTGGAACACTTGTCGAGGAATATTTACAGGTACAGAAAATAAATGTGTTATCTAAAGTCTGTGTCTCTGTATGTGTGTGTGTGTGTGTGTGTGTGTCATGTTACCTGTGTGGTGATGTGCAGTGTCCGGCATGGTGTTAAACATGGAGAAGAGACTCTGGCCAGTTGGCAAGCTACTAAAGCTCTGGCAAAACAGGCTTCTTGATCTAACACCTGGACGGAGACAGAGACAGTGAGAGGACATACAGGAGAGACGCTGAGATATACAATATCACATGAGAAGCTTTTTACTAAATGATCAAACATATTAGTAGGTCCCTGTTGCTCTGGTACAAATTAGAAATAATCAGTTTTATACAGAGCTGAACTGAGTTATGAGGTTTAATAAACAGAGGTAGTAACACAATGTGGGGCTGTTAGAGGAGAGTATCAGGGATCCAAGCATTTGTATGATTCTGTGATTAGAAATTATCCTACAATAACTGCTGTATGTCATGTAAGATGAACGAAAGCAGTCATATTCTGAACAACCACCACACTGTCACCCAATGTGCTCTCATGTTTAAAAGAGTAATTTTGGATGTACTGCCAAATTCAGGGAAACAACATGGGAGACATCTTATGTCTGTTCTTCTGTCCTCTAAGAATGACAAGTAAAGGCCCAAATATGACAGATTTCTATGGATTACCTAGCGGGTTTCTATGTATCATGATCAACTTTGTTACACATCTTAGGTTTAAAATGTTTAAAATCAGTGAAATTTGTTTCTTTATTCTCTAAAAAACAGAGAAGACAAGGCCCAAATATGGCAGATTTCTATACATTCCAGTCAACATTGCTAAACATCTTGGATTTAAAATGTTTTAAGTTACTGGAATTTGTTGTTTTATCATTTAAAAAGGCCCTAATATAGCAGGTTTCCATGTTTTATTTTCAGCTTAGTTAAACACAGTTGGTTTAATTTGTTGATTCATCCTCTAAATCAGGAGGAGTAAAGGCCCAAATATAGCAGATGCCTATATACTATGTTCAATTTTATTAAACATTTTAAGACTAAAATATTTTAGATTACTGGAATTTGATGTTTTATCCTCTAAAAAAGAAGATGAAAGGCCCAAGTATAACAGGTTCCAATGAAATACGGTGAACTTGGTTAAAAACTGTAAATTACTGTTTTTGGAATTTCTTGTTTCACCCTCTAGAAAAAGAGAAAAAAGGGCCCAAATTTAGCAGGTTTCTTTGTATCATGGTCAGTTTTGCTAAACACTATAAGTTTAAAATGGTTCAATTACTGGAATTTGTTGTTGTTGTTTCATCCTCTAAAATATCACAGATTCCTGTGTATCATCTGTCAACTTCCTTAATCATCTCAAGATTAAAATATCTTAAATTACTGGAATTTGTTGTTTCGTCCTCTAAAAAGAGTGAAAAGCCCAAACACAGCAGATTTCAATGTATCATGGTCTACTTTGTTATATATCGTAAATTTTCAAATGTTTTAAGTTAGTGGATTGAGTTGTTTTGTCCTCTGAAAGACAGAGACAGAGGCCCAAATGCGACAGGTCCATGTGCATCATGACCAACATTGTCAAACTCTTCAGTTTTACGTGGTTTAAATTACTGGAATTTGTTGTTTCATCATCCAAGAAGAAAAGGAAAGGCCCAAATATAGCAGGTGCCTATATATTACTCAACCTTGTTAAACATCATTAGTTTAAATGTTTTAAATTACTGGAATTTGTTGTCTTATCCTCTAGAAGAAGAGAAGTTAAGGCCCCAATATAGAAGGTGCATATGCACTATGTTCAACTTTGTTAAACATTTTAACAGTAAAAAGTTTTAGTTTTAAATAAATGTTGTTTTATCCTCTAAGAAAGAGAAGTAAAGGCCCAAATATCGCAGGTTTCTGTGTATCATGGTCAACTTTGTTAAACATCTTGGGTTTAAAATGTGCTGAATTATTGGAATTTGTTGTTTTAGCCTTTAAAAAGTGAAGGAAAGGTCCAAATCTATCAGGTTTATATGTTTTATGATCAGCTTTGTTAAACACAGTAAAAACTTTGTATCCATCTCTGTTAAACACTGTGAGATTAACCTGCCCGGGGGGTGTGAGTGAAAGTAGGTCAGTGGACCTGATGTTTCCATCACACACTGCTGAATCTCTCCGTGGCCGTTAACTTTAACCGGCAGTAACGTTACATAACGGATAACCTGACGGTGAAGTTCACCTACACCAACCAGCTGGCAGCTCTCACAGGGGACTAGTTAATCTGTTTAAAGTGACGTTAATACCTCTGTGAGTTGTTGGTGTTGTGGCTCGATGATAATCCAAACACACACTCACACACACTCACACACACTCTTCATATCTCTCATGTCATCCTCTCTTCTCTCTGAGTGTTTAACACAACTCACCGTCAGCTCTTATTAACGTTACACAGTGTTTTGTGTCGTGTTGGTGAGTTAACTTAGCTTCAATCCTATTAGCCGGCTAAGCTAACGTTAGCTGTAGCGGTGTTACCTTTCGGTTGGCGGCTCTGGACGCTGTCACGTTAATAACGTTTCTGACGGCAGACTGCAGCGGCCGCCGATACATGACTCTAACTGTGTCCCGATATCACAGCCAAGAAGCGGGCTGCCACTGAACTGCGGCTCCCTCAGTGAAACCTTCAGGTTTGGTAACACCAATCTGTCCCTGCCTCCTCCTCCTCCTCAGCAATGTCAACGGAATCTGTCCGGCACACAATTCTGTCCGGTCGGAAACAGTGGCAGCGAAGAAAAGGTCCGCTTCGACATTATTAATTATTCCGGGGATTTACATTTTATTTTGTTTCTATTCAGCAGAGACGGGACCAAGTCAATGTTTTAGAAGTAACAACTAAGTCTGAAGTCTTTGCACTCAAGTCCCAAGTCAAGACAGGCAAGTCTCAAGTCTTAAACTCTGAGTTTCGAGTCCCAAACAAGTCATAATTAGGGTTGCAAGGGTATTAGATTTTCACCGTATGATATCTGTCTCAGAAAATACCGCGGTTTCACGGTATCACGGTATTACAGAATTTATATTATTATCAGTCAGAATGATCCTTAAAGGACCAAAAATGGAAGGGTTATTTTTATTATTCTATTACTATACTTGAAATTTAAATCCAGTTTGTCAATGGATGTTTGTGTAAAAAGTCCCCCCTTATAAAATAACTAAAATAAAGGGGAGATTCAATGCCCAGTTGCATTTTTTTAAGATTGTAGATAAGCAAATTTTATCATACTGTGTATGATAACTGTCAACCTTTATATTACAATATACCTTGAAACCAGTAAATCATGGCAACCCTAGTTATAATGCACTTTTCACCAAATGTAAAGCCATTTTAACATCTATTAGATAATCTATTAAATTTGCAAAACTTTCAGAAAAAAGTGTATTTATTTGTTAAAACAAGTTTGTTGGAAGTTGTTGTGTTTTTGTCTGTAATGTTCTGCCTGCATGTTTTGCCCACTGCAGTTCGTTTTTTCATGTTTAAAGAAGTCTTTTAAACTGTATGGCTGGTTTTCTGTGTTTTTCTTGTTGTATTTTAGGAAGGCCAAAGGACTACAGATGAAAAATAACCTCTTGGCTGATTCTGGCATTTTTATACCATGTGTATTTATTAATTTGAACAGTCCTTACTCATATAAGTTAAACTGAGACTGATGACCACCTGTTGTTTTTGTACACATCTTTGGTATCATTTTTTTCAAACTGGCGCCCAGCAACATGACATTAGTTCTTCATGGTACTCTCCTGCAGGTTGATTGGATGCTTTTAAGTTGGTGGATATAGAGAATTAAGTGTCAACATGCCGGAAGTGATAACGTTGATGTTACTTGATTCTGGAAATGAATACATTTGTGGCACACTTTGAAATACCATACTTTCTATTCTCTGAGCTTGGAGGACGGTGTCAAGTATTTTCAAATCAAAGGGCTCAAGTCCGAGTGAAGTCACCAGCGTTTGTGTTCAAGTCCAAGTTGAGTTGCAAGTGTTCTTTTATTTTGTTAGGTGGAGTCTAAAGTCACTGAATTTGTGACTCGTTGAGTCCAAGTCATGTGACTCAGGTACACATCTCTGTTATTTAGTGTGTTAGACCCAGCGTATTTTACCAAGAAGTGCAAAATATTTAAAACCAAGAACATGTCACCATGGTGGCTCTTTATTTTAAATATTTAACATAGGGTCTCAGTGTTTCCTGCTGGGACTTACAGTGTTTTGCAAAAAGGCATCTGTCCAAGGGCAGCCCCCTCGCTCTTACATCCTTACATTTAATGCATGTATAGGTCCTGTATGTACAGGATTGTTGACATCTCTTTTATCTAATAAGATAAAGTTTTCAGTTTGTTCATCTCACTTCAGCCATTTTTTAGCAGCAGTAAAATGTGTTTAGTGGACTAAAAAAGCAATTGGTTATGCTATTTCAGTAAACTACCTAAAGTTGAATTTGTATTTGTAACATTAGTAATTTATATGATAGACAAAAAACAGTATTTGGTGCTGTCGGAAGATGCCATATCGCCACACAAAAATGTCACAGTACTATTTTGTATTGATTTACTGTTGCCCAACCATAACAAAACATAAACCTCTGAAAAAACTGCATTGGAAAATGACACCATACAATGCACATCCACCACCATAACACTTGGTAAAGTTGCCATAAATAACAGGATAGCAATCAATTGCCTAAATAGAGCAATATGTGGGGTCATGTTCATGTTCATCTGATGAATGGAAGTTCAATAGTCTCCACCAGCTCCTGAGAAAAATATCTTTAGCTGCTACAGTAGATACTCGACTTTCTTGATCAGACAGTCGTTAAAATTTATGTCTGTCATTTGGTGCTGGACGTATACTTTGGGTTTATTAGACAACTAATACAGCTGCCTGTAGAGGTTGAGACGTGGCTCAGCTATGCAGTAAACATTTGGGCCATTAAATCAAAATAATGAAATAAAAGAGGCTAAAAGGCCTCTGTGCATCCATCTCTACAAAATGAGTCATTTTCACATGAGTCATGATCACACAGTAATGTTGATGTTGTCTCATTTTTAATTATAAAACTCTTCTCTTCTCTTCTCTTCTCTTCTCTTCTCTTCTCTTCTCTTCTCTTCTCTTCTCTTCTTTGTCAAATGAACAACCTTACAAAGGCTCAGCCAGTTCTGCAGCAACTCCAGGGCCACAGAGTAAGCAGGGCCATGCATGGCTGCCTCCACAGATTGTTCAAAGCCATCCAGCTATTCAGCTGCTTCCTGCTAAAGCCCCCAGACAGTCACAGTATGTAATGTATTTCTGCATGAAAGATTTGAGAAGATAATGCGTTGGTCCCGTCGTGTACAAACACTGACATAGAAAAGTAGTTTGACTCCCAAACCTACACAGGAACACGCACTGAATATTTCCATTCTTGTACACACAGGACTTTTTCTGTATTAAAAATGTTAGAAGGCTTTAAACTTAAAAGATATCTTCTGTGCAACTGACACATAATCATATCAACACATCGGTCCCACAAGACTAAGGCAAAGTGGGGGTAAGCGTGGCAATGTCATTCTGTGCGGAGGCCCACCATGTTTGTCCAGAGTGAGGATGTCAGGTTTGGTTGATTTTGCTTTCGATAGCCCAACACCCATCAACTGGTAGCTAAACTGTTAGTTAGTAAGAAAAAAAATAAAACAACATAAAATACAGGAGGCCTTTCTGTTTTGTGATGTACATGTCTTGCCTTTTACTAGATTTTCTGTCGGCTTTGCTCACAGACAGTTGGCTGACTGGGGGGGGGGGGGGGCTAGCTAGCAACACCGCTCATCCAGCAATTACCACTAGTAATGCCGTCCCAGTGGCTGGGTAAAAATGGTGGCTACCCTCCAGTGTCTTCCCAAAACAGGTTCATTTTAAGCCACGAAACCCCTTTAGCACCACTAACCTTAACTGCTGACATTACTAAGGGCACTAACACACTGCTAACATGCAGTAATAAAGGGGGTTCGCGGCTCAAAATAGAGCCCATAAACTGTTATGCAAAAGATGGATGACATGACAGCTTCCCAAAAGTGAAGCCAAAACATCTCTCGCAAAAGTACAGGTCATAAACCCCGCCCCCTCCCTGTTAGTGGACGGGACATCGGCCAAACAAAAAATCGATGTGCCAAGCGGTGTGCTCACGATCAGTGGGACTGCTCATGAGGTGTTTGGGCAGGATCTTGACACTGTAGCAATCGTTACTGCGCAGACTCTGGCTCCTAATGACGTCACCAAGATGGCAGCGGCTGTATCTGGAATATTTTGGCTTGGTTTTTCTAAAGTAGGAATAAGTGGAGATGCATCGTCCATCTTTATATACAGTCTATGATTGAGTCGCTTTCACACCAGGGCGACCTGGAGGGAGATCGGAGGCTGTTGAGTCGAGACAGCATTACAAGCGGTAATCACTAAATGAGTGACACTGCTAACTAACATTGGCTCCTTCCAGACTCAGGTGGTGCGCAGTGCAGTGAACAAAACAGTAGCAAATGTAACCTATAGACTGACATGTATAACCCGTCAAAATATTCTTGGCTATTCACCGATTAAGTGTTGACTCCTTTAATCCAGACTGAAATCATATCAACAAATATTTGATGAATTGCTCTGAAGTTTGACACAGACATTCAGGCTCCCCAGATGATGTAACCAGATGACTTTGGTGATCCCTTGACCTTTTCCTCTAGCGCCACCATGAGGTTCACATCTGTGGTTTTGATGGATTGCCATGAAATTTAATTCAGACATTCATGTTCATGTCAGTGGCAGTCAGCTCTCCAAGAGAAGATGGTTTCTTGGTTGGATAGAAGAGGTGAGGTAATGGTTTAGTTGCCTTGCATCATGCTCTGTTTTCAATCTGTCTCATTTGGAAAGTGTGTGTGTGTGTGTGTGTGTGTGTGTGTGTGTGTGTGTGTGTGTGTGTTCTCATGTCGCAGGCAGGAAGGTCAAAATCATTAACGGTAACAAATTGGTGTCACCTTTAACACACACACACACACACACACACACACCCACACACACACACACACACACACACACCCACACACACACCCACACACACACACACACCCACACACACACACACACACATATAACGACATGCTTAAAGAATGGGACTTCATTGTCCAAACACTGTCCATGTAATTTGTGGTTCAGCAGAAAGACTACAGGACAGACGGAAAGCAAACTGTTGATGTTAAACGTAGTGACATTCAGAGAGCAGTTGATATATTCTGATTTACTGTAATTCGCTAAGTTTCCTTCATTTTCAAATTATGTCAGAATGAATTTTCCTGGCATGCATGAAAGAAGAGCCAGTGCAGGCGGGAGTCAATGCTCCTGTTATTATTTTGTGTTTTTCTAATTTGTCCTGTGAAGCCCTTTGATTCCTGAGTCACTGCTTGTGGACACAATCAATCACAGCTGATTACTGGATGATGATTGATGCAGCAATGGTGAGTTAGTGTGTGTGTGTGTGTGTGTGTGTGTGTGTGTGTGTGTGTGTGTGTGTGCGTGCGTGCGTGCGTGCGTGCGTGCGTGTGTGTGTGTGTGAGTGAAGTACAGTGAAAACAAGAGAGAAAAGAAAAAGAGAGAGAAACAACTTGAAAGGGTGTGAAAGGGAAAACTAAAAGGTCAAGTGGAGTTTGGTGAGGAAATGAAATCAGCAGCTTTAGATTGATGCTGAACGTGAACAGTTACAAAAATACTTCAGCAGTGAGTTATGAGACGCGACTGAGTGGGGTAACGTCAGGTCTAGCCACTGCTATTTCCTCTGCAGTCGGTCAGATGCTGTACTCCCTGCAGTGACCTCACCTGACAACACACACACACACATAGACACGCCATTTCCCATCTACGACCTTGATCTAGCACTGAATAACCCTCCCAGGAAGCTACCATAAGTCCCCGCAGTCTGCGTCTGCTCCAGACTTATAATGTGCCAGCTCCGTTAAAGTTCATCTGGTTTACAGTTTAGTTTATATCCTGCATGCCAGAATTAAAAATCTGGTGGAACCCCCCTTCTAAGCATTAAAATCACTGATGGATTACTGACCACAAAGACTCAAATAACCACGAAGAAACAAAAGATAACAACAAAGAGAGTCTAATGAGATCAGCCACAGATATTCCTGCAGGATCTAATTGTTTTGAGAATATTTCTCCCATGTCTTTGTCTTTCCACCATTTTCTGCTCTGCTAGAAAAACTTCTAAGTCCTCCTCACTACTCCCAACAGTTCTTCACCTTAGAAGCGCCTTTAAAATGGTGCTTCGCCGATTTTTAACCAGCTATTAATCAAATAACTGTTGTTAGTATGTTTAAATGAACTGTGGTAAACTTTCCTCCATCTAACCAGTGCCTAACCAGTACCCCCCCCAACCCCCGGCCAAACTCAGTCATAAGAAAGGTTAAACATGGAATTTATATCTTGTTATCTGGAGGGACAGATGAGTAGGCGCTGTTCATCAACTCATATGACATATATAAATATGACAGCAGCAATAGTTGAACGTTTCCACGGCAACAAGTAAAACAGTCTCAAGGGCTGTCTATCAGCCGTGTGATGACGGTAAATACATCACACAACGTACTACTGAAGTCTGCAAGGATTCAGTTTGCAAATCCAGAGGGTGGACATTTGGATTCAGCCTTGGATGGCAGATGAATGACCCGCCCTTCTCTCCCTATGAGTGTCTTGTTGGTGGCTGGTAGCCCTCGTTGGTTGGATTGGTTAAGTTTAGGCAAGAGGAGTGAGATTGGTTATGGTTATGGTTAGGGTAGGAATGTTAGGGTAGGCCAATTAAGGCGGGCCATTCCTTCGCCATCCTAGGATTCGCAAATTCACTGCTGCCACTGTGGACACAAAGAGTGTAGAAGCAGGTCAAGAGACAGACCCGCCCCCCTCTCCCTCAAACCGGACTGAAAACCGATCAAACAGTAAAACCAGGCAGCGCTGATGAAATATAGAGGAGGATTCTGTTACTGATTTGCCTATGTCTCACCTCAGATGCTTCCAGAAATATGTTTCAGCTACTGTTTAACTGTAAGAGATTCTTGCAAGCCCGTCGCCATTGTTTCAAATGAATGTGTTTGCATTACGTCATCCACCAGCTGGAGTGTTTATTGGTCTGGTGTGGCACTGTGCATTCTAGTAGTTGCAGGAGAGGGTTATCAACAGCTGATTGCCATCATCAGCTGCTCTCCTCCTGCTGTCTCTGCCCAGTTATCACGAGCTAACACAGCACAACGTGATCTCATCCTGACTCGTCATATTTTGCAACTTGTACAGAGGCCTCGCAGCAGCAGTTAACAAATGACACCACGCTGTTAATCTCACAGTGAAACTAAAATGGCTTAGCTCTGTCCTTCCTGTTAAGAACTTCTGCATAACATTAGCCGTGTGACGCTAACAGTTAGCCCTGTCACTGTGCGTGACTCTGTCCCAAGCACAGAGGGGCTGAGCGAATCGATACACTGCACGCAGCTCTATAATTAAATGAGATTTTTTTTGTGTGTATGCATATTTTTATATGTGTAATTGAGTCTTCTGCAACTGTGTTGATGTGCATTCATGTGTATGATTGTGTGTGTGTGTGTGTGTGTGTGTGTGTGTGTGTGTGTGTGTGTGTGTGTGTCTGTATTAATAAAGAGTGATAAATGACGGACGCAGAGGAAGCGTTGGATTCCTGCTCGGCTCCTGTTCCTGTGAGAAACCTGGCTAAAGAAAGCAGACATAAATAACGGCTGCCACCTCGCCATCCTGCCCGCAACATGACACTGTGTGTGTGTGTCTGTGTGTGTGTGTGTGTGTGTGTGTGTGTTAGTCCACCTTTAACAGTATCCCATAGGAGAGAAAGTGCAAAGAAAACAAAGGTCAAGGATGTATTTATACTCACCCATGCACACACACACAGACATATTTAAAAAAAAAAAAAAAGCAAGTGAGTGATGGCCCTGCCTCTCCTCAAAGACACGTAGTAAAGTGTGTATGTGTTTATGTGGTGTGTGTCTGTTCCATCATCTGCTCAGAAAGTCAGTGAACGTCTCACTAAAGTGTGTGAGCACCTTGTTTCCACATGGCCCCTGCTTTGAAAGAGTTGTTTCTTTAAGGGACGGAGCCATTAAGAAGAAATGTTATTAGCACAGGAGCCATTAAATCGGCCTGTAACACATGATTGCAGTTTTAGATTAGATTCAGAGGTCATTTACTTTACTTACCACATGCTGCTGTGTGGTAATGGGATCTCAAATACAAATAAAAGTGCACCAGATTAGATTCAAAAGTTCATAAATGTTGGCAGATGGGGGTCGTCCTGGTGGGTCAGTGGGCCGTGAGCTGAGCTGCTGTGGGCATGAACCCGTCGTCCCCTCTCAGGTAGTGTGAACACACAACCTCTCTCATTGTTGTACAGTCTTTCTTTCTCTTTTAACTCTGTTATTGTTTCTCCATGTTACAGTTACTGGAAGGATTATGTGTCATGAGCATGTAATTAAATTACCAAATAAATGTAATTGTAATCAGTTACTGAGAAAAAAAGCATAATTAAATTACACAAATCAAATGTTGGTGTTTACAGAGGGGTTACATTGAAATATTTCAGTGTGAAGTTTATATGTAGAATATAAGATTCATTCTGTCGCTTTGCATCTTTTCACCCTGCAGGAACAGCTTCTTTTGTCTGAGCCTATTTCAGACTCTTCGCACAAATTTTTTGTATGTTCTCTCTATAATGCATGCAAATTTTGAAAGGCTGTGATCACATGCCCAATGTGCTGATGACAATTAACAGTCCTGAGTGCTTGTAAAGAGGCAGGTTGGGGCAATGGATGTTTTATACCTATACATATACATATATGGGTGCACCATGGGTGCCCGAGCCTTCAGCTGCTCGGCACCCAGACTCTGGAACTCCCTCCCCCCACACATAAGACAGGCAGAATCCATCACAGCATTCAAAACCCTACTTAAAACCCATCTGTTCAAACTTGCTTACTCACTCTGACTGGACTCCCTGCACCTCACATTGTTTATTTGGTTTTGTTCTATTGTTGTTTTATTGATGTCTTAACTGTATTTTAATGCTTTTTATGTAAGGTGACCTTGGGTGACCTGAAAGGCGCCTCCAAATAAAATGAATTATTATATATATATATATATATATATATATATATATATATATGTATATATACATATACATATACATATACATATACATATATAAATAGTTAGTAATTAGTAATTAAGGATTAAAAAGGTGAATATATGTAAATTGTGGAAATGTTACTCCAAACTTGTGTTTAACCTAGTGTGTAATTTGATATTTTGTAAAGAGGACATTATTTCACTAAATTCTGTATGTTGTCTGTTATTTCTGTTAATTGCAGACCACTGGTAACTCCACTCATTCCACTATCAGTAAAAAGATGTAACTGCATCAGACGCCTCCACCTGAGTTATTTCCTCTCAACATAGGTGCTTTGAGTCTCCACCATACTCTCTAACTGGAGTGATATCTAAAGGGTTACTCAGCTAGCTGAAGTCATATCCAGGAGGTAACCTTTCCTCCGTTATACCGGCCAACGCTTTTCTGATTCACTGTGAAAATGAATAGATTTTTTAATAGAGTGTTAATAAGGTGTCAGAGAGCATAAAAACACCTAAAATCAGAGCTTGTTTATTTAAAAAAAAGTGCCAGGAGAAGATCCCCCAGACCCCCCAACACAAGTTTGAGCTAAGTGTCTTCAGATACAAGTTACAAGGTGCCAGCCCTCCAAATCAATCAGGCTGGCAGATCATTCATTCCCACCAGTGCGGCATTGTTGAACAAACTGTACCAAAAAATAACTGAACCTCTGTGTGTGAGGAAACTGCACCTCTTGATGTAGAGCACTTTCATATCACGTGGTTACTAGCTCTATAATATGGAAGAGGAGCCCTGTTGTTGTTGTCTTAGTTTTTTGGTGCTGTTGTTGTTGGTGTTCATCTGATGATTGCTGTACAGCACACAAAGAATTTCCAAAAGGACCAATAAATATTTATCTATGTTATTATCTGGCCCCTGGCATCCTGTCATCATGCAAACGTGGCCCCTGTTGATGGCTACTCATCTGCTTTCAGCTCCAGCAAGCCACGCTGACAGCCTTGGACTGAGCCTGTTTCTTGGGAGGCTCTGAACTGTCCTACCTGTCAGCGGTGCTGCTTTTGAGTCCTCAACTCACCTGTCACAAAAATGGCTTTCAAACAGAGGGTGTGTGTTTGTTTTATACTTTAATTATTTTTGCTTAATCTCAAGTTTTTATTCATTGTCTTTTATCTTTGTTTCCATTTGTAGCTGCACTGAACTTGTTCCAGTCTCGTAATTGTACTTTTTATTTTGTTTTCATGTCTGTAAAAGACTTTGTAAAGTTATTATACCCTACCTGGTATATGTAGTAAATGTCGATATGATGCATATGAAACGTGTGACGTATACGTGGTTTGCAGAAACATACAATGCCAACATTGTCTCCTGATGACTGCGCCGTACATCTACATAATAGCTGTGAGTACAAACACTGACCAGTGGCACCAGCACAGACATTCCCAGTGGTGATCATGGCTGCCAGACCTGTGGTAGCAGGTTTAAAATGCTGCGCGTTGGAATAAAAAACACCACTGAAGCACCTTCCAGAAATTTATATTACTCACCTTCAAACCAAGTCAAGACGGACGCCAATTAAAACCAGTCATCATAATGTCTGGTGTGGTTAACCCTGTCTGCATCCTGTTGTGTCAGTTGGTGTCATCAGACCCGCCTTTGTGTTGTCACTCTTGTTTCAGCTTTAAAGAAAGAGAGGAGGAGAAGAAGGAGGAGAAGAAACAGGAGCGATCAGAAGAAGAAATAAGACGGCAAAGAATGGATGAGGTGATAAAGAGGATGGGTCAGCACTATAAAGAGTAAAAGATTAAAATAAAGATGTGGAAATACAAGAGGAAGAGGAAGAGTTGTCAGAGTGTGTGATGACAGAGGGGGTCTCCTGTTAAGACAGCCTGATTTCCTGAGTGTTTAAATGGTGGGGCTAAAACAACAACAGAAATGACACGTTTAAGCCTCAGGTTAAGCTAACACTCCACCTCACTCTGTTTCTCTTTTACTCCTCATTTTCAGTGCCTGGCTCTTCCTTCCTTCGCCCCCCTGGCTAATGTTACCACTAACACCTCCTGACGCAGGACAGGGTACCAGCCTGCTGTACAAACTGATGATCTAACCCACACAGCTGCTGCCAGTGTGTTTGGGTGTGAGTGTGAGAAGGAGAGATGTTGATGTTCTGTGTCTTCATGCACACATGTTGTACATGAGGGTGTGTACATTCATGAAACATAATATGACTGTTGAGCGCCACAGAAGAAGAGATGTGAAGAGATGTGTGAGATTTCTGCTGGTCAGTGAAGTGCCGGTGGTGCGTTCAAGTCCTTTTCATTAATGTAGGATTTTTTAATTGTGCACAGCCCGCAGCCAGCCCTCCCAGTATCCACCGTAAGACAGAAATAAATACAGCTGGTTTTCCTGGACAGTAACTACTGCTACTGACCCAGGCTGCAGTATTCACTCTGAACGGATGCTGGCTGCTGCACTTCAGGCTCTGGTGGCTCGACTCTGGAAGGTCACTGTGTGACTTTGTCGTAGGCCACGGCATTGAGTCTCGCTGCTTGACTGTTAATGTCCTTTCCACCCGCGTCCCACACCTGCTGCAGCCTGAGGACTGTCACTGTGTGCTTCAGGGGCAGTAGGAAAACGAATGTTGCATGCAATAACAGAGGCACAGCAGTCTTGGGCATGCAGCTGATTAAAATGATTTAAAAAAGCAATCCAAGTAAAAACACTTAAATGATAAGTCATGATAAAAAACACTCTAATAACAAGCAGAAAAATACAAAAACATGTAACAAAGGTGGGGTACCCAGTAGGTAGGGTAGGGTAGTGATCCAGGATGTGAAGACTTGACTCTTGGTACACTGATGCTGTGATTCTGAGAGCTTATTTCCCTTAACTGATCCATTTTGTATGAAACACTGTTTAATGTGCTGCTGCCTGCCTTCAGCAGGACAGTCTCGTAAAGGGGATTTTTATTCTAAATGAGGCTTGTCCTTATTAAACAAATGTGAAATAAATTGAAGAAAAAAAAACCCTACTGCTTTACATGAGCCATTAATATGAACATATTTTGCCACGTTGCAAAGAATCGCCCTTCGTCATAACACTTTGTATGTAGCTCTTAAAATGTTTGGGTGAGCAGGTTCTGGAAAATCCTTAGTTGTGTAGCATCCTTTAGCATAACTTGTTCTGGTTTTGTTGTTTGTTTTTTTTAAGCTAGGCTTATTAGAAATCGATAAGAGGACTCCAGGGA
The DNA here is from genome assembly GCA_019142605.1 of Cephalopholis sonnerati. NCBI lineage: Eukaryota > Metazoa > Chordata > Actinopteri > Perciformes > Serranidae > Cephalopholis > Cephalopholis sonnerati. The sequence goes on along the minus strand of JAGQAX010000002.1, from coordinate 2,929,205 downwards.
TTAAGTACATGCTGGTAGGTTCACAACAAAGGGATTTAAAAATGGATGGAAGCAACAGAGACTGAGGTATCTTGATCTTGGCAAACCTTGCTCCTCAAACCTTGGATTCTACGTTTCCCATAATGCAGCCAGACGCATCTCGATGTCAAAAAACTTGTTACAGTCCTGACCGCTTTGAGGTGAGCTGCCCTGTTTTTTTTGCAGATGCCCCACAGTCCTGGCAGTCGGCCATCACAGGTTATAATCAGCTCTTTATATCATGTATTCCATAACCCCCACAACCCCAACCCGGCTGCAGCTGGTCAGATATTTTATCCTTTGTGAGCACTTACTAAGGAAAACACCAGCCAGAGGAAACACTAGACGGTTTGGAGCAGCAGACAGGTAGAGACGGTAATGTGCCGACGGTAAGGTTTGGAAACACTTCCATCTGTATAATGAGAGAGGAGAGAGAGATGTGGCCTTGAGGTGAAGGAATGACCCAGAGGAGTGAGAAGGCAATGAAGTTAAGTTCTAAGTTTCACTAAAGTGTTTCCTGGCAATGCAGTGTGTGTGTGTGTGTGTGTGTGTGTGTGTGTGTGTGTGTGTGTGTGTGTGTGTGTGTGTGTGTGTGTGTGTGTGTGTGTGTGTGTGCAAACCTCCCTAAAACATTAAGACTACAGTATTTCTACTGTATTCCTCTGAGTGTGCATTTTTCAGCTTACTCATGTAAGAATCTGTTTGCGTGTCTGCATGTGTTAATATTTCGGCCCGTTCTCATCCCAAAGTTGTCAAATACAGCCGCTTTGTCAGTGATTTAGGCGTCAGAAACTGATGCTAAAAGCCACTGTTCACAGCAGTACGATACGTCACCAGGCAGCATCAGTTTGTGATGTGGCCATAAAAACCGCATCAAACTTTTCAGTCCTCGACAATCATCAGTGCTACTGACTTGTGAGCTTCACAGAGCAGATACAGACACAGACAGAGTCCTACCAGCTGTGATGAATCAGTCAGCTGGTGTCACTAATTAGATGAGATCAACTCTGAGGAGCAGAGGCCTGGCTCCCAAATCACAATGACCTGTCTGATGAGTACTGTACAAATCACAACACCCTCAAATACAAATGTATGATAGCAGAACATGTACAAATGTATAAACAACACAATATACACAGAAAAATCAAATAAAATGAAAAAAAAAAAAAAAAGTTTTCTGCCGTGAAAGGTGAAAAACACATGAGCTGGTAACAGCAGTGTTATGATGCACTGCCGGTCGGCCAGATGGCACCTGTCAGGGCAGTATGATACTGTGCTGCATGGCGTCCCTGTAAGGTAGGAGGGAAGGGTCGCGGATGTGTTCAGCAAACCCCAGACTTTCACATGAGGCCCCTGTGTTTGCTTCCTGTGTAGAGCCAAACCATGATGTTTTTTCTAAACCTAAGTATGTGCTCTTGTTGACGTCCTGGAGAAAAGTCCTATGACAAAGCAGCAATATGTGTTGTGATATGTGTGTCAGGTAAATTTTATTTACATAGACCAATGTCACTAATCACAAATTTGCCTCAATGGGCTTAACAACCTGTGCAGCATGTTGGTTTTAACATTTGAGAGTGAGCATGTTGGGAGGTTTTTGGGGGAGTGATGTTTAAAGCCCAGTTCAGACCAAAGATTTGCAACAAGACGAAACCATTTTAAAACCTTGCAAAGAAAAGTGTCAGAGGTGTGAACTGGCCGGTCTGAGCTGGACTCGAGCCGGCTGATGGTGTCACCTGACACTCAGCTGGTCAAATGGCCGGTGGCTAGCTTTAAAGCACGTCACCTGTTTCAACAGCCAATCAGCTTGTAGTGAAGTCCACTGGTCAAGTCAAAATGGCCGCAGACGGCGTGTTGGCCTGCTGCGGCAGGTGCTCCGTCCCCGCCCAGCCCTCTGTTTCTGTCCTCACAGTGTGCCGGTGTCGGACGGTGGGTCGCTGCTGCTGCTGGCTGTATGTGCTTATGCCCCGCCCACACACACACATTCTCACTGACTGATGAATTGGCGCTGGTTATTGATATTATTGTGGCGTATTGATTATGAATACAGTCCATCTGATGCTGGTTTGGTTTCATCACTGTAGCCAGTATCTCACTATCACTATCCTCATTCAGATTTTAAGAAGCTACAAATTATATTCAGCCACAAAATAAGTCTGAAAAGCTGCAAATCAGAACGGAAGCATAGAGAGTTGTTGACTACAGATGATACACCGTCTCATGGTGGTGACTTGGTGTGAACCAGCAGGTTTTTAGAACATTGCAGAATGCAGCATTGCAAGTAGTTTCCTGTTTCAACCAATCACGTCGCAAATCTTTGGTCTGAACTGGGCCTAAGTTTTCAGACACAGAGTTTCAGGGTTAAGACCTGAGTAAGGTTTGGTTAAAGGTAAAACATGTAGGCATGTATGTGTGATAGTTAACGCCTGTTGCATGCTTCTTGCCTCAGGCTCCACAAACATGCATGCACCCATCAACCTTCATAACTTCAAAACACAATGCCTCTCACCTCTCCAGAAGGTCAATCGTGCAGGAATGGAGAAAACCAGAGTCAGATTTTATCGTCCACTTGTTTGCTCCCTACAAACCTCCAGTGGACATTTTTTAGCATTAGAATACATTTTCAGTGGTTTGTCTTGGCTTTAGGTTTGTTATAATATTTCATCTGTGTGAGAGACAATGCCAGCTGTTGATTACAGTAAAATAACAGAAACAGTAAAAGCAGAGTGGGAACCTGGGCTTCCTGCTGGCTGAGCTCAAAGTCATGGACTCAACTTGTCCTCAGCTCAGACTGCTGTTGGTCCTCTACAAAACAACAGACAACAAAATTGAAAACCATTTGAGCCTTAAGGCATCGTTTCTCACTTCATGATGTTTCAATAATTCATTACAGGAAACCAAGCGGCTGAAAAATGAAGCAGATTCATCTATAAATCTTGCTGCACCGCTGGTTTGTCCTCAAGGCACCCCGTGATGCTGTGGCACCCACTTTGAAAACCACTTACTGTATACAGTCAGCTACTCTTACCTTGTTGACATTACCAGGTGAACAATTGCATTTAAATTTGTGCATTCAGTGTTGCTGAGTGAAAATATGACTCATTCAGTAGCATGTACACTCAAAAGCAACTGCTCGTTAATCAGCCAATCACGTGGCAGCAACTCAATACATTTAGTCATGTAGACATGGTGAAGACGAGCTGCTGAAGTTCAAACTGAGCATCAGAATGATGAAGAAAGATGATTTAAGTGACTTTGAACGCGGCATGGTTGTTGGTGCCAGACGGGCTGGTCTGAGTATTTACTGGGATTTTCACCACAACCATCTCTAGGGTTTACAGAGGATGGTCCCAAAAAGAGGAAATATCCAGTGTTGATGCCAGAGGTCAGAGGTCAGAGGAGAATGGCCAGACTGGTTCGAGATGATAGAAAGCACTGGTTCCAACCAAGGTCATGCATGGCATGGTTTAAACACCACAGCCTACCTGAGTATTGTTGCTGACCGTGTCCATCCCTTTATGACCACAGTGTACCCATCCTCTGATGGCTACTTCCTGCAGGATAACGCACCATGTCACAAAGCTCAGATCATCTCAAACATGACCATGAGTTCACTCAGAACGGAAGCAAATGGCCTCCACAGTCACCTGATCTCAGTCCAATAGAGCACCTTTCGGATGTGGTGAAATGGGAGATTCTCATCATGGATGTGCAGCCGACAAATCTGCAGCAACTGTGTGATGTCATCATGTCAATATGGACCAAAATCTCTGAGGAATGTTTCCAGCACCTTGTTGGATGTATGACACCAAGAATTAAGGCAGTTCTGAAGGCAAAAGGGGTCCAACCAAGTACTAGCAAGGTGTACCTAATAAATTGGCCAGTGAGTGTATATGAACATGTACGATCATCCACACATAATGTTTTTACACACTTTCCACCAAAAAAACACAATTTCTTTCCTTTGCTCTCTGTAACACACACACACACACACACACACACACACACACACACACACACACACACACTTGGGCACAGTTGGTTTGTTCAGTGTTTCCTGGCTGAGGGCAGGTCATGCCTAGGTGGGGAAACTGTGACATGTCAAAGACGCCCCTGATTATAGCCACAACGGGAAAACAGCCAAAACTAACACACGCACACATACAGTATATACCACCACTCGGCCTCTCGTGTGTGTGTGTGTGCCAGTGGTGAAGACTCATGGGAACTAAAAGCATCTGTAGTTTGGGGCTCAGCAACAAAGGGATCGGAGGGCGCCAGTGTGGCAAATCCGGCCAACACACTTCCAATGAAGAAGGAAAACAAAATCTGTGATGACCTTAGTAGTAAACTAAACAAATGGAAAACTTCAGTTACACTTGATGAACAAGCGAACGTGTGTTTTGTCATGGTCACCCTGACAACCCAGATGCTAATGAAGGTTGCTATAATGAATGTGTATGCTTTGCAAAATGAAAACATGGTGGATGGCGACCAAAAGGTTAGACAAGAGGCCGAAAATGTAGAATTTTTATCAAGTCAAATAGCAGCTTTCCAACCATCACTCTTTGGAAAGTAACCCATGTGCTCTCTTTGGAACAGCAGAAATATTTTACTGGCACTGTGCACGGCAATGTGTCGATCGGTCCACCACTTTGATCCAGACTGAAATATATCAACAACTATATGATGGATTGTGATGACAGACATTTGTCGTTCTCAGAGGATGAACCCTGCCGACTCAAGTGATCATCTGACTTTTCTCTTACACCTCCATCAGGTCAGCATGTCAGGCTATGTGTAGAAATATCTTAGTAAGTAAAACATGAATAGGAAATAGAATTTGCAGAGTTTTCTATGGCGGTGCCATATCCCCAAATAAAAGTTAGTTAATGATATTAATCCTGACAAATTAACACTAGGAGATGTAGAATTTAGTGCTGGGCAATATACCGGTTAATACCGAATACCGGTGTTTTTTTTTTTTTTTTATGATATGAATTTTTCATATACCGCAATACCGGTGAGTATGTAGCGTACACAACGTTGGGAAAGCTGAGTGGCGGAACGTAGCGCCGCGGGACACTGTTTGGGAGGGGACTGTTTTGCAGGTGCACTAAGCAAGGTGATGTGACGGCACAGCGGTGAGCTGTTGAGTTAAGAAAATGGATAAACACAGTGAAAGCTCCGAAACTGAAGTTACAGAACGAGTAGAAAATGACACAGAAGAACTTGTACCGAAAAGAGGAGCTGTGTCTGTTGTTTGGAAGTTCTTCGGCTTTAAAAAATCCGACGTCGCTCAAACAGCAATTCTCTGCAAATGTTGTCGGGCTAAAGTTGTAGCCGCAGGAGGCAACACGAGCAATATGCTTCGCCACCTCAGGCACAAACATGTCTTGGAATATCAAGAATGCATGAAACTAAGATCTGCGTCCTCCACGTCTGCAGGTAACGTTGGCAGTGGCACTGCAAGAGAAAAGACGAGTCAGATGTCACTCAGAGACGCGTTTGTATTGATTCCTTCACTTCATTAGAATCATGAGTGCCACCTCTTTGTAAACAGCATCATTTTGTAGGGCCATGCAAACCTGTACCAATACTAGTGTGGACATGAATGTTTTCCTACAATATTCATTCCTCATGACAGTAAAATAGGCCATTCTAAGCCAATGTACTGCAGTAATTCCTCTCTAAATCATTAAAAAATGTGGTTAACACCCAGTCGTGCATGAAAAAAAAAATGTATGTTTATTTCCTTGTTCAACACAAGCACGTGGTTATTTTTAGAAAAAAAAAACATCATGGTTAGGCTCAACAGTGATGTGGTAAGTGAACACAGAGCTCCCAGGTGAAAGTTTGGGGTTTGACCAGGCAGGACAATTTTGATTGGTTTAGAGAAACACAAACAATCCAGAGCGTTTTTTCTCCAATAGCAAAATGATAACATGGTGATTCCAGACCTTTCTGTAGTGCTGACACATACAGTGCTGTGGTGACAGGTCTGGATACGTGAAAGTCATAACATCTATGGGATGGATTGGGACAAAATTTGGTACAGATATTCATGACCTCCAGAAGATGAACCTCAGTGACTTTGGTGATCCTTTGACCTCTCCTCTGGCTCCACCAGTTGGTAAACATTGGTCAACATTTTTGCCTCAATAAAAAACCTTGACAGTTACTGGAAACAGAAATTCACGCCCCCCTCAGGATGATTTTGTAATGATGTTGGTGACTTTTTAAGTGGCGCCATCATTATTGATCAAAATTTTATTTTGTAACATCACCTAACACTTTGCTTTATGACCAAATACCTGCAGAATGAATGACGCTCCCATCAGCCTCAACTGGTCCATCAGAGAATCATAACTCGACCAGGACTTAATGCACAAACCTGCAATTTTTAAATATCCCATTGATTGCAACAGGGGCTGTACACACTCCAGCTTGATTTTGTTTTTGTTCTGAAATGCTGCATACAACCCTGTTTCATGGGTGGTAAACAAGGTGCAGAAATTTCTTTGCAAAGAGGAAATACAGCAAGAGCTGGACAGAGCAGTGACATGGCTGTTACTAAAAACCCTGCCTACATTTAAAAGGACTGTCTGTGGTGGAGACGCTTAACAGACGTAAGGGTTACGTACATGTCTATATGGGCTGCATATTCGTTCAAGGGGTACTATACTGAAAGTGTTTGGTGGAAACACAGCCTTAGTTCACAATAAGAACTAGATTTTTAATGGCATCTCTCCAGTGATGACTCATGTCCCCAAAAAGAGTTTAGAAACCTGCAGCTGACGTAATGACATTTTATTTGGTGTTTTGAGAGAACAACTGAAGATAGATCTAATATAAAAAGGAAACAATTCAGCTACCAGTTGAAAACATGACAACCGTGTTTATAAAGTGCCTCTAAGATTGAAAGCAAAAGCCTTTATTAGGGTTAGTAACAGAGTTATGAGTCATCCAAAGACCCCTGAATAACAAAATAGTCGTGTTTCGAAGGTCAACATCGTTCGTGGTTTTGAAATATTTACTGATGAAGTGCAGGTGATGCAAATCTTTCCACAATGGATCGATTCTGTTTCGGAACAAAACCTTTAATATTCATGCTTGTTCTTGTTTTAGTGCCGCAGCAGCAGGGGTTTTCCACAAAACATCTTTTTATGTTTTTACTTGTTTGAGTGTAGTTTCGTGTTCCACTCGATAATAGCAGGTCCAAAAGGTATTGAATTATATTAAATAATATGTGAATCCAGTGTTTTAGCCAGCATTGTCAGAGAGGAGGTTAAATAGACCCACTGGTACTTTTCTAAGGTATCACCGCTCCATTCAAGAGGGACAATAAACGACACTGTGCACACGGTGAGTGCAGCAAAACACAACAACTGATATTAAGGACATCATATTAGACACGTAACTACTTTTGGTTTAGATTACACAAATGGAATGAGACTTTATTTGTGTCATGTGGATGAAAAATGCAGCAACAAGGTACTTCAGTGTCACCAGGATTAAACTGCATATGTTGCACTTTTATCCAAATTGCTTCACACCCATTCACCGTTGGCTGCAACCAACGCATCCTCATAGAAAGGTTCATATGATATCCTAGAAATAGCGCCCCACGAATGACGTCATCTACATAACTTTGAGTTATGCACTTAACATTAAGTTCAACACATTCTCATCTCAAGTTGTCACATATCACCGCTTTGTCAGTGGACTTTCACATCTGCACTAGGAATCCTCCTCCCATTAGCACATTGGTCATGTGATCACAGCCTTCCAAATTACATGCACAAATTCCTGGCTCATCATCACGTAGAATATGTTCAAACTTGGTGCATTACTTTTTGTAGGAAAACGTACGTACAGTGCATGAGGACAGCAACGCACTGGTCTAACCATGGGGAGCAACCAGTGTTCAGCTTCTTGCTCAGTGACACTTTAACATGTTGATCAAACCTTCAGCCCTGCATCTCTCTACCCTCGTTGTACTCTGGTGCTCCGGTCACTTGCCTATTCTGCCTCTGCCAACAGCTTTTGTCCCAGCGTAGGTTTGTTTGCAGTTGGCAGCCTGCAGTCAAACAGGAGCCCATTATTGAGGAAAGAAAGGAAATCCCCAAATTCTTGTTGGAAAGACAAGTTAATTTGCTTGAAAGAAAACCGTGAAACCAAACAGATGAACATTAAAACAGCATGTAAAACAGATTACATGAAATCAGTGAGTACATCATCCACATAATCTGACTGAAGATCATTAAACAGATTTAGTTCATACGGTCAGAGCAGTGGCAGACTCAGGGTCGAGCTTCTAATTGTTTTAGATGCATCTTGTGCGCCGAGTCATTCAGAGCAGGAACTCGTTCTACCTTTTTATATTGTTCAGTTACTATAAAGGATCACCTGGAGCTTTACAACTTCCCAAACTCAAATGACTGCAAACTAAACAGAAGCAGCAGGTCTGAGGGGAAATCAGAGCTGCTCTACAAATGCCTGGTAACTGCTGGAGGCAGTATTCACATCATTTACTGAAGCAAAAGTGTAAAAATACTCCGTTACAAGTTAACGTCCTGCATCGAAACTGTTAGAGTAAAAGTAATAATGTGTTATCTCTCAGTGATAAATGCTAAAAAAAATAGCTCTTGTGAATCATCTGAGGTTCCTACAAAGAACTGTGTGATTAGTTACCAATTATAAGGAAAAACAGACACAGAGTTCAGCTGGTGCACTTCCACTTAATTAATTCCTAATGCAACCAAGGTGGTTTTACAGTCAGTGATTTAGTCATTACTTACTGAAAACGCATCTATATAAACAGAGTTAACCATCACAGAACACTGTATACTTTTTCTATCATTTGTACTAAGTCACAAGTTTGAGAGATCAGACCAGGAAATTAAACACTAACTAGAAAAGTGACTCTGTAGAGTGCAGATCTCCGCCCAGCGACCAAGCTGCTGCCCAGGCTGGTGGTGGTCACTCTAGATTGTTCTTGTAATTCAGTACTTAACTAATGTAAATTTTCATTCCCCCACTGAACAGCACAGGGACAGTACAGATAACCTGAGGGTGACCAAAGGTAAAAGAGGAGAAAATGGGAGTGAGTGAAGGAGCGAGGAATGAAGGAAGGAAGGAAGGAAGGAAGGAGGGAAGGAGAGAGGAAGAAAGAATGAGATGAGGGAGAGAGCAGGGAAGGATGGAGGGAGGGAGGCGTGAGGCCAGTGACAAGCCAACAGGTTGACCAGTCCAGCCAGCGCAGTGTTGGTGTTGGCAACACATACTGGTACACACACACACACACACACACACACACACACACACACACACACACAGAGGTGACCTCACTTCTGTAAAGTTTGTGCTAACATATAATCACCCACTGAATGGCCAGAGCTGGCTTTATAGACTCCCACAGCTCTGGAATCAAACACACACACACACACACACACACACATAAATATGCATGGACAGAAACACACACTGAGAGCACACAACACACAGGCACAGACACATATGAAGCCCCCGTGCACACACTCACACCCCGGGGCCGCACTCTCACTGTAACTGCCCACTTAAAGCTTAAATATCCACAAAAACAGGCCAAACCACAGCATTAACCTCAGACAGCACCACAGAAGAAGAATTAAAGCAGTGACTGCATTCAGTGGCAGAAATTTCTTCTTCAACATGACCGCATTAAAGAGGAGAAGTTTGTGTATTTGCCTGTTTACACTTCATTAAAGGTCCAGTGTGAGATTTAGGGGGATTCAGAGGCAGCTACAGTGAAGACTGCAGATCACAACCAGCTCAAACTTCTCCTGGTTAGAATTCCTTCAGTGTTTGTTGTTCAGGAGCTGAATTATCCACAGAGGTCTCTTCCTCTCCAAGTCTGATGGACCGGCTGATTTAAACTGGTAAAAACACTGAATAAAGTCGTTTCATGTTTGTGGTTTCCAACACAGCTGTTCATGGAGGGGCTGCTAACTACTGTCAGTGTTTGCTTTGTCTGCTCTGGGCTACTGTAGAGACATGGTCATCTCCGTAAATGAGAACCTGCTCCCTATGTAGATATAATAGTCAGGCCATTGTAACATATTAAAAAAAAAAACATATAACGTTCAGTTTTATTACAAGAAAAATATTACAAATTTTAATGCTCCACAGTGAACAGGTGAGCACAATATCATGACTTTTTAAAATATTTATTTATTTAAATAATATTGTTTTCCCCCAAATATTAGTGTAAGATTTTCTTTTAAAATATTATGCCTTTTTCTCAAAGTACTTTTTAAAAACTTCTATATTATGACTTTTTTTTTTTTTTTTTACCATAAATTGCAACTTTGCTCTTTGTATATTACAACCTTTTTCTGGAAATATTGTCATTCTTTTCTTAAATGTTATTGTATTTTTTTTTTTTTAAATATTATGGCATTTCTCAAAATACTTTGGTGTTTATTTCTTTTTTTTTGTTTAATATCATGACTTATTTTTCACCAGCTTTAGATATAACAACCTGTTTTATTAGAAAATTATGATTTTTCATTTTTTTTTTTTATTTCTTGAGACATTGTATTTTTTTCCGAATATAATTGTAAAATTGTCTTATGAAAACATGATGACATTTTCTCAAAATACTTTCACTTTTTTTATAATATATATATATATTGTGACTTGTTTTGCACAAAAGACAACTTTGCTCTTTAGATATTACAACTTTTTTTTCTTTAAATATTGTATTTTTTTCCTTAATATTATTCTAAAATTGTCTCATAAAATATGATGGCTTTTTCTCCAAATACTTTACATCTGTCCAAAATACTTTTTTTTTCGTGAAATATTGTTATAAATTTGTCTTGTACAAATATTAGGGTTTATTTCTCAAAATGCTTTGGTGCTTTTTTTTGTTTGTTCGTTTTTGATATTATGATATATATATGTATGTATGTATATATATATATATATATATATATATATATATATATATATATATATTTTTTTTTTTTTTTTTTACTAGAAATTGCAACTTTGCTCTTAAGTTATTATATTTCTCCTAAATTTATATATATATATAGTTATTTTTTCTTAGATAGAATTGTAGAATTGTCTCATGAAAATATTATGCCATTAACTAAATACATTTTTCTTAAAAAATTATTTTTTCTAGAAATAATTTCTTTTTTCACCCATAAAATTTTGTCTTTCTTCTTAAAATATTTTGACTGTGTTCTTTTAAAATATGACCTTATTTTCTGAGATTATTATTTTATTGTGGCCCTAATACTCCGTCACAATTAGTTTTAGTGAAAACACAGATGACCAAAAAGGTCTGAGACTCAACAGAGCAAAAATGATTGATGTTCTGATATCACGTTCAGACACATATCATGTTGACATTTGGATGTTCCTGTCAAGACGTCAGGTCAAATCGTTTGGAGCGATGTTCAAAGACATGTGTGTCTCCTGTCAGACTCGCCCTGTCAGATGTTTTGCTGTGTTTGGCTGGGAACAGTGAGGGGAGCTGTTTCCTCATTTCCTTCCTGCTCTGTCCCTATTGGCTCAGACACATTCTTCTTCTTCACTTGTTATTCAGCTGTCAGACTCCAACATTCACTCACACTGTCTCACTGAATCTGTCTTTATCTGTCGCCTGTCAAAGTGTGACAAATCATCTTCGCTCTGAGACAACGTGCCCGGTCTTTCCATTGTTTAACACTGCTACCGTCACACAAACCTTCAGACAATGGTGTTGTTTTAGTTTTTATTGTTTCTCTGGGAGTAGAATTGCCAGAATAGGCCCTACGAGTGTGTGTGTGTGTGTGTGTGTGTGTGTGTGTGTGTGTGTGTAGGGGGTCATGGCTGTGCTGAGTGGCTCGTTGTTTGGTTGGTATTTTATTGTATTTTATTGCTGCAGCCTGGTTTTCATTGACAGTCCCATCAGACTCTTTACACTCAGCAGCTCTCCAGCTTTATGTTCGTACACATGCAGGTCCAGCTGCTGAGAGTTTAGAGAGGATTAACACTCGCAGGAACACACAGCTAACTGAAGGTGCGCAGCCACTGGGAGCCTCTCCACAGCTTCACCGTATTCAGAAGGAGGGATGAACCGCCGAGTGTTCACGACCAGAGGAACAGTCAGATTTTAGGTGGTAATCCTGCACTGTAAATCTTAGCAATTTACAGTGGTGCTAATAGACGGCTGGCCAGAGTTACTGTTCCTGCGTCTGTCAAGGTTCCTGTTCTTCACATAAAAACTGGAAAAGTGCACTCAGTAGGATGCAGATCTCCTCCAGGCGGCCAAGCTGCCGCCCAGGCTGATCACAGCCGCTCTGGACAATTCTTTTTCCAGCAGATGTGGTGAAGCACCTTAAAGAAGTATTCCAGAAGCTAAGAGAAATACGCGCCTAGTCTATTTTTGACGGAGCTGCAACACATTGAGCAGACAGATCACGTTTTCCTGCCAACAGGCACTGGACAGAAAATGTAGATACAATATGATAATGAAGATGAACGTGTTTTTAATAACTAAAACACAGTCACACATCTCTGATCCATGTCGTTCATAACTGGACTTTTAATGGTATTAACTTTGTCTGGAGGCTACAGCACAACAAAGGAGAAAATAACTATAAAAACAGTGAAAATAAACAAAAAAAATAAACCATTTAACCACATAACCTGTTTACTTACTCGTGGTAAGAGCACAAATATCAAGGAAAAAAACATTAAGTCTAAAAAATACGGCAGGCAAAACACTCCCGCTGTGGTATGACGCCATGCCGGTTAACGTAACAAAACCAGGTCACAACCATGGCAGCCAAGACGCGGTGTGCCTGGTGGACTTGTAAAGATGGCGGTGAAGATTACAACACAGGGACCATGCATCTGATATTGTACCTACCTTTAGTGGATCAGAACACATCAGGTATGGAATTAATCTGCTGGTGCTCCGGTTTAAAATAAGACCAAACTTTTCTATGGATGTCAGTTTTTGAACCACGACGAAGGACAAACTATATCCTGCAACAGATGATAAGGCTCGTTTTCTAGCGGAGCAGATTTCTGGAAAACTTGTGGCCCCTACTGGCCGGTTAAGAGGAGTGAGAAGTCAGCAACGATGGTATAAAATAGTCAATAAAACAGAAAACAGGAATTAGCAATAGTGAATTACCACAACCACGAGATGTCCTTGATCATACAGTCGTAAATGTGCAAACAAAATATTAGGCTGATTGGTCCAGTAGTTTGTAAGATTAGCTGCAGACAGGACAGATACACACACTCACAGTGGCAGATTTATCATCTCAATTCTTAGTCATTTTCAAAACATTCACTTATTCATTATTCATAACTACTTACCATGTTAAGGGTCACAGGGGGGTGGAGCCTATCCCAGCTGTTATTGGGCGAAAGGAGGGGATACACCCTGGACAGGTTGCCAGACTATCACACATACAGTGTGTTTACATGACATCAGAGAAAATGGCTTTATTGTGTCAGTCTGACTAAAACCAGACTTTTAAAATACATGTAAACATGTTAGTCCAACTGAAATCGTACTAATTCAGATTTCTCAAAGTGGGACTAACACACCCAGATCATGTGACTGGGAGCTGACTTCCTCCTGCATGTATACAGTCAATCAGACCCAAACTGGCCGAGGCGCTCTGAGCATGCTCCACAGTTTCAACCCCAGGTTTGACCCGGCAGTCAAATATAATTAATACGTAACAGAACAGGAAGCCAGTAACAGGATGAAGAAATCAACATCCAGAGCTGTGCATTTTTGGGCAGACGAGGAGACACAAAATATATGGACAGGTGATGGTGATTGTTTGGTCTGTGACATAATAAGCCGACCAGAAAAAGGTCCAATAATAACAAGCTGAAAGGGGGCATATCTCCACCTATCAGAGGGGAGTCGGGCATACTTCGGCCTCCCGTACTGGCAAACTGGGACAAGGACAGTAGTCCAATTAAATGTCCTTGTCGAGCTGTAACTGTAGCTCCACTTAACTGTGCATCGAAACGTACAGACAGACAAAGACAACCATTCACACTCACATTCACACCTACGGTCAATTTAGAGTCACCAATTAACCTGCATGTCTTTGGACTGTGGGAGGAAGCTGGAGCACCCACAGAAAACCCATACTGACACAGGGAGACCCCCGCCTCTCGCCCAGTGTCAGCTGGGATAGCTCTCCTGTGTCCCCCAACAGGATAAGCTGTTACAGAAAATAAATGAATGAATGAATGAATGATCAGATTAATCAATAATGATGATAATTAGTTGCCGCTTTAAAGTCCAAAGGAGGGAAAGAAGTCTCTGAGGCTGTCCACACTCTGAACCTCACAATGAGGACAATAACAAACGGACTTACTGGAGGAGTCTGCACTTTATTCAGCCAGCGTGTTTTGGATGAGGAAGTCTTCAGCACCACACAATAACAGAACCCTGCAGTAATAATTTCACCACTGACTGAAGCCAGTAAGCTGATACTGCGTTGATAAGTCAGCAAACAGAAAACCCCCGGGTCGTGCTGTTAGGCCCTGTAGTAGAAAGCAGATGATAACTAGATCCGTTTGGCCCCAAAACTAAGCTGATCATAATGAATGCTCACTGGCCCAGTTGGGCTCTGGTTGTGACAAATTAGCAAGTGAGTGAGCCTTGGCTAGCCTGCTTTAGCCCTGTAGTGGAAAATATTAGCAGAGATTGGTCATAGCGTGTGAATAATCTACGTTCAGCAAAACATGAGCAGAGTGTAAAACTCCTCAGTAGTGTGTGTGTGTGTGTGTGTGTGTGTGTGTGTGTGTGTGTGTGTGCACTCCTCTCGTACATTGTCAGTCATCTGTATGGTTCATATTTTCCACTGGTTGCAGTTGTGGAGCAAATAACCTGTTAAAATACACAAATACACACACACACACACACACACACACACACACACACATTGCATGCCCTCCCCCCCTCCAAAAACACACACATACGCACAGAGTTGATTTACAGGTGGTGTTAAGTATGACTAATGGCGTCGTTTGTTTTGCTGTCATGTTATTTCCCTGCAGTGCTGTGGAAATATCTGGCACGTCACCTATTAGAGCTGATAATGACTTCATCCCTCACTGCTTTTCTGTGCGTGCGTGCATGTGTGTGTGTGTGTGTGTGTGTGTGTGTGTCGTCAGAGAGGACGAGAGGGGGAGCAAGAGAGTTTGTTTGCGTGAAAGAAAAAGAAGTGAGTGAGAGTGAACGAGATGGAGAGAGAGTGAGAGGACAGATGAGAGCAAGATTTTTATCATTCATTCATGATGACAAATATCGTAAAGTATTTCCTCTTTTAGAAGCAGAAAGCGAAGGCTTCTGTCCTCCCCATCATCATGTCATGGTCTTACGTTACTTTACCTTACGTGCCACACAGACGTGGTATTTCACTGTAATGGCCGTGGAAGATTGCTGTTTGCACAATCCTGTATATGTTGAGCTAAAATAAAAACGATAAAATCCAGAGCATTTATTGTTAAGCAGCAGAAAGCAAAGGCTTCTGTCTTCTGTGTCAAATTTCAAAGCTTTATAAATACTCTGACTCCTGAAACCTTGTCCCAACAATCAGCAGCCATGGGCTCCTCTAAACAGCTGCCCAGCACTCTGAAAACTAAAATAACTGATACCCACAAAGCAGGAGAAGAGTATGAGAAGATAGCAAAGTGTTTTCAGGGAGCTGTTTCCTCAGTTCGTCATGTCATTAAGAAATGGCAGTTAACAGGAAGTGTGGAGGTCAAGTTGAGGTCTGGAAGACCAAGAAAACTCTCAGAGAGAGCTGCTCGTAGGATTGTTAGAACGGCAAATGAAAACCCCTGTTTGACCGCAAAAGACCTGCAGGAAGATTTATCAGACTCTGGAGTGGTGGTGCACTGTTCTACTGTGCAGCCACACCTGGACAAATACGACCTTCATGGAAGAGTCATCAGAAGAAAACCTTTCCTGTGTCCTCACCACTAAATTCAGCTTCAGAAGTTTGCAAAGGAACATCTGAACGAGCGTGATGCTTTTCAGACACAGTCCTGTTGACTAATGAAGTTAAAATAGAACATTTTAGACACAATGAGCAAAGGTATGTTTGGAGAAAAAAGGGACACTTGTCCAGCTGTTATACACGGGGGTGGATGGATGATGCTTTGGGCTTGTGTTGCAGCCAATGGCACAGGGAACATTTCACAGGTAGAGGGAAGAATGGATTCAGTTCAATTCCAGACATCACAGCATCTGTAAAAAAGCTGATGATGAAGAGAGGATGGCTTCTACAACAGGGCAACGATCCGAATCCGAATCCAAATCCACAATGGACGACCTCAAGAGGAGCAAGCTGAAGGTTTCGCCGTGGCCCTCACAGTCCCCCGACCTAAACATCATTAAACATCCGTGGATAGAGCTCAAAGAGCAGAGCATGAAGACGGCCCAGGATCTCACAGAGCTCGAAGCCTTTTGCAGGAAGAATGGGTGAAAATCCTCCAAACAAGAACTGAAAGACTCTGAGCTGGATACAAAAAGGGTTTAGAAGCTGTGATACTTGCCAAAGGGGGCGCTACTAAGTACTGACCATGCGAGGTGCCCACACTTTTGCTTCAGGCCTTTTTCCTTTTTTGTTGTTTTGAAACTGGAAATTTAAGTTAAAAAGTAATCTTGCCCAAAATATTGACAGAGTATTTCATCTTTAACGTCATGCCTTCTAGAGATCAGTTCATCTTCTACTTAATTAACTATTGACAGGAAATGAAATTTTGACCAGGGGTGTCCAAACCTTTTGATGCCACTGTAGGTGTTCAGATATTTCAGTCCGGACTAAAACATGGCCGACTTTACCGTTCATACAAAATGATCCCGTACTTTTGCCTCCTAACAGGAGACAAATGCATCTTCAGTGTTAAAATACGTCAAACAGTCTTAAACTGCACTGCCACAGTTGCAGCTGCAGCAAAAAGTCTCCTCAGACTGCCGCAGTCAAAATGACTGATGGGTCATTTCCGAGCCAAAAGCTGTGTCACTTTGCAAACAGCTCGAGCGTCATGGCTCCGTCTGACGGGATGACTCAGGTAATCTGAAGAAACATTAAAAATCACTCAGCGGCTACACACAGTAGTATTCCTCCTAGTCCAGTGATTATAGTCGACTTTGGCTGTGAATAGACGACACCGGGGTTCAACTCCCATTCAGTCAATAAATATTACACGTTCCTCCATTTGTCCTCCAGCTCAGAGCAACCTCATTTTTATGTGCGTGAGTGTGTAAGTGTGCGTGGGCTCTGGACGAGTGTTTGCGGGTGTGAGCGGACAAGTGCAAGTATGAATGCTCCTGCGTGTCAACATAAAGTCAGTGTGTGTGTGTGTGTGTGTGTGTGTGTGTGTGTGTGTGTGTGTGTGTGTTCCCCCTGTCCAGAAGTTGAGGAAACAGTAGGTGGCAGGTATAATATGTAGCGGAGCACAGAGGTTAGGCCGGCCGCCGAGGGAAGGAGTGTGTGAGTGAGAGAAAAGAGAAACCTCATCCAGGTTATTGTAGAGAGCTTGTCAGGATTTATTAGGCTAGGTAAGCACACTGAGCCCCTGGCCTGTCGTAAAACACACACACACACGCACACAAAAACATAATCTCCCTCTCTCTTCTCGCTCTACAACACTTGCATGCACACAGTCTCTGCCTTCTCCGCTGAAACACACACACAGTCGAGTCA
Source organism: Cephalopholis sonnerati (assembly GCA_019142605.1). Classification (NCBI taxonomy): domain Eukaryota; kingdom Metazoa; phylum Chordata; class Actinopteri; order Perciformes; family Serranidae; genus Cephalopholis; species Cephalopholis sonnerati. Next base: position 2,911,458 of record JAGQAX010000002.1, on the reverse strand, counting down.
TAAAGCGGCTCCAGATAACTTAAGCTGAGTAGAGGGACTCAATGACATCATGACAGCTACAGGGCAGCGCTGCCTTTTCCATGTTTTCCTTTGCCGGAGCGAAAGTTTACCTTCTCCACAATGAAGGAGGTGGAGGAAGAGGAGCCGGACTCTGAGAGGGGAAAGGGGAAACAGAGGCAATGGGGGGATCAGGAGGAAGAAGGGGAGAAAAACAAAAAAGGGGAAAGAAGGAGGGAAGACCTTGATTTAATTAGCGCTCAAACTGAGTTGAAAGCATGTTGTTGGTTGTTGTTTATCAAGAAATAAAGACCAAATTTCCAATGAACCAACAGAGTGCTCCAGGGATGACGTTTTTCAGCAGAAGTTAGCATCGCGCTGGTTCCCTCGTCAAAAAGCCTGTGGGATTTTTTCCATTGGATTTTGGATTATTGCCGAAAATAAGCTCTGTGGCTAACCACAGTTTATGATACTTATGCATTTTGTTCGGCAAGATAATAAATGGACACCGTTAGGCTATAAACAAACTACACTATGGTCGCATGAACTAACGTCACCATCACAACATGACTGTAAAGCTATCTTGGTTCTGTAGCCTTATTTAGCCACATATTAGCAATCCTCTTTTTTAAGACACATAAAAGCTTAAAAGTTCACGAGTCATGCATTTACTGACGTATTTTATATTGGAGAACAGAATGTGAAAGTGTGCGTTAATCACAGGCCTAATTTCAGGCATTTAACCAAAAACTACGCTGACTTTGAAACAAGGGTACCATGCTAAAATGCTAACTCATTCCCAGATTTTAGGAATCATTCCTGGTGGACTCTATGGAGCCTTGTGGTAGTTCAGGCAAGAACAGGAAGTCACACGATCTCTCCTTGTAAACATTTAGCACTCATTCAGTCTGCATACAAACACACGTGTCCACACTGTTCTGAAAAAATCAGATTTCTGTGTCGCATGAGAGCAGAAAAATCAGATTCGAGCCACATTTGCTTATAATGTGAACGTAGCCTCTGTCACAGGAAGAAAAGGAAAGGAGAGAGAAACATGATCAGGCAGCAAAGAGAGTGAGACAGAGAGACTGTCTTACTTTCTTTGTGTGATTTATTAAAGAAGAAATCCAGGCTGAACGACAGAGAAGTGGAAGTGAGACAGACAGAAAGATCTCATATCGTTTTATTGAAGCTGGATACAAACCTCCACAGTTTGTCCTCACGTAACGAGCCTATATGACCCCCTCAAGCTGTCAACACTCTGCTCATATTAACACACTCACCTCTCTGCCCTGGCTTCCCAAAGGCTTCTTACATTAACGCAGTGCTATTGTGCAGCAGGTCAGAGGGGCTAAGTGAATATTGGAGCTGTGCATTTGGGAAATTGTGCTGCAGGTTAGTGAGTTTGGCTTATTGTGGGATATAAAGGCCATTTTATGACCATTCCTCCACTCCCACAAAAGTGTTGACATGACGAGGCGGCACGAGAGGCGTCACTCTGACTGCAATCTCAAGATTATTTTTTGGCATTTTATAGATTTTATTTGACAGTACGCAGAGACAGGAGCACGGTTCATAGCAGCAGAATGTCACTCCGACCAACAGAGGCAAAACTTTTTTAATCTCTAGTTAAGACACATTATTGATGTGAAAATGTAAGTAGCTTTTAAGACATTATCCACACAAAATCTTTCTTTTGAGTCTAAAAAATTCACCCCTTTAGCATTTAAGTCCCCCTGTGTCAATCCGTGGTATTTCAGTCAAAGAAAACTTTATTTCCATTTGCAGTATTATATTTGTAGGCCTTATTATATTTTTCTAGGCCTACACAGGTAGCCTACAGTGGAGACAGCACACCCCTCTGCCCTTCCATGCGCCTACATAGAAAGCCTACAGCAGGGAGAGCAGCAACAAAGACCCCTGGGAAAAGAACAGAGCAGCGTCAATGACAGTGATAAGTCAGACAGAACATAAAAAGGAGGAGCTGGGGTGGAGGCGAGTTGCAAAGCAGCTTGCAGACGAAGCAGCAACAGTAGGCAGGCCAGAGCAGTTTAAATAGCGCGCCCTGAATGAGATTCGCCAAGTGGTTGCATCAATCAGTTGCTCCATCAGTTTATTGGGCTGCTTGAGATCAGCTGATGTAGCTGAGATGTGAGCTGAGCTTGACCTTGTGTCCTGCCTGATTCAACCCTATGCTCAATTTTTATACTACTTAATATTTTTTCTCAGCATTTCCTGACAATATTTATTTTCCACACTGTTTGCCAAATATTTTTTGCCAAATAATTTTGTGCTCAAAAGTAAAAATAGAAGGTTGTTTCTAAAACTGGAAGATGACTACGTATGACAACATATGACGACAGTAGAAGCTGCAGGTCATGCGTCATCTGCCAAGCTTGCAGAGATGCACTGTCATAAACATCATAATGAGCTAGCTGGTCAAATTATCTTGCATTTTACCGTGATTGTACGATTATGGCAGAAAGACATGGGACACAGTTGCAGGGCAACACGTCTGTCACAGCATGCCTGTAGCAGAGTGTCCATTATGATCAACTGAAGCTAAAACAGTGACCACAGAAGAAGACCAAATAGACCTGTGTAAGAACGAGTACAATCTGTTTAAGAATGACTAAAATAAGACCAGACAGCATGAATGCTGCATAAATACTAATGAATAATAAATAAATACATAATTAATTGCAGAAACAAAAGGTCTTACTGGTAAACAGGTTCTGCACCAAGGCTTCACATCTGCAGGAGTCAGCTCTGATGGGCAGTTTGTTTGCTCGTGTGAAAAGACAGAAGTGGTCAGCCTTGAACTGATTACAGCAGGAGTTTGATTCTTTTCATCTCTCTATCCGGCCCTAAATTAAGTTTGATACAAACAACTAGAACACACACACACGCACACACACACACACACACACACACACACATGTGCACCTTTGTTTCTTCCAAAACTGTTTCTGGGAAGGACGAAGCGGCTCTGAGTCAGCATACTCAACATTTGGCGTTACAACACTGAGATCAATAACACAAGTCCAGAACAGACAGCTCCTCAACAGGGTGGTCCACCACACCTTGTCATCACCAGGGGAAACACTGGTACTTTAACACACACACACACACACACACACACACACACACACACACACACACACACACTGTCCAGTTTACCTCTCGTTGTATGGGACTAAAGTGTGTTTGACAGGAGGGCCGGATTACACTGCTATTGTCTTTCTTGGCATCTACATCCCATAATAATATTATGACACTTTTATCCAAACACTGGAACACACACACACACACACACACACACACACACACACACCTGCAGACAAATACATATTGCATGCACATAAGCTGAGGCTGAAGTTCAGTTCATTTACACTGAACATTTTCTTCATACCCGACGCTCTTCATCAGCTGCAGCTGACGATTCTGACAACGCTTCGCCTGGACGTCTGGAGTACTTTGCTCAGCCTGCTGCCCCCGAGAGCGGACTCCTGATAATTGACCTTACCGAGGCATATGCTCCACCACAGTGTGTCTAATGATAGCCATAACCTGAGGCATTATGTTTTAGGGTTGCCCGTTCGTTTGTCCGATTCTCATGAACGTGCTATCTCAAGAACACAAGAATTTGGCACAAACGTCACTTGGACTCATCAATGAATTGATTGGATTTTGGTGGCCACAGGTCAAAGGTCAATGCCCGTAACGCAAGAATTCTACACTTATTATGAAAAAAACTTCACACAAATGTCTAATTGGATGAAATAATGAAGTGATGACATTTTATATTCAAGAGGTCAAAGGTCAACTTCACTGTGACATCATAAACTTATGTAAAAACACTTTTCTGGACATTATTCAGCGTCATATCTCAGGAACAGAAGCAGGAACAGAAGGGGAGACATTTGGTCAGATACTGAATTGGTGGCTCTAATCTTGAAAATGTGCTGATTGTATAGATCTGTGTGTGAAGCGTCCATGTTTTCACTGACATGGGTGGAGACTGTAAGAGAAACATCTGTGCTGCACAGAGGCATACAAACTTAAGGCGGGAACTCTAGTTTAAAATGCTAATTTAAAAAATATCAGTCATGCGTAATTCCTAATGTAATTGCAATGTATTGAAAAGATGCAGATCAGTACAACTACAGTTCTCTCTGTTATTGCATAATGACAAAAAATTGGTTTGCCATGAATTTAGTGATGAATTCTGAACATTTGAATTGTAGTGTCGTAGCACTAATCAGGAAGTATTTAGCTGAAAAAATATTTCAAAGGTTCATTGCTGAATAAAGTTTGAGAGCCCCTGCTTCAGCATTACTAGGGGACCTAACTATGTCATGGCAGGTGCGTAGCTCAGGACTCAAGGAAGCACAGCACCAAGTGTGAAGCTGTTTGGATGAACGGTTCTTGAGAAAGCTGCAGTCAGCAACACCAGAGGCCAAACCATCGGCCTCCTCCGAACAGGCACGTCTCGTTCAGGCACTGCGCCAGTCATTGACAAAATGCTGAAATACAACACATGTTGAATCAGAAAGACGGGGCTTTGATCAGCGGTCAACAGTAGTGGTTGCAATCTGATGCTCCAATAATGTCGCGCAGTGCCATGAGAAGAAGCTGTGAAACATAAATCACATGTTGGGGACAATTTGAAATGACACTCCTCAGCCCGAGAGCGTGGGTTTGATTTCAGCCATGAGGAGACACAATGAGACAAAAAATGTTATTGTGCAGGAAAAGGCCTTAACAAGTAAAGAAAAGAAGGCATGACTCAACTTCAGATTCGAGTCACAGGAGAGACAGAGACATGTTTTGAAATCCTTGTTCCAAACATTTAAACATGTCACAGTTGCCCAAATGAGTCCCATTCATTTAGGATTAGTCATGGTTAAAATCTGCTGAAGTCTGAATGGGTTTTGCCACAGAGAGCCAAATTACTCATTCCTGCTTCACATGGTCATTCATGCCAAAGAGCCATCACAGAGTCAGATGCAAAGAAAACAGGAATTATCCATAAACCCCCGGGAAGAGCTCGTTACGAAATGGAAAATCCTGTCATCATGTGTTCTCAGTTAAAACTTCATCATCATCATCATCATCATCATCACAGGCAATCGCATCCCAGATTAATCCCAAACTACAGGTGAAGTAACCGACCTGCTCCTGCTTTAAAAATAGAACAAGGGTCATTTACATTCTCCAAACAGCCACTGATTTTAGTATTATGTAACCAAACTGTCCAAATATTCACCTCACTGTCCTTCATATCTCAAGAAAACTTTGAGGGTATTTCTCCAAATTTGAGTCCACTTGGATTCAGTGATGACCTGATAAGAATTTGGTGGTCGACAGTCAAAGGTCAAGGTCACTGTGACCTTATCTGTCTCATTCTTGTAAATGTGATGTCTGTGTGAATGTGATATTTGGCACAAACATCAACTTTGAGTTAGAGATGAACTGATTAGAATTTAGTGATCAAAGTTCAAAGAGGTCAAGGTCATTGTGACCTCATAAAAAATGTTTTTGGATAAAACACAAGAATTTGTGCACCAATTATCACAAAATTTCACACAAATGTCCAATAAGATAAAATGACTCTCACGCTTGTGAACATATTTCAATAATGCCTTGAGGGAATTTCTTCAAATTTGGTATAAACATCCACTTAAACTTAACAATTGGACTGATTAGAATTTGGTGGTCAAAGGTCAAGATCACTGTGACCTTATCCGTCTCATTCTTGTGAACGGGATATCTCGAGAACGCCTTGAGGGAATTTCGACATAAGTTACACAAACCTCCACTTGTGCTCAACAATGAACTGATTAGAATTTGGTGGTCAAAGGTCAAAGGTCACTGTGACCTCACAAAATATGTTTTCACAGACATGTATGGAAACTGTCAGAGAAACTGGTTGACTGGTTCACAGAGGCATACAACCACAGGGCGGTAATTCTAGTTTTTGCGTGTTTTAAATCTGGTCTGAACTTCTTGATCTATTTATTCTTAAAGGTCTTTTTATTGACACTTCCTTGCCTTTATTTGTTGTTATTCTTTAATGGTTTTGTCTTTGATTCAAATATTAATCCAGATGCTTTTTATGTTTTTCACTCTGAAGCACTTTGTAACGCTGGTTCTTAAAATTGCTACACAAAGCTTTGCTTACTTATTCTACGTGTCACCATGACAGCTCTGACAGTGTTTATCAGGCTGTAATTATGTATTTGCATTTAAAGTACAGTTAAAGGTGCCCTGTGGAGTTTTCTTGTAAACAAACAAAAGTTCTGTTTACATAAAGTTTTACTCACCAAAACTCACTGTGTGACTCGTTAAGGTCCAACAAATGCGTCCAATGCATTTCCTTTTCCAGGAAACATTTGCAAAGCCAAATTATTTTTCATTATTATTTTTTCACATATGTTATATTCTGTATTAGTTTCAGGCATGTTTGCAGTCTTCTTCTTCTCTGCCTAAACGCTCCTAAACATTAAGATATAAATAAAATAATATTCTGATTTAGAGTATATAAAAGGGCTCCATAGTGCTACTAGAAGTAAAAAAACTGCAGGCTACCTGTAATAAACATAAGTATCTGTTATGAGTATGAAAAACAGGAAATTCGTATGAAAGCTTGATTAAGTGCTCAGATACTCTTCGTCTCTTTGGTCTCTGGCTGCTGAGAAAGTCAGAGGAGAAACAGAGAGGCATTTCTGTGGCAACCGATGGAGCACAAACTCATTTCATCTTCCTTTAAAAACCAAAGAATGCTGGTGCGAGCCTCTGTTTTGAATTGTTCCGCTTGTGTTTTCATTGGAAACAAATGCCTGTGTTTTGTTTGGGTAAAAGTCAAGGGGTCATATTCGGTAGGAATCAACAACAGAGAATGTTTCGAAACCGAGGACAGGCGATCCAACATTACTGAGAGGATGAGGAGTGATCAGCGCTCTAAGACATGTTTCTTCCTCCAAAGATGAGTGTATGTAACTGTGGATAATCAACATGTCTGTAACTCTGCAGCAACATCTGCTCGCTCTGCTTTTAACTCGGGGTGGACTGAGGCAAATTCAATAAATCTGTTGATGTGATATGAAATCTCTAGATGTTCAATCTTAAAGTTTGATGGTGACACCCTGACTTATTTATGCCTTTATTAAAAGGACAGCCACAGATTGAAAGGGACGGTGGGAGAGAGGGGGTATGACACGCAGCAAAGGACCACAAATCAGAATCGAACCGGCACTGCTGCAAAGGACGTTACCAGGTGAGCTAAAAGCCGCCCCATCACCTGACTTTTTCTTTAGTGCCACTATTGGTTGGATTGCAATGAGATTTGATTCATGAATTTGTTGATCCTCTGACTTTTCATCTAGCGCCATCATCAGGTCAACATGTTAATGTGTCCAGTACTTTTAGTTTATGACCAAACACCTGCAGAACAACATTAGCCCTGTTTTCACAAGCAATACGGTTCAGTTCAGTTCAGGTCAGTACGCTTTTTCCGTTTCCGCAGTGAAAAGTTGTGGATGGTACCAATAGAAGCGTTCCTTAGCGTCCCCATGTTTGGTCCCCCCTCTGTTGGGGTACCTAGCACACAGATCTGGTACTAAAAGGTGGAGCTGTGAACACTGCAGTCTGATTGGTCAGTAGAGGACGCTCACTCTGCTCAGGGCTGAGTTGTGTCTGGTTTTGAGGCTCATGTAACCACTGTTCATACTGTGGACTTAGTAGACTGCAAAATGAAAGGATGTTGCCTCTTGCAGCAGCTGTAGATTTAGGAAATAATAACTTCATTCACTGGGCTGACTGCCGGCAACTTTTAAGGTGGAATGTTCACTTGTAATGGGACCTTCTTGGCAAAATAAAGGATAAATAAATAAGGATCAAGTCTGAAACATCCAAAGATGGTGATTGTTATATCTGCTTAACGTTAGCATGTTAGCATTATCATTGTGAGTACACTGCTGTACCTGAGTGCAGCCCCACACAGCTGCTGGCATGGCTGCAGATTCTCAGTCTTTATTGAACAAACGGAGCAGTTTGAGGCTTCAGTGGTCGTTTTGCACCGTGAAAATTATTTCCTTCTCAAATCCATTGTAGCTGCTGTGAATCTGAGCCGACGACAGACACTGTGCTGCATAAAGGAGCAAACTACAAATCCTTTCCCCCGTTTTATACTTTACTTGCTCCCTTTGCTTTCTTTGTCTCTCACTGTCTCATCATGACTTTCTCTTATCTCTCTGTCTCACCTTTCCCTCTGTCATACCCTCATCTCCCTGCACCGCTCACCCTCTGTCTCCCCCTCCCAGCCCCCAGGTGAAAGAGCTCCTTTCTTTGGGCATCTCTCGTGCAGCTGCTGCCTCCAGTAAACACCTCGGGGTGCTGGGGGCTCCTGTGGCTCCAGCACCTCCAAACAAAGACAGCGGTTATGTGTTGGCGCAGGTTTTATGTAACCTGGCAGCAGGTTAGAGAGTCTGCCCCATAATCAAAACATCACAGGTTCAATCCTACAGCAGTGAGACTGTTGACATGCTCGCTGACTGTACCGCTGTGTACCACAGCTTCTGTTGAAGGTGCTGTATGAAGTATTTTAATTACCACCTTTATTTTGACACGTTATTATTACCTTAAACAAACAAGGCTGTGAGTGGCTGAAGAGACAGGTGACCTCCACCGGGCACTGTGATCCACTGAGTTACTACCAAGTCACTTATTGGCATCTCACATGTTTTTATGGATGTTTTATGTCTATTTGAAGTTGTGGTTGTCATTTTGTGATCATTTTGCATCCCTGTAGACATTTTAACTCTCTGTAGTAATTTTGCATCTCTTTGTGGTTGTTTGGGAACTCTGTAGATGTTTTACGTCTCTGTCAAGTTTTGTATCTTTGTGATCATTTTACATCTCTTCACAGGGGTTCTGCATCTCTTCGTAGGTGTTTTATCTCTCTTTAAACTTGTTTTGTTCCTCTTTGTGATCATTTTACATCACTCTGTAGTGGTTTCACACCCCTTCACAGTAATTTTATGTCTCTTTGCAGTCATTTTGCATTTCTTTGAAGTGATTTCACTCTTTCTAGATGTTTTGCATCTCCTCAGTCATTTTACGTCAACGATACAGAGACAGATAATGACGCCTCTAATTCAAAGTCAGAGGTTTTTTTTATTGTAAAAAGAATGTTTATTAACATGTGCACATAAGCATAAAAATGTGAGAAGTCTTCGGCGATTAGACCTCGTAGAGATGGTATGACTTAGGAGTCTAGACACTGGTAGTGGTAGAGGTGGTGAAGATGAGATGAAAGATGGAGAAGTGCTGATGATCTGGATGAGTAGAGGAATGAGCCTTTGTTGAGCTCATCCTGGACTCTGGATATGATGGCTGGAGGTGAACGGGGTGGAGGAGGGCACAAAGACTCTGCCTAAAATGACAGCTGACAGCAGCAAAAGAGAGAACATATTTAAAATTTTGCAGTGGCATCCTGATTGGCTGAGAGAGATTGTGTCAAAGTTTGATTGGATAACTAGAAGAGTGAACACCCACAGTCAGCTGATTAGAGGAAGTAGTGAGAGTAGAATGGAGAGAATTGTGAATGGATGAGCACGAAGAAAGTCTTCCTGATTGAACTTATGCTGAGCTTCATTAGTCCTTCGCTCCCGTCTTAATTCCTTCAGGTTGCTCCAGGGCTTTGTCACTTAAATGTAACCAAATGTTGTTGGTGGTGATTTAGTGCCAGTGCTGCTGTTGTTCTTTGGGGAGGAGAGTCTTGATGGAAATAAACTGAATGTGTTTTAAACGGTCCACCAACCGTAAGCTTACTGTATCACACTGATACTTGTGAATTATTTCTCAGTGCTCACGTTGTATTTGAATCCTCACTGTTTGCTCCTCTGTGAGTTAGGGTGAGCAAAGGGTGGTTGGCAATGACTGATGACCAGAAAGTAGACATGACTGTGTTCACAAGCAGGTGCAAGGCATCATAGAGGTCCCCTGGGGGGGGGGGGTACAACAAACCCGAACATCTGTCCACAAGAATGGTACGTCTGTGTCTGCGTGTGTGTGTGTGCATGCGTTTGGCAGGGTGGCCCGTGATGATGGTGTGTGTTTGGCAAGGTGGCTTAGCAACAATCAGGTAAAATGCCCCATTATGAACATTCCTTAGTCCTTAGTTCTTAGAAGTTGTTTATCCAGTCACAGACATTAGCACATTGTGGTCCAGCGTGGATAAATTTAGCATAAGACTCAACAACCATTTTAGACCCATTGTTATTGGAAAGTCTGTAGAGTGACTCCAAATTGATACATACGCTGTGGGAAACAAATCGCTGGCATCAAAGGAGAGCACATGGTGGCTTACAGTTAATGCAGCAAGCTCTTCTAAAACCTTCAGTTCAAATTGCCTTTACGTGCTTAATTGCCTTCAAGGTCATGTGGGCTGGAACCTATCAGAGCACGGATCAGACACAAGATAAACCGTGCCGGGCAGGTTGCGGGTCCATCAAAGGATAACACAGATAGAAAATCTGTACTGCAGAGTCTCCAGCCCACCTGAAACTCACATAAACAAACCCAAATTGGTGCAACTGTGCTAACTATTGAGCTGTTGTGCCTGACTGTGGGAAAACAAGATCCTGGAAGGAGCTCAAACCCTGGACTGTGCCTTTCCTCAGCCCATGGCCAACTGGCAACACCAAAAGAATCCGTGTTGCCCTGCAGTATCACAGTCCTAGATTATAGTGGGAGACATGAGACAGGGGAATTGCAGAAAGCTGGAGTTCATCAACTCTTACGCTTGATGTCACAATGAGAACATTTGTGGTTCTTTAAAAGAGGCAGCCGCAACCACAGAGACAGGTCAGCGTGACTGTATTCTGTACCTACACTAATCGTACCATTCTTGTTCTCTTAGGTTGTTTTCAGACATGTAGTTCACTTCACATGGGCTGGACCAAAGAAAACAAGACTAAAGGGCCGCTCACACCAAGAACAAAACTAAAGCATATGACTACAAATACACTGAACAAATATTAACTTAGCACTTTTGTTTTTTCTCCCATTTTTCAAGATTAAGTTAAAGATCAAAGACTTTTTATGCACTTGAGATATATTTCTCTCAAATTTGTTAAAAATCCATGTTAGTGAGCACCTCTCCTTTTCCAAGGTAATCATCCACCTGACAGGTGTGGCATATCAACATGCTGATTAAACACCATGATTACTGCACAGGTGTGTGTTGGGGTGGTCACAATAAAACAACATGAAGTTTGATCTTTAAGAAATTACATTTATCACATGACTAGAGCTACAGAAATCCATATTTTGGTCACAGGAGCTCCAAGGAATCAGCCAGCATCTGGTGTGACACCATTTGACTCATGCAGTGCGGCACATCCCCCTCACATAGAGTTGATCAGGTGATCATGTGATGATCGGTTGATCCTTGCAACGTGTGGCATCTGGCAGATGAATGGCGTGAGGATGAGACTCAGGATCTCGTCATGTCGTACTTTCAAACTGCCATCTATAAAAAGCACCTGTGTTCGTTGTCTGTAGCTGATGCCAGCCCATACCCTGACTCCACTGCTGCCATGGGGCCTTCTGCTTACAGTGTTGGCACTAAACAAACCACTCACCTGCATAACACCACGCATGCTGTCTGCCCAGTGCAGTGTAAAGTGGGATTCATCTCTAAGGAGAACACTTCTTTAAAGTGCCACATGCCATTAATGGTGGGTAGTTGCCCACTCAGATGGGTTTTGACAACCAACTGCGGTCAGGTCAAGACCCTGGTGAGGACGACAAACGTGCAGACGAGCTTCTCTGAGACAGTAGCCGGTGGTTTGTGCAGAAATTCTTTGGTTGTGCAAACCAGTTGTTGCATCACTTGTCTAAGTGGCAGGTGAAGACACTGGATGTGGAGGTCCTGGGCAGGTGTGGCCACTTGGATGTACTGACAAATTTTTTTGGTGCTGAAATAAACACTGAGTTCATGGGCAACAGCTCTGGTGGACATTCCTGCAGTCAGCATGCAAATAACACACTCCCTCAAAGCTTGTGACATCTGTACTATTATGTTGTATGATTAAACTGCACATTTTGGAGTGTCCTTTTATTGATATGCCACACCTGTCAGGAGGCTGAATCATCTTGGAAAAATGACCCTATCTAGAGCCAGTATTTAGTTTGTCTGTTCTGGGCTACTGTAGAAACATGGCGGTGCAACATAGTGATCTCCATAAACTAGGACCTGCTCCCGATGTAGATATAAACAGCTCATTATAAGGTAACAAGAACACAACAATTCTCATTCTCAGGTGATTGAGAACTTAAAAACATACTTACAGGACCTTTAACTTGCAAATAAAACATTTCCTCTGAGTGATTCTGAGATGCTTCATAAAACCAGGACCTGATGTCTCTGTACACATGGAGTCCGATCATAACATCCTGAACAGATTCAGAGGATTAGTCTAATCTTTGACTTATCAAGCCTATTCAAAACAAAGTCCTCTTTCTCACTGTGTACATGTAGACACAAACACACGTGTGGTCTCTTAGTTGCAAACAAACATGCTGTCAAACTAAAAAAACACTTTCCACTTTTAGCCCGTCTCTTATCGTATAAACAAAACTCTCTCTGGCCATACATCATGTTAGAAAATCCTCTCTCTTTCTCACCCTCTGCGGAACATGACGGGGGTTACTCAAACGAGGCCAAGATTTCAGAGCCGAACGTTTGAGGAAAACTCTGCTGAAGCAAATTGCCTTGGAGAGAAACGGTATTTTCTTATTTGGCGGCGGCTGTGTTTGCCCAGCACCTTGCAGAGAGAGGAACACTGTTTTCTTAATGACGAGTAACGGGTGAAAATGTCAACAGGATCTGGAGCGCTAGGAGGCCCCTCCACTTCCTCCAGAGGACATAGTAGAAGAGAAGAAGAAAGAGAAAATGAGAGGAGAAAGCTTTTAATTTATTAAAGACTGAGTAAGAGGAAAGGATGGAGAAGGAGAAGAGAAGGAGAAGAGAGACTGAAAAAACAGAGGAGAAACAAAAGAAGAGGGAAGTGAAAAAGGAAATAGAGAGAGTGAGGTGATTAAAAATGAGAGACTAAGACCAGATGAAAGATAGGATGAAGAGAGATGAATCCATCCATCCAGTCCTGAGCTGCAGCAGGATAAATTCCCCCATGGAGTCAAGACACTGGTGGTGGTCGTAGTGGCTGATGACTTTGAGGCTGCTGAGGCAGATGAGGCTGATGAATCCCTAAAGACTGGGTGATGATCGGGAGGTGGAGGGCGTACACAACAGCAGGAGGAAAGAACTACGGCAGAGAGAGAATCATACTTAAAGGGGAACTATTATGCTTTTCCACTTTTCTGACCTATAAATGATGTTACAATGTGAGATACTCGTGTTAAACGGGTTAACAGAATAGTCCGATTGACGTCAATGCGTGCCGGACTTACTATTATGGGCATGCCGCAGAGGTAAGCAGGTAATGACAACAACAAGCTACGGCTAACGGCTAACGTTACTTACCATTCAGAAACGTCTTGAAGTAACCTCTGTACTTGAGAAACTTCAGGCTGTCCAGTCTCTCCCTCCGGATCGGATTCAGGATCCACCACATACGGCTGTATTTCAAAAGTTGACATTTTCAAAAGTGAAATTCTCTCAACTTCCACACCGGCAAAATAAGAAAGTGGGGCTCAGCAGCGCTCAGCAGCCCTTCGGAAGTCCTCGGGAGTGTGACCAATCACAGCGGAGTGGGCTCGGGTGCCGGGGGGGGGGGAGTAAAATAACACAGACCGTTTTTGTGGGATGCGGGAAATACAAGGAAGCGATGCAGCTCGAGACACAGCGTCCCAAAGATCTACAAAGCTTTTGGTGCGGGTAATTGTGTGTAGCTGCTCTATAGGAGTCCAATAATCAATACAAAGGCCCGAAAATTAATATAATAGGGGCCCTTTAAAATAAGGGGTAAGTGAGATGATAGGCTGACAGAGAGGGCGTGTCACCGTGCTGATGACTCAACTGACAGATCCAGACAATGTCACCTAGACAAAGTGAGGGAGCATACAGTATGTGCAAGGAATGAACGGCAGCGTGAGGGACACACTTACAGCCTGAGCATGAAAAGAGTTGTCGTCTTGAATGAACTTTTGCTTGAGCTTCACTTCTTTTTTCACAGTTAGTCTTGTTGCTCCGCCTCAGATAGACGCCTCCAATTTAATCAGAATCTCTTTATTCACTAAATGTTACATCTTAACTCATTATCTCAACAATTAGATGTGTAGAAATGATTTAATGCCAGTAACAGTATAAAAGAAAACACCTAATGAGAGCTGCTCTAAAACTGGTCATAGATCTACTTTATTGTAGGGGTGAGCGAGTACACCTGTACTCAACCAACGTAATTACCTACATCTGTAACTGTACTCAGAATGAGCAGGGTTTATGCCAGAAGTGGGTGTGGTTTAAATCTGAAGTGGGTTGGGCCTAATCGGCAGTTGTTATTTTAAGCCTGATATTTATATGGTTTAATCAGAAGTTGCGATATTTATTACCTAAGAGAGAAGTGTTTACATGACAGCCTTAGAATTGAGCTTCAGATCATTTTTTTAATCACAAGAGAAATTGATTAAACACAGCTACCAACATGAGATGGCTCTTATGAAGTGGAGTCCTCAGCACAGTGGCCCTTGGCCCACTCATCAGAGGGTAACTGGGACACTGCAGGGTGTCTATGGCCCCTTTCCTGCTGCACAAAAAACACCCGCTAACATCTGGCTTTTAATGCAATGGGAAAGGTTTTCATTCACATTCACACCTGGGTCAAATGACTCTGCAGTAGACATGGGTATTTATCGCCTCTGGCTCCGATCAGTATTGATGGGAACGCCCAAATGAACGTATTAATTTTAGCTCTTTTACAGGTGAGATGCAACGACGAGCCGCCACAGAATACGCCCGTCTCCACCCGAGCTGCATCGATCTAGCTCTGAGTTTGAAAGAAAGACTGAACAACAGAGAGATATATATAAAGAAGTAACCACAAGTTGTCATACTGTAGGCCTCCATGTCCCTCTCCACTGTTTACCTGTTCTCCAGCCTGTCTGTGACGTCGAATGTGACGCACCAGAAAAACCCATACACAGAGAGACGTACTCATCTGCTGCAGAGCTGCTCATGTTTTCTGTCAGCTGGAAAGAAGACTACAGCCTATTTTTAGCAGGTCTACCCGTGTTTAAAAAACCTGCACACATGCTCTAATTTTGGTGGAAAAGGAGCGTATCTGTTCGTCTGAACCTTGCAGCCGCTGTTCCTCAGAGCTGTGCCCCAACAGAGGCTGCTCTATCTCTAACTTTTCCTTTCTGTTCCCCCCACTTCTGTAACACAGTGTTTAACTGTTGAACTAAAATTTGACCTCCAAAGTCAACTCAGAGAAAAATAAAGAGGAAATTAAATATGTGGGATGAACACAAAGTTGCACCTGCACTGCTGGGTTTTGATATTTGGAGATATTGAATAGTGAACAGATTATTACATTTAGATTTTTTCCAAACGTTGTTCCATGTTTAGTCAGACAGAGTTCCAGTGCTCAGAGCACAACAAAGCCCACTTTGTCCTTCACCATCAGCAGCCTTTTTCCCCTCTGTGCTAAATAACATTGTGTTGTTGTCATAATAAAATGCCACAATGAAAACACACACAGTCGCCGGCAGGAATAACACACAGTCTGCACACTCAAGTAGGAGGAAAACGTTTTTTGAAGCACGATGTATGACTCGAACTTCGCTTTGTAAGGCATCGCTTTCAGAAGGTCACTGCTGTAAAGTTAGCTCGCTGTAGAAAAGGTAATGGTGCTGCAGCTCAGTTAAAAAACAACTGAGAACAGTTTGTGTTACGAACATGACGTGAAGCAGGATCCTGCATCAAGAGCAGGTGTGTCTGTGATTAACCTGGCATAGCTCAGACACCTCTAACACAAACATGTTGGTTTTTTTTAGGCTCAAACTGCACATTTTAGAGTGTCTTTTTATTGAGACCACCTCAGTGCACACCTGTGTGGTGATGATGATGTTTAATCAGTACCTTGATGTGCCACCCCTGTCAGGAGGATGGATTATCATGGAAAGGGAGGAGTCCTCACTAAAGCTCTGTTTACACGTACATGGTTATTCTTAGAAACGGAGACATATCCCTTCCTTTGTGCCCTTCGTTTACACGCAAACAGAGAATTCGCCTCTGAAAACGATTCATTCTAAAAACTCCGGCCAGAGTGGAGATCTTGAAAAACTCCAGTTGCACGTTTGCATGTAAACTGAGCAAGACGGAGAAAACGCAGGCAGCAGACGTCACATTATGCGACAGAACTTGCACTCGGGTCAAAAGTGTGACCTATGTTTACATGTTGCTATGGTGATCATGGATGCTTCAGAGTAGCAGCCGCATTTATGTTGGTGCAAGCCCTCTTCGTATGTTTGCATTTGCAAATAGAGCTGCTCTGCTGCTATTATATGGAGGAGCAGAGACGGATGAGTGCTCGGAGGTCAGCAATTTTGCAGCAACGACTTCTCCTCCCTCCAACATGAAGAGCCAGTCCGCGTCACCACCAACGTCGCCGGTTTTGGGTCTGTCCTGGGAGAACTGCTGTCTGGTGGGAGAATTTTGAAAATGAAGTGGTTGTCCCGGAGAAGTGGCGTGAAAAGTTTAGGATGTCGCGGTCATCACTGCTGTCACTCTCAGAATTGCTGCGTCCCTACATCGAGGGTGAGATGACCGTCATGCGGTCTCCTGTCAGTGTCATAAAAAAAGTTGCCTGCACCCTGTATTACCTGTCCGACGAGGGTAGACTGCATAAGACGGCATACATACACGGGTTGGTGTAAACGCAAAGTTTTCTGTAAACGGACACGTGTGCACGCAATTATTTTTGAAAACGGAGAGGGTGAAATGTGCGTTTATGAAAATAGCCGGCTACGTGTAAACAGGGCATGACACTGGTTTCCACAATCACAGTTTGAGAGAAATGTGCCTACTGAGAGCATAAAAAGTCTTTGATCTTTAACTTGAACTTGTGAAAAATATGAGCAAAAACGTGTTGCGTTTAAGTTTTTGTTCAGTGTATAACAAGCAGAGCAGTGAATGTTAGAGAACCCTGGCAGTGACTTGGTCTCTCTTGTGTGTGTGCCAGTTCTTCGTTATACCTGTGCTGGATGTGTTTACTCATGTTATTTCTCTCCTTTCCTCTCTCTGTTTTTTTTAAAGACCTGAGGCCATAAATCAGATAATCTCAGTATAAATAACAGATAAGTTTGTGTTGGTTCACATGAGACAGGTCTGTAGATTTATATTCACACACAGTCATTCATAACTATCAGGAAAAAGTTTTTTTTTTTCCTGACTTTAAAAAAGCTTTTCCCACAATCCACCGACTTTCCTGGTGTTTTCCTGGAGCCAGAGTTCATTCAGTTGAAACATCATTCAGTCAGATCTGAGTTATTGTTGCTCGATTGGTTCTGCTGTGAGTGGATGTGGTACACAGTCCTGGAGTCTGTGTGGACGCTGATGTATCCACTGCAGACCCTCAGCTGCTCTCAGTCATTTCCTTTGCTGAACTTTTAGCCTTTAGCTCCTTCCTGACATTAGGAGTTTTTTAAAGCCATTTCAGCGCCAGAAAAAGATCTGCTGCCACTGTACGAAACACCGGGGTCGAGGACGTTCATCAATATTTCGTTGACTGAGCTGAACTGTGAGGCTCGGGGGCACGCAGTCACATTTTATGCAGGAAGTGACATAATTGTGTACATGGGCTTTGGGTAGTTATTCAGCCGGTAACGGGAGGGCATTGTTGAAAATGGCATAACTGTGTGTTTACCCACTGGGCTAAGGTTTCACGCTACGGGGCCACGTGCAATAAAATTTAACAAAACATACCTGTATTCTGTTGAAGTCCCAGTATGAGCGGCACTGGAGTTCATGTGACAGCTGATACTGCTGCAAACGCTCCCAGAGGAAGTGATTTTGTTTCTTTTTGTTGCTTTCTCTCGTCGCTGGAATACAGGAAGTTATCGTGTTGGTGCCACAGCGGTCTCATGTTTAATATAGTTCCCTGCGCTGGCACTGCGAGAGATCCCCAGTGACATATTATGGAGGTGAAAAGAGAATTTAGCACCGTTATAATGATATGAACGAAATATCTGCAGCCAGGTCTTTCATTTTAAAGAAATCCTTCCAGAAAATGAAATGTTAATGATGTTCTGTGAACTGGAGAGAACTGTGTGCTGTAGATATGTGACTTAACCTACAACTTATTATTTATTTTATCACGTTTCTTGTTTATTTTCCTGCACGTTCTTCTCACTTTAATTCACCTATCTCATGATGATGCTGTCATTCCCACACACAGTAGTTAATTAGTAACATTCTCAGAAACCACATGATGCATTAAATGACTTCATATGTGTTCTCTTGTATTTTCCAGGAGCTGAGACAAATCTTTTCATGTTGACACTTAAAGGCTTTTGATGTTATACAACTTCTTGTCGGGCGGTTCTGGGAAACTCGAGGGGATCTTTAAAGAAGCGGAGTAATGAGTGAGGAAGATGCATACAATATGGTTGAAAATAAAAAAAGCTGGAAAACATTATTATGAAATTATATTATCAGGAAATGGTCACATTTCAGCTGAGAGAGACAAAAGAGCTGCGGTTCAGTTACACAAAGCAGAGACAGAATCCTCTAATGAGGCTAAAGGTCGGCTAACGAAGAGTGCATGTGGGTAGATGGAACCAGAACACTATGTTTCATTTCTTCATCAGTGTCTCGTGTTACGCAACGAGGACAGAACCGGGGTCTGGAAATAAAAAGTGCCATCCGGAGGATTCTCTGTGTCTCTCTCAGTGTGTGTGTTTATCTCAAATCAAATGTCTCTGTTTCTGAGAACTGAATGGGCGTCATGCAAGATTCAGTTTGTAGTAATTTAAAGTCTCACTCCAGCCGGTGTTACTTCCTGTTTCTTGGTTAACGTTCTTCTTAAACAGAGAATGGGGTTGTGGTTAATAGTTGTACCGACTCCATGAACATGGCGACAAGACTGCCGTTCTAGCTTTGCTCACACCTCGTCAAATGCCACCATTTTGTTAGTGGAACGCGGCGTCAGTCACTGTCGCACAGAGGAATCCATTGTGGCAGTATGATACGCACTGGACAGGCAGCTTGTGACGCCACTGGCTACTACAACACATTCTCACTCGTCATCTCGTCAGTTATGGATGTTTGGTCATGGACTCTCCACGTCCACATCTGACATCCAAGGTACCCTGGGTGTGTTGGTTGTTGACTTTCTTGGACGACCTGTCAACTTCAGCCTGTTACATGCATTGTCTGTTTTCAAGATATGCTTCTATTTTCACAGGAAATGTACAGTTTGCATACAGTTTCTTTCAAAATAAAAGCACTACATCAGTACAACACCACAAATTGGTGTTTCTTTTTCTTTCAACAACACACACACACACAGTGGTTGGGTTTAGGAAAAAAAGAACAGGCTTTGGCTCTACTATCTTACAGGAAGCGAAACACTGGCCTCCTGGGTGAAAGTTGATGGTTGTTGGACCCATCCGCCACCCCTCCCTCCCTCCCTCCCTACTCGGACTTCCACTGCTTTAAGTTTCATTTTTCAACATTCATTCTGCATATCATACTGATGTGAAAGGATGGCCTTTTTTTTTGTTGTCTGATGCCTGAAGTCTCTGACCGGATTTTAGAGTGAGGCCGGGTTGGCGACTACTGTAGTATTAAGAGTGAGAACGTCTTACTAGAGTTTGTGGGAGTAGACGTGGATGGGTCAAACAAACTCCAGACTTTAACCGCCCAGCAGCCTGCTGTTCATTTCCCATGTGACATCAACAGTCAGTGGAGCTGTTTGTGCAGCGGTTCTTTACGTAGGTTGCCGCCCAGGTGAATATCATCTGTTATAACATCTGAGAGTGTGACATCATCTTCAGTATAATGTTCTCTCGTCTAATATCTCTGTGATGTCACAACAGTTTTTTTAGCATCTAACTGGAAAAAGAAAATGAGATTACATAACATCAGTATTAGCCTCTCTCCACTGGCTGTCTGTGTGTTTTAGGATTAAGATTTTATTGCTTGTTTTTAAGGTCTGAAATGGTCTGACAGAACTATTATGTCAGAATACTCCGGTCAGAACAATGAGGTCGACCGATCAAACGCTCTTAAAAACTTAAAAACAGCAGTGACCAAGCCTGTGTGGTGGCGACCCCTAAACTCTGGAGCAACTCACCTGCTCACATAGAAACTGCTCAGATTATAGACACCTTTAAGGCACTGATGAACATCTACGTCTTCTCATTGGCATACGATTAATCTGAGGATGATGCCTTCATCAAATTCATCCTCTGTTTTGCTGCAATTTGTTCTCTGTTACATGGATTGTTTTTTCGTGTTCTTATTGTTGTCTACTTGACTGATCTGTTTTGATATTTTTGCCTGTTTAAAATGTTGATATTTCGTGCCTGTTCAGCACTTTGGTCAGCTGCTGTTGTTTTTTAAAATGTGCTCTTTAAATAAAGTTTGACTTGACCTGACTACCTTCATTTCAAACTTCTCCCTGCTTTTTTTTCTGTCCCAGCACAGCTCTGCTCAGCTGACATGTCGTTGCCAGCTGTCTTCATACTTTATCATTTTTTCCCTCGGTCCACTGACACTGCTAAATGTATTATGTTTTCATCTGCTGAGGTGATACAGCTCTGTGGTGTCGAATTCTTTTTCCTCTCAGGTGACATTTTTGTGAACAGAACCTGCCCAGCAGCAGAGTGACACAGGTTGCCTTAACAAACGTGGGCCCGCACAGGTGACACTCATCAGGCTGAAACGAGCGAGCTGAAAAGTTTGTGAAATAAAGAGTTTGGTGACTCTGATGTGGAACATTAGAGCAGACTGCACAGAAACAAAAGAGATTTAGAATAAAAATAGGAAAATATTCTTGCATGAGGCCCAACATCTTCATGAAGGTAGAAGGATGAGGATGTCTTAAAGTGCACTTTTGACAGACATGGATGGAAACTGTAACTGCAGCTAGACTGGTGTGCTGAGAGACACAACCGTGAGGCAGTAATTCTTGTTATAGCATTTTTTCATAATTTTATTGCAATTTTCCTATTCTCTATTTGTGTTTCTTGACTTTTGCAATACTTGCTTTAATTTTAAATTTAATTTTCTCCCACTATGTTAATATTCTGCACCAATACACAACTTCTGATTTGGATTTTGAGCTGTAATAAAAGACGCTCTGCAGTTGCACATTAATACAGGTATGTGTGTGCGTGCATGTCAGATCCTAACCTGTATATAGAAACCTCAGGATATTGGACACGGCCTTTTGATCTGTCTGCACACTTCAGTGCTTTTCTTAAACAAGGAAAAAGTCTGAAATAAATTGTGGTGGGGTGCAGGACTGTGACACTGCGTCCCACACTCCAGATGGCCGGAGAGGCCTGAATATACAGCAGAAGTGAAAATTATAGGTGTGATTATGCACCTTAAATAAGACCATGATTAGGAGTCTTCCGATGACTCAGCAGGTTATGGTGCGTGTCGTCGACGTCAGCCGTCTGAGCTCGAAATGTTTGCTGCGTGTCAGACGCTCATCTATTCATAGGAACATTTCCATATTTTGGGAAATATACTTAATTGCCTTCTTGCTGAGAGTTTATTGTGAGGATACCCCGCTGATGTGTGTTTCTTAAACAGACAGTTAGCTTAGCTTATAGCATAAAGTTTGGACACTAATTATATCTAATTTGTTTCATTTGCAGTTAATGAATTGATGAATAAAATTATACTTTAAATACATATTGATACAGCAATACACAGACAGAAGGAACGGCCCTGTGGATACTCTTACAGTAATAGACATGTAACACACACACACACACACACACACACACACACACACCTTTCCTCTTCTCCCGTTGTCAGTGAAAACCAGTTCCTCATAACATTTGCAGGCCACCCTGTGGCGATATTTATTTTGCCATTTATGTGGTTTTATTGCGTTTATCGTAGCGCGCCAGCTCGACGTGGTTTAACGTTGGAGTGACAGTGTTTATGAAGAAGCTAAGAGTGGGAGAGAGGCGTTCACTTTTGTCCAAAGCTGGCTCTGTGTGGGTGTGTGCAGTCTGTGTTTGTGTAAGTAATTATGCGTTGTGCTGGTGAGAAAGTCCGACGTCGGGGGCGTCCAAGTTGGCTGCAGAAGTGCATTCATGGAATATCTGACAGACAGAGACACACACGAGCATCCTGGAGTTTAATGAGTGATTCTAACAGACATTTAAACAAACAGATGAAGCTGAAGATGAAGAGCGTATCCTGTGTGTTGTCTTAATGTTGGCAGAAAACAAAATTCCATGTTTGTCACTGTCAGTGTTAATTTCGTTAGCAAAGACTGTGACAGTGGGGAAGACCATGGCTATGGCAGCCATATTGGATTTTGCCACCATGGACATCAGAATGCCAATCAGCGATGCCACAATGTCCAGATGTCTTTTACATATATTAACCTAAATATGTGCTTTTACAACAAAATGAACAACTGTCTTGATTCTGTGAGCTAGGCTGCCCTGCTATGATGACAGATGTTTGTCAACGACCTTTTCCCGTGTGAAGACGAGACCTTGGTGAGCTAAAAATAGATCTTGATAATAAAAACCTATGACGAAAGGCAAACGGCCCTGCTGGACATCACAGACGTTGGATTCTTATGTTAGACAGATGTTTAATATTGGTTGTAATGAAAACAGGGTTGACAATATTTTAAATGTCTGACAGACACCTTGTGTGGACGTTAACATTTTGACATTTTGCAGATGTTGGGTTACTGTCTCCATACCTTACGACTAAATGTCATTATTCTACGTTTGGACGAAGTTGACACGTGATGTTCGAAAGACACTGGATGTTGGTTACTTAACAACACAACTTAAAACCAGCAAAATATCAATGTCATCTGCTGTCAGTGTTCTACATCAATGGATGTTGGCATTAGTTGTTGTCCTGACATTGAATTTTGGTCACAATGTTGAGAGACGTTGGTGGCCAGGTGGAGGGTGGAAATACAGAGATGGACTATCGGAGATTCAAACTGAGACAAGAGGAGAGCATATATTATTTTATGAAATGTATTAGGTGATGACTGGGTCCAACAACCACCGACTTTCACCAGGGAGGTGTTCGCTTCCTGTAAGATTGTCAAGCCAAACCCTGTTCTTTTTCCCTAAACCCAACCATGTGTTTGTTGCTGAAGGACAAAAATGTCAATTTGTAATGTTGTACCGACATAGTGCTTTTATTGTGAAAGAGACTGTATGCAAACTGTACATTTGCTATGGAAACGGACGTGTATTTTGAAAACAGACAATGCATGTAACAGGAGTTGACACAGCGTCCCAGAAGCACCCAGGGTACCTTGCACATCATATCTCGAAGTCCATGACCAAATGTTAATATGTGACGAGGTCAGAGTGAGAATGTGTTGGAAAAATGAAGCCAACAGGGAAGTGCCAAAAACTGCAGTTCCTCTAATGTCCACTTGAGGCTGGCTCCAAGAGCGAGTGATGTTAAAATGCCTAACTTAACAGCAGAGATAAACATGTTTACAGCCTGGTATAAAAACAGTTTTGGTCCCTGTGGCTAATTTCAACATTCATGACGACTGTGCGGGGGTGACTTTTGATTTAACTCACTGTTTACAATTTATTAAGGCTTAAAGTTACACATAATTAATGGCGGGTCACTTTGAGTGACAGGCTGTCTGCTGATAGTGTCCTCGGCTTCTCAGTCAGATCCACCTCTCGCTCCTCCACAGCACCAGCCT
The DNA here is from genome assembly GCA_019142605.1 of Cephalopholis sonnerati. Taxonomy (NCBI): domain Eukaryota; kingdom Metazoa; phylum Chordata; class Actinopteri; order Perciformes; family Serranidae; genus Cephalopholis; species Cephalopholis sonnerati. The sequence continues at coordinate 2,887,546 of JAGQAX010000002.1, read as the reverse complement.
CTCATCCAAATATGGTCACCTCTGGCTTCAAAAGGCCAAGATTGCAACGGATGAAATGAAGAACTTGAGGCTTCAAAGCGGGCGTCCACAAAAATGGATGATGTCACAGTGTCTACGTGCATTATTTGTACAGTCGATGGAACCCACACAGACCAAGAGGTCCGTCCTACTTGCTTCAGTTCTCCCTTCTTTCAAAGCAAGTACTCTACCTTGTGCCGACATGTTTACCTCTGCGGATAGTCTGTATCACGGCAACCAGATGCAACCAAAGCCTCTCAGCTGAAAAAAAAAATGCTGCGCCTCTGAAGCACTCTCAAACGGTCTGAGCTGGGTGTTTCCTGAGGAGTGGCTGGTATTTTCAGCGCGGAAAAAACCCTTTGGTGGACACAGGGCCTTGGAGATTGAAACTTAAAGGGCCACTTCTGCCCTAATTTTACCTTGAACAAGTCACCTTCACAAGTTCAGATGAAAAATGCATTTAAACCCTTTAATAGCTGAGCTGAGGGAAACAGATACGTGATGATGAGAATGTAAATTTGCCCCAACACTGATCAACACTTTAAACTACTAGCTTACTCATATTAGTAGTGTTTCTACAAGCGTAGTATTTCTTCTACCACTACGCTCAGTTGCATGACAGGTGGAGCGTCCCAGGATACATCATAGGTTTCTCATTTTTTAGGTTCTGGGACAGAATATAGGAAATACACTGATACTCACTGTTTTTCTTCTTGTCAACAATACCCAAACCAACCGTGAGTATGAGTACTGTGTGTGTATCAAAGCCTGATGTCTTCTTCCTCTGTGCCACAGATCTCCATTGTCGTCCAAAAACTATTTTTTTTTAAAAAGAGATATTTGCACATCCAAGCATCTCAGATGCAGCTGCGTTGGCGAGTATCACTTGAGTCTTGAGAAAAGGAGATCTCACACACTGCTCTTACTCAGCATCACAATTTATTGGTTATACTAGCGTTTCGGTCCGTCTGAACTTTCGCCAAGAGTATTTGATTCTTGACCAAAGTCCAGAGGGACCGAAACGTTAGTGTGACCAATAAATTGTGATGCTGAGTAAGAGCAGTATGCGGGATCTTCTTTGCTCGTGTCCAGAAACTATTAAAAACACATCAGTGAGCCACGCTGTTGCACTCAGTGACATGTTCCTTCTTTACCATGAAACCACACACTGTACTTTATTTTTACTCATCCCACATACACTGTCCTACGGCACCAAATGTGGATTAATCCACAGCTGAAAATAGTCCCCAACAAATGCACTATTTCCCCCTATTTGTTTTATAAAAACTACTGTGAGCAAATGATTACTGAGCCTTTAAAAACATACAAAAAAACTATAGATATCGGTGACACTTTAGGTCTTCAGTGGATGTAAATGTTCTAGAGTCAAGGTGGGGAAGTACAAATAAGAAAAAGGGAGGGAAGGGTACTAAAGAACGATAATAAAAATACAGAACAATGTCAGCCTTGAATTTAATGTTAATGTTATTTAATGTTATTGCCCCATGCACAAGTCCAGCCACTGTTCAGTGCTGATCAGACTGCCACAAATTAAAAGCTTACAGTGGCATGTTAATGCATGTGACTTTATAAATACATATAAGAAATAAACCAGGACATTAAAGGGATTGTTTAAATTTTTTGAAGTGGGGTTGTTTAGGGTACTTATCCATAGATACAAACAGTAGATGTTAGTCGGCACTGCTCTACTTTGCTGTCAGACAAGGATTTCTATCAAGAAAATGCAGCTGTTGTATCGCTCTCTTCAAAGCCAGACTCCATTGAGAAAAACAGAGATTGAACATCCCTGAACACCAGAGTTGTTGGTCTAACGCTGCCTCCAACAGTTAGTTAGTTTGTGTTATAGTGTGACTTTGGAGTTTAAAAAGGTTAGTTTGAAATCATCAAAGTCACACAGTAACTCAAACTAACTAACTAATCTAAGCAGCAGTGGACCAGCAGCTGTAGACCGTGTTCAGCGAGCTAAAATGACTGTTTTTGTGAATGGAGTCTGGTGGCTTTGACGAAAGCATTAGATGTGGAACTGAAGCCCTTATCAGCTTCCCCGTCCAAACAGGCTGTCTGACAGAAAAGTAAAGCGGTGAAAATACTCTCAATATAACAAAACTTATGCAGATTTATAGTTGTGCGTCGCTTCTACACAGAGCCTACGCTGTAGCTGATGGGCGTGGCCTTCGCCATTGTGAGCATTTATACTCAACATTCAACATTTATACATTGGTGCGTGTGTCACTCTGCAGTTGCACCTCTGAAACGCTAGTTGCTGGTGGGGTTTCTGCGAAGTCATTTTAAGTTTGATTCATTTGAAACACACACAAGTACAGAAATTGGCTCCATTATAAGACAGAGTGTGTCTCAGATCTCACTTACGTAGCGTACATAGCATACTACACTGAAGTGTACTAACGGAAGTATGCGATTTAAGACACACTCACAGACAAAAGACTTGTATTTTGCTAAACACATTTTACCCATAAATACAACATGCTAACATTATTAGCACAGGCCTATGACATTTTACATTGTATAAATTAGCCAAGTGGCTAGCAGACTTTCCTCAACTCATATGAAGGCTTTTTAAATCACACACACGGACTTAAATTTTTTGTGGAGGCTTTATTGTCTTCACAATTTATTGTTTTCTATCTGTGAAATAAAAGTAAATAAAAGCTTAGTTTCTACTGAGGGAAATGGTTCTTGCCTTGCAAAAATAGACAGGAGGTCTGTGTCGCTGTGACGTGTAGTTATATTTTTTGTGGACGATGCTCGTCAGGCTACAGCATAGGGTATGCGCCTGCCCTATGCCGTAGGTACAGTGTCAATTCAACACATAAGCATAAATCCCACTTTAAACTGACACTGATTATTTTTAGGTGGCTAAAATATGTTTTGCTGCGGCCCCCATCCACAGCAACACATTGCTTAGCGTCTGTGTCGTACTGTAGCCTGTGCAGACTGACACCTACCATATGTAACACACTGTCTGTGGATAAGTGCCTCATACAACACCACTTCAAAAAATCTGAACTATCCCTTTAAGTGTAAAAAGACCGAGTGGAGACAAGTGAGAGAGTGTGATGGATAAAATGACAGAGCCTCTCAAAATGTGGGCGCATCGTATCCGGTGTAGACGACACTTGAGAGCGCGTTTCTGTGTGCATCTTTAGTAAGTGTGCGTGTGTGTTCATGTGAGTTTGTGTAAGTGTGTGTCTGCTCTGTTTCTGCAGGTGCTGGCCATATTGAGAAAGAGAAGACAAAGAGGGAAGGCGAAGTCAAGGCGACAGGTACTTGGCAGCTCACGAGCAGAGTAATGCTGCTTAAATAGCCCTCTCTCCCACACGCATGGACACACTTACAAGAGCCAGACGATGCAGTGAGACACACACACACACACACACACAGATACTGTTGTGCACAGAAACATATCTTAGCATGTGCGTAAATGGATGCATGGAAACATACAAAAAACATATATGTAGGGATACATTGGAAGAGAATTTGAGCAGTTATACATGCAAAGTCTCACACACACACACACACACACACACACCACCACCACCTCATTTCTCCACACAGATGGGAATCCCAGATAGCAGAGTCTGAAACATCTCCACTAATGTATCTGGCTGTGACAGAGCGAGCACTGCATTACACTGCTGTTGCTCTTTTTCTGTCTTTGGCACAAACACACACACACACACACACACACACACACACACACACACACACACACACACACAAAAGTTGTAAATATGCCCTCACATACTCCTGCACAATCTAACACTCTCTCTCACACTCTGCATCTCCTCAGCCTGAGCTCCAACTTGAATACACACTTTCACTTTCACACCATTATTACACACACACTCTGATTTTCTTTCACAGAGACACACACAGTTTCACACACACATACACACAAACACACACACACACACACGGAACGAGCAGCAGTGTGGATGCAAATAGGAGGAAACAGACAAATTATCTGTCTCTCCTGGAATGCCTTGATGGAGAAGAGCGTCGGCCAAATGCTGCGACTGGAGACTGTTAAAGAATTCGTACCACCCGTGTTTTCTCTCTGCCCTCGTACTCGAGGAGGGGGCTCGACATGCTAACTTTCTGAATGAAAACAGCTTGTGTGTGTGTGTGTGTGCTAAGCAGCATGAAACCTGGCCGCAGTGCAGTCTGGGTTCCTTTCTCTCTACATGCTGACTATGATAAATAGACCAGTCAGCCGTAGCCCGGCAGAGTGTAACAGACAGACACGGTGGGGAAGTGGCATAAGTAATTATCTGTAACATTTTCATATAAATAAATGTCTGTTTAGCTTCTCTGTTTTTCTGAATTGAACGGTGATTTACAGCCCACTGATTGATTAACAGCTTGTCTTTGGCGGTGCAGAAACACCACAGCAGGAAGAGCAGAGCACTGACGGTGTCACCAAGAAAGCACTGTGTGTGGAACAGTTAGATTTTATTTCTGTGTCATGACAAACATTTGGTCTGTTCTACATGAGAATACAAGATAGTGCGATCTATTAAATGTAAAAATATCCATCCATCCATCCATCCATCAGTCCCAACCCTCAGCTATGGTCATGAGCTCTGGGTAGTGACTGAAAGAATGAGATCGTGGATACAAGCGGCCAAAATTTTCTCTGTATTGTGTCTGGGCTCAGCCTTAGAGATAGGGGGAGGAGCTCGGATATCTGGAGGGAGCTCGGCGGCCAGTTGAGGTGGTTCAACCTCTGATCAGGATCCACCTTGGCACTTCCTGCAGGAGGTTTTTCAAGCACGTCCCACTGGTAGGAGGCCCCGGGGCAGACCCAGAACACACTGGAGGGATCACATATCTCATCTGACCTGGTGTGTTAACGATCTCTCTGTTTGTTAGAAGCTCTGTTTTAAAACCAGTGGAGATAGAGCCCTGGAACAATGAAATTATTCTACTGACCTATAACAGCATATAGGCTCCTCTTTTTTACCTGTCACTCCTGACTTTCGTTCATGGATGCTTGTTCCCCTGGTGATCTGATTGTTCAGAGGTCGGGGGGTTGACAGGCTGTAAGCCGATACCCTAAAGTTAACCTGCTCCGGAGCAGGTTAGCTGTTAAGCATAAGTTTCCACGATGATTTATCCCCAGTAAAAAAGAGAACCAGTTTTGTGGTACTGAAAAACCTGAGTTAACCCCAAAGTTACCTTGCTAACTAAAGGACAGTAGAAAGTAATTCCACTGTTGTTCTTCCGACCTGACTGGGCCACTATCAGCCCAGGAAATCAGCCCATGAATCTGTGGTTATAGGCCTCATAGATATGGGACAGTAGCAGTTGTTAGGTTTCACTTTGTCTTTCTCCAGCTTGAGGCACCAAAACAACATGGTTAGGTTCAGAAAAGGATCATGATTGAGCGCAAATTTCAGATGGGACTCCAGACCCAGTACTTTGGCAGAAAGTTTCATTTAATGACAGGGCTCCAGACTAACTTTTCCAGTGGTCGCACAGGTGCAACCAAATCATGAGCTGGTGTGACCAACCGAGAAAGTTGGTCACACCAACGGGGCTTTTGTTGCAGTACATTTTTTTCAAAAGTAAGGTCCAGTATCAGATGTCAGTATCTGTTTCTTCTCACCCATAAATGTTGTGTTACCTTTACCTGGTCATTTCCTGAACCTACTTGAGCTCACATTCTCACTTCTGACCACTGAGAGACGGAAGTGTGGACTCATATTTTCATGCAAACATGATGATGTAGAAGTTTTTTATCCAGCCAGATGTGCCAGTGTTTAAATTGACTTCTGCAAATGTGGCTGTGAATGTGTTATGTGTCTACTTGGACCTCACAGCTCAAATGTGAATATAATAAATAACCTGTTCAGCTGCTGCCCTGACAAAATAGTCCCTTTCACACACAGTATATTTATAGCAACACCTACAGATATACATCTCTTGAAAACTGAAGCTTCGTCTTGACCTTTGACACCAAAAAGTAAAAAGAAAGCTGTTTGTCTTGTCAGGACAGTTCCTCTGGTGCAACACTTCCCTCTCTGGCTGTGACAAAAACCCACGTCTTAATATTCATCTTTTCCCTGACTTTTTTTGGAAAAGTGAAAAATGAGTTTTGGCCGCACTGAGCCGAGGAGCACAGGTGGTCAAAATGTTTTACATCTTTAAAAAAAAAAAAAAGAAGAAGAACTTCTGGCAACTGGAGGTACGTACGAGGGGAGTTGTGCTGATGGATGAATCACTAGCAATGATATCTCTTCTTTTCAACACCTGGTAATGATAATGGTTCACAGAGAGTGTGTGTGTCCAGTATCTGTCAGGCTCTGTGTGTGGTCATAAAGCATGTATGAGAGGGTGAGAGTGAAGGAGACAAAGAGGTGAAAGAGAGAAAGTCCTCCCGTCTTTCAGTGATAATGAAATGATCTGTTTATGGTTAAACTTTAGTTTATTGGCTCGTAAAACATAAAAAGCAGAGATGGAAAAAAGAACATCACATCCTTTACTTACTGTTAGCGAAACAAAGTGCATTTTAAAATTAATTGAAAATGCAGTCTATGCAGATTTTACTTGTAACACGAGATTAAGTTTTAAAGCTAAAAGTGCTTCAAATGTAGGAGAGGAGAGTTCAGACTGAACTTCCCCACTGGGGATCAAGATGTAAAATAAAGGTGGTGCAGTGGTTAGCATTGTCACCTCACAGCAAGAAGGCTCCTGGTTTGCACCCAGGGTGGGGGAGCCCCTTCAGCGTGGGTTTCCTCTGGGTGCTCCAGCTTCCTCCCACAGTCCAAAGACATGCAGGTTAATTGGTGACTCTAAATTGTCCGTAGGTGTGAATGTGAGTGTGAATGGTTGTCTGTCTCTATGTGTCAGCCCTGTGATAGTCTGGTGACCTGTCCAGGTTGTACCACCATCAGCTGGGATAGGCTCCAGCCACCCCGTGACCCCCACCAGGACAAAATGTTACAGAAAAAAATGAATAGACTCAATAAAGGTTTATCTTGTCTTATATTCATCTCAGGCTTCAGACTTTTTCCTATTAAAAGTACTGCACTAAAATTCAGACATATCTTACATAATCACGAGCCAGTAATTTGAGTATAATTTATGTATACTGGAGGGCTGTGACCAATGCTTTGACAGGAGTAAAGTATGAAGAAGGAAGCGACCCTGTAAGGTTGCAGGCTGTTCTCACAAACTGTTCATACGTTGTCCTATGAAAGGTAATGCACCCAAAGTCATACATATCTCACATATTTTGAAAGGTTGCATTCACATGACCAGTGTGATGACAGGAGTAAACAAGGAAACAGTCCCGAGCACTCTTGTAGGGAGGCAAGTTGGGGTGGAGGATTGGTCACAAAAATACAAACTATCCCCTAGAGATGCACATCCAGAACCATGTCAACTTTGAGTCATTTTAAGGTACGTCCTTACCCACCCGTCTCACTCTGACGTCATCTAAAACTGGTGCTTGGTCAGTGACCTCCGGTGCAGACACCGACAAAGAAGGCGTCCTTTTATGTCAGCATGATACGTGGCCGGCGATGTATAAGAGCAAAACGCGGTGGAGGATGGGTCCAACAATCATTGACTTTCACCTGGGAGGCCTGGTGTTTGCTTTCCATGTGAATATAAACACAAACCCTGTTTTTTTTTTCTAAACCCAACCACGTGTGTTTGTTGTTGGAAGAAAAAAAAAAGGCCAGGGGGAAATGTGGCGGGACAACAAAGTAAGTTAAGGGGGTGAAAGTCTGAGTAGGGCGGGCAGGAGGGGTGGTGGATGGGTCCAAAAACCACCAACTCTCACCTTGGAGGCTGGTGTTTGCTTTCCCATAAGACTGTGAAGACAAACCCTGTTCTTTTTTCCTAAACCCAACCTCATGCGTTTATTGTTGGAGGAAAGAAACGTCAATTTGCGGTGTTGTACCGACGTAGTGCTTTTATTTTGAAAGAGACTGTATGCAAACTGTACATTTCCTGTGAAAACAGAAGTGTATTTTGAAAACAAACAATGCATGTGACAGGCTGAGGCTGACACGGCGTCCAAGGCTACCTTGCACATCATATCTGACATGGTCAGAGGGAGAATGTGTTGCCTTACCATGTTACTTTTCCTAAACCTAGCTTCCGTAACTTTATGTTAATTATGTAACTGTACATTAAGGGTGTAACAAAATCTGTGGGTCGCTAATTTGTAGGAAATCATACGAACTGTTCAGACCATATGAACCATTCTCTGAGGGTATGTTGAAGGTTGGAAGTTGGGGTGGTGGATGGGACACAAAACGCAGGACTTTTCCCAGGAGAGCAGTGTTCGATGGGTCGTGGCTAAAAGAAGAAGAAGCAACTGTAACTGCACCCAACTTGAGGCCTGTTTAATACAATGCAATAATGTTTAAGTTTGACATTAGTCAGGCTGTTTTCACAAAGTTTTTTGTATGTTTTCCTACGAAAAGCAGGGCACCCAAATTCGTACATACCCCACAGATTTTGAAAGGCTGCGATCACATGACCAGTGCGTTGATGGCAGGAAATAAGAAAGCAGTTGTGAGTGCTTGTAGGGAGGCAGGATGGGGTGGTGGATGTGTCATAAAAAAATGTATTTTACCTGAGACTTTCTTCTGGAGTTACGTGTTTGGATCTGTGTGAAGTTTGAGTCAAGGTACGTCGTCACCATGTTTCTTTTCTTATACCTAACCACACTTAACTTTATTAGGTACGCAACGCCATTCATGGGGCGCTTATTTGTAGGATATAATATGAACCGTTGTATGAGGACTCGTTGGTTTATCTGAAGGCTAACTGTTGGGAGAAAGTCCTGTATCTGATGGTTTGGGGGATTTTGTATCTTATCAGATAAGTTTAAGAGTGTAAAAAGGAAGCAAGAAATGCAGATGTAAAGGAAAGGGGATAGAAAAGTCAGCTGGCCTGTCCACCACTTTTGGTCCAGACTGAAATATCTCAACAGCTATTTGATGTATCGATGGACAGTTTGCACAGACATTCACTGTCCCCTGTGGATGAATCTAAATGACTTCAGTAATCCTCTGATTATTCCTCTGTCGCCATCAAGTCAAAGTTTCAGTTTTTCAATTCACCTTGGTTTATGATGGAATACCTTCAACACTAATGACATTCCCATCAGCCTCAGCTGCAAAACTGTCTGCTGAACTAAGATGGTGAACACGGCAAACGTTATACCTGCTTTACATCAGCGTGCCATTTTATAGCATCTAGCTCAAAGGACTGCTGTGCCCAAATACAGCTTCACAGAGCTGCTAACTTGTCCTGCATGAGGTCAGGTACCTGCAGGTACTAGGCTGCTGAAAAAGTGACTCAGGATTGGATGATAAATATATTAAAATAAAATGAAAACAATAATGATTTCATTTAATGTTTTCATCTTTTAATCCTCTGACTGCTGACTGTGTGTGTCGGCTTTGTCTCCTGCACCACCTAGAACATGAGAGCAGCTTCAATCAGGTGTGATACTAACAGGCACGTTAAGTAAGGGATAATGTAGAGCGAGCCGGTCACTATAGAGAAATAAACCCCGACAGGGTGATGCAGGACCCCGACGCGAAGCGGAGGGGTCCTACATCACCCTGAAGGGGTTTATTTCTCTATAGTGACCGGCTCGCTCTACATTATCCCGCTTATTACACGGCTACTCACTAAAGAAATCAAAAGTTTGACAACAGAAAACAACAGAAAATTAACGATTTCTTGCCGCAGGTATAAACGTCTTTCTGCGGATTGATATGACAAGACGTGATTCGCCCGAGTCGATCAGAAGCGTCCTTAACAACGGTCTGCTATTCATAGCAACGGTCTGCTATTCAGAAATAACAGACCGTAGAATGTTGTAATTGACCAATCAGGATCGAGCATTTGACAATGCCGTGTAATAACTGTGGAGATTTGATGCTCAATGTTATGATAACATGAAAAAATATTCACTTATTGTATTTCCTGGATTAACTTCATTGTAAAATATAATATCTGAGTTTCACATGTATCAACAGTTCTTGTCCCAATTAGTCAAATACCATCACATTGTCCAGGGTCCCTGCACATTTTCATGGATAATTTTTAAACTTCTCCATGACTTTTCCAGGAAACAAACAAACAATCTTACTTTATATATAACACGTTTGTTTTGCTCTCACTCCTTTTTGACCTTGACCTCTTTGTTTACTTCCCTTATCTCCGCTTCTCTTCTCGTGCACTGAGCTAAACTGCCAATCAGAGTGAATTTACTCACCAACGGGCTTCACTGTCTCTGACGCCAATTCAGACATGGGCAGGGAAGTGTCAATAGTGCGGCACACACCACAAAAACTATGATGACAGACGTTCACCAACGGCCCCACATTGAGCAACAGTCAACCTTTGGCTTGATGTGTCTACCATGTCTACCAAAGAGTTTTTTCTGATTTTCTGCCTGCAAGGCTTTTTTTTTTTTGTTTGTGTGTTTTTTGTTTGGGTAAAATGCTGTGCTCATCACTGTCACTTTTTACCCAGCTGTTTAATCACAGTAGAGGAGGGACAAATACCACAAAGACCAACTGTCACACACTATGTGTACAAGTGCTGCTGAACATCAACAACAACAAGGTGGAGACATATATCAATATACTGTGTGTGTGTGTGTGTGTGTGTGTGTGTGTGTGTGTGTGTATACATATATATACACTTGTATGTGATGGTTAACAACATGAACGGGGCAGTAAATAAATCTTCTCTTATGTTACGTTACGTGGAAGTTTATTCAAGGAAGATTACTGTAACAATTTTATTACACACAAGATTCCATGACCTTCCCAAAACTTTGAAAGATTTAATTAATTCCATGATATTTCCAGGTTTTCACTGTGGGAACCCTGTTTGTCAGCGGACCTTCACGTCAAAATATAACGTGCTAGCCACTCTCCTGCGTCTGTTTTGGACGTTTAAGGACAGCATCTCAATTTACGGTTGTTACATACATTGTGTCCTTTCAATATACATTTCAGTCTTCACAGCAAATGTCTTGCATACATAGAGTCTTTTTCAAAATAAACCTACAACATTGGTAAAATTTTTAGGTTTGTTTCCTTAAGTTTTTTTTTGTTATCAATTATTTTATTATTTCAACAGAGGTAGAAGTTACAACAGCAGACATATTAATGTTGTTACCCCTCTGTGACCATGCAAGGTCAAACACCCCTCCCCTGTGGCGACCAGTATCCTCCCTTCCCCTCCCACCATAGTTCTATATTCAATGAACACACAATCATTCACTGACAGCCTTATATCAAAAAAATGCACTTCGGTGAACTAGAGGTTCAAGTCAGCAGCTTTTTAACTTCTCCTGCTGCAGAGGTCCATGCCTGAATAGTCCTTTCGGAAGCCCCATGTATTCTGGCAATAGATTGTTCAAAAAGTATAATGTTCAAAAAGGATGTCAGCCATTGTACATGAGTGAGTTTATGAGGGGGTTTCCATCTAAGCGCTAGCATCTTTTTTGCTGCTGTAAGGCCCGAAAACAAAACATAGTGTTTGGAGGGAGACAGAACCAGTGATGATGTGTCATTCAAAATCAGCAGCCTAGGACAACAAGGAATATGCACATCCAGTAAATTCGATAGAGTAGATGTAACCTCTTTCCAAAAAATGGTGACTGCGGGACACTCCCAGTACATGTGAAAAAATGTCCCCACGAGATCATGGGAACATAATTGACAATTTGGAGAGGATACAAGTTTCATGAGGTAACGTTTTCTAGGAGTGAGGTATAGTCTATGTATAAAGTTAAAATGAATAAGTTTGTGATTAGGATTTTTGGATGTACAATCCATGTTGTCCAGGACAGCAGACCAGTCCACATTACCTAGGTCTCTCTCCCACACCTGCTGAATAGCAAGTTGACCACAAGAAGAGTTCAATAACAAAACATATAGCTTAGACACCAAACCACTTGATTGGACACCTACATCTAAAATAACATGAAGCTCATGGGTACATAAAGGATGGCCCCAGGGCACACCATAGGCACGCATAGAAGATCTTAGTTGCAGATACAGGAAAAGAGAAGTGCCCGGTAAGTCGAAAGAAGTTCGTAAATCATTGAATGCTCTGAGGCCCTTCTTATCACAAATGTCAGACAAGGTGTGGATACCTCTGTTGCTCCACTGGGGGGATGTAAAGGGGGCACCTCCGGTAAGGAGGGCAAAATTATGGAAGACAGGACTGTGAGTATGCCACTTTAGATGACTGTGAGTTGCTTTTTCTACTTTTTGCCAGGTTGATAAAAGGAAAGACATTACTGGGCCTAATTTAGATTTTGAGCATTTAAGAGAAAGATTAGAGTACAGTAAGTCTTGTAATCGATGAGGAGAGGCCAAATTCTCCTCAATAGCCCTCCATGAAGTTACCACATTGGGGTCAAACCAAACTGATAGTGGGCGCAACACATATGACCAAAAATACATCTTGAAATTAGGGACAGCCAGTCCTCCTTCTTTCCTGCCACGTTGAAGGGTTGACAATTTGAGACGGGGACGTTTACCCTTCCAAATAAATTTAGAAATAAGGCTATGGATCTTGTCCCAGTAACCCTGAAAGGGTGAGAGGGGAAGCATATTCGAATAAAAATTAATCCTTGGTAGAATATCCATTTTTATAATTGAAATACGTGCTTGGGTGGAAATTGGAAGAAGAGACCATTTTTTCACATCAGCTTCAACTCTGCTTAAAATACCCTGAAAATTTTTATTTACAGTGGTGAATAGGGAAGAAAAAATCTCCACTCCTAGATATTTAAAGGATTTCACCAATGGGTTTGTTTCCTTAAGTTTATACAACAAAAGCACGTGGTTAGGTTTGTAAAAAAAAAAAAACATCATGGTTTGGCTTTTCATAAGTTCAGTTGTTACTGACTTAACGCAATGTCACATGACATTTGTCATGTGACATGCGTAACTAGCGTAGCATGCTACACATACTAGCACACAACATTGCTATTGAAACAGCGGGCTCTTGCGTGAAAGTCCATGGTTTGTTTGACCCAGCCACCTCCTCTCCTGCCCTCCCTCAATGGACTCTCTCACTACTTATACTGCAGTAGCTGTCGAAGCATACTGCTGTAGCCTGATGCACGTCATACTGCAGCAAGGAGTGCCTCTGTGCGTTGGTGTCCCACGTTGAGATCACTGACAAAACAGCAGTATTTGACGCATTGGTAGTGACAACAGGTGTGGTGTGAAATGTCCCAACATGACTTTGTAAGAGGATTTGCAGCTTCCAGTAGGGCCACGTATCTTGTATCGACGGGTCACGTTGTGAAACTAATTGGTCACATGTGCGGTTGGCAGGGCAGGTGCAGTGCGGTGTGGAACATCGCGGTGCTGGGGCCCTTGCAGGACTCTGCTGCAGACTCCATGGAAAAGTAACAGAAGTGTATTATAGGTTTCGTACTTCCCATCCCGGCTCAGTGATGACTTTCTCTCCCAAAAATCCAAAATGCCGCACTGGATCAAACTTCATACTCTGCAACATTTTCTGATCACAGACGATTTGACTCAGTTTTAGTGAGAAGAGATGATGCAACTGAACAAAGTCATGTGTTTAGTGTGAAACTAACAGTTACTGTAGACTTACCACTCTAAGTCAACATCAACACTGAGGCCACTGAACATGAACATGGTGAAGTAAAGTATTTGAGTAAATGACACTGATACTGATAAAAAAAGAGGAGACACAGAAATCCAGTGTCTCACCACTGGAGGAGAAACTCAAACCACAAACGCGAGGAAAGGAATCAAGATGCAGTTGTTGACACTGCCATGGAAACAAGTCTCTTCCTTAAAGGTAACAACACACTGCCGGGCGCTTCTGCTCTTACACTCAACAAGTGAATAGAGATGAATGGACCTACTGTATCTTAACACGAAACATGTACGCCTCGATCAAATGCTTTCCAGGCCGGGCTTTCGCGCTGAAAAGAGAGCTATGTTTTCACAGCAGAACAGAAATTGTGGCTTTTTTTTGAGCGATTCCTGGAGGAGGAGGGCGAAGCAGCAGCAGCAGCAGCGCGGCACTAACTCATGATAAAAAAGTTGGAGGTTAAAACTGGACTGAAAATGTACTCAGCTGCTCTTCTGCCAAGGCTCGGAGATGTTGAACTCTGAAGAAAAATACCCCCCTTCTGAGCTGTACATTTAGACTGTAACCTGGTCTGTGTGCTTTAAAAATCCACCCTGTTCAAGTGCACACACACACACACACACACACACACACACACACACACACACACACACACACACACACACATCTTACAATCACATTTTTATGAAAAGAAAATGCATGTTCAAATTCACAGATAATATGCAATTAAAAACCTCTTACACACACACACACACACACACACACACACAGATACACACCCACATGCATGCTGGGAAAGACATACACAGCTGTGAACGTAGGTGTCATACACGCCGTGCCAGATAAAACGGCCCTGTTTTTCTTTCAGCAGCTTTTGGCGCGGCCACATGATAAAATTCCTCCCTAACATCTGTCAAGGAAAACCACGACCGCATTTACTAAAATGTTAAACACCGGTCAGCTCGGCCAAGCCAGATCTGATAGCAATAAAAACCCAGCGAAAGAGCTTTGGAAGGAGATGTGGTGAAAAACACGGCGGGGCAGAAAGAAGGATCCAGAGGTCGCTGGGTAGACGGACACGTATGATGGGATTATCGTTACTAATCATCTGGTGATCAGCTGCACTAAATGAAATGAGAAGCAATGAAGCAAATCACCCTTTAATACTAGAATTTTTATTAAAATGTCTTCATGTTCAAGGGGTTTATGGATGTGGTGTCATATTATATGGTGAGCAGTATCTTTAATCCTCTGTAATCTCACCACCATCTTCATGACATGAACACTTCCACGTTGTTCACATGGGAATCTTTCCCATCTCCACCATCTGTCAGGAGGAAAAAGTTGGCATTGCACGTTCCTGCAACCATGAATACAGCACATCTGCATGTTTTTTTTTTTCATCAAAGTTTCTAAAGTGATGTGGTAAATGAGCTGGCTTTGTCAGTGGGAGGTGGAGGGGGCATCCAGGTGAGACGCCTGCCAAGCTGCAGACCACTGCTCGAAACCAACAAACAACAAAACTGATGCTGTGCTTCCAGCATAGACTTTATAACATAGTGGACATAGCTACCATGGCCCCACCCACTAGTCTGTGAACTCCCGATTTTAAAGCCTCGGGTTCAGCATTCTGACTGTCTCCATCTAGGATTGTCGGAGCCAGCAGTGACCATGCTTAGAGGGGTGGATCTGGCTCATAGGCTGCACTGACACTTACTTAAGCAGCCATGCCTTTAAATATGCGTAACTTCAGTGCGGGGTTTATACTTCTGCATTAACATAGAGCCATCGCCTGATGTGCACCTCCCCAGAAGTGTAACTACATGTGACAGTGACGCAGACCTCCTGTCTGTCTCTGTAAGCTGAAACCATTTCCCTCAGTGGAAACAAAGCTTTTATTTACTTTAATTTCACAGATAAGAAACAATAAACTGTGAAGACAATAAAGCCTCCACAAAAATAGCATTTTAAGTCTTGTGTGTGATTTATTTTATTTTATTTATTTATTTATTTAACAGGTACAGTGCACGGCTACTCAGCTGCACCCGAGTTAGCTATAAGCTAATTTTCTGGGCAGGGAACAGAGAATAATTTCTCTGCTAAAAGACACTATTATATAAAAAACACAGGTACAAAACAGAGCATCTTCATGACACAACGGCTTCAGCAGTAACAATAGCAAGACAACACAACAGCAAATCATTGCAACAATAAAAGTTTATCCTAGCTTCACATGAGTAGAGGAAATCTCCGCTCTCCGCTAGGCTAAAATGCCATAGACTTGTGCTAATAACATTAGCATGTTGTAGCTGTGGAGAAACTGTGTCCAGCAAAAGACAAATATTTTGTTTGAATGCTGAGAGTTATAGTGAAGCTGATTTGTGTACTTGTGTTTGAAATTGCACCCTTAAAGCCATGTTTAATGTGTGTTTAATGTGTGTTTTGAATCAACTACACTTAACAGCACTTCACAGAAACCCCTCCGCTGACTAATGTTTTGGAGGTGTAACTGCAGAGTGACACAAAGACATCACTACACAAGTATAAATGCTTACACCTGCCTAGGGTCTGCTGCACAAGTAAGCCTTAATAAAATGTAAATAGGTGAGTTATATCTAAATGTGAAGTCATGGTTCTCTGCCAGAAAACGGTAGATTGCCCCCTCTGGGTTGGGGGAGAGTTACTGCCTCAAGCAAGGAAGTTCAAGTATCTCGGGGTCTTTGTCACGACTGAGGGTAGAGTGGAGCGTGAGATGGATTGGTGGTTTGGTGCATGCACTGCACCAGACTGTCGTGGTGAAGAGGGAGCTGAGCCGGAAGGTGAAGCTTTTGATTTACTGGTCCATCTACGTTCCAACCCTCACCTATGGTCACAAGCTCTGGGTAGTGACTGAAAGTATGAGACTGTGGATACAAGCAGCCGAAATGAGTTTCCTCCGAGGGGTGTGTGGGCTTAACCTGAGAGATAGGGTGAGGAGCTCAGAGGATGTTTTGAAAGGAGTCAGTTGAGATGGTTCAGGCATCTGATCAGGATCCTCCTGGGTGCCTCCTGTTAGAGGTGTTCCAGGCACGTCCCACTGGTAGGAGGCCCAGAACACGCTGGAGGGATTACATATCTCATCTGGCCTGGGAACACCTCGGGATCCTCCAGGATGAGCTGGAAAGCATCGCTGGGGAGAGGGATGTCTGGACTGCTTTGCTGGGCCTGCTGCTCCTGGGACGCGGCCCCGGATAAGCAGATGAATATGGATGGATGGCATTTCTTGTCCGTGGTTCTGGCTCACGTCATGCTTGGACAGAAGCTGTTCGTGTTGGGCCTGATTTTTTTGGGCCCAATCAGAGCTCTAGGAGGCGGTGGGAGTGAGATAGAAACAGAGCTGTGAATGAATGAAACACAAAGAAAGTCTTTCTGATTTAACTCATGCTGAGCTCCATGTTACTGAGAGTGATTTTGTCTGGATTAAAGACACTTATAATGACAAATGTGACCTGTGATCATTACAAGTTGAAATCCGCTGTTTTTCTCAGGACTTTGTTGACTTACAGTTCGAACTGAATTAGAGAGATGTTTGTTTCACCCAAAGTTACCTGAAAAATAATCAGATTAGAGATAAAGTGGGAGAAAATATGTGATTATCAAAATGCAGCACTCCCTAAAATTGGAAGTGTGTGTGTGTGTGTGTGTGTGTGTGTGTGTGTGTGTGTGTGTGTGTGTGTGTGTGTGTGTATGAGATGGAGATGTGGAACACTAACCTTGGACAAGGTTGTTCAGGTCTGGAGCGCTCAGTGGGAACACAAGCCTTCCGGGTGTGTACAGTCCTCTCATGGGAGACACACACACACACACACACACACACACACACACACACACACACACACAAATGCTTTTGCAAGCCTTCCCGAAACATCATTGTTAAATGGTGTAATAGGGGCGACCATTAAAGTTGTGTTCAATGAAGTTAAGCCCTGTTAAACAAGCCTCCCTTTTCAGCGTTGAAGATGGAGGGCATATGTTTCTGATTACATCGGAGCAGGGAAACACAATAGCCCTCTTCAACCGGGTTCTTGATCCTGTTCACTTGGATTCGGCCTGACACTTTGCCACAATTCCCGGCCACAAACAGCGACAAGGAAACCCGAAACCCGTAAACAATCCATGTTTCTGCTTTACTACAGATTTCTGGGCTTGAGAAGGCGAACCGCAGAGTTCACTACAACGTAATCTGATTATGGGCTCTGTGGGCCAAAGGCCGGGCGGGGACGGCCGTGGCAATGGGCCAATGGAACTGCATTATGGAATAATATGGAGAGTCCGTTTCCATAATGTCCATTTTGAGAGGAAAAGTACTTTAGGTTAATCTAAAACTGTTCATCCAAACGGTGTCAAACTTTGTGATTGACAGCGTTGATTCGACTGTTCTGACCTTTATGTTCTTTATTCTGTTTCATTTCTGGTTCCTAACTGTTCAAACATGAAGGAAGTTGATTCAGCTGAGCGACTGCTGTGGCCAAGAAAGAAACAAAAGACACGATTGTTGAACTTTGTGATGCATTACACCTTCTTCAGATGTTTCTATTGGATCACTGCTCCAGCAGGTTTTCTTGTTTTGTGGCAGAGATCAGTTGTTGTTGTCACACCTAGTGATTGAAGGAGAAAGTCCTCCCTATGCCATGTTCTCACTGCACGCAGAAGAACCTTGATATGTCCTGTCTGTATGTGTGTTTGTGTGTGTGTTTGTGTGTGTCCGCCCCTCTCTGTCAACTGACAAATATGTGGAAGCATGGGATGCATATTCTATCATTTATCATAATCACATTATTTATATCATATCTAATATAGTCTTTATATTGATCATATTAGATTATCAACATTTTCCTGCCAGATTCTCTCGCGGGAAAAAATAGACCAGACACCGAAACTATCACTGCAGATCGTGAGCCAGCTCTGGAGTTCAGGGCCACAGCACATCCGTTGCTTAAACATGGGCCTGTAAGGAAGTGGGCGCACTCCACAGAAAATCTGCACGCTTCACAGTGCTTCCACGTCCAGGGTCAATCCGGACAAGAACATGACCGACGACAGCATCGGACTTTCTAGCAAATGCCCCAAAAAAAGTGGCAGTAGAATCAGGACTTTATCCTGATAAAATGAGGAAATACTGTGACGCTGTTGCTGAGCCACAACTTCTGTGCAGGAACGAGTATGAGGTGGATGCATGGGTCAACAAAACATCTATCCACCATCAGTCTTTAACACGGCAGACTGCTGATCGTTTCCTGTTTCCTACCTACAGTCAGCGTTACTTTCCTCTGAAAGAAAGTGAAAAGTGAATTTATTTCAACTTAATGTTTCTCTGACCTGAACTGTTCCACATTTTGGGTGATGCACTTATTTGCTTCAAGTTAAATGAGAATATTGATACCACTCTGTAAGCAGCCCGTTCTCATTCCCAGGTCGTCAAATACTAACACTTTAGCCCCATTTCCACTAAGCAGTCCTATGAGGTTCAGTACATTTTTTTCTGTTTCCACAGTGAAAAGTTGTGGATGGTACCAATAGAAGTGTTCCTTAGCGTCCCCATGTTTGGTCCCCCCTCTGTTGGGGTACCTAGCACACAGATCTGGTACTAAAAGGTGGAGCGATACACCAGGTGCAGGTCCATCTGGGTGATGAGGAAATACAGCAAGTGCTGGACAAAGAGTGACAACAACCCCGCCCACATTTAAGAGGACTGTTTGCAGTCAAAACCCTAAACGGACCAATTTCTAGGTACCATGTCTGAAGGGTTACTTTTGGTTGCAAAGGTACTGTACTGAAAGGGCTTTTGTCACGGCCCTTGGCGTGTGATACAGACGCTGAAGGCACCCTTTGGCGTCTCTATGAGAGGCACAGGGCTTTAAAGAAATTCCTGTGTAAACCCATCCGCTGCAGTAGTTGACGCTAACAGAAACTGAGGTATGATGAAGAGCAAGAAAGTCCAAATGGGGTGGAAGGGAGGGGAGATGGATGGGTCAAATGCAAACACTGACTTTCATCCAGGGGGACAGAGATGTTGTCCCATGTGAAACCAAAAGTTTGTGTCCTGGGTCTTTTACAGGGGGTCCTCAAAGTTACTGCCGCCAAATTACCTCTTGATAATTTAAAGGCGTTTATTTTTTACAAAAATTTAAATGTGTCTGAAAAATACACATCATCATAAATCCAGCATATTATTAGTGAAGAAAAATTGGCCTCGTTCACTGAAGTGTTCAAGCTTGATTCAGTAAGAATTCGGGTGGAGGTTCACCTAGTGCACCAAATGTACTAGGACCACCACTGACCTGAAGGCCTTGTTGGATAGAGATCATGACAGGAAGACAGTGTTTCTGTAAGTTTGTTAAAAGGCCCAGATGACTTTTGTGCCATACATTATCATTTTATTAGAAGGATGTATTTGATAAGATCTAAAAAAAACTGAGCTCATTATTGATTAAGGAGACAAAATCTGTCTTTCAGAGGGTTTTCTTGTGTGTGCATAGGATCTTTACAACAACAAGTACGTAACTGTTGAGTGAGAACTAAGAAAAATGTCAAACTGAAGATATGAGGTTTTTCCCTGCAAGAGCAGTAATATTATCCCCAACAAGAGTCTCCCTTCCAAGCCATTGTGTTCCTCCTTAAACAATCCCATTCCGTGATAGGAGGAAAAAACATAGCAGAAAGCATACCGTGAAGTCAATTTCCCAATTATGTTTCATTTCCTGTCGAGCCAGCGCACTTTTACACCGTCATAAATCATAGGAAATATCAGTCACCATAAATCATACATGGAGATTTAAATCAGCTGTTTGTATAATCCAGTGCCTGTATCTCAGATGGGATAATGTGTGGAAATGTGTGATAATTAAAGCCAGGCGCTCTCTCTGTGGGGAATACTCTTTCCCAATGTGCATTTAACAACACTCTACTCAGTACCTCCTTCATGTTGTTACAGTTCTGCTCACAGAGCTGCAGTAGCGCTGACAAACAGTTTGACGTGACAGTGACTTCAGTTTCTCTGTGACCAGAACTTCAGAAGCTCTTTGAAGATTGTTGAAACATGCCAATGATGTTTTTTTACTTTTATCTTAAAACTAAATACAGACAAATGCTTAGAAAATGAAAACCATGATGATCCTTAAGATATCTGCAGAGCGAGATACTTTAACTTTCTTATGGCAGCACGACATTTCTAGTCATATGAGCAGCATGGCTCTTTGGATGGCGATCCAGTCTGTCGGTCACTTTGGTCCACGCTGAAATATCTAAACAAAATGAAATGTATGCTCCCCTAACATTACATTGTGATAACTTTCGTGATCCTTTGACTTTTCATATAGTGCCAAAATCTGGTCAGATTTTGAGCTGAGCTAATGTTCTTGGCTATTTGTCGAACACACACAATAACCGCGCTAACTGTTAGCATTGCATTGCTAACCAGTTATTCTCAGATTTAACAACAGAGTCGAGCCATTTGGGTCAGAGTCCTGCACCAGATCAGGTGGCCAATGGGTAACCCACAAAAAGCTGTGTAACGGGTAAAGATATGTATGTATATACAATTCCAGGTAGGTGCACAGGTAAAAATAAACTCTACATGGGTGGGCAGCAGGTGAGAACAAAAACATTTTTTTATTTTTCAGAATAAACCAAAGTAAAAAGATTTACAGTATATGTGTAATATTCTGACATCTAAATCTCTATTATCAAGCTGCAGTTCCTTTTATTTTGAAAGTCAACGATACAAGTGTAACCTTTGACCCCGTGGTCACATTGGTCACCGACATGGAGGACTCCAGCCATGAAACTTTGCAGCCTGAGGATGAGGTGGCAGCCTACATGGAGTTCAGATCCTTTGGAGGTTTGATGGTGGTGGAAGGAGCATGCTAAAATGTTTCCTAACCTGGCAGTGATTGAATGTTTTCACCATCCAGTCAAAGAGACGTCTCCTCCGCTGGATTTGGAATTCAACAGCAGAGAGCCCAGCTTAATGTGAGGGACTGGAGCCTGTTAGTGTTTAATCACGGGTGTGGGCGGGTGCAGCTTTGACTCAGATGTAATGAAGGTGTAGCCGTCTTGCTACCCCTGTGAGCTCCCCAGCACAGATTCAGCACTCCATCTGAATGCAGTACTTTTATTTACTGTTGCCCAGCACACAACAACAAAATCAGTCAACAACATGCGTCTGTGGCTGCTCGGTTCCTCCAGCACGTCTCCCAGTCCACTCAGTCTTAAACCAAAACTCAGCCAGTGTCCTTCTCCCTGGTCTGGGCCGCAGTCATCCGAGGGCCAGCACAACACTGCATGGAAAAGGGAGCGATGTAATCAGAGCAAACCAGCAGCAGCTGTGTCAATCAGCTCACCTGGTACTACTCTCATGCCAGCAAGCATCTGGTGGGCAGCCCTTAGACCATCAGCCCTGAATAATTAACATGGAGCTGCTGCCCTGTGAGCCTACCACCCGCAGGGGCAGGAATCAGGATCAGGTGCTTTGTGTGCTGACCCCTGGTGTTGCAGACTGGCTCTGGGGACCTGACTTATTGGATAGTCAAAGAGAGAGACAAGAGAGGGCGACGACATGCAGCAGAGGGCCTGAGTCACACTTGAACCCAGGACACTGCAGTGAGGACTTAATGGTGTACAGTCTACCCAGTCAGCTACCAGGGTGTCCCAGAAAATATTTTCTTTTAAACACACTGAGAGATGCATTATGTTTCTGGACATTCATCCCAGGGGTCGGCCTTGAATTTTTAAAGTGGGTCTCAGGCTGAGAAAAAAACAACACTGTGAATACTTCTTATCTGTAACTGGCATTTGTTGAATGCGGCTAAATTTGGGTCTGTCAAGTTGGAGTGAATGGGTTCCTTCCTGAGAAGAATGAGCTGATTGTTAACCAGCACACACATCAAAAGTGCTATAAATCACCGCCTTTTAACAAACATATTTCATTTAATTCAAAATATAAATCTGAGGTTTTACATCTCTGGAAGTGATAACAAAAACTGCTGCAGCACTATGACTTAAAATATAGTTTTTATTATGTATTAATCAGAATAAAATGGGGCTCTGCTGCTGCTGGAGGACACTTTCCCTCCTGGACAGTGTCAACAAGTGCTTTCCAAACTCAACTTGTGTGCTGAGGACAAATGAGCTGCTCTGGGATTAAAACAGAAAGTGAACAGTGCTGATATTCCCAAGCTCCTGTCTTCAAAGTCTGTCTTAATACATCTATCCAGACGCTAAGTGTAACATTTCCTCACAGGCTCTGCAGTTTGTAATTTTTAATCCAAGTTTCCTGGTTTGGAGAGAGCAGCAAAATTCTTTAAAGCAGTTAAAGTCCAGTCCTGCTCAGCCTCTCCCCACCTTCGCCTTGTCAGTTCAGGTTTTCAGAGAGGGGGTAATACCACTGGCATGCCTCAGCTTTGATTAAAGGAAATGCTTACATCACTCCGTCTCCAAGAGAAACAAGCCATTCGCTCGGCGCAGATGGCTCCATCCAATGGTTGAGAAGCTTTACAAGGGGCAGGCAGACAGGTGCGCTCGCTGCCGGCTGAATGAAACACAGACAGAGGAGTGTTGCTGCTTTTTTGTTACATAGCAACAGTAAAGCTGTAGTTGTCTGTACAGGTTGTGTCTGAAGGGTCATGACTTTAGGGTTCTGATGGTATGTTTCGAACTGATTGCGTCCAGGGCTAAATTAAATTTACTGTTTGGTTTCTGGGCTGTAAAAGGTTGAAATAAAGCTTAACAAAGGAGCAGTCTCCTACCTGAAGTCCAGTTTAGGGGGATATGTTGGCAGAAAACATAACTATGTTTTCTTTAGTGCATAATGACCTTCAAAAACAGGAATCATTGTGTTTTTGTTACCATATAAGGAGTCGTCTATATCTACATAGGGAGCAGGTTCTCTTCAATGGAGATCCCCATGTTGCACCACCATGTATCTACAGTAGCCCAGAACAGACGAACCAAACACTGGCTCTAAATACAACCCGGTCTCATTACATTACAAATCACTGTTGAATATCAGAGCTTGGTCAGTGACTTCCGGCATCAGACTCCGACGAAAAAAGCCATCCTTTCACGTCAGTATGATGCCCAGCCAATCGCTGTTATTGTGTAACAACACCCATCAGGGGGAAACACAGTGGGACAACAAAGTAGGGCCATTTTTGTTTCCCGTCAGCCACCGTAGTCAGCAGCCCCTCAGCGACAAAAGAAGGAGAAAAACAATTATTTTTTTAACACTGGTTTTAGAGAAGAAGCCTCTGCGAATAATTCGGCTTCAGGAAGAAACCTCCTGAACGTCTGGATCTTTATCTTCATCATATCATAGAAAAAATGTGTGCACAGATTAGCAGGTGCTAGGCTAATGGCCCATCTCCGACATACCAAACAAGCCTGCTCTCATTCCGAAGTTGTCAAATACCACCACTTTGTCACTGATTTCTGTGTCAGACACCTGACGCAAAATGCAACCTTTCACCGCTGTATGATATACCTCCAGGTGCACCTTCAGGTGCCACGCAGTGTTATGATACACCCCAGGACAGCATCAGGTTGAAACACTGCCGGTAACAAATGTGCTCTAAGGAGCTGGAAATTCACTATAGGGCGGGCAGTAGAGGTGGTGGATGGGTCCAACAAATCCCGGGTTTTAACCTGGGAGCCCTGTGCTCGCTTCCCAGATGAGTGTAGAGCCAAACCATGATGCTTTTTTCTAAACCTAACCATGTGCTTTAGTGAACGTCAAGAGCAGACACAGGAGGATAGCAAGCACATAATATGTGTACGTGAAAGGCCACTGACAAAGCCACGACATGTGACGACTTGGGATGAGAATGTGGCCAAACAGCATTAAAGAAACACTGATTTTTAATATGAAATGGCTTTATTTAGTATTCTTACCAGTTTATATCAGCCAGTCTGCTTGTTTTGAAAAGGAAGGGACCTCTGCAGATAATTCGGCTCCGGGTAAAAACCTCCTAAACACTGAAGGAATTCTAACTGGGAGAAGTTTCAGCTGGTTGCACTCTGCAATCCTCACGGCTTGGTCCCACAGGCTGCTAAATCTTACACACTGGACCTTTAAAGCGGCGCATAATGTTATGTAAAAATCATACACACATATATCTGAATCATATTTACAGTGTAGTTCTGTGTTACAGCTGTATGTGTTCTGCTGCTCCTTTTCCCTCTGTTATAGATCTGCCCAGGTGTGCTGCGTTACCTAACGACGTGCACTGCACCTGGCCTGGGGTGGAGGTGTTTAAGAGCTTCTGTGCCAGCAGCAGAGGAGGGAGGCCTGTGGTGAGGGGGCAGCTGGTCATGCTGCCTCTAAGCCTGGGATTCTATTGTCGTTTGCTTATTTTTTTGTTGAAAAACCCCATGGATTTGATTGTTTCAAAGGTGTCCTATATGGTTATTTTGGGTCACTTTGTCCTCCTTTTGAATTGAGCTTCATGGACATCAGTTCTGTAAATAAAAAGCTTTGAACTGCTGCATCATGCATCTTTATTTTCATCTGAGACATAGGGATAGTTTAAGCATCTCTGTGACACTGGTGTGGTTACTGAGAGTTTAGGCAGCAACAGGAAATACCTGGCACATTTATTCATTTATTTTACTGGGAGAAGGGACTCTGACATTGCTGAAATATAACTAAATATGTTTTTTTGTAAAAGAAATAAACTGTAAAATAATACAGACAGTTGGTTTCTTGTTTTTTTTGTCACTAAAAGAAATCCATGTTTGTTGTAATTGTCAGGTTTAAGGTGCAGACAAGATGAAATCAACGCAAACTCGTTACCCATGAAATTCAGGAAACTGTGTAATAATGTCGGTAAAAAAATAAAATATAATTTCTGCACATCTGCACATCACATATTGTGTGCTGGATCATGTTTTGTTGTTTTTTCTATCTCTTGTTGAGGTGCTACAGCTGCACTGACTGCACAATCTCTGAACCCAATATTACGGGGTTCCGGTGTAGCCAGCAGAAACTCAGATAACAGATATCGAGGCCAAGGCTTCCTCTTTATTGTTTACAGTCTGAGAATGAAGTTGGTGTTGAGATACGAGTTATACTTTAGGTCCAGACAACATCTCAGCTAATCTCTACAGACAGTTATCTGCATACAAATGCAGATTCACTTAAAGAAAAGCTAGTATAAAGCTAAACTGTCGTCAGATGACAGCTGATGGGCTCACTCCACCTCTTTTGCTCTCTACATGGATCGTTTGCCTGCACGTAACCAAAGCCTGCTCAAACACGATCGGTCAATACCACTCGGACTACAAACAGAAGGCTGAACACTTTAGATACCAAAATCTTTCCCCATTGCTACAGAATCTGCAGGCTGCTTCAATGATCTATTTTTGCTCTATTTTGAACATATTTTCAAAGTTTTAACTGGAATTCTACTTTTTTTTCTATGGACCTTTGCATTAATTTTACTCAAAATCTGACCAGATTTAGTCCTATCTATGTCTCATTTCTTTTGCTTATTTGTTGGTCTTAATTTCTGTTAGAGCTTTCTGGCTCCAAGGCATGTCACTCAATCAGTTACATGCTTAATAAACCAGACACTCAATAGCTCCTGCACATATGACCTCATACATTGGTGCACTGTTCAGATGGAGGGCAGGAAACTGGAGGCAAAGACTACAAACACCGCACAGGTGCCTGTGATTTACGATGTTTACGACTTCTCCAATCGATAAAACTGGGAAGAAAACAATGGAAACTTTAGGTCCCAAAAATAGTAGGACGCATCCAGCCAACATTTGCACGTAGGGCCCATGTGGGTAGTAAATGGGCTAACAAAATGGGCCCAGTATGGGATTGTCCACAGGTTCCATATGTGCCCCATGCCAATTGTCCATGAGTGGGTTTACCTAAATGGTCCCCACATTGGTTATTCTAGGGCTACCTGGGTACCAAGTGAGTATGGGCCCGAAATGGACACCTTTGTGGGGCCCACTTAGGGTAAACCTAGTCATAGGCAATTGGCATGGGGCAAACATGGAACCTGTGTACAATCCAATATAAGGCCCATTTTTTAGCCCATTTATTACCCACATGGGCCTTACATACAAACGTTTGCTGGGTAAAGGGGAGAAGTTAAAAAACAAACAAAAAAACTCACAGAGAAACAGCAGCAGATGAGGACCAAAAAACTCAGTCTTCAGTGTGAAGGAGCGGAGTCAAGTAATGTCAAACTCAAATGTTAATGTGTTGTGTTAAACATGTCTCAAGTTGGATGCAATTTACAAAGTGTTTCTCCTTATTTTTGTAGCCACAACCCAGATTTTTAACGGCGTGTCACGAGACACAGTAGGTAGAAAACAGTAGCAAAAGTTAGCTAACGTTAGCCAGTGACATTAGCCTGACAGCAGTGTATCCATGTACAGAGTTGAAATATAAAATACTCAAGCCTGTTTAATCACCCGGCCAAGAACAAGACAGCAGTCATTTCAGATGAAGACCAAACTGCACACAAAGTAATTATAGCACACTAGACTCTTGTGCTTTCATCTGTTTGACGTGTATTGTTATTTATTTTCCAATAATTTTATGCTTTAAGACTTTCACCTTTTATTATTATTATAGAACAGCTGGAGAGTGACGCAGCAAAGGGCAGCAGATTGGAGCCGCCACTAGGAACTCATCCGACACATTCTGACTCTGACCTCGTCACATATTGACGTTTTGGTCATGGACTTTCCATGTCCATGTATGACGTGCAAGGTACCCTGCTGTTGATGTTCTGGGACACCATGTCTAGTTCTCTTCTTTTAAGATACATTTCCGTTTTCACTGGAAATTTAACATTAACATACAGTCCCTTTCAAAGTAAACGCACCATGTCGGTACAACACCACAAATTGACTTTTTTTTCCCTTTCAACAAACACACACGGTTAGGTTTAGGCAACAAAAGCACGTGGTCTGGCTTTAGAATCTTACAGGACACGAACACCGCTCTCTTGGGTGAAAGTCTGTGTTTCTTGGACAGTCGGCGACCCTCCCGTCTGCCTTAACTTTCGTCCTTGTCCTGCCGCTGTTCCCCGCCACCACCAGGCACCTTTAAACTATAATGGCAGGAGGTTTGTAACAACAGTCGTGTCCACACCATGTAAATCAGTCAAGTTGTGGGAAAAAACACGTTTCTTCATTCTGTATGGAGCACATCCAACATGAGTTCCAATATTTTGATGATACCTGCTGCCTGCAAGTTCATCCAACCCTTATATATAGTCACCTTTCTCCATTTCCAATTTGTGCAGTATATAGATTCATCACTTCCTGCCCTCCATCTGAATTATACATGTCTTGATCGTCACGTGATTGCAAACAAGCTATTGAAGACTCAACCACTTCTTCTGATCAGTGGAAGACCAAATTAATCCACATGCCTAAAAACAACTTTGATATTAACATGCATGAGGAATGCAAATGAAAACACTGTATTTTGGAAGATAATTACATGTAAATAGACCGTGGACAAGAGAAACATGCTGCAGGAGTGGTTTGAGAAGTTTCTACACTTTGAGGGGCATTCAAGCTGATAGAGCCCGGTCTCACTCCGAAGTCGCTGAAATCCAGCACTTGGGCAGTGACTTGTGCCATCAGAAACCAACAAAAAAGGCGTCCTTTAACATGGGCATGATACGCAGCTTGTTGCTCTTATAGTTTAACGGTGCTCAGTGACGTCAGGGGGACATGCGGTGGGACAAGGAAAGTCCGATCGGGGCAGGTGGGAGATGCGGTGGATGGGTCCAACAAACACCAACTTTAACCCGAGAGTGGTGTTCGCATCCCGTAAGATTCTAAAACCCTATTTTTTTTTCTAAACCTAACCACGTGTTTTTGTTGCCTAAACCCAACCATGTGCGTTTGTTGTTGAAGGAAAAAACTACGTCGCTCGTGGTGTTGTACTGACGTAGTGCATTCATTTTGAAAGAGGCTGTAGGTAAACGTTAAATTTCTTGTGAAAACAGAAGTGTATCTTGAAAGAAGACAATTCATGTAACACGTAGAACTTAACATGTTCCAGAGCTTTAACAGCCAACGCACCCAGGGTACCTACGTTATGTGGACGTGGAAAATCCATGACCAAACATTGATATGTGATGAGGTCGGAGTTAGAATGTGTTGGCTGATCACAGATGACCAACGGGCTCCCGTAGGATTAAAACTACAAAGTTTTCCTCTATCTGAACTGTACATGTATATCCGCTCATTTATCAGGAAGCCACCCTGATCACAGAGGACCCTTCTCATCCCGTCCACCACTCCCTCCAGGTACTGGCCTGGAAAAACATCTACAAGAAATCCTTCATTCCTTCTGAAATAACCACCCTGAACAATCTCAAATAGACACTGACACTTTAATCTGCTTTTATCAGTCCCCTTTTATAACTAAAATGTGTTTTAAATGTGAAGCATGTGTATTGTTGAGCCTTTAAAAGGAGAATATCTATCTATCTATCTAAGGTTTGAGCTTACAGGGAATGGGTGTGTCCTGGGCACGGATCATATTAACTGACATGTACAAAACATGATAAAGTTAAATCCAGGTATCTGGATGCAAGTTGAAAAAGAAATGTGTTTTTAATACCTGCTCTCATAACTCATAACTCATTTTCATCACCTAACTTCATGTAACGTTCGACCCAACTTGCAGTAGTTTGTGAAGCCGACCACAAAACCACTTTCAAACAGCCATCTTCGGGGTTAAATTGTGATTTGGCATCTGAAAATCTTCTGAATTCCTTTGATAGTTTAGTCTGCAGAGTCTGGGGGGGCAGAGGTTCAGACTGATAGGAGTTTGGAGCTCGGTCAATCAGACATTTTTTATTGAAGAGTAGTTTATGCAACTTTCCCACACTTGGAGCAGGTCAGATTAGTACTTCATCACTGGCCTGTATTTATACATCAGAAATTCTTTACATGCTTCATGAAAAGGTCCTGGATAAGGCACACAAATTACTCTTCATTGTACATCTGAAAGGGCCAAGGCACAAAGGCAGATAAGTGCTGGAAAAAAGGGCATTTTTGAGTATAATTCACTAATGTTTCAATAGCATTTCTGTTACACGCAAACTTTTTACACCAATCAGATACAAATCTGGAGAGAGAAACAAAAGCAGTAAAAATCAGTTTGAGTCTAACATGAGATCAGAACTTTAATCCAGAAGCGTCTCTGGCTTTTTTTGGCTTCTCTAAGATGCATCTTGCTCATCGCTACCAAAGTCAACACAAGTGTTAGAGTGGGTGTTAAAGAGCATCCCCATCGTGAGTTTATCTGTCTCTGTTTAGTCTTTAACAGTGTCTAACAGTCTTTGGTATGCAGTCTGATAGTCCACTTGAGTGTGAAGATTAATGTCTGTTGCATAGCAGTGAGTTCGGTCACAGTCAGATGAAGAGCTAAGAGCTGTTTTTGCTCAGTATCGTTCTGTCTTCCCTCAAAGTGAAGGGCAGGAAATGTCTTTCTTTCTCTGTCCCGCTCTTTGTCTCGCCTTTCTTTGCTACCTGCAACCACACGACTCCACCACCATGTCCTCGTACTGCTTGTAGACGACGTTATTGGCTGAGTCAATGTAGAGTATGCTGATTGGGCTGAGTCGTGTCGGGACGCAGCAGGTGGGCGGTGTCGACTCTGGGTCCATGGAGTTCATCAGGGTCTGTATGATTGCGTGGTTGGTCGGCTCGAGGTGCGAGCGGATGGGGAAGTCGCAGACACCGTCACAGTGAAAGGCCTCGTATTCCAGCGGCGCGATGATCCAGTCGTCCCAGCCCATCTCTTTAAAGTTAACATGGAGTCGTCTCCGATGACAGCGTGGCCTCGTCTGCGTCTTCACCACCTGATGTTGGGGGAGGGTCTGTGGCGGCGGCTGCTGCTGCATTGGTTTTTTAGCCCCCCTTGCAGCAGGAGCTCGGCGCATTCGTCGCTGGGTGAACAAGTATTCGTAGACGGTTTTATTGTCGTGGCCTGACCGCGCTTTGATCTCATTGTAGAAAAGGTCCCGCTTCTTGCTTTTGCCAAACGCCAAGAAGAACGCCTTTTCCTTTGTTGGTCCTGCCGGGTCGGGCGAACCCCAGAGTGCGCAGATCCATGGGGCGACCGCCTCTGTGCTCCAGAGCCTCCAATTCAAAGCACAGCTGCTGGGAGTGCTGGTTCTGCTGGTTTTTGGAGCCCCTGAAGACTTTCCACACATCAAACACCTCCCATTTGCTGCTGAATCCGCCTCCGCTGAGCAGATCCTCCATTGTCTTCGTCTGGAGCAGGACAGCCTGTTGTTTACCTGAAGCGCAGGTGTACAGCTTCAGGCACGGGGACGAGTTTCCTCCACCCCCTCCGTCAGTGGCTGTGGATCCCATCGAGGCCCTGCGGGGGTCAGACAGGCGCTTCCTCAGGATGCGTAGTTCGGCCCCCAGGAGCCCGTCTCGTTCCAGAGAGCTGACGTTGAAGTGATACCTCTGCCGTCTCAGCTGGGGCCCACGCTCATCTGCGAAGGAGGACAGAGACACAAAGACACAGAAATATCAGCTCCAACTGACAGAGAAGCAAATACACACACAGGAAGTGGACAAATTACTTGTAGACATGTAAACAGTGCAGGTGTAACCGGCCGCAGTGAGAGAAGGGACAACATGTTTAAAGGCACAAACAAATGTAAATACACACACATGCTGCACAGACATACACAAAGGCATGAAAACATCTAAAAACGCTGGATCTGTAAAGATTAGTTAACTGATCATCAGTGTTTGTTTCATTGATCAACAATGAATGATCGAAAGATTCTTTATTTCTTAGCAAATAGACTGTTTTAGTTCCATTAGCTTTGCTTTCCTACCTTTACCATTAAAGGACAAATGAAAAAGGCCCTTATTAGACTTTTAGCTTCTGAATAAAGTTACATAAAACTGTTCAGTGAGACCTCTGAAACCATAACATGTTGAAAAAAATATGTCTACCTTTGAAAATCCCACCACACAGAGCTTGTGTCTGGAGTGACTTTTTGTGACTAACCTCCTGCAGGAGATGAACTGCAAAGGCCTACGATTTAAAGACACAGCGACACTTTGTGGTATATTTAGCATAACTCAACGGTAGAGATAGCTCAGCCAGTTTGAGTTAAGTTCAACACATTTTCCATAAAGATATAGTGAATGTGCTTTACCAAACGTTTGGTGGTTCCAGCTCTTCCGGTGTGATAATTTCAGGCTTGTCTTTGTCCTTTGATAGTAAACGGATTATCTTTTGGTTTTGGACTGTTGGACATTTAAAAAAAGTTTTTTTGGGCTGAGGTAAATGTGGTAGTGAGTTGCAACCCTGATGTGCACACGTGGCACGAGCAGAAAGTGAGAAATTAAAAAAACAGAAAGGGGGCAAGAATAACAAAAATATTTACACATTTCTTTACAGCATGCTAACATCACTTCACACTCACACACACACACACACACACACACACACACACACACACACACCTACACACACACACACACAAAAGCACAAAAACATCAGGAGGAATGGACTGAATGGTGTGGTGTGTAATGTTTTCTTTTGTTGTCAGTGAGGGAAACCAGCGAACCTCCATGTCCAAATGGAATCCAGCAATGAAATCCACATCCACTAAAGTACACACACACACACACACACACACACACACACACACACACACGGCAGCAGCAGCAGCGGTGGCGGCAGCAGCAGATCTCTCCACTCTGCTCACTTCTTCTCACGTCATTCCCCCTCCTTCCTATCCAGGACTTAAGCATGCATTGAAAAGTACATTAGAACCAGACAGGGAGACCACATCGGACTGTAAACAGGCCTGTTATTATGGACCTGCAGCTATTTAACTGCCGATAGACAGTTAACCAGCATCTGCTGTAGAGGAAACAAACCATCGACAACACACACACATCCTGGCACTTCTCTGTGGAAGATCTGATTAAAGCTCAAACTGAGAGGAACTGATTTTACAAACTGTCACGTACTTTTAAAACAAGAAGGCTGAAAGTGTTTGTGCTGCGATAAATCCTTCGTTCATGAAGCTTAAAAATTTAAATTTCCTTTAGCATGAATTTGGCAGACAGCTTTGTCTAAAGTGACGTTCAGGTGAGCTACAGTCCAAACCACAGTAGATCAAGTAGAAGCCTCTGAGAACAGGCGCTGCTACACTCAACTTATTATCCACCTGACACAAGACACACAAGGCTGCAGGTGCATTAAAGGGATAGTTCAGATATTTTGAGGTGGGGTTGTGTGCGGTACTTCTCCATAAACAGCATAATACATACAGTAGTTGACAGTCTGCGTGCACCCACTTTGAGTCCAGAAGCTGGACAATCTCCTGCTGTGGATAGATCAGTCGCAAAATGAGTTTTAGCCACCTAAAAAAATCAATATCAGTTTAAGTGTACGCTGTATTTAGAACATTTTCACTTAACATCGTTAGCGATTTTCAGTGGGAAAATGAAGCCGTTACAACGCTGTCTTCGAAGCCAGACTCCACTGAGAAAAACAGTGATTTAACATTGCTGAACACAGGAGCTGCTGGTCTACTGCTGCCTCGATCACTTCCTTTGTCACCGGTGTATCATACCGCTGGGACAGGTGCCATTGTGAAAGGGTTTGTACGAAGGTGTTATAAACTGACGCTATCTGGCAGTGTGTCACACCACTGCCAAAGGTGGCTTTTGGTGTCAGTGTCTGACGTCGAAATCACTCACAAAGCGGCAGGTATTTGATGACTTTGAAGTGGGTCAGGCCGGAGATCATGTCGGACAGAGACCATCGACCACTGACATTCATTCATTCATTCTTTCTCTGTAATCACTTATCCTGTTAGGCGTCATGGGGGGGCTGGAGCCTATCCCAGCTGACACTGGGTGAGAGGCAGGGTTCACCCTGGACAGGTCACCAGACTATCACAGGGCTGACACATAGAGACAGACAACCATTCACACTCACATTCACACCTACGGACAATTTAGAGTCGCCAGTTAACCTGCATGTCTTTGGACTGTGGGAGGAAGCTGGAGCACCTGGAGGAAACCCACGCTGACACAGGGAGAACATGCAAACTCCGCACAGAAGGACTCCTGCACCCTTGGTTTGAACCAGGAAGCCTCTTGCTGTAAACAGAGTATTATAATTCACATATTTAACTTCAGCACCATGCCGCCGGAAGTTATAAATGTTAATTATAATATTCCGTTTTGTTGAGACTGTTTCAGAGAGGTAGTTTGAGGCTCTGTTAAACTCTGCTGCATTATACAGAGAGGTGTTTCTGTTATTCAGCTCAGTGATATAAACAGGGTGAAGAAAATAACTGAACAAAAACTTTCATTTTTCCAGAATCTGAAAGTGTGAAAATCATCCAACATGTGGCAAAACAGAGGAGAGGTAGAGAGGAAAAGAAAGAAAGAAAGAAAGAAAAGGGGAAGTGAGTTAATGTGAACAAGTGAGGGGGAAGAGATGTGTCAGGCCATCAGTTACACCTTCGCTCACCCCCTCAGCATGCGGAGGAGGTCACCAGCGATTTGCTGAGGACACACTAAACAAATAAAGCCCAAATTAAAAGTACATTAAGTGCTTGAAATGTAAACCTTTAGCAGGGCTAGAAATATTCAACTCTGGTCATTTAAACATTGTTTCAAACAGTTTTACACCGTAAAGATAACATTACACAGGGGGCCGCCCTACTTGTGGCTGCGAGGAGTGTTTATTTACCCTCCTGAGGCCGTAGATCACTGAGAGCAGCAGCGCTGCCAGTGACCAACCAGATGGTTAGAAACACACACAGATACACACTTACAGAAACCAAAATGCAACAGCACTCACATGTAAATATATAAGTATAAATATACACATCTACATACGTGTGCACGGGCCCCTGGAAACCTCGTGTCAAATCAAAGATATTGTTCTCAAATATGAAATATTATTGACTTGATAAAAAGCGATGAAAGAATAAAGTTCAGGGGAAAAGTCCTGAGGAATCATTTAAGAGTTTATCAGTCAAAAACTCAGCTAGTCTTCATCTACATTTTTAAAATTTGCTGAGGGTTGTTGGGTCATCACAACGTTGATGCCACTTTCATGTCTGTGCAGTAAAAATATGAAGCTATAGCTGGTTAGCTTAGCTTAGCAAAAAGACTGGAAACATAGCTAGCCTGATTCCATCCAAAGTTCACCTAAATAAGTAAAACATGATTTGTCCAAAAAATCTGTGCTAAATTTGGTTAAAAGGCGTCTTGAACAGGTCTTAAAAAGTATCAATTGAACAGTCTGATATCTGGACACACACTGACCTGTTAACACATCACATCTCATTTGTTTCACTTATACAAAAAAAAATGCATAAAAATGACAAGATGTAATACAGGTTTGAAATAGTTTGGAACATAATCCCCCCAGCAGAGTGTCCCAGGAAGGAGTCCTAAAACACTTCAATGAGTTATTCTGCGCTCCTATTAATGTCGATGAGACAGAAACATCAAAACACTCTGCAGCAGTATGATATGCACCAGACGAGGGATATTTTTAATGTCACCTGCAATTAATGTGGTATTGTCATTCTTTATATTATACGACTTAGTCCAGTGGTTTCCCAACTGGTGAGTTGCGGTCCAAAAGTGGGTCATGGGTCCACT
The DNA here is from genome assembly GCA_019142605.1 of Cephalopholis sonnerati. Lineage (NCBI taxonomy): Eukaryota > Metazoa > Chordata > Actinopteri > Perciformes > Serranidae > Cephalopholis > Cephalopholis sonnerati. The sequence goes on along the minus strand of JAGQAX010000002.1, from coordinate 2,852,164 downwards.
CTGAATGGACCACAAGTGACTCGCAATGTGTCAAGTTTTTGAAAAACACAATTTTCAAGTGCGGTAAATTTCTGGCACAAACCTTTTATTTTGAAGTACTGTTTCCTGCTGTAGAGTGAGTGACTAATTGACAGAGATAACCAACTAGCTCAACGCAAGTATGATGCTGAACATATTAAACCGTGTGGACCTTGAACTAGTGACTCAGGCTGCTGTCAGCCCTGTGTTGTCTCCTTTGGTCTGAATCAGGGACTCATGTTGTTCCAAAGTTGTATAATTGCCTAGAGTTGGTTGGTGTTCTCACGGCAGCATTTACAAGCGGACCAGATCAAATGCCTTGTGTCAGAAAGCTGCTCTTGATTGGTCAGAATTTCCATGTGGGAAAAATCCAGGAAGTAAAGCAAACGTTGAAGAAGAGTACACTGTCAAGATAAATGTGACACTTTCTAATGTCACAATGGAGGGACAACTACGCAGGTTGATTTTAGCGCTGCTCATCGTGGACTATATTGCTGTCATTGTTCATTTGAGTCAAAGCATACAGTTTGAAAACGAGGCGCAGCTCCAACTAGAAAACAATGTTTTGATGCATTGGATGTGCTGAATGTGCATATTAAGGCAGTACAGGAGGAGGCGCACATTAATAATCCTCCAGGACTGCAACATGCTCATGTTTAACCCAAACAATGTGTCATGTGACTGCAGTTGCTTCAGATCCAGGTCGGAACACGTTCTCACCACAAACCAACCGCACCAGAGTTCCTTTGGAACCGGACTGAGACCACCTCTTCAAGAAGGTCTCAGTCTGGTTGTTTTGGTGTGTTCACACCTGCACAAATGAACCACACTGAGGGGGCAAACAAACTGGAGTTCAACTGAACCGAGCCAAACATGACAGGTGTGAAAACACCCTAAAGAGAAATCTGGACTCATAGCTGGACCAGCAGGGAACCACTGACTTTGACATCACAGGTCGTCCTAAACCAGCCGGGGCGGAGAGGGGAGAGTCAGACAATAGATTAATTTTTTATTTATTTTTTTATGGTGTTTCAATAACAGCAAAATTTGTAAAATATATGGACACATGTGGATGACATGTGGCTGTGTATATATGATTTATTATTAATACTTTGCAAGCAAATTAAATAAAATTTGATCACCCAAAAAAAAAGAGCGATAAAGTACACACAGGGCGGGAGGGGAAGTGGATGTGTCACACAAACTCCAGATGTTCCACTGGGAGCCTGCTGTTTGTTTCCTATATGAAACCAAAAGTCAGTGGAGTTACTTTAATAACAACGTAGTGTGCTAGTATGTGTAGCATACTACACTAGTAACATATGTCACATGATGTATGTCTTGTAACATTACATTACGTTACTCACAAACGTATTTATTTAAAACAGAAAACTGAAATGTATTTTAAGAGGAAACAATGCATGTAAGACCGTGAACATCCAAACTGAAGCAGGAGGGTAGCTAGTGCATCATATTTTGATGTTTAGGTCCACTTACAGAGCGGCAGTATTTGATGAGTTGGGATGAGAGCGTGTCGTTGTGTCGTGTTCTAATGTGTGGACTGACAGTTTCATCAAATATGACAAAAGTTATTTTAATAAAATCACCAACTGTAGCTTTACTTAGTGAGCTTCAGCAACCTGGTCTCACTCCGAAGTCGTCAAAAGACGGCGCTTGGTCAGTAACTTCTGGCGTCAGACATCAACCAAAAAAAAGCTTGCCCTCACATCGGCAAGATTCTCGGGGGGAAATACAGCAGGACAACAACGTAAGTACTTGGCGCAGGTCCAAGTGGGGCGAGCAGGAGGGGTGGTGGATGGGTCCAACAACTGACTTTCACTGGTGGCTGCTGTTCGCTTCCCATACGATTATAAAGCCAAACCCTGTTATTTTTTCCTAAACCCAACCGCGTGCGTTTGTTGTTGAAGGAAAAAAAACGCCAGTTCACGGTGTAGTGCTTTTATTTTGAAAGAGACTGTATGCAAACTGTACATTTCCTGTGAAAACGGAAGTGTATTTTGAAAACAGACAATGCATGTAACAGGCTGAAGTTGACACGGCGTCTCAGCACGTCAACAACCAACACACCCAGGGTACCTTGGACGTCACATGTGGACGTGGAAAGTCCATGAGCAAACACTGATATGTGACGATGTCAGAGTGAGAATACTTTGGCTTTAGAGGATTTTCTTACCAGGCTAGCTGTTTCCCCGTGTTTCCAGTGTTTATGCTGAGCTAAGCAAACTGGTTCCAGCTACATATTTAGTTTACAGATTCGATCTTCTCACATACTCTAGTGACATTCAGATGTGTGATAGCTCACTCAGCTCACAGCAGCTTTGAAGTCAGCTCCAGCACAGTTATAAGTAACAGCGTCATCTCTTTTCATTCCCTGTGTATGTGTGTATATCAGCGGCTGACCCTCCTGACTCCCCTCCAGATGCTCCAGCTCTCTACCTCACGGACTCCCGAACACAGACGTGTCTACATTTAGACAATTTACAGCCCTGTTTCCTGCGCCGCCCTCCTCTAGTAACCTGCAGACTGGTGTTTGACCTCCAGTCCACTCGCTCTGATCTGCCAATCCAGAAATAACACATCATCTCTCCCCTCTGTGTTCCCAGCCTTCATCCTCATTCACAGCCTCTGGTTCCTCTTCCTCAGCACCTCGGCTCTCACCCTGCATCCTGCACCAGCTCCTGTTGTGTCCCTTCTTTTGTCAGTTATTAGGGTGAATAAAATCAGCACCACTCATTCTCCAGATTATATCACTGCCCAAAATCAATGTCATTAGTTGACAGACTGCCTCACAGATGCACACAACTCTGTAGTGCTGCCAAAATAAGTCCTCAAACTGTAACATGGGCTTCCTTTGACGCTGTGGCAGTGAGGTTGGGATGTATGGTTTATGTGTAAAGGACTCAGTAATATTCCAAAGGAGTGGTATTTAAAGATAATTTATGAGAAGCACAGAGGTTTATTTCATCTGCTGTTCCCATTTTTCCTTGTTTAAACAAAGAGAATTAAGATCTATGAGGGGCGGGAAACACCAGAGGTCCCACAGTATCCGATATTATCACAATACTTAAAGGGATAGTTCACTTTTTTGAGGAAGAAGAAGAAGAAGAAGAAGAAATGCTGTGTGGGGTATTTATCCATAGACAGTGTATTATTACAGTACATGTCATTCAGCGCGCCCTCTGTTTGGAGAAGCAGGCTGGAGTCCAACACAGAAGCTAATCAATGTACTGCTGTGGAGGGGTCAGCAACAAAAATGTGTTTTAGCCACCTAAAAAAATATACACCAGTTTAAGTGTTGAGTGTATTGAGAGTACTTTCACTGCCTAAATCTTTCCATCAGACAGCCTGTTCTGACGGGAGAGCTGTTAATGGCTTCAGTTCCCCATGTATGCTCTCGTCAAAGTCACCAGACTCCATTGAGAAAAACAGTCATTTTAACTCACTGAACACGAGAGCTGCTGGTCTGTCGCTGCTTCAATCAGTTAGTCAGTTTGAGTTATTGAGCGACTTTAGTGAATGTGAACTAACCCTTTTAAATGCCAAACTCACACAGTAACACAAACACAATGACTGTTGGAGGCAGCGTTAGACCAGCAGCTCCTGTGTTCAGCAGTGTTAAATTACTGTTTTTCTCAATGGGGTCTGGTTCTGGAGAGAGCCATGTAACAGCTGTCTGACATTAATGTGAAGCAGTGAAAATACTCTCAGTATAGCGTACACTTTAACTGATATTATATTTTTTAGGTTGGACTTTTTTTACGCTGCTAAAACATGTTTTGTTGCTGACCCCTCCGCACCAGTGGAGCGCTTAGTTTTCATATCCGACTCCAGCTAGCTTCTCCAAACTGGGGGTGTGTTGACTGACATGTACTGTGTTTAACATTCAGTCTATGGATAACTAACCCGCACAACCCCACTTAAAAAAAAAACTGAACTATCCCTTTAAGTCATGCTGACTATTGCTTTAATAAATATTGGAATATATTACCTTTTTAATTGCAAATTATTTTTCCAAAGAAAAACTTTGTCAACATCTGTTTTGTCTTATAGGATAAAGTTTCAGTTCATCTCACTCCAGTCTCTTTTATCGCAGCAAAATGCTTCTGGTGGACTGACAAAGCAGGAGATTTAATTATTCAATTACCAAAAGTTAAATATGATTTAAAAAATATCTCTATGTATCGATACAGTATTGCTGCACAAACGTTGTGATGCTGCATCGATTTTTTTTTTCCTCCTGTGACACATTTTGTCACCTCCTCACTCAGAAATAACATCTGTATAAGATGAAGCTGAAAGAGGTGCCTGTTACATGTGGGAATTAAACCTGATTTTAAAGCCACAGACTCATCATAAAACTGAATCACCCGATAAAATGTGTCTGGAAGTGTGTGTGACAAAATGTGTGATCCAAAGAGTCACACAGCATCAGGAAAACTGCTGTCAGAAACAAGCGGAGAAAATGTGTCAGTGACAGAGGCGTGAAGAGAGGGAGAGCCTGGAGGAGAGCGCCTGTGTTTACCTTGTCCTTTATCCACGAAGCTGGTGATGGTGTTGGCCAGACCCGCCTCATGCAGAGCGCTGCTGTTCAGGTCCCCGGTGGAGAGAGACCAGTACAGCGACAGCATGTAGTCGTGAGGAATAACCAGCGGCTGTTTGTGCTGCGCTTCCCGGTCGCTCAGTTTCTGGGTCTTGCTGCTGGCTCCGCGCTGCGCCAGCTGACCCGCGTTCTGCTGCTTTTGCGCACCGGTGGCTCTTTGAGGAGGCCCGGTGCGCGCTGGAGCAGCTGCGCTAGCCCTGGAAGCAACCTTCCCTATTTTTTTCCCCGGTGAGCCGCCTCCTCCGCCTCCGACAGCCGCAGTCCCGACTCCTTTCCCTGCTGCATGCGCGCTAAGAGCCGCGGGAGCGTGCGCTTTACCGTGAGCATCCCCGCCGGGCAGCCAGGGGCGCGCGGCGTCTTTGCGCCCTGAGCTCACTGCTCTGTCCCGCTGTTGCTGCTGCAGCTGCGCACGGTTCACCGGCACGGTCCCGCTGCGCGGTGGCGAAGACGCAGAAGTAGCCGCTGTAAGTTTACTCTTAATTACAGTCGTCTCGCCCTTGATTAACGGCGGGCCCGCGCGGATCCGCGTTATCCTCGCCGGACTCACCGGTGAGGGTTTCCACGTCCCGGTAGTAGTCACCGCTTGCCTGCCCGCGCGCTCCGCTGCCTCTCCAAGCCGGTGGTGGTGGTGCTCGGTCGGTCTGGTCCGGCTGAGTGAACCGAGGACGGGATGCAGGTAAATGAGAGTCCAGCAGCTCAGAAGAAGAGAGAGACGCTTCACAACTTTCATCCTAAAACCCTTTTGCCTTTTGCCAGGCCGTCATTGTAATGAAGCGCAGTGCTGTGAGCAGAGCTAATCGACCTGCTGGATTAAAACAAGAAGAGAAAGCAGTCCTGTCTGGTCCCAGTCTTTCATCCTCTGAGCTCAGTCTGCGCTCTGCCAGAGGTGAAATGAATAAAAAGTGCTGCTCCCGTCTCAAACAGGCTATAGACATATGCAAGGTTGTAAAAGCAAAGATGTGGACTGTAACTGAGTTTTATAAGCTGAAGAAACACATCCTGCAAAGCCTTATTCCCCCATCCGTCATCTGTAAGAACCATAGTGCTGCAGAGATCCTGTCTGTGTTCAAAGAGCAGAAATCCCAGGAAAGGCTGAGGAGAAGTGGACTTGCATAAAACCCTCCACGGCACGATTCTGCTGGATATCTTGTAAGAAACTTCTTTAAATCCCACTTTTTTTTCCACGAGAGGCAAGAATGGCGTAATGCCGCTGCCTCCGTTTTTTTTTTCTCTTTCCCTTCAAAGTTTGAACTCCGTCCAGTGAAAATATTTCACTCACACACCAACCTGCAGGTGCTCGAAAAAATCCTCCAACAAACCTGAGCGCAGGAATTGGAAACGGAATTCCAGAAAGCTGTTTTAATTACCCCGTGATGTCATGCTGTCCAAACTCATTTAACAGCAATATTTCTTCTCAAATCTTCCTCCCCTCTTTCCACCAATGACTCACTCGAGCTGTAACACAAAATGGCACAAACCGTGCCCCCGCACCCCCGCGACAAAAAGGAGACAGAAAAACTTTGCATTATGTCACTTGCAGTGAGTTTTTCTAGGTTTCCCCCTTTGTCCAGACAAAAGGGTCAGGTGATGTCACACACACACACACACACACACACACACACACACACACACACACACACACACACAGGTGTTGGAAGATGCCTTCTTACTTGAGTAAAAGAAATAATACCACTCTTTAAAAATACTTCACTACAGGTACACAGCATGTTTTGCCAGGGGTGTTCGTAGGATTTAAGGACACTGGGGGCCCAGCCCGGTCCTCTGTGGGGGGGGGGTCCAGAGGGATCGTCCTCCTAGGGGTGTGCTGTATCATTTCCTTCATGATGATACCAGTATAATTTTCAATATCATATGAAAAATTCCTATTGTGATTCTTGCAATATTTTTGACTTGTTAACATGACATCACACTGAACTACTCACACTCCTCCTCATCTCAGAGGAAATCACTGCACTTCTTACTCCACTGCATTTATCTGACAGCTTTAGTTACTTTGAAAACTCAGATTACTATTACAAAAATAATTCATTCATTCATTTTCCGCTTATCCTCTTTAAGGTTGCAGGGGGGTGGAGCCTATCCCAGCTGACACTGGGTGAGAGGCGGGGTTCACCCTGGACAGGTCACCAGACTACCACAGGGCTGACACATAGAGACAGACAACCATTCACACTCACATTCACAGTCACAGTCACTAATTAACCTGCATGTCTTTGGACTGTGGGAGGAAGCTGGAGCACCCAGAGAGAACCCATGCTGACACGGGAAGAACATGGGGCTTGAACCCCCCACCCTGTGTTCAAACCAGGAAGCCTCTTGCTGTGAGGCGACGGTGCTAACCACTGCACCACCCTGCGGTTCATAAAAACACAGAGCTAAAGATTAATATGTGAAAATAAGTATTCTCCATGGTGGCCTGATAATCAGACTACTATTTCATTTACCACGATGATGTATAATTATTAGGTCTGTCAAAATAATGTCTTAATTTCAATTAAGTGATCACAGAAAAAAATAACATGTTAAAAAATATGAGCTGATTTATGGTGTTCCATGGTGCCCTTTGACCTGGTGTGTCATTGAAGGCCTCAGTGTCTTTGTCACATGATGGAGGCAGACGACGCTGCTCGGTCCTGTGAATGAAACATTTACATTTATGAAAATGCACAGATGGATCTGTTGATAGGAGCGCTGCTCTCTACAGGTTCTGCAGGAAGGAATTTTCATACCATCAGAGTACTTCTACCTGTGACTGACCAACTAACTCCCTCACAGAATGGACTACAGACCGGTTTGGGTGGAAGAGGACAGGGGGATAATTGTGTCCAAAATCCAGCAGCTTTACTACGACACATCTGACAACATTCATTTAAATTGAAATTTTTTAAACACTTTCACAGCAAAAATTGATGTATGATTTTTTTCTAATCACTTGACAGCCCTAATGATTATAGATGAAACTACCCAGCAGTATGTGATAACTGCCGGGCTCGCTATCTCACCGGTGATCACACAAACTGTGCTGCTTGAGTGAAACAGAGGAACTAAACAAGGTTATTGATCAACAACATCACATTACTTTACAGGGCTTTAAAGCACAAACAAAATGACACATTATTAGATTCCCCTTAAACACCCCTTACAGGCACAAAATGGTTCAGTCCACCCCTGCACTAAGATCAGGGGCGTAGCACCAAATTCTGGGTCCCATGCATGAGCAGTGTCTGTGGGCCCCCTGCCCCTCCTCCCGGAGACCATGTTTCTCTCATTTATGCTTTTCTTTTTAAACAAAGTCGTTTTGCTTTCTTTCCTTTTCTTTGTTTCTTTTCTTTTTTGGAACCTGATTCCCCCTTTTTGAGGGAAATACATGACGTTGGTGCTTCAGCATCATACGCAGTCACTCACTCAGCTTTTGCTGCATGTAGAGAAAAATCCAAGTGCAGGGGCGGACTAAACACGATTAGGGAGCGAGAGGGGCCTCAGAGAACTTTCAGAGTTCTTGTCTTTTCTTTTCTTTTTTTTTTACAAAAGTCTGTCGTACACCTGATGAGGCTCTAGCAACAGTTCTGTCAGGAAGACGATACTTTTTCATGCTTGGGCTGTAACTTTCTTCGCCATCCTGCCATACACTCCTTGCACACATGCTCACACTCGTGCTAGCTTCGAGCATGAGGTCGTTCTGAAACAGAAACACCAAGAGCTCAAAAAAACAAGCAGGTAGGCCAAATGAAACTTTTGTGGCATTTAGCGCTCCATCTCTGTTGTAAATAATTAATTTAAAAACTTTTATGTTTTATCTTAATCACAGTATTTGAAGAATTTCATTATTCAGCAGTGGACACATTGGAAAACATGTGTATGATAAAAACTCCTGGAGATATTAATCCAAATTAATGACATATTTATCCAAATCCTGCATCCTTGAAAAGTCTCTGACTGCAGGACTCTGTCCTTGGTAGAATCTGAAGGATCCTTGACACTGGGACCGTCCTTCAGCGGGATTTGATGACATAGCATTCTTGAAATTCAGCCATGTAAGGATCCTTCCTTGACCCTGAGAAACACCCTCTGTCTCTGGCTGTCAGTGTTCAGGGCCGTCAGTTGAAACATCAGCTGATCTACAGCTGAACCACAGTCAGCCAGTAGCACAGTAACACACCTTCTCCATCATCTCACTGCTCCTCATTTTAAATATGGTTCTCTGTCTGCCTGTAGCTCTTCCATGCTCTCTCCACCTCCCCATCACCACCTAGTCTTCACGGATTCAGACTCATTGGCCTCATCGGTCATCATCCACTACGACCAGGATGCTGCTCAGATGTCCCTCGATCACATAAATCTCCATCTGGTGTCTAAGCACTAAAAACCTTTATCAAATCCTATCAGCACAAATCATCTGTTAATCTGTACACTTATATTCTGTATTAAACATGATCTCTACTTCATTCTTCTGTCTCTCCTGATTGAAATGTATTCAGCCGATTTCAAGTAAGTTATGTTACTAATTAATTAAACATAAATTAATTCCAGGCTTTTTGAGGGCCCCCTCTCCAACAGGGCTTTAGGAAATCAGTCCCATTTCCCCCGAACTACATCGTCCCTGACTGGGATTCAATCTAAATGCAGCCAAAACTGAAAGGTGATTGAGAGAGACATGGATCAAGAGAGGAAGGGCAGGGGCCCACAGTGGCTGCTTGTGCATAGGGCCCAGAATATTGGTGTTACGCCCCTGCCCTGCACTGAAAGGACACTGCAGTAAATTTTTTTATTTTATTTTATTTTATTTTAACACATTTAGCAACCTGGAGCGACTTTATATTCTACAATTCAAACCTTAAACCTCACAGGTATTTTTTAAGCTGAATCCAGTATTTTAAATGGGAGGCACAAATGCTTTTTTTTTTTGCCTGAGAATTGAAATTAAATGCTTCAAATTAATCTGAAAAAAAAAAACAGTAATTTCAATGGATTATACACAAGTAATTGTGACAGGAAGTAAACTCCCTCCACCTCCTCTTACCTATGTGTAACTCTGAGCCTTAACAAAATAGAAACGGGTGAGTAATATAAAAAGTCAGCCCCTGTACAGCCGTAATGAATGGGGGAAATTAGCTATAGAGACCAAAACTGTTTTTTGTAGCAGTCTGTTAACATGTTATACAGTTGATCATTTTAACATGGGGGTCTGTGGGGACTGACTCGCTCGGAGCCAGCCTCAAGTGGCCATTAGAGGAACTGCAATTTTTGGCACTCCTGTGTTGGCCTCATTTTTCAGCCCCGGAGGTTGCTGCTTGGTTTAAAATACCTGGTTTTGGGGGAACAATCTCTGCTGGAAATGCAGCGATGTCTCTGTAAAATACAACCACACTTTTGTGGCAAAATCAGCCACAAGTCCATAAAAAACACCAGAGTCTGGTGCTTAAAAAAAGCCACTGGAAACACAGCAATGACTCGTTAAATTACATTAAATTTGTTGTCGGTTTCATCTGCTCAGCCTCAGAAAAAAAATCCTACAGAAAATACAAACTTTTTTTTTTTAATTAATAAGGCAGCTGCTTAGAAAAGGAGAGACGGGTCACAGAGTTGGCTCTGTGGATATCCACGTTTACATTCACCACTTTTTAATTTTCCTTCCTTTTGCTGGAGGACAGGGGGCCTTGGTTTTGATTCTAAAACACTTTGCCAGTTTAATTTATGATGCCACGAGGAGCGCCAGCTTAGTGTCATAAATTTAGTTTAGACCATGCTCGAGGAATAATTAGCAGCCAGAAAGCTTGGGTTCAAATTTGGAGATTTTGGCAGTCGAGGTGGGTCTCTGGTGGTTTGTAACAAGAGCTGGTGTTCTGGTACAGTGTTTCTCTTTCCCTCTCTGTCTCTCTCAACTTTCTCTCCTGTTCTCTCAATCTGTGTCTTTCACCGCTCAGCTCTGTATGAGGGCATGATGGATGAACAGAAGTGATTGGATAATATGAGGCTGTCATGGATCACACATAAAATCAACCTGATCCAGTCAATTCAACTAAACAGCTACAGGATGTGAGTAACGGGTGACTGGCCAAGTAGCTGCAGCACAGACGAGGCTCACTAACAGCTTTGTGTTTGCTTTAATTGTAAAATACGCCACCAGCGTAACACACCTCTGCTGCATTAACACAGTATGCTGTTGTTTTTCTCTCAGCCCTTCAGTTTGTAGTGGCGCTCAGCCGGGGACTCATGAGTATCTCCACACCCGCCCGGCAACTCCAGAAAAGGCGAGAGTCCAGCCCCTGTCCCGGAGTTTGGTTCCATGACCAGTGCTGTGCGTAGAGGTGAGTCCAACTCTATCTAGCTGGTACCGTTCCACCTCCTGCACCAGCTCCAGTTCCTTACCTGCCAGAGAGGTTCACAGCCAGTCTTCGAAGCCAGGGGTCAGAACGCCTCGGTCCCTACCCCTGCCTCCCACCCTGTGCAATGCACCGACCCCGATGCGTAGTGACTGACGGGCCCACAGGGCAGCGGCTGAGCCTGACTGGGCCCCATGGCCTGCAGCGCGGCAATCTGACACTCACCGGTCAGGCGCCACAACCAACACTAGGGGTCTCATTTATAAACAATGCGTAGGATCCATACGAAAAATGTACACACATTCAAAAGCCAAAAATGGTCTGCACCAAAAAATATTTAACAATTTCTTCAGTCAGGCTGATTTCCCATCTCCAAAATGTTGGCAAGAATGGGTCAAAGTTTCTCCTGCCAACTCTGGCTTTATACATCTCAACTTTTGCGTGGGAAGTAGCGTGCACCTCTTTCACGCCTCATTTTGTGGGTACACAATTGTTTATAAATGAAACCCCTGGACATCAACAAAAGCACATGGTTAGGTTGAGAAAAAAAAAAACATCATGGTTTGGCTCTACATTGAAGCAAACACTGGACTCCTGGATGGAAGTCCAGGGTCCCATCCACTACGGTTCCCGCCCGTCCTGTAGGGACTTTCCAGCCTCTCCTATTAGGTTTTTAATGGCAGCATTTCAAACTGATGCTGCTCAGCAGCGTATCATACCACCATAACAGGTGCTGTCTGGCCGACTGATGGCGTGTCACTGTGAAAGGTTCCGTCGGGCTATGTCACAAACTGACTCCGCCCAGCGGTGAATCACACCACCATAAAAGTTGGCTTTTGGTGTTGGTGTCTAACGCCACGACGACTTCAGAATGAGAGCGGGCTGGTGGTGATGCTGTTATTTTGGTGAGACATGTAACACGTGGTTAACATTGTGAAACCATCGCAATTGGGTTTAAGCAACAAAACGACTTGGTTAGGTTTAACATAGAAGATGTTTTGGGTTAAAATGAGTATGTTCATGTTTAATATTGCTGCAAATGGGTTTTACATAGGAGTTAAGTGAAAACCTGGTGCGTCTCATACAGACGCTGAAGGGTGCCTTGGTGTCACAAATCGTTGGTATTTGTTGACCTGGGAGTGAGACTGGGCTCTATGAGAGCAAGTTGGACAAATCCCTAACCATCATGAAGTTCATTCAGCAAGATGTGGAGTGAAATGATGCAGGTCTGCGTCAGTTTGGCTCATCTCAAACAAGCCTACTGTCGCACCCATTCATTCTGAAAGAGCAACAGCCATTGGTGAAACTCCAGCTCAACCAACCAATGGTGAAACTTTACCACTCACTCAGTGACAGATATCTGGGATTGTAGGAATGGCCCCCATGTTGTTTCAGTAGAGCCAGGAAATATCTAACTCATCTATACAGTGGGATAAGGTGTTTGTTTTGTTGCTCATGGTTTAAAAAACTGAATGGGAATATTCCTGCAAAAATGATGCCATGTTTTGTTATATTTTTCATTGCTGCTGTCAGCCTACAGTGAAGCTACAAGTACACCCCATTTAATATCAGATGCATCCTAAATCCTTTTGTTCCAGACCTGCCCAAAATATCGCACAATATTCAGGATTTTACTTAACTCCACCACTTCATTTGAAATACAGTCAAACTACTTTTGAACTCAAAAGTAGGCTGCAGCAGCCTGCTGAACACATTCAGTCTACATATCCAGAAATAAATCAGTGCTTTGGAATAAGACACACCCCTGTGTTACATGTTGGGACACAGCATTTAGCAGAGGAGGTGTGACTAAGCTCCACCAGTCACCTGACTCACCTGATACAAACCAGGAAACCGAAACTCTTCCTCACTGAAGAGAGACACATGGACTGAAACACAGACGATCAGATTCACCTTCAGACCAAACTAACAACTTCCTCTGAGTGACTTCAGCTAAAACTCCAACACTGCTGCTTCAACCTGCTGACACTCCACACACTGAAGGTGAGTTTGACTAAAAACACCACTCAAAGTCAAAGTACATTTCAGTCAAGTTAGTAGAGGAGGGAGGGGAGCCATGACTGACTGTACTTTCTGTCTGCTGTGTTTTCAGCTTCACTCAGAGACTAAATGGCTTCCAGATCAGAGGAGGATCTCTGCTGTCCGGTCTGTCAGGACGTCTTTAGAGATCCTGTTGTTCTGTCATGTAGCCACAGCCTCTGTAGAGACTGTCTGAAGAACTGGTGGAGAAAGAAACAAGCACGTGAGTGTCCAGTTTGTAAAACAGTATCTTCAACCGCAAAACCACCACGTAACCTGGTGTTAAAGAACCTGTGTGAGGCCTTCTTATTGGAGAGAGATCAGAGAGCTTCAGAGACTCTCTGCAGTCTGCACTCTGAGAAACTCAAACTCTTCTGTCTGGACCATCAGCAGCCAGTGTGTGTCGTCTGCAGAGATTCAGAAAAACACACCAACCACAGATTCAGACCCATCGATGAAGCTGCACGAGAACCCAGAAAGAAACTTGAGGAAACTCTGAAGCCCTTAAAGAGGAAGTTAAAGGTTTGTCAACAAGTTAAAGTGGAGTGTGAACAAACAGCACAACACATGAAGGTCCAGGCCCGACACACAGAGAGGCAGATTAAGGAGCAGTTTAAGAAGCTTCACCAGTTTCTAGAGGAGGAAGAGGAGGCCAGGATGGCTGCACTGAGGGAGGAAGAGGAGCAGAAGAGTCAGATGATGAAGGAGAAGATGGAGGCTCTGAGCAGAGAGATAGCAGCTCTTTCAGACACAGTCAGAGCCACAGAGGACGAGCTGAGAGCTGAAGACGTCTCATTCCTGCTCAACTACAAGGCTGCAGTGGACAGAGTCCAGCAGCGCCCCCTGCTGGATGATCCACAGCTGCCCTCAGGAGCTCTGATAGACCAGGCCAAACACCTGGGCAACCTGACCTTCAACATCTGGAACAAGATGAAGGACATGGTCTCCTACACTCCTGTGATTCTGGACCCAAACACTGCTCGTCCAGACCACATCCTGTCTGAAGATCTGACCAGTGTGAGACGAGGAGAGACACAGCAGCTTCCTGATAATCCAGAGAGGTTTGATGAATACTCTTCTATCCTGGGCTCTGAGGTTTTTAACTCAGGGACTCACAGCTGGGATGTCGAGGTTGGAGACAGTACAGCCTGGTGTCTGGGTGTGTTAGCAGAGTCTGTCCAGAGGAAGGGGATCATACAGTCTGGATTATGGTTAATATTTTATCAAGATAAATACTCAGCATGGTCACCAACAGATCCACCCACTGATCTCGTAGTGCAGAAGCAGCTCGAGAGGATCAGAGTGAATCTGGACTGGGACAGAGGAAAGCTGTCGTTCTCTGATCCTGATACTAACACACACATACACACCTTCACACACACTTTCACTGAGAGGCTGTTTCCAGTCATTCGCACTGCTGATGAACTGAAGATATTACCACTGAAGGTCTGTGTGACAGTGAAACAGAGCAGTTACAGGATAAAGAGGATGATCATATTTATGATGTTTATGTCTTAAAGAGAAAAATCCCTGAATTTAACCCATTAAGCTGCACCTGTCCTCCTGCTGACTCATTATTCCAAAGATATACTTATTTTTGTTTCAGTTACTGCTTTTATTGGATTTTTGTTGTTTTGCTTGTTCTTATAGGTCGACTTTTTCATATGTGAAATTATTTTAGTTTTTGATGTTCATGTTTGATGTTTAGCCTTTTCTTTTTTATCAATATTGCTTCATTTTAAATTGTTCAGTTTTTATGACTATGTTTTGTGTGTGTGGAGCAATGAAGACCAGAAACCACTGTTTGGAAGCTGATGGGATTCAAATTCAGATTTATCAATTACTGCATGTTTCTGCATGGATTGGATCATTGGTTCGATCCAACAAACTTTATTCTAAATTGTACTCCAGATTATAAGCTCTCCAAACATTAAAATCAGTTAATAAAATGTATGAAAGGTTAAAATCATCTGGATTGTTTGTACAGTTATCTTTTAGATGTAATGATGATGATGATGTGTTTTCAGTTAGTTTCCATTAATTGTATTCTGCTGTTTGTCATTTAGTCAGAGGAGGAGCCGTTCTATTTAAGGTGGACGTTTTTGGTTTAAGGTGGATGTCTCAGTTTGAGTTTAGACCTTATGTAATGTGGGTGTTGGTGATTTGCTTTGATGTATTTTAGGAATGCCACTGAAAACGCAGCAGCAGGTGGTTAAAAGAACAAACGCTTTGTGGCTCAAAAGTTGATTTTAAAACAACCACTGGATTTAACGTATATACTTTTTATATTCAAAAACGTAGAGTACCGATGGGTGGTTTATTCTCCCCCTCATTCTGTACTTTGTTTATGGGATTATTTCAAGAGAAGGTCATTTATTTCATGGCTTCAGAGATAATATATTCTAATGGAAGAGGTATTTGGAGGATGTCTTTTGCCTGTTTAAAGGGTCTACAACCCAGCTAAAGTAATTCTTTGCATATCTCAACTCATGTTCTGAGTTTCTGTCATTTACTATGGATTATTGACTAATTTCTCATCTCTAAAATGTTGGTAAGCATGTGTCAAAGTTTCTCCCATCTAGTCTGGTTTTAATCATTACAACTTTTGTGATGTTGGGATTCACTGGACCACAGAGGATAAGTCATTTGTTAAAATCTAAACTGGACATGTGAAGGCCTTTTCTCTGGGTCTTGCCATCTGAAATGGCGGCCAAGACCACATGTTCTTTGTTCATCAAACAAAAGAGAG
The DNA here is from genome assembly GCA_019142605.1 of Cephalopholis sonnerati. Lineage (NCBI taxonomy): Eukaryota > Metazoa > Chordata > Actinopteri > Perciformes > Serranidae > Cephalopholis > Cephalopholis sonnerati. The sequence goes on along the minus strand of JAGQAX010000002.1, from coordinate 2,836,392 downwards.
CCGTTTGTGCTCATCTCCACAGGATGCCTCATTGTCACACCTAAGTGAGAGACCAGTCTTCAAACTTGGTTGGGCACTACTGTCACAGTGACATGTGACTTTGTGATGACACCAAGCTAACTTAAGGAGAAGATTCCAGTCTCCATCGCTGTTTTCTCCTGAACCTCTGAAGCACACCTCTGCTCCTAGACCCTTTGAAGGGGTAGCACATCACACAGGAGGGCCTGCTGTGCCCTTCCCCCCTTCTCTCACCTTTGTATGCCCAAAGCAGGAGCTGCAGTTTTGCTCTCAATGTGGCCTCTCCCAGCAGACACAGAACCTGGTGACCAGATAAGTTAGTGTGCCAGACACAAGGTTTGCAACTAACTTTTCAATAGGGAGAGCTAAGTTGAGTTAGCAGCAGATTTCTAACTCTGCAAGGACACCGAGCAGCAGGCCTCCTCAGATCTGCACCTTTGGAACAAGGACACAGCAAAGACTGCTTCTGGAATCACAGCTCTTTCCAGCCTTCAACTGCCAGCTAACAAAAGCAGCACACCACAAAGCAGCTCCTCCATCTGTTCAAGGATTGGTAACGTAACAACTGGGCATAGCAATATTACAGTTGTACAGGTTAAACAAGACTGTTTAACTTTGTCAGTTATGATTTAATGCTGTTCACTGAGTTATTGTTGTGATTGTTTGGAGTAAGTTTATTAGTTAGTTGGCTTCACCAAAGCTAAGTGATGTTAGTTTGCTGATACATTACACAGACAGAGTTTTGCATGAAACTAAACATCCTCTGGACAAACCCAGACCCTTTTGCAACACGTATCACATACACATATGCTCACTCACAATTTGGCTTTCAACACAGCTACACCCAAAGAGGCATTCCAAAGTTACCCCCTCTTTTCCTTTTGTCTTTGTCCTGCCCACACAGTCAAGCAAAACCTCCCCCGGTCTAAAGCCATCTTTGATTCGCCCATCTTGCATTTTTCTGTTGTCAGCCATTTTGCTAATGGGCCCAATGGCCTATGTTTCACACACACACACACACACACACACACACACACACACACACACACACACACACACACACACCTTTTGTTTCTCTCTCTCTATCTCTATCTCTCTCACACAAACACACACTTATACACACCCATGCTTGTATATGGTAATAAGTTAGGCTTTGTGTGTTTTGTTTGCTTTGCTTTCTTGATGAATAAATATATTTGGAATCAGATGCATCCTAAATTCTTTTGTTCCAGACCTGCCCAAAATATCGCACAATATTCAGGATATTTTAACTCCTCCACTTCATTTGAAATACAGTCAAACTACTTTTGAACACAAAAGTAGGCTGCAGCAGCCTGCTGAACACATTCAGTCTACATATCCAGAAATAAATCAGTGCTTTGGAATAAGACACACCCCTGTGTTACATGTTGGGACACAGCATTTAGCAGAGGAGGTGTGACTAAGCTCCACCAGTCACCTGACTCACCTGATACAAACCAGGAAACCGAAAGTTATTCTCCCTCACTGAAGAGACACACACGGACTGAAACACAGACGATCAGATTCACCTTCAGACCAAACTAACAACTTCCTCTGAGTGAGTTCAGCTAAAACTCCAACACTGCTGCTTCAACCTGCTGACACTCCACACACTGAAGGTGAGTTTGACTAAAAACACCACTCAAAGTCAAAGTACATTTCAGTCAAGTTAGTAGAGGAGGGAGGGGAGCCATGACTGACTGTACTTTCTGTCTGCTGTGTTTTCAGCTTCACTCAGAGACTAAATGGCTTCCAGATCAGAGGAGGATCTCTGCTGTCCGGTCTGTCAGGACGTCTTTAGAGATCCTGTTGTTCTGTCATGTAGCCACAGCTTCTGTAAAGACTGTCTGCAAAACTGGTGGAGACAGAGACGAGCATGTGAGTGTCCAGTTTGTAAAGCAGTATCTTCAACCGCAAAACCACCACGTAACCTGGTGTTAAAGAACCTGTGTGAGGCCTTCTTATTGGAGAGAGATCAGAGAGCTTCAGAGGCTCTCTGCAGTCTGCACTCTGAGAAACTCAAACTCTTCTGTCTGGACCATCAGCAGCCAGTGTGTGTCGTCTGCAGAGATTCAGAAAAACACAGCAACCACAGATTCAGACCCATCGATGAAGCTGCACGAGAACCCAGAAAGAAACTCGAGGAAACTCTGAAGCCCTTAAAGGAGAAGTTAAAGGTTTGTCAACAAGTTAAAGTGGAGTGTGAACAAACAGCACAACACATGAAGGTCCAGGCCCGACGCACAGAGAGGCAGATTAAGGAGCAGTTTAAGAAGCTTCACCAGTTTCTAGAAGAGGAAGAGGAGGCCAGGATGGCTGCACTGAGGGAGGAAGAGGAGCAGAAGAGTCAGATGATGAAGGAGAAGATGGAGGCTCTGAGCAGAGAGATAGCAGCTCTTTCAGACACAGTCAGAGCCACAGAGGACGAGCTGAGAGCTGAAGACGTCTCATTCCTGCTCAACTACAAGGCTGCAGTGGACAGAGTCCAGCAGCGCCCCCTGCTGGATGATCCACAGCTGCCCTCAGGAGCTCTGATAGACCAGGCCAAACACCTGGGCAACCTGACCTTCAACATCTGGAACAAGATGAAGGACATGGTCTCCTACACTCCTGTGATTCTGGACCCAAACACTGCTCATCCAGACCACATCCTGTCTGAAGATCTGACCAGTGTGAGACGAGGAGAGAAACAGCAGCTTCCTGATAATCCAGAGAGGATTGATTCTTACTACTGTGTCCTGGGCTCTGAGGGCTTTAACTCAGGGACTCACAGCTGGGATGTCGAGGTTGGAGACAGTGCAGCCTGGTTTCTGGGTGTGTTAGCAGAGTCTGTCCAGAGGAAGGGAGATATAAGGTCTGGATTATGGCTAATAGGGTTCCATAAAGGTAAATACCTCGCACAGTCAGTTCCAGAACCACTTGTAGTGCAGAAGAAGCTCCAGAGGATCAGAGTGAATCTGGACTGGGACAGAGGAAAGCTGTCGTTCGCTGATCCTGATACTAACACACACATACACACCTTCACACACACTTTCACTGAGAGGCTGTTTCCATACTTTAGGACTGCTGATAAACTGAAGATATTACCACTGAAGGTCTGTGTGAAATTATTTTAGTTTTTGATGTTCATGCTTGATGTTTAGCCTTTTCTTTTTTATCAATATTGTTTAATTTAAAATTGTTCAGTTTTGATGACGATGTTTTGTGTGTGTGGAGCAATGAAGACCAGAAACCACTGTTTGGAAGCTGATGGGATTAAATTCAGATTTATGATTTATTTATTTACTGTATGTTTCTGCACAGATTGGAACAATCACTGATTAGATCCAACAAACTTTATTCTATGTGTCAAAGCTTAACAATATATAAAATGTGTTTAAATCATCCCAAATGATCACTCTTGTGAACTGAACTTACATTGTCTCTTTTCGACTTTAGAGACTTACGGACTTCTTTGAATAATTCTTTTCCTTTGAAAAGTCCTTCCGGACTTTTGTTTAATTCTGTTTTGATTGCATTTATTACACCTGGTATAACTGTTTTATTGCTGTGGTCTTCAGCATAATTAAAACAAAGTAACTTATCTGTAGTTAAAGTAAAAGTTTTCTGTGCTCATCATCATTTGTTGAGGGGTTTCTTAAATAATCACAGAGCAGCTAATGCTGCGCATCAAAACATACGCTCCAATTTTTTAAATTTTTTTTTTATGTACAACCCCACACTGGCAGCAGCTAGAGGTACGTCAGCACGTCTGGACACGATGCCCCCGCAGCACATCCTCACTCTGATCTCGTCACGTATCGACATTTGGTCATGGACTTTCCACGTCCACATATGACGTCCAAGGTACCCTGGGTGTGTTGGTTGTTGACGTTCTGGGACGCCGTGTCAACTTCAGCCTGTTACATGCATTGTCTGTTTTCAAAATACACTTCTGTTTTCACAGGAAATTTAATATTTACATACAGTCTCTTTCAAAATAAAAGCACTCAGTTGGTATAACACTGTGAAATGACTTTTTTTCCCCTTCAACAACAAATGCACATGATTGGGTTTAGGCAACAAAAACACATGGTTAATTTTAGGAAAAAAGAACAGGGTTTGGCTTTAGACTCTTACGGGACACAGACACAGCTCTCTCAGGTGAAAGTTGGTGTTTGTTGGACCCATCCACCACCGCTCCTGCCCACTCCAATCGGACTGTTGCCGCCTTAACATTCGTCCTTGTCCCACCCCCTTTCCCCCTGACAGTCAGGTTCATAGATGGAGGCTCTTATGGCTGGTCTAGACTCAAAACATGTCTTTAGCAGCAAAAGTATTCTTGCAGCTTAAATAGTTTCCAGCAACCACAACTGTTACATTTTAGAAGGGAGCTGGCGTTAACTTAAGTTCTCTCATCTCGTATTTTTATGTTCAGGCCACTAAAGGTGCTCGTGAGAAGGGAGTGTGGAAGGCTTTAGGAAGGAGACAGTCAGACAGGAGTCTACATAAATTAGAAACTAGGACTGCAGGAGAACAGGCAGGCTAATCTTGTCCACTTCAGTGTGAAGACTGGTCTGGACTCTTGTTCAGGAGTGCCAGGGTAACACCATGCAGAGACAATAATAACTCAGTGAGGGAGACGGGTGTGTAGGCTGCACGGCTGATATTTAGACAGACAGGGGTGAGTGACACTGCTAAAACCGCACAGCGAGACAGCGTCTGCCGTGAGGTTAGACCAATAAAATAAAGAGTCAATTTGTTACCAGTCACCCTCCTTCCATAACTGGTGAGCCAGTGCTTGGAGACACGTCCTGTTGTCGCTGACACTCGGGACCTGCTGCTGTGTTTATAAAACATCACACCATAGGGGAAACAGTTTGTTTAGATGGCAAGAAATATAGAATATTCATGGTTTGGCTGGACAGATGAGTTTGTGGGCCAATACTGTCCACAAATGTATAAAGTTATAAAAATAGTGGTGTTGAGCAGGTTTGAGTGATTTGAATCTCAACACAAGAAAAAATGTTGCCATTGTGTGTTTCTGTGAACCATGAATATGTTACATTAATACACTATGATGCAGCAGATATGTTGAAAATGTAGATTTCTAACAATGCTGTGGTTAACAAGTGGTTACAATAAGGCACAAAAACCCTGTGGAGATGGTTAGGAAAAGATCATGTTTTAGCCTAATATACCCATGTTTTGGTGACACAAATGCAGCTGGAAACAGCAGCAGGTTGCTAAAATAAAAAAAAAACACTCACGTTTGGTGGTACACAAGCAGCTGAAAATGCAGCCACAGGTCTCTAAAAGAACACCCATGTTTTGTGGCACAAAAGCCACTGAAAACTCAGCAATGGGTGGTTAAAAGAACAGCATGCTTTGTGGTACAAAAGCTAAAGAAAGTGTAGTGACGGGTTGCTGAAAAACACTCATGTTTGGTGGCACCAGTGCCACTGGAAACACAGCAATGGGTCACAAAAAAGCTTTGGGAAAAAAACTGAAAACGCAGCACGAAAAAATGCAGCGACAGGTTGCTAAAAACACCCATGTTTGGTGGCACAGATGCAGCTGGAAATGCAGTGAGGAGTTGCTAAAAAACATCTGTGTTTAGCGACACAGACTCTGCTGGAAATGCAGCAAGGAGCCACTGAAAATCACCCATGTTTGGTGGCACAGACGCAGCTGGAAATGCAGTGAGGAGTTGCTAAAAAACACAACTTTGGGGCACAAAAGCCACTGAAAATGCAGTGACAGGTCACTAAAAAACACTCATATTTAGTGACACAAATGCAGATGGAAATGCAACAAGAGGCTTCTAAAAAGCACAAATTTTGGGGCACAAAAGCCGCTACAAACACAGTGACACGTCTGTAAAGAACACCCATGTTTGGTGGCACAGATGCAGCTGGAAATGCAGTGACAAGTTGCCAAAAAAAAGGCATATTTTTTGGCATTAAGCCGCTGAAAACACAGCGACAAGTTGCTAATAAACTCTGCTGGAAATGCAGCAACGAGCCACTGAAAATCACCCATGTTTCGTGGCACAAATGCAGCTGGAAATGCAGTGAGGAGTTGCTAGAAAACACAACTTTGGGGCACAAAAGCCACTGAAAATGCAGTGACAGGTCACTAAAAAACACTCATATTTAGTGACACAAATGCAGATGGAAATGCAACAAGAGGCTTCTAAAAAGCACAAATTTTGGGGCACAAAAGCCGCTACAAACACAGTGACACGTCTGTAAAGAACACCCATGTTTGGTGGCACAGATGCAGCTGGAAATGCAGTGACAAGTTGCCAAAAAAAAGGCATATTTTTTGGCATTAAGCCGCTGAAAACACAGCGACAAGTTGCTAATAAACTCTGCTGGAAATGCAGCAACGAGCCACTGAAAATCACCGATGTTTCATGGCACAAATGCAGTTGGAAATGCAGCAAGGGGTTGCTAAAAAACACCCACGTTTATTGGCATAAATGCAGCTGGAAATGCGGTGAGGGGTTGCTAGAAAACACAAATTTGGGGCACAAAAGCCACTGAAAATGCAGTGACAGGTCACTAAAAAACACCCATGTTTAGTGACACAAATGCAGATGGAAATGCAACAAGAGGCTTCTAAAAAGCACAAATTTGGGGGCACAAAAGCCGCTACAAACACAGCGACAGGTCTGTAAAGAACACCCATGTTTGGTGGCACAGATGCAGCTGGAAATGCAGTGACAAGTTGCCAAAGAAAAGGCATATTTTTTGGCATTAAGCCACTGAAAACAGCGACAAGTTGCTGATAAACTCTGCTGGAAATGCAGCAATGAGCCACTGAAAATCACGCATGTTTCGTGGCACATATGCAGCTGGAAATGCAGCGAGGGGTTGCTAAAAAGCAAAAAACATGGCATCATGTCTCAGGCCAGATTTGGCCCACAGGCCACTAGTTGAGTACTAGTTGATGCAGATATTCGCAGTCTTTCTGAACTTTGATGATCCTCTGACTTTTTTGTGGCAACATGATCTGCAGAGGATAAATTAACAACGTTGGTGATCCCCTCATTTTTCATCTGGTGCCAACATCAGATCAAAATTAAAATGTGTCCAATATTTTATGGTCAAATATTTGCAAAACTAATGACACTCCCATCAGCCTCAGCTACACTGTCTGTTCAGTGCCAGTGCTTAACGCTGCTCACATGGCTGTGACCTTTACTCATCTTTGCCATCATAAAAAAAAAAACCCTGAAAACCTTCAGACATTTTTTACAAAATAAATAGTGTGTCAAATAAAGTTTTTCATGTGTTTCCTGTCTGTCTGTCCTGGCATGGTTGTGTCCACCTTCAGGAGGTTTTGGAACAGCAGCTGAAAGAAGAAAAGCTCCAATAGATTTCTTTGTTTACAGCTCGTTTACAGCTTGTTTTGGTGAATTGTCCCTTTAGGAGCCGAATAATTGTCCCTGGTTGTTTCTTGTGCACCTCATCTGCTCTGAGTTAAGACTGTGTGTACGTGCATGCATGTGTGTGTGTGTAAATGCAAGCCTGTGCACGTTCACCAGGTGTCACGCTGTTAAACATCACTTTGATCAAACCAGAAGAAGATGGGATTTGTACATCAGGATGTTGGATTGTGTGTGAACGGCATTGCGTGACCGTGTGTGTCGCCAGCTGGTTAAATTCATCACATAAACAAGAAGGCAGGCAAACGTCAGAATGTCGAACAAATCTGCAAGTTATATTGAGGCTTACTGTTTAAGGGTTGATCAAGTGTTGTACTTACAGTGTTGTTTGCAGTGGTGGAGAGTAACTAAGTAGCCTACGTTCACTCAAGTACTGTACTGAAGTACAAATTTGATTTTTAAACAAATAAGGCCTATAAAAAATGAATGTATGTTTTTTCTTCTCCTTCTCTCACATAAGTCATCTCACCTCAGATTCATCTGGTGACCTTTTGCAGTGGTTAGCATTGTTGCCTCACAGCAGGAGGGTTCCTGGTTCGAACACCAGGGTGTGGGAGCCCCTCTGTGCAGAGTTTCCTCCAGGTGCTCCAGCTTCCTCCCACAGTCCAAAGACATGCAGGTTAATTGGTGACTCTAAATTGTCCGTAGGTGTGAATGTGAATGTGAATGGTTGTCTGTCTCTATGTGTCAGCCCTGTGATAGTCTGGTGACCTGTCCAGGGTGAACCCCGCCACCCACCACCGCTGCTCACACGAGGTTTTGCCTTTTGCTTTCTTCTGTTCATGCACAGCGCTAAAATGTGTGCAGATAACTCTGGCTATGCAAGGCTAGTGTTAGGTTGACTGGTGAAACAGCAGTAACCTCTGGGGCTGAAAACATGAAACCACGTTAAGTGCAAAAACCGCAGTTCCTCTGATGGCCACTTGAGGCTGGCTCCAAGAGAGACTCGGTCCCCACAGACCCGCATGTAAAAATGTCCAACTTTACAGCCTGGTACAAAAACAGTTTGAGTCTCTAGAGCTAATTTCAACCTTCATGACAAACATACAGGGGTGAATTTTACAGTCATGCACTGGCTTGGTTTGGTTTGGGCCGTCAGCCCAGCACATTAGGGATTTGTGTCTCCAATCCAACAGGACTACCTGTGCTGAAGGTGTGTCTTGACAGTTTGTCTTGAGTGATGATGTTTAAAAGCAGTGGGCTGATCCACGGCTAAAGGCCCCTGTTATTTTGCTGTGAGTGTTTTTCCATCACACAGCAGGGCAGGTAAAAGAAGTTTACCTGTTGGAGGTGAGCTGTTCGCAGAGGTGCAGTAAGAGCCTGTTGTCTTCAGCTCCTCATCATCATCTCACTGTGGCTGTCTCTGATTTTACTCTTCCTCCTTGTGGTATTAGTAGACTTGTTTTTATTGAAGAAAAGCTGCTAATGAAATTCCACTAATTTAGTGATAAACACATTTGACTTCCTGTAGATTCTTCACAATAAAAGTCCCTCATTATTTTGTTATATAAAAGCTTTTCTTGTGAAGCAGCAAATAATAAACTTCACATGACTCCGTGCAGCCGAAAGTGAAAATGAAACTAGAAACTAGAAACTCCAAACTGTGGTTTGGAGTTTAGAGAAACTAAACTCCAAACCACAGAGATTCAGTGAGAAGCTACAGACATACTGAGAGCTGAACACACAGAGACTTTTAAAAACACCTTTCTCTGGTCTCCTGCAGACACACACAGCTTGTTAGAGGGGGAGAAGGAGGGTCATCACCGCTACCAGCTTGAGGGCAGGCGGCCCGGCTTTTGGACCTACTCTGGAGAAGGTCCATCTCTGGCACAGCGCTGATTATGGAAAAGCAAATCGGTGCAGCATGGCTTGACTCGGCACGGCCAAAAGTGACAATGGAAAAGGTCCCATAGAGTAATATCTGCTAAAGCATGTTGACATCATCAATAATAACTAATGTGTAATAAGTCCAGTATTTGCATATTAGACAGCCGTTGGCTTTCGTATTTGTGACGTACCTCATCTAGCTGCCCAGCGTCCGTTTGAGTCTCAGATTTTAGGGAAGTGCACAGACATTTCAGCCTTCAGTAAAGGAGAAAACACTCCTCGAGTGACTTTGCTGACAGATATAAGTCTATAAATTCAAGGTCAGACATTTTAGGGGACATAAACAGAAGGAAAACATATTTTTCAGTGGAGAGGATCTTTAAATAAAGGACCTGAAAATATCTCACACTGCTGCTTTCTTGTGTTGTCCTTGAGCTCTTTCATACAGAGTGCTCACTGAGCAACAGCACATGACATTTTTACTCTTTATTTTTCAGCAGTTATTTAACATGAACTGAGCACCCCACTTCTTGGAAATGACTCCTTGTGATTTTCACTGCAGCACTTGAAATGTTCGAGCTCTTAAAACCTTCATTGTGCCCCGATCTGCCCCGCTCTCTGACACAAGTTCTGGTCCCCGTCTTGTGGTTTTTCTGGGACTCGGTAATTGACTTGAAACTGAACCCAGAGCCAGCGAGCGTGCTGCTGTATTTACTGCGTGCCGCTCCGACCAGATGCTCTTCCAGTGCCCCCTTTAGGCTAATATAAGCCAGGGCCTCCTCGTGGAACAAATTGAGAACATCCAGTCCATGGTGAGGAGTTTACAGGTTGCAGGTGGGCCAAACAATGTGACACGGATCACTGCAAAAGTCTGTTTATTAGTTTCTTCATCGCTCACAGAAAGCGCTCCCTGGGGTGGAGGAGGAGGAGGAGGAGGAGGAGGAGGAGGAGGAGGAGGAGGAGGAGGAGCAGGGGGAGGTGAGGGGCTGGAGAATGAGTTAACTCCAGTTCAGGGCCAAGGCTCCTCTGACACGGCAGAGAGACACAGAGAGAGAGCAGTAACTGCTGAGACTGTGCCTCAAACATGGAAACTGTGACAAGTTTGGATACGCTAGGTGAACTGTAAACCTTTCGTGGTGACCTTCGCAGCGAGCGTGGAACACGGTGACTTTTCTCAGGCAGCGCTGGAAAAAAAGAGTTAGAGTTAAAACACGGAGGGAGAAACAAACGTACAATCAGACCGACCGCATTCACGTCACTGTATTTTGTTGTTGTTATGAAGGGATATGTTGGTTATTGTATATACATTGTGACTGACTTGTTTCCTGGAATATGTCTGTGTTGTTGTTGTGTGTCACAGGGAGTTTATTTGGTCGCTGCCAAACCTTTCAACTGACACCACTGGTCACATTCACAAAGGTACTTTTAAGATTTATATTGAGACAGAAAGTTAAAAGCACATGTGATTCAAACAAGCATAAAGAGATATGTGTATGATATCAGGAGCTGCAGGCCTTTATTGATCAAAAGTTGATTATAAAGCTTAATAATTAGTCATTTTGGAGTCAAATTGTGACTCTTGCATTAAGATACTCAGATTATTTCTTACTTTTCTTTTCTTAAATAAGTCATAAACCACAGACATTCCTGGAAAGGTTTCACCAATTTGGCCTTAAGTTGTGAATCAAAGTTTAAAAAATAAGAAAGTGTTTAAGGTAAATTTTAACAGATATCCCCATGAAACTTCACCAGCTGATTACTTACAATAAGACAATTATTTTTTACACTACAAGTTTAATGAAATTTGATATTTAATATGCAAACGATGCATTATCTAATTAAAATGAGCTGATTTGCAAACATTTCCAGAACAGAAATCTGAACACTGGATAAAGAAACACGTTCTCAGCCCAAGTCGTCACACATCACCGCTTTGTCAGTGGACTTTCGTGCCTATGTATTACGTGCAATGTATCCTTTGGTGTCTGCTGCTGACACTGTGGGACAGGAGGTCCACAAAAGCACATGGTTAGGTTTAGAAAAAACATCACGGTTTGACTCTACTCACACAGGCTATGGGAAGCAAACACAGGGCTCCCGGGTTAAAGTCCAGGTTTGATGGATCCATCCACCCCTCCCTCTTTCCTTATATTACATCATTATCAGCAGCATTTCCAACTGACGCCGTCCAGTGGCGTATCATACAGACGCGGCCGGTGCCATTCACCCACGTTATGAACTGACACCACCCGTCCACGCATCATACTGCTGTGACAGATGCCATCTGGCCGACTGGAGGCGTATCCGTCTGGCCGCGTTACAAACTGATGCTGCCAGGTGTTGTATCCTACCGCGGTGTGAGGCCGAAATCACTGACAAAGCACCAATATTTGATGACTTTTGTTCAAAATTGAAAAAAGATGATGTTCAAAATCCTCATTGCATTTTTGTTGACACACTCGAGTGTACAGTGTACAGCAGTCATATACCTAAGGTGGCTTTTCCAGAGGGAATTTTGGATATCTCTCTTTAACAATCCATAAATAACAAAACATTGTCAAACAATTACCATGTTTTAGGAATAAAATGTTCTATAACTTAGGCTATTAATGACATGTGAACAAATCGCTCTGTAAAAACCTTCAGAATATAGACAGGAATAAACCTGGAAAGTTTTGCTGGATGTGAGTGCTTCTGAAGTGGAAAGTTTTGGCTCAGAGCATGAGAAAAAAATAATTTAAGAAAATGACCTTTAAAGATGTGTATTGTAACATTCCACACACTGCTAGACCAAGACACTAGAGTCAAATTTTTTACAACAAGTTAAACTTCCTGAGTTGATTTCTCACAGTAAGATAGTTAGTTTTCTGAATACATACGGCTCCTTAGTCAACACACACCAGATAATAAGTAATATTAACTGTAAAATAAGAAACCAATGCTCCATATTGACATCACTGTCACGCAGCCTATATACAACAGCATAATATAATTTCTAAAATTCAGTTTTGGCTTTTGGTTTTTGTGCCACTCCAAGATTCTCAGCGGCCCCATCTGACCACTGCTTTGAAAAGTTTCTGAGGACGTCTCTGCAGGGGTCAAACCCAAATCTCTCTTCTGGGGCCATGAATGCTCCTAATAAATGTCATGGCGGTCTGGCTAATATTTGAGAACATACTGGACTGAATTAATCCCAAATATGTATGTTACACATATAGAAGCCATTTCAACATGTTTACAGGTCAGTTTTGTACGTGACAGCCTTCAAGTTGGGACGAAAGCGCACACTCCTTTTAGAAAGTGCTTTTTTGGTGCCATACATGCTGTAGTTTTTATTATGACAACAGGTGGAGAGAAAATGTATAATTAAATGTTGCTTTATTTCTGTCTATTGTTGCACTTTGTTTTAATGTCTGACGTGTAGACATCAGAGGGTTGAAAGACTGTCCCGACATTCTGCAATAAAATTACAGCTTTCACTCTTAAGCTGCTGTAGTGTCAAGTGGCCATATGCTGAGAGGCTTGATCCTGAGAGAAAGAGCTCCTTCTCTCGGTCAGAGAGGCCTTGCTTTTCCACCTGAGCCACAGGTGTTTGCTTAACGTGCCTGTGGTTTGAGTGGCTGCAGCTCCGTCATTTAGCTTCACCCTGGAAATGTTGACTTTTAGCTCTCCTCCTCCCTGAAGCCTGCCAGCCCAGGGGAAAAGAAAAACCCACTCTGGCTCCTGATAAACTGTGTGTGTGTGTGTGTGTGTGTGTGTGTGTGTGTGTGTGTGTGTGTGTGTGTGTGCAAACATGTCCCCATGTGTGCGTGTTTTATGATGATGATGATGATGATGATGATGATGATGATGGTGGTGGTGGTGGTGATGATTGTAGCCTATCACCTTCCACGGCCCCCCTTTCCTTTGACGCACTGTGGAAATGTGTGGATGTGGAAACGGCTGCAGGCGGGCAGAGTTCGGTAACATGATGATGAGAAATCACGGCGTGTGTGCAGGTGTTTCTGTGTTTTCACAGAGGATAAGTGAGGGCAGCTCTAATGAAGCACACAGCTACTTTCTGCCTGAGTGAAGAACGCTGAGGTCGTCATTTAAAGGAATAGTTCGACAGTTTGGATGAGATGATCGGTACCACGCTTGTGTTTGTATGATAAATATGAAGCTTTGCCACCATTTGCTGGTTAGCTTAGCTTAAATCAACCAGTCATTTATTTGTCACATGGAATTATATAACTCCAGTGAAATGTGATCCCATCAGTTCCTTTAACTTGTGCTCTGTAATTCAGTCCTTTTTTGTGTCTTCTTACATTGTTGGCTGCTGCTCTATAATCGTCCGTGTTTCTGGATGGTTCTGGTAATCCACGGTTTGTGGTTGTGGAATGATTTAACTGTCCACACATCCCCGCAACGAGACAGCCGTATGGTCGCTCTGCAGCCACCTCTGAACAGTGTACAGCAGTCATATACCTAAGGTGGCAAATTTTTCGTAAGGTTCCGTCTTCTGCCCGACATACTGATGGAGGTCCCACCCACTCTTTGGGTCCCTTCACCCCATGGGCCCCGGTATCATGCCTGCCGTTACTGTTTATATTTCCGCCTCTGTAATCAAGAATTATTTTGCTCTGGAACATCTGGAACATTTTCTAGTTTCAGTTAAAAATGATTAAACTACTTTAACTATTAAAAATCTAACAAAGAAAATATTTCTTATTTTGTATTTACATACTTATCGTACAGACCGGGAACAGAAGGGAACAATGAGCCTGGTTCTGTTCAATGGTTGGAAAATTTCCCTACCATATCTCAATGGTTTAATCTGTATAAAAACTGAAATATAAAAATCAAGCGACAAACTCCGAGGCTGAAAAATGAAGCCAACACGTGCCAAAAACTGCAGTTCCTCTAATGGCCACTTGAGGCTGGCTCCAAGAGTGGGTCAATCCCCAGCTGACCCCCATTTTAAAATGATCAACTTTACAGCAGAAAAGCATGAATACAGCATTAATGTTTACAGCGTGGTACAAAAACAGTTTTGGTCTCTGTAGCTGATAACTGCCTTCATGACAGCTGTACAGGAGGTGAGTTTTAAGATGATTCACTTTATTTTATTAAGGTTTAAGTTGAGTAACTAGAGGTGTGGCTGCTTTGTTTGGCAGGCTGTCTGCTGATTGTGTCCTCAGGTGCTCAGTCAGATCCACTCCTCGCTCCTCTACAGCTCCACCCTCTCATTCAAATATTGTCACTTCTGGTTTAATAACAATCCAAAGTGGCGACGCCCAAAATGTCAAATTCAAAGTTTCAAAATGAGAGTCCACAAACCAAGGGTTGAAGTCGTGGCAGGCCCCTAACAAGTGCACCAGGGATTGGAGCCAATTTGTGTAGTGGCCAAACAGTGGAATTAGAACGTCCAGGTCTGTCACAAGATGCCATTTGGCCATAAAAACTTTTCCCATAGAATTACATTGCGATTTTGGAGCGTCACAACACATGTGAAATGATTCGTTTTACTATCAGTATTTGATCCATTCAGTCCGATAACATTTGGGAAGTTTCTAGCCATTAGAAATAGCAGGGCGGCAAACTGGAAACAGCCGACTTGGTCGGTGGGTGTCTGTACTGTGCCTCTTCTATGGGTCCAGTGATGCAAGAACACTGACGATCATCCCAGTTTTTTTTGGCTTCATGCGCCACTGAACATCCTTCATAGGAATGAACGGGGTCCTGCCTCCAACGCTGTCTCTACGTAGCAAGAAATCTCTGTGTGTCTGTGGCTCGCATACCTCTCTGAATGTTTGTCAGATCAACCTGAGCTTTCGGATATGGCTTGCACATGGCACGATGGTGTGCATCCTTCATTTTGAAGTTTTTTGGATTCATATTCACAACATTATCATTAAAAGTTAAAATCCCATAGACCTCCGTGTAACCAGTCAGCCTATCGCGCTCTCGCTCGCAGCTGTAGCCACGCCTCACGGAATAAAAGATCAAAGTATCCTACTGCTATACCGCTCTGCGTCACCCAAAACTTTGCACAGGCTGACCCCGGATGTCCACTGGATCCGTCACGTGCACGATTCAGCCACGGCGCGGGTGCTGGAGCTAATCGCAGCCATTCAAGTCAATGTAAACTGCTCCACCAGAAGCGGCTCGGCGCTCCGCTAAAAATACGCGCCGGGTCTATTTTTTGACAGACGCCACGCAACAACGCGTCAATTTCCACAGACCAAATGAGTCAAACAGGAAGTCAGGCGCAGAAAAGACGAGAGTATCCGGTCAATTTTCAAACTAAAAACACCCATGAAAACTCCGGAGCGAGTCTGTGCCACGGCCGGACCATGCACGCGACGGATCCAGTGTACACCCAGGGTTATGGCATTCCCTTTGGTCCCTCCCCCATATAGGAATAGATGAAGTGGTGCAGTTTGCATTAACATGACATGTTTCAGTAATCTCATGGTAAGTAGTATTTCTTAAGTTTCACCACGCTGTTCTCATCTGCTCATGGTGTTTGCTGACATGGCTACAACATGGTTAGATTGACTAAAACATTGCCTAAACTTCCCATACCAAAGTATGGCTAGGTCGGAAACGTTTGTTTTTCCTTTCAGGCGTGCAGGGTTACGTGCTTGCTAGCTACCATTTCAAGATTGTTCGCCTACAGAAAGCTAGGAAACCTAATGATGTTGCGTGTCTCTCCATATCTCAATGTACGTTCATGTCTTACCCAATGTACAGTTTGTCTATTAACACTATGTAAGAGTATGTACACCTCTTTGTACATCCAACCATCCAACACAGCCTCATTTGGCCATACATGAAAAATCTACTTAAGCTTCCACTTTTATATAGAAATACATACTTCCTACGGGCACTGCACTAGTCTTCATACATTCATGCTTCACGGTGTCTACGTCCATTTTTTTTAAACAGTCTATGGTAAAGACGACAATTCTTGGTTTTAAAGGGGATTATGCAACAGGTGAACGGTAAATGGACTGCACTTGTATAGCTCTAGTCTTCTGACCAATTAACTACATGTTACATTCACACATTCACACACTGCTGACCCAGGCTACCATACAAGGTGCCACTTGCTGCTCAGTAACCATTCACACACACTCACACGCCGACAGAACAGCCATCGGGAGCAACTTGGGGTTCGGTATCTTGCCCAAGGATACTTAAACATGCGGACTGGAGGAACTGGGGACAGAGCCCCTGATCTTGCGGTTAGTTAGTTGTCCCAGACGTGCCAGACTTTTTTTCAGTGGAAACACCGAAAAAATGTAATCCTTCTGCGCAGTGATTCAGTTGGCGGGTGTAGTTCTGTAGACAGAAAATAGGTCCTTCATGAAACTGCTGACAACAAGGTGGATTATCTTGAGTAACTGAGACATTGCTGTTGAGTTTTTCAAATGTATTTTTTGGGTGCTTTGAGCATCAAAGCCGAGTGTCGTCCGGTTCCATTATACCAGAGACAAGGCAGACATCTCTACAGGTGATATCTTCGACACTCGGCAACTCACACAAAACAATCTAATCTGATAAACAGCACTACAGGTAAAAGGAAAAATATGTTTTTAATTTTGGGGTGAACTGTCCCTTTAAAAGTAATTTGTGCTTCCAGATGCTGACCTTTCACCTCTCTCTCCAACAGCTTCTGTTCTTTCTGCCACTGTCTTTGTCATCCTTATTCCTTCGTCTTCACCTCACCTGTCTGACCTCCACCTCCTCCCTCTCCACCTCCTCTCTGTCTGCCCCCTCCTTTTTCAGCACATGGCCCTTGTGTTACCTGGCATGCGAATGCAGGCGTTTATTTTCACGGGGATACGCTTTCTGGCAATCTCTGCCAGAGACAATATTATGCTGGAAATATACAGGTATTAACTGTTAAGATTTCAGATGGTCAAATAAACCGGAGTTGCCGGTCTCTGGCACGGCCCAACAGAGAAGAGATTGTGTGTGAACAGCCCACTCCTAATGAAACACACGAGGGGGAAGCTGCTCAATCACTAATAATTATCCTCCCTCCATCCCTCCATCCCTCCATCCATCCCTCCATCCCTCCATCCATCCTTCCATCCATCGCTCCCTCTGTGTCTCTCTCGCCCCCGGTCCAGGTGATTTCCAACCACCTCTCTCATTTATCTTCCCTGCCTTTGATTTCAATGTGACATTCATTTCACGCTCATTTCCTCTCTGCTGCCGCTGAGGCCGTCAAGGCCGGCCTTTCATACGCAGCTCGGAGCCACTAAACAGTCTCTTATGCTGTGACCTTTAGCGGGCGGGGAGCTGCTGAGACAAACAGCGCTCAGCAGGGCGTAAATGATGATGGATCTGTTCTGGCAAACTTTGGGGTTGAGTTACGCAGGACAGGCTGCGGTTTACATCTGGCTGCATGTGTTCACATTCAGGGTCTGAGGGCAACACTGCAGGTCTGTTGTTACACACACAGATACTTTATGACTGACCAGGGGTTAAGAGTAAGACAAGGTTAATTGTTCAACTGTTAATTAAGAGGTAATTACGACCTTAAGTAAACTATTCATTTCGAAAAATGATGCAGTTACCTTTGCTGTTGCTAAACATTTACGTGGTGTAAATGCAAAGCACACTGTCACCACTACGGCTACTGCTGTGGTGCAGTTTTGGTCAAGGCTGGTAGCTAAAGGTGACCAGGCTTTTGCCATCAAGGCCTCGAGTCTCTGGAATTCTCTGGCTGAGATCAGGCTTGTTAGCACACTACCTGTTTTTAAATCATTGCTTTACACATGTTTTAAAGGACAGTTTTCTTTTTAATGCCTGATTTGTAATTTTGTGTTTTATTTCCTTTTGTTCTATCTTTGTCCCTTGTACACACTATTTTTCTTAGCTCTTAATATTTCATTCAATTGGTTTAATCTTATAATCGTCTTATTTTCATGCACTTTGTGAAGCGCTCTGTTCCCAAGTAAAGTCGTTATCATTATTATTATATATTATTATCTCTCCCACCTCTGCTACTCATACTTGTGGCTTCTGTCACCACAAATTCTGTTACTTGAGTTCATATTTTTATCATGAGTATCTGACCTTTTTAATTTCTTTATGTTAACTAGTGTTAACAGTTAAGGTAGTTTACATCAGTGGTCCCCACTGTGGGGGTCGAGAACCCCTTTAAGGGTTACCAAAGCTTCACCAGGGGTTACAAGGCATTATTGGAGAAAAAAATTAAACAGTAGGCCTTTATCTCATCATTTCATACATTTCTGCAAAGAAATCAAAATGAAATTGTTAGTTTTAAAGTGTAAATATAAACTTAATCCTCACATGGTGAAGGCACGGTGAAGACCTGAGCACAAATTATATTCACAGAGCCCTCAGTCTGCTGAACAGCCCTTGTCCTGCTTTAGAAAAGTGCTCAGTTAAAACAATCAAAGAGCTAATAGAACAATGGACAAGTGTCAAGGAGAAGAAGAATTAATCAAAAAAGGAGTCTATTAAGTGTATAATCTGTAATCTGCTCAACATTCATCCAGTCAACTTGTTTTACACAAACTTACTGCAATCATTTCACTCACTATTTTCATATTTATTTGACCCAGTTTTAACCAGTTAAGTCCCACTGA
Source organism: Cephalopholis sonnerati (assembly GCA_019142605.1). Classification (NCBI taxonomy): domain Eukaryota; kingdom Metazoa; phylum Chordata; class Actinopteri; order Perciformes; family Serranidae; genus Cephalopholis; species Cephalopholis sonnerati. The sequence continues at coordinate 2,817,486 of JAGQAX010000002.1, read as the reverse complement.
GATCAACAAACTCTTTTTGGAGGAAGACCTGGCCAAGACAGCAGCACAAGAAAAAAGTTACAGCCAAACAACAACACAATAAAAAACATAAAAGATGCACAGTAACATGTAGAAATATTAGAGCACCCACACACAATCATAAGAACCAACTGATTCATTCATGTTTGTAGTTATTAGAGCGTTAAATTGAGGCAGAGAGACCAGTTCAGCTCAGTCTGTGCACTGGGAACAGACAACACAAATAAATCTTGAGACACATTTGTGCTATTTGTACTTTTTTCCAATTGTTCTGTAATGTTACTATTATGTGTTGAATTTAATATTAAATATTCATTAAACAAGTCACTCAGTCCTGGGTCATCAGTTTACTCAGTGACAGAAAAGGGGTCCCTTGGTAAAGACTCGGGGTCCCACACTGTGGGTCTTGTGTACTGAATTTAATTTATATTCAAATTATTTTATATTATAAGATATATTTTCTAATTTTTTATGTTGAAAATGTGGAATTGAACGTATTCAATAAAGTTTAAAAACAAAACTGTGTGTACAGCCAATCAGTGTGACCGTAGCGCCTCCTGCTGGTGAGGGACAGAAACAGCAGATGGCAGGAAACAAGCCAGAGAAGTGTCCATCAAGGAGAGGAGGACAATAAGAGTAAAGACACAGGGTGAAGAATGTAAATTGTTTTTATTTTTCTATTTTTGGAGGAGTGTGTGTTCGCCTTCTGTCTGCGTTGCTGGTTCTGGTGTTGTTTGACTTTGAAGGAGGATCTGGTGAGTTAAAAACCTTTATTTTTTCATGTCAGTTAGTTCATGTCCCTGTTTTACCTGTTGAATGTGCAGCTGAAATTACCTGTAACTGAGCTAAGGGAGTGTAAATACGTCTATATGGTGTGTTTAATGTTTTCTTTATGTTTGTAAAGTGAATTGAGAAGCTACATGCAACAGGCATGGTCACTGTTTAGCCGTTAGTAAGTAAAGTGAATTTAATGGCGCCGCCATTTTAGGGTGCGGTTCAGATTAATTTACCTTTAAAGGGATATTTCGGGTTAGAAAATGGCGGCCAGCACCTGAGCTATGTAACAGGTAGTTCCGACCGAGCACTTTGATTGGACAAGAGTAATTCCACATACAGTGTAACGTCACCGGGCCTTTTAACTCTGCGTGTATCACTCCGCTTTACAACTGTTTCAAACCGTTAATTGCTAATTAGCTGCTAATTAAGGGACTCATAACAAACTTTGCACTATGTTGTATGTTTGAGAAAATGTAGCGTCAAATGCTACAGGTAAAGCGATGAAAATATTTTGAATATAGCATGCACATAGGCTGACACAGATTTTTTTTTTATTTAGGCCTTTTTTAAGTTGCTAAAATACTGTTTTAGTATTTAAAATTTTAGTTGTTAACGATTAAGAGAAGCTTAGAACTTCCACCACCTTTATTTAACCTGGTCTGAGGTCAGAGGCAAAAGAACATTCTCTCCACACAGGCAGGCGTAGAATCATAAAAATAGCCTTTATTGAAAACACAAATTAATAAAAACTAAATGACACCCCCACACAAGAAGCTATAAAATTCAGATGGCCACCCCTCGTCCCTGAAACTCACAGCACTGCAAGTGCTTAAACATTACGTTACGTCATGCTAATGTTTTTAGCACAAGCCTATGGCATTTTACATTGTATAAATTAGCCTAGAAGCCAGCAAACTTTCCCCTCACTCATATAAAACCAGGGACGACAGCAACATTTAACAAAGGTAACGTTACAAAATTCTGCTCCACTACAGCTCACAAGGTTCACTGACAAAACAACTGTCTTATATCAAAGATGTTTTCCAAATACAACTTGCTAACGTTATTAGCACAAGCCTATGGCATTTTACATTGTATAAATTAGCCTAGCGTTGAGAGGAAATTTCCTATGCTCATATGAAGCCGGATAAATCACACACAAGACTTAAAATGCTATTTTTGTAGAGGATTTATTGTCTTCACAATTTATTGTTTCTTATCTGTGAAATTAAAGTAAATAAAAGCTTTGCCACCCATAGGAGAAATGGTGTTGGATAGACGTCTGCTTCCACAGAGCCAACCTGCACTCCATGGATAAACGCCGATTCATACGCCTGAATCATGGTAGGATTAAACTTTCAGTATTTTGCTGCAACACAGTGGAACTCATTTGGACCTAACATAAAGAGTGATTACATAGTGAGTTACAGACCAAATCACTGTGACGTTGCACTGCCGACAGCAATCACTTCCTGGTAGACAACTGGAAATTGATTTGAATTTCGGAGATATGTCAAACCTGCAAACTTGTCGCTTTCTCTAAGTTTTGAAGATACACAGTTAAACACAGTAGTCCAACTTATCTGACGTTTCTGCTGTGCTTATTTTATGTACCGTGTTGCTTTGTTAGCATCTTTGATAAACCAAATCTCCCGGCACAGAAGCCAAACAATGCACCACTGTGGACGGGGGCCACAGCCAAACAGATTTTAGCCACCTTAAAAAAATAATGTCAGTTTAGGTGTAGGCTATATTTTAAATATTTCTTTCCACTCAACCCCACACACCTACTGATGGAAGCAGCGGTAAACCAGCAACGAAGTAAAATCACTGTTTTTGTCAATGATGTCTGGTGGCTTTGAGAGAACGGCTTCAGTTTCCCATCAGATATGGCTGTGTGACAGCAACTTAAACTGATGTAAAGTTTTTTAAGTGGGCCTTTTTTAGGTGTCTAAAAACTAGCCAATAGAGGCAGCATTTGCTGTGCACCATTTTATTCTTCGTACAAATTATTGTAAATAAACATTTTGATTCAGTCTATAGAGAATGGCAAAGATGTTATCATGCATTTCATTCTGGGTAGTAGCAGCCATACTTTAGGAGACGCTTCTTCAACAGAGAAAAAAACATGGATGGACCAGTCAAAGAGGAAGTGCAACATTTCCTGCTGAGAGAAGCTGAACAAGGAAGCAAAGGAACGCAACTTTGCAAAGTTAAAGTAAAAAAGACTTTGATCTTTGAGCTAACGAGAGTACCATTTCCAGGTGTACCTCAGAGCAGTTCTGATATTATAAATCTCTCAAGGCCCTCGCTCAGTTCACAAAGATATGAGTGTAGGACCTGCAGATTTTAAAAGTCGACCACCAGAAAATGGTTGTGTGGACAAAAGTAGGTGACCTAATGGCCACTCGCCACACACACATCTCTCTGTGTCGCCACTTTAAACCCAAGAAAACGTTTTCCAAGGCCAACAGTGCATCACTTTTAATTATTACAGTTTGTCTTTTACTGAGGCCACATTTTGGTCGACGCTAAGTTGGTTACTAAGTGTGTGTTTCATCCAGATTGTTGTTGTTCTTCTTCTTTCTGCACTGTTTTGGACTAGTTTTGTCATGGTGGTAAACGTTAGCTGTAAACGTGGAGGCTATTTGTATTGTTTTTTTATGCCTCTGTGCTGGTGATGACCGTGACTGGAGGCATTTTGTTTTTGGGTCCGTCCCAGTCTCATGAATATCTCGAACAAGGGAACTGATTCCATTTTGGTCAAAGGTCAAGGTCACTGTGACCTCGTCTCTCTCATTCTTGTGAATTCAGTAGTGAAGTTCTGAAGAACACCTTGAGTAGGGGTGGGTGATGTGGGCAAAAATTCATATCTTGTATATATCGTACAGGCTGAGTGGTGATACATCTCTGTATTTTCTGTGAAATGGGCAACATGTTTTCAGTTGCAAGTCAAAGCCACATTTCAAATGTCACAAGCACTTTTATAAAAACAGACTGTGATCAAAATAAAATGCAAAGAGGGATTTTATTCCCCTGTTTGAAAAAATTCAGCTGCACAACATGGAAATGAAAAATGATCTAAAATAAATAGCAGGGCTGTACGTTAAAAGGTAAAGGTTTTTCTTATGTTCAGACAGTGAGGTAAGGAGATGTAATTTACCTTGACATGTTTCGACCGACACTCCAGTCTTCATCAGAAACGTCCTATATGACGTGAATCGTGACGTGTCCTTTAGCTGGTGTTTCCTTGAAGGCGTGACCGGCCTGGCAATCTGACAGATCTGCCAGGCTGGCCACGCCCCCCGCCACCCGATGGTCTCTGGAGGAGAAAGTCCCAGGTGTGTGACAGCAAAAATGCCCCCTCATCCCGGTTGATGGTGTCCCTGGCCCGCCTCCTGATCTCTGTTGCCTCCTTGATCCAACGTTTGAATTTATTGCTTTCTGTTCCGATGATGTTTGCGTTGTCTGAACATAAGAAAAGCCTTTACCTTTGAAATTTGAGTAGACAGTATGAACATAATTGAACTAGGGTTGTACGTTAATGTTTTTGCACACAGCACTGGAGCTACAGAGGTTTAAGGTTTGCAGCACAGGACACTGAACTATAAGATGAGTATAAAAGTATCAAGTAGTATGAACATGATATCTCAAGAACTCTTTGAGGGAATTTTTGCACAAACATCAATGAAGTAATTAGAATTTGGTGGTCAATCAATCAATCAATTTTTATTTATAAAGCCCAATATCACAAATCACAATTTGCCTCAGAGGGCTTTACAGCATACAACATCCCTCATCCATCATCAAAGGTCAACATCACTGTGACCTTTTGTTCTTCTCATTCTCGTGAACAAACTTTCTCAAGAAGGCCTTGAGGGGGTTTTGTCAAATTTGGCACAGACGTCCACTTGAATTCAAGAATGAACTGATTAGAATTTGATGGTCGAAGGTCATTGCAACCTCACAAAACATGTTTTTGGCCATAACTCTAGAATGCTTGTGCTAATTATGACAAAATTTGACTTAAATGTCTTAACAGGAAAAGATGATGAAGCGATGACATTTTATATCCAAAGGGTCAAAGGTCAACTTCACTGTGACATCATAATGTTCTGCATAAAACACTTTTCTGTCCATTATTCAGCGTCATATCTCAGGAACAGAAGGGGAGACATTTGGTCAGATAGTGAATTGATGACTCTAATCTTGAAACGGTGCAGATTGTATAGATCTTCTGTGTGAAACATAATGTTTTCACAGACGTGGATATAAGCTCCAGTGAACAAGTGGAGTGTGCACAGTGTCCACTGCAAGCTGGAAGGCTGAGAAATCGCACTCCATTCGCGATCTGTTTCTTAAACTGGTCGTGAGAATGCTTATGGCAGTTGATAATGCAGCAAACGTTTACCATTCCACTTTGTTTTTAAGCTGGATAAGATATAAACTCATCCGCATTGTCAACTATTACTTTACCTCTACCGTAGTTTCTGTGTCCTAAAATCCCACAATGCTTTTTGTGCCGAATACTTTAAATAGGTTGTTACTGTAAATTCAAAGCTTGTGTTCTGGTTGTGTTACTGCAAATTCAAAGGAAAAGCTGCGCACTGTTAAGCCACAGTCACGCTCGGTAGAGCCACTGGTTACCTTTTGTGCAGCCAGCATCAACAGATGGTTTAATAAAGTCTGAACCCAAACTGAGACATCCACCTTAAAACTGAGATACAACAGCTCCTCCTCTGACTAAATGACAAACAGCAGAATTCAACTGATCGGACCTGAATGAAAACAATTTAACAGACAAAGTGATCTTTTCTTTTTATTTAAACAAGTAGAAAAAATGTACATACTTTGTATAATTTCATATGAACATTTATTGTAAATATTTCATGTAATTAAACATTGATTTTAATGTTTGGAAACTTTATAATCTGGATTAGGGTTTAAAATAATGTTTGCTGGATCTGAACAATGATTGGCCACGAAAATATGCAGTTATTGATAAATGGATTCTTTTTTTTGGATCCTATCAGCTTCTACAAAGCGGTCGCTGGTCTTCATGGCTCCACACACACAAGACAAAATAAAAAAACAAGAACAACAAATTTAAATTGACAGTAAAGATAAAAAAAGGTTGAGAAACTAAGTGAAATAATTTTACATATTAAAAAAGGTCAACAGGAACAAAAAGCAGATTATCAAACTAAATAAAATGAAAAGTAAAAATATATAGCTTTTAATAAGTCAACAGGACAGGTGCAGCTTTACAGGTTAAATTCACTGACTTTTCTACTTTAAAAAAGAATAAACATCACAAATATGATCAGCCTTTTTATCTCTAACTGCTCTGTTTCACTCTTACACACACCCTCATTGGTAATATCTTCACTTCATCAGCAGGGCTAATGAATGGAAACAGCCTCTCAGTGAAAGTGTGTGTGAAGGTGTGTATGTGTGTGTTAGTATCAGGATCAGAGAACGACAGCTTTCCTCTGTTCCAGTCCAGATTCACTCTGATCCTCTGGAGCTTCTTCCTCACTTTGAGATCGGTGTCTGGACTCGATGGTGTGGATGCAAAGTATTTACTTCCATTGAACCATATTTCCCATAATCCACTGTGTGACTGCATGACTCCCTTCCTCTGGACAGACTCTGCCAACACACCCAGAAACCAGAATGTACTGTCTCCAACCTCGACATCCCAGCTGTGAGTCCCTGAGTTAAAGCCCTCAGAGCCCAGGACGCTACAGTATTCGTCAAACCTCTCTGGATTATCAGGAAGCTGCTGTTTCTCTCCTCGTCTCACACTGGTCAGATCTTCAGACAGGATGAGGTTTGGACGAGCAGTGTTTGGATCCAGAATCAGAGGAGTGTAGGAGACCATGTCCTTCATCTTGTTCCAGATGTTGAAGGTCAGGTTGCCCAGGTGTTTGGCCTGGTCTATCAGAGCTCCTGAGGGCAGCTGTGGATCATCCAGCAGGGGGCGCTGCTGGACTCTGTCCACTGCAGCCTTGTAGTTGAGCAGGAATGAGACGTCTTCAGCTCTCAGCTCGTCCTCTGTGGCTCTGACTGTGTCTGAAAGAGCCGCTATCTCTCTGCTCAGAGCCTCCATCTTCTCCTTCATCATCTGACTCTTCTGCTCCTCTTCCTCCCTCAGTGCAGCCATCCTGGCCTCCTCTTCCTCTTCTAGAAACTGGTGAAGCTTCTTAAACTGCTCCTTAATCTGCCTCTCTGTGCGTCGGGCCTGGACCTTCATGTGTTGTGCTGTTTGTTCACACTCCACTTTAAGTTGTTCACAAACCTTTAACTTCTCCTTTAAGGGCTCCAGAGTTTTCTCAAGTTCCTTCTTGTGTTGTCGTGCAGCTTCATCGACGGGTCTGAATCTGTGGTTGCTGTGTTTTTCTGAATCTCTGCAGACGACACACACTGGCTGCTGATGGTCCAGACAGAAGAGTTTGAGTTTCTCAGAGTGCAGACTGCAGAGAGCCTCTGAAGCTCTCTGATCTCTCTCCAATAAGAAGGCCTCACACAGGTTCTTTAATGCCAGGTTACGTGGTGGGTGATCCTTTGAAGATCTTCTCCTGCAAACTGGACACTCCTGTGTGTGTCTCTGTCTCCACCAGTTCTGCAGACAGTCTTTACAGAAGCTGTGGCTACATGACAGAACAACAGGATCTCTAAAGACGTCCTGACAGACCGGACAGCAGAGATCCTCCTCTGATCTGGAAGCCATTTAGTCTCTGAGTGAAGCTGAAAACACAGCAGACAGAAAGTACAGTCAGTCATGGCTCCCCTCCCTCCTCTACTAACTTGACTGAAATGTACTTTGACTTTGAGTGGTGTTTTTAGTCAAACTCACCTTCAGTGTGTGGAGTGTCAGCAGGTTGAAGCAGCAGTGTTGGAGTTTTAGCTGAACTCACTCAGAGGAAGTTGTTAGTTTGGTCTGAAGGTGAATCTGATCGTCTGTCCTTCAGTCCGTGTGTCTCTCCTCTGTGAGGGAGAATAACTTTCGGTTTCTGGGTTTGTGTCAGGTGAGTCAGGTGATGGGTGGAGCTTAGTCACACCTCCTCTGCTACATGCTGTGTCCCAACATGTAACACAGGGGTGTGTCTTATTCCAAAGCACTGATTTATCTCTGGATATGTAGACTGGTTGTGTGCAGCAGGCCGCTGCAGCAGTTATGTTTATGTTCAACAGTGGTTTGAATGTGGTGGAGGAGTTCAAATGTATTTTAGTAAAATCCTTAAAATATTCTGTGAATGGGGGGACCATGAAACATGGAGATAAAGTGATGTCATTGCAGACTAGCAATTGGGATAGTGCTGCTGGGGAAGCACAGAGATCGTAAATGTGAATAGCGTCAAGAGCGTATCTACTGTGCACCAGTGAACAATAACACAAACCATCACGACATGTTTCTGCTGAGGAGCTCAGTGGCTAAAGAAAAACAATCTTAGCTGATGGGAAAAAGTTTGTTTTGGTGTCAGTCCCTCTGGGCTTTAGCTCCTTGTTTACTGAACATACTTCCATTTCTCTTCTTGTGCACTGAGCTGAAGTGGCAATGGATGCGATGGATCTTAGAGATAGCAGGTCAACAGTAGATGAACCTGAAGATTAATTTGAGGTGCAGCTCAGCACTGTGTGGAAAGGTTTTCCAGTTATAAATCTATAATAAACATTGTATTTTGGTTAGGCACCCGTTCTTACTTTGATAATTCCCGAGGTCACAATAGGTCATTTAGTACAGTGAGGCAAAATCTTTTAAAAAATGGTGTCATTGGGTATTTATATAGCAACAAAGCAATTCAAAGTGCTCTATATAAAATATCAAAAGCATCAAGACAAGTGGCAAAAGAAAGACATTGTAAAAAGGTCATTTAAAAGCAATTTAGAAAATAAAAAGTAAAATACAGGAATAAAGTTACAGTGCAGTTCAAATCTATAAAGGTATTTGAATAATAAAACTTATAGTGCAGTGTAAGAGATTAATAAATATTTGATTTAATAAAAGGAAGCAGTAAATAAATAAATCTTCAACCCTGATTTTAAAAGGAGTGAGAGTTGGTGCAGACCTGCAGTTTTCTGGGAGTTTGTTTCAGACATGTGGAGCATAAAAACTAAACGCTGCCTGTCCGTGTGTAGCCTCGACAAAGCACACAAAGCAGACCCATCCCAGAAGACCTGAGAGGTCTGGATGGTTCATACTGTGGCAGAAGGTCAGAAATTTATTTGGGCCCTAAACCACTCTGTGCTTCATACACCATCAGCAGTATTCAGACAGGAAGTCGGGGTAAAGACCTCTGGACTTTCTCAGTCTTAGTGAGGACTCGAGGAGCAGCGTTCTGAATCAGCTGCAGCTGTCTGATTCATATTTTAGGGAGACCTTTAAAGACGTGGTTAGGCCCAGATCACACAGAATGCATTTTGCAGGTTGCAAAACACAAGGGGCACTGTAATGCCTTTTTTTTTTTTTTTAAATGAATGCCACTAGTAAAAAAAAAATGCTTGCTGCACCTTTTTATTGTTGTCTACCGTTTATTTATTTTATGTATTTATCCTCCAGTAATCAGTGTGTAGTTCCTGACATGTTGAGGCAGAGGGTACTGTCTGTAGCTCTGGTTGAGGGTGAGAGGCTGTCAGCAGATAAACAGAGATCTGTGTGGGTACATGAGACCCTAAAAAAGAGGCTGGATCACGGGGAGTACCACCAGTTGGTCCAGGAGCTTCTCCTCCATGATGGGGAGTACCACCAGTTGGTCCAGGAGCTTCTCCTCCATGATGGGGAGTACCACCAGTTGGTCCAGGAGCTTCTCCTCCATGATGGGGAATACCACCAGTTGGTCCAGGAGCTTCTCCTCCATGATGGGGAGTACCGCCAGTTGGTCCAGGAGCTTCTCCTCCATGGTGGACTTTTCTAGGTGTATTTTAGGATGACTCAGGGGCAGTTTGACAACCTGCTGTCTGTCATCAGGTCGTATAGCTCTGGGTATCCAGCAACCACTACCACCAGTTTCTCCTCCATTGTTTACCAACTGTAAACTTGTTGTTGTGACCACCATAGAAGGCCCGCCTCTCAAATCATCCCATTGGACGATGAGAAAAAAGCTAAGATGACATGGGGCGTTTTTCTGCTCTGAGTTGAAGTTTGATCAACTCGAGGAGTTCAGAGCGCTCCAGCAAAAACACCAGGCGCCTAGAGGCCAGAAGTTCAAGGTGAGTCACAGCGCATGCTCAGTTTTTCTTTGTTTAATTGGAGAAATTTGTGAAACACATTCAGTTGTTGATTCGTTCAGTGCACTTAGTCAGCACTTGTATTGGACCACAGTCCTCTGGTGACGTGATTATGTAAATTTGAGGGTCATTGTATGACTATAGTATATGGTCTCTTTTGTTGTTTTCCATAACCTGAGCCAATGATGCATGTAGCTGTTAAACAGAAACTGCAATAAAATAGTTAGCTATGGGGTCTAACAACATCAGAGATGAATACTAGTGGTCTTATTGGATTCACAAGAGTCTCAGCCTTCCAGTAATGTCCAATTAATGCAAATCTAACAATGTTTAGGGACCCCAGTATGCAGAAATAGTCAAATACACATAGGTGAGAAGAACACGTGTACTGCATGTAAAGAACTGCATGTTTTTTTGCCCAGAACTGTATGAGATCAGCATCATTCAGGATTTAAACTGACAACCTGACATCAACGGCTAACTGTGATCCAGTTGAGCTATCTGTGCTGGAAAAACCTTGTGGATAAACAAACTGTGTTTAAAGCCTTGTAGCTGAGCTAAACATGCCTGTGGAGAAGTGTTCAGAAAGGGAGGAAGAAGAACAATAAGAAGGGAGGATGAGGAAGAGAAAGAAGAGGAAGACAAATAACAAATCTATTAGGATCCATCAGTAGAACTTTCCGCGTCAAACATATGATTAATCCTTGAAATCATGTGTTTCTAACGCACACAGCACAGTGTCCGAGGAGGCAACAGCATGTTTAATCTGCACCACCTGCGACTTGAACTCACAGCCTTTAGCCACCAATGGCAAGTTGTTATCAAGTCGAGCAACCTCACCAGTGTAGACTTTGGAGGTGACTTCACACTGTGATACAGCCGACCACCAGGGTGCAGCATAACAGCTGCACATGTATTTACAGGCAGATTTCAAACTAGTGTCAACAATTCAGTTATGAAGACAAAACTCTCAGAGTCAGCATACTTCATGTAGACAACATAGAAAACATCTGAGATATCTTTTCACAAAGATTGATTAACTAAAATGATTAAAAAATGATGCTTAAGATGCTCTTTTTCTAATGACTGCTGCAGGCTACATGACTGCAGAATTCAAAGTGCTGTCACAAATTCAGTTTTTGACACACTTGAACACTCAAACACACTTCACCCACACTGACAGCAAAATATCCTCAGTTATTTTAGTGACCATTGGAGCTTTATTCAGTGAGTTTACAGTTTGCAGTGCTGTTTACAGTGACGCATTTTGATGCACTGTGGGCTCAATTGTGGATTATTAGAAAATCTGTGTAATGTGTTTGTGAAGGACAGTCTGAACATGCAGAAGAAGCATGATTGGTCTGAGCTGAGCAACAAAAATGTGGGAGGAGATAGGTTTAATTAGGTTTACAATTTTTGATAAAAAACAGAGCGATGGACTTCACAATTTGCACCAGGTTGGAGTTTACGAAAGTTCTCTTTACAAATGGACCTACAGTTCAGTGAACATTGCAACGCCGTAGGCCAGAGCTGTTGAGTTAGTTTGGAGGTGAACTGTATCACACAGACATTTAGAGAAAGGCATTTAACCAACAGAAAACATCCACTTAGCTGCACACAGCTGTTCCAACACAACTTGACAGCCCCCTTGTCCTCTTTTGACAATGTTGAGATAAGTTCCAGTCTTAGGATGCTGTCAGACCTCGAGTTGTCTTGCTTTGGTCCGAATCAGAGACTTATTTTGTTAAAAAGTTGCATAACTGCCTGGAGATGGTTCGTGTTTTCACGGCAGCATTGACAAGCTGACCAGATAAAATTAGGGCTGGGTTAAAATAATCAATCCGATTCAAATCGTTCTTCATTTGAATGACCCAATATCCATCTGTAAAATCAGAGATCTATCTTCTGACATAAACTTTTTCCCCATGGATGTGTAAAGCTTTAACCCTGTGGCCAGTGGTAATGGGCTGCGGCACTTAATCATGAGAAGCTCGTTACTGGCTCTTCTATCTGTAACTGTTAACTTCCTGTTTTTACGTTTTGGTGTAATTTATTATCGTGCTGCAGCAGCGTCTCCTCCTGCTGTCTGTGCATCAGGGTCTCTGCACCACCTTTAGGCACACACTTAAAAACACGAAGTAAAACGCCGCAGTGGAGACAGAGAGGTGAAGATAACTTGAGCTGACAACTACGCTTGTCACTGTAAATACAACTAAATCTCCACAAGAAAAAAGTCAATACTTTGTTTATAAACCTGATCAGCAACATGTAGACATATTGAAAAGTGATATTTCAGTCTGCTCTGTCCGCAGTCTCTCATCCACCGCCACAAATGTTATGTTATAGACAATCACAGAGCCCTTTCCAGCTGATAGCAGATTGTTACTAACAACCTAAAACAACTGTTTATGTCTGACCGTTTAACTTAGTTTGTCTTTCTAAACTTTACTCAGTACTGTGATGTCAGGAATATGATTTATTTTATTGACAGAAACACTGCTAACTGATGACTGAAATATAACCTGGGCTTTTCATTTTAGTGTATGTTTCTTCCTCTTAGAAATAAAATAGACCGCCCCAACAGTCCACACACAGACTACTACTGTACTCACATCTGTCCATATTCAAACTGCCATCCTCGCGACCAGCCCCTGTTCCCTGCCTGCCATCGAGGGCGCACCATCCACCATCCGTGTTCTCCTCAAAGAATGAAGCAATGTTGGTGAATGAAGTCTCATCGGTGGTGTGTCCCCCCAAAGGAATTAGTTCAAGCAGATCCTCCGCATCAAAGAATCAAACATAGAGGCACAGCTGTGCAACATCGCTGTTGTCTGTTGATTCATCCACGGCTAAAGACATCACCTCAGCCTTTCTCAGTTTGTCCAAACGCATCTTGGAAACATTCAATGCAAGGGCCTCGACTCTCCTCACATGTCAGATATTGGAATTTGCTTGATCAAATCAATTATACCTTTTTGGGTTTTCCCATCTGTCACCACCTCCTCGATTGATGCCAACATACGCTCCTTGACAGTCTCTGAGTCTGTAAACTTTTCTTTTTGCCCAGTCTCCATGCCACTTGTAATGATGCCGATGTTGCTCTCTCTTGCTCCGTACAGGCCAGAAACTGGGTGCAACATTTTTGCTCATAACACAGTATTAGTCCCAAAATTTTTTGACTCTGAGCAGCAGAGTCCTGTGGGAACGTGGTGTCGAAGTTAGCATAGGTTGTCTTGAAACACCTTCTCAAATCATACTCCTTATTGGTCTGAACGAAAACGGCACTTCTTGTTTTTCCTTGTCTTTTGATTTAAAAGCTGGTTGAAACCAGACCTTTAAAAAGTGCATACCAACACCTACTGTAATGGAGTGTGCAGCATGAGCTGAATGAGACTACTCATATATAAATTACCGGTAATCTCAGCCAGTACGAACTCCATCACAGCTTGCACCCAGCCTGGGGGCCACTAGTTGAGTAGCCTGGCAACCTGCCGGTTGCTGTAGCTCCGCCATCAGGACTGTTGGCCCCCAATTCCCATTGAGGAAGTTTAGCTGTGGACTGGACCTCTGAGCAGTCAAAAGTTTGGTTTATTTATATACATGGTAAGTTTGATTGGCGATCAGTAGCAGAGCTGCCCGGCCCCTAATGACATAGTATCAATAACTGAAAAAGGAAGAAGTTAAACCAACCAAAATATCAGGAACCAAGAAAAATTATTTTGCATACAAAAAGTCGACAATGGACACAAAGTGTAGATTATCAAATAATATAGAAAATAAAAACAAGTGAGTCAAAAAAAACATGTTTTGAAATAATGAGTCAGCAGAAGGACAGGTGTAGATTACACTGATATGATCATCCTCTTTATCTCTAACTGCTCTGTTTCACTGTAACACAGACCTTCAGTGGTAATATCTTCAGTTCATCAGCAGTCCTAAAGTATGGAAACAGCCTCTCAGTGAAAGTGTGTGTGAAGGTGTGTATGTGTGTGTTAGTATCAGGATCAGCGAACGACAGCTTTCCTTTGTTCCAGTCCAGATTCACTCTGATCCTCTGGAGCTTCTTCTGTACTTCAAGATTAGCGAGTGGATCTGGAACTGACTGTGCAAGGTATTTACCTTTATGGAACCCTATTAGCCAAAATCCAGACGGTATGCGTCCCTTCCTTTGGACAGACTCTGCTAACACACCCAGAAACCAGGCTGCACTGTCTCCAACCTCGACATCCCAGCTGTGAGTCCCTGAGTTAAAGCCCTCAGAGCCCAGGACACAGTAGTAAGAATCAATCCTCTCTGGATTATCAGGAAGCTGTTGTCTCTGTCCTGGTCTCACACTGGTCAGATCTTCAGACAGGATGAGTTCTGGATGAGCAGTGTTTGGGTCCAGAATCAGAGGAGTGTAGGAGACCATGTCCTTCATCTTGTTCCAGATGTTGAAGGTCAGGTTGCCCAGGTGTTTGGCCTGGTCTATCAGAGCTCCTGAGGGCAGCTGTGGATCATCCAGCAGGGGGCGCTGCTGGACTCTGTCCACTGCAGCCTTGTAGTTGAGCAGGAATGAGACGTCTTCAGCTCTCAGCTCGTCCTCTGTGGCTCTGACTGTGTCTGAAAGAGCTGCTATCTCTCTGCTCAGAGCCTCCATCTTCTCCTTCATCACCTGACTCTTCTGCTCCTCTTCCTCCCTCAATGCAGCCATCCTGGCCTCCTCTTCCTCTTCTAGAAACTGGTGAAACTTCTTAAACTGCTCCTTAATCTGCCTCTCTGTGCGTCGGGCCTGGACCTTCATGTGTTGTGCTGTTTGTTCACACTTCACTTTAACTTGTTGACAAACCTTTAACTTCTCCTTTAAGGGCTCCAGGGTTTCCTCAAGTTCCTTCTTGTGTTGTCGTGCAGCTTCATCGATGGGTCTGAATCTGTGGTTGCTGTGTTTTTCTGAAACACTGCAGACTAGACACACTGGCTGCTGATGGTCCAGACAGAAGAGTTTGAGTTTCTCAGAGTGCAGACTGCAGAGAGCCTCTGAAGCTCTCTGATCTCTCTCCAATAAGAAGGCCTCACACAGGTTCTTTAACACCAGGTTACGCAGTGGGTGATTCTTTGAAGATCTTCTCCTACAAACTGGACATTCACGTGCTCGTCTCTGTCTCCACCAGTTTTGCAGACAGTCTTTACAGAAGCTGTGGCTACATGACAGAACAACAGGATCTCTATAGACGTCCTGACAGACCGGACAGCAGAGATCCTCCTCTGATCTGGAAGCCATTTAGTCTCTGAGTGAAGCTGAAAACACAGCAGACAGAGAGTACAGTCAGTCATGGCTCCCCTCCCTCCTCTACTAACTTGACTGAAATGTACTTTGACTTTGAGTGGTGTTTTTAGTCAAACTCACCTTCAGTGTGTGGAGTGTCAGCAGGTTGAAGCAGCAGTGTTGGAGTTTTAGCTGAAGTCACTCAGAGGAAGTTGTTAGTTTGGTCTGAAGGTGAATCTGATCGTCTGTTTTTCACTCTGTGTGTCTCTCTTCAGTGAGGGAGAATCAAAGTGTTTCCTGGTTTGTGTCAGGTGAGAAGTGGACTTTTGTCAGACCTCCTCTGCTGTTGCTTGACATATAACACAGGGCTGTGTCTCATTCCAAAGTACTGGTTTATTGCTGGATATAAAGACTGATGGTGTACAGCAGGCTGATGCAACAGCTCAAAAGTAGTTTAAACATAGGGTGAATGTGGTGGAGGAGTTCAAATATCATTTAGTAAAATCATATGAATATTCAGGGAATGGAGGACCATGAAATAGCAAGGGAGAAGGGTAAGGAGGAGTATTGTTGGAGAGTGGTAGTATGTACAGTAAATAGGTGCCATGGAATGGGTGGCATTGAATACTGTTTGTGAAAGGAACCACAAAATGTTGCAGCAAAGGCGTAGCTTGGAATACTGTAGGAAAGGGAAATGGGTCATGGAATAATATACTCAAAGAATATCAGCCCAATCGCCAGAAGAAAATGTTGGTATTGAAACCTTTCTGCAAACCACTAGTAAGTTACATGCACATTTCATATGTATCATATCAACATTTCTAAAGTGATGTAGTGTAGGAGCTGACTTTGTCATCGGGAGGCGGAGCGGATGGTGGATGTTGTGACACTTTGGTGAGACGTCTGCCAAGCTGCAGACCACTGTTCAAGACCAACAAACAACAAAAGTATTTGTGATTCAGTGAGTCATTGCTGTGTCTGGCAGCTTTTCAGCTGCTGCAAAACGTGGTTGATTTGTGGTACAAACACACCTGTAACTTGTGTTGAGTCCGTTTTATGACAAAGCCTCCAACATGAAGACAAAGAAACACTCCGATCAACTCAGAGAAAAGACGACTGAAGAGCTCACAGTGTCACTGAACATCCTTTGGAGTTCAATCCATCATTAAGACACAGAAAGTGACATCATTTGATTTGTTATTCAGAATAAACTCAGAATTGTTATTTCATCATTTCAAATTTTACTGGAGCTCATTTTTTATTGTTTTTTCAGAAGTCTAGTATGTCAAAGTATTTTATATTTCATGATGACATTTTTCCTTCATTATAACAGGCTGAGGATGGATGGGGCGGTGACCGATGACAACACCGCTGTTTTTAAAAGAGAAATGAATAATAACAGTGTCATCCTGACAAAATATAATATAAAAACAGACTAATGCAAAGGAATACTTTTAGAAGAATCTTTAATGAATTGAAAACAGCTGTGCCACTAATTTGTCATGTCTGTTAAAGGGTTAACTACATAATATTACTAATACTAATAACATTAATATTGTGTTAAGAAAAGAAGCATTATTGGTCTCAGGAGGTTAATTTTTCTTTTGACTTGAACAACTATGAGCATAAAATCTAAATATATACAAATAACAGATCATCATTATAAAGCTATACACAGTAAAGTTCATAAATGTGATGTAATGTAAAACCAACAGTGCTGTTTTCTGATCATCCAGATCAAAGTTACACAGTAGTTACAGTGTATTTGGAATATGCATTTATATATGGATCATTATATGCTAAATTAAGGATAACAAGAAAACGTAATATCATATTAGAAATATGATTAGCCACAATAATCATCAGTAAATCAATCATAAAAGTAAATTAACTTTGGTGAAATGTTAATGAACATAGGAGAAAAGTTAGTCTTATAACATAAATTACAGACAGATATACAGAGAGTTTCACAGAGTGCCGTCACTTCTCGTCATCATTAATGGATTATAGTGAGTATATTTCTGTCTCTGCTAACAGGAGTTACATAGTATGAAGTCAAGTCACAATAAGTTTCAGTTTGTCAGATGTCTGATATGACTCAGTCTGGAAAAATGAAAGAATATCACTTCAGTTAAAAAGATGTTTTCATGTTGAAGTCATTTAGAGGAGTTTAAGAGGAGAGTGACTTTTCTCTTTAAGAAATAAATATCATGAATATGATCATCCTCTTTATCTCTAACTGCTCTGTTTCACTGTCACACAGACCTTCAGTGGTAATATCTTCACTTTATCATCAGTGATAATGAATGGAAAAAGCCTCTCAGTGAAAGTGTGTGTGAAGGTGTGTATGTGTGTGTTAGTATCAGGATCAGAGAATGACAGCTTTCCTCTGTTCCAGTCCAGATTCACTCTGATCCTCTGGAGCTTCTTCTGCACTACGAGATCAGTGGGTGGATCTGTTGGTGACTCTGCTGAGTATTTATGTTTACCAAACCCTATTCCCCAGAATCCAGACTGTATGCGTCCCTTCCTCTGGACAGACTCTGCTAACACACCCAGGCCCCAGCCTATACTGTCTCCAACCTTGACATCCCAGCTGTGAGTCCCTGAGTTAAAGCCCTCAGAGCCCAGGACACTACAGTATTTATCAAACCTCTCTGGATTATCAGGAAGCTGCTGTCTCTGTCCTCGTCTCACACTGGTCAGATCTTCAGACAGGATGAGGTTTGGATGAGCAGTGTTTGGGTCCAGAATCAGAGGAGTGTAGGAGACCATGTCCTTCATCTTGTTCCAGATGTTGAAGGTCAGGTTGCCCAGGTGTTTGGCCTGGTCTATCAGAGCTCCTGAGGGCAGCTGTGGATCATCCAGCAGGGGGCGCTGCTGGACTCTGTCCACTGCAGCCTTGTAGTTGAGCAGGAATGAGACGTCTTCAGCTCTCAGCTCGTCCTCTGTGGCTCTGACTGTGTCTGAAAGAGCTGCTATCTCTCTGCTCAGAGCCTCCATCTTCTCCTTCATCATCTGACTCTTCTGCTCCTCTTCCTCCCTCAGTGCAGCCACCCTGGCCTCCTCTTCCTCTTCTAGAAACTGGTGAAGCTTCTTAAACTGCTCCTTAATCTGCCTCTCTGTGCGTCGGGCCTGGACCTTCATGTGTTGTGCTGTTTGTTCACACTTCACTTTAACTTGTTGACAAACCTTTAACTTCTCCTTTAAGGGCTCCAGAGTTTCCTCAAGTTTCTTCTTGTGTTGTCGTGCAGCTTCATCGATGGGTCTGAATCTGTGGTTGCTGTGTTTTTCTGAAACACTGCAGACGAGACACACTGGCTGCTGATGGTCCAGACAGAAGAGTTTGAGTTTCTCAGAGTGCAGACTGCAGAGAGCCTCTGAAGCTCTCTGATCTCTCTCCAATAAGAAGGCCTCACACAGGTTCTTTAATGCCAGGTTCAAAGGTGGTTCTTCCTTTGAAGATCTTCTCCTACAAACTGGACACTCCTGTGTGTGTCTCTCTCTCCACCAGTTCTGCAGACAGTCTTTACAGAAGCTGTGGCTACATGACAGAAGAACAGGATCTCTAAAGACGTCCCGACAGACCGGACAGCAGAGATCCTCCTCTGATCTGGAAGCCATTTAGTCTCTGAGTGAAGCTGAAAACACAGCAGACAGAAAGTACAGTCAGTCATGGCTCCCCTCCCTCCTCTACTAACTTGACTGAAATGTACTTTGACTTTGAGTGGTGTTTTTAGTCAAACTCACCTTCAGTGTGTGGAGTGTCAGCAGGTTGAAGCAGCAGTGTTGGAGTTTTAGCTGAAGTCACTCAGAGGAAGTTGTTAGTTTGGTCTGAAGGTGAATCTGATCGGCTGTTCTTCTTCTGTGTGTCTCTCTTCAGTGAGGAAGAATAAGTAGCGGTTTCTTGCTTTCTCTCGGGTGAGTCAGGTGACGGGTGGAGCTTTGTCTTATCTCCTCTGCCACATGCTGTGTCCCAATATGGAAAACAGGGGTGGGGTACTGACCAGCAGGCTTTTTTACATTAGTTTGCACATAGTTAAAATATCATTCAGCAAAATCCTGGGAACATTCTGAAAATGGGGGACGATGGAACATTGAGGGAAAGGAGTAACGTTGAATATTGTAGGAGCAGGGTAGTCAGGAACATGCAAGAGGAACTATAAAAAAAATTGCTGCCAATGGTTAGCCTGGCAAATTGTCGGTAGTGGGTAACATTTAATTATATATGAATGGGATGACTTGGACATAACGCCATGGAACATTTTAGGTAAGGGGTCACATGGAATAATGTATCCAGCTTATTCCTGAGGGCACTACTTTAGAAATGGTAATTTTCATGAAGAGCCCAGTCCCTTTTATTCGCCCGGTGTGGCTCCACATTTTGACAAATAAAGGCCTGTCTCAATTAGAGGCCTGGTCTGGTTGCCTAGCAGTTCATTTTTTTATAGAAGTTCTTTGGATGTATAAAACCAGGTTGTTGGCTACCTTAAATTATGTGTCCATTCCTCGATTATCCTGTAAGTTATTCATATTCCTTTCGTCCGTAGGGGTCCTCAGATCAAAAGAATCAAAATGGTTTTTCATAAAAATTTATCCGAGTTGTGAGGATTGTTTTAACAGGATAAAGTGGTGTGTGATGTGCTGTCTGTCAGGAGTAGATCAATTCAATGATTCATAACTGATCTATTATCTGAAGCCAAATTTTTTAAACAAGTAATACTCATATTAGTTTAAATAAACAATTTGATTGTTTGACTTTGCTGAGCAATAGTTTTATGTGAAAAAAAATTAAAGGCCTGTCCCAAATACAGGCCTGTTGATTTCATTGACTTAAGGAAATAATAGCCCGGGCTACTAATTGAAGTTTTATCGTAGTCTCATTGACTGTCTGTGGTTAGTCTCAGTGTCTAATCACCAACGGTGGTTCTTTTTGAAACTATTCGTCTTTAATGTAGCAAGTACTGCTTTGTTTTTTAACACATGCTTAACTAACGTTGAATTAGCATTTTCTAAAATGTTTTTGCAGAGCTCTGGTACCTGTTGATCTGTCCGATTCTACATTATTACTAACAGCCAGACTAAGCTAAATTTGTTGCTTCACAGAGAAAAAAGGAATTGTTCCTCTACAGTTTCTATCACCTACCTACAGAGAGGAATAATGCCTGGTTCACACCACACAACATTTTTTCCATTCCAACAGTCACTATGTCAGATTACGGGATTGTTAGGTCATAAAATCGTGCCGTGACAGACTACACACTGGTCCAAACCAATCATCACTGGTTGTCTTTCACAACATGTGTGATGTCATCAGATTATTCTCATCCTATTTTTATTATTTTTACTATTACTTCAGTCACTGTTTCTGTTCATGTCCCAGCTGAAATGTTGTTGTAGTAATGTTAAAAGTGCCACCAGATGGCAGCAAGGAGCTACATTTGAAGTACTGCAAACTTCGACAGTCACTGAATCCTCCACAGGAAGTTCCTGCAAATGTTTCACAACATTGATGCTGATGGCAGTACTCAGCGGGTTGATAAAGTGCCTCTGCTGTTTCCTTTTTACTCTGTGTGCTAACATCCCTACAGGAAATATCTAAAAGGCTGGGCTGTTGTTGTCCTACAGTTTCCACGGCAGCAGATCGCTCTGCGTTCCTATTGGTCAAAGTGACGGCTGTGACGGCAGAAGTCGTGGAAGACAAAAAGACATGCTAGACTTTCTGTTGGAACGCCGTGAGGCGTCACAGATGTGGCAAAGGTGACACACTACACAAGATGAAACGATGGATTATCGTGCACGACACTCATTGTCGTTCACAATCCGAGCCGACACTGTTCGACACTGCGTTGGGCTGTAATCAGGCTGATATTGTGTAGCGTGTACCATAAGTTGTCACCCGCACTGTACGACATTACCACAAGATCGTCCTGTATAAAAAGAAAAAAAAAACTGCGCTGTTCCTCACTGAATCAACACGGACAGGATTTTTCCCAAATGTTTGTGCACACTTCACTCTAATGCTTACCCTATGTTTTCACATGCTTTGGATGATAAATGAAATAATAAAACCAAAAGAGTTTAGAGTGGAGAATTATTAAATCTGACTTTGCTGGGGACAATCTGGGGTGAACTGGCCATCTGGCATACTGGGCACTGTCCCGGTGGGCCGGTGTCTAGTGGGGGCCGGTCAACAGGATTTTTTGTTTTTTTTTCCCCACATAATTGTTATGTGACCTATTGTCCAGTTGTGTGGCTGACTGGCCATTTGGGACAGCCCATCGACACATCCCATTGGTTTAAATCAATCACCCAGTTGCTGGATGGGCGGGGCTAACAGAGTCATGGCAGATGAGCCGAGGTTAGGTGGGGAGTCTGACAACATCATGGAAAAACAACCACCGAAAAAATGCCCCGGTGGTACTGAAAAGCAACGAATGAAAAAATGAAAGCACTGGAAGCAGAGGCCTCCAAATGCACCAAAATAACTGCGTTATTTGGTCCAGCAGCAGCAGCAGGGGCTGCAGCGCCAGCAGCAGCATCCAATAGCGGAGGACAGACCCCGCAGACCATGCCTGATCCTGGCGCTATTCTCCCGGCTTCAGGCTACTTATTGCAACGTCATCACCAGCAGGAGCATGAGGACCCGGTGACATAACAGGTGATGGAGAGTGAGCCTGTGGAGGCCGGGTAAGTAATAAAAACGAGCATGACAGATCTGTGAGCAGCACTACTAGCGAAGTTAGCTGAGAGAGAGCTAACTTTTAAAGAAACACTCAGGTCAAAAACAAAAGCTCTGTTTTTGCATGCAGACGCATTACGCATGTGTCACTTTACACAGGCCTATTAATGTCATAGAGCAAACATGCCTATTGCTATGCCATGTCATGTGCAGTTTGGCAGTCACTGAGCTGTGCTAAACACATCCATTACCAGTCATATCTCTTTTGCATGCTGACGCTGTCAGTCTCAAATATTTTATTGTAGATATATTCATTCATTCATTATTTTATATGTAGATATACACTCACTGGCCACAGCATTAGGTATACCTGTGCAATCTAATGCAATCAAATACAACTGCTATGCCATCATTTCTATTTTTACAAAGCTTGCACATTTTCAATTATTGTTGACATTGTCAGGAGTCTGATCCTCTCTTCTGTCTCATCAGGTTGTCTTGAGCTGTTAGGTTCCTTTGTCAGCTTCCCTTTTGGGCAAAAGAGCCTTTTTGGTTTGGTGAGTACACAACCTATTGTCCAATAGGTGTCACGACAGCACCAAAAGCAGAACATATATATGCAGATAGTGTATTTGCTCTACTGGATTGCAATTTTTTTTCCCCAACTTGTCAACAAGTTTGTATAGGTCTCTGAAGATGTCTTTGAATTTTTGTTCTGAAAATCCGACCTTTTTGTCAGTTTTTGTCCTTGCATTCAAAAATCAGTGCTTGATTCAGTCAGCCGATAATGTTGTGGGCCGGTCTTGGCCAAAAATGCCAGGGCTGATTTTTTGCCCCAGTCCACCCCTGAGGACAATGACTCCTAGAATGGCAAGTCTGTCACTCAGTGTCGTTACCGCATGATCGTAACTCGTGTTGTTCCTCGTTGTGTTCACCCTTCCCTGTGTCCCTCTGTCCCTGTCTGCCTTCCTCCCCCTGTTTAGTTTTGTCTGGCGGGGGCGTGGTCGCCCTCCCTGGTTTCCCTGGTTACGAGCTCTGCTCATCACACTCGCCTACTTGTCATTGGCTCATCAACGTGCAGTATTTCTACTCCAGCTCTCCAACCACTCACCGCCAGATCATCGTTCAACCCAAGTCGTAGATAAACCTCACAGCTGACAAAGACATTCTCAGTAACCTATTTTCCTCGTTTGTTTTTCCATGCGCCTGTTTTTTCCCGTGTTCAGGATCACCACTCACCTGCACACCACGCTCCCTTCATCGTCACGCCACGCCAGCTTCAACCTCCTCCACTCCATCCCACAGTCCCTGGACCCCAGTCGTTCCTATTCCTTGTGAGGATAAACCTGTGTCTCCTGTGTCCTGCACTTGGGTTTCCCTTGTGTTCGTAACAAGTGTCGGTATATGATATCCCTGTATCCACTGCCTTCTCAGCCTGCATTAAAAATTGCCCATTATAAAATAAATTCAGCAGCATATCTTAAATTTCATGCTTTTCTTCCCTAAATATCAGGTTGACACGCTGGTGGTAATGACGTAATATAAGGAGCTAGAAAGTCCCTATAGGGCAGGTGGGAGGGGCGGTGGATGGGTCTAATGAATCTTGGACTTTTACTTGAGAGCTTGGTGTTCACTTCCCGTATGAACGTTGAGCCAAACCACAATGTTTTTTCTAAACCTAATGTAAATACAAGGTGCTTAACCTACGTTCTAAGTTTATTTTGAAAAGCCTGTGTGCATCTAACAATCAGAAACTGTGCATTTCCTGTGTAAACAGAAGTGTAGCATTGGCAGCAGTGTTCCAAAAAGTCAACAGCAGACGCAGGAGATATACTTAGCGTGTGATATGTAGGCGTGAAAAAACACTGGCAAAGTGAAGAATGTGTTGGACCCCCTGCTTAAACGCATCTGTGTCCCAGTCGGTGTTGAGATGAAACCTGTGCAGCTCAAAGCACCGCTGTGCACTGCTAGCGTGGCTGTAGACTCATAGTGTTGTTAATGTTTGATAATAATCATGTTAAAAGTTGACGTTTCACTCTGAGCGCTCAGATCACACAGCTTCACATTTAAAATCCCTCTGTGATAGAGCGACTTTATAAAACTGTCCCTTATCAGTCATTGAGTCATACATATTTATTCTGATGACCCCAACCCACATGATTCACACTCTGTTACTCACAGCGGTCATTTCACCGTGTGTCTCGCTACCTTCTTCTTAAACCTCTCTCACTCGTGTCATTCTCTAAACATGCAAAGTTGAATAAGTAAATTCCCCTTCTAGCCAAACACTTTTCAGTTCCTGTTCAAACACACTCAGGATGACTCTCAATCCAAATATGAACATTTACTTTTAAATGCCACTCTGTGGTTTTTGGCCGGCAGGCCTGTGGAGCTTCCTCATAGTCATAGGGTGATGTTGCTGGATTTCACTTCAGTTTCTCATCTCTCTGTTATCACGGGACCTTTTGAAATGTCATTTGAGATATGACTGTGTGCATACCATTAACCCACACACTTTCTCTTGGACTTTGCCTGTAGGTCTTTCCCTGTCAGGCTTTAGTGGTACTTCACTTTATAGCATTTCCCCTTTCACACGATGGTCACTGCTTTCTTGGGCAGTGCATTAGACAATAATCTGTCCCCTAAGAAACACAAAACAGCACGAGACAAGGTGAAACAAACCATAATGCAGCTGAACAGTACCAGAGAAACAAAATTATATCTACGTAAATTCTGTCCTGCTTGTGTGATATTTAACTCTTTTAATGTGACACACTTTGGAGATTTTCCTATGAAAGTGGTTTGAATAAATCTGTACTCACTGACACTGTGTACCTTGAGAATAAGGAGAATATAAAGCGTGTAAAGCGACACACACATCACCTGTATTAGACGCTCACCTGACTGTTTATTCTCACCTGATCAGGGATTTTACCCGCCAACCGTGGGAATATTACACAATCCAAACATCACACCCACACCCACACACAGTTCCTGGTTTTCCCTCCGTCTCCTGTCGGAATGGGGAATTTACCTGCATTATCTTGTTTAGGCAGCTGTTAATCTGATCAAACTGCGGCGTGAAAATGAGTCGAGCTGCCAGCTCCTGCCGCCTCCCTCTGACTTCTTGTTGGACGGAGAAGTAGTGACATAAACCAAAAAACAAGTGAGTGATGACGTGTTGATTTGGAAAGCAACTTGTCAAGTGGTCTGGACTTTTCTGCACGAGATATGTTAACTTTTAGCTCAGTCGCCAGAAGAAAATGTTTGAATTATATGTTTGTGCAAACCACGAATACATCACATTTGTACATTTTATACATATCATACCAGCGTCTCTAGTGACGTAGTATATAAGCTGACTTTGTCATCAGGAGGTGGAGGGGATGGTGGAGGGTGAGACACCGGCCAAGCTGCAGACTACTGTTCAAGACCAACAAATAACAAAACCAGTTGTTTTTTAGCGAGTCGCTGCTTAGTTTTTAGCCCTCAATCATTGATGATTTTAGGGACCCGTTGGTTGTTTTTCCAGCGGCTTTTTAGCCTCCAGTTGTGAGTGTTTTGTAGAAACTCTTAGCTGTTTTTCCTGCGGCTTTTTAGCTACCAAACATCAGTGTGTTTTAGTGACTTGTAGCTGTTTTTCTAGCTGCTCTTTAGCCTTCAGACATGGATGATTTTTAGGGACCTGTTGGTTTTCTTTCCAGCAGCTTTTTTGCCACCAAATGTGGATGTTTTTTAGCGGTCGATGGCTGCTTTTCCAGCCCTGAGGTGGATATTTGTAAGGGACTTGTTAGTTTTTCCAGCGGCTTTTTAGCCCTCAAATGTGGATGTTTTTAGCAACTCATGGCTTTCCTTCCAGTGGCTTTTAAAGCCACCAAACATGGGTTTGTTTTAGCGGCTCATAGCTTTTTTTCTAGCAGCTTTTTACCCCTTAAACATCAATGTTTTAGGGACCTGTTGATTGGTTTTCTAGTGGCTTTTTAGCCCCCAAATGTGGGTGTTTTTTCATGACCTGTGGTAGTTCTTAGGCGGCTTTTTAGCCCCCCAAATGGATGTTTTTAGCAACCCATGGCCGTTTTTCCAGCAGCTTTCTGGCCCCAAAACGTGGATCTTTTTGCATGAACCGTGGATGTTTTTCTGGCGGCTTTTTAACCCTTACATGTGGATGTTTTATAGCAATCCATGGCTGTTTTTCCAGCCCTCACACGTGGATGTTTTTAAGGGATCTGTCACCGTGTTACCTTCATCTTTTTATCCCTCAAACATTGATGTTTTTAAGAACCTGTTAGTTGTTTTTCCAGTGGCTTTTTAGCCCCAAAATGTGGGTGTTTTTTCGAAACTTGTACTGTCTTTCAAGCAGGCACCAAACATAGGTGTGTTTTAGCGACTCGTAGCTGTTTTTTTTAGCAGCTTTTTAGCTTTAGGACTTGTTGGTTGTTCTTCCAATAGCTTTTTAGCCCCCATGTGTTGGTGTTTTTTCATGACCTGTGGCTGTTTTTACGGCGGCTTTTTAGCCCTCAAACATGAGTGTTTTTTAGCAACCCATGGGCATTTATTCAATGGCTTTTTATCTACCAAACATGGGTGTTTTTTAGCAACTTGTGGCTGTTTTTCCAGCAGATTTTTGGCCCTCAAATGTTGATATTTTTATGGGACCTGTTGCTGTGTTTCCTATTGATGTTGTTTGGGAACCTCTTGGTTGTTTTTCCAGCAGCTTTTTATCCCCCAAACGTCTGTGTTTTTTGTGACCCATGGCTGTTTTTCAAGCTGGGAATAGTGTCACTAATGATGATGATTCTTGTATTAAAAGGAGACAGCTAAGAACAAAACATCACCCAGGAACAATGTTTTCATCCACCTGTTGCATGGCCTGTTCCTGAAACCTGAACCAAGCAAAACACATTCACAACAGCCTTTAGGGGAGTTATCTTTGTGAATGTTTCTTATATAAAACAGCATGTGACTGGGGAAAGTCCTTTATGCTTCTGTCTATCTGAGGTGAGCAGGCATGACTAACCAGGTGAGGAAAACAAAGGGAAGCTGGAAACTCCTACTTCCTCTTTTAAGTACAAACAATACACCCACAATAATTCCTTCATGCAGTGGCCTCATCTGACTTGCTTTACTGGGTGTGCTCCTATTAACTCTTAATGTAACAAGAAGCACACATACGCACAGTACAAGTGGTGGAAAGTACAACAACATCAAGTTACATACAGTTTTAGGCTACATGTACTTTACATGTGTATTTCTCTTTTATGCAGCTTCATACTTCTACTCCACCACATTTCAGAGGGATATTGTAGTTTTTACTGTAGCCTACTGCATTGATTGTAAAATCAACAACAAATTCTGATGTATAATTATTGATTATGTTTATAAAGTTACACATCAAATTAGTTCCACCTTCCCATTGGTAACATAAATGCATTAATAACTGTAATCCAACATCACAAAACTGTCTGACATCATTTGTTTTGCATAATGAGTACTTTTACCTTCAGACCTTTAAGTGTATTTTCATGCTGATTCTTTTACTCAACATTTTGAAGGCATGTTTTTACTTTTTTAAAGAAAAGATCTGTGTTCTTCCATCACTGCACAGTACACACTGTATACATACAGGGTGACACAAACTTTATTTCCTCTGGTGTGTGTAAACATATTACTCTGTCTGTAATAAAAATTTGCGTAAGCTTGTAAAACGAATACAAAGAGCGGTACACACACACACACACACACACACACACACACACACACACACACACAGTTACAATATGGCTTTGTCTTTGGTTTTTCCAGATTCCCCTTATCTTTTATCTGTGTGTGTGTGTGTGTGTGTGTGTGTGTGTGTGTGTGTGTGTGTGTGTGTGTTTTATCTGTTCTTATCTCTCATGTGTTTGTGTGTGTGTGTTATCTTTGTGTTACTTTGAAAGGGCAGAAAATCCCCGTACTGTGTCAATGGCAACTTAATTAAAACAGATACGACCATTTCATTCCACCCTGCAGACACAGAAACCATACAACAGTTAGACTGCACACATTTAATCTCACACATGCACTCATTAGTGAAAGACGTCAGCGCCAGTGTTTCCCAAACTGTTTTAGCTCGTGACCCTTTAAAACAAAATCATTCTACTTGTCACTGGTTGATCCGTCCACTGGTTGTGAGGTCGATTTTTTCCCCCTCTTGTTTTATGTGAATAATTTTAGATTCCTGGAGAGACAAAATTATTCAGTAATTTACACATGAAAAAAGCATTAAAACAGAGTGAACAGCACATTCTCACTGCAGCCTCGTCACATATCTTGTTCGGTCATGGACTTTCCACGTCAAGATATGGGACGCACTCACAGGAAATGTACAGTTTGCACACAGTTTCTTTCAAAATAAATGCACTACGTTGATACGACACCGTGAATTGGCGCTTTTTTCCCTAAACAACAAACGCACGTGGTTGAGTTTAGGAAAAAAGAACAGGGTTTGGCTTTACAGTCTTACAGGAAGAGAACACCGGCCTCCCAGGTGAGAGTCAGTGGTTGTTGCACCCATCCACCACCCCTGCCGCCTGACCTACTCGGACTTCTCCTGCCTTAACTTTCATTGTTGTCCTGCTGTGTTTTACCCTGATGATGAGTGCCATTAAACAATAACAGCAACCAGTAGCGTATCATGCCAACGTGAAAGGCCAGCTTTCTGGTGTCTGACACCAGAAGTCAGTCAGTACGTTTACATGCAGCTTGAGAAAATAGAATTATTGGCTTAGTACGACTGAAACCGGACTTTTAAATCATGCATGTAAACAGCTTAGTCCGACTGAAATTGGACTCGACTAACACACCTAGATAATTGGATTGAAAATCAAACTATTGCTGCATGTATCCACTTAGTCCGACTGGTGTCAGACTCGGCGTTCTGCGCATGCACCACTTTTTCTTTCGCGGCCTTTCACCCTGAAGAAGAAGGAGATGACGTAGCAGCAGTTCACTTCCGGAAAAACAAACAAACAAACACCATGGCGACCGAGAAGCTGAAGACGCACTTCTGGACGAACGAGGAAACTACATTCATGCTCCGACAGCTAAAGGAGCTGAACATTTTTAAGTTTATGGATGGTAGGAGAACGTGAAATGTGGAGTCAGACGTACTTGGTCAGAAATTCGATTTTCTCTTCTGCATGTATACTCAGACAGGACGAGAAGTCCGACTCGACTGATTAGCCGAGCTATGAGCTTAGCTCCACTACTGCGTGCATGTAAACATTCTGACTGACCAAATGGCGGTTTTCGACGACTTCGGAGTGAGACCAGCTTGGAGTAAATGTGTGACCCTTTGCGAAGTCCTGCTCCTCAAACAATAGCACTGACCAGCTCCAACAAGGGTCCAACAACACAGCTGTGCTCCGTAGACTCTCATTCATTCACCTGCAAAACGCTTTCTGTGTGATTGGGGCCTCATGTTGGTTGTCTCAGATGGGCTATTAACTATGGTGACCAATGTGAAAACATGAATGTCCTTATCTAGAGCCAGTGTTTGTCCGTTCTGGGCTACTGTAGAAACATGGCAGTGTAACATGGAGATCTCTGTAGACGAGGGCCTGCTCCCTGTGTAGATATAAACAGCTCATTGTAAGTTAGCGAAAACACAACGATTCTTATTTTCAGGTGATCAAACACTAAAGAAACATACTTATTATATTCCATTACTGCCAACTTATCCCCCTAAACCTACACTGAACTTTTAATTCCTAGTTAGGATTCTTGTGCATTTATCTCTGTACTTTGACAGTTTCTACAAACTAAACAATCAATCAATTAATGAAGAAAATAATTAGCAGATTAATCCATAATGAAAGTCATCATTAGTTCCAAATGAGCTCCACCTTGGACAGCTCCAACAGAAAAATCCTGTCTTTATATTTATGCACGAGTCACAATAATCTAATGATATCACACACTGTATCACTGTGTCACAGTCACAGGGGACATGTTTATATTTTTAATACTGTAGCTACATTTTCCTGATTAAACTTACAGGCTTACTTTTACTTTAACATTTTCATGGAGGACTTTTACTTGTAATGGAGTATTTTTACAGTCAGGCATTAGTACTCGAATACTTTTTGCACCACAATAACAAGTCTCACAGCCCACGCCCAATGCACACTATCAGTATTGCAACACGACACGCCATAATTCATTTCACCAAGATGCTCAAGAAAAGTGAAAACATCTATGATGCAACATCGTAAAGCGACGCAGAGAGGAAAATGAAAACAGGAACGTGGTGACTCATGTTGTTGCTGCTGTCAGAGATCAGCTCTGGAGACTAAAACCATGTGGAAAAGGGAACGCTGCGATGCCCACAGAGCGAAAGAGGGGAGGAAAGTGAAAGAGGGGAGGAAAAGGAGGGAGAGGAACTTTTTACCGGAAGATGTCGTCACTCAAAGAATTTCCGTGAAGCAGCACAAAAACCCACAGGCATATAACTTCCCTTTTACGGAAACAGAAACCAAACAGCTGGAAACGAAATGAACATGACCTCATGCAGATTTTAAAATATTCCTGGAGGGAATTAAGACGTTCAAACAGAGCTTTACCACACGTCCTGCTAATCATTTTTACATGATATTACGACTGGAAAAAAACATGTGACAAATGCATATCCTAAAGTAGGATATTTTATATGAGATTGACAAAAATATGTGGACACCCACAACAAAGTTTACAGTTATTATTTAACTTGTGTTTATCTTCCGATGTTGGGAAAACAATCACCTGTAATCACATACTCTGGTAGATAACAGCCTGTGGCTGATCGACAAATGGCACATTATAAAACGACACATGATTAGCTTGTTATGTAATTAATGAAGACAAACAGAAGCAGATGTCGTTTTTTTCTCTGAAATAAACCATTGATTCTTGTGCTACACTTAATATCTATTAAATCTATCAAATTTCATAGATAGATAAATAGACAGACAGACAGATGGAATAGCCAATTTACATACAAAAATAGCTAAAATAAACAAAATAAAAATATAAAGTTGTGATAAAAAAAGCCACTGATCCCCAGAGAAACAATTCAGGTATCACTGCACTCTAAAAAATAATCCACTGGTTCAGTGTTAAAAAATTTGCATGCATCTTTTTGAGTAGCTCCAACTCTGCTATTATTGTGTCAGTCCTGTGACTCTTATTTTTATTTTAATTCAGTCCTACTCAAAAATGTCAAAAATGTTTAAGATTTTGACCGGCTTCTTAACATAAGTTGTCAAACACTTTAATGTGACAAAAGTATTTTTTTATGCTGAAAAACTGATAACACATTTTCCCCACAAATACAACATGCTAATGTTTTTAGCACAAGCCTATGGCATTTTGCATTGTATGAATTAGCCTAGCAGCCAGCGAACTTTTCCCCCACTCATATGAAGCCAGGGACAACAGCAACATTTAACAAAGATAAAGTTACAAAATTCAGCTCCATTACAACTCACAAGGTTCACTGACAAAACAACTGTCTTATACTAAACACGTTTTCCAAACAAATACAACATACTAACGTTATTAGCACAAGCCTATGGCATTTTACATTGTATAAATTAGCCTAGCGACGACCAGAGATTTCCTGTTCTCATATTTCAGCCAGGATAAATCACACACAAGACTTAAAATGTTATTTTTGTGGAGGCTTTATTGTAGATAACGTGCTGGGCTCGGATTTGGAAGAGGGATGCGATGCTAGCCCTCTGCAGACAAGAAACACTAATGAGGTAAAGAGCATGGAAAGTCCCTCCGTGTCGGACATAATGAAGGCCATACAATCCTTCAAACAGGATTTCCACACTGAAATGGATGGTGTATTGTCAGCTATTAAAAACGTTCAAACTGACATTAAAGAATGTAGCGGGTGTATAGCCGAGGCTGAATAATGCATATCCACCGCCGAGGACGACATCAACACACTGCAAGGAGTTATTAAAAGACTGGGAAAAAAAGGCAAAACTTCTCGGCACTAAAGTGGATGACCTGGAATGCAGGAGCCGGCGTAACAATGTACGTATACTGGGCATACCGGAGAAAGAAGAAGGGTCAGATCCCCGCTCATTCATGGAGAAATGGATAGCGGACATTTTGAACATTTCGCCTCCCACCCTGGAGAGAGCCCATTGCATAACGAGCCAAAAACCCAACTTCGCGCCGAGAGTGTTCATCGTAAAATGCCTGAATTATAAGGACACAGAAAATATCCTGAGAGCTGCTAGAGCTAAGAAAGAGGTGACAACAAAATAAGATTCACCCCGGATCTGTCAACGGAGGTGTACAAATTTATGTGCACTGTCCCTTTATAAATGAAATAAACATAAACATAAAACTGCTGGTCTGGTGAGCAGCTCTTTACTCTATGACATCACAAGTCCATGGAAATAACATTAGAATTCTTAACTCAGGAGGAGTGCCCCTTTAAACCTGTGGATACGGGTGTGTGCTTTTATTTTGAAGTGCTGGGGGGCGGGGCCAACCTGTTGAATGTGACGGTAAATTACGAGAGCGTGACGTTGCAAGCTCGTCGCTGATTGGAGGAAAGTTGGGGGAGAGTGAGCCGTCCGGGATATATGAGCAGATCGACCCGAGCAGCTCCCAGTTAAAGTCACTACAGAGAAGAAGAAGAAGTTAGAGTGAAGGTGATAAAGTGGACCAGTTCTCAACAGTTGTATTTTTGTTGGACTATACCGGAACACACACACACCGCCTCCTGAAGACACACTAACCCTCCTCCGCCTCTGGTTTTAAATCTCTGCAGCTAACGTTCAACGACTTCTTGACAAACTTTACCTAAAGGACAGCCATGCTCAACATCTGCCTCGTGCTCATTTTATCTGCCTCCGTGTTTTCAGAGTCGGTAAGTTGTGCTTTAAACATCTCTAACTTTGTGTTAAAGTTTATAAAAGTGGTCCTTCCGTCTTGGTCAGGCTGGCAGCGCGAGCTAAAGTACGCTACGGTGAGGACTGGCCGTTAACGCGACTCGGTTAGCTTTGATTTAACGGTGTTTATCATGTAGATACAGACACAGAGTGGATCAGATGGAGTCTTCACGGATCCTCGGTGTTGTTAGCCAGCTAGCTTCACTGCCACAGTGGAGGCTAGAGTCCAGGGAGTGTGTGTTGGTTGGGGGAGAGTAACACACACACACACACACACACACACACACAGAGGCATCTACAGCCTGCTGCTATTATCCAGTATGGGGCCCAAATGGGGGGTAGCTGGCAAGTCACTTTTCCTGCCTGTGATGGGCCAATCACTGGGACATTTGGGCTGCTCTTTTTACATGAATGATTCTTTTTGATCAGTCAGATATTTGCTTCAACCCCCTTTACCCTGTCCTTATTCAAAAAGTAGGTGTTTACTAGACTAGACTACATTTCTTTTTCTGTTGTTGTCATTATGCTGTTGCTGGATATGATTTGGTGAAGAAACTAGTATCTGGAAATGCTGTGGAGAGTTATTGCTCTTTTAGCACCTAAAATCGAGTAAATCAGGTTTATTGCCATTTGTTTTTCACATACAAGGGATTTGCACTGGTGTTTTGGTGCATAGCTATACATACAGGAGGAGAAAACCAATGCAAGTGCTGCCATAGTCCAGACACTTAATATAAAACAGGGAAAATACAATTTAAAAATGTGAACAAAATACTAAAGTTAATGTAACCCACAGAGACAGGTGTGAATTCTTAACAGTATGTTGGTATTACACATATTAAAGATCCCTCTTCAAGGAGCACTGATACTTTGCAGATACTTGCTGTGTTGTGGAAAGCAACAGGCTGACTTAATGCCAAAAGAATTTGATTGCTAAGGAGCGTCACTGAAGGTGGTTGGCGATTACAAATGTTTTTTCCCCAGCACTGTGTAGTTTCCTGACTTTTAAGAGTCATGTGCTGCACATAGTTTTCGGGACGTGACCTCTCCTGTTTTGTTTTTGCGGACTTTTTCATCTTATGTCACTTTTGTTTTGCTCTCATTTCATGATGCATAAAGTCAGGCTGCTCTCCTGTATATCATTGACACCATTATTCTGCTGGCACCCAAGCTCAGCTTCATCATTAACTATTCATGAAACGTGTGTTATTCAAATATCTGAGGCTGTCGTGCTTTGACCCAGTCCTGCTTTCCCTAAAGGAAGGTGCTGCCGTGTGATGGTAGTGTGTCTGTGTTAGAGTGACTGTCACCAAGAAATGACTCTTTTAAAGAGCAGTAACAGACAGTCTTTGGTCAGTAGTTGTACTTTGTACCTTTCATGTGGATGGACTCGTGCATTAAATTAAGCAGATACCTGTAATTGTATGTTTGAGTCTGCATTTGTGCCCACAAATACAATACAGGACACATCTAGTTACCCATGTTCAACCCTATATTCTACAGCTTTTGAGTACGTATTTGTAATTGTCTGTGTTGGAGTGCTAATACAGGCCATGAGGATGCCACCCACACACAGACACATGCACCCTGCCCCCCAGTTAGCCCAGTTGGTCAGTACAAATGGTGTGAAAGGGTGAATAGCAGCAACACACTGACTTCACCACCCACTCCAGGATGAAGTACATGCCTGGAGTATATCTGTTACACACCGGTGAAGTCTTAAAATCATTTTAAGGGAAGCAAGAGTTCAGGTATGTAAACGTCACAAGCTCCGCCATGACGTACTGTGACGCATTGAATTTTCCCATGTGGAGCCAGAAACGCTCGGGACACTAATCCCAGATTGAAGAGCTGAACTTTGCCTGCCTTCAGGCGACTTTGTTCCACCAGCGTGTCGATGTCATGAGCCAGCGATTCCCAGCGAATCGCTCACTGTTGGTTGGATCCACCTCGCCTTTACAATCTGTTACATTCCTCAACGCCTTGTAGCTTCTGCTTGCTCACTCTGCCTCATCTTGTTGTCACCCCCCACTCCCCTCTCCTCTCTTTTTTGATTTCCCCTCTGGAATGTGACCTTTGGTGACCTTGACCGGCCCTCTTGGGGATTTTGCACACTTGGAGGGATCTCAATAGGGCCCTGGGGCCTTTTCACAAGGGACACTTCTTTCCTCTAGCCTAACCTAGCCTAGCGTGGACGCACCTACAGCCTTCCCACCAAGATATGCTCTGTTTCTTTTTTTTTTTTCAGCTCTTTAAATGAGCTGTTACACTCCAGATTTCAACTGTTGCTTCTTTAGTTTAGTCATCACTGAGTCCGTCTCCCAGTCTGTTCCCACTGTCCCTGTCTGTCTCTCTGATCAGTCTTAGGTGGGCCTCGGCGGCTTTTCTCCCCTCTTCTTTCTTTCTTTCTTTTTTTTTTTTTTTTTGCTCCGCTTTCCTTTGATGGATACTTAGCCTCTGAGCTATGACAATCCTTCCCTCCACCTCCCTTTCTCCCGCCAGCCTTTTCTTCTTCTCTGCCCACTGAGGTCATTATTGGTATGTGGGTTTGGCGTTCCCAGCTAATCGATAACAATGTTCTGCTACCTGACAAAAGAGCATGCTCTGAATGCTAAAAAGGCTTTTTTGGTAGCCACAGGCATGATTGGAATGTTTTTTATCGATGGACTGAGTTGGTTTTCCTATCAACTGGATGCCAGGAGTCTTAAATGTTTTAATCCTGGGAAGTTATTGCTTCATTTAGCAAAGTCTTTTGCTGCCCGAGGTAGAAGGAATCTTTTTAAGTCGACCATTTTGATTTCTTATGCTGTGTTCAGGCTGAGGTCTCATGGGCAGTCTTATCAGTTTGTCCAAGATAGACCGGGCCAAACAAATCCTGTTCTTCATGGCTTTTTCCATTGACCTCAGCATTTTCTGCCCATGTATGGGAGCACAAGTCACTACAAGTCCTTCATGACCAAGTAGAGAGTGAAGGTGAAAGATAGGAAAGTACAGTAACTGTTTATTTTTTGTTACTTAAACTAGTAAAGGCTGAGCTGTGGGATTCATTGTCTCATCTTTTTTGGACAAAAGCAAAAAGTCTCTTCACACTTAATGTGGTTTTCATTTCAATTAGCAGTGTCAAATCACCTTAATTTACCAAATGTGCTTGCGATGGCAACTGTGGTGGTTAATCAGGGTTAAAAAATCCTCTTTGCCCCGGAGTTAATCCATGTTGCCTCACCAAACCTCAGCTTGTTGCCTTTGGAGCCTTGGGGGGGAGTCCATTTGTTATATCTTGTTGGAATGTCACTGGTTTTGCATTTAGCCCCCGAATCATTTGCACGAGAATAAGCCAGGTTTTTTGAAGGAAGTTTTTTTTTTTTTTTTGCATGACGGGGTGCGCTGAAAGCCTGTGCGGTGAAAAGAGCGCAGGGAAGGAGGGAGGGAAGGAGGGAGCATGATAAATAGTATCACTAGGATGTAATAATGGTTCCTGCATTGCTGTCCGCTGGTCTATAAAATCCCTTTGGGCCGAGGAATGTTGGCACAGAGAGAGGAGGTTTTTGTCCTTCCTGCCTGTGATGGAGAGCAGTCGAGAACCTGATTCCCCCCTCTCCCTCCACCCCCTTTCAACCGCAGCATATTCTGGCAGTTGTACCGGGAACTATATGAATACATTTGGGGCAGAAGTCGACCATAAAATCCCCCCTCCTGTTCTGGTTATATCACTTTCATACAACTTTTTTGGACTCTTTTATGCCGGAGGCACTTTCTTGTTAAACATAGCCTGCACCCTTTATACCAGGGCACAAGTGGAAAGGGCTGCAACTGTGTAATATTTATTGATTCATCTTATGACTATTCAAGTTGCTCGCCCAGTATCCAAAGCCCAATGATATATTGCGAGTTATTACCTTTTGTCAATTGCAAAGTATGTACCCAAAAGAAACTTTGTCAACATCTAATTCAGGGTCACCCACACATTCATTTAATTGTGGCGGCCCGCCATGATTAAAACATCTGCTGCCACAAATAAATGTTCTATTTTTGGAGCTGGACTGTTCATTAGAGCGCTATTGGAATATATATTTCATTCTGCTGGGTGTAAAAGGTTGCATTCACTCGCAGCAGCTGCTCCTCTTGTCCATCAGTCTGATCTGCTCAGATCAACTGATCAATTATCTGCCCTATGAATCACAAACTGCTGCTGAGGGGAAAAAAAGAACTTGAAGAACTTGAGGAGAGCTTTACCTGTGCTGCATTCACAGACCTACAAAAACCTTTGAAAGGCACCAGCACTGTGTTAGTGTGTCCCGGCATTTACTCATTGAGAATATCACTGTCTTTTTGAAGCAATAGATAAATTGTCTACTTGTTTCAGCTCTTCAGGTGTGTGTGTGTGTGTGTGTGTGTGTGTGTGTGTGTGTGTGTGTGTGTGTGCATAGCGCATTTTAACCCCTTGAAACAAAATACATTAACCAACAGCACAGTCTTATTTACTTCGACAGCCTGGGAAACAGCAGTTTTCTTCAGCGCCACCTCCCCCACTCTTGAAAAGAAAAGCTGCTGTGGCTTTGTGGCGGACTAGTAAAAATATAGAGGGTCATGGCAGAACACGGAATATGAGCCTCGCTGTGTTTCCATTGGGAAATGTATCAGCGAGGCTGGAGGGAGGCCGTTTGATGTCGTTCCTTCAGCCCCTGCCTCTGCCGTCCCATGATACCCTGTCATACTCTGACAGATGGTTATTCCAGGCCTGAAGCCAGACTGTTAGCAACTATCAGCGCTGATGCACTCAGTGGTTTTTTTCCCCCCAAGCAGAACAGATGTATCTGACCTGAAAATTGGAGGGAGGGAGCATGAAATGTAATAATCAAAATGCTCCACCCTGGGGCTGGGCAACAAAATCAGATATCCCAATAGTGTAATCTATATATTTCTATCTGTAATGTGACCACATTTTAGGGGTGTTTACTGACGCTTTCAGAAAACGTTCACACACAGACGACTTTAGAGAAACATTCCAAGTGTTGTGGATCTTAAGGCTGATTTCTCCCGTCTCAGAAGTGGTTTGTGATGAATGTGTGCCTTATGGTTTGATTTTGGTTTTGTAATAATTGTGGATATGTCGACGTGAGCTGCAGTGCGTTCATTAACCAAATAGTCTACATTTATCATTTCAGTCACTTCTCAAGTAAAACTGCCAAATATTCTCTGGTTTCAACTTCTCAGATGTGAGAATTTGCTGCTTTTCTTCATCATATGTGACCGAAATGTGAACATCGTAAGCTGTTACTGGTGGATGGACAAAACAAAATCAACAAAAATCACGTCATCATCAGCGCTTTATAAACAATAACAATGGCACAACATGACAACAACAATCATTTACCATCTCTGTTTTGTAGCAGCTGATCTTGTCCTCTGTTCAGAGGGTAAGGAGCTCCTGGACCTCATGTATTGTTGGCTACTGAGTGTCTGGCAGTAAACTGAGGTGATGGCCATCTAGAAACATTGACACTTTAAGATATTTATTTGCTCGTGATAAAACATTTATTTTAATTCAACCTGTTTCATTGTGGGGATTTTCACAGTAAAGTCTTACTGTGTTGAGCAGAATTCTTGCGGTGTTCTCTGGAAATTTACCTCCTCACAAACAAAACTAAATTGATGTAATTTCTGTCAGACTTCTCTCATGCCATTTACAGTACACACACACACACACACACACACACACACACACACACACACACACACACACACACACACATAGCCACCAGAGATCACAGAGGGCTTTTGGGTGGTATGAGGGCTTCCCCTCATTCAGACATCCTTCCTGACAAATGTGTCTCAATAATACAGTTCCTCTTTGATGTGGCGTGTGTGAGTTTGTGTGCGCAGGCAAATGTGTCTCAGTATTAATGTGTGTGTGTGTGTGTGTGTGTGTGTGTGTGTGTTCATGTGCTCCTGTGTCGCTTTGTGTATCTGCATGTCTGTATCACAGTATGTGAGGTCCCAGTGGCTCACTCAGTGGGCTCCATAGTCTCTAAACGTATTGTCAACATCAGAGGACAAATCAGTTGAGCGCTGATAAACTTTG
Source organism: Cephalopholis sonnerati (assembly GCA_019142605.1). Lineage (NCBI taxonomy): Eukaryota > Metazoa > Chordata > Actinopteri > Perciformes > Serranidae > Cephalopholis > Cephalopholis sonnerati. Next base: position 2,778,520 of record JAGQAX010000002.1, on the reverse strand, counting down.
GTAGTTTTTGGCCTTTGTGGGTGTGAACCAGTGTTTCCTTTCATCATGAAGCAGTGGAGCTGCCTAACCTTTAGGTTTATATTGCTGTTTTGAGATTAGCTATGTCGTGCCATATGTTGTGAAACAGTCATGCTAACGATCATAACCACAAATTGTAGAAATAAAGAGAATTCTGTTGTGATGACCTGCAGACATTGATGTATTTTTTTACATGAGTGAACTTTAAGTAAAGAGAAGGGAGAAGTTGCTGATGTATAGTTTTCCAACTCCAACAGTGCCCATCACGAAATATTACAGGGAGGTGTGTGAAATATATCCAGTGTTGGAATTTTACCCTATAATTCCAAAGGAGCCACGCTGCGTAAATTTGATCCCTCCCTAAAACCCAGGCTCATTTAAACATACTTAGCACATATTAGAAAGAGGGCGGGGCTACTTTAGCTGACAGTCTGAAAGCCACTTCACTGCAGGATATCGCAGAAGTCGAGCCGTGAACCTAGAAGAACCATCCCAGCAGTCGTTGGTGGTTTGGCCCAAGCTCTTAATTGTGTGTGTCTCTGTGCAGAGAGTGCCTTGGCTCCATTGTAGAGAGGAGAGAGGAATGTGGTGGCTGGCTGAGTAGCCAAGGTCTTGGCTACTTAGCTGACCCATACAGAGAGACACATTCCTCAGTCTGCCTCACTCAACAGAAGCACACACAGCTTCATACGGTCTATCGAAGATGGCAACACACTCATCTGTTTTTACCTCTTTCAAAGGAATAGTTTGACATTTTGGGAAATGCACTCATTCGTGTTCCTGCTGAGAGCTGGATGAGAAGATTGATTCTGCTCTAGTGTCTGCACATCAGATATAAAGTCAGGTTATTCAGCTGAACATAGAGACTTGGATCAGGGGGAAACCACTAGCCTGGCTTGGTCCAAAAGTAACATAGTTTGGCACATGTATGGGTTAAACAAATGAGCTATAAAGGGTTGATTGGTGAAGTTTACAGATTCTGGTAGATGGATGTTTGTTATCTTTGGACAGAGCGAGTTGCCCCACTCGATTGAAAATAAGCAGCTCGTCCTCCCATATGAGGAGCTGAAATTAGATCATTTCTTGAAAAAATACTGAAATGATGAATCAACTATGAAGACAGTTCTTATTTAGTAATTGTGGGGTTGTATGGTGTACTTATTCATAGATATTACAAACAGATGTCAGTCAGTTTGGTGAAGCAGGCCGGAGTCTGAAATGGAAGTGAAGCAATCTACTGGCATGGAGGGGTCAGCAGCAACATGTACAATTGTCACCTACAAATAGTCCCACCTAAAAAATCAGTATCAGTTCAAAAGTGCGCTATATTATTTTCACTGCTGTGCCTCTCTGTCAGAGAGCGATTTCCAATCGAAAAATGAAGCTGCTGTGTCGCTCTCTTCAAAGCCAGACTCCACTGAGAAAATCAGTGATTTAACATCGCTGAACACAGGAGCTGCTGGTCTACTGCCGCCTCGAACAGGTGTTTTGTTTGTGTCATTGTGTGACTTTGTTTTTTAAAAGGGTTAGTTTAGATTCCCCAAAGTCACACAACAACACAAATAAACTCGCTTATCGAAGCAGCAGTAGACCAGCAGCTCCTGCATTCAGCGAGATAAAATGACTGTTTTTGTCAATGGAGTCTGGTGGCTTTGACAAACACACAGATAGGGAACTGAGGCGTTGTTGGAAGGGGGTGTCTGACGAAAAGGCAAAGTGCTGAAAATACTCTCAATATAGCATAGTCATGAATTGTTATTTGTTTGTTTGAGGTGGATAAAACACATTTTGTTGCTGACCCCTCCACAGCAGTAGATTGCTTAGCTTCCATGTCCGACTTCAGCCTGCTTCTCCAAACTGGGGGCGTGCTGATTGACATCTACTGTAATAATACACCGTCTATGGATAAGTACCCCATGCAACCCCACTTCAAAAAATCTGAACTGTCCTTTTGAGCCAGGAAAGAACATTTTCATCAGCATTGATTGCTCTATAGAAATTCAGGGTACAGTCATTTCTTCAGCAGGTTAATTAGTGCCAGAAATTCATACCAAAGTAAAGTTTTGTCTCTGATACTGGTTATTCATAATGTGACTTGGCCTGTGTTGTGAGCCAGGCCAGCTCATGCTTTAAGCAAACATCTCTCAGTCAAGTGTGATTAAACATTGTCAGAAGAACATTTCATTTGACCGTAATTTAAATTAACACGAGACTTGATTATGATGTTTCTGGCATTTTTCTCAGGACATACAAAGGCTCTTTTTATTATTTAAATGAAGCTGGTGTGAAGGCTGCTTACTGGTATTATGAGCTAGAAACTGGACTGATCCACAGCTGTGGGATCAAGAGTCGATTTAAGCGTTTCTCCTTGGAAATGAATCAGAGTCTTTGTGACTAACCTCCTGCTATGAATGAATGGATGTCCTCACGTTTCCAAAACACTTAAAAGTATAAATAAGTCAGTTAACTTCCATGACTCATATTCTGGCTTCTTTTCAGGCTTTTATTAAACACTGAGTTGATTTGTTTTAGATGGATATTTCCTGTTTTCCTGCCGTTTTCTTATTATTTCCTGCCATTTAAAGCCTGAAGTCGATCTTTCAGCTGATAATAACTCCTCAGTAGCTCACATTGAGTCTATTGGGCTGTAATGTCTTTGATCTAAGGCAGAGATATGCTCGCCTGAGGGAGTGACATCAAAGAGATGGAAGAGTAGGGAAGACATTAGAGAGGCTGCTGTACGAGTTTGACATGCCGCGGGCATTCAGGTTATTCGTCCCATCAGTCATGGATTTGGTCATAACGGAGAACCATCCATGGCAGGACGGCTTCATCGATGGGAGGAAGTGACCAATAAAGGCCATTACGATAAGACCGGGGACGTTCCCTCAGGAGACGCTCATCAAAACTCAATTAGGCTTATCAGTGGAGACTGAATCAACACTGTCTGCTGCACAGCTGGCCTGCCTGTACAGCTTCAGTCTTATCTGGAACAGCCAGGAAAGGACTCAAACAGAAAACGAGTGGTCCAGGCCAATGTCAGAGTTGAATGCAACAATATTACTTACTTTCTGCGTAATATTTGTCTTTGTGATGAAGAGAGAACAGCCCTGATTGACTCAGGCAGCTGAGTTCGTCGCATAGTTGGCCGATTATAGCCGTGTAGCAATTATCTTATCACACAAGCCCAACCTCTACACCTGTACGTTGACAGTATCAAGACTGCTGCGACTTTTCTGTGTGTCATGTTGCCATAGAGTCTCACATAGTGCTGATGCAACTATAGATAGAGTGGGCGTAGGTAGAAGGAATCTAGAGCTCGGTTGTCAGAGCAAAAAGGCAAAGGTAGGTGTGTGTTTTTGTGTGTTGAGTTCCAGCAAAGTCCAGCATGCAGCTCTGTTCTCTGTGTTTATTAAAGGACAAATGAGGCCTATGATGGAAATAGTCAGTGGGTTGTTTTCAGGCCTCATGAGGGACTGTGTGTAGGAGCAGCAGCTCTGAATAAAACACTCAACTTTATGGTTTTAACAAAGTAATGATCCCATAATACAACGCTCGCTGTGGCGCCATAATATGCCATAAACTCAAGCACTTGGACTCCTGAAGTGAGTGCGTGAAGGTTCATATAACGTGTGTGTGTGTGCGCCCTTTAGCAGAGTTACATCAGGGGTCAGAAGTGCATCTTACAAGCAGACCGGGCGACACAATACATGGTGCAAATCTTGCTGGTTCAAGTATCACCCAGCAGCAGGAGGGGGAGGGGGAGAGGTTGAAAAACAGGATGGGAAATGGAGGGAGTGAAGGAAAAGAGAAAAGGAGTTGACAAGGACGGAAGGAGAAACAGGAGGTTATGAAAGAGTTAAGACTTCTGATCTAGATTATCTTACAAAACTATTTCGTCCATTTCAGTTAATTTTGGCTGCTGAGGTCATCTCAGGCCAAAACTGGCAGCTGAACATCACATGAACGAAGTAAAAAAAGGTTAGAAAACCACAATAACTGTCTTTTCTTAAAAAGGTCAAGAGACGTTGGACATCACAAAGAATAAGGAAGCACATTCCTGCGTGCTGGTGTTTCTTTTCTGTCTTTTCATACTTTGTACCTCCTCCACGCCGCCGTGTGAATGGACCAGATGCCTCTCTGTGTGCCGGCAGATGGAGGGATTGTTTCCCCAGTTTAATGAAGGGAGGCTGCTGGAGGCTTATCCCCGGTTACCTTGGTCATTGATATGCTCTTGAGGAGTCCACTGGCATTGTTTGGCGTCAATGGAAGGGACAGACCCAAAGGCTGGGTGGCGGGTGTCTTGACAGACTGCCTTTCAGTGAATGCGGACAGTTGGGGAACTGGAAAGTTTAGGACCTCCATGCTGAGAGAGGCAGGATAAACAAGGATAGGACAAGAGACTAGAGTGAGGCAAGACGGGACGCAATGCCTTTAATTATTTCAGAGTTTTTATAATCTCTAAGGAGGCTTTCCCTCATCGGACCAGACCATTTTATCAGGAAACAGGAGATACTTCTGGACAAAAGTTAATTCCCTGCAGAGAGACAAATGAACAATTTATGTTAATGTACAAATATCCCACAATGTGTCAAATATTTTCTAGTGCCATCTTCCTTGAGAATATGCTGCTTTTTTCCATGTGATGGTAAATCTGAAAATCAGAGGAGAAGTTGAAAGAAGTTGAAAGTGGTTCCCAGTCAAGACGTGTCTCAGGCAACAATTTATGTTTTGCATATTGATTTTCATTGTAAATACCAACCTGTGTTTCACAGTGGAGCTGCTGCAGAGGTAAATATGTCTGCATTCTTTCCTTTTCTCAACACGGCGTCTTAATTCACATCCCGTCGCATTGACCAAGGTTTGTTTATGTCATCAGTTGTGATGTCGAGGTCACATGGTTGATGGTTTCAGACTCGCTTTGACACAGCGAGGCCAAACGAGCTCTGCAGTTTCACTAAACAAGGAAAAGCTTTGTTTAGCTGTTAGATGACTCTGACCTTCGTGGCAAACCAAGATTCTAGATAAAAGGTCATCTGAACTATTTAAAGTCTTTATGAGAGCAGGAGTCTTTGTCTGATTTTGGAAGAGATTCAAGAAGTAAAATACTGGGAGGAGTTTTAATGAATTGCCAGTATTTGTTCTGATGGGAAACAGAAAGTGGTGAACTCCGTTGTCGCTGCCTGTTGTGGTACAATACTTGATTCAGTGTTTAGCATGTAGTGCGTCACTGCCACAAAGGGAAATATTATTTCCCAGTTCTCTCCATTTAATCCATTTGGTTTGGCTGTAATCCACATCCGGCTGCTTATCAGCTGTTGCACATTAGGCAGAATATATGAGGCCATGAATCACCGAGGGGAGGACAAAATGGTGATCTGTTTGGGTCATAAGTGGCTTTTTAAAATGGCTGACAAATAATGCGGTTAACCAGCTTTAAATCAAGAGTTAAGCTCTGGGATACGGATTTGATTTTACCATGATGACACGATATTTCAAAGCCTGATGGACATACCTTTGGTTTCTCCTGAAAACAGTGGTTAGCAGAGATGGTAATCATGAGCTTTGACGATATCCACGTTCTTGGGAATCCTTCCTAAAAGCCTTGGCGTCACACTCCTGCATACTTGTGTATTTACTGTACATGATGTACGTTGTACCAGCTCTCCAGGATGTCGGGTCAGCCTTTTGTGGCCTCCCTCTGGACCACAGTGTGCTTTGCTGCAAAGCACGTAGCCACACTTTGTGTTGCTGAGCCCATTAAGGTTGTTTGTTGTGAACACATTAGGCTCAATATGAGGGCGTGACAATTTTTCCTCTGATTGTCTGCAGCAGAGATGCTCGAAGATAATGGTAGTGTTTGGTTACACAGCTAATGAATGAATATATATTGATGTAGAGTCTGAGAAGGAGTCCTAGCTGATATTTATTTTGATATTTTATAGTGAGTATCCTGTGCTATTTTTTTTTTTGTTTTTCCAGTTTATTAAAATAGACTTAATACAGTTTATGAAATTTATTGACACTGAAATTCAATAGCTGGCAGCCATGACTGAGCAACAACTCAGACAGGCCCACGTTTGGTGCAAACTCACCTTGTGAGAGCTGATTTTCGTGTTGACGTAGTTACATAACCGCTAATCAGGCTGTTCTCCCCCTTCTCTTCACCAGTCTGTGCTGGTTCAGATGATAGCTGGTGTCAAGTGAAGGCATATTTGAGCAGCAATAGAGTATCACATCACTTCTGTCCTTTTTGTGGGGTTTTTAATACGTCTTCAGGCTGTTACGGCACTCAGATCTGACTTGTGTGAAGCAGAGACTTCCTATTTCATCTCCTGCTCTCTGTTGTGGGTGTGCTGTTCCTGAATACATTTTTGGATTGGGAACAGAGTGAGCTTGTTTTTGTCCTGGCAGACAGGGACTTGGCCTGAATCCCATCCCGGCTCTGCTTCCTGGGAGAATATAGTAAAGATGGAATATCCCCCACATCTGATAGTAAATTCAGTGGCTGCCATCATAACAAAAATCCTTCAGCTTTTGATCCTTCTCTTCCTGCTCTGTCTTACTGAATAAACCTGGCCTGTTGGGACAGGTCTCAGGGCGGGCTGTAAGACAGTATGCTGTTGTTTTAGGACACACGAGGCTGCAGATGCTGGAGTTCCTTAAACGCACCTCTCCAGGACACAAATGTATGTCCACATGTCACCACAGGGGGCTTTAAAGGTCAGGGGCAGTCAGGAGGAAGGGCTTTATTGACATGCTGGGACCTTGACAGGGACAAACATATTGGCTTTTCTGGGTATTGAACCTGTTGTCTTTCGCTTATCAGACAGACTCTGTGTGGAATCAAATACACAAATAGTGCTTTTGCTTTTTAAACTCTTGGATGAACAGAAAATGTGTTTTCATCTAACAAGGCAACAAGTGAAAGGCAAAATACCTTCCCTGTAACAGGTACCAAATTAAAGTTTTCATCCAAGAAATTATACAGAAAATAAAGACATTTAAAATCAAGCTTAACCCCCCCCAACAACCAAAGTTTTTTTTTTTTTTTTTTTTTTTTTTTTTTAAGTATTATTTATAGAGCGTAACACCCAAAATCTCAGATAATCTGCTTCTGGTAACTATAAAGAAAAAAATAATAATTTGTCGTTATTTTGATTTCAACTCTGTGTGAGTATGTTACACCACCCACTTCAAACTAGTGAGAAAAGCAAAAGCACAGATGTGTAAATGCCTCAGGTAAGATAACAAAGTGTTGCAGTTTTGGCAGAGAGTTTTGTGTTCATGTAGGATAATAAAGTTGATAAAAAAAGTTGTCTTTCGGGGCCGTTAAATGTCCTCGTCCCAAACCACAAAGTAGTACACAGAGTAAAAGGCACCTCAGGGAATGATGTAGAATAAGAGTGTTTGAATGAATATGACTCATGCTGGCACACACGGCTGAATGAGCCTGACTCGGATGGATCCATATTATCATCTGAATGAGTGTGTTTCCGATAATGTGACTCAGCGGGCTTGTTCCAGCACGCCGCAGCAGCAGTCGACTTCATTCTGAATGGCAGTGAGGAAATGAAGAGCCAGTAGTCACCATTTTAAGGCTTAGGATTAAGTACACACACTTACAAAGGCACGCAAGCACACACACACACACACACACAGGATCACAGCGCCCCTGTGTCCATGTGCAGGGTTTAAATGAGGACAGAATGGAGCAGTGATCCCCAACCAGGGGGACGTGTACCCCAGGAGGGTTCCCCCTATAGTTACCAGGGGATATGAGGAAAGATTTTGGAGAAACTCAACTAATTTGGAAAAAAAAAATTGATTGACACAGTTAGCTAAATGTAAACAGTATAAATAGCAAGCTTCTCGCAAACAATTGAAATAGTTAAAAGTAAACAATTGAAAAAGTTAGAAGGAAACAATTGAATTAGTTAGCTATAAGTAAACAGTTGAAATAGATAAAAATAGTTTAAATAACAAGCGTCTCATGTCAGCAAGCAAACACAGATGTCCAGATAGTCAGCTAAAAGTAGCAGATAAACAGTTACAGCAGTTAGCTAGAAGTAAATAATTGAAACAGGTAGCTGAATGTAAACAGTATAAATAGCAAGCTTCTCACAATTGAAATAGTTAGAAGTAAACAACTGAAATTGTAAGCTAAAAGTAAACAATTGAATTGGCTAAAAGTAAACAGTTTAAAAAGCAAGCTTCTTACAAACAATTGAATTAGTTATTTGGGTTGTTTACTTTCAAATACTTATCTCTGAGTAAACAACTGACAGTTAAAAGTAAACAAGCGAAGTAGTTAGCTAAAAGTAAACAATTACAATGGTTAGCTTAGAGTAAACAATTGAAACAGTAAGCCAAAAGTAAACAATTCAAATACTGACTAAAAGTCAGTAACTGAAATAGGTAGCCATAAGTAAACAGTATAAATAATGTTTATCGCTAACAATATGAAATACTTTGTTAGAAGTAGTAAATGGAAATAGTTCAAAGTAAACAATAGACATAGTTAACAGTTACAGATAAATGGTTAAACGTCCACATAGAATGAACATATGCTTATTCAAACTGACCTCAACACTGACAGTTCAATTTTAAGATTAAAAAATGTAATATTTTCCACTTTTATATAATCATATGTTAAATAATCTCTAAATTTAAACCAGTTAAGAATAAAATATTTATCTCTCTGCAGCTTGTCTGAGCTGTGAAGCTACTTCCCACAATAATTTTTGGGAACCACTGTAATAGAGGATGTAAAACTACCTAGGATTTTCTTTTGAAACTGTGTTTCTCTGTCGGGCTTTTGAAAAAGGAATTCACACACAGAGACAGAAATAATTACAGAAAGGAATAAATAGAGAGACACTTAAAAAAAGAAGCCAGAAAATGTAAGAAAGCAAACACTCGGGTCCTCGTCAGCCCACCTTGTTGCTCAGAGGAGTCACAGTAAAATGGCCGCCCTTGTTTAAAGCTCTTGTGCAGTCACAATGGGGCATGCCCTCCCCTCCTTCTTGTCATATAGGCTACTTTTAAAGAGAGAAGCAGAGGAGGGATTACCTTCAAACACAAACTGCTACTATGCCAAGTGTTTGAGAACACACACACACACACACACACACACACACACACAATGCTTGGAGGCCCCGGGCAGGCTTAGCCACCAGCTAACCCTTAAAATGAAGACCCCTTACAGGACTCAGATGGAAGTAATTATGAGGAGAACTCATGACGTCAACAGAACTCAATCTGTGTGTGTTTGAGAGGAGGGGGAGTAAATGAGGATGTTGTGGGAAGCCCAGGCATGTTTCCAGTGTGATTTGTGGTCAGCTTTTGTTCTCAGTAAATGGAAGGTTTCATTGAAAAAAGCTTCCAGCACTGCTCTGCTCTCTCTCGTATCTTCAGTCCTCTTTCTGTTCAGCAAAACACAAAGATGGGCTGCCTCCTGTCACACAGCGTCGCATCAACCTGTCTGCCTCAGTGTGTGCATGTCTGGTTATCAGTCAGGCCAGGTTCAGTAGCACCTCAACATCTTCCAGTTAGAGTTTCAGTCGTAATCTGTCACCTATTTGTTTAAATTAATCAATCAATCATTTAGTCTAATCAAGTCATCATCCAGAGCTCAAACTAATGTCTTTAGATTTTCTGTTTTGTCTGTCCAACAGTCCAAAACTCCAAATACTCATTTTAAAATATAAAAATATTCAAGTTTAAGAACCTGAATCCAGAAAATTAGTTTGTTTTTTTTTTGCTATAAAATTGCAGATTTTCAGTAAATCTTTCAGCTTTTTGTCATTTTTGCTTGATTAAAAGACAGAAACATTTGATTTTTAAACATTTCTGCCAACCAGTGTTGTGCCAGTTAATAAATCAGGTAGTCCACTGCTTGTTTCAGCTCTGCGTTTTCTTAAACTAGAAAATTCACTTCCTATAGAAAATGCGTGTAGATGCTGACAGCTGAAATGCTGGCTGAAAATGCAGAAACATGAAAAAAATGGCCTTAAAAAAGCTGAAATCCATTTACTACACTGCTGCTATGATGTAAAACTGGCAGAATTGAAAAATGAACTGCATTACCAAAAGAAGCCAACAGCTGAAATACATTGCTAGAAAAGCTGGAAGCTTCACTGTAACACTGTCAAAGGAAGAAAATTACTTGAAAAGGCTGAAAAAAGGAAAAGCATTTAATTTTATTTACATAAAAAGTAGAAAAATGTTGAAGACAACTATCAGTGTCTTTAAAAAAAAGCATATTGTTAACTTTGAATTGTGTCTGTGGCTGAAAGTACACAGAAGTAGAAGTTAATTCAAAAATAAAGAGAAGTATAATTACTTTTTGACCTGTGTAAAACCTGAAGCTAGAAATTCATAGTAACAACTTCTAGTTGCAGTAGAGGTAGTAGTATTAGTTTAGTAACAGTATAGAAATATTTATAATTATTATTAGTATTGATATTATTAACAACAATAATATTAATACACTGAGTATTCAGAAATGCTCCATATAAATCCAAACACGCCTTACACAGTACAAAACTTTAAAAAGTATGGTGCTTGTAAAGGCAGACGTGAGAGGAGCAAAAAAGTAGTTGTAGCAGGTCGTAGCCTGAAAGGATTAAAATGTTCTTCGCCAGGTTTTTAACTGTGTTTACATGATGCTGAATGATTTTATAGTCAGTGTGACAAAATAAAAAGATGCAGCACCATTCTCTCTCTCATTTTTACCATTTTATTGCGATTAACTCTCGGGTGTCTGATGCTTTTCAGGGATCAGTGTTTGCCGATGCTCGCTGATTTTCACTTTGTACTTAAAAACAACAGAAGCAGATTGGTGTAAATGGTGTGAAAAGCTGCTGTGTTTGTAGTGTTCAGGTATTTCAGCGTGAATAAAAAACCTGAAAGACTTGAAAGCTTTTGAACGAGGCGCTCTGCAAGTTAAGGCCCTGGTGTTGAGCTTTTCTCACCTCGTTTTACCTCCCCTCCCTCTGTTTACTGGAGCCCTAATGCTGATTAAGTGTATGCGCGCATGTGTGTGTTGTAATGACAATCAGGCTGATAGGTGTGTGTGTGTGTGTGTGTGTGTGTGTGTGTGTGTGTGTGTGTGTGTGTGTGTGTGTGTGTGTGTGTGTGTGTGTGTGTTGAACCTGTTCGACAGCCCTGTGTCTTAATCCCATTCACACTGCTTACTGAGCAAATGGTCAATGAAATTAAGTGTGCTAATGTGATTAGAGGAGGTTGATGTGTCTTCATTATGTTAATCTCACAGTGATCAGAGCCACAGTGGCTCTACAGGCTGCACAGGGAGGTCTCCTTATTCATAAAGAGCTGCAGCTAACAGTTATTGTCATTACTGGTTCATCCGTAAACTATTTTTACAGTTAATAATTTGGTCTATAAAAAGATAACAGTGATCATCACAAAGCTTTTAATTGTTGCTTTGTCTGAAAAAAAACACCCAAATGGGACTCTGGAGAATTTTCAGAAACTGTTTTCAGCCTCTCAGACATGAGTTTTTGCTGCTTTCATGTGTTTTAGATCATTGCAAGTGAAACATTTAGGGGGTTTTGGTCTATCAGTCGTACACAATGAGGTGTTTCCATATGTCACCTTGTGTTTATATTCATCTGCAGTCTCTCAGTATTTATGTAGAATTAGAATCTATAATGATAATCTTTCGGATTGTGTTATTCATCATATACTGACACACCTGAGGCTTTTACAGTCAGTTCACAGGCTTATAAACTCATTAACCATTTACATGTTGTGTTCTATTGTACTCGATTTTGCATCAAAAAGTTAACCCAGCTGGCAGGAGATCTGTGTTTGCATGATCCTGTTTAAGTAGATCTAGAATAAAAACCATAATAGTTAGAACATTCATTCTTTTTACAGCAGAAAGCTAAGGTTTCTGTCCCGTCTGTCGTCACATCATGACCTTATGTTACGTTACCTTATGTGCGGTGCAAACACAGAATTTTGCCAAAATTACACTGGCATTTCCCACGAGAATTTCCCCGTAATGGTCACGGGCAATTATTGTTTGCATAATCCTGTATCGATCTAAAATAAAAACTATAATAGCTGAACCACTCTGCTTTTTGCAGCACAAAGTTAAGGCTTCTGTCCTCATCATGTCGTACACTCATGATGACATCACTGCGCTACATTACATGTGGTGCCATCCATGCAAAAGTGGGTGATGGCGCCAGAGGACTGACTGATAAACGCCATTGAATTCTGCTTATAAAAATGAGCTTATCTCGAAAATTAAATAATATACATAGTTCAATTATGGAGTGTTGAGATATATTTAGTTTGTTTCTACATTTAAAAATCTTTACAAACATTTTTCTGTTTTTATTTTGTAAAATCCAATGGGGAAAAAAATGAGTTATTTCTTTAATCACACAATTTTAAAACTTTTATCAGTGATTGTGGTTTATTGACTTAAATAACTTTTTAGCTCAGGCTGTTCAGATTTTAAGAGTACGAGGCATTTAAAGATACTCCAAGAAATGACACCACTATAAGCAAAACTACCAATGTAGGCAATGCTGGACCATTTCTATCGCTGAGGGTTCATACAGAGTCATATTTTAATTTTCAGGCACTTAGCTGACACTTATCAAACCTGGAAACATACATGCTTTCCCAACCCTGTGTTTTTGTCTGAGTGACCAAAGGATGGCACAGAGAGACGTGTCTGTTTACCTTGACATTTGTCATTCTGTTTGTATGTTAGCGTGACGCTGGCTGTGAGCGGCACTACAGGAACTAATGAATAAAGAATATTATAAATAATTTTGTTTTAAACTTTTTTAAAAAGGCTCCATGCCTGGAGTGCTCCTTGGTTAGTCTTGTAATATGCAGGTTTACTTTAATCAGGTATCCACTCGTCTCGGATCATGTAACCAGCGGGCTGTTGGAATAGGTAATAACTGCTGTTTCTGGCTCTCCTGATTGAGTCTTTTCCTCTTGTCTATGGTTTAGAATAGAAAAACCTGCAGATGACAGCTGGTTAGCTGCTGTCATGGCTGGTTGAGCAGGTGAACTGGCCAAAATGTTGGTGAACAGTGAACAGTGATTTCTCAGTGTGATTGTAGGATTGCTGGAAATGGGATTTTTTTGTATTTCTTCTTTTTTTAAAGAAGCTAGCAGCGAGGCTCTTTGGAAGGTAATGTGCATCTTGGTCCAGGCTATTGGACGGATTGCCATGAATTTAGCTCAGAGCGTGGCTGTGTGTACGTTCAGCCTCACAGAGCTGCTAGCATGACTGTAGAACAGCGATAAATATCTGACAGACAGAGCAGCTCCTCCATGTTGTCAGTGTCATTACGGTGTATCCCTCTGACCCCTACTCTGTCTCTGGTGTCCCAGCAGGTGAGGGAGACGGAGACATGGATGCCCATGAAGACAACACAGACGGTCGCCATGTCAACGCACCATGACGGCCTGGAGTCATCAGGAGACTCCCCTAACGGCTCAGACTTCGGCTTCACGGACGATGAAGACGACGAAGACGACAGATATGATCAAGACGACGACGATTATTACCCGCTGTACGATGACGAGGATGAAGATGAGTACGATGAGTTCTCTGGATCTGGTGACGGAGGTCAGTCTCTACAAACACTTTAGAACATTTAATTAAAATCTGAAGTTTCTCTCGTAATTATTAGTACTCACTTCAGATTAAATGACGAATCTGCTTCTTTCCACAGCAACAACTGCGTCACCTGGAAGAGAGTCCAAACCATCAGATAAGGTGAGTAACTTCAAGATTTTGAGATTTAATTTGAGATAAATAATTAGAATAAAGGGGGAAAAACCTGTCATTCCAAATCGTTGGAGAATTAGTGTTTTGAATTTCTCCACTTCCACTCAGCTTCGTCATGATACTACGGACCTGATTTTGGACAGAATTAATATAATTTAAACGCAGTGTGATTAGCTGTGGTTCAGTTCACTGACTTCATGTTTTTAAATCCCTCCCTTCGTCCTCAGCCTGATGTGAACGACAACAAGATCCCAGAGGTGGAGCGCCCGGTGCAGCCAACAGTCAACGAGGTGGCCGTTGTCCAGAACAGTAACGAAATCCCCGTACTAAGGAACGAGGCAGAGCCCAGCGAGGAGCACCCCTCCAACGTCCTCATGTCCCACGCCAGCGACGACAGCATCTTTAACAAGACGGAGGTCCTCGCAGGTCAGTGGGCATCCTGACTGTTTGTCGCTGTCTTAATCTTCACGCAGTGGTGAAAATAAAAGAGAAGTTTTCTGTCTCTAAAGTCACACATCAACAGGATTGTTGGAGGTTTCTAGTTTTGTTTGAATTAAAATATTTTGTGCTCATGAGGACATCAGCCTTCTGATTCAGAGAGTAAAAGTAAATCGAGCTGTTGTTGAGGCCTCTGTGTTTTGTCTGAAATATATCTTGTCAAGACAAAAGTCCTTGAGACATAAGTTTGTGTGTTGAGGATATCCTGTTATTTACACTTGTGGTTAAAAACAACTGCATTAAGAAAATAAGAAATAAGACATCTTTACAGGTCAAGAAAAGGAATTTCAAAAATATTTCCTCAGCTCTATGATTCTACACAAGGTCACTGAGGAAGTGTTGATGTGTTACCCAAAGTCGACTATAATGTCATTTGTATTAAACACCTCTAACACGACCCTATAACAGAGGGACGTTACGTGATCGTGCTGGGATGACTGTTCTGTGCGCTGACTCACATGCTTTTCTTCAAACCCAAAGTTAATAGTTAAAACACAGTTTTTTGGCCCAATCTGAGTCCTTAAATATTTGAAGTCCAGTCTGATACTTTCACCCTTTTGCACCAAAATTAATGTGTTAATGCAGATTATTATAAACGTCAGAAAACTCACTCAAAATAGGTGATAGACTTCTTTTGCATTGCCAGTAGTAAGGTATGCCCTTGTGTTTTTTCTTGTCACGTCCAACATCACAAACATACTGGAAAACAGGTTACTAAACAATAGAAAGCAGCATGGAGGCCAGTGACAGCATTCCAGAGGTTACTTTTAACTCCGTTACTTATTCAGGGTCTCTCTCAAACTCTTAGCCGACTTATTTGGAGCGATGTTCGAGTGCTGCTTAGACAAATCATGGAGAGGATTTGTAGCTGAGGTGACAGTTGGAAAAGTTACTAACAGTCGCGCCGTAAAAGGGATGGAAAATAGTGTGTCTTCCCCGGTGTCGTGTTTGGCACTTTGTGATGATATTGCAGCACAAAAATATCACGATACTTTGCTGTATCGATTTTTTTTTATTTTTTTAATTTATTTATTTTAACGGCTGAAGATATTGAATTTTTGTTTTTCACAAGCTGTTTGATTCACGGAAGATCCTGGTTCTGAGGTTAAAATATTGATGTGACATTAAGGAAGAGGTCACGCCGCAGACTGATGAACAAAATAAAGGTCAATAAAGAAAGAAATTGTTAGGTGATGAAATTTATTTAAAATAACGACATGTGCCTGGATCAGCTGGGGACATCTCTGTCTATTTTGAATCCTCATTCTCTTGATTTAAAAGTCTCTCTCTCGTCTCTTCCAGCTCTGATCGCGGGCGGCGCCGTCGGCCTGATGTTCGCCGTCCTCCTCATCCTCCTCCTCATCTACCGCATGAAGAAGAAGGACGAGGGCAGCTACGACTTGGGGAAGAAGCCCATCTACAAGAAAGCCCCCACCACAGAGATCTACGCATAGACCCTGACCCCCACCTCCCCACACACACACAAACACACACCTCACTCCCTTAACCCTTAAAAACCCAATCAGGGCCAGGGTCTGGCCTCACAGTGCCTCATCATCATCATCATACCTCCTCCTCTTCCTCCTCACTTTTCTTCAGCGGAGTGACGCTCGATAATGAATCAGGAGAGAAGCCCCGACAACACAATCGATTGACTGACTCCTCCTTCCTGATGTATGCTTATGTTATTGGTGCTCTCTTAACCAATCAGAGGCTTTGTTGGTCCTCGCGTCCCTCTCTTTTGGTTTTGTCAAACAAGGAAAAAAAAACGAGCGACAGGAGTGGACGATTTCAGCTGCGGTACATTTTATGTCTTGTGTTTTTTGTTATTATTTTGTCCCCATGTCAAGAGAAAAAACAACAGAACTTAACATCTGAGGACTCAGAGAACGTTAAACTCCTCTCTCCTCCTCCTCTTCCTCCCTCACCTTCCAGTTAAAAACACTAACACTGTGCAGTCATTCTTGTCTCGGTACACATTAACAGTCCAGTTATTTATTTCCCCTCTGTTATTCCTCTCCACCTGTTTTCTTGGACTGCAGCTTCTCACATTACTGTAGCAAGTGACTTTTATGTGAACGTTTTTATTAGAATTTTTTAAAAGACCTCCTCGTAATGCAGAGAGATTTCAGTTTTTTATTAAAGATCCCGTCATGACGGGAAAGAATTGAACTCACATTGTTGAAAGTTCATTTTGATTTGAAAGAAAATACGTCACTGTAACGCTGTGTAGATTCATTCTGTCATTCGTTCAAACTGATGTTAAGAGTTCCAACACTTGTTGATTGTCATCCTCACAGTGACAGTGAGAGAAGAGACAGTCAAACCAGGGTCAAGACGTATTTGCAAATCACTGTGTCTGCCTGAACGAGCTCCGTGAGATGATTCAGTTCATGTTGTGTACATTGTCAGATGCAGCAGAGTTCATTAAAACAACCTTAAAAGACTTTTTTTCTTTTAACCGTCTGGCATGTTTTGTATCTCCTCGTGTGGGGAAAGTCCCGTCAGTCTGGCACGTAGCGCCTGATAAGTAAGCTAAACTAATCCGGAAAAAGATTTTGCAAATACTGTATGACCCGGGTCACACACACACACACACACACACACAGTTGCATCGCAGTGTGTTGTCCTTTGCTGCCCGTTTGCAAGATGTTTTACCACTGTAATAATTACCGCTGTGCCTCCAGGGTTTGTTTTCTGTTATTATGGTGAACTCGACTGGAGTCGAACCAACATGCTCCTACAGGGTGACACACCTACATTCCTCACACACAAACACACACACACACACACAGCTCAGTCATGTGTGAAGGGAGCAAAGATTCAACACCATGACGACTGCAGCTGCTGACCCTCTTTCACAGTAACGTTCAAGCTTAAAGGAACAGTTAAACATTTTGAGAGGGGACGACGTAGATGTAGGTGCGTGTCTGTTAACTATGACGCTACAGCCTGCAGGTGGTTAGTTTAGCTTAGCATAAAGACTGGAAACAGAGGGAAACTGCTAGCCTTGCTCTGTCAACAAGTAAGAAATGAAGATACTGTATGTCGATGATATACCACTATATCCAAATTTGGATTTGCATTAATTTTCAGTTTCCTGCACCGACTCAGATTTATTATAACTTTTAAATTTACGTTTCTGGGGTGCAATTACAACTTGGAAGTTATATGGATGCTTAAATTACTATGCCTCTGATATGACACGATTGTGACGTTTAGCTTTCTACAGAGTTCCCACAGTCATGGAAAACCCTAGAAAATTCATACAATTTCACGGTCACATTTTCCAGGCCTGGAAAAGTCATGGAATTTGTAAAAATCATTCAAAGTTTTTAGGAAAACTAATCCTTCTGCAGATAACCTTCCACGTAATGTAACAATAACACCAAATTTATTTTCTGTAGCTGTCAACGTAACGTTTTGTTTACCATCACGTACGTTTCTTCAATTAAATTTAGCTAGCTGAAATCATGTTCGAATAGAGTTTGATTCTGATGTTTAAGAAGCGTTAGGCAAGTTTGGTGAAGGAAAAAATTATTTCAGGGTCTTGAAAAGCCACGGAGAAGTTTTAAAATTTTGTCCATGAAAAAATGTGAGAACCCTGTTACTATTTGGTATCGTTTGTTTGACACCTACGAAAAGTAAAAACAACAACTTACAATTTTTTTTACCTTTGGACGGAGTCAGGTTAGCTGTTAGCTGTTTCCAGCCATTTCCAGTCTTTGTGCTAAGCTAACCAGCTACTGGATGTACTTTAATATTTAACATGAAGACATGAGATTCCCAAACTCCTGAAATGTGGAACTATTCCTTCAACACTGCCTCCCATCTGTGAAGCTTTCCACTTCACGAGGTGCTCATTATCCATCAACATGTACAAACGTTCATATTCATGGATCCAGTAAATGTTGTGAAACATTTTTTAAGCTCTGTGATCGGAGAAACTGGTAGTTTTGGTACTTTCTGTTGTTTTTTTTTTAACTCATGGGGTTGATGCTTTCTCAATAAGCTACAGCGACAGTTTTATATTTTCACTATGGGGTCAATGAGCATTCACTAAAGCCATGATGAACAGGTTTGATGCTCACATTTCTTAGCTGAACGCAGCAGCACACACACTGCTACCAAGGATCTGTATATAGTCATTTCAAAAACTTAACAAAAACTGAAAAAAAAATATAAACTTGGTACTTAGCCACATCCTGGCGACAAAAAATACCTACCAAATATTTAAATGCCAAATTGTTTTTCCTGTTTTATTTTTGTTTCCCCTCAGCAGTAACATTCATGTGATTTACTGTAAATGTAAATGCTGTTTTGATACTACCAATGCTAATACTAACTCTCATTGTTCTCCAGTGTTTTTTTTTTTCTTCCTCCAGTAGATCAACTTGTTCCCTTTTTTTTTTTTGTATTAATTTAACTGTCAAATTATTTTATTGCCTTCTTTCAGGTTTGGGGTGTTTCCCCCTTTTTAAGCTGTTGTATATGTGATTTTAAAAGTTTTATATACACTAGTTTGAGATTTTCAGAGGCAAATAGTTTTGAAACTTTTTATTTTGTAAGAGTTTCTATTATCTTTTAGACTTTTTTGTTGCTTTTGTATTTATGTTTTTTGTTTGTTTGTAGAAGGATTGCTTATGTGGTTGGTGTTCATCTCGTTGTTCAGGGGATGTTGTGCCGATGAGCCATGTTGTCAGGAGCAGACCGGGGCTGAATACCAGCCGGAGCTGTTTTTGTTGATCTTTGCTTTGTAGCCAAAATGGAGCCTGATACATTTGCTGACACGTATTTGGAAATTCAGGTTCGCTGCCCACACGAGCTGCCACGCAGTTACAGAAACGTCTTGACACTGTTTCAAGGCTTTTTACCTCCCAAGAAACAAAAGAATTTAATCAAGAAAACTCTTCTGAAAGTGTGTCAGCGAGTGTCAGCTGACTGCGACTTCAGAGGAGTCATTCTGATTAGATTTGGACTTAATCTGTCAGCACATGAATCAACTTCACTGTCTTTTCTTGAGGGAGTGAATATTTTCGAGGTCAGCTGCCTCGAGCAGAAGGAAGAGAAAACTGTAAGAAACATTTCAGCTGGTAATCAGCCTCAGGTCTGCTCGGCGAGCATGGAAGAGATAACGTATGTTCTGCTGCTTAATGTCACAAACACCACATGTGAATCACCAATGGAGTGGAGAAGCCAATGAATCATTGGTTTCTGCATGCAGGTTCTGATTTATTATTGGAAATAAAGCTATTTTTATGCACATTAACATTTTAAAACGCTGTCTTTGTTTCTGTATCGATGTTTACTGAGTGAAAAAAATCATGTGGGAACAGTCATCAGATGCGGTGACTCTTGGGTGCTTATCTTCCGACTTGGTAACAAAAAAAACAATGGGAAATGTACTATAGTGGAATGGCGGACCCCGCCACTAATTCTGAAAACCACTATATAAAGAGGTCATTATACATGTTACGGCTATTGCTGATTAAATATGAGGTTTGATTTTATTTTAAAACATTGGTATTATTATTACAGGGTTCCCATGGTCATGGAAAACCTGGAAAAGTCATAGAACTTCACAATCACGTTTTCCAGGCCTGGAAAAGTCATGGAATTATTGTGTAATGAAATATTTCCAGTAATATTCAGTGGATCTAGCTGGAATTATGTTTGACTAAAGTTTGAGTCTGATATGGTTGAAAAACAACACGTAATTAGGGAAGAATTTATTATGGGTCCTTGAAAAGTTGTGGAAAAGTTTTGAAATTTTGTCCATGAGAATGTGTGGGAACCCTGTTATTATTTTAACATTATTAGAAGTAACAAATAGTGTTTTATTCTTATCAAAATGCTGTGAAGTGTTAGCCCTTTAAACACAGAGATGGCACATAGAGCCGCTGCAAAGTCCCTACATTACACCACCTTTGCATTTTTACACCGAACCAAACATCAGCAGCATCATGTCACTCCAGCGTGTGATGTTAAGGCTCATTTATGCTCCCTTTACACATCAAAACAGATTCAACCATCTCAAATGTTGTAAACGTCACTGCCCTCGTACATCCATGAGTCTTAAATGTTGGCGTAGATACAGTCAGTAAATGGCACAAGAGGGCGGGGTTAAAAGTTTCTGACAACAACAAATGCAGCAACAGTGGAAGAGGTCGTAACAATGTGTAGCAGCAGTCCCTGATTGTCTGGGACCTGCTGTCCATGTTGGCCCAGTCTCACGGTTCTCTGGAGGTGATTGGAGGGTAATTCAGGTCACCTGAGTGTGCGTACTGACTCCTGATCAAGAATGGAGAGCAGCTTGGTGCGTTTCCCCTCTGAGCCAATCAGGGTGTGACGACGCCCTCTCTCAGGGCCTAAGAGATCTGCGGAGACACACACCCAGGACATTCTGACCCTTCCTCAGTCAAACGTAGACCTCATGTTAGCAAACGCTGTCAGCCACAAACTCTGGTCTCTAGGCCCCTTTTTGAGTATTCAGCACTGTCTGTTGCTGTGCTGTTTGAGGAGATTTACCTTTAAATGAAGGCGGCATTGTAGACAGTGGGGGTCTGTGAGGCCTTTGGAAACATCCCGACACATGGACAGGGATTTCTTTTTATTATTTTTGCCCTATATTAGTGTATATTATTATATATTACCAATTCACTCAGTTTTACCGTTATTTAAAGTTTGTTGTTGTCTCCTACCATCAAATCCTGCTCAGGCTATGCTGCACTGCCTCCGAGACTTCAGGCGGTACTGCTCTGTTTCATCCATCCATATTCATAATTCATAATTAGTTTTTAATAAACGTGCACAAATGAATCCAGCGTACAGACAGAAGGCTCCGTCTGTCTCTGTCTCAATCTCCTGGATCTCATTGTTTTCACTATTTATGGATGTTTTCGACCGCTGTTCTTCTTTGAGTTAGCTGCTTACTGCTAACTGCTAATTTTTTGATCTCCCACGGTGGGTCGCACACATAACCTGTTGTCAAGACGTCACACCCGTGACACCCATGATCCCATCTGGCCGGCTGTCCCTTTGACAGAAGTTGTTTCAGCGCTGTTTTCTCCTCCGATGTCGACTTAAAGATGAGACAACTCTGTCTCCCCATTCTGTGACTGTACTTATTATACAAAAGGACGAGATAACTGCATGAAATTCCCACCTTGAACAAAGGAGCTATTGATTGCTTATCAATTCCAAGATCACATATAACCTCAGCAGTGATGGAAGTGCTCAGATCTTTAACTTCAGCGTAGAAATATACATTTACAACTGTGCAGAATGGCTATCTCAGAATGATATACATCATGTTATTGGATTATAATTACTGATGCACTGATGTTTGTATGACTTTAATGTTGCAGCTGGTAAAAGGGGCTCATTTCAAGTACTTTATATACTGCAGGGTATTTTAACCTGTAAAAATACATGAAAATGAATTAGTTTATCATGTTTTATAATTATTGATCTGAATCTGAAAAGTTTATATATTAATGTAGTGCGGTAAAAGTGCAACATTCCCCTCTGAGACGCCTCCCTCATATAATGGATATACTCAAGTAATGTACAAGTACTTGAAAATTGTACTGAAGTGCAGCACTTGTGTAAATGTACTTAGTTATTTTCCACCACTGCACCTCAGTGTCGTGGTGCATGAGAGTCGAGGCCACATTGTGACTTTCCCAGCCCTTTGACGACATTCCAGGTGTCAGATTTCCTCCATTGTCCCTCGTGCTCGGGACTCACCTGTGTCCTTTTGTCTGCTGTTCGCTGTCATGGACACAAAGGAAGGACAGGAGACGAACTGCAGCTGAAACACGGACGTGATGAGAGAAGAAACAGTAAAGAAACTGTAACATGGGATAAACTGCAGAGTTTCAGGGAGATGTACAAAGTTTGGAGGGTGTTGAGTTCAAGCTATCGAAGCAGTTTTAGATACAAACAACATGAAACCTGCCAGTTTGATGAGACAGACACTGAACCCGGCCAGCTTCACGGTCACTGACCTCTGACCTCTCTGCAAGAAAAGAGAATTTTCCCTAAAAAGGATACGAAACCAACAATGAAGAGATGAACCTTTCGCCTTAAGAAACACCTCCTGTGAAAATACATATCTGTCATTTCTTAGAGGAAGACCTTCTGCTCACGTGCTGAAAATATTTGGACCTTTATAAATGAGATATAACTCCAAAGCACAGATTGAAATACGTAAAGTTAGTGAACAAAAACAGAGCCCTGATTTTTCTGTGTGTGTGTGTGTGTGTGTGTGTGTGTGTGTGTGTGTGTGTGTGTGTGTGTTGTTGACATTCATACAGAGCCAACAGACATGCTGTTGCCTGTCAGCCTCTGTGCTGCAGGGAAAAACACACTCACAGGTGACGGCAAACACCAACGAATACAGCACACACACAAATTCCAGCACAAACAACTTCATACGTCGTCTTTTACCCCCATGTCTCGCACACACACACACGCAGGTTGACTCACTGTTCTGAGAGCTAACAGGGAAAACCTTGCAGTGGACTTGTTTGTTCAGTCTCTGCAGAGCCAAAAACGAACACAAACGGAGGTTAAAGTGCAATTTAGAAATTATTCCTTTATTCTCTTTCAAAGTCTCGACGCTGTAGATCACAGACTCATGACTGCGAGGCTCAGACAGTGGGCGGCTGTCTCTGGGAGTAGGAGGACTGGTTTACCTCTTATCTTTCAGAGAGGAGTTTCTCTGTGTCTCTTGGTCATTTCTGGTCTGACACTGCTGCTCTATTCTGCGGTGTACGTCAGGGCTCCGTCTTAGGTCCTCTATTATTTGCTTTATATATGCTTCCACTTGGTCACAAGTAGCAGTTTCAGAGGTTTATCCTACCACAACATTCAGCTGTATGTCTCCGTTAAGCCTGATCACACTGTTTGATATAATGACGTCCTCCCATCTGGGGACAGAAATCTAGTTTACATGACATTAACCTGTCACAGTCCTGCTCCGTGTCCAGAGAGACTCAGACTTTTTGTTGAAGACAGCTGGCATATATCTTTATATTATTATTATATATTATATATTATTTTTGTCATGTTTCCAGTTTTATGTTGTTAAACTCTCTTTATGTGTCACGTCTGGTTTCATTTCTTTCCTTTGTGTGTTTTCCCTCCAGTCTTGATTGTCTGCCCCGCCCTCATAAGTTTCAGGTGTCACCTCAGCTCCTGCTCACCTGTTTGCACTTCCCAATCAGTCGCTCCCTATTTATACCTTAATACCAGCCCACTTCTGTTGGGCTTTGTCCGTTTGCTGTCTGTGTTTCCTGCAGTGATATGTTTGAGCTGTTCTGTGGTGTAGTTTTTTCCCCGCAGTTTAGTTACTCCGAGAGATATGAAATGACTAACAAGAGAGACAAAATGACCAAAAAGCAACAACAAATAACCTCAAAGAGACACAAATGAACCACAATGAGATATAAAATGAGTATCAAGAGACACAAAATGACCAAAAAGACATCAAATAACATCAGAGAGACACAAAATGACTTCAAGGAGACACACGTCAGTGTCAACTTCAGCTACAAGGAGACATAAAATGACCTCTCCATTTGGGTTGAGTGTGTTAGCATGCTAACACATGGAAAGTGAAAGCCAGAGGAGTCATTGACGTATGTCATCTGGGAGCTCTGAAACTCTGCAGAGTTTTGTTTCAGTCGTTATCGTAGAGATTTTGATATTTCATTGGATCAGAGAAAACTTTGACCAGCAGGTGGTGCTGGAGGAACAGTCATGGCATCACTTAGGTCTTTAGGGTTCATCCTCTGGGGACCACAGTCTGACCCAGTTCATCCAGTAGCTGTTGAGATATTTCAGCGTGGAGCAAAGTGGTGGGCGGAGCAGCCACAGCACCAGCAGGAACATGTGCTGTGTGTGTTTGGTATTCTGGACTTCACAACTTATACAGTCATCACACATTCTTTTCTTATCTCGGTTTGTTTTGAGAATCTTTGGCCGACAGTACACACGTGTACTCACACACACACACCTTCACACACACCATCCTGTGTGAGTCTTTTGGAGCATTTGTGGGAATTTCCAAAAACGTGTTGCACCAGGCAGAATGTTTTTTTTCTTCTTTCATTCAGTGAGCTCGTCCATCACTTCTCTTTTATCCACCGAGCATCTCAGAGAACATTTCAACATCTCTCTGTGTCTTTATCTGTCTCTATCTCTGCTGCTCTCTGCTTCTATAAAGAACGAAACACAATCTGTCATGAGCACACGTTTCAGCCCGAGGCTCTGGATTCAAACAGAACAAGACGGTCGTAAATTATAAAAACAAATTGCACTTTTTTTGGACTTCTTTTCTTCTCAGCAGTTAGAGTACAGGAAATTCATTTTAATGGAGTCACCGCTATGACGGGATTCACTCTCGAATCTTTCATGTCTAGTTTAACTTTGGTGAACTGCCATCTTGAAACCCATCAGCCATCGGTCTACAGTCTGGGGGCCACGGACAATATTTTGGTTTAATCCAACAAAGTTCATAGTGTCTATGTTTATTATGGATTTACTTGTTTTCTTTTTTATCAGACACAAACTGTCAAATCATACCTGACATGTTTCGATGGTAGCTTCCGTCTTCGTCAGAGGTGTCACTAGATGGTGAGTGACGTGTCCTTAAATCAGCTGACTGAGGCGACCTGTCAAAATCTGACACGTCGACACCGCCCAAAAAGAACATCAAAAAGAATGTGAAAAAGAGACAACAAAAAGACAAACACGATCAATAAAAGAACAGGCATTACAGGAAAACATGAAATCGGCAATAACGGACCACTGCAAACAGGAAAACCATATCATGGATTGGGAAAAGGCCAAAGTCATCCGCACAGAAAGCAACAGGCACCAGCGTTGGATCATGGAAGCGGTGGAGATCAGGCAGCGGGCCCACACAGCCTAGGGCCCTAACTGACATTGAAATGACTCTAGAATCACCACTGATAACGCGGCTATCTGGACCAAGACTTCCTCTTTCATGCACTGGTCACCATTTACAATCTGATCAGTGATTTCAGGAACAAGAATGGAGCTGACGCTGAGAGACGTCTTCGACTGGATTGCTTCATCAGAAGCCACCTTAGAAAGTTAATTAAAAGCTAAATCCTCATCAGACCATAGCTGATTCTGAGACTGCACTTCAGCCAACATGCTCTCCACACGGACCTGCTGCTCAAATGTGATTGGTCAATACTATTCGGACTACAAATGGAAACCAGAACACTTCTGATGACAAAATCTTGTCCCGTGGCCGACAGATGCTACATACAGTACATATACAGATATCTGTTTATGGAGATTACTGGAACTGTAATATGAGAATTTGCGCTGTTAGTGCCCCGACACACCAAGCTGATGGCGGGCTGACGGTGGGACGACGGTGGGCTGACGGTGGGCTGACGGTGGGCTGATGGTGGGCTAATGGCGAGTGTCTGTCGACCTAGTTTTTGTATTGTGTCCTGCACTGTCAGCACTAGTCGGCCCATGTCAGCTTTTGTTTGAGCGATTGAGCACGTTGAGTCGGTGTCTAAGACAGCGCAGCCTGTCAGTGTGAAATCACTCTAGAAGAAGAAGAAGAAGAAGAAGAAGAAGAAGAAGAAGAAGATATACTTTATTGATTTTCGAGGGGGATTTTTTGATGTCATATAAACACATGCACAAACAGGACCTGTACATGTATATAATAGAGAGATGTCAGAGCGAGGTGGCTGCCTTGGACAGGTGCCCTGAGCAGTTGGGGGTTAAGTGTCTTGCTCAAGGGCACCTTGGCAGTGTCCAGGAGGCAAACTGGCCCCTCTTCAGCTACCAGTCCATGGTCTATACTTGGTCCACACGGGGACTTGACCTGTAGACCCAAGCCACGTCCCTATGACACTAGTGGTGATGCTTTCGTCACCACTAGTTCTGTGATGTCAGTTTGGTGTGTCTGGATCTTTAGGCCCTGTGTTCACTACAGTGTTTCTTTCCTGGCTGAAAACACCAGGCGCTCCTCAGGGAATGTCCAGCTAGGAGCGTTTGACAACGCTTTGCAAGCACAGCTTTTTTTTTTCCAGTTGAGATGCTTTAGTTGCGTCTGGTTGCTAAGAGGTAGAGTACCTGCTCTGTATGACGGGAGAGGACATACAGATAAATATATATACATTAGGTTAAAATACTGCTTCTTTATTGGTCTTGGTGGTATTTGTCCTGCTCCTCCTCCACTGTGATTGAGCGGCTGTGTAAAAAGTGACAGTGACACAAACATTTTCAGCTCTCAGCGCCCAAAAACGCCAAACGTGCAGCAGTCAGCGCAGAAGAGAAGCCCAATGCGTCATCACGCTGCTGGTGTGTGTAGTATAAATACACAGCGTTCCCGTTGCAAAGGATTCAAAAACACACTGGCCTCTGGAAAAACATTTCAGAAGACGCGGCCTCTTGACCAATAACAAACTGTCCTGAGAGTGTGGACCATGAGAAGCTACAGCATCTTATCAGCTGTGTTGGATCATCCACTTCAGCTCCACAAAAGAAGAGTTTGAAATAACCAAACCTCACCACCTTCTCTGTGTCGTACTTTGTCTTCAGGCCATATTTGCTTTATTCAAACAAATTTAAATGCCAAAGTATTTTTGCAGTCGGTGTTTATGTGACACAGACAGCTGATGTACCAGTTGTGCAGAGGTTGTGGTGACAGCTCAGACTCTGACTGATCTCAAAACTCACCAGCAACTCAAATCTGTTCTGCTGTTTTCCACCAGTTTGTCTCCATCTCCCTCTCGTCTCTGTGTGTTTATGATGCGTCAGGAAAATGTTCAGTTATCTTTAATTATTTTCAACGCATGTAGACGTGTCCTCGCCTCAGCTCGCACCACTGAAGAGCACATGTATCCAAGTCCGTTCGTGTCCACTTTGAAAATTTGCATCCTGTTCGTTTCTCACACACCTTCAGCCCCTCCTTTCTTGTTTTCTCTCTCTCCTGTCTGCAGCTGAACTGGAGGCTCCTTCAGACATGTTCAGACATGTTGGACGTTCAGCCAAACCTTCAAAGTGAAAACTATTTTTGACCTCAGTGACATCGACGTCATCTGAAAATCCCCAGCATGCATCAGTTTGACTTTTCCCCTCTGATGATTTGCATCTGATCGAATGTCGTCCTCCTTCCTGCTGCTCTGATTTGAATGTGAGGAGGAAGTGAACGAGGCAGGTGTCAGCTGACTTACAGCTCATTTCTGTTCTGGCTCCATCACATTTCTCTAATGAGGAAACTCTGAGGTCGTCATGCTGTTGTTATCACATGTCATCACTGTTTTTGATAACTGATGTGCCACCAAATTTGCATCTGCTTGTTCGCTCCACTGAGTGACATTAAACGTTTGGTGTTTCTATTTTTAACTCTTCCTCATCTGTGGAGGTGAAACAGACTCACCTGAAACTGGGACGCAGTGAAGCTTCAAACTGACTCTGCAGCAGATGTTTGTTGACTGGAATGAGCAACTTCAACACATTTATTTTTTGTTTGTGTCCTTTAGATCAGCACACTTTCACTCTGAAGTTCGTGACTCATTTGACTGATCAGTGAGATGAGTATTGATATGTGAGTGCAATACCTAAAGAGTTTGGAGGATTGTTGTCACCTCAGCCGATAAATTTGATGGACAATTATGGAGACATTATGTTTTCAGGCTGTCTGTCCATCCATCCCATCCTTGTGAGCACGATAGCACAAGGGAATTTCTTCAAATTGGGCACAAATGTTCACTTGGACTCAACAATGATATGATTACTTTTTGGTGGTCATGGGTCAAAGGTCAAGGTCACTGTGACCTTTTCTGTCTCATCCTTGTGAACGTGATTTCTCAAGAATACCACGAGGGAATTTGGCACAAAGATTGACCTTGGACTTAAGGAGGAACTGATTAGATTTTAGTTGTTAAGAGCCAGAGGTCAAGATCACTGTGATCTTGCATCTGTCTCATTCTCATGAAGACAATATCTCAAGAACACCTTGAGGGAATTTATTTAAATTGACACACATGCCCTCAAACTCAAGAATTCATATGCTAATTGTGACAAAACTTTGTGACTTTGTCATTGTGACACAAATGTTTAACAGGATAA
This sequence comes from Cephalopholis sonnerati, assembly GCA_019142605.1. NCBI lineage: Eukaryota > Metazoa > Chordata > Actinopteri > Perciformes > Serranidae > Cephalopholis > Cephalopholis sonnerati. Next base: position 2,750,082 of record JAGQAX010000002.1, on the reverse strand, counting down.
AATAATAAAGGTCAAAGGTCAAAGGTCAGCTTGACTGCGACATCATTATGTTTTAAAGTCATATCTCAGGAACAGAAGGGGAGACATTTGGTTAGATACTGAATTGGTGACTCTAATCTTGAAGCTGTGCTGATTGTATAGATCTGCTGTGTGTGAAGCGTCCATGTTTTCACTGTCAGAGACACTGGACTGGTGGGCGGAGTCATAAGTCATGTTTCCATTACAGTTGTTCGCAGGTGTTTCCATTGAACGGTGTTTTGCGAACTAGCCGTAATTCTCGTAAATTCTCGTCCGTCCTGCGAGACTTCACTTTGAGGAAGATGGCCGAAAGCGTTATGCGTCTCGGGACACTGATCATTCCGAATTTCTTTGTTGTTTGCTATCCAAGATAACTGTGACATTTTTATCACGAATAACTGTTAATAATAATTCCGTCTCCTCCTCTGTCCACACATACCGCGCCATCTTCCTTGAAATGAACTGGTCGCGTGACCCTCTACAACATGTCCGTTGACCCCAGTGACGTGTAAATGTGAAAAAAGTGTTTCCATTACACTTTTGTGATACACTTTATATCGTCTGAAAAACCACCTCATAAAGTTGGACACATTAAAACGCAGGTCTGTGGGGACTGACTCATTCTTGGAGCCAGACCCAAGTGGCCGTTAGAGGAACTGCAGTTCTTGGGACTTCCTCATTTGCTCATAGCAAATGAGCCTAAATATATGAGGTGATCGGCAACACATCAGCAGCGAGCAGAAAACATCACTCGCATCGACAACAATCACGAAACACCGCCCCGGGCTGCTGAAACACTCCGTGTGATCAGGGCCTTAACCATCCTCACACACTCACACATTAACAGCCATCAGGAGCAATTTGGGGTTCAGTGTCCGGTGGTCCCTCTATGACTGTTTTTAATTTCTGTTGTTTTTGTGTAGCATCAATCAAACTGCATCTCGTTGTGCAACTCTGTTTGTACAAACACAATAAATGAACTTTGAACATTTCAGTTTACTCACATTTCCAAATCCGTTCAGATCACCTACACGTGACACAAACTGATTCAGTTTGTGGATTCTCATCGAAACCAAGAAATCATGTTGATGACATTTTCATTACTTTTAGTTTGAAGTAACCATTTTCTAAAAGTGACTCTGAGGAGTGAGACGTCTGCACAGAGCACAGATACGGAGGAAGCTGGGGGTCTTAAATCTGTCAACACCCTCACAGAGGTCAGAGGTCAGGTGACGGGGGATTACAGGAAATGAGGTTGTGTGTGTGTATGTAGACTGATGGATAAGTGTGTGTGTTTATACACATGACTTGATCACTGCCCCGTAACATCAACATTCACGCTGAAGGTCTTAGATCCTCAGTCTCTGCACTTCATTATCTGATCTGTGGTGTGTTGACTCCAGTTTTACTTCCTCGTTGTTTGGGCTCACAGAGAAGTCAAACTCCCCGTTAGAGCTTTTATGAACAAACTGTTACGACACTCCAACAATTTAAATCAAAATACACCAATTTAAAATTTGGGAAGGAAACTTCTGCATTGAACGAAATGTGGACACCAATCACGATCCAAGTTACATCAAACTGTAGCAAAATTCATTTTCCTCGCCTCCTGCTGTGTGAATATGAGTTCACTGGTTGATGGAAATAAACAGCTGGTGGAGCGAACTGTCCACTCAGTGCCATTTAACCACTGATCCTTCTCAGACTTTTCGCCCCCTTAACCTACGTTTCCCGTCCGCATTTCCCCTTGACGTCATCAGGCGCCACTACTCACTGCTTACACGCTGGTATTCAGCCACTTCAGAAGAGGACCAGGTCGGATTTTTGCCATAACTGAGCGGCCCTAACATCTCCCACTTGTTGCTTGAAAACAGAGAACAGATGATGAAATGGATCACTGACTGGTCACTGAATCATCCCTGAATTATGACGAAGCCCATCTAGCGTCACAGCGACTCGCTTGGAGGCAGTCGGGTGTGCTTTGACCCGACTCCAGAGATGGTTCATCTCAGCCGCCACTCGGCACATTTAAACTGGTGATGTAAACGTAAATCAAGGCGCCAATAGTGCCGATGGAAAAGCCCTTATTGTCCTTTGACTTAATCAGTTAGTGGCATTTTACAGAGGAGTCATCTTATGTTAAAGTGTCAGCGTGTTGAAACATGGATGGAAACAGCTTCTGTCTGTCTGTGTCTTTCTTCCTCTGTGTTTCCCTCTCTGTGCCTCATCCTCGCTGCCTCTCTTTCTCTCCTCTCTCCCAGTCATAGGCCACCTTTTGTCTCCATGCAAAAACTCAAATTCCTCCCGGCCTCTGCCCACAGTTACACACACACACACACACACACACACACACACACACACACACACACACACACACACACACACACACACACACACACATTCCTTTGCCCGGCAACAATGAGGTCTTTGTGTTGCACGCCGCCCATGTTTTCATTTCATTTTTTATTGCTTTTGAACTCCTCGCATGGAGAATTTAATCATCTCTCCGCTGGTTCCTGAGGTTGGTTTTGAAAAGAATTTTTTTTGTTTGACGGCTGGTAGTCAGGGAGGCCGGCAGCTGCGGTGTGTGTTCCCATAATGCACACCCACACACACACACACACACACATCCCAACATGATCCAAGGACAAAAGGGCTACATGTTTTCAAAGGCACCTGACTTTATTTTTGTTTCACTTCTTATCGTCACTGTTGAAAACTGAAAGGCTGCAGGCTTTGAAAAGCAGAGGAGGAGAGAAATTAGGCTGCAGAGAAGAAAAGAGAAGATGAATGAGGCATTAATTAAAACAACAGTTCCACATTCTGGGAGATGAAAGTGTCTGCTTCGCTGCTCGCCAAGAAATAAACCTGGCTGCAGCAAAAACTTTGGCTCTGTGGATCCTCGTTAAACTTGGTACAAATATTCCTCTCCCCGTACAATGACACCTATAGGGATACACACCATTTATCTTTATCCTGCAGTGAGACCTTCGTTTAAATCCCATCAGCAGTTACGTGTTTCTCTTTTACAGCAGCAGAGGACAAAGGAGGGGATTTTGATGACACAACAATCGTGAACATTTTTTAGCATTTAAAAAAAAAAAGCTTTGAGCGCTCCGTCAGTTCACGTCACGTTTCTGAGGAGCAGAACTGTGAGCTCCTGCTCAGCGTCAGAGCCTCTTAACTTCTCTGCTGACCAACTGAAAGTGTGAATCCATTAACTTCCTCTGAGGCCATTTTGTCACTGAAGATGTGCAAGGAAGAAAAGCTTTCAAATGTTTGTGAGTCATACTGACATCATAGAACTATTACTGCATCGCCTCACGTCGCCTTTGCCTCAGCCAAAAAGTTGTACTTGAACACATCACAAAGACTAGAGCCAATAGCCAACCACATTCTGCACCTGCGTGAGAGGAAACAACTCTCCATAGCAGCAGGTGGCGATAATCTGTATTCATCAGTCAGAAAGGGAAACTGGAGGCGGGGCTGGACTGGGTCAAACGCTGGCCTTGGCATTTTGGCCCAGACGGGCTCAGCATGATCGACAAATAAAAGTCATACGTGATACAGAGGTGGAGGTTTCTCTCAGCACCTGAGGGGACACGTATTAAAGAGGGGCTCTGGGCTCTTTTTTGAACGTCAAGCACATTTCCTTCCTTCTGGCGACTTTTTCCAATACTCCACACCCTGTGTGACTCACAGAGCCTGGGCTTTAGGTGATCCAATCACAAGAGGACAGCGACCACCAAGACGCATCTGATCACTCAAACTACTTGTCGAGCTGGTCTGGGACCAATTTGACCACATGTGTTTTGTAGTCTAAACACTTGTGCATCCCTGACAAGGACTTCATCAACAGTACAGGACGTGGTGGTTGTTTTGGTGACGGTGCACTAAAAGATCTATAACTTACCCATTTTAAGTCGAGGTGTTGTGTGACCAGCCCTCGTTTTGCCCCGTTGAAGGAGACGTGTTGAACTCTGCTGACAGCGATATCTCCAGCTGTACTGACACACGGCTAAGTAACTAAATCTGGACACAAGTGGTCAGCTGGAGACGCATGATAGGCACAGGTGTGAACAGTGATGTGTCTCTGCTGTCCACTTGTGTTCGGATCACTGACACACATGTTCATACCAGGTCTAAACAGGCTCACTGAGATGCTTAAGGGTTCCTTTGGCATCCGTATCAGAGTCCTGCACTGGTCCATTTTTGAAAACCTGCACCCGCTCATACCTGTAAGGCTCAGTACCAGAACTGACCTGTTACCTGTCGTTATGTCCAAGTCAAAGCTGCACCTGTTAATACATGTCCCGTGACTCGACCTGCACCTGTGATTAACCCCACCCAGGCTCCAGTCCCTCACATTAAGCTGGTTCTCCGTTCTTGAATTCCAAATCCAGCGGAGGAAACGTCTCTTTGACTGGATGGTGAAAACATTCAATCACTGCCAGGTTAGGAAACATTTCAGCATGCTCCTTCCACCACCATCAAACCTCCAAAGGATCTGAACTGGGTGTCGTCACCAATGTGATGACAGGGTCAAAGGTTGTGTCATTGACTTTCAAAATAAAAGGACTTGTGGCTTGATAATAGTGATTTAGATGTCAGAGTATTACACATATACTGCACCTCTTTTTACTTTGTTTTATTCTGAAAAATGAAAAATATATTTTTCTTCTCACCCGCTGCCGGCCTGCATGTAGTTCATTTTTTACCCGGGAATTTATATATACATGTATATTTTTTTACCTGTTACTGAGCATTTTGTGGGTTACCTGTCGGATACCTGCGGTTCCGACCTGGGAGTGAGAACAGGCCAGATCAACCTGCAGAACTGAAACATAATGTGGAACTAAAATATTTTTTCGTGATGACAATCAAATATTTTTCATTCTCTATCACAAGAGATTATTTTCCCTCTGCAGGTTTCAGCTCTCTCATGCACTACGCAAGACTCACTGAACCTGAGCACACTTCACCTCACCAGAAAATATTTGTCCAAGCTGACTGAAACTTGTTTATGTATCACACAGGAAGTTACATTTTATTCTCCTTCCTTACACAAGAATGATTTACATGTGCGCACCAAGGTCCTGCAGGTGTCTGTGAGAACAGTGAGTTCCTGTTAATGTGTCATCTTGATAACAAAACTCTGCTACACTGTTTGTCTCCTCTCCACACGAGTTGAAACACTCTTTAACTGTAGTAAGTTGGCAGTTAGTATGTGTATGAGTGCCAGTATAGGCGCTCTGTATCTCTGTCACTGTGATGTAACTGTGAGAATCAAAGTATGATTTTAAGTTTTTTTTATTCAGACACTATAGTGATTTTATTTCATTGTTAAAAGAGGTGTTGTGTTGTTGCTGTTGTTGTCAGATGAAGAGTTTTATTGCAGATTGAGGTGAATCCCACAAAACCAGTCCCACCACCCTCACCAGCAGAGACGAGCAGTGATGTCAGAGGAGAAAATGAAAAAGGGAAAAAAGAAGGAAGAGGGTTGAATTCAATTTCAAATTCACTCACATTCATAAAGACGATACGTCTACACCACAGCATGTGCATGTGTCAGATGGAACAGAACAGAACAGATCACACAGAAAGCATTTCAGCAGCTGGAGGTGACTTTTTGTAACAGTCTTTAATGAGAATGAAGCTTTTCGCTCACTGTTTCTGTGCTCCAGGCGCCTGGTGTTTTTGCCGGAGCGCTCTGAACTCCTCGAGTTGAAAAAAAACTTCAACTCAGGGCAGAAAAGCACCCTGCGTCATCTCCGCTTTTTCCCCATTGTCCAGTGGGATAACTTGAGGGGCGGGGCTTCTGTGGTGGTCACGACAAAAAGTTTACAGTTGGTAAACAATGGAGGAGAAACTGGTGGCAATGGTTGCTGGATACCCAGAGCTATACGGCCTGGCGATAGACAGCAGGTTGGAAACGTCCATCATGGGGGAGAAGCTCCTGGACCAACTGGTGGTACTCCCCATCATGGAGGAGAAGCTCCTGGACCAACTGGTGGTACTCCCCATCATGGAGGAGAAGCTCCTGGACCAACTGGTGGTACTCCCCATGATCCAGCCTCTTTTTTAGGGTCTCATGTACCCACACAGATCTCTGTTTATCTGCTGACAGCCTCTCACCCTCAACCAGAGCTACATTTTTTTTACCAGTGACATTCAGTTTTTTTTAAAAAGGCAGCGCGGTGCATCTCAAGTTTTGAAACCTGCAAAACACCGTCTGTGTGATTGACAAGAGACAGGAAAGGGGGAGAGAGAACGGGGTTGACAGGCAACAAAAGGCCACAGGTTGGAATCGAACCTGAGATGCTGCAAAGGACTCGGCCTGTATGGGCCGTACACTCTCTTGTTGGGCCAGAGGTCACCCAGAGCACAGATTTTTTTTAATGTCAAACTGCTTTATTCAGTGTTTTTATTAGTTTAAATCATTTGTTGTGTCTGTTTTGGAGAGGGAGATAATCTTATCTTATTATCTGAGCATAATTCAGCTCCTGAACAATGAACACTGAAGGAATTCTAACCAGGAGAAGTTTTAGCTGGTTGCAACCTGCAAGTTTCACATGTTTGGTGTTTGGTGTCACCTCTTGCAGCTCATCAGTGCGACTGAATCTCTCAGCACACGGTGACGAGACTCCAAACGGGCAACCAGCCAAAAACAGAGAGAGAGAGAGAGAGAGAGACACCTTCACAGAGTTTATAAAGCTGCTTAGACGGATTAAAGGGACACAGTGATGACCTGAAGGCATCTCTGTACAGCGTGTGTGTGTGTGTGTGTGTGTGTGTGTGTGTGTGTATGAGAGGAAGTATAAGCAGGTATAAGACGGTGAAAGTGTGTATTTAAGTACTGTAAGTGTGAGAGTGTGTTTAAGGGTTTATGTGTCAATCTTTGTGTGTGTGTGTGTGTGTGTGTGTAAGAAAGAGCGGAATGTGATGGCGAGCCGTTGCCGCGGTGACACGGCGGGCCTCTCCAGCTGTTTCACTTCATAATAGTGGAAAGAATGACGCGGCGTCTGCAATAACACCATTATAGAGTCTACAATAACAGTGAAAGCTTTATTAGCCTTCAGTTACACCTGAGTGAGTCACCACCTGCTCCTCTGCTCCCCGCTCACACTCTCACAGTCCAATCTAAAGTTTTCCATCTCATACTATATTAACCTACTGATACACGCCAGCCTTTAATGGGCAAAAAATTCCAACCAGTAATGAAAAGATTTTCAAATAATCCTCCGATTTATGGAGACTTCTCTTTCTAATAAACGCTCACACTGTCAGACATGTTGGAATGATTCTTTCCACGTATTTTTTTAAAACTTAGTTTCATTTAAAAAACGTCTGAAACAGGAAGCCAGACCTCTGCTGCTCTCCACCTCATAAACTCTTCATGAATTAGCATCATCACAGAGAAGATCAAAATCAGCAAGAAGAACTGGTTCACTGGAAAAGTTTTAAATGACCCTGAGTAACTTCTGACTGTTATAACACCTCCACATCTGCAGCAGCCATGGCCGCAGACATTGGCCCTCGTTTATGAAACAAAAGTACAACAGAAAACTGGGCGTACGGTTATTTACCCACAAAGCTCAGCGTTTATCAATGTGGACATGAGTGGACGCTACGATCAAATCTCATGTCAGGTCCAGACTTGTGTACGCAAGTTTGAGTCAGTGTGGAGTTGTGATGCAGCAGTAAATCTGCCACTTATCCTGTCAGGCGTCGCGGGAGGGCTGGAGCCTGGACAGAGTCACCAATTAACCTGCATGTCTTTGGACTGTGGGAGGAAGCTGGAGCACCTGAAGGAAACCCACGCTGACACGGGGAGAACATGCAGACTCCACACAAAGAGTTCCCTCTTGCTGGGAGGTGTGAATGCTAACCACTGCACCACCATGCCGCCTGGAGAATTATTATAAGACCGTATTCTGTCTATCATCTAAGCATCTGCAGCCACATATGAATCACTTCAGTGCACTCTCTCTCACAGCCGACAGCGTCCTGACTCTGGCTCCAGACTCACCGAAGGATGAACAGCGCCGGTGTCTGGTTCTAATTCATCTGAAACGTTTCTTTTGTTTTTCTTTTCACTGACAAACCAAAACACGATTAGATCATTTATCAGTGAAACATTATTAAAATACATAAATAAACCAGGCAGCAGTGGAATTATTTAATTACCAGCAGCCTGATTTCTTATCATTGTCCAGCTCAGACACAGGTGGTGCGTCTGTGTCTCCTCCACCTCCCGACCACCTCCTGTTTGTCAGCTGCTGGTAGATATATTTGCACAAACAACTGCACAGTCTACCATGGATGTGTTGTAAGAACTGGAACCATGTCATAACATCAGCCTGACTCATATACCTGCGACACTAACCCTCCTGTCATTTCATACCCTACCACTCCCTCCTGACCTGCTGTGACCCCCCTTTTCCAGGCATTCCCCATCCCTCCTGCTCACCTGTTCCCACCTCTCTCATTATCCCTGAGGTGTAGATACCGCCACATTTCAACCTGTTCCCAAAGCGTTTGCCTCTTTGCTCTGCACACACTCATCACTGTGTCTCCCCCACGTCCAAGCTATTTGGTGCCGCTCATGGCAGATGAGAAAATGTCTCCAAACCACTAATAAGTTAACATTTACATTTCATTCACATGTTTCTAAAGTGCCGCAGTCTATGAGCTGACTTTGTCATGGTGGACATTTGGGTGACACGACTGCCAAGCTGCAGGCCAATGTTAGAGACCAACAAACAGCAAAACCTGTTGTTTTCTGAGGAGTCATCTCTCTTTATAGGCGGCTTTACAGCCACCAAACAAGGGTGTCTTTTTGCGACCCGTCTCTATTTTTCCAGATGGGACAGTGAAACAAAAAGCAGTTGCCTTTCTTGCCGACATTGTGTCCCCAGAATCAGGTATTTTAAGCCAAACCATGATCTTTTCCAAACCATAACCAAGTTGTTTTTGTGCCTAACGTAACCACACGTAAAGTTTCAACATATCCACATATCCATGGTTTACAGAAACGTACAATGCCAACATTTTCTGGCGACTGGGCTGGATTTAATACCTCCAGCTTTAAAAGTTCAGAATACAAAGAGGAATAATTGACTGTGTCTGTAGTTCAAGGTGCCTGTCAACAGCTGTACAGGTTGGATAATGTGAGTCTGAGGGTTAAACGCTTTTTGAGCTGCAGGGGAATTTTTGTGTTGCAGCACAGCGAGGCTGAGGGACGACATCATGTCCACTTTTCTTGACTCATCCATGTAAACTCATGAGACGGAGCTACCCACACTGTTCAGTGGCTCAGATTTACAGCAGCTCTGACTCACGTTTCAGTGTTTTATAGATTGTTTTTTATTATTAACTTTATGAGTGCTTCACTCTTTAATTTCATTACATACTGATTCATTAAATACTTCACTGCATTTGATCACTATTAACTGTGGAGGCAAATGCAGCATTCTTAGCTTTATTGATTTATGACACTATCCAATATGTAAGTGACTTTATTTGAACAGTTGTGGAGCACATCGCAGTTCTCTCAGGTGGGAAACAAAGAAGATGAGGCGGGTTAACGAGCGGTTAAAAAAGGGGAAGAAATAGATATATTGTTATTGATTTTGTGGGTGTTCAATTTTTGCTTTTGCACATTTGATCGACACAGATGTCGTTACTTTAGTTAATATAACAGCCTGTAAACTGTGTGGTGCACGTTCACACTTTGCAGAAGCTCAAAGTTCAGCTCTCACAGATGAAAATGAACTAGTTCATGTTCATAGTTCACAATTTGAATTCGAAGTTCACGGCCCCAAAATTGAACTAGTCGATGTCATGCCTTTCTTTTTTCCTGTGATTCTCATGAAAGGCAGATGTTTCCTACAACTGGTCGGTTACTTAACTCAATGTGTTGTTTCAGATTCGTTGTTGATGTGGCTGATGTTCAGACCATAGACTGTATAAGTAACGGACGTGGCCACCGTGACGTCACCCACTGGTTTGTGGACTCCTGTTTTGAAGCTTGGAGCTTTTTGGCTGTCATCATCTTGGTGTTTTGGAGCCAGAGGTGACCATGTTTGGATGAGAGAGTGGAGCTGTGGAGGTGAGGACTGTAACGATGCCGTGCAGACAGCCTGTCACTCAAAGCAGCCTCATCCTTAAATATGCAGAACTTTAAGTCTTTATAAAATGTAAACGGGTGAGTTATATAAAAATTCACTCACCGTACAGTGGGCTAAATTAGCTCTGGAGACCACAACTGTTGGATATTTTAGCTGGATACTGGGGGTCTATGGGGACTGACTCTTGGAGTCAGCCTCAAGTGGAAACTAGAGGAATTGCAGTTTTTGGCACTTCCGTGTTGGCATCATTTTTCAGCTCCGGAAGTTGACGTTTTATTTGGACTTGTTTTTCAGACCCAACAGGCACAATCTGCAGATAAACATGAGATTTTTTTCATTGCAATCTACTGATGTCTTCATAAAAGTCCTTCAAATATCCGTATGAACTGTCTGCAGCAGTACGGCCAGCTGCCATGTCGAAATCCGGTGCTTGGGCGGGAGGGAAGGGTGGTGGATGGATCCAACAAACCCTGACCTTCACCCAAGAGAGCGGTGTTTGTGTTCTGTGAGATTCTAAAGCCAAACCCTGTTCTCTTCTTGTTGTTGAAGGAAAAAAAAAACGCCAGTTCGCAGTTTTGTGCTGAAGTAGTGCTTTTATTTTGAAAGAGACGTTAAATTTCTTGTGAAAACAGAAGCGTGGGGCATCGGTGGCTTAGTGGCAGAGCAGGCGCCCCATATGCGAAGGCTATTGCCGCAGCGGTCTGGGTTCGATTCCGGACTGTGGCCCTTTGCTGCATGTCGCTCCCCCACTCTCTGTCCCCCTTCACACCTCACTATCCTGTCCATTAAAGGCAAAAATGCCCGAAAAAATAATCTTTTAAAAAAAAAAAAGAAAGCAGAAGTGTATCTTGAAAGTAGAGAACTTGACACGGCGTCCCAGAACGTCAACAACCAACACACCCAGGGTACCCTGCATGCCGTATGAGGATGTGGAAAGTCCATGACCACACATCAAAATGTGACGAGGTCAGAGTGACAATGTGTTGGTGTACCAGTGTTGGTCTGTGTGTTGTGTCGCCATGCCGGGTGCCGTAAAAGGAACGTTGTTAACTGTCGTGAGAGTAAATGACGCTCATGTTCACGTTCATCAGATGCAACCAAGAACATGAGCAAGTTGTTAGCAACTTCATGCACATCACCTCCTGTAAGCGTGTACAGTCTGTGCCTTCTGTCTGCTGTAAAACAGCATTCCTATGGAAGTTCTTCTTTTATTTACTGATGTGAGTTGATGTTCGTTTGTTTTTCTCTTCAGACTGCGCTCGTCCTGTCAGCTGCCTGAATGTTTTCTGTGTCATGTCATGTTCTGTCTTCACCCCGTTTACATTTTCCCGTCTCTCTTGTTTCATCCACCCTTTTCCCGTAACTCTTCTCCCACTTTGCTTCAAGCGCTGCTCTTTCTTTTCTTTTAAATGAGTCATTGACTAATGAGAGGTGGAGGTGGAGGTGGAGGGGGGGTGGGGGTGGGGTGGGGGGGGGGGGGGGTGGAGGTGGAGGGAGGCTGTTGAGTAGGTGAACGTCACACCCACCTGAACTTTGGACTTGCTCACCCCACACACTCTGTAATTTTTCTCCAAAGTGCTAAACAAACACGTTTGCAAACACACACACGCGCACACGCACACACACACACACCCACATGCGCGCGCACACACACACACACACACAAACACACACACACAGAGTTCATGAGGGGAAATATGTAACTTTTCTGCCCTTCTGTTGTGCAACCACACCAGGGGTCACTGAGCATCAGAGATTTCAGGAAAGTTTTGGGAGTTAGTTTTTTAGTTGTCAGACTCCTGATCATCAGACATGAACATATTGCTGGCAGAACACCCGACTACAGTCTTCAGTAAATGAACATGACGTCTTGAAACACACACACACACTCAGATGAAAACAGCTTGTTCCCTTCAGGTTCCTCTCGGTGGGAACGTCACTGTTTGCGTTTGTTTGATTTTAAAAGGGAAATGAAAGCACACAAAAAACTAAACCACGGTAATGCAAATACAAATCTGTCATGTATGTTTACTTGATACTTTTCCAACAGCAGTTTGAGAGCCAGAAACCTCAGAGGTGACATCACTCATGATGGGGTGTGGCCAGAAAAACAACAGGCTTGAAAGTTTCCGTTTCTAACAGTGAAGCAGCGCAGCAGCACCTCTGCTGCGTCGTGTCAGACTGCCCTCTGTCTCCGTGGGTTTCCTGTCTGACTCTGTTCTGTCTGTCCAGCTGATAGAGAAAATATAAAAGACTTGGTAATAACGCAGGACCTGCCTCAACAACCTTCTTATTACATTTCATATTGTGCTGTATTCCTAAAATATGTCACACAGTGAACCTGGTGCTCCTCAAGCTCAGTTACCTACTTCGATTCAACCGGAGCACCTGGAGAAAACCCACGCTGACACGGGGAGAACGTGCACACGCCACGCAAAAAAATGTTTACTCATCATTAGTAATGCTGTAATCTGTTACATTAACACTTTATTGTTGCTCACATTATAACTTTATACTATGATGACATGCTGATTCAATACTTTGTAGTTTATGTGTAAACACTGTGAACCAAATAATATTTATAGATGGTTTACAAATCAAATATTGATCATGAAGAGATGCTTAACATCGTGTTTAAAATACTAAAATGTGAGCAACAATAAAATTGTATATTTATATGTGTGTATATATGTATACATGTGCGTGTGTGTGTGTGTACAGGTACATGTATATATACACTTTTTTCTTCTGTTAATTTACTTTTTTTCCTGTGTATATTGTGTTGTTTATACATTAGTATATGTTCTGCTATCATACAGTGGTATTTGAGGATGTTGTGATTTGTACAATACTAACAGGACAGGTCATTGTGATTTGGGAGTCAGGCCTCTGCTCCTCAGAGTTGATCTCATCTAATTAGTGACACCAGCTGACTGATTCATCACAGCTGGTAGGACTCTGTCTGTGTCTGTATCTGCTCTGTGAAGCTCACAAGTCAGTAGCACTGATGATTGTCGAGGACTGAAATGTTTGCTGCAGTTTTTATCACTCTTAGATTTTTTTCTCTTTTGCACTTTGAGCACTCTTCCATGTGTGCATAGGTGTTTTGAATAAATCAACATATTCTGACGTTGATCCCAGCCTGTGAACCTTTTTGTTGCTGTGCAGCTCAGTTGAATTGGTGTGCAGGTATTTCCTCTGCCTTCCTCTCCTGACTGTCCACTGTGCCGACGCACCCAAAATAAACTTTTTTGTTACTCTGAGCAGGCGCAGTTTCACAGCAGCCCCAAGACTCAACAATAAAACATTGAAATAAAAATTATAGCATCACCAATAATTACTAAACATACTTCATTATGATTTCATTGATGGCAGTAAAATAACTGTAGCCTTTGTTTGCTTCTTTTGTTGTTGTTGTTTGTTCTGCTGTGTTTCTGTACCGCTCCTCAAAAATCAGTAAACAGATGTTCGAAAGAGAAAATAATGCAGTTTTGCCGGTCTTAAATTATTTGTTTTGTCCAAAAGACCAAAACACGACGAGCTTCAGTTTCCTGTCTCGTGACTCTGAGAGCTGAGGAGATCAAATATGCTGATTAATTATCTGACGATCAACTAATCAATGAATCTACCAACAGTCTCAGCTCGACTTGAATCGACACACTAACGTGTATTTCAGCTGTGGGTGACTCGACTCTGCTCTTTAGTGTGACATCAGTTAAACGCTGTCCTTGCCTCGTTTTTCTTCCCACTGCAGCCGCGGGGAGTCGATCACTTCCTGTTATTAAGTCTGCTGGAGGGTCAGAGGTGAAGGGTGAGAGGTGGAGGACAGACGCAGTGTTGACAAGAGACACACAGGGAGGCTCTATATGTGTGTGTGTGTGTGTGTGTGTGTGTGTGTGTGTGAGCAGCAACTGCAGAGAGAGACATGAGCAACGAGAGGAGGAATTACTGAAGAATGACTGGAATTTCCTGAATGGCAGTGATGGCGGCTCTCTCTCTGTCTCTCTGTCTCTCTCTCTCTGTCTCTCTCTCTGTCTCTCTCTCTCTCTCTCTCTGTCTCTCTGTCTCTCTGTCTCTCTCAATCGAACACTTATAAATCAGCCGTGGTTTGAGAGTGGATGTAACCTGTCAGTGTGACTCTCTGCTCTGTTCTTTCTTGTGTCTCTTTATAAAGACAAACTGAGGTCAGTGACATTAACAAATGAAATGATCTTTCACTGATCCTCAGAGCTGAAGTTCAGCTGTTGCATCAGCACAAAGACACACAGATAAACAGAGAAAAGTGAAGGACGTATAATAAATATAAGAATATAAATAAGAATCAGAAACTAGACAGTTTGTTACTCAGCACCCTCGGCCACAGTTGTATTTAAACTAATACTTAAATACTGTCTGAGGTGACGTGACTTGTACCCACCAAATTTAGTGCATGTATCAACACGGTCTCAATCCAAGTCGTCACATGTCACCACTTTCTCAGAGGACTTTTACATCTATATATTACACATCGAGTATCCTCCTGCATCTGCTGTTGACATTTTGGGAAGTCGCCACCAACGCCAGGACAACAACAGCACATGCTTAGTTTTAGAAAACAACATCATGGTTTGGCTCTACAGTCATACGGGAAGAGAACAGCGGGCTCCCAGGTGAGCGTCTGAGGTTTATTAGACCCACCACCTCCTGTCCCACCTGCCCTATAGCGACTTTCCAGCTCCTTATATTATGTCGTCACCGGCAGCATTTCAAACTGATGCCATCCAGCAGCGTATCATACCACCGTGACAGGTGCCGTGCAGCCATGTTACAAACTGACGCTGCCCGGCGGCGTGTCATACCGCCGTGAAAGATGGCTTTTGGTGTCTGATGCTGAAATCATTGACGAAGTGGCGGTATTTGACAACTTTGGAATAAGAACAGGCTGCTTGTCTGCAGGATTTTTAAACACAGGGAAACCTGCTAAAAATGGGTGATAGACTCCTCCCATCACCAGTACACCCCCTTCTAGACCTTTTTCCTGTTGACCTATTACGTCACAGACCAAACAATCGACAAACAAGTTAGCTACGGTTAGCTAGCAGCTAACTGGTGCCATGGTGGACAACTTTACAGCTCTGTACATTTTTATCAGTCCAAAATGACACGGCTCTGACACGATTTCTCCATGTTGTTACCGGCTTCTTCTTCTGTTATGTATTTACTCCTACTCAACCTCTGGGTCAAAGCCCAGAGCGGAAGCACTGAACACACTAAAATGGTTGATAGACTTCTTTCCCATCGCCAGTGGACCAGAGTCATATACACAGTTCTGCAGGATGAGTTTGTCTTTCTCTGAGTTTTTAATGGTGTGTCACGTTCGACGTCACGGACAGGACGGAAAACAGGTTAGTCAAAACTGAAACCAACATGGAGGCCAGTGAAAATGTTTCTTCTTTTTTATACCTCTTACTTAATCTGTCTCTCTTTCAAACTCGCACTAATTTGGATCGATACTCCAACACTGCTTAGATGGAGACAGATGGGATTTCCTGGTGGCCTGTCATGCGTCATATAAATCATATAAATCATCATATAAATCATATCAAGGCATTTGGTGCCCTCTGAACAGGAGTCTGTATAAATACAGAGCACAGGTTGATCTTCATGTGCAGGTGTCTGTTAAACAGAGAGAAAATAACCTGCTGTCTGCCAGTGAGAACTTTGTGCCTTTATTAGTAAGAGCCCAGTGCAGTGTCAGCTGTTAGAGCCAGCTGACAGCTGATCCAGCTGTGACCAGCTGCTGCAGTCATCAGAAACAGACGTCGCTTCACCTGATGCTTCAGATGAAACGTCTCATTTCTCTGAAAACATTTCAATCAGGACCTATACACCATGGAGATGGTGTGTATTTTAGGAGGGTGATGAAGCCGTAGTAGAATAGTAGTAGTCTGCAGGTGCGTTCACAGACACTCCAATGTTCAAGAGCCACTGAGATCTGGTTGTAAGGCAGCGACTGATTTAGTGACCAAAATCACATCACACAACATTCATTCATCCATGATGAATAAGCCTTATCCTGTTAGGGGTCGTGGGGGGTGGAGCCTATCCCAGTTGACATTGGGTGAGAGGCAGGGTTCACCCTGGACAGGTCACCAGACTATCACAGGGCTGACACATAGAGACAGACAACCATTCACACTCACATTCACACCTACGGACAATTTAGAGTCACCAGTTAACCTGCATGTCTTTGGACTGTGGGAGGAAGCTGGAGCACCTGGAGGAAACCCACGCTGACACAGGGAGAACATGCAAACTCCAGCCAGTGGATTCGAGCATGGAACCCTTTTTGAACCCATTTTGGCTTCACAGCTTTGAATGTTAGCGCGTCCTTGAACTCACCACCATTCTTCTGATACATGTGCTGGAATAAAGCAGTGCAGACAAGTGTTGCTTGAATGGAATTTAATGACCTCTCATGTCATCTGTTAATGTCATTTCGTTTATATCTGTGATGCAGTAACATTTTTTTAATTCCTTGAGGGTTGTTGTTCGTCCTTTGAGAATGACTCGTCTGTGTGACTTCCACCTGTGACTGAGTCCGTGTGAGCAGCTTCACAGGGCCGAGGATCATATTATATCTCACTGAGGCACTCGAGCAGCCGGCTCAGGCCCTTAAAAACTATGTGGACGTGTTACACCTCCTGCATTGTTCTCCAAATCAGCCTGAGCTCCGGGAGGATCCTGTTACATGCTGCTGTGACCTGCCAAGCAAAAGTACAATGAAAGAGCGCACAAACACACACACAGTAATACACACTCTTTAACACGGCCAGACCTCGTTCTCACCAACGCAGCAACACACAGGAAGCCATGTTTGTCCTGACGCGAGGAGGTAAACATGAGTCCAGATGGTTTCACGCTCTAATGTTTGCTGTGAGGAGACAGAATGAGTTAGTCTACGCAGTTTATTACGACAAAGATACAAAATCAGAATAATTTGAACTTATTTGTTTCGTCTCGTTTTTCATTCTTCACACAATACGATGGATTTCTGTTCACAAACAATTGAGAGGACAGAACAGCTCATATGTGGTCCATATTTAAGCTTTTCTTCCCTTTTATAACATGAGTATCACCAGCATTTAGAAATACAGTGACCTACGAGCCACAAACCAGTAAAATGACTGTTTAGAAGTAAATAACCGGCACTCATATACACATATTTCCAAAACTTTTTTACCACAGTCTGATAGACATGTGTCAGCTCTGACGCTAACGTGACTGATAAAACCCAAACTACATCAGGTAATGACAATGTCCTGAATGTCCTGAACCATAAACTGGTGTCGGTGATGGTTAGCGATATTAATGTAAAACAAAGGTAAAGCTAGCGTGTATGAAATTCCTGCTCACAGAATCTGATTCAGGTCTCATCCCAACTCATCAAAAATCGCCGCTTTGTCAGTGGACTTTCACGTCTTCATATGACGTGCTGAGTATCCTCCTGCGTCTGCTGTTCACGTTCCAGGAGGGCGCGTCAATTTATGCCTGCTACATGTACTGTGTCTTTAAATGTATACAGTCTTTTTCAGATTAAACTTACAACGTCAGTAAAACAGACGGCAGAGCATGTGTGTAAGGAGTGAATGGCAGATGTTATCAGAAATATTTTAAAGACCTAAGCATGCATAAGTATGGTCCTTCTGAATGAACTTCTCCTGGAGCTTCATTACCGTAGCATGCGACACATACTAGAACACTATGTTGTTAGTAAAATAATTTCACTGACTTCTGGGGTTTGTTGAACCCATCCACCGCCACTCCCGCCAGCCTTGTAGGGACCTATTGGACTTCATAATACAGCAGTTGCCGACAGCGTTACAAACTGCTGCTAGCTGGTGCTTTTCATAACATCGCATAAGACGCCTTCGTGCGTCAGTATCTTACATGGATGTCCACTGACACAGCACCGCTGTTTGATGAGTTCAGTTGTTGGCCGCTCTGTCAACAACTGCTGCTGCCCAGTGCGTATTACACCGCCTCAAAAGGCGCCTTTGTGCGTCAGTATGTAACGTCCAGATCACCGACAGAGTGGCAGAATTTTTGGGAACGAGAATGGACTGCTCAACCCACAGACTGTGTATAAAGATGGACGACATGACAGCTCCGTGAAAGTGAAGCCAAAAAATCTTTATCGCCCCCTCGTGGCTGGCTGCGGTACAGGTTATCAACCCGCCCCCTTTATGTTATGGTGCGTTCCAGTTGTACTGGGAAGTCGGGATTTCTGAGTTCCGAGTGGGAAATTTTAACTGGAATGCCCCCTGAAGTCAGAATTCTGAGTTGGAAAGTCGGAGAAGCCTCTCCACCCCCGAGTCCAGTTTATTAGCACTTTCCGCCTTCTTCTACCTGTTTGGCAACTATTTTCCGACTTTGTAACTGGAACGCTGATAACTCGGCTGTGACGTCATTCCTAGCTCCGACTTCCGAGGTAAATGGAACGCAGCATTAGCAGATGGGACATCAGCCAAACTAAAAACTCAAATTACAGGTCAAATAATTTTCACTTTGTCATTTCTGGTTCTTCTTATCACACTGATGTTCAAGTGTTCATTTTTCTAATATGTTTTAATTAGTTATTTGATGCTATGAAAAACGGGTTTGATGTCATGGTTGACGGCTGTGTGTGCCAACTGGTGTGCTCCCAATCAATGGCGCTGCTCACAACTGGGCAGATGGGTGTATGGGCGGGAACTCTCCACGGCAGTGATCGCTGCTGCGCAGGCTCTGGCTCCAAATAATGTCATCAGCTGTATCTGAGATATTTTGGCTTAATTTTTGTACAGTCTGAGAAGGTGGAGATGTGTCGTCCATCTTTAAATACAGTCTGTGGTTCAACCTCAGTGTTAGATCATAAATACTTTGATTTTATTTTTCTCTTGTCTAATTTTTAGAGCTTTCATTGGTGTGATTTCAGTCTGTGATGAACCAGCGTGTTGGTTTCTATAAATAAATTTGACCTGACACCAGAGTCTCCTGCAGAGGGGAGAATCTGAGACGTATGTGACAGGCTGTGGAAGAAGAATTAGACGTTTGGGGGTTTTGTGTGAGGGTCAAGCTAAATCAGCTCCATGTGTGTTTGAAGGTACAGTAAATCCAGCACCCTGCCCCCCCCCCGGGTTCACTTTAGGGAGGGTGGGATAAAAGCTAAGCTGACTGAAGGCTGTTTGAGAGACCCCGCCCTCAGGGGACACATCAAGAGGTAAAGTCAGCATACTTCATGTATGGAGTCAAAGTAACATGATTCTCTTTCTTTCACTCCCTCGCTCTCATTGTGTGTGTGTGTGTGTGTGTGTGTGTGTGGTAATGTAACTGCTACACTCTGTGTGTCCTAAATGTGTATTTTGAGACATGTTATACATTAGCTTGTGTGTGTCTGGATGTAGCTAAATGAATTGTTTTAACCACCTGGACAACAGTAAGTGTTTGGGTGTGTGTACCTCTGTGTGTTTGGACACACTTTGTTGACTATGCATGTGTGTGTGTGTGCGTTGTTCTTGTGTGTGTATCTCTTCATTAATAAGTGTCTTTTTTTTATTTAGTTGATCCATCCACCCAGTGAACGTCTGTGCAGCGTCTCATGCTGTAGCACAGGTTGCCAGATTTGGTCCGCAGACACAGATTAAGGTTTCGGTGTCTGCAGGAGCCCGTTCTCATTCTGAACTTGTCAAATGTCTCCGCTTTGTCAGCGATCTGGGCGTTTGATAAGGATGCAGAGAGACACATTTCAAAGCAGTATGATACGTGGCCAGGCAGAACCTTTCACGATGTTATGACGTGCTGCCAGTCGGCCAGATAACAACTTTAGTGGCTGTATGATAGGCCACTGGACTTTCACCCAGCAGCCCAGTGTTCACTTCTCATATGAATGTGGAGCCAAACCATGATGAGAAGGTTGAAAGTTAGTGGGTTTTGGATGGTTGCACTTTCAATGTAGGCGTTAAAAAATGGAAAGCGGAAATGATGAAAGTTTGTAAAAATGCTGAAATATTACAAAAAAGTTTTAACGCTTTGCTGAGATGGAAAAGTTGCTGCATCAATATAAACACAGTGTGACAAAGTGTAATAGGAACAGCTGTAGTGAATTTATTCCTCCATCCATTTTCATCTGCTTATTTGGGGCCGGGTCGCGGGGGCAGCAGGCCGATCAAAGTACTCCTGACGTCCCTCTCCCCAGCAACACTTTCCAGCTCCTCCTGGTGGACCCCAAGGTGTTCCCAGGCCAGATGAGATATATAATCCCTCCAGTGTGTTCTGGGTCTGCCACGCGGCCTCCTACCAGTGTTACGTGCCCAGAACACCTCTGACAGGAGGCGCCCAGGAGGATCCTGATCAGATGTTGAACCACCTCAACATGAAGGAGCAGCGGCTCTACTCCGAGCTCCCTCCAGATGTTCCTCACCCTATCTCTAAGGCTGAGCCCAGAAACCCTACAGAGGAAACTCATTTCAGCCACTTGTGTGTCCGAACTCATTATTTCGGTCACTACCCAGAGCTCAGGACCATAGCTGAGGGTCTACGTTAGATGGACCAGTAAATCAAAAGCTTTGCTGCTCTGGCTCAGCTCCCTCTTCACCATGACGGTCTGGTGCAGCACCTGCATCGTTGCTGATGCCACGTCTCATGATCCAGCTCACCCTCACTCATGAACAAGACCCTGAAATACTTGAACTCCTTCACTTGGGGCAGAAACTCTCTCTCATCCCGTCTTGTTTATCCTCCTCATTAAAGCAAATGAAACACATGTGGTGGAACAGCAGCGGTGAGAAGGGATATTTATAACTGTCATGTTGACATTCACATAGCTACATATAGCATCACATGAAAGTGAAAATTAAAAACGTCAGCCCGCTCTCTGCCCGTCTGTAAATCTGTCTTATTTGTTTGAGTTGGACCTTCAAACCCAAAGCACCTGTGAGACGGTGAGGATTAACCCAAACCTCGAGCTCTACACTCCCACAGCGTGCAATCCCGACCCTTCAAAGCGCCTGTTCAAGCCCTCCACGAGCCTGAGCAAATATCAGCCAGCGCCAGGGAGAAAATCCAGCCGCTCCAACAGGAAGTGGCTGCAGACTTAAGTGACGTGTTAGAGACCTTTCCCCATTTTTCCCCTCAAAGCAGCAAATTCCTTCAAAATGGGTCAAGCCGTGTGGTTGTCTCAGAGTGTGTGCTCTTCATGTGTGTGAGTGATTTTAGTCTATGGCACTGTATAATTCTTTCACATGGTACAAGGACGCAGACAGCTAGCATTATTTTACCGTAATGTTGACTTGTGACTGTTGCTCCCACCTGTGAGTCTGTAATTAATTCAGCAAATAACTCAAACCAAGAGGTGTTTGTGTGTGTGTCTCTTCCAACGCATCTAACGTTCAGTACTTTTCAATATTTAATGTATTTTACAGAAAAACACAGAAGTTTTCTACATCTGTCAAGCTTTTCATTCTGAGATGCAAACAGTGAAGCAGTTTGGATAAAGGTGTTTTATAAATGCCATTCGTTCAGCCTTAGACAAACAAGGTCAAACTAAGCTATAGTGTCCATAGGTTTGAGAAACAGTACATTTCAGTTTTAACGTTACAGAGGAAAACACCTAACTTACTGATGTGTTTGACAAATGTAACATGATCTCAAACAATGAGTTTGGCTGTAAATAAGACTCAAAATAATGCAGCAGAAATGCACCTGACCTTGAAAGTAACCAACCCAATCACCTGAAAAACCACTGGCATTGAGCGTTTCTGCAAACTACAGATATGTTTCATTTGTATTATGTAGCAGATACATTTCAACAGTGGTGTGGTTAACATGCAGTTAGGTTTAGGCATAGAAACCACTTGGTTCTGGTCAGGAAAAGATCATGTTTTGACTTATAATCCCTGCTGGAAAACACAGACAGGTCGCTACAAAACACTCACAGTTGGTGCCTAAAGAGTTGTTAGAAAAACAGCGATGACTCACTTAATCACAACTGGTTTTGTTGTTTGTTGGGCTTGAACAGTGATCTGCAGCTTGGCTGGTGTCTCACGCCCTCCACCATCCCCTCCACCTCCAGATGACAAAGTCAGCTCCTACACGACATCACTTTAGAAACATTGATATGA
This sequence comes from Cephalopholis sonnerati, assembly GCA_019142605.1. Taxonomy (NCBI): domain Eukaryota; kingdom Metazoa; phylum Chordata; class Actinopteri; order Perciformes; family Serranidae; genus Cephalopholis; species Cephalopholis sonnerati. The sequence continues at coordinate 2,727,794 of JAGQAX010000002.1, read as the reverse complement.
TACGTATGACATGTGCAAGTGTTATGTATTCATGGTTTTCATCGTGCAATGCCAACTTTTTCATCTGGCAACTGGGCTGAATTGTAGAAGCAGGGTGAGGGAGCAACTTCACGTACTTCCAAGGTGCATACTTTTACTTTTACTCTTTGCTCTAAGCTGCAGCTCATCATCCCATATATTTAAAACTTCACTAGCCTATTGATTCATCTGTTATTTTCCAAGTCCAAGGTGACGTCTTCAGACGTCTCATTTGGTTCGACCAACAATCCAAAACCCAAAGATGTTCAGTTTAACATCGTATAAAACATCTAAAGCAACAAATGCTCACAGTTGAGAAGCTGACGCCAGAGATTCATTATTGGTATTCTTGCTTAAAAACATACTTAAAGGTCCAGTGAGAAGGATTTAGTGAGATCTAGTGGTGAGGTTGCAGATTGCAACCAATTGATACTTCTTCTTTGTGCCAAGCATGTTAGAGAACTACAGAGGCACACACGAAAAAGTTTATGGCCCTGTCTAGAGCCAGTGTTTGGCTTGTTTTAGTTTGTCTGTTATGGGCTACCGTAGAAACAACATGGCAGACTCTGTGGAAGAGGACCTGTTTCATATGTGGATATAAACAGCTCATTCTAAGGTAATGAAAACACAACAATTCTTATTTTCAGGTGATAATACACTAAAGAAAACATAGTTATCAATATTAGATTCCATTTCTGCAAAAAAAAAAAAAATCACCCTATTTTCTGGTGATCAACGCATTAATTAATCGACTGATGTGGAGTTTAAGATGATCATTCGAGGGTCAAAGAGTTTAAATAACTCTCAGTGAATAAAACACTCAGATAAGACATGAATAGGATCAGACACTTCCAGTAACTCCACACAGGATCTATTCATTGCACAGCAGGACTCTGTCTAATTCCTGGCAGCCTTCATCATAATATTTACTTCTAATGAGGCTGTGGATAAAAGGGTTAGTGCGCTCAGTTCCTCTGCGTGCAGGAGAAACCCAACACCCACCACATCTGATGTAGCATGTGTTCAGACCCAAAATAGCTCCGAAATAATGTGAGGAGCTGCGTGTTGTTTCAGGAGGATGAAACACAGATGAAAGTCCAGTTTGAGACATAGATCCACGAGTCTGAAGGCTTATCAGATGTTAAAACACTGCAGAGTGCTTTATAATACCAGGGGGAAGGATTTTACAGCCACGGAAAGTTATCACAGCTTTTTGTCCTCTGACGTGTTGATCTGAGAAACACTAGCTGATTTACACCGCTCGATAATTTACACGTCTCAACAACTACTGGATGGATGGTGATGTAAGGTGGTTCATCATTCTTGTTCCCCTCAGGATGAACTCTAAGAACTTTGGTGACCCACTAACTTTTCTAGCACATTCTCACTCCGACCTGCCACTGCGAGAACACGGTGTGGCTTTGCAATCTTATGGGGTTCAAACACGGCTCTCCCGGGTGAAAGTTAGTGATCGTTGGACCCATCCACCACTACCCCCGCCCACCCTATTCTGACTTTCACCACCTTAACTTTCATTCTTGTCCCACCAGGTTTCCACCTGATGCCACCGATTGCTGGTAAACTTAAACAGTTACCGGCCGCGTACCATGCCAACGTTAAAGATGGCTTTTTTCGTCAGTATCTGACACCGTAAGTCACTGTCCAAGCACTGGATTTCGACAACTTCAGAGTGAGACCAGGTTGTCTTTTCATCTGGCGCCATTATTAGGTCATCATTTTAAATTTCTCCATCACTTTGGTTTGTGACCGGACACCTGCAGGACTAATGACATTCCCATCAGCCTCAGCTGGACTCTGTGTTCAGTGCTAATTAGCAAATGTTAGCGCGCTAATATGCGAAAGCAAAATGCTGATGTTAGCATTTAGATCGAAATATCACGGCTCCACTCGCCCAGTTTCCCTGCTCTCCCTCTCCTTCAGTAATTTTCCACTCTCCCTGCCTCTGCTCCGCTCTACCTGCCAGCCACTCCCACCTCATCAGCCCAGCTCCACTCACCTGCCTCCACAGCTGCAGCTCATCTCCAAACAGCCCAGTATATTAGCCTCTCCAGCTCACTCACCCAGTGCCAGATTGTTCTTCGTCCACATGCGAGACTTTCCAACACTCCTTATCTGCCCAATCTCTTGTTACCGACCCTGCCTGCCTCTGACCTGCCCACATCGTCTGTTTCCCGGTAAACTCAGTAGCCTTCTGTCCCCAACCATGAGTTCTGCCTCTGCGTCTTCTGTCCACCTGTGGCTGTGTGACGTTTTCCTGCAACGACGCTTCAGTATGAGTGTTCCCACCTGCTCGTCAGTTGCCTGCTGTAGCTCACAGACTCAAATACCCCGTTTTGGGGGCACAGTCCTGGCTGGAAAAGCACTGATATTTTTTTAAAAGACATCATTTTTCATGGCACTATCCCCGCTAGAAAAACAGCGACAGTCGGCTAAAAAACACCCACACACAGTATGATGGCTAAAAAGCTCACTGAAAAACAGCCCTGTTGTTGTGTGTTGGTCTTAAACAGTGGTCTGCAGCTTGGCAGGCTTCTTGCCCAGGTGTCGCGCAATTCACGATCCTGTCGGGGATGAACATAAAGCACGTCTTCAACAGAGTCAAAAGTCACATGAAACACATTGGTAAAGAACATTTTGTGATTCATTACCAATTCATCATTATATAAAAATAAGATGAATTACGTTCCTTTCAAAACATATTTGCTGTTGTTAATTATCAGCATATGAATGCAATCTGTAGGAGAAGGTGTGTGTGTGTGTGTGTGTGTGTGTGTGTGTGTGTGTGTGTGTGCGCGCCCTTCCCTTCGAGCCGTTGAGAGTTTTACTTGCTGTGATTTGTTAGAAGTGATTAATCTGTGGCCGCAGGACATTAAAAGCCAAATAAAAGAGAGAATCTCTTTACTGACATAGTTTTCAGGAAAAGGTAGGAGTGTGTGTGTGTGTGTGTGTGTGTGCTTGTACATGCTACACAATGAGGACCAAGGAACATATTTTAGCAACATAGTGAGGACATTTTTGCAAAGTGAGGACCGTCCTCACTTTTTCAAAGGCCTGTTTGAGGGTTAAGACTTGGTTTTAGGGCTCAGGTTAGAATGAGGGTTAGGTTAGGGTAAGGGGCTATTATGTCAATGAAGGTCCTCACATAAATAGAAGTATAAGAGTGTGTGTGTGTGTGTGTGCGCGTGTGTGTGTGTGTCACTCACAGATTTGCCTTTGGTTGTTTTCATGAATTCGACTTTTTGAGAGCCTCTGATTGGACAGAATGTTGGATAATGAGCGTCTTCCCGTCAGTGTTGACTTATGTGAGGTCGAGCGGGCGGCAGCAGAGGTCAACAAGAGCTCTGCCGGCGTCACAGCACCCTGTCAGTTCAGGCTGTCAGAGCAGATTTGTGGAGTTTTTGCTAATTGAAACGATGTGTTTACATTTTGCTTCCAGCCCAGAATAGTTTTACTTTGGATCTTATTCTCTGCATTCAGTATTTTTTGTACAATGTGTGTTTTAAAAACTGACCTTTATACGGTCAGTTCACCCCCAAATCAAAAATGTACATATTTCCTCTAACCTGTAGAGCTGTATACTTGTCTAGATTGTTTTGGTGTGAGTTTTCAAGTGTTGGAGATTTCTGCTTTCTGACACAGCCAGGCTCCTGCTTATGTGACTGAACTACTTCACCTGTATTCTTCAGTTCAATCTCTGAGGTCAAATATGTTAAATTTGTCATCTGTCTCTCTAACCCTGCCTCGAGACACGTGGTGACTGAGCTCTTGAGGCCTGTAGACTCTGTGGTTTCTTTTAAAAGCCAGCTAAGGACACATCTGTTTAGACAGGCGTTTGGGTAACTTGTCTGCACTAGCTCTGTGTTTTCTTTAGATTTTGTGTATTTTTGTTGTGTATTGTGATTTTTTTCATTTTGTATCATGCAAACAGTTTTGCACTTTTAACCACATGGCTTAATCTCCTGTGTTTTTATTCTTGTATGTTGTAAATTTTTACTTTGTGACCTCTCTGTGATAAGCACTTTCCAGACATCATGACCCGGTTACTCAAGATAATCCACAGACCTTGTTGCGAGCAGTTTCGTGTAGGGACCATTTTCTCTCTACCGAATTACACTCGCCAAATGTATCACTGTGCAGCAGGAAGTGTGCATCTACTCATGGACAAGAGGCTCATGCTTGTGACAGCACAAAATGGAAACTTTAATGACGTCCTCCTCGGCTGAGCTGTAAAGTTAGTTAGCTCAATGGTGCTAGCAGCAGATGCACGTTTTCTTCTGTGCAGTGACACGGTTAGCGGGTGTAGTTTGGTAGTAAGAAAATAGTTGCTAAATGAAACTGTTCACAACAAGGCCTGTGGATTACCTTGAGTAACCAGGTCATGATTTCTGTAAAGAGACATTGCTGTTGAGTTTTTTTTTCCATCTAGCTCTATTATATTGAAGAGAAGGCAGACATCTCTATGGCCAATATCTCCAACACTTTGCAACTCACACCAAAACAACCTAAACTGATATCCATCACTACAGGTGACTACAGGTGTCCCTTTAAACTGTCTTTAAATCCGACTCAGCCAAGCAAAGAGCCAATAACTCTGTGACAAGAGTTCAGTCATCGGGTGGGCACTCTCTCAGTGACTAGGGTTTGGTTTGTCCTTCTCTGACAACGTTTTGACATTGTTTAAGAAAGAACAGAGTTATTTATTTAAAGGCCCTGACATACCAAGCCAACGTGCGGCTGTCGGTCAGTGTTGGCCGTCGGTGAGCATCTGTCGTCCTGGTTGGTACAGTGTGTCCCGCACCGCTGCCACTCGTCGGGCCCCTGTCTGATTTTATTTTTGGCTGATTCAGCATGTTGAATCAGTGTCGGTGTCAGCAAAGTCTGTTTGTGAATGAAATCACTCTGACTGTCAGTTCAGCTCAGCACACGAGAAAGAGAAACAGAAGTGAGGAAAGTAAACAAAGAGCTAAGTCCAGAGGGAGAGAGAACAAAACAAACTTGTTATATAAGGTCAGATTATTTTCCTTTATCCACTGAGCTCTTTAGCAGAACGATTCCTGATGGTTTCTGTTATTGTTCTCTGGCACACAGGAAATATGCTCTGTTCTTTAAACATTTGATTGTGTTGTTAATGTGCTAACTAGCGTCATGATGGTCTTTTGGTTTCCCTTTTTGTAATGACGACTACCTCTGTCTGCTGGTGTGGAGAGTTATGTCCTCTCACACAGGGGCAGAGGGTACATGCTGGTTGGCTGTCGGCTATAGTCTTTGTGGTGTGATTATGTGCAACATTTTAGGCTGAGATACGGCACGTCAGGCAATGCTGCTAGTTCTCTGAAGTTGGTTTGGTGTTTCTGGACCTTAAGAGTTCGCATCACATTATTTACACAGGGAGTATTGGAGTTTGAAAGTCATCATCTCTACAGATCATCTAGCACGGGCAAAACAAAATCTGAACCAAGATAATGTCAGTATATGTCATCATAACTGGACCATTTTCCCTTTAATTTAATTCATCATAAAATGTTAACACCCAGTTTTTAATAACTGTGAACACAAATATATTTAAATTACAGCTCTAAGAATTTTAAAAGGATCAGAAAATGATCTTAATAAAGAAATGCTATAATAAAACATAACATCAAGTGTTTCCTGGAGGATTCAGGTTTCCCACAGTTTTGGTTCCCACGCGCCCAAACTCACGGACGTACAAGCGGAAGCATGTGGAAGCATTTAGAGCTGGCAGTTCCAAATCACCGTGTCCCCCGTCACCCCTAAACACCACCCAGAGAGGCCTTTGAACCCGCTCACAGAGGTCAGAGGTCAGAGGAGAGGGCTGAGCACCAGGATAGACTCCAGGCCTCCCAGGAACAAAAGACAAGAAACACACAACATCATCAATACATTTTCATACAGAGGTCTTCATAAGGACGTCTATCAGCGGAGCCTTAAATTACTGTATGTCTTTGGATGAAATAACTGCCTGAAAGTCATTTAATCCCAATTTATTTTCCATTTGATGAGTTATGATGTAGTTTTATAATAAAAGATACAATCCCAGCATCTGTCTGACTGTAGATCACTCTATCCATTAGAACAAAAGGTTTTAAAGTCTCACCTGTAAAATTATAACTGTCCATTTTTCTGCTGTCGACACTCAAGCTGATTAACTCTAAACATGCTGGCATCAAAGGCCCCCATTTCCACCATAACTATAAAATGAAAGGATGTTTTGCTGCCTCTCACAGCAGCTGGAGTCGGAGAAAAAAATCACTTCATTCACTGGGCCGACTGCCGGCAACTTTTAAGGTGGAACGTTAACTTGTAATGTTACTCAATGCATGAGTTGATGACGTGAATCCATCAGCACACCTTAAATTTACCTGTGACAACTTTGAGCATCACTTTAGTTTTTATATGACAGACACTTTTAGTAATGAGTGGATCTTCAAGACTTCAAAAATGTATATTAATTTCAGTCAGATTATGTGAGCTGCAGATATCAGTTGGAAGGAAAAAAAAGCATGGTAGAGCATTGTTCCTGTGGGCTTCAGAAACACTAAACCCCTGAGCTTGCCTGAGAAGGACTAAATGCACAAAGCTGCTATTTTGAAATATCCCATGGAGAGAGACTCTCACTGCAGCCTGTTGTATTTTGTTCTGAAAATGTGGGCGTGCAGCCTCGTTCTGTGGACCATAAACCAGGTGCAGACTTCCATCTGTGTCACCGCTGATGAGGAAATACAGCCAGTGCTGGACGGAGCAGTGAGTGACAACAACCCCGCCCACATTTAAGAGGACTGTCTGAACAGACCGAGGGTCTAGGTACCATGTTTGAAGGGTCACTGCTGGCTCCAAAGGGACTGTACTGAAAGGGTTTGGTGGAGACGAGGCTAAAAATTACAGCTGTAATGTGTACTGAACTGAACCAGACTGCTTGGTGGAATGAAGGTTTAAGTGTTTTGAAGGAAAAAAGAAAATTAAATAATTTTATGAACAATTACTCAAGAAAATAGTTAGTTCATAGTCAAAATGATTGGTGGCTGCAGCAGAACTTGGATAATCTGACTCAACAGTGCTGAACGTTTGCAGTCAGATCCCTCAAAGTTCAGTGTGCCGATATCAAACACACAGGACCAAAGCTGAGCTGTGCAGTAATGTTGGTGCAGTGGAGATTAAACTTCAGGCCAAAAAAGTCTATTTGGCGTAAAACTGTAAAAATAATAATAATAATAATAATAATAAAGAAAATTCACACACATTAAAAAATAAACAGAAAGAATCATCATCATCAGTAAACTCGGACAGAGTAACCTTTTCTGGGGTTAAAGCAGCGACTTTTTGGCTCCGTACCTCTTTGACCTCACATCTCAACCAACATGTCAAAACAACATGCAACAGGGGTTTGGTAAACATGTTTCTTAGGACACACAAACCTAACCTCCTCCTGTCCCAAGCCTCCAAATAACCTTTTGTCTCGTAACATCTATCAGTCAAAATCGTTTTCTTTCTTTCTGTTTCTCAGCTGCACTTCGTCTCCGTCTTTGTTTCTCTCTGTGGTAACAGTATCTCCCTCCCGCTTTTCATCTGTGGCATTATAGCAACCTGATCTGACGTCCTGCATTCCTGCAAACAAAAAGGAGGGAGGTGTTACCAAAGGGACTGCGAAGAAATCCAAGTATCAAGAGTCGACAACCTCAATCTAATACATGATCGTTAATATGAAAATAACCTTGTCAGATCACATCCAGGTCCCGAGTTACCCTGGATAATCCACAGACCTCACTCTTCAGAGTAAAGTTCCAATAACTGGGACGTCATATTCACAGGTGGGAATCTCAAAAACAAAAAGTCTGAAGGTGTATCTCAGCATGCGCTCAACTTTAAGAGTTTAATCCTTCAAAAAGTCATTCTATGAACACAATTATGCAATAGAAAAGTAAAATGTAGGTGATTGGAGGCAAAAAAAACAGTCACCAGAAGAAACTGTTGGCATTGGACATTTCTGCAAACCATGAATATGTTACGTTTAAGTTTCATACGTATCATAACAACGTTTCTAAAGAGACGTAGTGTATGAGCTGACTTTGTCATCGGGAGATGGCGGGGATGGAGGATGACATGCAGACCGCTGTTCATGATCAGCAAACAACAAAACCAGTTGTTATTTCGTGAGTCACTGCTTCATTCTCGGCTACTTTGAGGCACCAAATGTGGGCGTTCTTTACAGAGATGTTGCTGCTTTTCCAGCAGCTGCTGTGCTCCAAAATCTGGTATTTTAAGGCAAAACATGATGTTTTCCTATAAAGATTTAAACAATATTAGTAAACAATATTTCAGGTAAACAGCAGCACATAGCCTCAAGATCAAGTGTAAGTGATACAAATATATATGAAGACAACAGTAAGTTGTATTTTTCTTCATGGTTACAAAAAGTTCCGACACTTTCTTTGTGTGTGAAGTGGAGCTACACTCTGACAGAGTGGGAGTGGGGAGGGTTCAGTTTGGGAAAGGTCTTAATGACGCTCGTTATCTCCCACCTGTTGTCCCAATTATCCAATCAGGACACGCCCACGAATGAAAGCATAAAAAGCTCAGACTCAGTTTCTGTGTCTTCATTTGAACTCTGACGAGGACCTGAGCTTTGATCTGTCTCATGAACATGTGCCAAACCTAAACTCCACACAGTCGTGTGCCTGAAGTTTGAGAACATGTGTTTGTGTGATGAAGGTGAACAGACTGAAAGAAAGAGAGCAGCCTGACATGATCTGCAGATATCACATTACATGAAGAGTGAAGGAGAGTGTGAACACACGAGTGTGTTTGTGTGACTGCAATCAGGTGTATTCAGTGTTTGCAGAATGTGGAACAGACCTCTCTGTTTTCTTCAGTCCTCTTTCATCTCCTTTTATTGACTTCACTCCCAGACAGAAATAACCTCTCACACACTTGTTTTTATCTGCTGTTTGTCGAGTGTATTGTGAACGTTGTGAAATGTGTCTTGAGTAAACTCGACTATTTATTCATGAGAGCAGCAGAGAATGAGCCCACAGATGAAATGAGTGTCGCTGCTCTCCTGTGTGTCGACACCAGACCAAACTAGTTAACACATCGTGTTCACACAGACTCACACTGTCAGCAACTATGTGACAAAATGAACCGCGTACGCTGTGACAGATGACCCACTCGACACTCCTCTGGGTCGAAGTGCATTAATTTAAGTGAGCTTTAATGTGGGAGTCTGCATGTTCTCCCCGTGTCAGCGTGGGTTTTCTCCGGGTGCTCCAGCTTCCTCCCACAGTCCAAAGACATGCAGGTTAATTGATGACTCTAAATTGCCCACAGCTGTGAATGTGAGTGTGAAAGATCATCTGTCTGTCTGTGTCAGACCTGTGATCATCTACTGACCTGTCCAGGGTGTATTCTCCCCGTTAGAATTCCCTCAGTGTTCATTGTTCAGGAGGTTTTTACCAGGAGCTGAATCATCCACAGAGGTCTCTTCCTCTCCAAAACAAACAGACCTGGGGCCTCATTTATAAAAACAATGTGTAGGATCCACACGAAAAAATGTACACATGGACAAAACCCAGAAATGGCGTGCAAAAAAATATTTGACCGTCTCTACTATCAGGCTCCACCTCACCATCTGTCGCCAATTTCCTGTCACCAGAATGTTCATAAGCACGGGTCAGAGCTTCTCCCATCAAGTCTGTTTTTAGAGATCATAACTTTTGCTTGGGAAGTGGCGTACGCCTCTGTCAGGCCTTGTTTTGTGCGTATGTAGTGTTTATAAATGAAACCACAGGTGATTATAAACTGGTAAAACCACTGAATAAAGCAGTTTAACACCACAAATCAGTCAGTACGTTTACATGACATCACAGAAAATCGATTTACTGTGTCAGTCCAACTAAAACCAGACTTTTAAAATCCATGTAAACATGTTAGTCCGACTGAAATTGTGCTAAATCTCCCTGTGGATGAGAGCTGTGGCGCCTCTTGTTGCGGACGGCCCCCTCACGTTGTCCTCACCTGGACCCTCAATGTCAAGCCATACATATGTGTATGTGTGTGCGCGTGTGTGTGTGTGCGTGTTTGCGTGTGTGTGCATTTGTGCGTGCGTGTATGTGTGTTTGTTTGGACGGGGGTGGGAAGGATGGGTTTTCATTTTTATCTATATATATTTTGTTTTGTTTTATTTCATCTTGTTTGTTTTGTAAAGCACTTTGTGTTACACTTGTATGTATGAAAAGTGCTATATAAATAAATAAAGTTGAGTTGAGTTAAATCAAATTTCTCAAAGTGGGACTAACACACCCAGATCATGTGACTCCTGCATCTATACAGTCAGTCAGACCCAAACTGGCCGAGGCGCTCTGAGCATGCTCCACAGTTTCCGCCCCGGGCTTTGACCCGGAAGTCCGATAGCATTAAATGTGTAAGAGAAGAAGAAGCCAGTAACAACATGGAGAAATCTACATCCAGAGCCGTGACTTTTTGGACGGACCAAATGTACAGAGCTGTAAAGTTGTCCACCATGGTACCAGTTAGCTGCTAGCTAACCGTAGCTAACTTGTTTGTCCATTGTTTGGTCTGTGACGTAATAGGTCAACAGGAAAAAGGTCCAATACTAACAAGCTGAAAGGGGGCATATCTCCACCTATCAGAGAGGAGTCGCTCATACTGAGGCCTCCCGTGCCCCTCCCAGGCTTGAGGCTTCAAAACAGGAGTCCACAAACCAGTGGGTGACGTCATAGCGTCCGTTATTTCACACAGTCTGTGGGTTTGATCTTGGACTGAGAAATGTGGACACGTTGTGTTTTTAGTTTCTGACTCTCATGGTGTCACATTCTGGTAAATGAGACGCACCACGAGCTGCATCAGCTGCAGGATGTTTGTATGTCAGCGTGAAGCTCCTCAGAGACACTTGGTGGTTTCTCTCAGGTTTCACGTTTCTTCAGAGCAGAAGAAGAAGAAGAAGAAGGTCCCGGCTTTTTCTCATCAGTTAGAGGATGTAAGAACTGTGGTGGGCTCAGCTGTGGATTTCCCCTCGTCTTGACACTTATCAGAGAAACAGGAAATCGACTGCAGCGGCGGACATCAGATCGTCTGTGTTTACAGTTGGGTGTTTTCCTGTTTCTAGTTTATTGTCAGAGGAAAACACCTAACTGTAAATGTTTGTGAGATTTCTCAGACAGGACATGTGGTGGATGATTTACTGTAAAATGGATCTATGAAAATAAAATACATTGCAAATATTTAATCATATATCATATTAATGTTCAGAAAATCTGCATGAAACCAGCCCAAGAAAATGTTGTCAATGAATATATTATATTTGTACGTTTCATACGCATCATATTAAAGTTTCTAAAGTAACGTAGTGTTTGAGCTGACTTTGTCACCAGGAGGTGGAGGCGATGGTGGATGGTGGCACTTGGGAGAGACATCTGCCCAGCTGCAGTCCACTGTTTAAGACCAACAAACAACAAAACCAGTTGTTTCTTAGCGAGTCACTGCAGTGTTTCCTGTGGCTTTTAAGCCACCAAACGTGGATCTTTTTTGGCGACTCACTGCTGTTTTCTAGCAGGAACAGTACAATGAAAATAAGCTGATTTTTAGCGTGACAACGTTGCATTTCCTGCTGAAATTTTGCTCCAAAAAGCAGGTATTTTAAGCCAAATCATGAAGAGTTTTTGTGCCTCAACATAAGTTTCAATATATCTGCTACAAAATACATTACAAATGTAAAATATCCATTGTTTGCAGAAACATACAATGCAAACATTTTTCCTGCTGACTGGGTGGATGTAATCACATCTCTGTGTACAGCTCCAATCATTTCTCTTCGCTCCCACTGACAGAATATTGGAGAAGATGATGAAAAACACCCCGACTCCAACAGTAAATGTGAAGCGCAGCGCTGCAGGGCTTCCTCTGCTCTCTCCAGGCTGAACTTGGAGAACTCTTGTGGTTGTTGTTTATGGAGTTTGTTTTCTGGGAGCCATTTGTTTGTGGTCATTGTTAAATGTGGGTCACCAAACCGCAACCGCAGCAGCTTTCTGCCATGAAATCTGTTCCCGGAGCTCCGAGCCCGACTCACACCGCAAATTCACTTCACTTCCAGAGAACAGAAACTTCTTGTTCCTACTCTCTGATTTTTGTTTGGAGAGTGTTGGTTCCTCTTTTTTGTTAAACCACTGCGTTATATAATACCTCCTAACTTTCCGTGATTACGTGATGTCACCATTTTCTACAGCTTCAGGGCTGGCACTGATTCTGGTCAAAGGTCGCTCCTTCCTGTCTGTGTGGCATGAGGGATCGATGTTGATCAGGTTGCAACATACGTAGATTTCTTTTCAGTTTTTTTGTAGGGCTGTCATTATTTGAGCATCAGTGTTTATTTTCTCTGTAAACTGAAATGAACCATGTCAAAATAAATCTGTAAGAACAGTGTCAGGTTCGTCAAATGCTTGATATGAAGCTTTGCAGGGTTCAGTCAGGAAGACTCTTCACCCTCTTTTTTTATTCACAACTTTATTGCTCCTCTCCAGTTTCCACTCTATCAGATGACTTTGGGCGTCGCCCTAAATTAATCCAACCAGATTTTGCCATGATCTCCCTGAGCCGGTCATGTCGATGCTGTCAAGTTTATAAAAACTGTTCTCCTCTCGGCTGCCGTCAGACCTTCGTGTAGTTCAAACAGATGAGACCCTCCTCCACCTCCGGTCCTCAGCTCATCACTGCCTGGTCCTCCTCCTCATCTCATCATCCTCATCCTTCAGCCACCCCTCTCTTCACCTCTACCACCAGTGTCTAAACTCATCACGGAATTATTCCTAAATTAACCACAGCTTCTCTACCCCCATGTTGAGGAGGAGGAGGTTCAGGAGGAGAGATCTACCATCATGGGCATCAGTCAGAATGCATCGGCCACTGGAACTCTGTGCACACAAGGATTTATTTCAAACTAAACAACTTGTAGTTAAACAAAGTGGGGAGCAAACACACATGGGTTTGAAGCAGCACCAACGCCCCATGTGACGATGAAGAATTGTTAAACTACAAGTTCTTCAGTTTGAAACAAATCCTTGTGTGCAAAGAGTTTCAGGGGCTGATGCATTCTGACTGATGCCCATGATAGTAGACCTCTTCTTCTGAACCTCCTCCTCCTCCTTGACATGGTCCTTTGAGCTGGAATGGGGCTATTATCATGGATTCTCAGGCATCAGATGCAACTCGTCGACGCTCTGGTCGTGAGACTAGACCCCTGCTCACCTAGTAGATTATGAAGTCCAGTGTCCTGGTGTCAGACAGAGTGTGTGTTTGCTCCCCCCTTTGTGTTTAATTGAGTTTGAAATAAACCTTTGTGTGCAAAAGGAACGTTTCAGTGGCCGATGCATTCTGACGAGTAGACCTCTCCTCCTGAACACCCCTAAATATTCACCTCATGATGGGGTCTAATGGTCAGAGAATTCTTCTCATTCATCATACTGTGCGTTTTGTGATAGATTTTGTTCACATCAAAATAAGTCTCTCCTGATCGATGTTTTTTTTGGATGATTTATTACAAGTTTTACTATGAACACATCTGCCATCTGACGTTAAAATGCTCCGTAGAGCTGAGAACTGCACAGCTGATGATAGTTCTCTCTGGGTTGCACCTGCACCGGGACAGGTAGAGAACACAGAGAGAACAAAACTATATTTCTTATTTTTCAGAATAAAAAAAAAGAATTTTAGCTGTTAAGTTATAAAGAAGTGATGATGAAGAAACAGACTGTGACAGAGAGAGAGAAATCCAGAGCTTGAGGACTGACTGTAAACAAACACGGCGTCCTCTGAGTGAGACCAGCTGTGTGTTTCCTCTCTGCAGCTCCGTTGGTCCAGAACTGGCCCGACTGCGTTGGTCCTTTCACTGTTTTGTGTTTGGCTCCTGAATGGTCCACAGATCTGTTTCATCCCCGGGCACTGAGGAGAAATGACACACCCTGCTGAATCATTCCAGGTCCCACAGTGACTCAACTGTGGATCCCCACAGAGCAACAACATCACTGTGACACATGGAGGGGAACACAGTGAAGTGCTGCCTCCTGGTGGCCATTTGTGACTGTGTCAGAGAGCAGCTGGAATTTATCAAAGCTCACAAAAGAAGTGAAAAGTGAAAAGACCTAAGAATACACTCTAAGGTCCAGTGTGCAGGATGTAGGGGGATATATTTGCAAAATATAAATAGTAAGTATGTTTTCTTTAGTGTATAATCACCTGAAAATAAGAATCATTTTGTTTTCGTTACCTTACAATGAGCTGTCACAGGGAGCAGGTCCTCGTCTGCAGAGATCCCCATGTTGCACTGCCATGTTTCTACAGTAGCCCAGAATGGACAAACCAAACACTGACACTTGTGTGACGTACCTGAAAGCCACACTTGATTAAAAGTACAAATATCTTAGCAGAAAATGACTTTTGTAGAACTTAAAGTCACCACTTGGGTAAAAGTCTTAAAGTATCTGATATTTACTGTGCATAAGTACCAAAAGTATTTTTATTATATTAAATGTAATCAAGTATTGAAAGTAAAAATACAAGTGAACAATACAAGTTCTTCCTAACATGTGCACCACCTTAAAAATGGAGCATACCTTAAGAAAAACGAAATCTTGTTTCACAACTTAAAGGATTTAAAGAACAAAACCTCTTTTTTCCTTTCCTCTCATTCCTTCATCTGTCTGTCCGTCACTTCCTCCTTCCTTTCTTCCCTATTTTGTAATAACTCATTAAAATGCTTAGGGGAAACATATTGGAGTAGAAGTGCACATTAATTTAGGAAATGCAGTGAAAGTAAAAGCTGACAGAAATATAAAAACTCAACCCAAGTACAGATACTTCCATTAAGAACTGTTACAAAGCACTGCACATATTTGCATCAGTCACCGTAGTTAGCAGCCCCCATCCGCGAGAAGCAGCTTAAAAAAAAGACTAATTTTTAACATCAAACTGTTTTATTCAGTGTTTTTACTGATTCAAATCAGCTGGTCTGTTTGTTTTGGAGATGAGGAGACCTCTCTTGATAATTCAGCTCTCAGTAAAAACCTCCTGAATGTCTGGATCTTAAGTTATTGGAGAAAAAAGGTGAGCACAGATCAGCAGGTGCTGATGTGAAGTGATATTTTCTCATTAAAACAGCAGATCTCTGATGTGGTTGATCTGAACGTACCTTAGAGGAAGCTGTTATTTCCTGACTGACGATGCACTCTGTCTATTCCAATTAACATCTCAAATTTTCCCCAGAAAACATGGACAGAAAAGTATCTGAAAGTTCACATTAAACTTTTAAAACAAAGGCAGACAAAGTGTGCAGGGTGGAGTTACAACATGAGTCAAATTTATGTGTTTAAAACTTTTTTTTTTTGTAACCTAAGCCAACTCATCGTCAGTTCTGCTCCTGGTGGCCATTTGTGACTGTGTCAGAGAGCAGCTGGAATTTATCAAAGCTCACAAAGTGAAAAGACCTAAGAATACACTCTAAGGTCCAGTGTGCAGGATGTAGGGGGATATATTTGCAAAATATAAATAGTAAGTATGTTTTCTTTAGTGTATAATCACCTGAAAACAAGAATCATTTTGTTTTCGTTACCTTACAATGAGCTGTCACAGGGAGCAGGTCCTCGTCTGCAGAGATCCCCATGTTGCACTGCCATGTTTCTACAGTAGCCCAGAACGGACAAACCAAACACTGACACTTGTGTGACGTACCTGAAAGCCACACAGTATAACTGGGAAATATCAGTCCCTTGGTCTCTGCTTAATTCTCTGACTCAGAGCAGATAAACATCGACGGGGAAGTTGTGACAGTGACTGAGGCTGTAACTCAAACCTCAGTGATGTGAAGATGAGCCACAGACTCAGCTGTGTGACACCACAGAGGAAAAGCCCCAAAACACAAACGCTGTTCTTGTAACTCCGTCAGTGGTGGAAAGTGACTGAGTACATTTACTCCAGTACTTCTGCCAAAATCTGAGGTACTTTTACTTGAGTTTTTCCAGTTTATGCTGCTCTATAGTTCTAATCCTCTTTTTATTTATTTGACAGCGTCAGTTACTGATTACTTTAAGATGATGTTTAAAAAAAGACATGGTCATTTTATAAACTATAACAAACTGTACCAGTAGTTCTCAATCTTTTTGGCTTAGGGCCTCATAGAAGAGAAAAGTCTGTGTCTAACTGGGGCCCCTTGTCACGTTTTCCCCATGAACTCCTCACTTGGTTTCATTTTAAGAGCTCAACTTATCCAATAGTTTAAAGTTCTTAGGAAGAAAAGTGAATTTAAACATCTAATTTTGATGACAAGGAGCTAACTCCATCTGCTGGGGACATAAAGGTCATGTGATGCGATCAGAAGCTCCAAACAGATCCTGAACAGACGATGTGGTGAACGTTGTTTTTGTCAGCTGCTGCTTTCAGAGTCAGTCTGCATTATTGCTTGAAGACATGAACTCTATCTGACTGTAACATCTATGATCTGTGTTACTGCATCTTTATTTCATTTTTTTTTACCAATCTCTCGATACGTTTTATACGGAGGAGTGATTTAAGTATCAATAAAATACATATATAAATATATACAATAATATAAAAAAAAATGCATAGAAATGAATGACTGAATGTAGAAATAAAGAATAAAGAGCTAAATAAATAAGTAAATGTATAAATAAATACAAGAATATATAAATATTTAAATAAATATATAAATAGGAATAAGCAGAAATAAAATTTTAGATAATTACTTAAATTAATGTATAAATAAATACAGAAAAAATGCCTAAAAAATAATCAAAGAAAATTATTTTTTTTAATTAATAATAAATTTATAAATAAATACAGGAATAAAAATAATTGTTATAAATTAAATCAATGTATGAATAACTACAGAATAAATAACTAAATACAGAGATAAATATACGAAAATGTGAAATACAGAATTAAATATTTTAATAAATAAATATCTAAAAAACAAAATAAATACAGAATAAACAATACTGTAATCCAGAAACAAATGCTTAAATAGATGGGTAAATATATACATGCAGAAATTAGTTAAAATTTCTACATTTTTTCCTGTGTTTGTATCTGTGTGGCAACAGGAGGTCCTCACCTCTGCATTTATGTTTTTATCAATGTATTTATTCTCTTATTTATTCCTGTATTTACTTATACATTTATATATATATATATATATTTATTTATTGTTACTTAAGTCATTTTTTCATAGTGTTAATGACCAGTTTAATGTATCCCAGAAAACAAAGCTCTGGGACAAACACCAGGACACACGCTGTTGTTTCATTACTGGTGTATTTACTTTAAGCAAAGACACGACACATTTTCAGACAAAAACTGTTTGTTTCTTTATTGAGTGAAATGAAATCCAGACAGGTCACAACACCACAAACACTTGGCTTTACAAGTCTGCATATTCCCACCGTCGCCTCCTTCTGCAACACCCTGCACCAAGAGCTTTGGCAACTTCATCTGTAAACTGAAATTATAATTAAATGTAGCACAAAAAAAATGAGGGCTGAACTAATGAGAAACAGATGTTTGTTTGTTTCTGTCAGTTTTAATAAACGGGGGCGGGGCTCAAACAGAGGGCGGGGGACAATGGAAACATTTCAACCTGGGTTAAAATCAGTTAACGTTGTTTATTTAAATTACAACTTTCATGCCCGATCCATTCTTCTACCCACTACTGACATTCCTTCGAGGCCACCTTCTCCCTCAACAACAGAAAAAACCTCTTTACGTATGATTTCCTTATGATATTATAATAATAGCTTATTATTTAAGTGTACATCATCTCAGCCATGTGTGACATCTTCTTGGGGATGTAGAGATAATACTCCATGTAGCCAGAAAGGTCCTCTATTGTGATGTCATCAACGTATGCCCGTGCCTGCTCTGAACAGGATCGAGGGGAGCCCGACGACAACGCTGGCGACGATGATGAAGGTGACGAAGCTGTGGCAGCATTACTGTTGGTGCTGAGAGTTCTGGGGGCGTCCTCGCGGCTCGGCAGGCTCCTCTCGCACTCTGACATGACGTTGCGGAGCCCCGTGAAGGAGTACACCTCCACGCCCTGCCAGCCCTGACACTGGCACTCTGACTCCGCCCCCTGCCTGCTCTCCTCCTTGGAATCTGAACTACTCTTCCAGGCACAGGAGCAGGGGACGTGGGGGCCTTCTGCCGAGCTGCTGCTGTGGAGCTCCGATAAAGCTCTGAAGTCAGCAGCTTCTGCAGGTGCGGATACCCGCGCTGCTCCTGCTCCAGACTCTGCTCCCTCACAGGCACTTTTCTCTGGGTCACTCTCCTTGCGTGACTCTGCAGAGCTTCCTCCTTCCTGCCCGGATGACGTCACAACAGTAGTAACAACGGTGGGGATCTCCTGTAAGGATGGCGGGGAAACCACAGCTCCAACGTGCGTCTCATACCCAGCACAGGATCCAAACACCAGAGGGGAGCTGTGGGCGGGAGCGGCTGAAGAGGAGAGCTCTTTCTGGGCTGGGACAGCGACGGAGGAGGCTGTTCTCACGTCGACTGCAGGACGAGGTTCCACAGGCTCAGGCACGGCCAGGCGCTGGTGCTTCAGGCAGCCACTAGAGGTCGACAGTGCGGACGCTGCACTGGTGCTGCAGTAGGTGAACTTCGGGGGGTGGAGGATGGGGGACTTGGATCTCCGACGCCGCTGGCTTCTGGATGCTCCTCTGGACGTTTTCCTCATGCAGCTAAAGATGGAGGGAAGAGAGAAAGAGGAGGGCCAGAGGAGAAAGACGGGGGAGACAGAAAAATTGTAAAAACACTGTAGCACAAAATCGAATATTTAAAAAATAAAAAGCTGAATTCTATGGAGCTCATCAGTCTGTGTGTCTACACCAAGCACCTGAAATATTTAATGCTGTTGTTGAATGAAAACAATGTGTGAACACTGTTTACGGGTCGTTTCTTCAACAGTGAAACAACACAACAACATTTAAACAGCTACAGCTCTTCTTCTTCTTCTTCGTCATCTTTTTGTTTGCCAACAACAAAACTGCATCACAGCCACATCTGGTGAGGTGGTGGAGACAAATTTAGTGTTTCACAGTAAAGTTGTCGGCGTCAAAATCAACAGGAATACACGCTGATGACAACAGCTGTATGATCAGGTGGAGAGTTGTCATGATAATGATGGAATTTCTAACTTAAACACAATACCTTGAAAGATATTAGGGATGCACGATACATTTCCTCAACTTTTGTTTGATATGCTTTTTTAATTTCTCCTAGTTATTTGGGATCAATAGGACCAGCTAAGTATAAAAAACTTAACACTGTCAACGATAATTAAGCCCCAATGTCTTCAAACGAGTACATCCTAATTAACAATGTCTTTGCTTGTTACTGTTGCTAAAATTGATCACATTTGTAGTCCATATCAAACTACATTAATAGAAATATTAATCATAAATAAACAAGTTTAAACCATTAAATGTGATCAGGTTTTGGACCTTGTCCACTTTTGTGTCGGGATCGGCTGCAGACTGACTTGGCAGAGATGGCTGCCATCTTGTTTTTACATGGGTAAGTGTACTGTGCAGATGATCCTTCGGCTTGTTCACCGACGGAAACCTTGTCGCAACTTTTACTTCTCTAGATAGTTAAGTCTGATCATCTTCTCTGCGCCCTGCCAGGGCCACTAGATGGGTCAGAGAAGGGTCCAGGAACGAGAACAACTGGTCTGAGTTAAGTAGAATGCAGTGTAAGGTCCGGTAAATCCAAAATGCGATGTCCTTTTACGAGGACACAGGGTCTTAGGCCGATAATGGGACATTTATAATTATTATTTATTTTTCAGATAATAAATTATAGTCGATAATACAAAGCCAGATCACTTTCACTGATTTGACTGGCGCAGCATCTGAGTCACTAATAAACACAGAGAAGAAGACCATGAGCAACATGCTAACTAGAGAGCCAAATGCCAGCGTGGACTTTTTCCACAGTTTTAGATGAAGACAACAGGACTTGTGCCTGCTGGGTCAGATGAAGGACAGCTGCTGCCTTCCCAGCCAACATCTGCCAGTCTATCTCGAGCTAACACAGAGGCAGCAGCTAACATCCAACACAGGCTGTTAAACGTCCCAACAAACCACGCAGACACTGAAACAGTTCGACTCTGTCGTTAAACCTGTTCACAGCTGGCGTGTAATGTTTGCCATGTGATGTTCTTAACCCCATTGATAACTGTTAAATAATGTTAGCCATGTAATGCTAACAGTTAGCCCAGCCACTGTTTGTGTGTGTGTGTGTGTGCGGGGGGCTGCGGGGACAGAGAGCACATCAAGGAGGGGCTGAGCGAATCATTACACTGCGTGTAGCTCTACAATAAAATCAGAGTTTACCCATTTTAAATAGTAAAAAAAATGGAAAATCTACATTTGGCAGGTCAGTGTTGATACTGTGGCCGGCAGTCACAAATAAATCAATGTATGGGAAACATGGAGCCTTTATTTTTGTACCGACCAATGCTCTTACTTGTGTATAATTTCAAGATTTCAACATACGTTAACATATCTGACTTGACAGATTATTTCAAAGAAATTAATGTGAAATCTTTAGCAAAACATTCTATAAAAGCCAGAGTATGATTGTGAAGTTTTCTGAAGTACTTCACGAATATTGTTGTAACCAATTGTTGATGTCAGTTTGATTTGGTTAAGTCAGAACTATGGAATATTAAAACATCCACCTTGTTCACTACATCTTTGCCATTCTTACCCTCAGATGTGACTAAAGTACAAGTTATACCCTTCTTTTTAATATACACAAACATGAAATTATCAGTATCGGCCAAGAGAAATACGTAATCATCAGTGTCAGCTGAAAAAAATTCCACGTAGAGCATCCCTAAAAAATAATGGATTAACGATAAGAGAGCACGAGAAAGCGCAGCTGGTACCTGTGTATCAATACTGTGGAAAATCCATAAATTGATATTTGTGACAACACTAATCAGGCGGATCACAGAGAAAGAGGCAACAGAAGGTTGTGTTTAGTTTACTATGTAGTACGTTTCCATCTGTTTTCATTCAGCCTGATCAATACAACACTGTTTCCATTAGAGTTTAATCTCACTGAGTGACTTCAGCTGATGTGACACGTGCTATGTTTGTTTGGTTTTATCTGTAAACAGATAAATGAGAGCTTTCAGAAAAATCTCCGTTTCTCATCGGTAATTAAGATCTGGATCTTCGTGCGAACAAAATTTACAAGTCAGAAATTCATAACACTAATTAACTCCTGTATGGCATGACTGTGGCATTAAGTCTTTCTCTGGAGGAGCTTCATTGTAGTACAAGAGGCAGATTCTGCCGGCGTCTGTCAGCAGCTGTGTAGGTGTGTCTGCTCATAAACAGCTCACAGGTCAGTTTGTTACAGCATATAAAAGCCATTACAGCATAATCAGGGTGGTTATGATTCCCTAATTACATGTTGCCATATTAATCAGCAGGCTGCTGAACCTGCACGTAAAATGATGTTCTGTTCTTCACCACATAAAGCTTCAAATGAGATGTTAAAAAGTGAACACTATGTTTTTATTAGATCACAGTACAGAATATGTTTGGTCAACAGTGTCGTTCCCCCTCTGTCAGACAACAACAGTGGGACTTTATCATGCCCCAAGCCTTCAGAGCCGGGTCATAATTTCACAAAACACAAACAAAGTTTCAGACCTTCAGACCTGTTTGGTCCTGCTGGGCGAAACAAGTTGAAGCTTTGAGATCAGTCAGTGCGTTTACATGCACAGTGAAGTGGAGCTATGGTTACAGCTCGACCAGGCCATTTAATTGGACTACTGTCCTTGTCCCAGTATAGAAGCACAGGAGGGGAATCCATTTATTGACTGTGCATCTGATTCCGCTTTGACAGGTGGAGATATGCCCCCTTTCAGCTTGTTAGTATTGGACCTTTTTCCTGTTGACCTATTACGTCACAGACCAAACAATGGACAAACAAGTTAGCTACGGTTAGCTAGCAGCTAACTGGTACCATGGTGGACAACTTTACAGCTCTGTACATTTGGTCCGTCCAAAAAGTCACGGCTCTGGATGTAGATTTCTCCATGTTGTTACCGGCTTCTTCTTCTGTTATGCATTTAATGCTATACTACTTCAAGGTAACAAAGCTACCTCCCCTCCACAGTTTCAGTCAAAAGAATATGAACTTAATTTCATTATGAAGAAGCACACTTGCAGTTTTTAAATGTTCTTCACAGCTCGAAAATTAAACCCTCTGTTCACAGAACCGCACATCAACCAGCTGAGCTGTGACCGCCTCCACCTACCCATGCCAGTTGTCCTTCGGGCAGCTGAGTTTGGGCTTCACACCGCTGGCGTCAAGACAAGCACGGGATGGCACTCTGGGAGCCAACGCCTCCGAGACACTCACAGCTCCGGGTAAACTGGAAAGAAAAGAGAAACATTTCAACTTTTAGGAACTTTATCGCAGCATCTCAAAGCACCGCTGGTATTACTGATGAGGCAGAGATGTCTGGGATGTTCACATCATCAGTCGCCTGTCAACTAGTTTTAAGTTGATTGATACACAGGCTTTGGAAAAAAACTACATTAACAGACAGCCTCTGTCTGACCTGCACAGTCTGGATGTGGAAGTGCTGCAGCTAATTCAACTCAGCATTTGACTCCATCAGTTCTTACACTGACCACCGTAACAGAGGAATGTCTGCCAGGAGACGAAAGAGAGTAGCAAGATAGCACCAGATATGGAGGCTGCCAGCTCAACATCAGTCCGTGTACACAGATTGGTGGGTCTGGGTCAGTAGGATGGACAGTGATCACGACATGAGGATTTAATGGAGATTTATGAAAGTTAAATTGATTACTTGGGGGAAAGCACTTTGTAGCTGTTGTTTTTTTTTCTGTTTCTTTTTTCTGAAGTGGAGAAAACATCTGATGTTTAAACTGAAATACAAGTTGTGTAAAGAGAATTTTAATAAAATGCAATGGCCAGATTTACATATTTACTTGACATATAACCAGTTCTATGGGATCTGTACATACATCACAGTTTTATACACAGGTTTACAACTGATGTACCATCGCAGTGATTGGCTACTTAAATCTACTACTACCACCTAAAAATAATCCATATCAGTGTAAGTGTACATTATATTTGAATATTTCCTCTGCCTTACCTTACACATCCACCAGTAAAAGCCCCAGTAGACCACCAACTCGGTGTTCATTTAAGTTAAACAACTGTTTTTGTCAGTGGAGTCTGGTGGCTTCAATATAATGGCTTCAGCTCCCTACCAGAAAATGCTGTCTGACAGCTAAATAAACCGGTGAAAACTGGTATTGGTTCTTTTTGGTGGGCCTTTTTTGGGTGGCTAAAAACTAACTAAGGCCCTGATCACACAGAAAGCATTTTAGCAGCCGGAGGCAGCTTTATGTAATTGTTTTTAATGAGAATGAAGCTTTTTGCTCGCTGTTTTCGTGTTGCTACGCCCCTTGTGTTTCTGCGCTCCAGGCACCTGGTGTTTTTGCCAGAGTGCTCTGAACTCCTCGAGTTGAAAAAACTTCAACTCAGAGTGGTAAAGCGCCCCACAGCATCTCCACTTTCAGCCTATTGTTCAATCGGACGATTTGAGAGGCGGGCCTTCTGTGGTGGTCACGACAAGTTTAAAGTTGGTAAACGATGGAGGAGAAACTGGTGGTGTTCAGTTATTTGGCAGGACCACTGAACTTCCTGTAGTCCATATTCATTTTTGTTATGCTAGGCCCGACGATAGATAGCAGGTTGTCAAACTGCCCCTGAGTCATCCTGGCCTGGAAACAGCCATCATGGAAGACAAGCTCCTGGACCAACTGGTGGTACTCCCCATCATGGAGGACAAGCTCCTGGACCAACTGGTGGTACTCCCCATCATGGAGGAGAAGCTCCTGGACCACCTGGTGGTACTCCCCGTGATCCAGCCTCTGTTTTAGGGTCTCATGTACCCACACAGATCTCTGTTTATCTGCTGACAGCCTCTCACCCTCAACCAGAGCTACAGACAGTACCCTCTGCTGAAACATGTCAGGAACTACACACTGATTACTGTGACATAAATTAAATATAAATAAATAAAATAAATGGTAGACTGATTACACGGAAAGGTTAGAGTAAGGAGGTGATGGGGTGGTTGCCTGTCAACAATAAAAGGGTGCAAGAACTGTTATTTTTACTAGTGACATTCAATAAAAAAAGTCAGTGCAGTGTGCTTCATTTTGCAACCAGCAAAACACTGTCTGTGTGATCAAGGCCTCAGGCAGCATTTGCTCAGCGCTGTTAGATTTTATGTACATGACCCAAGTATTTTCTTTGTGGACATTATTGCAAATAAACAATGTGATTTGGTCAATAAAGATAGAAAGTGCCGCTACAGTGCTGTTACAGCCATTCCCCTGGCTGCAATGACAGTGTAGAGACACAGAGAATGCCACTGTGGAAGACCCAGAAATACTTATGGGGTAATGTTGTCAGAGTGAGTTACATCTGCCATGATGGCAGAAGCCAGCATGTACAGTATCTGATGACAATACACTAGCATTTCATCACAGCAGTAGAAAACAAGAGTCAAGAAGCCAGAGATTCGGCCTGTGCAGGTTGCTATTATTTACCTCTCAGCGTCAACCCTCAGCTTCTTAAACGCCGTCTGCAGTGTTTCCTCCTCACAGTCCTTCCCTCCTGCCTCCATGGTGGGAGGAGGCTGCTCTGACCAGCCACCCAGC
The DNA here is from genome assembly GCA_019142605.1 of Cephalopholis sonnerati. Taxonomy (NCBI): domain Eukaryota; kingdom Metazoa; phylum Chordata; class Actinopteri; order Perciformes; family Serranidae; genus Cephalopholis; species Cephalopholis sonnerati. The sequence continues at coordinate 2,702,928 of JAGQAX010000002.1, read as the reverse complement.
TACAACACAAACACACAACAGTGATTCATCACTGAAACATGGATTATCATGTAGTTGTGGGTTTGAGATGAGCCTAAAACAACAGCTTGGGCTCTCTTCTTGGATTCTACATCAGCACTTAACAGGACTCAGCCAGAGCTTTTACTGGCAAAGATGACTCAACTAGAGGTTAATCTGCACCTGATGCAGTGGTATTATTCATTTCTTCCAAATAGAGTACAGACAGTTTATCAGACATATTCAGCTTACACTGTTACTGAGTCAGGAGCACCCCAGGGCAGTGTGAGCTCTCCTCTACTCTTCGCACTTTACACTGATGACTATAAAACTAATATTCCAATTTGTATTGAAGTTTTCAGATGATACTAAACTGTTGTCTTTGCTGGGCCCCTTAGATGATCCTGGTATTCATCAGAGTTGTATAGACATACTAGTGGAGCAGCGTGAGAGGAAGTCACCTATTATTAACCCAAAGATGACACAAGAGGTAATTTTTGATCTTCCAGTGAACTCGTATCCTCCGCTAGTTCCTGTCCATGACACACAGATTGAACAAGTTCCCTCTTATGTTTGGGCATCTATGTGGACGCTGCCTTGTCCTGGGGTGCACATATAAATCACATTTGTAGTAAGGTACAAGTACGCTGAATGTCTTTGTTTGGAGACTGAGGTTGTTTGGAGCAAACAAACACATCTTTTTATTGTTTTTTCAATCTATAATACATTGGTTATGCTACGAATCTGCTCAAAGATTGTGGGTCAAATGCTTGAGTCAAGTTTCCAAACTACAAATACTGAAAGAATTTTGACTCTGGCTGTTACGTCCGACATTCTCACACATTATTCAAAGAATATGAGCTTTTGCCATCACACAGAAGAGTTAGACTCCCACAGGCTCGACTGAACAGGTTGAGGTACTTATTTGTTGCTCAGTCTGCCAACCTGTTAATTCAAAGTATGGCTGCTAAGCGTCAGTGTGCCTGGGCCACTGAATGTAACAGAAAATTAGTGACATGTTTTTGTAACTTTGTTGTATATTCTTGTTGCTTGGCCTAATGTTGGTTTGTATTTATGTACTTATGTATATTCAGTTTGAACTGAAGAAGCCTTTTGGATGAGAGGCAAAATGTCTTCAAGAAACTCGAGTAAGTCCAGTTGCCTCCAATATAGCACTTATGATTACCATGACCTGGATGACTGAGAATCTTCACCAACATCGAGTAGTCTGCTTAAATTCTTTGCTGAACAGTTATATGTCAGGCATCTGATATGAAACCCAAACTGACAGGTCTCCACAACACATGGCCAAAATATTGCAGCAGCAGTTACTGATACTACAGCCCTGCATCCTGACAGTAAGTATAAATATGTGCAATAATAAAAAAAGAACATTAAATCAGAGGTTTTGTTGGGATATTCATCAGCAGTCTGTTCACGTATCACTGATTCTGTTTACCACAGGTCATGTGACTGACAAGCTAATAGTGCCACAAACATTCAAACACAAGGTGTGGGATGAATTATAGCTACGTTATTATCACATTCAGAGCATTCCACACATGTCTGCATGGACCTCGACAAAACCACATCGACAACATTGGCAATCACTGCTTATAAACAGTGGATTTCATAAGCACTCCCACCCTACTGGCTAATGCCAGCATGCTACTTTGGCTGCTAAGCTAACTGGCTAGCTGGCCACAGTACGTCGTTTTAATCAGTGTAGAAAGCTATTAAAACACAGGAGGTGATACTCACGGTTCAGGATATCCTGGTCACAGTAAAGAGAGAGATATACCCAGGGCATACAAGGTGTTTCCCTCGCAACAGGCCCTTGGACGTTGACTAGCCAGCGAGGCTAGCTGCGGCTAACACAGGCTAACGTACTGACTGTCGCTAGCTTGAAGGGCTAGCTCTGTGAGACTTGTCTCCGCGAAAACACAACCTGCGTGTTTATTTAAAACACTTTGCATGTAAGCTGAGACGCTTATCACGAAATCACTCGCGAATGAACACAAATTATTAAACACAACAGAGATCAGAGACGTTAAAGGCCTAGCTTAAATGGCGACTCTTCTTTCTCCTCACCCTTGTTTACAGTCGAACCAGTCGCAGTGACTCTGCAACAACGCGCAGCGCTGCTGACGTAACCAGCCAAAAAAAACTCACCCTGACGTCACTCTCTGCTCTTTGTAGGCAAGTTAGAAAACATCAGACTTTACCTTTATGTTTAACACAACAGCCGAGCTCCATATATGATAACATAATGTGTTTTTATACTGATGATTAATAGTTAAAGGGCCACAGATTGAGATCTGAATGGGAGCAGAGTGTTTATTACGTCACTGTTATATAACAGACACCCAGACAGCCTTGTGCTGCTGCTGCTGCTGCTGCTGCTGCTGGAGAGAACAAAGCTTGGCACAGTTAATTAGATCCATATGAGAACTCCTCTTCTCTCAGAGACTCCATCCTGCCAACAGATCAAAACATAAACTCATCAGAGCTGTAAACACAGCCTCACTGTCAACTAGCCCCACAGCCACAATCAGCTATTAATAATCTGCTATTGATCATCAGAGTCAGGGCCATGACCAGGTTCACTTCGACGAAATACAATAAAAATATCAAGATAAAATTGAAATAAAGGAAAAGTAGCCTACTGCAAAAATATCATATAAAAAGATATTTTAAAAAATACTACAACAAATGTGTACTAATATTAACTGTTTTTAAAATGACAGAGCTGTACAGGTTTGTGCAAGATATGCAAAAAAAAACAGGCCCATTTATGTAACTAAGTACAGGTACTGCTGGTCTACTTGAGGTACTTCAGTATTTCTATTTTATTTCAAAATGTTTTTATTGATTTTCTGGCAAAATGTGGGAAAAAAGAACAAAACAAATGCAGCCAAAACAAAAAGCAAGACAGAAAAGATAGCAGTGTAGCACTGCTGTACACATGCTGTGCATTAACTGATACCCTGTACATCTCATATACATTGTACTTTGCACAATAATTACTTGTAATGACAACAGGATAAACAAATGAAGGCAGAGCAGGCTGTGTGGTCCACAGGAAAGAGAATCGGTGGGAAAAGGGTGGAGAAGAGGAAACGGTAGTAGAAGACAACTAATTTGACGTGGTTGCATCAAATTACTTTGTAAAATTATGTTGGTACTTCAGTGTTTCTTGTGTCATACTTCACAACAATTCAGAGGAAAATATTCTATTTTTTACTGCACTATATTTGTTTTAAATTTTTAATTAATAGCTGTGCCTACTTTACAAACTAAGATACAGAATATAATAATAATAATAATAATAATAATAACTTTATTTATATAGCACCTTTCAAAACACACAGTTACAAAGTGCTTTACAGTAAAAACAAATAAGATAACAATCCTTAAGATTAAGATTAATTACAGTAAGATCCTTAAAAACACAGTAAAATTGTAAAAATTGTCACCAGCATATAAATCAATTAATAAACTATGATGTGTTTTTATGCCTCCAGGAAGTATATCAGGTAATACAAATCATTAGTAATATATATTGTATTAGGTATAAATATATTTGTATGATTCAGAATATATATAAATCTGAAATGGCTCATTCTGCACAATGAGTACTTTCACATTACTGAAGTGAAATTTGAGTAACAGTACTTTGCAGAGTATCTGCACACTGTGGTATATTGTTGCTTTTTACTGAAGTAAAAGAAATATCTGAGTGCCTCCCCCAACACTGCCTATAAGTCATTATTGATAGATATAACAAACTAAGTACATTTACCCAAGTACTGTACATAAGTACAGTTTTCATACGTTGTAATATCAAGAGCAATACAAAAAGGACAACAGCGCCATCAAGTGATGTGACAGGAAAAGAGTAACTCATACATAATTCAGATTCAAAACAAGGAGGAATAAATAAATAAATAAATAATGGAGAAATTAGAAAGAAAAAAGTACAAAAGAAAACAGAAAACAGGAAGAGCATGTGGCATTTGTTTATGCCACACACTTGTCCCTATAGAGATAGACATTAAATGAATACATACTTTATCCACTTCGTACTTTATACTTATTATTTCTACTTCCTATAATTCTCTAACTTTCCCTCTGGAGAACAATAAAGTATTTCTGACTCTACTGAGTTTAATTTAAGTCTTTGTGTCCTCTTCCTCTGTCCCCCGATATATGATACAAGCTGCCCCATTATGAACTGTAGGCCTTGGTTTCCTACAGTTAAATAGAAGGACATATGACACTTCTAATATAAGATAAAACTTTATCGATCCCATTCTGGGTAAATTCACATGTTACAGCACCTAAAGTAGCACAGATAGAAAAGCAAGTTAAATGGCAGTGTAATACTTACAGAATAAAGATAAAGTAAAAGAAGATATATATAAGAATTAGAAAAATATGAAATGTATAGTACTAAATTTAGACACAACTGTACACTAAATACTGTTTACAGCTATATACACCTTCACTTGTGCACATATAGGAAAAATAATATGTATTTATGAATATATTTGTGGGTTTATGTGAAACAAAGTTTTTATTTTCTAGTTTCCTAGAATGTGAAAAGAATTGATGAAAGCACGGGGCGGCTGTGGGCCAATCAGACGGCGCCAACTGGACGTTGCTCCCGGAATGTTCTGCCTTCGTCCAATCAGAACAAAATGCGTGGAAGCCCACAGGAAGAGTCGGACCTCTCCACCAATGAGGTGCCAGCATGGTGTGACGTAGCACCGGAAAGCCCGTACAATCAGGAACGCTTGCGTGCTCACTTTACCGGCGTCTGTAGCGACTCATGAGTGTGAACCTCACACACAGCTGAACGGTTTTTCCTCCAGCGGCGGTTAAAGGCGATAAACGTGTCGGTCAATCGCGTCGAAATGTTGACTCTAAGCGGGTTGTCGGTGGCTCTCGCGCTCGCTCTGGTTCCCGGTTCCTCTGAAGCCCTGAAAGAAGGAGAGTGTGAAGGTAAGGTGTGTGTGCTAGCTGCTGTTAGCCGCAGCAGCAGCTCTATGGTAACTTTAAATTAAACATTACAGGAAGCACAAACCTGCTTCAACACGAGTCCTCAGCTTTCTGTAAAGTGTAGAGACATGTGGTGATGACGGGGGCAGAGTTTGACACGGTGGTGTAACCTCTTGTTGGTGATGCTGTCAGATACACTGTGTTTTTAAAAGGTAATTTTTTTTACCTGTTTGTTGCCACAAAAAGCGTTTTGATATAAAATCCTGGAGAGATGAGCTTCAGATCAGCTCACCAACAACATAACTGCCACAGTCTTACTTGAATCACACGTACAGAATTAGAATTTTTATATTTATTTATTAATTTTTTACATTATCCATGATCTGTTTTACAAAGATGCTCGGAGGTAAGGTAAAATAAACCTTTTTTAAATCTCAGTCAGATATTAATAAACACAAATAACTACAGAAAATAACAGAAATAAAGGGGGTTCATAAACTAAGATAGGAATAGATTTTTTGTTTTTTTTTTCATTTATGAGATTATTTAACATATGTAGAGACCAAAAAAATAACTCAACTGTATTTATATAGCAGCTTGCATACAAGCATGCAGCCCAAAGTGCTTCACATGGCAAAATTAAAATGACACAGAAACAAGACAATAAAATATTAAAAAAGCAAACCTACCAAAACAGAACAAACTCACAAAAGAGATGATTTAAACTCCACAGAATTAAAAAGACGGCAAATAAATTGGAATAAAAATGAACAGAAGAGATAAAAGAAGGAAAATCCAATGGTTAAAACTGAAAAATCAAGAGTGTAATGTTACTCCACATTTAAGATTAAAAAGATAATTTACGTTTAAAAATACCAGGAGAGTTTACCATTTTAATATTCAGTGGTACACTAAAACTTATACAGACTTAAAACAAAAGCATTAACAATATCAGGAAACAAGTGACAATAATCTAAATTAAAAAAGAAAAAGAAAAGGCAAATCACTTCTACATTATTTCATAAGATATAGTTGAATAAACCCATACATTTTAATATAAGTTAGAGGATATAATATATAACATCTAGGTATACGATAGGTACACACAGATACCAACACACATGATACTCACATGCCTAACTGAACATGCTCACACCCATGAATGAGTGTGTACCCAAACATGGACACATAGTCACCCACATATTTATGTCAATGATCGAATAAAAAAAGTTAAGTGTACCAGAGGATTTAGAGACAAAATGACACGATAAAGTGACAGTGATGTGATGACAAGTCAACAGGTAGGCTATGTAAACAGGATACACCTGTATTAATATAATAAATGTGCAGTAGTCAGTGTAACACACTAACATAATAAAGTATATTATGGTACGTTATGACAGGTAGAAACCTCAGTTTACAGGGTGTTGGCAAGTTGTTAAAAAGTCTTAAAGGCTCAGTGTGTTTGGTTAAGGGAGTTTAGTGGCGTCTAGCGATGAGGATTATTGATTACAACCAGCTGAAACTTCTCCTGGTTAGAATTCCCTCAGTGTTCAGGAGCTGAAATATCCACAGAGGTCTCTTCTGCTTCAAAACAATCAGACCAGCTGATTAAAACCAATTAAAAATCTTGATTCAGGATATTATTATCATATTGAAGATACTGAATAAAGCAGTTTCCTGTTCCAAATGAGTGTTTGTGTGATGCCGTTTGGCTCATCAGACTCAGGTCAGTAGCTCACCTGTTCTCTCAGGTAACTCAACGTGTGCTCACCTTTTCTGCTCCACACATTCAGGAGGTTTTTAGCAAGAGCTGAACTACGCACAGAGGTCTCTTCCTCTCCGAAACAAACAGCACGATTATTTAAACCGATACAAAAACTGAAGCAGTTTCCTGTTTAAGAAATCTGTTTCTCTGATGCTGCTCGTAGCAGAGGGGCTGCTAACTGTGATGACCAACATGAAAACACAAATGTCCCTGTCTTGATCCATTTTGATAGTTAATCAGTTAATTGTGGAGCCATAACGTTAGCTGATAGAGGCAGTGAATGTTTGGCATTTTTGCTGGTAAAAGACTGAAATCATTTATCAAGAAACAAAATAAGTGCTGATTAATTTTCTGAATGCTTAATCGATTCAGCTCTAGATTTTATAATAATCTATTTCTCAGTTTCAAACCCACTTTTGGAAGCGCCTCTGGTGTTAAGGGTTGTTAAACCACAGTTTGAAAACTAGATTATTTTGTGGATTTTTGTTCAACAAAAGTAAAAAGAAGAGATGTTTCTTGTATTAAATAAGAATATCAAACTGAGGGGAAAGAGTGTCATCTGTAGATGTTGACAGTTTGGATTTTTCTGTTAATTATTCTTTCACTGGGTAACTGTCACTTTGCAGAAAAGCGTAATTGCTGTAACGAGTAGAGCCCGTTTGTCAGCATCAACATGTGAAGTATGAATCTGGTCATGTATTCATGACAGGAAACAAACACCTTCACCCATCCAAGTATTTGTAGCTCCACAGTTTGCTTCAGGTGGATGTCTTTGTTAGTCTGGAGTGGATATCCAACCTCAGGGAGACTAACAAACCACCACTCAGCAAAAATCACACAATGTTTGACAAATGGGTTGAGTTTATTTGTCACCATGTTAAATCCTCCTCAGTGGCTTCCTGTGGAAAGGTGTTTAATACGTGTTCTCCTCTGTGTTTCAGTGTGCATGACCTTCCTCGGGAAGTTTTACCAGTCACTAAAGGACAACAACGTAAACTTCAACAGCGATGACATCGAGAAATTCCTCATAAAGAGCTGCAAAGATGCTAAAGGCAAAGAAAACCGCTTTGTAAGTAGATTACAGATTGGCGTAGTCTTTTGGTCGTGTGTGTGTTCAGACTGTAGATGTGAAGAATAATAGAAGTAAACTCCACGTTATTAGATTTTTGTTAGCTGATGTATTTGTTATTCATTTAAGGACAAAATTGCAAAAGGAAATGAAAAGTTAAATGTTCGTTCCTTGACAGCAGCTGTCAAGATACGAATGAAGATCAGTTTTAGTAGGTGCTGTCACACCGTGTTTTTTGTACTTTAGCAATTCACCCAATAAAAAGTGAGTGAAATGCAGCAACCGCAGAGGAACTTTCCACCAGAGAGGATCAATACTGTGACCTATAGTCAGTCTCCAGAATTAGATTTCCCACATGGGTCCATGTAGCGCTGATGAGGCAGGATGACATCACCAAAACTGCCCAATCATTAAGTTTATTGTCATGTTTACTCTTCTTGGTGCGTTTGTAAAAAGTGTGAATGTGAAACGGACCAGAATTTAAGAGCAGCAATGGATCCTTTTTCATTCTGGACCAAATGAACTGAGCTACAGGTGTGAAAGCATCTCAAGTCTCTTGTCATAAAACCTCCGTACTCTTTGGTTAGGGTAAATGGAGAGAGTGAATGAAACTGTGGGAAAACTCTGAGACAGTATACACATTGTTAACCCTTTAAAAACAGTCAAATTAGATTTCTTTCTCTCTGTTTCACATGTCTAGTGTTACTACATCGGAGCAACAAGTGACGCAGCCACCAAGATGATCAATGAGCTGACCAAACCTCTCAGCTACCACGTCCCCGTGGAAAAGATCTGCGAGAAACTGAAGAAGAAGGACAGTCAGATCTGTGAGCTGAAATACGGTAAGGAGGGCAGAAGTTATATTTCTACTTTTTATTTACTCAAAACTCTCACAGCCATATTTTCTGTCTTCTCAAACCATAAGAGTTGCACATGCAATACATTGCATTAGTTTGGCAGACACTGTGACTTACAGGAAGTGTAGTCGAACCAGGTGGTAGCAAAAGCTAGAGCCTAACTACAGTATCAGTCCTGAGAGATGTTTGTATTCTTTTAAACAAGGAATAAGTAAGTAAATTTAGTTGAGACGCAGTCTGAAAAAGATGGTCTGGAGTTCAGTCCTTCACTGTGGAGCCTGAACAGAGACAAGAGTCGACCACAGGCTCCTCTGAGGGATTGGACAGCTAAATGTCCTTTGGCAGAGGAGCTATGGCCGGGCAGGGGTTCAGGCTTTGAGTACATGTGGGCTGGTGTATAAATTTCAAAACCAGTTTGATATTAAGCTAAAGACCGGACCGGTATTCCGAATTTTATCACAAGGTGTTGCACTTGCGACATTAGGGGGTCAGCACGCTCAGCCCAGGATGGACGGGTGGATGGACGGTGTTGCACTTGTGCAGCTGCCCCCGAGTGTAACATGAGACTCGTCTTAGTCCTTTGACACAAAGATTGCACTGTAGGGTTGCTAAAAAGTTGTTTCTTTACGCCGCCTTTGCATTTAAACACAGAACCAAATGACGGCAGTATCATGTCGCTCCAGTGTGTGATTTAAGACATTATGCCGGCATCATGGAAGAAAGAAAGGCGTGGTGAACGTGACATTTAACACAACAGCGTCGGCCTCTGATGTGACATACAACATACACATCGGCATTGCTTTCTTAAAGATGACAACAGCATAACGTGTCACTAACAATCATTTACCGTCCATGTTATATGACTGCTGCTATCAGCCTCTGCTTGGAGGGTAAGGAGCTCTCGGACCTCACTGTTTTCCCAATTTGTTGACATTTTGGGCTGCTGTTCTTTTTCAAGTTAGCTGCTAACTGCTGCTAGCTGCTTTAAATTTCTCCTGGCAGTGGGTCGCACACACAACACATTGTCAAAACATCACACCCATCCTGTCCATGGTCCCATCCTGCCAGTCGTCCCTTTTACACAGAAGTCGTTTCGGCACTGGCGAGACAAGTCTGTCCCCTCAGTGCAATCCTACCTTGTGTTCAGAACACCAAGACGGCATAAAGGCATAATGTTCCTGCCATAAACAGGCAGTATAAAGGGTCTTCTGTTACAGCCTCCGCAGCCGGCTTAATGGTGAAATAACAAGAGAATGGCGAGACAGAATGAAGTGCAACGGTCGGTTGAACAGGCTGTATGAAAGCCCAACAAGCCAAACATACACCGTGCACATCCTCCCAACTTTATTGAAATTTTATCTCCATTATGTTGACGGTGTTGTGTGGAAGACTTGGCTCTGCAGGAAATTGTGCACGGCCTGTCAGACACTAGTTGCTCTCTAAGTCCTTTTGTTAACAAACATAATGTTAGCTTTTCAGGCTTCAGCTTCCCAACCGTGATCGCATAGTACAGGAGAGACGCTCTGTTTTTGTCGCCAGGGCCAGAGTCGATAATCACTCCAGAGCAAACTCCCGTCACTCCACTCAGCTGTCAGGAAATAAGACACAGGAAACTTCTGCTGGTCTCTTCAGGAGCTGCAGCATTTATTTCTGCACAGACTGCAAACTACCGTACATTCACTGCTACTTGATAATATACCGCCAAAACTCTATTCTCTTGCATTTGCCACTTCTCTCAGTCCACGCACAATGTACTGGCTGTGCTGTTCTCCAGATGACCCACGCTACTCTTACGACAATAATATTGGGTGAATCACGTTGTCGTGTTGCTCATAACTAATGCAGTACAAGTTGGATTTAGCTTCGTGATGCCGTCAGCACAGGCTGCTGATACAGGCTACTTTGCCTAAAAGTCAGTTCAGCTGGTTTGCATAAAATCAACCCAGTTTAAGCTCACAAGCGCCTGGTGAGCACCTTGGCTGCCTCCCTGGTGATTACAGAGTTAATCCTGGTGATGCAGAGGGCGCTGACAGGGGTTGACAGTCTGTCAAACAGGAACCCTCCCAGGCTCGTCACTGTCCAAGCTCCACCACAGTGTTGGACAGGTCTCGTTTAGGGGACCCTTTCCTTCAGAGGAATACAAGCTCAGTTTTGAGCTTTAGGTGATGCCTTGATATCCACTCTGAGATGTCAACCAGGCAAACTCTGATGAGTTGGAGGCAGCGTAGCAGCGGTAGAAGCCATGTGAGTGTATGACAGCAACAAGTGTCTCTGTGTAGGTGTTCTGTAATAAATTAAATATTAAACCCAGCAGTTGTATTTCTCCAAATGCATTTATGAATGCAAGGCAATAATAAAAATGAATTCATACAAGCTGAGCTGGCAGTAAGAATATTAAATTTGGCTGCTAAAATTCATAAGCACCGAGCATGAATAATGAAGGCACTGAGAAACTGTGGAAAATATCACCTCACTGTCTTTCTTCCTCGTATCCTGGGACCTTCTTCTGCCTGTGTCATATCATTGATTGAAGATGACAAAAATGAGTGAATGCATTAAAAGTTACCCTCTGAGTTTTCCTTTAAACAAACAAATTATGTTTTGCATTTGATGTTACTCACTAGAACGCATAGTGCGAGTCCTTGGAGTCTGACAGACATGTTGAATCCAACATGCGCTGCATGAGACAAACAGCTAGACGTTAAAAACTCTACAGTGGCACCTTTTTCAGGATTACAGCTGCCATGTCGTCATTTTGTGTCTTTTCCTGTGTTTCCCATGTAGACAAACAGCTGGACCTGACCACAGTCGACCTGAAAAAGCTTAAAGTAAAGGACCTGAAGAAGATTCTGGAGGAGTGGGGCGAGTCCTGCAAAGGCTGCGCTGAAAAGACCGACTTCATCCGCAAAATCACAGAGCTCATGCCCAAGTACGCTCCTGCAGCCGCCAAAGCACGGACAGAACTGTAATGAGGGACAAAAACAAAACGCATCCACACAGCTTTGGACTTGACTTGGACCAGACTGCTATCCAGTGAGGAGGAGGAGGAGGAGGAGGAGGAGGAGGAGGAGGGGGACCAGGAGAGGAGGGGGACCAGGAGAGGAGGAGGAGGGGAGTTTTGTCTGACATGTTTGTCTCAGTCTTTTGGGTTTTGGGCGGTGTTCACTCATCTGGTAATGCTACACTGATTCAGAAGTTCAGATATTGGTGTACGCACGTGAGGCCACAGTCCTGTGCTGTACTTTGAAATTAAGTGTAAGGGGACTGAGCAATGTTTGCAACAGTTGTCAGATTTAAGAGGAATTCATACAACAGGAGCAGTGATTAATGGGAGCAGGTTGCTTACACAGTACGTTGGCTAAAAACGTGACTGATTCTCCAGCAGGGTCAGTGTACACAAACTGATAGTTCTTAGTGGAATCAAGTCATAGAGCAGTGAGCAGCTGTGCTGGAGCAGTTGGAGGTTAAAGTGGCAGCTCGAGCATGTTTATTGGTCACTGTACAGTTTCCACCCCTTCTTCAGCCGACACCACCCGACAAGATCTTAATGCGGAGTAAAGACTGTATAAAAGACATGGACGTAGCCTGCGGGTCTGAAAAGTGAAGCAGAAGTGCCTTAAACCTGCAAACATTCTAATGGCCAGCAGGGGGCAACTTGTCTCGAAATCTATGAGAAAATGCGCCAAAGTCTCATTTGTTTATTACCTCAGTAAACATTTTCCCAAAGAGTTTATGGTCTCAATTACTAGTTCAAAGTCTTCTTCAACACAGCTTGATGTTCATTTTGTCAATTATGTTCCCACATAGAGTCAAATAGATGATAAAGCAGGGCTGTGCTTCAGGGTGTGACTCACAAGTCACTACCAATCAGAATAGAGCCGTAGCAATAAGTATCCTCCACAGTTTCACCCTCTCGTGCAAATTAGGCACCCAGGAATGTAGCTTAGCCTTGCTTCTTTTTTCCCCCAGTGGCCACTCGCGATATTGCAGCGATAAAAATCCCCTGCGGCCTATAGGCCACCATTTTAAAATAGCCGCGTGAAAAACTGTTGACAAGACGCCCTGGACCGCACAAGAGATCAATTATGACTCTTTCTATTATGAATTTTTCACCCATGGAGGTTTTATATTTGTAAAACTTTCCTCCAGTCAATAATGTATTTAAAAATGAATGATGTCATCGCAGTGCACAGTCCATGGGCAGAGCGGGAACTTGTGGCCAGGAGAAACATTACTGAGCATATTCAGTGGGCTATAAAACCAGAAGCTAGAAACCTTTGGCATATATGCTATGGATGCAGCTGGATACAGTGATGGCGTTGGGCCCCCGTTCATTCCTATAAAAGTTGCACCAGTGCACCTCCTGGGGGCTTAATATACACAAGTAATTCTCACTGGACTGAATAGGCGTCATCTTGAGGCCCAGCATCCAGATGTAATAATACATCCATGGTCCAAATATGGTCACTTCTGGCTCAAAAACAAAAACCAAAATGGTGACGGCCAAGATGCCAAACTCAAGGCTTCGAAGCGATAGTCCACAAGCCAACAGGTGACGTCACGGTGGCTACGTCCGCTTGTTTTATACAGTCTGAGATGCTTTTTGGAAAGTTGTCATGTTTTAAAGAATGTGTTTCATTTCCTCGGGCTTTACCCTGATTTCCATGACATCCTGTCGAGGAGGATGAGGAACATTGATGTTGATGAACCACATACTGACACTGAAAGGGAAGTCTTTCTTAAAACAATACCAACCTACAGTACAGTAAAAAGAATTATCTGTCGCTGTGATTCCTCCCGTTGATACAGCTCCCCAAGGAGTTTGAGGACAAAACCCACAGTCTGGTTCTGTGCAAAATCTAATTTAAAGTTTATCTGAAGTGAATTTGAAGCTTCAGCTAAACTTCAGAACTCATTTTGACATGAAATGAGCACTGTGTATTTTGTCTCCGGGATGAACAGGAGGATTACAGCAACCAAAAATGATTTCAGTGTACTTACAGGCATGTGAGTGTTGTGTTAAGATAGACTTGGAAAGAAGAGTGAACCTGTCCTTTAAGGCCCACGACCACTCTACTGTAGAGACATTCAGATCTGCAGCACTCTCCCTTTTTAACCTCCAACTTAGTCTTTTTTTTTTTTATTTACAGTTGATGTCACCCGTATTCTAACAAACTGTGCCATTATTTTTAAAATAATGAACTTGTTTTCTTTGTTTCATCCGTGACACTTGTGAGCTTCAAGCTTCGTGCAGGACAGCAGCACCACGTGGCCTCGCCAGTAATCCACATTTTTATGGAAATGGCCCTGAATTCAACGAATGACGCGTCAGGCGCTACATAACAAGTGTTTGTGTCAGTGGTTTATGAGGAACGGAGTATGGGTGACATATGTTAAAGTACATTTAGCTAGTCTTTGACACATGAGGGGACACCAGCCCTTCTGGCAGCAAAGTAAGAAATATTTAGGTAAGATATTTATTGAGGAATTCTTTTTTTTTTTTTAAGATTTATCTTCTTTCATTACTTGATTGTTGTTTCCTGGCTTTTTCTTTTTTTTGACTGATGCATCCCAGACAGTTTCTGTAGTGCTGATGTAAGTGTTGTGAACGTTGTAACTCATGAATTAACGCCTCCTGCTGTCCACCTTCCACTTCCAGGCAGCGCTGGGATCACCTGCAGTACGATCCAATCAGGAATTGGATAGTAGGACATATAAAATAAACATTGAAAATTTGACTGGGGTAGTAACAATTGCTGAAAATGTCTGACCCCACTCACCCACCCCTCCCACAAATTCAGCTGTGTAAGAATATTACAGACTTGTGTCTTTCCAAAGGGATAGATCTTTTATTGTTTGTTGTGAGCCTGTGGTATGTACCTAAAAAAGAAACATGATAAAACGTTGGTGAGGCTCGATAAGACTTGATGTGGGAAATGAAAACTTAAAATATGCTGTTGTTTCACATTGACCTTTTCATGTAAGGCCCAGTCATTTGTTACAACTGTACTATTCTACTTTTTCATTAAAATATGAAAAAAGGCACATGTTCAGTGTGGTTCTGTTGGCTTCATCACACCGTGACCTCCAGCAGGCACTAGGGCAGTTTACAGCCAAGTGGAAAGCGCTTGGGTAAGAGTCAGCACCTCCAAATCTGAGGTCATTGTTCTCTCCCCACAAGACGATTGCTCCCCCAAGGTTCGTGAGTTACTGCCTCAAGCGAAGGAGTTCAAGTATCTCAGGGTCTTGTTCACGAGTGAGGGTAGAGTGAAATGGATTGGCTGTTTGGTGCAGTGTCTGCAGCGATGCGGGCGCCATGCCAGACTGTCATGGTGAAGAGGGAGCTGAGCCAGAAGGCGAAGCTTTCGATTTACCGGTCCTTCTACGTCCCAACCCTCAGCTATGGTCATGAGCTCTGGGTAGTGACTGAAAGAATGAGATCACAGATACAAGCAGTTGAAATGAGTTTCCTCTGTAGGGTGTCTGGGCTCAGCCTTAGAGATAGGGGGAGGAGCTCGGAGTAGAGACACTGCTCCTTCATGTTGAGGTGGTTCAACATCTGATCAGGATCCTCCTGGGCGCCTCCTGTTAGAGGTGTTCTGGGCACGTAACACTGGTAGGAGGCCCCGGGGCAGACCCAGAACACACTGGAGGGATTATAGATCTCATCTGGTCTGGGAACACCTCGGGGTCCTCCAGGAGGAGCTGGAAAGCGTTGCTAAGGAGAGGCACATCAGGGGTGCTTTGCTCAGCTTGCCACCCCCGTGACCCGGCCCGGATAGATGGATGAATGGATAATAAGTATGTTTTCTTTAGTGTATAATCACCTGAAAATAAGAATCATTGTGTTTTCATTACCTTAGAGTGAGCTGTTTACATCAACATAGGGAGCAGGTCCTCATCTACAGAGATCACCATGTTGCACCGCCATGTTCTACAGTAGCCCAGAATGGACAAACTAAGCACTGGCTCCAGATAGAGCCATTGACATTTTTCACTTTGACCACTGTAGTTAGCCGGCCCTCTGCGACAAGCAGCGTTGTAAAAACACAGATTTTTTTTTTTGTTTTTTTTTAATGTGAAACTGCTTTATTCAGTTTTTTTTTACCAGTTTCAAATAAATAAAATAAATGTAATGTGTCTGTCTGAAAATAATAATTGTTATTATAAATATAGTTATTATCATGATTGTTGTTGTTCTTCTTATTGTTATTATTCGTAGTGCTAGTGGTATTAAATTGTATCAGGATCAATCCATACATTTATCTTTAACAAAGATAGTTATACTATTTAACAATAAACCAAAAAAAGACAAAATAACAACAACAAATTACACAAGGTTTAATATATATCATTGCTATAATATTTAAGGCTTTACAAATTTTGTTTTCATTGCTTTACTATTCTTCAATCTGTGTAATGTTTCAACATAGTGTCTAAATTCTCTTTTTAGTTATTGTATGTGTGGCATCGTTTTCATCAATTCACATTTGTAAATGTAGAATTTTCTAGATAAAAAAAAATGAGGTTCAAAAAAAATTTTTTTGCAATCAATATTCTTATCATGAAAAAAAATGTATCTTTAAAAATAATATTAATAATAACTGAATCAGTCAATGTCTTAAAATTTATACACAGGCCTTCATAAAAATGAGATACAAATAATTTCAATTTCATAATCACAAAACGCACATTTTCCATTAGCTCAACTCTGAATCTAGAGAGCATCTGGTTTACAGAATAAAGTATAAATGTAAATGTATAATTTGTCAAGTGAGACGTCTGATGTTGTGGGTGTCACAATTTTTCTCAAAATTCCCGTCAGAAAATTATCATATTTTTTTTTAAATAAATTGAACAATTTAGATTTCTAACAATAAGTTAAGATAAATATGAGCAAAGTAAATGGGCATGAAACTGAGTAGAAAAAAAGAAAAAGAAAAATCAGCCAAAATAAAGTAAAAAAAATAAAATACCTGACAGAAAAAATAAATGAATAAAGATACAAATAAATAAAACACAAATAAATAAAGTAATACAAAACAAAGTTATTTGGTCTTCATTTGAGAGTGAACATTTTATTTTCAGGTTTTTAGTCCCAAAATTATTTTGGTGTCCAAAATAAAGCGTGCTACGTCATGACGGCCGCCGATGGTGCGTCATCGCAGTCTCCGCCCTTCCCAGGGAAAGCACACATTCCTATTGTCCAAGATGGCGGCGTAGGTGCAGATCCTCCGCGGCTGACATGTTTTTAAACGTTTTTATGCCTTTATTTCGACATATATGCACCAACCCAGCGCTCGGAGTGGTAGCGTGTGTTTGTCAGAGCTGTCGTCTGCCACCTTGTTTTTGCTAACACCCCTGGAACTCGCCCCCCAGGCCGGATTCCCGTTGCAGGCACCGAAAAGTTTGAGCTCCATCATCCTTTGAAGATGAAGAGGCAGGCCGGGAGAGAGACTAGTCCGTCCAGGGCCGTCGCCAAACGGATACGGGAAAGGGAACGAGAGAGCGCGCGGAGAGAGGAGCTGCCGCCGCCGCCGCTGGCTCTGCTGCTGGCGGAGAGCCGGGGATACCACCGACGGAGCCGGAGCAGGGAGCGGGAGAAGCCGCGGCTGAGGGAGGAGCGGGCGGCCGCCCTGGAGCTCCACCACCGACATGAGCTCAGCCTCCTCGGTCGTCCGCCGCTACGGACCACGGCGGTGGAGCTCCCCGCCGCCAGACCGGGCACTCTGGAGTACAAAACGCTGCTCATCAGCAACCTGGGCTCGCAGGTCACGGACGAGGACGTGGAGGACGCGCTGTTTCACGAGTTCAAAAAGTTCGGGGACGTCAGCGTGAAGCTGTCGCACACACCGGAGCTGGGCCGGATCGCCTACGTCAATTTTCGGCACCCGGAGGACGCCAAAGAGGCCAGACACGCCAAATCCTCCAGGTTAGTTTTGGGTGACCGACAGCTTAAAATTGAGCCCATGTACGTCAGGAGGCGGAGCGTCACGCCGCCAGATGCTGGATATTTGCCTCTGCACGCCCCGTACCCCTACAGACAGCGCTCCCTGTCCCCGCCGGGTCCCGGGGTGAGTAACATTAGAGACATCAGGGCGAGACACTACGCCCTGGAGACCCTGGGTATCAGCAGAGAGAGGGAGAGGCTGTTGGATTATTATGGTATGCTGGATGAGAGGGGCCGGCCCTATGGCTTCCCTCCAATGCCAGTGGTGGAGGATTTAAAACCTGAGGATGATCAGAGGGCGACCAGCAACCTGTTTATTGGGAACTTGGACGGTAATGTTACAGAGGCAGAACTAAGGAGGGGGTTTGACAAGTATGGCATCATTGAGGATGTTGTGATTAAACGCCCAGCTCGTGGACAGGGTGGGGCGTATGCTTTTGTGAAGTTTCAGAACCTGGACATGGCCCACCGGGCCAAAGTGGCCATGCAGGGGCGGCTCATGGGCGGAAATCCAATAAAGATTGGTTATGGCAAAGCTAACCCCACCACACGGCTCTGGGTGGGCGGCCTTGGGCCTGGGAACTCCCTGGCTGCCCTCGCTCGGGAGTTCGACCGCTTTGGAAGTATAAGGAATATCGACTACGTTAAGGGGGACAGTTTTGCTTATATTCAGTATGAAAGTTTGGACGCTGCCCAAGCCGCCTGCACCCAGATGAGGGGGTTTCCTTTAGGTGGCCCGGAGCGGCGTCTGAGGGTGGACTTTGCTAAAGTTGAGGAGAGCCCCTCCCGGCCATTTCCTCCTGGTTACCAGCCCCCTGTCGCAGTCCCCTCCCACTATGATCTCCTCGGGGAGGCCTACAGCCGCCATCGCAGCCTGGAGCGGGAGCTGAGGGGAGTCAGGGACCGCTCGTCACCGCCCTCCCACAGCCTCCTCTCCCAGAGGGAGAGGGAGAGGGCCCTGCTGGAGAGAGACTACCCCACCAGCCCCACCCGTAGCCTGGAGAGGAGAATGGGAGGAGTGGAAGCATTTGGGAGGAGTGGGAGAGCAGCAAGGAGCCGCAGCAGGAGCAGGGAGAGGTGGCTGAAGGAGAGGGAGGAGAGGAGGAGCAGGAGGAGGAGCCGGAGTGTGTCCACTGACAGGCTGACAGAGGAGAGGGAGAGAGACAGGGAGAAGGAGAGAGGGAGGTCGAGGGTTCGAGGTCTGGGTGGAGCTGTCTCTCCTGATGCGAGCCCAGACAGAGCACGGGTTCGAGCTCCTGACTCCACCACAGAGCCCAGAGACCACTCCCCTGAGAACGGCGGAGGGGGGCGACACCCCGCCAGCAACGAAGAAGATCCACCATTCGGCCGCCACCACAGCAAGAGGTCCAGCGAGCATCTCAACAACCATCACCATCGAAACAGCGAGGTCATCGCCGCCGTCTCCCCTGCGATCCACACGGACACCCACACCTCCTCCTCTCCCAGCACGCTGTCAGAGTTCGCCCAGGCGTCGCTCTCCAAATCGTGGCACGGCTTCTTTGCTCTGAAGAACAGCAGTTTTCCCACAGACCTGTACATGCTGGAGGGGGGCGCCACGTTCTTCAACACCGTGATGAAGGACACCCTGAAGCTGCAGAGCCAGAACCAGCCCAGCCAGCTGAAGATCGCCCAGAGGCTCCGCATGGACCAGACCCGACTCGACGAGGTGTCGCGGCGCATTAAACTCGGGCGGCCTGATGGGTTCGCCATCCTTTTGGCTCTCCAGGGCCCCATCGACCGCCAGGCCCCAACCCCCGAGCCGGGACTGCAGGCACGCTTGCTCCGCCACCTGGTGACCTACCTGCGGAACAAGGAGGCCGCTGGAGTCGTGAGCCTGCCTGCCGCAAAGGAGGGGGGGCCTGGGGCAATGCTGTACGCCTTCCCACCTGGAGTGTTCTCACAGCAGTACCTGCAGGCTGCCAAAAGGACTGTGGGTAATCTGGACGAGGAGCACATGGTTATTGTGATCGTCAATGACACTAATTGATTTTAACACTGAAGAGTACGCACATGTACAGACACTAAAGGCATGCACACACACACACACACACACACACACACACACACACACACACACGGAGCGAGCTGAGAGGAAACTCGCCTGACTACAAATACTTCCGTGTTGTTTTCAGAAAGATGCATTTTATTGTTTTATTCAGTATCTTATTGAAACACAGCAGCGTACACTACGTGTCTGTCTTCTACTCTTCCTCATTTATTACTTTATGTCTCCCTCACTCTGACGATCGACTGGTTGTCACATTTACAGGCAGTTGAGGACGATGTTACATCACGGGGTGGCCGGGGAATCAAATGTTAAAATAGTCTGTAATGAAAAACACTTAAAGGAGAGAGGACGTTAATGAGTGGGCCTGCCGCACACACAGGCAGCACTGTTGCTTTTATACTCTAAGCTGTAACATACGACACTAAATCTGAGGGTTTGTTTATATGCTCGTTTACTTTATTTGTTTCCTTTTATCAGAAGTCGTTCTGTATATCCAATATATGTGGGACTGGGAGGTTTTATACCAAGTGATTGTACTGTAAACTGAATGGGAAAGTGACGCCAGCTGAGTCTGGCTCAGGCTACTCCAGTTTGTGTCCTCTACTGGCTTCTACTCGCAGGTTGAGACTGATGTGACGTGGTTTTATTTCTTTTTGTTTAAAGCACCAGCCGCCACAGCCAGTAGAGACAAAAGTGAATTTCCTGACCCGTCCCTGTGACTGTATATTTTACATAGGTAGTGTTTTATCAATTGAACCATTCCAGTTTTCTTTTTGTTTTGAAAGTTGTGAGCGTGTCAGTTTGGTCTGTCGTTGCATGCAGGAAAAGAGAAAAAAAAAGTTATACCTTGTCTGTCTTTCAGTAACCTGTCGTCACTTGAGATGTTTCAGTTTGCTGGAGATTCGTGTTCCGCTGTCATACTGGTGCGAGGTCTGTTCATGTTACTGGTTCGGATTTTATATTGTATAACGGCTTTTATTCAATTTTAATACATGAATCCATCCATCTCTCATCCATCCATGCTCCTGTTTCTTTTCATCTGCTGTCACTTAAGTCATGTCTGTACGTGGTCTCCTAATGCGGACGTCATTTACAGGACATTTCAGTGCAGAAAGCAGAACAATTAATGTGAGTTTAAAGTAACTGCAGCGACTTTAAAGGGATGGTTTGGATTTTTTTCAAGTGAGGTTGTATGAGGTAGCTCTCCATAGTTATTGTATTAAGCCTCGTTCCCACTTCACAAAAAAACCTGCAAACATCTGGCTTTTTAATGCAATGGGAAAGGTTTTAATCAGCATTCACACCCGGGTCAAATGACTCTGCTGTAGACACGAGCATTTATCGCCTCTGGCTCCGATCAGCATTGATGGGAACCTATGTGATCGTGCTAATTTTAAGTCCTTTACCAGCCAGATGCAACAATGAGCCACCACAAAATACCATCCGTCTCTGCCTAAGCTGTGCTCAAACAGCACTTCAAATTAGTCTGCACTGAGTTTGAAAGAGAGACTGAAAAACTAAGAGATATATAAAAAGACGTAACCACCATAAAGTTGTTATCGTCCTCCACGCTCCCCTCCCCTCTATTGTTAACATGTTCTCTGTGACACATTAAAAAAAAAAACATGCAGAAAGGCGTACTTGTCTGTTGCAGAGCCGCTCTCATGTACTGTCAATAGGAAAGGAGTCTGTAGCCTATTTTAAGTTGGTTTATGTGTGTTAAATAAAACTGTACAGTTGATGATGATCGGCATGTCTGCAGATTGGAGAAGCAGACAGGAGGGCGGCCGCAGAAGCTAAGTGATCCACTGCTATGGACGGGGGCAGCAGCAAAACGTATTGTAGCCACTAAAAAAAAATCAATATCAGTTTAAATGTTGGCTAAGTTAAAATATTTTTATTGCTTTATCTTGCCATGAGACAGACTTTCTGACAGGGAACTGTCGCTGTAATGGTAAACAGTCATTTTTCCTCGCTGGACACGGGACATGCTCGTCTGCTGCTGCCTCTGTAGTTTGTGTCGTGTAACTTAGGTGAGTCCTAACTAATCTATTAAACACCAAAGACACAGTAACCACAGATGTACTGTCAGGAGAGGCTAACCAGGCAAAAGGGGCCCCTGATGACATAATTCTGGCACATTTTGCGATGTTAATAATAACCTAGGCTTGCTGTGGTGGTCAGTGTCACTGTTACTGGTGTTACATGGTGTTTG
Source organism: Cephalopholis sonnerati (assembly GCA_019142605.1). Classification (NCBI taxonomy): domain Eukaryota; kingdom Metazoa; phylum Chordata; class Actinopteri; order Perciformes; family Serranidae; genus Cephalopholis; species Cephalopholis sonnerati. The sequence goes on along the minus strand of JAGQAX010000002.1, from coordinate 2,681,042 downwards.
GGCATACACAGATTACATTAATTGCTCACCGCCCCGGCTGTCGTGTTGCTTTTTAAACGAATGCTTAGTCAGACGACGGCTGCACTGCGTGGCAGCACAGAGTGTCAGGAGTCAGGTTTTCTTAGCTCCTGATGACTTGGCAGACAAGATGGTGGAGGATTTGGTGTCAAAGCAAAAAGTAAGGGGCCTCGATGGGCTTCTCTGCCCGGGGCCCTTCACAGTCTAGGGTTTCCTCTGACAATAACACAAACTAACTGGTGGAGTCAGCAGCAGACCAGTGACTCCTGTGTTGTGTTAGATGAAATTATTGTTTTTGTCAAAGGAGTCTGATGGCTTTGAAGAGAGCATAGATAGATGGATACGACGGCTTCAGTCCCCGTCAGAATTGCTGTCTGACGGCAAGTTTAAGTGCTGAAAGTCTACAGAGTGTAGTGTTCACTTGGACTGACACTGATTTCTTTTTTATGTGGCTAATATATGTTTTGTTGCTGCCCCCGTCCACAGCACTACCTCGCTTAGCTTCCATGGTGGCACTGCAGCCTGCTTCTCTAAACTCTGGGCGTGTCGACTGACATCTGCTGTAGGTGATACACTGACTGTTTTAGTACCTTTTACAACCCACTAAAAAACATCTGAACTATCCCTTTAAATTTCCCTCAAAGCTCTTAATTATCTCTAGAAATATACAAGCAACACATGCGTGCTAATTTCAATCAGACTCACCTCACCTTCCAACAGCTCCAGAGATTCGTCCTCATGTCTTCAGCATTAATCTCCTGCGCTTTATGTAATGAACCGGCGCTGACTTAATTTTTTTACATTAATGTTGAGTGAATGTTCGTGCCAAGATGATATGTCAGAGAAAAAAAACATTTTGTCCCACCCAGATGATGATGAATGAAATGTTAGAGGCCAGAGAAATAAAATAAAAAAATGTGGAAATAGTTCTGCACACCTAAGATGGCAGCCGGACACCTTTTCTGTTGTCATGGAAATGAAGTGTTGTTGGTGTGTGACGGCTAGTTGTCACGGAAACAGGCAGCTCTTCACCTCTTCCTTGTTTTTCCCGTGTGTCTGTTGCTGTTTGCACCAACCAAATGAGAATGTATAGTTCCTATAGAAGGCTTGTGATACCTCATGTAGTCTGGGTGGTGTTGGTGACGTCTGTCATCACACAGCTGCATCTCAGCTCTGTGCTGCACGTCGGCTACGTTTACTCCATCTGTTGTTTTACTGAAGTCAGATTGAGGTTGGCTAGAGCCTGAAAATGTTTCTGATTCTGTCACGTCGTGAGGAAATTAAATCTGATGGTGTTCAGGTTTTAACACTGTAGTCGTTTTACTTTCAAAGGGAGCAGTGAAGACTGTGCTCAGTGAAGTAAGGACTAAAGAAGAATTAGACGACGTGTCAGACTGAAGATAAACATGTTTGTTTTTTTAATACCCATCATTTGTTTACAGCACAAGCAGCGTACTGTGTGAGAGTCAAGAAGACAGCATGAAGAGCTGAAATACACAGTGAAGTGGGGTTGTATGGGATACTGATCCACAGTCAGTGAGTGTGTTACATACAGTAGATGTCAGTCGGCACGCCCCAGTTTGGAGAAGAAGGCAGGAGTCTGTGAAATGGAAGCCAAGCAATCTGCTGTGGAGGGGTCAGCAACAAAACGCGTTTTGGCCACCTAAAAAAACGTATATCAGTTTAAGGGTGCGCTATATTGAGAGTATTTTCTCCACTTTACCTTTCCGTCAGACAGCCTGTTCTGACAGGGAAGCCGTTAACAGCTTCAGTTTCACATCTGTGCTCTGGTCAAAGCCACCAGACTCCATTGACAAAACAGTCATTTTAGCTCACTGAACACAGGAGCTGCTGGTGTAGCGCCACCTCTATCAGTCAGTTAGTTTGTGTAATTGTGTGACTTTGATGAATCTGAACGAAGTGTTTTGAACGCAAAAATCTCACAATAACATGAACAAGACACCTGTTTTAGGCCGCAGTAGACCAGCAGCTTCTGCGTTTAGCAAATGTTAAATCACTGTTTTTCTCAATGGAGTCTGGCTCTGGAGAGAGTGATGTCACTGCTTTGTTTTCCAGTTAGAAATCTCTGTCTGACATTGACATAAATCAATGAAAATATTCTAATTATAGCGTACACTTAAACTGATATTGACTTTTTTGAGATGGGACTTTTTTTAGGTGGCTAAAACACATTTTGTTGCTGACTCATTCACAGCAGGAGATTGATGAGCCTCTATGTCGCACTCAGCCTGCCTCTCCAGACTGGGGACGTGCCAACTGACATCAACTGTATGTGACACACTGACTGTGAATAAGTGCCCCATTTAGCCCCACTTCAAAACTAACTACGAACTGTCCCTTAAAGAACACTGTCTTGGCGAGCATTCGCAAGTAGAAAAGACAGGGCTGCAATTAACTATCACTAATACACATTAATCTTTCTGTAAAATTAATTAATCGTGTAGAAATGCCGGTAAAAGTAAATTTTGCCCACCACAGTCTCTGCATGTCTGAAGTGCTTTACTTAAAAAAGGGATTCAGAAAAGAAAAACAAGACAATGTAAAAAGGTGTGATTTAAAAGAGTAAAATAAAATACTACAAAAAAAAGTCCCAAATTTGAAGTAATTTTATAAATATCTACCTGTAGACAAAACATCACACTGTGTGCAGGAGGCAGCGTCTCTGTTGTAAAATGGACATCTTAATTTCGAGCCTAGTTTTCATTCTTATGTTCTGGTATTTAAAAGAGTGTTAATTAATTAATTAATTAACACCATGCCTGCTGTGTTTTTAAAGGTGAACTGTCTGGTTTGAATCAGAGATGCTGCGTTCACGTGGAATCTGGCAGACGGTAGACAGACAACAGCTTTTTGACGGCACAGGAAAAACAAACAGTCTGATAAAATGGCAGGACAGTAAAACTAAACATGCATGACAGATTGTTGCGATGATGATGATGATGAAGATGCCGTATTGTTAACAAAGAATGGAATAAAATAAAATAAATGAAACTAATTTTGGTTTTTTACTTTATGTAATTATTCTAGTGATTGTTCTGCAGCTACGCAACATCTGGACGTAAATCCCATCAGGCAGGACGGAAAAAAGTTGGAATATTTTACCTCTTGAATACCAGTGCTGGTATTTTCTGCCACCTAATTTTACCGTCCTGCTCTCATGCACTGAAATGACATCAAGTTTCCCGTTAACCGTCTGCCTGATTCCCTGTGAACGCAGCGTAACTGCTGATGCTGGAAAGTAACTATTTTAATAGTATCTGTACTCGAGTATTTCCGTTTACGACTCCGTTACATTTGAGAGGGACTTTTTACTTAATGTGTTTTCCTGTGAAAAGTGACATTAGTCTGGAAATGAGTCGGTAAAGTTTCCCTTTCATATAAAAAGTGAAACATCTGCCACATCTGTAGCTCTTCAGTCTAATTCAGTATAATTTATCTCCCAGCTGGCCCACAGCGTCATCAGCAGAGTTGCAGTGATATGAAATTTTCATGTATGAACTTTTCACTGTCTCAGGAAATACCGTTGTTTCATGGTGTCCTGGTATTAAAGATTTGATCTCATGATCAGTCAGAATGAGCCTTACAGGAATGAAAACAGAAGGGTCACTGTTGGTTTAACAAACGTTTTATTACTAAAATTGAAACTCAAAACCCATTTTGTTAACGGACATGAAAAGTCTCCCCTTTGAAAATTACTGAAACAAAGGAGAGATTCAACGTCCAGTTTTTTTTTTTCAATATTGTAGATAAGCAAATGTACACGGTGTGATAACTGTCAACTTTTATATCACAGTGTACCTGAAAAACTGTTCTACCTCTGCAGCCCTGCTCATGAGACGTTGATATTTGGTTGAATTTCGGTTGTTTCATCAGGTGACCAAAATTCAATGTCAGGACAGCGTCATCACTTTGATGTAGAATACTGACGACAGATGACGATGATAGTTTGTTGGTTTGAAGTTGTGTTGTTAAATAAGTAAAATCAAACATCTTCCAAACCTCAAATGCAGTGTCACCGTCACGTAGAGCGATGACATTTAGTCATAAGGTACGAGAGAACGAAACACAACGTCTGCAAAATGTCATAATGTTACTGTCTTTAGATACTTTAAATATCATCAACCTGATTTTCATTCACATTCACATCTGAGTCCAACGTCTTTCTGACATCATGAGGATGTCCGGTGCCAGCTGGCTAATCCCAATAATTAAGTGAAAATCACTTGTTTCCAATCTGCTTTATTCTCTCTGATTGAAGACACAAACACTCTTTCTAGAACATTAATAAAACAAGTTGATTGAAATTAAATCTGGTTGAAATATTCTCACTGCAAACTAAGTTTTCAGGACTGAATCATAAACAGAAATGATTTCGTAAGAACGAGGTTTTGCAGATTAAACAGCCCAACACTTTATTAAATACTTAAAATCAGTTCCAGCTCGACATCTGTGATGATCATCCTAAAATATATATATAACACTACAAAAGGGACCATTCTAATAATGAGCACTTCTGATATTTTAAGTTTAATTTGTTGCCAATACTTTTGTACTTTTAAGTAAGATTTTAGGGCTTTTACATGTAATGGAGTATTTTTGTGTTGTAGCATTGTAGCAGCCTATTTCTGCTTCTTTCACCACTGAACTACCATTATTTTCCATTTTCACCCTAATGTCTTAAAAGTACCTTTAATTGTCTTTTTTCTTTTTGTTCCAGTCGCCACATTTTACATGCATTTAATTTTTGTCACCTTGTTTTTGGTCTGAAAGTCGCTCCGTTCAGCAGTTACAGCTCGAATGTGTTTGAATCATACAAGCAGAGTTATGGTCACGTGGAGAGGTGAAACTGTGACGATAATCAGCCAGAGAAGCTCCTCGTCCTCCTGAAACACAGTCTGAAAGAAAAAATGAAGACTTAAAAATAAATGTGGTCATGCAACATAACATGTCGCTGAATGTTCATCCCGGCACCAATCGTATAAATATACCAGTTTTGTACAATATGCTGTTAAAGAAAATAAAAAAAGTACTTTTTATATCAACGTCCCCCGATGAAAGACACGTCGTGAGTACACTTCCCTTTTCCTGTCTCTTCTTTAATGGATGGTGTTGCTGTGTTATGACCGATGATGATGATGTTACACGGACCAGGTGGAGCTCAAATCCATGACGACAATCGGTTTTTGTACACAGACTCCCTCTTTGGTTTTGTTTTCGTGTCGACATAGAAACATGTATTCTGTATTGAAAGAAAATGTAATAAACATTTTATGCTCTTTCCAAGACTGGACGGCGTGGTGTCATTTGTCTTTCATCCTTTTTTAATCATGTAATCACATCTTTTTATATATAAATGTATATTTTGTTCATCTATAACTACTAAAAAGATAAATAGGTGGCTTGATGTCTCTTTGGGTGTGAACGTTCATAACCCAGTTCTTCTGCGCTGAAAATTATTGTTCAGCCTAGTTTTTTGGTGCTCTTCTCCTTCCTCATTTTTTAATGTGGAGTCTTTACTACAACATCAAAATGTTTAGCTCAATGAAGACATCCCTGCTACTGTTTTTATCGTTCACAGATTTTATACTTTAAGAAAATATTTAATGTTTTCAGGGAAAAATACCACGATCAAATAAATGGCTGGAATATTCAAAATCAAAACTTGTCATGAATTTTAAATAAATTCACTCATACTTTCAGCAAGAAACTCCATTCAGACTCTAAAATATCACATCTTTCATACATTATGGGCACTATTCAACTTTTGAAGTTAGCGATGTGATGTAGCATCAGATTTGTAAAAGACAAATGTAAAGCAGTCACGTAGCGATCTGCAGTATTTCACGTTTTTCTTTTGCAAATCTGATGCTACATCACATTGCTAGCTCAATAATACCCATAATGTATGAAAGATGTGGGGTATTTTAAAGTGTGAATGAAAGTATGAATGAATACATAAGAGTTTGAAATACAGGAAAATGTTTTGATTTTGAATATTCCATCCATTTATTTGATTGTGGTAATCTCTTACATTATTGGTGTCATTCAACTTTTTAATGACATTTGTACAAATTAAATCCATTCCCACTTTCCCAATTGTTCCTACTACTTCACTTTATTCAACATTTAAACCAGCAATTCAGTGAAAAGTCAGCTCTTCAGCACTCAGCATTGACACTGCAATTTCTTCTGGAAATGTCCTCTCTTGTTTTTTTTTTGTTTTTTTTTAATGCATGTTGCAGTAGAACACATTTTTTTATACTGTAAATATCTTTTTTGCATCTGTAACTTCTAATAAAAAAACTATTAAACAATACCCATAATGTATGAAAGATGTGGAACATTTTATAATAATAATAATAATAATAGTAATAATAATATACTTTATTTATGTAAGACATTTCAAAAAGACAGTTACAAAGTGATGCACAATAAAACTTAATGCATTTAAAACACAAGGAGAATAAAACGTAACTAAAATGTACAGTAAGTAAAAGATCAAATAAGGAAGGCCCAAACTAAAGTCACGATGATAAATGGACATTAAAATTTATAAGATGCAATAAAATAGACAGACAGGTCAGATAAAATCAGGATATGCTTTAAGATAGGAGTGTGTTTTTAGGAGAGACTTAAACAAAGACGGTGACTCAGACAGCCTTATGTCCTCGGGCAGGTCGTTCCAGAGCCTCGGGGCCCTGGTTGTAAAGCCTCTGTCCCTTTAGTCTTCAGTCTGGACTCTGGGACAGACAGAGGACCTCAAACTACGCAGAGGTTCACAGGGAATGAACAGGTCTGAAATATAATCTGGAGCCATGAAGAGCCTTAAAAGTAATTCATAAGATTTTAAAGTCAGTCCTAACACAAACATGGAGCCGATGTAAAGAGGCTGAAACTGGTGTGAAACTGGTCTTCTTGGTTTTGGTTAAAAGTCAAACAAATCCTCCCCCTCCACTGACACGTGTAAGACTAATCTTAATGCGTACATGTTTTCCATGGCCTCTGGTTGTTTGTAGTGGTTTAAAATTTTAGTATTTAAGTATCTTTTCTATGTATGTCATTGTTCGTACCGATGTTATTCTGTTTTATATTTGTATGTCATTCTTTTGTGTGTGCAACACTTTGCTTAACTACAGTTGTTTTGAAATGTGCTATATAAATAAATTTGATTTGATTTGATTTGATTTAAAAAATATTTTAACGCCTCCCCCTTTTTGCACCAGTCTCCCCCCTTATCAATAACGAACAGTCCCTTATTGTCCCCATTTCCCACTGAGTTTCCTCCAGTGTGTCAAACAGCGCCCCCTGGGTTGTAACGGCGGGTGATGGTGGTCAGGAGGACAGGTGAGGACAGGTGAGGACAGGTGAAGTCTGCATCCTCTGATTGTAAAGTTATTAATGATCAAACAGTGTGAGACGAGCAGTGCAGCTGCAGAGAAACTCTGAGCTCAGTCAGTCAGACTTTGACAGCCAACAACAGAAAGTTTTGAGTTGAAACATTTAATGTCAACATCCGGGAGAGTTAGCCTGTTGCTAATGACGTTAGCTCCGGTGTTTAACAGCCGTGGGTTCAGTGTGGACAAATGATAAGACCCGGATACTTCATCTGCATGAAGGACAGGATGGACATCAGATAACGTGAGTCAAATACCCTGTTGTCTTTGTTGACTAGTTTCTCTGTTTGTTTATCTCCCTAACAAACTAACAAACAAACAAACCAGCCATATTATAACCTGCAGGTTGTTGTGTCACAGTGTGCTGCATGCTCCACCTCTCACTGTGTGATTTGCCTTTCAGACTTTCTTCATCCTTGTTTGTTTTTGTGAACTGTGACATCATTTATAAAGAGTCATGAATTTTAAAGAGCCACAACAGACCTGTCTGATGTTTGTGTCCAATGCATATAAATCATACTGTCAGTGTGTAAATCATGTGTTTGATACATGCATACCCTCTGATATGAATATAAAATGTAAGATCTCAGTGCTGATGTGAACCTGTTGTAGCAGGCTGCTGTAAACTTAATTTACAGAGTGCCTTATGTTGTTGATCCTGTTTTTAAAACTGCAGGATTTGAGTAAATAACGTGAGGCAAGGAATACAAAGATAAAATGCCATGACTGCAGATAAGCTAAGTGTCCTGTAGGTCACACTGAGGTACAGCAAATCAACCAACTAGAAGAATACAACAATAACAGGACACACTAACCAATGACAATACAAGATAATGACAATAAAAATACCAGATTATAGCAGCTGCGCAGCGATGGGTCAGGTCCGGGCATTTTTAGGCAACTCTGAGCAACAAGCAGAAGAATAGGAAGACATCAAGGAAGTCGATATTACAATCTGCATTTAGCATCAACTGAGTCATTTTGCAGGTTGCATCATCTGGAAATTGTATTGCAGCAATTGAAAAGAGAATAATTTTAAAAAAAAAAAGTGATTTAAAAGATGTGTCTGATTCAGCAGCCTCAGATCCTCTGGCAGGGGGCCCCGGAGCTGAGGGGCCTCGGTCACCTTTAGTTTTGAGCCCTGACTGAGGCTCTGAGGCTGCGACCTGGCTCGTAGGAGAGTGAAGAGAGGCTGAAACAGGGCTGATGTGGTCATGTTTTCTAGTGTTTTTTTTTTAGAAGCCAAGCAGCTGCATTTTGCAGCAGCTGAAGCTGTGAGGCGTCTTTTTGGCTCAACTCTGAATACACTGAGTTACAGTAATCTAACTGTGAAGACAGGAAAGCATGGAGGACCTTCTCAAGATCAAGCCAAGACAGAAAGGACCTGATTTTAGAGATGATCCCTAATTGATAGATTACTGGACAACACCTGTAATTTGTTTTGCAAAGGAGAGATCGCTGTCAAACATCACACCAAGGGTTTTGGCTGCAGGTTTGACTTGTGCAGAGAGCAGGACAAGATGGTTTCTACTGTGATTTACTGTGATTGAACTGGAGAAAGTTTTGGGACATCGAGCACTTTATGTCGGACAGACAGGATAAAAGATTATTCACACTGCCTTCTTCACTGGTTTTTAACAGAACATATATTTGTGTGTATCTGCAGAGCAGTGGTCCTGGAGATTAGATTTGTTTATGTATTTCCATTGACTCAGAAAATATAGAAAACATTTGTTTTTGATATGTGCTTTGTTACTTTGACTGAATATTATACAGTGTGATACATAACCTGCTCCGGAGCACGTTAGCTGTTCAGCATCAGTTACCATGGTGATTTATCCCAGTAAAAACACAACCAGCTTCATAGTACTGAAAACCCAGAGTTAACCCTGAAGTTACCTCGCTAACTTCAAATCCTGTTTTGTCGTACAGGCCTCAGATCACAGTCGCCCTGCCAAGTGCGTCGGGAGCATGCCAAACACACCTTGGTTATTTCCTGGTCAGGTTCACTTGGACACGATTGGAGAGAATGTGTTATTCTAAGTGCGTACATTAAAAACTGTGACAATCTTACTTTTTTAAGGCATTTAATGTGAGATAAAACATTGAATTCTCTTTACAAACACACTGCACTGTAACCAGTAACAACACTACATGTGGTGTGTGTCACAGAATCTGAGATCTAAACGAGCAGGATTTAAAAATGAATGATTTGTTATGTGAAGAGGAAAATCAACATACGTGTGAATCACACACCTGTCTGTAACGCAGCCTGATGTAGAAGCTGAGTAACAGAGAGCATGTCTGTCAGAGAGATGAATCATGTCTGTGGTTCGTCTGCAGTTTGTAGTGTTGCAGTGGATTGCATTATCCTGCACCAGTGTTCACGTTATTGTGTCCACCCCCATCTGTTTCTCACTCTTTGATCTCTGACTTATAACTGACTCCAGTACAGCGCATGTGTGGACACAGGGGGGCAGCGCAGGCTAAGAAAAGGAGAGCAGCTGCAGTCACTGAGCGTCTCCATAGAGAGCAGGAGAGCAGACAGAGAGCTTCTACCTCACTGAGACTCTGACGTCAGCTAACACTGACCAACTGGTTTCCAGTCGCCATGAAGCCCAGATATGTCTGACAGGCAGGGAATATTCACACCTGCTGTTGTTGCTTTTTTTTTATTCGAGCCCTTGTGGCAAAGTGGAAAAATTTGTCTCCAAAATTTAGTTTATTTTTAAATTTTCTAACCTGAGAGCCAAACAGTGTTGAAACAGGCAGCAGGTACCTCCAACTTGTTTTCCCACCAGAGAGTGCAGCTTCTTATGTTTCCTAAAGCTCCCAGTTTGTTGCAGAGCTTTTCCTTGTATAAAGTTCAAACTCCTAAACTTTATTGTTCTCTGTAAATATACACTCATTCTGAATTTGATGCTGCAACAGGTTGTAATAAAGTCAAGACAGGAGCATGTTTCCCACTGTGTGACATCACCTTTTCTTTTAACAACACTCAGTAAGTGTTTGGGACCTGAGGACACTGACTGTTGAAGGTTTTGAAAGTGAAATTCTTTCCCATTCTTACTTGATACACAACTTCAGTGTCTCAACAGTCCGGGTTGTCACTTCATGATGTCCCACACATGTTCAGTGGGAGACAGGTGTGGACTGCAGACAGGTCAGTCTGGTACCTACACTCTGTCACTACGAAGACATGCTGTTGGAACACGTGCACAATGTCTCATTGTCTCGCTGGAATAAACAGGGATGTCCCTGAAGAAGACGTCGTCTGGATGGCAGCATGTGTTGCTCCAAAATGTACCTTTCAGCATTCATGGAGCCTTCACAGATGTGAAGTTACCCATGATGCACCTCCATACCATCACAGATGCTTTGAACTTTGAGCAGCTAACAATCTGGATGGTCATGAGGGACACGACGTCCATGATGGACTGGTCAAACCACTTTGTGTCCATCTCAGATGAGCTCGAGCTCAGAGAAGTGGGCGGAGCTGTTTCTGGATGTTGTTGATGTGTGTCTTTCACTCTGCATGGAGAGTCTGCATGGTTATTTGTCCATGCAGTTTTTAATCAAGTGACCTTGTTTGCTTGTGTGCTCCTTTCATACCCAGTGATGACACTTTAATGTGTCACCAGTTCACCAGTTTACCTGTGGAATGTTTCCAACAGGTGTTTTTGAGTGTTCCACAACTTTCCCAGTCTTTTGTTGCTCCTGTCCCGACTCTTTGATGAAACATGTTGCAGCATCAAATTCAGAATGAGTTTATGATATTTACAAAAATCAACAAAGTCTATCAGTCTGAACATGAACTATATCATCTCTGTGATGCATTCAGTTAAATACAGGTTGAAAAAGACTCTCAAATCATTGCATTTGGTTTTTATTTATGTTTCTTCTCCCCCACACATTCACACGCTCACACTCGTCATCGGCCAGCAGTTGTCTCACAGTTGATGTGCAGATTGGACACTTGAACACAGACACATGAGGAGGTGGGACACATAAAGAAACCAAATACTCCTCCAGGCTTCTATCGTTAATGATGTCATTACAGTTTAACAACAGACACTTAAATGTAATACCCTGTTATGTGTTGGCAGCTAGGAGCACATGAGCATTTTAACACAACAATCGCCATGGCAACTTCATACAGACATGCGAACATGCATTTACTGTGTATGTCCACCGACTTCATGCATAAAGTCTATTACATTACCCATTTAATTTTTATTCCAGCACTCTTTGTACTGTTGCATTGTTGTTCACAATTTACAGAAACATTTGAATTCTATGAAGACGCTGAATGTTTTTTTGGGGGTGTCAGGTTCAGTTAATGTAGCTTTTGACACCCATTAGTCGCTAACAAACTTTTACAGAAAAAAACAAAGCCCAAAATGACGTAAAAAAACAAGAAGCCTTTCCTTTTGGTTCAGCGCTCTATGACTCAGTTTGAGCTTTGAGCTACCCATTCGAAGGTGTTTTGCCTTTCTATTTATTTTCTGTTAGCCACGTTGACATGTAGAAACACGGTGCCTCCTGCCCCCTGCTTTAGGGGCCGTGCACATGCCACGTCTTAAACTGCTTGGAAAACCTAAGGTCAGTGCCTTTTTTTTGAACCAGCTTTAAAGAGCGTGGTGTTGGGTTGCGCCTGAGATTGCTAAGCAACGAGTACTGTCTCACAGCCTCTTTACCTGAAATCCTGAGGTCAGAGCTGATCTGCTTCCAGGAGCTGTTTATAAATGTGTCGGCCTATCGTCTGTGGGACAGATGTAAAGCTCTGACAGCTCTGCACTAACATCATCAACTTCATATTTATCACAGACTGATATTTACTGAAGAAAGGAAAGATATCTGTCGGCTGTGATTGGTCGTTCCTTGTCACATGACATGTGGCACGCGCTGCTGTGTTCCAAAAGTTGAACTTGGTTTATCTCACGGCACTGGTGTTGCGCCCTGAAAAATGCGTGCCAGCCCCATGTCCTCATTGAAAACAATGAATTTGAGGGCACAAACACGTGGCACGTGCACGGCCCCTTGGTCTCCACTGGTTAGCTAACAGTAGCCTTGGTAGCTTTGTATTGCGACAACCTGGGTCAGGTGGGAGCTAGCACGCGGCCCCGCTCATTCGCGATTGCTGCTGGTAATACTGTCCTGGTGGCAGAAACATCATGGCCACCCTCCGATCTTCCCCCAGGCAGCATGCTAAAAATGCTTTCGTACCTTCCTGAAATTTAACTGAGGTTTACAGTAAACATTATACCCTCACAAAATGACAAGAAAGTTCATATTCTGAAACTTATTTTCCTTATTAAATAGAGATGCACTCACTCACCAGCCACTTTATTAGGTGCACCTGTTTAACTGCTCGTTAACACAAAATATCTAATCAGCCAATCACGTGGCAGCAGCTCATTAACATTTAGTCATGTAGACATGGTGAAGACGAGCTGCTGAAGTTCAAACGGAGCATCAGAATGATGAAGAAAGGTGATTGAAGTGACTTTGAACGTGGCATGGTTGTTGGTGCCAGACGGGCTGGTCTGAGTATTTACTGGGATTTTCACCACAACCATCTCTAGGGTTTACAGAGGATGGTCCCAAAAAGAGACAATATCCAGTGTTGATGCCAGAGGTCAGAGGTCAGAGGAGAATGGCCAGACTGGTTCAAGATGACAGTTAGTCTTCATAGTCATCTGGTTATTTAGTCCACTGTTCCAACAATTACCAACTCTGGTTTGGTCAAAATACATTTACCAATTCAACGAGTTATGCTAATTTCCCCTCCTGTTTTCATCATGTTTTTTCTCTCTCTCTGCCTTTGCAGCTGTTTACAGTCCTGTTATGTTATCCCCAGCTCCAGTTGAGACCAGAGAGTGACCTCTGGCGGCACGTGATGTGCCCTACATACAATGACTGACAGAGGATGACCTGTATTTTTGATGGTTTTGAAGATTATACCATAATAGCGTGATACCACCCCAGCCTAGTTGGATCTGGATCATTCTGATACAGCTACAGAATTAGCCATTAGCCACCACAATAGCTACAGCCAAAGCACTGGGTGAGCTCACTGAGAATAACTGTGTAGCTGTCATTGTTTTCAGACTGCTTTCAGCCCTGTGGTGTCTCCTTTGGTCTGAATCAGGGACTCATGTTGTCCCAAAGTTGTATAATCACCTAGAGTTGGTTGGTGTTCTCACGGCAGCATTTACAAGCGGACCAGATCAAATGCCTTGTGTCAGAAAGCTGCTCTTGATTGGTCAGAATTTCCATGTGGGAAAAATCCAGGAAGTAAAGCAAACGTTGAAGAAGAGTACACTGTCAAGATAAATGTGACACTTTCTAATGTCACAATGGAGGGACAACTACGCAGGTTGATTTTAGCGCTGCTCATCGTGGACTATATTGCTGTCATTGTTCATTTGAGTCAAAGCATACAGTTTGAAAACGAGGCGCGGCTCCAACTAGAAAACAATGTTTTGATGCATTGGATGTGCTGAATGTGCATATTAAGGCAGTACAGGAGGAGGCGCACATTAATAATCCTCCAGGACTGTAACATGCTCATGTTTAACCCAAACAATGTGTCATGTGACTGCAGTTGCTTCAGATCCAGGTCGGAACATGTTCTCACCACAAACCAACCGCACCAGAGTTCCTTTGGAACCGGACTGAGACCACCTCTTCAAGAAGGTCTCAGTCCGGTTGTTTTGGTGTGTTCACACCTGCACAAACGAACCACACTGAGGGGGCAAACAAACTGGAGTTTGATTGAACTGAATCAAACAGGGCAGGTGTGACAGCACCTTATTCAGCACACTCCTTCACCTCTGCATTCTACTGCTTTTTTCAGTTTTACTTCATTGTATAGTGACTCTGAATAACTAAAGACTCCATCAGACCTGTTGTTTTGTCACACAGACCTTCAGTGGTAATATCTTCTGCTGATAAGCGGTGTAAATGTAAGGAAACAGCCTCTCAGTGAAAGTGTGTGTGAAGGTGTGTATGTGTGTGTTAGTATCAGGATCAGAGAACGACAGCGTTCCTCCGTCCCAGTCCAGATTCACTCTGATCCTCTGGAACTTCCTCTTCACTTCGAGAACAGTGGACAAATCTGTTGGTGACCCTGCTGAGTATTTACCTCCATTGAACCATATTTCCCATAATCCAGACTTCATGTATCCCTTCCTGTGGACAGACTCTGCTAACACACCCAGTTTCCAGTGTTTACTGTATCCAACCTCGACGTCCCAGCTGTGAGTCCCTGAGTTAAAGCCCTCAGAGCCCAGGACAGACCAGTATTTTTCAATCCTCTCTGGATTATCAGGAAGCTGCTGTCTCTGTCCTCGTCTCACGCTGGTCAGATCTTCAGACAGGATGAGTTGTGGATCAGCAGTGTTTGGGTCCAGAATCAGAGGAGTGTAGGAGACCATGTCCTTCATCTTGTTCCAGATGTTGAAGGTCAGGTTGCCCAGGTGTTTGGCCTGGTCTATCAGAGCTCCTGAGGGCAGCTGTGGATCATCCAGCAGGGGGCGCTGCTGGACTCTGTCCACTGCAGCCTTGTAGTTGAGCAGGAATGAGACGTCTTCAGCTCTCAGCTCGTCCTCTGTGGCTCTGACTGTGTCTGAAAGAGCTGCTATCTCTCTGCTCAGAGCCTCCATCTTCTCCTTCATCATCTGACTCTTCTGCTCCTCTTCCTCCCTCAGTGCAGCCATCCTGGCCTCCTCTTCCTCTTCTAGAAACTGGTGAAGCTTCTTAAACTGCTCCTTAATCTGCCTCTCTGTGCGTCGGGCCTGGACCTTCATGTGTTGTGCTGTTCGATCAAATGTTATTTCCACATATTCAAAAGCCTTCAACTTCCTCTTTAAGGGCTCCAGAGTTTCCTCAAGTTCCTTCTTGTGTTGTCGTGCAGCTTCATCGACGGGTCTGAATCTGTGGTTGGCGTGTTTTTCTGAAACACTGCAGACGACACACACTGGCTGCTGATGGTCCAGACAGAAGAGTTTGAGTTTCTCAGAGTGCAGACTGCAGAGAGCCTCTGAAGCTCTCTGATCTCTCTCCAATAAGAAGGCCTCACACAGGTTCTTTAACACCAGGTTACACAGTGGTTCAAACAAAGATCTTCTCTTACAAACTGGACACTCCTGTGTGTGTCTCTGTCTCCACCAGTTCTGCAGACAGTCTTTACAGAAGCTGTGGCTACATGACAGAACAACAGGATCTCTAAAGACGTCCTGACAGACCGGACAGCAGAGATCCTCCTCTGATCTGGAAGCCATTTAGTCTCTGAGTGAAGCTGAAAACACAGCAGACAGCACGTTAAAACAGAAAGTCAGTCGTGTTTCCCTCCTGCTGTAGAATACTGCTTCAGTTTCAGTTTCACTTTGAGTCTTTCAGTCAGCAGCAGGTTGACGTACTTCAGCACTGCAGCACTCGTTCATCTAACGTCCTCAGTTAAAGTCACAGCTTTGTAATGAAGGTAAATCTTACCGTCTGTCTGTCTGTGGGTGCGTCTCTTCTTCCTGAGGACTGAACAGTAACAAAGTGTTTCCTGCTTTGTCTCAGATGATGTCATGTGAGAGGTGGAGCTTTGTCATCCCACTGATGTGTTTTATCTTAAAGGGAACAGATGATGAATATGATCCATCGCACTGATTTGAGATCACGTCTTTATGTCAAACACAAGCAGAGCAAAGTCAGTTAGTTCTGTCCTTTTTCACTTTGTTTGAAATTATTTTAAACACAAACAACATGACCCCTGTTCTACCACTAATAAAATATTAATAACTTAATTCACTGTTTAAAACTAAACGTTACACAAAGATAGAAGTGATGAAAATGAACAAAGTGAAAGAAATAAGAACAAATGGGAAAACAATCAAAACAATAAACTCAATAAAGGTCAAAGTTATATTGTCTCAATATAGTTAGATAAATTAGTTGGTTTTTATATATTTTTAAATATATGACTTATATTTTGGGTATTTTTAACATGTCAGGAGCAACAAAAACACAGGCTGTTGTGGTTTTATTTTTAACTTTTAGAGGTACAACTCTCTCTCCCTGAAAACTACGCCTACGCAGAAACAAGTACCCCACTCCACTGAACCAGCAGCTCAGTCTGATCTGATGTTCCCTCTGTAGGACTCTGTGAGGACTTCATTACGGTTCCTACACTGGAGGGACAGCATAGAGGGCACTGCATCATCATTTTCTCGCCTGAAAGGACGCCATGGAGGACCTTTCATCAGGTTTTCTTGACTAGAAGGACGCCATAGAGGGCACTGGATCAGGTTTTCTCCACTGGAAAAGCACTGTAGGGGGCGCTTCATCATGTTTTGTTGACTGTAAGGACGCCCCAAAGCACACAACATCATGTTTTCTCCATCACAAGGGCATCCTTAAGGGCACTTCATCATGTTTATTCCAATGGGAGGACATCTTAGAGGGCACTTTATCATGTTTTCTCGACAGGATGGGCACCTTTTAATAAAGCTTTGCTGAAACACGGTGGCTTGGGCGTCGGTAGATGGTGCCTGAGCTGTTAGCATGCATAGAGGCGTTTACGCTTAACACACTAGTCAGGTTTCCATCCGAATGTCTCGAAATTTTTGAGCGAATTTAGTGAAAATGCGCAAAAAGAAAATGCGACTTTATGCCCGTTTCCATTTGTTATTATTTTGCGATTATTGAGAGGAGAGTGCGCCATGAGATGACGTCATCAGAGAGCGTCTCTCTGCCACAAAACGAACAACACACTCGGCTGACAGTCAACAACTGATCATGGACAGATTCCTGATCGACCTGTCGGCGTTTGGAAGAACTCTGGTCACCATTTTGTCAGCATTCACCGCGTACCGAGCCATCCTGAAGAAGAGACGACAAGGAAGAACTTTAATGTTAAGAGTACTGTCGGAAATAGCTGGAAGGAGACCACCGCGTACCACCAACGTATACGTGTGACGTGGTATCTGGTCCAGTCATCGTTTATCCGCAAAACCTGTTTCCATAGCAAAAAGTCGTACTTTCCTTTTATCGATACGCAGACAAATCCACCCCCCCAAGCGTAAAAACATTTTTGCAAATTTTCGGCCTTTTTTCGAATTTCTAGCGTTTCCATTAATGTTTATTTTCGCTATTTTTGAAAATTCGAATAAGAATAGGTGGATGGAAACCCTATTATTGTTTGTTGCAGTATGCTCTGAAATGCCAGGTGGTGTAGAAACAAAATATCCTGTGGATAAGGAAGAAGTCAGCAAGTGTTAACAAAAGAACACTACAGGAAAAATAAGTTCCTGGGTAACAGTAGTTTTTCCAGGACTAACATTTGGCTGTCCCTGTGGTTTTCACTGAAGAGTCGTGGAGGTGTCTGTACAGGCGAACTGCTCAGCCAGTCCTCCCTCGAAGGCAGACATGTTGAAATGAAAAGTGCAGCGGGTGTCTAGTTACAAAAACTCAGAGGTGCAGGACAAAGTGTTGCGACTTGACGCCTTTTTTTTTTTTTTCTCAAAAGATTTTAAGACTTCGTGTGATCTCAGATTTGACGTATTTCCTGACAGACTTTGTGTTCTTGTGTCATTGTGTTACCCAGCTTGTCCCTGCAGCAGAGAACCAGGCTCTGGTGGTCTAAATTCAACTCATTAGCTGCTCAATGGGTGATTGAGAGTTTCCCCGGTGTGTGGTCTTTGATTATGAAAACTATCTGCCTCTCTCTCTCATTATCTTTCTCCATCTCTCCCCTCCTCCTGTTACAGCCTAGTCTCTCCAACACACACAGCTTCTCCCCTGTTTGCAGTAATCTGACAGCAGCATTAGCAGTGCTAGTGGTGGTGGGGGGGGGCTGAGGCTGAGGTTTTTAGAGCCATATAGGCAGGAAATGGAGGGCTGATGAAATATTAATGTGGAATCATGGGAGGTCCAGTGAAATCCATTAAGAGGCTCAAATCAATGGGAGGAGTGAGCAACTCCAGCTGTGGTGCAGCCTGGATGTATCCTGAGAGGTGAATCCTCGGTTTCGCTCTCGGCTGCTTCATTTAGATTAGCAGTCACCTGATTCTGTTTACAACCCCTACGCCAAAAAGTTGGGACGCTGTGTAAAACGTAAATAAAAACAGAACGCAATAATTTACAAATCCTTTTTGACCTATATTCAAGAATGAATATGAATACATTACAAAGACGAGATATTTAATGTTCACACTGATAAACTTGTTTTTGTAAGTATATATTCTTTATGAATTTAATGCTGCAACCCATTATAACAATAATAGGGTTTCCATCCACCTATTCTTATTCAAATTTTCAAAAATAGCGAAAATAAACATTAATGGAAACGCTAGAAATTCGAAAAAAGGCCGAAAATTGGCAAAAAAGTTTTTACGCTTGGAGGGGGTGGATTTGTCTGCGTATCGATAAAAGGAAAGTACAACTTTTTGCTATGGAAACAGGTTTTGCGGATAAACGATGTCCGGACCGGATACCATGTCACACGTATACGTTGGTGGTACGCGGTGGTCTCCTTCCAGCTATTTCCGACAGTACTCTTAACATTAAAATGCTTCCTTGTCGTCTCTTCTTCAGGATGGCTCGGTACGCGGTGAATGCTGACAAAATGGTGACCAGAGTTCTTCCAAACGTCGACAGGTCGATCAGGAATCTGTCCATGATCAGTTGTTGACTGTCAGCCGAGTGTGTTGTTTGTTTTGTGGCAGAGAGACGCTCTCTGATGACGTCATCTCATGGCGCACTCTCCTCTCAATAATCGCAAAATAATAACAAATGGAAACGGGCATAAAGTCGCACTTTCTTTTGCGCATTTTCACTAAATTTGCTCAAAAATTTCGAGACATTTGGATGGAAACCTGACTAAAGTCGGGACAGGAGCATGTTTCCCACTGTGTGACATCACCTTTTCTTTTACCAACACTCAGTAAGTGTTTGGGAACTGAGGACAATAACTGTTGAAGTTTTTCTTGCTTGATATCCGACTTGTGTCTCAACAGTCTGGGGTTGATGCTTCAGCCCATGTAGTAATATCCTTTATACAGTCATGTTGTTTTAGCCTTGCCTCTTATGTGCTGAGATTTCTCTAATTCTCTATAGATCGTAGATGGTGTAATCTCTCAATTAGTGTTGAGTATAAAAACAAAACAAAAAAGGAAATGAATGTCAAACTAAAGGTCAGGTCGACATGTCACCTCCATCCGCCAGTGAAATCACACCCTACAGGTGAGAGCTCATCATAAAGGAGGGAAGATGAGGCTGCGTTCCAACAGGAAAACTCACAACCTCACATGTTCCCTGATTGGAGATTCCATCTGGACGTAAACAAGAAGACGTACATTTGTGAATGGGTCAGGAGAAGTAAACACAGACAGCGGGAGACATTTTCTGAATCAAGAAAGCTTTGAAGTTGCTTTCCTCTGAAATGTCGCCCCAAGCAGAGAGGCGACCGGCTTCACAGCGTGGCGCACAAACTGAACAATACAACAGATTTCTAACAAGCCCTGAAGAGGGATGGGTTTACTGCTGATGAATGCTCACTAAATATCACAGCTGTCTTTGGTGCAGAGCAGAGGATGATGAAGGAGGAGGAGGAGGAGGTGAAGGAGGACAGAGGAGAACAGATGGAGGAGGAGTGAACTGAGAAGACAGAAAATAAGAGGTGGATGCAAGAAACAAGGTGTGAGATGGAGGAGGAGGCGAGGGGAGGACTCTGAGGAGCAGAGCAGAGGCATTAATTTTGGAATAAGGAGACGAAGGCTGTGAGGAGGAGATGTTGGCAAAGGAGGCAGGAGAAAAATGGAGGAAAGGAAGATGAGCAGGTTGTAAAAGAAGCTGAGGAAGGAGTGGGGGAACAAGAGGAGGACAAGACAGGGCAGAGAGAGGAAAACAAGGAGTAGGTAAGAAAATGAAAAGAGGATGAGATGGAAGCAGGTATAGAGGAGGGGAGCAGGGTGAAACAAGAGGCAGAGAGGAGAAGAAGAGGAGGAGAATGGAAGTCTACTGATCAAAGGAAGGAGAGAAAATGGAGGATTTGATTTGAAGCTTGTGCCAGAGAGGAGGCAGAAGAGGGAACATGAGTGGTCTGAAAAAACAAATTGAAATGAAGCTGAAGAGGAGAAGGAGAGGGGAGAAGGAGACAGAACAGATCAGGATCATATGTCATATTTTAATGGATCAATATCAGTTAAAATGAACCCGATCAAATTTCTGTTCTCTACTGTTTGTCCGCCTCAATTTGCCAGTGTTGTAAAGCTGCTCTGTAATGTGAAACATGGTTTGGGCTCTGGTGCATGTGAGCACCGACACCATCTGATGTGTTATTGCGTCTTATATCTTTTCTCTTTTTTGGTCTCTGTCACTGGTTAAAATGACAAATGTCTCTGGCTGTTGGTCACATGAGCTTTTAAGAAGGGATAACGCCCGACGAGGCGTCCATTATCACTTTTAATGGCCAACATGGAAAAACTCGATTCTTTGATGCATCCCGATTCTCTCGAACGATTATGTGTCGATGCAGATCAGTCAATAACTGCAAATTTAAAACGTATTTTCAACATTCTGATCTCCAGTCCTGAGCTGAAGGCAATATGGCAGACCTCCGCACGCATATGGGCAAGACATAAGGTATGTGCCTCTGACGTCTGTACGTTCCTCACAGGTATGTTCCATTCATGTGTGTCGTGTTTACGTTCTAAAGTAGACTATCAACATGAGAGCATGATCTGAGCATGAGCAGCCGAAAAAGGACACAACTCGACCGGCACCCCTGCTTAAAAGCTAGTGCATGGAGGCATTTTGGCTTTTACGAAGTCGGAGGGAGAAGGGAGTTGGACAAGAGTCACACTGTGTGCAAGGTGTCTTAGACTAAATTAAATATTTCGGGAACACAACCAACATGAGACACCAGCTTTCATGTTTCCGCCCAAAGTTGAAGAAAAGCGTCCTGCTGTGGTCCCTGCTAACCACAGAGCGATGCGACAAGCACTTTCAAAGTTACCACCCAACTCAGAGAGGGCAAAGCGCATCACCACCTCCATTGCAATTCTTATTGCAAAGTATCAGCGCCCTGATTCAGTAACTGAAAACCAGGGCTTTCACGCTATGTTGCACACACTGGAGGCGAGGCACAATATCCCATCTCGATGTTTTTTACTGACACAGTGATACCTACACTTTACAACGAAGCTAACGTCATGGAGGCCCTGAAGGATCGCTTTAATCTTATGTCACTGTGACTGCACACTTTACCACCGACAGTGTTGGGCTCGTTACTCTAAAAATATAATATATTGCTCAGTACTCGTTACTCTTTTCAAAGTAATATTACTTCACTTATTACTTCCTGCCAACAGTAATTCGTTACACTACTGTCAGGGTAGTCGCCGTTAAATGTAGCTAAGGCTAGATAGCTTCTGTTTACCTGGGGGCTTTGTTTTGCCTGTGAGCTGTATTTTCCCAAAGATTTGCCTGACAGACAGAGAGTCACACATGGAGCAACATTTCATCCACCACATATACACCCACCAGCTTCATCACTTCTCTGTGTCTGCAGCTGTCCACCATTAAAATCCAGTTTAAAATCCAGTGAGCTCTCCTCTGTGGTTATTTCCTGGAGCTTCATGTTGTTGTTTCTATGGTCATAGTAGCTGACGTGTTTCAGAGCGGAGGTTTGAGGACGTGTTTTTGCAGTGGAAAGAGTTTTAGTCCGACTACCTGCAGCAGCAGTGTTCCTGTCATCTTTCCTGTCATTGCAGGAAAAAGTAATATTATTACTGTAATGTGTTACTGCCCAACACTGATCACTGATGATGTGCTCCAAACGAAATCAATATATAAGAGCCACACAGGTGCAAATGTGGCTGAGCTGTTATGTAAAATGTGCACAGATGTTACCTTTCAGTTCACCTCTCCGCCTTTTTACTGCCTTCAATGAAAGATAATGGAAGGAAATTAATTTGTATATATTATATCTCCCCATCAGTTTTAATTATGGATCATTAGGTGGTTGTTTTTCAGTGAACCCAGGTTTTAACAGATCCTGGGAAAACTGCATCCTTCTACTCTGCACCATAGACATGGAACATTCTCCAGAAAGATCGAAAATTAGCAACACTTACATCCATCAATGAATTCAAGGGCATCATAAAGAACGTGGTGACAGAGACATGCTTGTTTTTCTTGAGAGGCCACTGTAAGTTGTTGTTTTAGCGTGGATTTTTGTATTATATGTTGTATTTGTTGCATTTTAAATGTGTTTTGATTGGCTGCTACATCGGCCAGGTCTCTCCTGTAAAAGAGATTTTCCTTCTCAGTGGGACCTCCTGGTTAAATAAAGGATCAATAAATATAATATAACAATAATTTAATATATTATTTTAATTTTAAAAATGTTATTTAAAAAAATTAAATAATAATTTAGAAACCAAAGTTTTTTTTGTTAGTTTTTTTTTTTTTTTAAGCATTGAAATGCATCAATAATCGTTTATCATGGAATCACAGCCCCCTAAATCGTGACCGAATAGGATCGTAAGGTACCAAGAGATTGACACCCCTAGTGTCAGACGGTTCATGCCTCCATGTTGGCGCGACGTGGAGCCAGGAGGCTGGTGATTGGGTTGCCCAAGTACATCCTATATTTCCAAGCTTAATCTCTTAGTTAAGCCAGTTTCTCCTGGTCTCTTTCACATATTGTATGTTTCATGTTGATGCATCATTATTTCTTTAAAAAGATGCCCTAAAGTTTTCACCTTTAAATGGCAGGAGTAAAATTAAATGCTGATCATTTAATCAAGAATAAAATGAAAACAGTTAGTAGAAACCTGTGATGCAGCCTTTTATTAAGCGACTGTAGAGGTATCCAGTTATTAGGACTGGCTACACTAACTGTGCACTGGGCAGCTGGGGAGATATAAAGAAAAATAGGTGAAGTAATTTAGCAGGAAATAAAAGATTATTTTGGATGGAGGAAGAAGAATTGGTAGGAGAGGAGAGGCGGGAGAAGGAGGATGGGATGATATAGCAGTGGAAATATTTTGGGGCGAGGGAGGCAGGCGGATGACATCTGAGCAAAGAGAAGACCTCAGAGAGGGAGGGTGATTATTGGATGGGTGGTGGGGGTGGGAAAAATCCGAGGAGAGAGGGAGAGACGGGATTATTTTGGAATGAGGAGGATGAGGAGCACGGTGACAACAGGGGAGGAGGAAGGAGTGGGAGGATGAGACTGACTGCTCACAGCGTGGCATGAAGGCAAAACAACACAACAGATTTCTCAGCTAGCTGGAGAAGGACGGGTCGAGCTGCTGATGAATGGTGGTCAAATATCACAGCTGTCCGCAGCTCCCCAGAGGAGCTTGGACAAGAAGGAGGAGGAGAAGAGGAGGAGGAAAAGGTGGTGCAGGAGGAAAAAACTATCCAAGAAACGATAGCAGGAGACACTTAGAGCGTGGTGATCGAAGCTGCAGCAGAGTGTGTTAGTTTCAGAGAAAGAAAAGAAGATGGTGAGGTAAACTAAAGGGAGGAACACACAATTAGGAGAAGACGTGGAGGAGCAGGGGAGGAGCAGGAGGAACAGGAAGGAGTAGGAGTTGGCCACCGCTTGCTCGCAGCATGGTGTACAGCCAGAACAATACAAGAGATTCCTAACCAGCCTGGAGAGAGATACGTTTAGCTGTTGATGAATGGTGGTTAAATGTCACTGCTGTCTGCAGGAGGAGGAAGACGAGGAGGAGGAGGAGGAGGAGGAGGAGGAGGAGGAGGAGGAGGAGGAGGAGGAGGAGGAGGAAGAGGGGAAAGTGTGCGGGAAGCTGTTGAATGAATGGTTCATGGATATTATTGCATTTAAATTTGTAATTTTAAAAACAATGGGTCATTGACTTCAGACAGAGAAAGACAAAAGAAGCGTGTGACTGTAAACACGCACAAAATAGTCTGATTTCCCTCATTCTGAAAAAGACAACGAGCTCATTTATGAAACTTGATTACAGTGATTTCCACACAAATTATGTCCACATTTATCAATGTGGATGTTAGCGGAGGCTAAAGAGCTGAAGTTCAGTCAGGCTTCACCTCCAGGGCACCCATCATTAAATCATGTGCGTCTGTTTTATCCATCAAAGTTGAATCACAGTCGACACACGTCTGTTCATGGTTTTTGTGATGTTTTCTTTTTCAGAGCTAATTTAATGACAGTGCTCGCCTCCTCATTGATTGATTGATACAGTGGGAGCCCAAAACTTGCAGGTTCTGGTCGTACAGCCTGATTAAAATGTGAAGTGAGTTAATAATGTTAATAAATGTGCTCTGTGTCTGCTCAGCTTAAATAAAGACCAGTTCAGACCAAAGATTCGAGATGAGCTGAGTTGAAACAAACAACTACTGTCAACGCTCCGTTCCGTAACGTTGTAAAAACCTGCTGGTTGACAGGAAGTGACCTCACCATGAGACGGCGTATCATCTCTAGTCAACAACTCTCTGTGCTTCTGTAACGTTGACAGGAAGTGACCTCGCCATGAGACGGCGTATCATCTCTAGTCAACAACTCTCTGTGCTTCTGTAACGTTGACAGGAAGTGACCTCACCATGAGACGGCGTATCATCTCTAGTCAACAACTCTCTGTGCTTCCGTTCTGATTTGCAGCTTTTCAGACTTATTTTGTGGCTGAATATAATTTGTAGCTTCTTCAAATCTGAATGAGGATAATGATAGTGAGATACTGGCTACAGTGATGAAACCGAACCAGAATCAGATGGACTGTATTCATAATCAATACGCCACAATAATATCAATAACCAGCGCCAATTCATCAGTCAGTGAGAGTGTGTGTGTGTGGGCGGGGCATAAGCACATACAGCCAGCAGCAGCAGCGACACACCGTCCGACACCGGCACACCGTGAGGACGGAAAGAGAGGGCTGGGCGGGGACGGAGCACCTGCTGCAGCAAGCCAACACGCCATCTGCGGCCATTTTGACTTGACCAGCGGACCTCACTACAAGCTGATTGGCTGTTGAAACAGGTGACGTGCTTTAAAACCAGCCACCGGCCATTTGACCAGCTGAGTGTCAGGTGACACCAGTCCAGCTCAGATTGGTCAGTTCACACCTGTGACACTTTTCTCTGCAGCGTTCTGAAACGGTTTCATGTCGTCATGAATCTTTGGTCTGAACTGGACTTTAGAAGAAACACAGTAGAAGAACGTCAGATGTGTACTGAGCGCACAGGGCGCTGCACAACTCCAGCTGCAAAACGTTTGAGACCTTCCAAGGCACAGTTCAGGCGCTGTGGGTTCACTTGTGCTCTAACGAGGCCCAGAATGCACCTGTGACGCTCCGTACGTCTGAAAACAATGAACTGTTGAGTAGAGAAACGTGCAGATGTTCAGAGAGAGAACAGAGTAATAAAAAACAGGGTCAACTATTATATTAACACATGATGAGAGGTTCACAGGGCTGGCACAACCACACTGCTCTCCATAATGAGTCATTATATCAGACATAATAAATGTTTGAGCTTTTCCAGGTCATTTCCCCCATGAATAAAATTTACCGTTGCCTATTAAGAGTGCTGTAAATCGTTCATCAGATTCACAGAGTCATCGGTCCAAAAGAATGCACCCATACAGTCATTACTTCAGCGTGAGGCCAATGATGGGACCAGAAAATCTTTTCATAACCTTAATGCAGTGTGACAATACTGTGCTCATAAAAATTATGCTCACAGACTGTGATAAATACCGACATGTATTCATTTTCACCTTTTCAGCCTTAGCGCTTCTTTTCAGTTTCATATATCTATTCATGACGATCCTTTTCCCAGTGGTGTAGGGGTGGTTGATGAGGTGGGTGTAATAGTAGGTAGATGGGTAGATCACTGAGGAGGAGGTGGGTATACTCTCCTTTATATTTCATTGGCTTTTTGTCTGATAGGCAGGTATAGTCTAAATGGCCAGCAATGAGGTGGGTATGCCCAGTATACCTGTGTATACCCTCCACTACACCACTGGTTTTCTCAGATCTTGGAACACAGATCCTAGTTATCCATTTGTCTTCCATCCCTTCCTCTCTTACTCTCATGTCACTGAAGGATTTGTGTGCCAGCGTAAGGACTTTGTCTCCACTCACTGCATCCCACACCTTTGCTGTGAAGTCAGCTGCGGCGGTGGCTGCCTTGGTGGCGTCTGTGTTCACAGTGGCTCCCCAGACAGCGCCTTTGTGACCCAGAAACGTTCCTATCCAGTCCCCTGTGTCTCCCTGGCGCAACATGGGCTTGCCATCCTTGCAGGCGCTGATGAGAAAGTAGCCATAGGGAGTGATTCCACTGAAGGCCAGGTCCACCACAGGCCGGGTGTCTGTCTCATCGCCATGGTCCTCCAGCCGGGCAGGAGACTGTTCGCACTGATGGAGGAGACGCTACAACGCTAGCAGGAAGCTAGCTAGCTAGTGGAGTGGGCTAGCGGGCTAGGAGAATGACAAAACAAGTTAGCTAGCTAGTATTTTGATGAGTAATTTCCGTTGGCCAGAAGTTGGCCGCTGGTTGGTTGAGAGTGAGAGTGAATCCGAAGGTTGGTCGAAATAAACGTGGGGTCTCCCTCCCAGCGAAGGAATGGCTGTCGTGCTCATAGCTACAACATTGCAGCTAACTGGCAACGTGAGATGGTCAGCAGGAAAAGGAAAGAGCAGGAAACTCTGACGGGCAAACTCACGCAGAAAGGACCGTGGCCGCCAACACCACCCTGAAATGTGCATCGCTTGCAAGTGCTATCTGCCGTGTCCTGTGTTCATTTCGTTAACGAAAACTACAGCGAAAAATATTTGTTGACGGCCTTTTTTTCCATGACTAAGATACAGATAGATCTTGATAATAAAAACTATGGGGAAGGATTGTTTCAGTTTCTGAGACGAGACAGGACTAATGTGAGTGGTGGGCTACTGGACATTCAAAATGAGACGGAATGATAAATTATTTAATGAAACGTCTTACAAAAATGTGTAAAATCATAAACCCGAGGACGGCGGTGCTTGTGAGAGCGGAGCACTGACAGGCTGTAACCTGGTGCGAGTTGTGAGCTGTAATTCAGCAGTGAATAATCAGCCGTGTGTGTCTGACTGTGGATGGTGGAGCTGCTGAATGGATCTGTGGCTGTTAGCAGTTAGCAGTTAGCTCCGCTCGCAGCCAGCGGCCGCCGGACTTCACAGCTTCACCCCGCAGGACTCCACTCAGTCCGGACTGGAGAAGGTTTCTGGGTTGATGGTGTTTGACAGGCAGGTAGGAGGCTCAGTTATCTGTGAGTGGAGCTGTGCTGGAAGTAAACAGGCTGAACTCAGATCAGTTTAGTTTGAATCAGCAACTCTGTGAGAGGACACGAGTTTAAACCTCCAGACTAACATGTTGCAGAGGAAGAAAGAATTCAGTCAGATGGATCAGTCAGAGTTTACAATGAACCTGGGGACAAATCCTAGTTGTCTCACATGAGTTATTTGTTGAGAGCATAAATAGAGAGATGTTGAGCTTTTCAAATGATGATCAGTGAGTGTGTGCTCGTAAATCAGCCCTTAAACCTGTCAGACACTGCTGGAGACATGAAAAGTCGATGATTTACAGCACCAACACGCCTGTAAAGTTCTGCAGCTGGGTGCAGTTTGCGTCTTTTTGCATCTGATTGACAAAGTATAATTGTTGTCTGAGCCGAGAACACAGCAGGCAGAACAATGACAGCTCGACAAGGTGCTACTCAAAAAGACATTTAAATGTGACAGAGAAAATCTGCATTTTGGATTTTATATCCCAGTCAGTCATTGCCTTTGTGCTTCAGTTACCACCAACTGTCTGAAGACACTATTAATTTCAACTGTGTGTGACCAACAGCACTGGGGTTGTGTACTGGCAGGAATCTGGCATAATGATACGTGTCATGACGCACGGGATATGATTCAATTAGAGTTGCAATGGTATGACATTTTCACGCTATGATAACCGTCCCAGAAAACACTGCAGTTTCACTGTATCACAGTGTTACAGAATTATTATTAATGACCCTTAAAGGAATGAAAACGGGAGAATGTTTTTTTTTTCTTGGTTAAACAAACGTTTTATTACTTTAATACAAACCTGAAACCATTGTTCAGGTTCATTGTGGCTTCAAAAGCCAGCTACAGACCTCTACATGTACTGAACTATATATCACAGTATGAAGTGTTGTTCACCATTTGAGCCACAAGAGTGCAGGGCTCACTAACATAATGTGCAGGTATCCTGCTGAAGTGAAGCAGTTTATATCTCATTATCCTTTAAAATATGAACCTGTAGGCTGCATGAAGCTGACAACATTTGACAGAATGTTTTACTTACTGAGATATTGCATTGATGCTACGTGTGTATTATTTATTATTATGTATTATGTTGAAGAATGACAGTATCAGAAGAAAGGAAGCAAAACAATTATTAAAACTAAATGACACTAAAAGCGGTCTGAGTATCAACCACAGCAGAAATAATATCCACAGTCTAACCAGCTAACAAGCACATTGTCTGACTCTGGTGAATCTGGTGAGCCCCGCAGACTGCAGACGGTGTCTTTGGTATATTTTGTGTACAAGGCTTCAGTTTGAAACAGGAATGTACAGGAAGTGTTGAGGGCAACAAGTATGTACGAGAGCTGGCATCAGCAGCAACTGAGTTGAGCTTTCATCAGTGTTTTGTCACCAGAAAAGTTTCAGTAGACACGATTTATTTGTTCACTTTTTCTGCCAGCACTGATCTGTTCATTGTTAAACTGATTCTGTCATAATATCCTTGTTATTGCTTATGCATGCCAGCGTTGCAGAATCAAGGGCACGATGGGAGTGACACGTAACACAACAGCATCAGCCTCTAGTGTGACGTGATATATGCGTCAGCAGCGCTTTATAAACTGCTCTTTTTTGAGTTAGCTGCTAACTGCTACCAACTACTTTTTAATTTTCCCACAGTGGTCACACACATAACATGTTGGCAAAAAGTCACACCATTGTCTCCTGTGATCCCGTTCTGCTGTCTGTCCCTGAAGGTCCTGACACACTACGCTGTCGGTCAGAGTTGGGCTGTTGGTGAGCATCCGCCGCCTTCTTTGGTGCGGTGTGTCCTGCACCATTGGCCCTTGTCGATACTAGTTGGCCCTTTCTTCCGCCAATTTAGCATGTTGAATCAGCGTTGGCACAGCGGAGCGGATGGTAAATGATGGTTGTCAGTTCAGCTCAGCGCACAAGAAGAGAAACTGAAGTGAGGAAAGTAAACAAAGAGCTAAAGTCCAGAGGGAGTGAGACCAAAACAAACTTGTTACATGAGGTCAGATTATTTTTCTCTATCCACTAAGCTCTGTAGCGGAAACGTTTCCTGATGGTTTGCGTTATTGTTCTCCAGTACACGGTAAATATGCTCTGATGTTTCAACATTGAATTGTGTTGTCAATGTGCTAACTGGCTAACTAACTTCATGACAGTTTTCTGGTTTCCCTTTCTGAATGAGGATTAAAGATGACTGTCATCTGTTGAGATGGTACAGAACTTGCTTGTTGGCCGTCGGTTTGGTGTGTTTATGTGCAACTTTTTGGCCAAGACACTGCGACGTCACGCAACAGCAGGGGGTCCTCGTCATCACTAGTTCTCCGATGTTGATTTTGTGTGTCTGAGCCCTTAGACAGAAGTCACTTTGGTGCTGTTGCTACCTCAGAAGCCAGCTTAAAAGCGAGACAACTCTGTCCCCTCATTCTGCCCTCATACCGTACAAAATGACGAGGCGGTGTAATGGCTTGAAATTCCCACCTTGAAGAGGCAGTGTAAAAGGGGCTTTGGATAGTTATAGGTGATGGAAAAAAGAGGGAGATGACATGCTACAAAGGTCATCAGCTGGAATCAAACTGGATTACATGGAATACATCTGAAACATAGACTGTATAAGTCATGGACATAACTACTGTGATGTCACCCATTGGTTTGTGGACTCTCGTTTTGAAGCCTTAAGTTCGGCATTTTGGCCGTTGCCATCTTGGTTTTTGAAGCCAGAAGTGACCATATATGGGCGAGAGGGTGGTGCTGACTGAGGAGCCAGGGACACTATCATCAGACAGCCTGTCACTCAAAGCAGCCCGCCCTTCATAATGTGTAACTTTAAGCCTTAATAAAATGTAAACAGGTGGTTTATAAAATTTCATCCCCCGTACAGTTGCCACGAATGTTGAAATTAGCTGTTGAGACCACAATCGTTTCTTGTACCAGGCTGTACACGTGTTTATTTCTCCAACGTATAAAGTTGGACATTTTAACATGGGGGTCTGCGGGGACTGACTCGCTCTTGGGACCAGCCTCACGTCTTTTTTTTTTTGGCACTTCTGTGTTGGCCTCATTTATCAGCCTGGGAGATTGGCGCCTGGTTAAAACCACAGATGATTTGCTGGCTGTATGAAAATCTTCCAGAACATTATAACGATGATATCACAGAAGCTGATGTGAAGAAGAACGAATCAGTACATTAGAGAAGTCGCTGTCACTGGCGCAGGTCGTTGCCAGGGTCAGAGGATGTGGCAAATCAGCTCCGACTGGTAAAGTGAGAAAGTGGATCAACATTTTACGAAGTTTGGTCACAGGTTGTTTTATTTGTTGCTGCTCTTCACAATTCACCATAACAACAAAGCAGACACGCCTTATGGCACAATCCAAATTTGTCGGTTGTAGTTTTTGGCACTTCGTGTTGGCTTCATTTTTCAGCTCCCAAAGTTGCTGCCTGCTCTTAAACATTTAACTGTGAGGTAGGGATGCACAATATTGATTTTTTTATGCCGATATATAACAACTTCTTTGGCCAATAACCGATACAGATATATCCACTTTTTCCCACCTAATTTTAGTGATCATCAAGTCTCTCCTTTAGTGAACTGAACATCATATTATACATGCATACTCTTATTGTGACGGCCCACCAGTAGATGGAGACATGAAATACAATACTCTTCAGTGTATGTGATATTCATTCATTATGCAAAATAAGAAAAAGCATTTTGGCCGATTCTGATAGTTCATTTTAAAGCCAGTATCGGCTGATACCAATGACGTATTGATATTATTATGCATCCCTACTGTGAGACACCCCATAACTGTTTCAGGTTTTATATATTTTATCACATTTGCAGCTGCATCAATGTAATTTTTTCCATACTGATCAATATTTACTTCATATCATTTGAAATTCAGTGCTTTGATGTGCACATGTTGCACACCCCCCCTGTGTCACAACCAGAACCTTTGTTGTTAAGTCTCATTTTGAAAGCAGTAATCTGTATTGAAGTTGATTTGAGACACAGATGCAGCGTGCACAGCGTCTTACTGAGGTTGAGGTTAGGTTGGACATCTGAGGCGGTCACATCCCCGCACTCACAGTCCGACTCCTGCAGTCTCCACAGCCTTTGTCATGAGGTTACTAATAGCCTGAGGCCATGGCTCCATGCTGGCAGATGGTGGCTTAGAGGAGGAAATGCTGGTTCAAGAGGCCAAATATCCAACCTGACTTAATCCAGACAGCTCAGTGCTTCACCTGCTCTCTTCCTGCTGACATTTTTCGCTTTCTGTCAAATTGTGTTATCTCCTCTTCCTCCTCCGTCTCTCAGGATTAACCATAAAAAAAAAATCCCATTTCATATTATTTTTTCATTGTCTCTATAAGGCTGTTTAATTCTCCCACTAACGACACCGTCTGCTTCACACCCTCTGAATTAATTATCTATCTGTTCATCTCCAGTATCTATCCATCGTCCGTACAGCCCATCTCCTTCCTTCTGTTTTTATTATCTCTGTGTCCTTCTCATTCCCCTGCGGACCCTTCAGTCTGACCTGAGGTCAGCTGTATGAACTCCTGACTGCATCAGAACAGACATGCCACCAGCTTGTGTGTCACGCACCTTCTCTAATTCTGAAGGGCCTGGACATGAGTTCAATGGGATACCATCTTAGAGTAGCCCATCAGCATGCTAACTATTGCTACGTTGCAAAGGGTGTCGTTATTTTTGCAAGGATTTGACTTGATTTTCAATTTGTGCGTAAGTTGAGTGACGCTCTTTTAATAGGCTCTTTGCATATGATGTCCAGGTGGAGGGCAGGAAACTGGAGGCACAGACTACAAACACTGAACAGGTGCCTTTGGTTTGTATTGTTAATGACTGGTCCAATGAGTCAAATAAGGAAACAACAAGGGCTACTTTAAGTTCTGAAAATAGTTGGACAGAAAGGGAAGAAACAAAATCTTCTTCAGTCTGAAGGAGCAGAGTCACCTAACGTCAACATTAAAGCGTTGTGTTAAACATGCCTCGAGCTGGATGCACTTACAACGTGTGCTGACAACTTCTCCGTGTTTTGGGCCATGACCCAGATTTTTAACAGCGTTTCACCAGACCTCTGAGAATGGTTGACTTAGTAGGTAAAAAACAGTAGCTAACGTTAGCTAGTTTCAGTTTACTGACGATGCCTGCTGCCTGTGTGTGCACCACATCTTATGGTAATCCATCCACTAGTTGCTGAGAAATTTCACTCGAACCACAAATAGAGTGGCCCAGGGACGACGTTTTTCTGTAGGCTGATATGATAGTTAGTATCGCACTGGTTCCCTTATCAAAAAAGCCTGCAGGATTTTTCCATTGGATTTTGGATTACTGCAAATGTTTATGATTTTGTTCAGCAAGATAATCTTAATAAAGCACCACTTTGATGATTGTTGAAGCCTAAACGCAATCGCCAGACGTAAAAAGCTAATGTTAGGTTATAAACAAACTACACTGTGGTCACATGACCAAACGTCACCACCATTACAAGACTGTGAAGCCTGTGTTCAGCGCAGCTCAGTGTGATGACGCATGTTTGCAATCACCTTTTTTAAAGACACAGAGAAGCTTCAGAGTTCATGAGCAGGCAACACATTTTCATTCTGACCTCGTCACATGTTGATGTTTGGTCATGGACTCTCCATGTAGACATAGGACATGCAAGGTATGTTCTGGGACACCGTGTCAGCTTCAGCCTGTTACATGCATTGTCTGTCTTCAAAATACACTTCTGTTTTCACAGTAAATGTACAGTTTGCATACAGTCTATGTTAGCCAACACGTGCACGTGGTTAGGTTTAGAAATAAATAACAGGGTTTGGCTTTACAGTTACACAGGAAGTGAACACCGGCCTCCTGGACAAAACCCAGTGGTTGTTGGACCCATCCACCACCCCTCCCACCTGCCCTACTCTCAGTTTTTGCCCCAGCTTTTTCTCTCTGATGCCATCGGGTGCTGTTTCACGATAATGGTGGTTTGTTGGTGTCCGATACCGGAAGTCACAGTATTCGATGAATTTGGAATGAGACCAGGTTGTAGTGGGGTATTTACTGACGTATTTATGTCATAGAACAAAACATAAAAGTCTCTTGCGCTTGTGTTCACCACAGACCTTATTTAAGGCATAGAACCAAAAACCCATTCAATAAACTCATTCATTTCCCAGTTTTAGGACTCATTCTTTGGGCACTCTATTTCACTCTTTTGGTGGCTCAACAGAAAAAGTCTGGGAGTCCGTACAGTCAATAGGATTCATTCTCTGGGAACCATGAACATCTGTACTCAGCAGTTGTTGAGATATTTCAGTCTGGACACAGAGATGGATCCACACATCCTCATGGCTAGCGTAGCTAAAAAGTCCCACTTTTATCCTTTAGTTCTTCTTTTGTTTGTGTGTTTGTTGTTCTTTGCTTGACTCTGCCCCCTTTCCCCACCCTGTAGGATGTGATGGATGATCCTGGTTTCCTCATGATATTTATAAGAGTTTGTGTCCGTCTCTGTCTCCTCCACTCTCTGTCTTTCTGTCTGTAACTTGGCATTTGTATACCAAAGCAAATGTCACACATAAGTAATCTCCCCCCTGCAGGGTGTGTGTGTGTACAGCCATTGTGACCTTGGTACAGGAACATTTTCAAGATAAAGACATTTTTCCTGTGCTGCAATCTCCGGCTGCAGCTGCATCCACCCTAAACCTCGGCAGGAGGCCGGTGTCGACGCATACTGTACATCTCTGCTGCACCTCACAGCCTCAGTCCCAGCCCTTCATCCCTCTGCTGTCCTTATCCCCATCACTCCTCCTGCGCCTCTTTTATTGCAGCCGCTACCCCTATCAATCGCACCCTCACCTCTCATATCCCCCTCCCCTCCTCCTCTTTCTCCTCTCCTCCTCTTCTTCTGTCAGTCGTGATGGATAAGGTCTTGTGATTGCCTTGTCAGACCTCTGGAGCATCTGCCCCTTTGGGACTCTGGTGTTTTTGTGTATTGTGTGTGTGTGTGTGTGTGTGTGTGTGTGTGTGTGTGTGTGTGTGTGTGTGTGTGTGTGTGTGTGTGTGTGTTGTCCCTGGCCCCCAGAGTTGATTGGATTGGATTGCATTTACAGGCAGAAGGGCCGGATGGATGAACAAAGCACCGTCATTCAGGCCAAGCCCTCCATACCCGCCCAGCTCAGACGTGAGCTGTGTGTGTGTTCCTGTATTTGTGTGTGTGTGTGTGTGTGTGTTCCTGTAGGTACCATGTCCTTTGTCTTTTTCACAATAATCCTGATAAGCACTTTTTGCACACTGCGGACATATTACCATGTTTTCTACCAGGTAATTGTCGACATTTTTTCAAAGCTGTGCAATTTTAAAAACCAACGGCACCTCTCACTCCGTCGTAATTGATCTGTATTGACTTATAAACGTCATTGACAACGATTTCCTGAGTTGCCTTTTTGCTAAACAGGTCTGTTTGTATTTTACATCAGTTAGCAGAAAGTAAAACCGTGTTCCCAAACCCTCTTGTGACCAGACATATGGTTCGTTATTTTTCTGGCTTTCAGCTGTTTAAATGATAAATTCTCTCTATTTGTGCTCTCTATAGAAGATAACGTCTCAGACAGTAAACATGCTCCTCAATGTGATTCTTCATCCCAGGAAGGACTGCTTTGTATTGGCAGATTAATGGAAAAGGTTTGGTGGGGGCGGTCATTTCAAGAGAGAACTTTCCAACTGAGGATATTTTCTAAAACTGCAGCTTTTCTCAAACTGATGGTTCCTGTAAAGGCTCATTTACAGGTGTCTGTATGTATGGACACACCGTAAAACTTCAATTAGTAGCCCCGGCTATTATTAGCTGAAATCACTGCACTCAGCAGGCCTATATTTGGGACAGGCCTTTCACACAAAACTGTTGCTCAGCAAAGATCAGGAAATACAATGGAATTGTTTATATAAACCAGTTTGAATGTTACTTGTAAAAAAATAAGGCTTCAAATAACATTAATTATGAATCATTCATTTGATCTAACTCTGACAGACAGCCAGGATTACGACACCCGACACACTGACACAACACCTCCTGTTAAAACCAAACTCACTTAGATTAATTTTTATGAAAAACCCTTTTGGGTCTTTTGATCAGTGGGCCCTTACAGACTAAAGGAACGTGAATAACTTACCTGGTAATCGGGGAATGGACACATATTCTGACTTAATGACAGCTTCAGATTTTATGACACTTTATTTTGGTCTCTCTTGTTTACCATGCCGGTAAATGCGAATGAATTACTAATGAATTGATCTTCTTTGGTGCTCATGGTTATACCTGTATGCACGATTGAAGCAGCTAACTAACGTTAGCTCGAGTGGGTAGCCAACAACCCAGTTTTATACATCCAAGAACTTCTAATGAAATTACCTGCGAAGCAACCAGACCAGGCCTCTAATTGAGACGGGCCTTCATTTGTTAAAATATGTAGCCACACCGAGCCAGTAAAAGGGACTGGGCGTTTAATTGGGACTCGGCTTTTAACTGAAGTATCTACATCCCATTCTTGTAAACGAGATATATCAAGAACACCTTGAGGAAGTTTCCTCAAATTTAACACAAACGGCCACTTGGACTCAAGAATAAATTGATTACAATTTGATGGTCAAGTCACTGTGGCCTCAAAATGTGTTTTGGCCATGACTCAATAATTCACACGCTAGTTGTGACAAAACTTCACACTAATGTCTAACAGGATAAAATAATGAAGTGATTACATTTTATATACAAAAGGTCATCGTGTTCCTCACAGAAACACTTTTCTGCCCATTACTTAATGTCAGATCTCATTTGGGTGCCCACCTTGAAACTGTGCTGATTGTATAGATCTTCTGTGCTGCTGGGCTGCAAATGTGTTTGACGGATCCATGTTTTCACAGACGTGGATGAAAACTGAAAGTGTAACTTGACTGCTTTACGGAGGTAAACAATAGACCCTTTTACTGTTAGTAAACAGTATAACGTTTTGGGTGGGAGGGGCTTAGCTAGAGGCAGAACAGTGTTGTCTTGTTTTAGACGATGGAGGAAGATGATGTGAGTGGTGCGTTCAGGAGCGCACTCTGACACAAACTGGAGCGTTGATAAATTGGGAGCGCTGTCTGAATGTAGCGTTGGGTTATCCAGAGCAGCGCACTCTCAGAGTGGCAGAGCGCACTCTGGACACTCTGTCTGTGGAGACGGAGCAGCAGAGCGCCGAGCGGAGTGAATGTGTGATTAACTTAAGCGTTGGTTCATTCATGTAGAAATATAAGGCTCCGTTTCTTCCACCAACAGGGCTCTCATTTTAGTGTAGAGCGTCAGACTGAATTTACCAACGCACCATGTCAGGTCACTCACTCTCCGGGACCGCCAGTGTTACTGGAAGAAGTAAACACTGACCAACGGGACCAGACTGGCCGACCCGTATG
This sequence comes from Cephalopholis sonnerati, assembly GCA_019142605.1. Taxonomy (NCBI): domain Eukaryota; kingdom Metazoa; phylum Chordata; class Actinopteri; order Perciformes; family Serranidae; genus Cephalopholis; species Cephalopholis sonnerati. Next base: position 2,643,821 of record JAGQAX010000002.1, on the reverse strand, counting down.
CTCTCACTCAGTGGATGGATGATGTCACAGGAAGCCAATCTTGTTTGTTTTGCTATGGAAGCTAACGTTAGCTAATGTGCTAAAAAGTTAGCGTTCCAGAGAAATCCAATCTTCCTCTTAATAGCTCCCCAGTTTCTGATGAGGTGGACATGATAACCCTTAATACACATAACGTTCTTCATCCCTACAACAGGAAATACTTTGTCCCTAACCTGATATGAAGTGTGCGCTGCACATGTGAGCATTTTTGATGATGGCCTCCGTCCAGTCCTTTGGTCTGATCACATTTAACCATAGTTGTCTTTGTTTTTGTTGACGGGCAGTGGCGGCTGGTTTTGAGCCATGACTCCTTCTATTCTGGCTCCCAATAACACAACAAGACCACATCTGAAGACTCCTATGTAGCCTACAGCCCTGTGGGGGAGAGGCTGGTTTTGCTTCCAGCTAATAAACTGATGTCATCGTGACGCTGGCCAAAAAGGGTCTATTGGAAGGTGGTAATTCTGGTTTCCCACATATTTCATGCCACATTTACTGCATAAGATAAAATAAATACAATTTATTGCATTTGAACAACGGATGAGATGAATTTAGTAGTTTATGATCATGAAACTGAGTCTTGGTGTCGTTGGGTTAAGAATGAGTAATTTCCTCCAGACTAAGCAGAGCTTTGATTCTACTTGTTCTTACATTTGTTCTTTGCTTTCTGTGTTTTGTGATCATTTATTTTGCTGTGCCTTCCATCTCCTGTCGCCTCATCTTGGAGCTGAATTGAAACTTGGCAGTCTGATCAGTGATAACCAGCCTTAACTGCAGTCTGGAGAGCTGTTTGAGTGCACGTGTTTGAAGCAGCTGCTCATCACAGCGCTGGCTCTCTTACGCTGCTGTTAATTTCTGCCTGATTTATTGTTTGAAGTTTTAAGTGACGCCTATAATTCTTCTGCAGTAAAACAACTCCATCCAGCTGCTCCCGGTGAAGAACAAACTCTCTTACTGTAAATATTACTCTGGAGCTGCTCTCTGGCTCACACTATGCTTTTATCAGACCTGTGAAACTGAATGTGAAGAAGAAAAATGAAGATAGGAAGCAGAGGGTCCAAGATGCAGTGGAGGAATATAAGTACATTTACTCAAGTACTGTACTTAAATACAAATTTAAGATATGAACGTATGTTAAGTATTTCCATTTTATGCAACTTTAAACTTCTCCACCACATCTTAGAGGTAAATATCGTCCTTTATACTCCACTACATTTGTCTCTAGTTACTTCTCAGATGAGTTTTTCACTCCCTTCCTAAAATGTATCTGCACCATGTATCTCCAGATATGTTGAGAAAAGTCTCCTCCTTCTTAAGCTAAATTAACTCTTTAAAAACCCTCTTTGATCAGCTGGAAAATGAATCGTTACAAAGCTGAAAACAAAGAGGATGTTTCCAGCACCTTGTTGAATCCATGACATCACTAATTAAGGCAGAAATGTTGCTGACTGTTTAAGTCACAGCTTTGGTGGCATTCACGTTAATGTTCCGTACATCTCTATCAGGATATTTGCAGAAAGATTTGGCACCTGGTGCACAAGGAACTGTATCACTGCTGGAAAACAGCAGGGAGATGAATAGTTTAATGATGAGAAGGAACAGAGTGTTTTCTGTTTTCTCAGGCTGCACTGATGGATTTTATTTTGCTGTTGAAGTCTAAATTAATGACCGTTGTGAGTGTGAGGGATCCTTACTGCGCTTCTAACAGTGAAAGTTCTAATAGGTTCTCAACAGTTTCATTATTTACCAGATAAACTACTTTATAAATGACCAATATTTCACAAATATTTGACAACAGACTCTCGTTAAATTTCTATTTCTCCCCTGCTGTATCTAAAACATTTTCCTGGATATTCATGTACTTAATTATGCTGTCGGATTAAATTTAAAAATATCAGGAGAGAGAAAGTTGGTCAGTTTTTAAACCTGCTTGGCACACTAAAAGAGAAAAAATATTTTTACAGACTGATCTGATATCTCATTCACAGTTTTCATATTTTATTAGACTGATTTTATTTTCTTTAAGCGAACCAGAGTTAATCTCTCTCCCTTTATGTTAATTGGATGGAATTTTTTTTATACAGTTTTTGTGTTGAAGGTATTACGGAAATGTTGCAAGACTGCCATTGGGACATTTTTAGGTAAAATTGCATCACGTTTTCATAAAGAGGGGCTTAAATAGGAAAAAGACAAAAAATGAGTCACGTAGGAACAAATAGACAAACAAAACCAAAGGAGTTAAACCAGGCCTCTATAATCTATAATAATTATTTCTAATATTTAAATTATATTCATATTTTTAATGCACAAATTGAACCTTTTCTTAATATTAACTATCGACCTACACATGTACACACAGGCTTACAGTATGCATTATCAAAGCCACTATCAGCATGTTGTTGCATGAAGCAAAGCTCCTCCCCTTCCAGTGTCCCCCATTTCGGAAACAAAATGTACAAAAGGTTTGTCACAGTGGGTCCGACTATTTAGTTTTGTGTGAAACTGCTCAGAGCTAGATCATTTGTCTTGCACGTTATAAACAACACCAGCTAGCTAGCTCTGTAAACTAGCTAAGTTCCACGCACAAATGTAACATGAAAGAGCTGCTGTTCATGAGAGTACATCCTGGTACGAGACACACACACAAGTATCGTTGCGGCAGCAAGAGAGAAAGCTATGACGTCACTTTTGCAACTTTTGTAGTGCTTCTAATTACATAACAAAATTACCAGGGATGCTTCTATTTATTAGCCGCACCTCGGTACAGGCCGACATTTGCCTTGTTGAATCAGGAAAATAAGATGGCATTTACTGACTGTTTTTCAGTTGTGTCACTTCAGTTCTACGCAGGCTGTGGGACATGTGGGACATGTGGGACAGGCGCATGGGGACGGACCTCGACTCTCTATATGTTCTGTCCACTAGAGGGCATTCCAACATTACCAATGGACATTTGGAATTACCAACATGTGTTAGCTTTATTGCTCAGTAAAAATGAAGCCTAGGCACCAAAAAAAGAAAAAGAAAAATTAGCTTGTTAAATTTAATGAACGTGTTCAATCTCACATCACGTCACTCTCTTGGTGCATTGCTCTCTGTGGTTTTTTATATTGTAACATTATAGTTTAACATAAGCACATTGAACATGAGATTGTTATCCAGAAAACTTTACTGTTCATCAGACATGACAGAAGCATTTTGTTTTCACATGTAGGTATGCTGAAAGTGTGTTCGTAAATCGTAGCCCTTGTTAATCAATCAATCATAATACACAGAGATCATGCTATGAAGTCCCTTCTTTGTACTGCCTTTGCATATTTACACAGAACCAAACAATAGCGGCATTATTTTGCTCTAGCGTGTGATTATAAACTGCATGCCGGCATTGTGGACTCAAAAGAGGCGTGACAGGTGTGACATGTGACACAGCAGCGTCTGTCTCTTATGTGACATATAACATAGGCATCAGCAGCGCTTAATAAACAATGATAAATGCGTAACATGACAATAACAATCATTTATCACCCGTTATGTGGCGGCTGATCTCGTTCTCTGCTTGGAGAGCCAAGAGCTCCTGAATCTCATTGTTTTCCCAGTTTGTGGACATTTATGGCCTCTGTTCTTCTTTCTTTGAGTAAGCTGCTAACTGCTAACAGCTACTTAGTGGGTCGCACACATAACATCAAACCCATCCTGCCCATGATCCCGTCCTGCTGGCTGTCCTGTTTATACAGACACCATTTCAATGCTTTAACTACCGCCGTGGTGGCTTTAAGGTGAGACCACTTTGTCCCTTCATTCCGCTATTGTACCTTATATACAGCACAGCGAGGCAGCATAATGGTGTAATATTAACACCTTGAACAGGCAGTGTAAAAGTTGCTAATGACTTCAAGCGCCAGAGCGCACTCTGGCCCAAACTGGACTGTTCATAAATTAGTAGCACTGTTGGAGCATTATTGGATATTCCGATCACCACACTCGTGGTGGCAGAGCAAATTCTGTGCACTCTTTCTGAGGAGACGAAGCAGCAAGGCAAGAAGGGCGACATACGGTTAGCTACGTTAGCTAACACATTAACGATATTAAATATGTACAACAAATACACATTTGAATAGAAATTTCTCCATTGGATTAACGATTCAATCTACATACGACCCCTGCTGACTAATGGGAAGCAGGTGTGTAGACAGAGACTGATCATGTGATGTGAGAGAAACACTGAGGACACCTGGTGGGCAGGTGAGGGATAACATGGTCAGAGATGACAGGAGAGCTGAGTAAAGCAACAGAACATGTGTGAGTTTGATCTGTGCCATCGGCCTTCATGAGTCTGCTTTTAAAAATCCACTATTTTAAGAATCACATTTCCAAAACGACATCACTCATTGAGTGAAGCTCCTGTTTTTTTTTTACTTTTTTACACCTGATATCCACTTCCTGTCCATCCAGCAAAACCCACAGCACTGAGGTGATGACACTGCAGTTTATAATTAAATTTATAGCCTCTCAGCTGGTTCTCTTATCCGGAGCAGCTTGCAGTGTGTGTTTCAGCTCCTCTGGTGTCAAAAACACAACAGCAAAGAGGAGTGGTGAGAGATTCCTGACTGAATTTATATTTTAAATCTGTTCTTGATTAGGGCTGTTCATTGATATGTTCACAATAGTGTTTCGCTAACAGAGTCATGTACTCAGTGGAGCTGCTCTGAAGCCAACCAGACCCACTAAAAATGTTCTAACCTTGTAAAGTGTCTTTGAGTACATTTAAAAGCTGCATATAAAATGTATTTTTTGTTTTTGCTATTGGGTTATGTTGGCCTTGAGATGACTGTGTATGACGACATGAATGTGGCAGCACAGCACACACCGATGAGTGATATTAAAGAAGACGAGTTACTCAATGTGAAATCTTTAGTCCCTGTCAGACTTTGTAAGGAAATGAACTGTGTGGAGGAAAGACAGAAAGAAAATTCCAGGGCGTTTTGTGGATACAAACCCTATAAACTCCTTAAGCTTGAATTCCAGCATGAGCCTGTTAATTTTTCAAAATATAAATCGATAGAATTTGTGATAGTTTGTGCTAAATGTTGTAAAGACAAATGGAAATCTACTGCCAGAAAGTAAATGCATTTCAGTCAGGACCACTTTAGTCAAAGAAAACTTTATTACCATTTGCAGTATTATATTTGGCGGTGTGGGTCTGAGAGCACACCTCTCTGCCCTTCCACATGCCTATATGGACTGCCGTAAGGCCGAGACAGCACACCCCTCTGCTCTTCCATGTGCCTACATACAAAGCTTAAAGGTGTAGCAAGCACACCTCTCCGCCCTTCCATGTGCCTACATGGAAAGCCTAAGGCATTGAGAGCAGCAGCAAAGAGCCCTGGGAACAGAACAGAGCAGCATCAATGACAAACAGAAATGACATTAATAAGTCAGACACAGCATGAAAAGGAGGAGCTGGAGTGGAGGCAGGTTGCAGAGCAGCTTGCAGAGGAAGCAGCAACAGTAGGCAGGTCAGAGCAGTTTAAATAGCGCGCCACAAATTAGATTCGCCAATTGATTGCACAGAAAGGAATCATGTGATCTATCAGCTGACTCCCTTCATCAATCAGCTGATCCATCAGCTGATTGGCTGCTTGAGATCAGCTGATGTAGCTGGGATGTGAGCTGAGCTTGACATCGTGTCCTGACTGAACACCATGCTCAATTTTTGTTAAATCACTTCCTCAACATCTCACTCGAATTCCTCCAGAGCAGTTACAAGGCTGTTGAAATAAAAAGTTCAACAGTGCTGAACTTGTTTCTGTTGTTTCTTGTGAAGACAATGAAAATAAATAAATACAGCAAATTAAAACGGAGCGCAGCTGACTTCATCTCATCACCGTGCCGTTGTTCCTCCCCTGCTGGTGTGAGCTTGTGCACGGACGTGACATCTGTATAATTATCTCCAGCGGTCGAGTTGTTTCGTGTCTGTGAAGAGTCCTCGTGTGAACGGCTGCTTTAATTGTTTGAAATGCCGCCTACAGCCGACATCCATGTAATTACTGTCTCCCTGACTCGTCTTGTCTTCATCTATTTGGTCAGTCAGATCTGTGTTGAGAGAGTGCAGAAAATAAAGTGTGTATCAAGTGTGTGTGTGTGTGTGTGTGTTATTATAGTGTGTGAAGAGCAGGCAGCAGATGAGATGAGAGCTGTTCATTTTGCAATAGATTAACGTCACATTTGTGTCTGCGAGGCAAACACACACACACACACACACACACACACACACACACACATACACACACACACACTTCAGTACATACAAACATTGATATGCAGACACACTTTATGTACTAATACAGAATATACATACATGATCACACACATACACAGAATTATTGGATGGTAGACTGTGTGTGTGTGTGTGTGTGTGTGTGTGTTGTATTTGACCAGCTGTTGAGCTCTAAGCTCTTATTCTAAGACCCACTTTCATCTCAGGCAAGCAGCTCTCAGTGTTTATAGAGAGGGTGGCTCATAGCCAACAAGGAGTGTGTGTGTGTGTGTGTGTGTGCGCTGTGACAAGCACACACATTTATATGTGTACATTGAGGGAAAGCATGTGTCAGTGACTGTCATGTATCAGCAGTGGAGGAAATTACATTTACTCAAACAAGTACAAATTTGAGGCACTTTGCTGAAGTACTTTTACTCCACTACATTTATCTGTGTCTTCTCTGATATCTCTCCATTTAATGCATGTATCGGTCCTGTTTGTGCGTGTGTGTGTGTGTGTATTTTGGGCCTGTGTGTATAGACCCTTTTACTGTTAGTAAACAGTATGACGTTTTTTGGTGGGCGGGGCTTAGCTGGAGGCAAAACAATCCTCCACAGACATTAGCTAGCGCTAGCTAACAAGTTGTGTTGTCTTGTTTTAGACGATGGAGGAAGATGATGTGAGTGGTGCGTTCAGGAGCGCACTCTGACACAAACTGGAGCGTTGATAAATTGGGAGCGCTGTCTGAATGTAGCGTTGGGTTATCCAGAGCAGTGCACTCTCAGAGTGGCAGAGCGCACTCTGGACACTCTGTCTGTGGAGACGGAGCAGCAGAGCACCGAGCGGAGTGAATGTGTGATTAACTTAAGCGTTGGTTCATTCATGTAGAAATATAAGGCTCCGTTTCTTCCACCAACAGGGCTCTCATTTTAGTGTAGAGCGTCAGACTGAATTTACCAACGCACCATGTCAGGTCACTCACTCTCCGGGACCGCCAGTGTTACTGGAAGAAGTAAACACTGACCAACGGGACCAGACTGGCCGACCCGTATGCTCTCACTCAGTGGATGGATGATGTCACAGGAAGCCAATCTTGTTTGTTTTGCTATGGAAGCTAACGTTAGCTAATGTGCTAAAAAGTTAGCGTTCCAGAGAAATCCAATCTTCCTCTTAATAGCTCCCCAGTTTCTGATGAGGTGGACATGATAACCCTTAATACACATAACGTTCTTCATCCCTACAACAGGAAATACTTTGTCCCTAACCTGATATGAAGTGTGCGCTGCACATGTGAGCATTTTTGATGATGGCCTCCATCCAGTCCTTTGGTCTGCTCACATTTAACCATAGTTGTCTTTGTTTTTGTTGACGGGCAGTGGCGGCTGGTTTTGAGCCATGACTCCTTCTATTCTGGCTCCCAATAACACAACAAGACCACATTTGAAGACTCCTATGTAGCCTACAGCCCTGTGGGGGAGAGGCAGCTTCACCTCCAGGTGATAACATGACATCACTGTGACGTCAGCCCTAAAAGGGTGTATATAACAACAGAGTGAAAAAAAATTTAACTTCCTCTCAAAGTATATCTTCTTCTTCTTCTTCTAGAACTTTCTACACAGTGAGAGGGAGTAGTGAATGAGTGAATGATTTTGGACACAGCCTCTGTCTATCTCTCAGATAAGCATTCAGGAACACGTGCATGCCATGACGGCGTTGCTCTGGCGTTTGAGCGCTCCTGCTGATCGTCTACATTGAAAACTATGAATTTGAGGGTGCAAAAAAGTACGGCATGTGTACGGCCCTTAATATGTCACATAGGGTCAGATATCAGACATTAACGTGTGTGTGTGTGTGTGTGTGTGTGTGTGTGTGTGGCTGTAGCCAGCGATCAGTCATCATGTCAGTCTGTGAGGTATCATTAAACTCTCCTCCAGGGGGCACAATAACAGCGAGTCATGTTTTTATCTGCTCTTTAGTCTGGGAGGAAGCTCCAACACAGTTTAGTAGTAAAAGTTCCTCCACCCGTCCTGCAGGCGCTGCAGCCCTTTATAGAAACGCTGATTTTGTGCAGAGTGTGTAGTTGTGTCTTTGTGTCAACTCAAAGCATCTTTAACTGTCAGATAATTACTGCAAATCCTTTTCTAGCACATGGTGTGTGATTAGCAGAGGACAGCCACTGATGAAACCTCCATCAGCTGCAGTGTAGGAACCTTACAGAACTAGATTTACATGTTTCATCCCGTCACAGCAGAAGTGTGTTTTACACATCTGTCGCTCCATTCCAGACTGATCGATGAGCAGACTCCTGTCGTGTGATTTATCACAGTGAACAGTGTTTGATTGATTTGAGGAGGCAGTGCAGCTTCACTTCACCATGATGCAACTTTGACAAAACTAATGCAAGCATGACGCCTGTCAGTGAGGAGGATATGACGCCTCGCCTTAAGACCAGAGCTGAGGTGTTATTTTGAATAGAAGCTAATTGAGTCTTCAGTTACAGGTGGGTGTGTACGTTACCTGAACAGTGAAGTCTGCTGCACTTCCTCTCCGTCCTCTTCTTCCTACTGTCTCTGTGTTCTTTACATATCCTCTCATTTCCTTCCTCTGCCCACCAGATGCCCCTATTTGCATTTTTAAAATCACTTGATTTAGTCGGTCTGCACAGCTGTTCTGCGTGTACTCATTAGTACCAGTGTGACAATACAGTGTGGCCCAAGGACGGGCACCATGGGGACTGAGATACATTTCAATATCAAGTAAAGTTCCTCCCAGGCAGAGTGTACTGTAGACGAGGTGCTGAGTGCTGAAGAGTGGTTTATTATCTGCTGTTTTCTCTCGCTGCAAGATAAAGAACAAACTGTGTTGGTAAAACACAGCTCTGCAGCTCATGTGGTTTGACAGTTTGTCTTTTGTTTTGTCTGTTTTCTGACTCACGGTGCACGTTTGCTCAGACAGACTGAAAACTTAGCAGGTGCTTCAGTTTCTCCTCTTTTTCTTCCTCATGTTTTTTGTCTCTGTACAGTCACGCTCAGGTGAAACTCAGCTGCTGAAGTTTACACAAACTGAACTGAACCCAACTGAAGAGGGTTTGCTTTTGTTCCAGCTCCCGCCACCTATAGAGAACCTGTGTTCACGTGATGTAAAGAATCTGAACGACAGCATTCACCACAGTATAGCTGCTTTGCAAGATGGTTGACAGGGGTTTGTAAAAGGAGGAGCAGCGCTGGAAATAAAGGCAGACCCGCTGCACTCCGGCCTGTGTTTGAATTGCAGGTGCATCTCTCTGAAAATGATGCAGACAATGAGTCTGTGCTGCTTTAAAGAGTTGTCAGTCAGGGGCAGCTGATATTATTTATTCATATGTCCATAATAGGAGTGTAACGCTTCACAATATTCACAATTTTGAACGTCATACTATACTGACATTTTTCATGATTTTCGACATCACACTATACTAAGACGTTTTTTCATAGTTTCGGACGACATGCTATACTATGACTTTTTTTTCATGATTTTAGATGACATGCTATACTATGACTTTTTTCATGATTTTAGACGACGTGCTATACTATGACTTTTTTCATGATTTTGGACGACGTGCTATACTATGACTTTTTTCATGATTTTGGACGACGTGCTATACTATGACTTTTTTCATGATTTTGGACGACGTGCTATACTATGACTTTTTTCATGATTTTGGACGACGTGCTATACTATGACTTTTTTCATGATTTTGGACGACGTGCTATACTATGACTTTTTTCATGATTTTGGACGACGTGCTATATTATGACTTTTTTCATGATTTTAGACGACGTGCTATACTATGACTTTTTTCATGATTTTGTACGACGTGCTATATTATGACTTTTTTCATGATTTTAGACGACGTGCTATACTATGACTTTTTTCATGATTTTGGACGACATGCTATACTATGACTTTTTTCATGATTTTAGACGACGTGCTATACTATGACTTTTTTCATGATTTTGGACGACGTGCTATACTATGACTTTTTTCATGATTTTTTGACGACGTACTATACTATGACTTTTTTCATGATTTTAGACGACATGCTATACTATGACTTTTTTCATGATTTTGGACCACATGCTGTACTATGACCTTTTTCATGATTTCTGACGACATGCTATACTATGACTTTTTTCATGATTTTGGACGACATGCTATACTATGACTTTTTTCATGATTTTAGATGACATGCTATACTATGACTTTTTTTTCATGATTTTTTGACGACATACTATACTATGACTTTTTTTCATGATTTTTTGACGACATGCTATACTATGACTTTTTTCATGATTTTAGACGACATGCTATACTATGACTTTTTTCATGATTTTAGATGACATGCTATACTATGACTTTTTTCATGATTTTAGACGACGTGCTATACTATGACTTTTTTTTTAATGATTTTAGACGACATGCTATACCATGACTTTTTTCATGTTTTTTAGACGACATGCTATACTATGACTTTTTTCATGATTTTAGACGACATGCTATACTATGACTTTTTTCATGATTTCTGACGATATGCTATACTATGACTTTTTTCATGATTTTAGACCACATGCTGTACTATGACTTTTTTCATGATTTTAGACGACATGCTATACTATGACCTTTTTCATGATTTCTGACGACATGCTATACTGTGACTTTTTTCATGATTTTGGACCACATGCTGTACTATGACTTTTTTCATGATTTTTTGACGACATGCTATACTATGACTTTTTTTTCATGATTTTCGACGACATGCTATACTATGACTTTTTTCATGATTTTAGACGACATGCTATACTATGACTTTTTTCATGATTTTTTGACGACATGCTATACTATGACTTTTTTCATGATTTTAGACGACATGCTATACTATGACTATTTTCATGATTTTTTGACGACATGCTATACTATGACTTTTTTCATGATTTTAGACGACGTGCTATATTATGACTTTTTTCATGATTTTAGACGACATACTATACTATGACTTTTTTTTCAGTATTTTTTGACGACATACTATACTATGACTTTTTTTCATGATTTTAGACGACATGCTATACTATGACTTTTTTTCATGATTTTAGACGACATACTATACTATGACTTTTTTTTCAGTATTTTTTGACGACATACTATACTATGACTTTTTTTCATGATTTTAGACGACATACTATACTATGACTTTTTTCATGATTTTAGACGACATACTATACTATGACTTTTTTTTCAGTATTTTTTGACGACATACTATACTATGACTTTTTTTTCATGATTTTTTGACGACATGCTATACTATGACTTTTTTCACGAATTTAGACATCCTATACTATGACTTTTTTCATGATTTTAGACGACATGCTATACTATGACCTTTTTCATGATTTCTGACGACATGCTATACTATGACTTTTTTCATGATTTTAGACGACATCCTATGCTATGACTTTTTTCATGATTTTAGACGACGTGCTATACTATGACTTTTTTCATGATTTTGGACGACATGCTGTACTATGACTTTTTTTATGATTTTTTTGAGGACATACTATACTATGACTTTTTTCATTATTTTTTGAGGACATACTATACTATGACTTTTTTCATGATTTTTTGAGGACATACTATACTATGACTTTTTTCATGATTTTTTGAGGACATGCTATACTATGACTTTTTTCATGATTTTTTGACGACATGCTATACTATGACTTTTTTCATGATTTTAGACGACATGCTATACTATGACTTTTTTCATGATTTTAGACGACATGCTATACTATGACTTTTTTTTCATGATTTTGGACGACATGCTATACTATGAATTTTTTCATGATTTTGGGCGACATCCTATACTATGACTTTTTTTTCATGATTTTGGACGACATGCTATACAATGTTTTTTTTCATGATTTTGGGCGACATACTATACTATGACTTTTTTCATGATTTTGGACGACATGCTATACTATGACTTTTTATTCATGATTTTGGACGACATGCTATACTATGACTTTTTTCATGATTTTAGACGACATACTATACTATGACTTTTTTCATGATTTTGGACGACATGCTGTACTATGACTTTTTTCATGATTTTGGACGACATGCTATACTATGACCTTTTTTCATGATTTTTTGACGACATACTATACTATGACTTTTTTCATGATTTCTGACGACATGCTGTACTATGACTTTTTTCATGATTTTGGACTACATGCTGTACTATGACTTTTTTCATGTTTTTTTGACGACATACTATACTATGACTTTTTTTTCCTGATTTTAGACGACATGCTATACTATGACTTTTTTCATGACTTTAGACGACATCCTATACTATGACCTTTTTCATGATTTCTGACGACATGCTGTACTATGACTTTTTTCATGATTTTGGACGACATGCTATACTATGACTTTTTTCATGATTTTAGACGACATACTATACTATGACCTTTTTCATGATTTTAGACGACGTGCTATATTATGACTTTTTTCATGATTTTAGACGACATACTATACTATGACTTTTTTTTCAGTATTTTTTGACGACATACTATACTATGACTTTTTTTCATGATTTTAGACGACATGCTACACTATGACTTTTTTTTCATGATTTTTTGACGACATGCTATACTATGACTTTTTTCACGAATTTAGACATCCTATACTATGACTTTTTTCATGATTTTAGACGACATGCTATACTATGACCTTTTTCATGATTTCTGACGACATGCTATACTATGACTTTTTTCATGATTTTAGACGACATCCTATGCTATGACTTTTTTCATGATTTTAGACGACGTGCTATACTATGACTTTTTTCATGATTTTGGACGACATGCTGTACTATGACTTTTTTTATGATTTTTTGAGGACATACTATACTATGACTTTTTTCATGATTTTTTGAGGACATACTATACTATGACTTTTTTCATGATTTTTTGAGGACATGCTATACTATGACTTTTTTCATGATTTTTTGACGACATGCTATACTATGACTTTTTTCATGATTTTAGACGACATGCTATACTATGACTTTTTTCATGATTTTAGACGACATGCTATACTATGACTTTTTTCATGATTTTAGACGACATACTATACTATGACTTTTTTTTCATGATTTTGGACGACATGCTATACTATGAATTTTTTCATGATTTTGGGCGACATCCTATACTATGACTTTTTTTTCATGATTTTGGACGACATGCTATACAATGTTTTTTTTCATGATTTTGGGCGACATACTATACTATGACTTTTTATTCATGATTTTGGACGACATGCTATACTATGACTTTTTTCATGATTTTAGACGACATACTATACTATGACTTTTTTCATGATTTTGGACGACATGCTGTACTATGACTTTTTTCATGATTTTGGACGACATGCTATACTATCACCTTTTTCATGATTTTTTGACGACATACTATACTATGACTTTTTTTTTCCTGATTTTAGACGACATGCTATACTATGACTTTTTTCATGACTTTAGACGACATCCTATACTATGACCTTTTTCATGATTTCTGACGACATGCTGTACTATGACTTTTTTCATGATTTTGGACGACATGCTATACTATGACCTTTTTCATGATTTTTTGACGACATACTATACTATGACTTTTTTCATGATTTCTGACGACATGCTGTACTATGACTTTTTTCATGATTTTGGACTACATGCTGTACTATGACTTTTTTCATGTTTTTTTGACGACATACTATACTATGACTTTTTTTTCCTGATTTTAGACGACATGCTATACTATGACTTTTTTCATGACTTTAGACGACATCCTATACTATGACCTTTTTCATGATTTCTGACGACATGCTGTACTATGACTTTTTTCATGATTTTGGACGACATGCTATACTATGACTTTTTTCATGATTTTAGACGACATACTATACTATGACCTTTTTCATGATTTTAGACGACGTGCTATATTATGACTTTTTTCATGATTTTAGACGACATACTATACTATGACTTTTTTTTCAGTATTTTTTGACGACATACTATACTATGACTTTTTTTCATGATTTTAGACGACATGCTACACTATGACTTTTTTTTCATGATTTTTTGACGACATGCTATACTATGACTTTTTTCACGAATTTAGACATCCTATACTATGACTTTTTTCATGATTTTAGACGACATGCTATACTATGACCTTTTTCATGATTTCTGACGACATGCTATACTATGACTTTTTTCATGATTTTAGACGACATCCTATGCTATGACTTTTTTCATGATTTTAGACGACGTGCTATACTATGACTTTTTTCATGATTTTGGACGACATGCTGTACTATGACTTTTTTTATGATTTTTTGAGGACATACTATACTATGACTTTTTTCATGATTTTTTGAGGACATACTATACTATGACTTTTTTCATGATTTTTTGAGGACATGCTATACTATGACTTTTTTCATGATTTTTTGACGACATGCTATACTATGACTTTTTTCATGATTTTAGACGACATGCTATACTATGACTTTTTTCATGATTTTAGACGACATGCTATACTATGACTTTTTTCATGATTTTAGACGACATACTATACTATGACTTTTTTTTCATGATTTTGGACGACATGCTATACTATGAATTTTTTCATGATTTTGGGCGACATCCTATACTATGACTTTTTTTTCATGATTTTGGACGACATGCTATACAATGTTTTTTTTCATGATTTTGGGCGACATACTATACTATGACTTTTTATTCATGATTTTGGACGACATGCTATACTATGACTTTTTTCATGATTTTAGACGACATACTATACTATGACTTTTTTCATGATTTTGGACGACATGCTGTACTATGACTTTTTTCATGATTTTGGACGACATGCTATACTATCACCTTTTTCATGATTTTTTGACGACATACTATACTATGACTTTTTTTTTCCTGATTTTAGACGACATGCTATACTATGACTTTTTTCATGACTTTAGACGACATCCTATACTATGACCTTTTTCATGATTTCTGACGACATGCTGTACTATGACTTTTTTCATGATTTTGGACGACATGCTATACTATGACTTTTTTCATGATTTTAGACGACATACTATACTATGACCTTTTTCATGATTTTAGACGACATGCTATACTATGACTTTTTTCATGATTTTAGACGACATGCTGTACTATGACTTTTTTCATGATTTTGGACGACATGCTGTATTATGACTTTTTTCATGACTTTTTGATGACATACTATACTATGACTTTTTTCATGATTTTTTGATGACATGCTACACTATGACTGTTTTTTCATGATTTTTTTGACGACATGCTATACTATGACTTTTTTTTCATGATTTTGGAAGACATACTATACTATGACTTTTTTTCATGATTTTTTGACGACATGCTGTACTATGACTTTTTTTTCATGATTTTTTGACGACATACTATACTATGACTTTTTTCATGATTTTTAGACGACATACTATACTATGACTTTTTTTTCATGATTTTTTGACGACATGCTGTACTATGACTTTTTTCATGAATTTAGACGACATCCTATACTATGACTATTTTCATGATTTTAAACGACATCCTATACTATGACTTTTTTCATGATTTTAAACGACATCCTATATTATGACTTTTTTCATGATTTTAAACGACATGCTATACTATGACCTTTTTCATGATTTCTGACGACATCCTATGCTATGACTTTTTTCATGATTTTAGACAACGTCCTATACTATGACTTTTTTCATGATTTTAGACGACATGCTATACTATGACTTTTTTCATGATTTTAGACGACGTGCTGTACTATGACTTTTTTCATGATTTTGGACGACATGCTATACTATGACTTTTTTCATGATTTTTTGACGACATACTATACTATGACTTTTTTCATGATTTTTTGACGACATGCTATACTATGACTTTTTTCATGATTTTAGACGACATGCTATACTATGACTTTTTATTCATGATTTTGGACGACATGCTATACTATGACTTTTTTTTCATGATTTTGGACGACATGCTATACTATGACTTTTTTCATGATTTTAGACGACATGCTATACTATGACTTTTTATTCATGATTTTGGACGACATGCTATACTATGACTTTTTTTTCATGATTTTGGACGACATACTATACTATGACTTTTTTCATGATTTTAGACGACATGCTATACTATGACTTTTTTCATGATTTTAGACGACATGCTATACTATGACTTTTTTCATGATTTTTTGACGACATACTATACTATGACTTTTTTCATGATTTTTTGACGACATGCTAAACTATGACTTTTTTCATGATTTTAGACGACATGCTGTACTATGACTTTTTTCATGATTTTTTGACGACATACTATACTATGACTTTTTTTCATGATTTTTTGACGACATGCTCTTCTATGACCTTTTTCATGATTTTAGACGACATGCTATACTATGACTTTTTTTTCATGATTTTGGACGACATGCTATACTATGAATTTTTTCATGATTTTGGGCGACATGCTATACTATGACTTTTTTTCATGATTTTGGACGACATGCTATACTATGACTTTTTTTTCATGATTTTGGACGACATGCTATACTATGACTTTTTTCATGAATTTCTGACGACATGCTATACTATGACTTTTTTCATGATTTTAGACGACATGCTATACTATGACTTTTTTCATGATTTTAGACGATGTGCTATACTATGACTTTTTTCATGATTTTAGACGACGTGCTATACTATGACTTTTTTCATGATTTTGGACGACATGCTATACTATGACTTTTTTCATGAATTTCTGACGACATGCTATACTATGACTTTTTTCATGATTTTAGACGACATGCTATACTATGACTTTTTTCATGATTTTAGACGATGTGCTATACTATGACTTTTTTCATGATTTTAGACGACGTGCTATACTATGACTTTTTTCATGATTTTAGACGACGTGCTATACTATGACCTTTTTCATGATTTCTGACGACATGCTATACTATGACTTTTTTCATGATTTTAGACGACATCCTATACTATGACTTTTTTCATGATTTTAGACGACATGCTATACTATGACCTTTTTCATGATTTCTGACGACATGCTATACTATGACTTTTTTCATGATTTTAGACGACATCCTATGCTATGACTTTTTTCATGATTTTAGACGACGTGCTATACTATGACTTTTTTCATGATTTTGGACGACATGCTATACTATGACTTTTTTTATGATTTTTTGAGGACATACTATACTATGACTTTTTTCATTATTTTTTGAGGACATACTATACTATGACTTTTTTCATGATTTTTTGAGGACATGCTATACTATGACTTTTTTCATGATTTTTTGAGGACATGCTATACTATGACTTTTTTCATGATTTTTTGACGACATGCTATACTATGACTTTTTTCATGATTTTAGACGACATGCTATACTATGACTTTTTTCATGATTTTAGACGACATGCTATACTATGACTTTTTTTTCATGATTTTGGACGACATGCTATACTATGAATTTTTTCATGATTTTGGGCGACATCTTATACTATGACTTTTTTTTCATGATTTTGGACGACATGCTATACAATGTTTTTTTTCATGATTTTGGGCGACATACTATACTATGACTTTTTTCATGATTTTGGACGACATGCTATACTATGACTTTTTATTCATGATTTTGGACGACATGCTATACTATGACTTTTTTCATGATTTTAGACGACATACTATACTATGACTTTTTTCATGATTTTGGACGACATGCTGTACTATGACTTTTTTCATGATTTTGGACGACATGCTATACTATGACCTTTTTCATGATTTTTTGACGACATACTATACTATGACTTTTTTCATGATTTCTGACGACATGCTGTACTATGACTTTTTTCATGATTTTGGACGACATGCTGTACTATGACTTTTTTCATGTTTTTTTGACGACATACTATACTATGACTTTTTTTTCCTGATTTTAGACGACATGCTATACTATGACTTTTTTCATGACTTTAGACGACATCCTATACTATGACCTTTTTCATGATTTCTGACGACATGCTGTACTATGACTTTTTTCATGATTTTGGACGACATGCTATACTATGACTTTTTTCATGATTTTAGACGACATACTATACTATGACCTTTTTCATGATTTTAGACGACGTGCTATATTATGACTTTTTTCATGATTTTAGACGACATACTATACTATGACTTTTTTTTCAGTATTTTTTGACGACATACTATACTATGACTTTTTTTCATGATTTTAGACGACATGCTACACTATGACTTTTTTTTCATGATTTTTTGACGACATGCTATACTATGACTTTTTTCACGAATTTAGACATCCTATACTATGACTTTTTTCATGATTTTAGACGACATGCTATACTATGACCTTTTTCATGATTTCTGACGACATGCTATACTATGACTTTTTTCATGATTTTAGACGACATCCTATGCTATGACTTTTTTCATGATTTTAGACGACGTGCTATACTATGACTTTTTTCATGATTTTGGACGACATGCTGTACTATGACTTTTTTTATGATTTTTTGAGGACATACTATACTATGACTTTTTTCATGATTTTTTGAGGACATACTATACTATGACTTTTTTCATGATTTTTTGAGGACATGCTATACTATGACTTTTTTCATGATTTTTTGACGACATGCTATACTATGACTTTTTTCATGATTTTAGACGACATGCTATACTATGACTTTTTTCATGATTTTAGACGACATACTATACTATGACTTTTTTTTCATGATTTTGGACGACATGCTATACTATGAATTTTTTCATGATTTTGGGCGACATCCTATACTATGACTTTTTTTTCATGATTTTGGACGACATGCTATACAATGTTTTTTTTCATGATTTTGGACGACATGCTATACTATGACTTTTTATTCATGATTTTGGACGACATGCTATACTATGACTTTTTTCATGATTTTAGACGACATACTATACTATGACTTTTTTCATGATTTTGGACGACATGCTGTACTATGACTTTTTTCATGATTTTGGACGACATGCTATACTATCACCTTTTTCATGATTTTTTGACGACATACTATACTATGACTTTTTTTTTCCTGATTTTAGACGACATGCTATACTATGACTTTTTTCATGACTTTAGACGACATACTATACTATGACCTTTTTCATGATTTCTGACGACATGCTGTACTATGACTTTTTTCATGATTTTGGACGAAATGCTATACTATGACTTTTTTCATGATTTTAGACGACATACTATACTATGACCTTTTTCATGATTTTAGACGACATGCTATACTATGACTTTTTTCATGATTTTAGACGACATGCTGTACTATGACTTTTTTCATGATTTTGGACGACATGCTGTATTATGACTTTTTTCATGACTTTTTGACGACATACTATACTATGACTTTTTTCATGATTTTTTGACGACATGCTACACTATGACTGTTTTTTCATGATTTTTTTGACGACATGCTATACTATGACTTTTTTTTCATGATTTTGGAAGACATACTATACTATGACTTTTTTTCATGATTTTTTGACGACATGCTGTACTATGACTTTTTTCATGATTTTAGACGACATGCTATACTATGACCTTTTTCATGATTTCTGACGACATGCTATACTATGACTTTTTTCATGATTTTAGACGACATCCTATGCTATGACTTTTTTCATGATTTTAGACGACGTGCTATACTATGACTTTTTTCATGATTTTGGACGACATGCTGTACTATGACTTTTTTTATGATTTTTTGAGGACATACTATACTATGACTTTTTTCATGATTTTTTGAGGACATACTATACTATGACTTTTTTCATGATTTTTTGAGGACATGCTATACTATGACTTTTTTCATGATTTTTTGACGACATGCTATACTATGACTTTTTTCATGATTTTAGACGACATGCTATACTATGACTTTTTTCATGATTTTAGACGACATGCTATACTATGACTTTTTTCATGATTTTAGACGACATACTATACTATGACTTTTTTTTCATGATTTTGGACGACATGCTATACTATGAATTTTTTCATGATTTTGGGCGACATCCTATACTATGACTTTTTTTTCATGATTTTGGACGACATGCTATACAATGTTTTTTTTCATGATTTTGGGCGACATACTATACTATGACTTTTTATTCATGATTTTGGACGACATGCTATACTATGACTTTTTTCATGATTTTAGACGACATACTATACTATGACTTTTTTCATGATTTTGGACGACATGCTGTACTATGACTTTTTTCATGATTTTGGACGACATGCTATACTATCACCTTTTTCATGATTTTTTGACGACATACTATACTATGACTTTTTTTTCCTGATTTTAGACGACATGCTATACTATGACTTTTTTCATGACTTTAGACGACATCCTATACTATGACCTTTTTCATGATTTCTGACGACATGCTGTACTATGACTTTTTTCATGATTTTGGACGACATGCTATACTATGACTTTTTTCATGATTTTAGACGACATACTATACTATGACCTTTTTCATGATTTTAGACGACATGCTATACTATGACTTTTTTCATGATTTTAGACGACATGCTGTACTATGACTTTTTTCATGATTTTGGACGACATGCTGTATTATGACTTTTTTCATGACTTTTTGATGACATACTATACTATGACTTTTTTCATGATTTTTTGACGACATGCTACACTATGACTGTTTTTTCATGATTTTTTTGACGACATGCTATACTATGACTTTTTTTTCATGATTTTGGAAGACATACTATACTATGACTTTTTTTCATGATTTTTTGACGACATGCTGTACTATGACTTTTTTTTCATGATTTTTTGACGACATACTATACTATGACTTTTTTCATGATTTTTAGACGACATACTATACTATGACTTTTTTTTCATGATTTTTTGACGACATGCTGTACTATGACTTTTTTCATGAATTTAGACGACATCCTATACTATGACTTTTTTCATGATTTTAAACGACATCCTATACTATGACTTTTTTCATGATTTTAAACGACATCCTATACTATGACTTTTTTCATGATTTTAAACGACATGCTATACTATGACCTTTTTCATGATTTCTGACGACATCCTATACTATGACTTTTTTCATGATTTTAGACGACATGCTATACTATGACTTTTTTCATGATTTTAGACGACGTGCTGTACTATGACTTTTTTCATGATTTTGGACGACATGCTATACTATGACTTTTTTCATGATTTTTTGACGACATACTATACTATGACTTTTTTCATGATTTTTTGACGACATGCTATACTATGACTTTTTTCATGATTTTAGACGACATGCTATACTATGACTTTTTATTCATGATTTTGGACGACATGCTATACTATGACTTTTTTTTCATGATTTTGGACGACATGCTATACTATGACGTTTTTCATGATTTTAGACGACATGCTATACTATGACTTTTTATTCATGATTTTGGACGACATGCTATACTATGACTTTTTTTTCATGATTTTGGACGACATACTATACTATGACTTTTTTCATGATTTTAGACGACATGCTATACTATGACTTTTTTCATGATTTTAGACGACATGCTATACTATGACTTTTTTCATGATTTTTTGACGACATACTATACTATGACTTTTTTCATGATTTTTTGACGACATGCTAAACTATGACTTTTTTCATGATTTTAGACGACATGCTGTACTATGACTTTTTTCATGATTTTTTGACGACATACTATACTATGACTTTTTTTCATGATTTTTTGACGACATGCTCTTCTATGACCTTTTTCATGATTTTAGACGACATGCTATACTATGACTTTTTTTTCATGATTTTGGACGACATGCTATACTATGAATTTTTTCATGATTTTGGGCGACATGCTATACTATGACTTTTTTTCATGATTTTGGACGACATGCTATACTATGACTTTTTTTTCATGATTTTGGACGACATGCTATACTATGACTTTTTTCATGAATTTCTGACGACATGCTATACTATGACTTTTTTCATGATTTTAGACGACATGCTATACTATGACTTTTTTCATGATTTTAGACGATGTGCTATACTATGACTTTTTTCATGATTTTAGACGACGTGCTATACTATGACTTTTTTCATGATTTTGGACGACATGCTATACTATGACTTTTTTCATGAATTTCTGACGACATGCTATACTATGACTTTTTTCATGATTTTAGACGACATGCTATACTATGACTTTTTTCATGATTTTAGACGATGTGCTATACTATGACTTTTTTCATGATTTTAGACGACGTGCTATACTATGACTTTTTTCATGATTTTAGACGACGTGCTATACTATGACCTTTTTCATGATTTCTGACGACATGCTATACTATGACTTTTTTCATGATTTTAGACGACATCCTATACTATGACTTTTTTCATGATTTTAGACGACATGCTATACTATGACCTTTTTCATGATTTCTGACGACATGCTATACTATGACTTTTTTCATGATTTTAGACGACATCCTATGCTATGACTTTTTTCATGATTTTAGACGACGTGCTATACTATGACTTTTTTCATGATTTTGGACGACATGCTATACTATGACTTTTTTTATGATTTTTTGAGGACATACTATACTATGACTTTTTTCATTATTTTTTGAGGACATACTATACTATGACTTTTTTCATGATTTTTTGAGGACATACTATACTATGACTTTTTTCATGATTTTTTGAGGACATGCTATACTATGACTTTTTTCATGATTTTTTGACGACATGCTATACTATGACTTTTTTCATGATTTTAGACGACATGCTATACTATGACTTTTTTCAT
The DNA here is from genome assembly GCA_019142605.1 of Cephalopholis sonnerati. Classification (NCBI taxonomy): domain Eukaryota; kingdom Metazoa; phylum Chordata; class Actinopteri; order Perciformes; family Serranidae; genus Cephalopholis; species Cephalopholis sonnerati. The sequence continues at coordinate 2,620,433 of JAGQAX010000002.1, read as the reverse complement.
GATTTTGGACGACATGCTATACAATGTTTTTTTTCATGATTTTGGGCGACATACTATACTATGACTTTTTTCATGATTTTGGACGACATGCTATACTATGACTTTTTATTCATGATTTTGGACGACATGCTATACTATGACTTTTTTCATGATTTTAGACGACATACTATACTATGACTTTTTTCATGATTTTGGACGACATGCTGTACTATGACTTTTTTCATGATTTTGGACGACATGCTATACTATGACCTTTTTCATGATTTTTTGACGACATACTATACTATGACTTTTTTCATGATTTCTGACGACATGCTGTACTATGACTTTTTTCATGATTTTGGACTACATGCTGTACTATGACTTTTTTCATGTTTTTTTGACGACATACTATACTATGACTTTTTTTTCCTGATTTTAGACGACATGCTATACTATGACTTTTTTCATGACTTTAGACGACATCCTATACTATGACCTTTTTCATGATTTCTGACGACATGCTGTACTATGACTTTTTTCATGATTTTGGACGACATGCTATACTATGACTTTTTTCATGATTTTAGACGACATACTATACTATGACCTTTTTCATGATTTTTAGACGACGTGCTATATTATGACTTTTTTTTCATGATTTTAGACGACATACTATACTATGACTTTTTTTTCATTATTTTTTGACGACATACTATACTATGACTTTTTTTCATGATTTTAGACGACATGCTACACTATGACTTTTTTTTCATGATTTTTTGACGACATGCTATACTATGACTTTTTTCACGAATTTAGACATCCTATACTATGACTTTTTTCATGATTTTAGACGACATGCTATACTATGACCTTTTTCATGATTTCTGACGACATGCTATACTATGACTTTTTTCATGATTTTAGACGACATCCTATGCTATGACTTTTTTCATGATTTTAGACGACGTGCTATACTATGACTTTTTTCATGATTTTGGACGACATGCTGTACTATGACTTTTTTTATGATTTTTTGAGGACATACTATACTATGACTTTTTTCATGATTTTTTGAGGACATGCTATACTATGACTTTTTTCATGATTTTTTGACGACATGCTATACTATGACTTTTTTCATGATTTTAGACGACATGCTATACTATGACTTTTTTCATGATTTTAGACGACATACTATACTATGACTTTTTTTTCATGATTTTGGACGACATGCTATACTATGAATTTTTTCATGATTTTGGGCGACATCCTATACTATGACTTTTTTTTCATGATTTTGGACGACATGCTATACAATGTTTTTTTTCATGATTTTGGGCGACATACTATACTATGACTTTTTATTCATGATTTTGGACGACATGCTATACTATGACTTTTTTCATGATTTTAGACGACATACTATACTATGACTTTTTTCATGATTTTGGACGACATGCTCTACTATGACTTTTTTCATGATTTTGGACGACATGCTATACTATCACCTTTTTCATGATTTTTTGACGACATACTATACTATGACTTTTTTTTCCTGATTTTAGACGACATGCTATACTATGACTTTTTTCATGACTTTAGACGACATCCTATACTATGACCTTTTTCATGATTTCTGACGACATGCTGTACTATGACTTTTTTCATGATTTTGGACGAAATGCTATACTATGACTTTTTTCATGATTTTAGACGACATACTATACTATGACCTTTTTCATGATTTTAGACGACATGCTATACTATGACTTTTTTCATGATTTTAGACGACATGCTGTACTATGACTTTTTTCATGATTTTGGACGACATGCTGTATTATGACTTTTTTCATGACTTTTTGACGACATACTATACTATGACTTTTTTCATGATTTTTTGACGACATGCTATACTATGACTTTTTTCATGATTTTTTTGACGACATGCTATACTATGACTTTTTTTTCATGATTTTGGAAGACATACTATACTATGACTTTTTTTCATGATTTTTTGACGACATGCTGTACTATGACTTTTTTTTCATGATTTTTTGACGACATACTATACTATGACTTTTTTCATGATTTTTAGACGACATACTATACTATGACTTTTTTTTCATGATTTTTTGACGACATGCTGTACTATGACTTTTTTCATGAATTTAGACGACATCCTATACTATGACTTTTTTCATGATTTTAAACGACATCCTATACTATGACTTTTTTCATGATTTTAAACGACATGCTATACTATGACCTTTTTCATGATTTCTGACGACATCCTATGCTATGACTTTTTTCATGATTTTAGACAACGTCCTATACTATGACTTTTTTCATGATTTTAGACGACATGCTATACTATGACTTTTTTCATGATTTTAGACGACGTGCTGTACTATGACTTTTTTCATGATTTTGGACGACATGCTATACTATGACTTTTTTCATGATTTTTTGACGACATACTATACTATGACTTTTTTCATGATTTTTTGACGACATGCTATACTATGACTTTTTTCATGATTTTAGACGACATGCTATACTATGACTTTTTATTCATGATTTTGGACGACATGCTATACTATGACTTTTTTTTCATGATTTTGGACGACATGCTATACTATGACTTTTTTCATGATTTTAGACGACATCCTATACTATGACTTTTTATTCATGATTTTGGACGACATGCTATACTATGACTTTTTTTTCATGATTTTGGACGACATACTATACTATGACTTTTTTCATGATTTTAGACGACATGCTATACTATGACTTTTTTCATGATTTTAGACGACATGCTATACTATGACTTTTTTCATGATTTTTTGACGACATACTATACTATGACTTTTTTCATGATTTTTTGACGACATGCTAAACTATGACTTTTTTCATGATTTTAGACGACATGCTGTACTATGACTTTTTTCATGATTTTTTGACGACATACTATACTATGACTTTTTTTCATGATTTTTTGACGACATGCTCTTCTATGACCTTTTTCATGATTTTAGACGACATGCTATACTATGACTTTTTTTTCATGATTTTGGACGACATGCTATACTATGACGTTTTTTCATGATTTTGGACGACATGCTATACTATGACTTTTTTTTCATGATTTTGGACGACATGCTATACTATGACTTTTTTCATGAATTTCTGACGACATGCTATACTATGACTTTTTTCATGATTTTAGACGACATGCTATACTATGACTTTTTTCATGATTTTAGACGATGTGCTATACTATGACTTTTTTCATGATTTTAGACGACGTGCTATACTATGACTTTTTTCATGATTTTGGACGACATGCTATACTATGACTTTTTTCATGAATTTCTGACGACATGCTATACTATGACTTTTTTCATGATTTTAGACGACATGCTATACTATGACTTTTTTCATGATTTTAGACGATGTGCTATACTATGACTTTTTTCATGATTTTAGACGACGTGCTATACTATGACTTTTTTCATGATTTTAGACGACGTGCTATACTATGACCTTTTTCATGATTTCTGACGACATGCTATACTATGACTTTTTTCATGATTTTAGACGACATCCTATACTATGACTTTTTTCATGATTTTAGACGACATGCTATACTATGACCTTTTTCATGATTTCTGACGACATGCTATACTATGACTTTTTTCATGATTTTAGACGACATCCTATGCTATGACTTTTTTCATGATTTTAGACGACGTGCTATACTATGACTTTTTTCATGATTTTGGACGACATGCTGTACTATGACTTTTGTTATGATTTTTTGAGGACATACTATACTATGACTTTTTTCATTATTTTTTGAGGACATACTATACTATGACTTTTTTCATGATTTTTTGAGGACATACTATACTATGACTTTTTTCATGATTTTTTGAGGACATGCTATACTATGACTTTTTTCATGATTTTTTGACGACATGCTATACTATGACTTTTTTCATGATTTTAGACGACATGCTATACTATGACTTTTTTCATGATTTTAGACGACATGCTATACTATGACTTTTTTTTCATGATTTTGGACGACATGCTATACTATGAATTTTTTCATGATTTTGGGCGACATCCTATACTATGACTTTTTTTTCATGATTTTGGACGACATGCTATACAATGTTTTTTTTTCATGATTTTGGGCGACATACTATACTATGACTTTTTTCATGATTTTGGACGACATGCTATACTATGACTTTTTATTCATGATTTTGGACGACATGCTATACTATGACTTTTTTCATGATTTTAGACGACATACTATACTATGACTTTTTTCATGATTTTGGACGACATGCTGTACTATGACTTTTTTCATGATTTTGGACGACATGCTATACTATGACCTTTTTCATGATTTTTTGACGACATACTATACTATGACTTTTTTCATGATTTCTGACGACATGCTGTACTATGACTTTTTTCATGATTTTGGACTACATGCTGTACTATGACTTTTTTCATGTTTTTTTGACGACATACTATACTATGACTTTTTTTTCCTGATTTTAGACGACATGCTATACTATGACTTTTTTCATGACTTTAGACGACATCCTATACTATGACCTTTTTCATGATTTCTGACGACATGCTGTACTATGACTTTTTTCATGATTTTGGACGACATGCTATACTATGACTTTTTTCATGATTTTAGACGACATACTATACTATGACCTTTTTCATGATTTTAGACGACGTGCTATATTATGACTTTTTTCATGATTTTAGACGACATACTATACTATGACTTTTTTTTCAGTATTTTTTGACGACATACTATACTATGACTTTTTTTCATGATTTTAGACGACATGCTACACTATGACTTTTTTTTCATGATTTTTTGACGACATGCTATACTATGACTTTTTTCACGAATTTAGACATCCTATACTATGACTTTTTTCATGATTTTAGACGACATGCTATACTATGACCTTTTTCATGATTTCTGACGACATGCTATACTATGACTTTTTTCATGATTTTAGACGACATCCTATGCTATGACTTTTTTCATGATTTTAGACGACATGCTATACTATGACTTTTTTCATGATTTTGGACGACATGCTGTACTATGACTTTTTTTATGATTTTTTGAGGACATACTATACTATGACTTTTTTCATGATTTTTTGAGGACATACTATACTATGACTTTTTTCATGATTTTTTGAGGACATGCTATACTATGACTTTTTTCATGATTTTTTGACGACATGCTATACTATGACTTTTTTCATGATTTTAGACGACATGCTATACTATGACTTTTTTCATGATTTTAGACGACATGCTATACTATGACTTTTTTTTCATGATTTTGGACGACATGCTATACTATGAATTTTTTCATGATTTTGGGCGACATCCTATACTATGACTTTTTTTTCATGATTTTGGACGACATGCTATACTATGACTTTTTTCATGATTTTGGACGACATACTATACTATGACTTTTTTCATGATTTTGGACGACATGCTGTACTATGACTTTTTTCATGATTTTGGACGACATGCTATACTATCACCTTTTTCATGATTTTTTGACGACATACTATACTATGACTTTTTTTTCCTGATTTTAGACGACATGCTATACTATGACTTTTTTCATGACTTTAGACGACATCCTATACTATGACCTTTTTCATGATTTCTGACGACATGCTGTACTATGACTTTTTTCATGATTTTGGACGACATGCTATACTATGACTTTTTTCATGATTTTAGACGACATACTATACTATGACCTTTTTCATGATTTTAGACGACATGCTATACTATGACTTTTTTCATGATTTTAGACGACATGCTGTACTATGACTTTTTTCATGATTTTGGACGACATGCTGTATTATGACTTTTTTCATGACTTTTTGACGACATACTATACTATGACTTTTTTCATGATTTTTTGACGACATGCTACACTATGACTGTTTTTTCATGATTTTTTTGACGACATGCTATACTATGACTTTTTTTTCATGATTTTGGAAGACATACTATACTATGACTTTTTTTCATGATTTTTTGACGACATGCTGTACTATGACTTTTTTTTCATGATTTTTTGACGACATACTATACTATGACTTTTTTCATGATTTTTAGACGACATACTATACTATGACTTTTTTTTCATGATTTTTTGACGACATGCTGTACTATGACTTTTTTCATGAATTTAGACGACATCCTATACTATGACTTTTTTCATGATTTTAAACGACATCCTATACTATGACTTTTTTCATGATTTTAAACGACATCCTATACTATGACTTTTTTCATGATTTTAAACGACATGCTATACTATGACCTTTTTCATGATTTCTGACGACATCCTATGCTATGACTTTTTTCATGATTTTATACAACGTCCTATACTATGACTTTTTTCATGATTTTAGACGACATGCTATCATATGACTTTTTTCATGATTTTAGACGACGTGCTGTACTATGACTTTTTTCATGATTTTGGACGACATGCTATACTATGACTTTTTTCATGATTTTTTGACGACATACTATACTATGACTTTTTTCATGATTTTTTGACGACATGCTATACTATGACTTTTTTCATGATTTTAGACGACATGCTATACTATGACTTTTTATTCATGATTTTAGACGACATGCTATACTATGACTTTTTTTTCATGATTTTGGACGACATGCTATACTATGACTTTTTTCATGATTTTAGACGACATGCTATACTATGACTTTTTATTCATGATTTTGGACGACATGCTATACTATGACTTTTTTTTCATGATTTTGGACGACATACTATACTATGACTTTTTTCATGATTTTAGACGACATGCTATACTATGACTTTTTTCATGATTTTTTGACGACATACTATACTATGACTTTTTTCATGATTTTTTGACGACATGCTAAACTATGACTTTTTTCATGATTTTAGACGACATGCTGTACTATGACTTTTTTCATGATTTTTTGACGACATACTATACTATGACTTTTTTTCATGATTTTTTGACGACATGCTCTTCTATGACCTTTTTCATGATTTTAGACGACATACTATACTATGACTTTTTTTTCATGATTTTGGACGACATGCTATACTATGAATTTTTTCATGATTTTGGGCGACATGCTATACTATGACTTTTTTTCATGATTTTGGACGACATGCTATACTATGACTTTTTTTTCATGATTTTGGACGACATGCTATACTATGACTTTTTTCATGAATTTCTGACGACATGCTATACTATGACTTTTTTCATGATTTTAGACGACATGCTATACTATGACTTTTTTCATGATTTTAGACGATGTGCTATACTATGACTTTTTTCATGATTTTAGACGACGTGCTATACTATGACTTTTTTCATGATTTTAGACGACGTGCTATACTATGACTTTTTTCATAATTTTTTGATGACATACTATAGTATGACTTTTTTTCATGATTTTTTGACGAGATGCTATACTATGACTTTTTTCATGATTTGAGACGACATACTGTACTATGACTTTTTTAATGATTTTAGACGACATGCTGTACTATGACTTTTTTCATGATTTTGGACGACTTGCTGTACTATGACTTTTTTCATGACTTTTTGACGACTTGCTGTACTATGACTTTTTTCATGACTTTTTGACGACATACTGTACTATGACTTTTTTCATGATTTTTTGACGACATGCTATACTATGACTTTTTTCATGATTTTTTGACGACATGCTACACTATGACTTTTTTTTCATGATTTTTTGACGACATGCTATACTATGACTTTTTTCATGAATTTAGACGACATCCTATACTATGACTTTTTTCATGATTTTAGACGACATGCTATACTATGACCTTTTTCATGATTTCTGACGACATGCCATACTATGACTTTTTTCATGAATTTAGACGACATCCTATGCTATGACTTTTTTCATGATTTTAGACGACGTCCTATACTATGACTTTTTTCATGATTTTAGACGACGTGCTATACTATGACTTTTTTCATGATTTTGGACGATGTGCTGTACTATGACTTTTTTCATGATTTTTTGACGACATGCTATACTATGACTTTTTTCATGATTTTTTGACGACATGCTATACGATGACTTTTTTCATGATTTTAGACGACATGCTATACTATGACTTTTTTCATGATTTTGGACGACATGCTATACTATGACTTTTTTTTCATGATTTTGGACGACATGCTATACTATGACTTTTTATTAATGATTTTGGACGACATGCTATACTATGACTTTTTATTAATGATTTTGGACGACATGCTATACTATGACTTTTTTTTCATGATTTTGGACGACATACTATACTATGACTTTTTATTCATGATTTTGGACGACATGCTATACTATGACTTTTATTTCATGATTTTAGACGACATGCTATACTATGACTTTTTTCATGAATTTAGACGACATCCTATGCTATGACTTTTTTCATGATTTTAGACGACGTGCTATACTATGAGTTTTTTCATGATTTTTTGACGACATGCTATACTATGACTTTTTTCATGATTTTGGACGACATGCTGTACTATGACTTTTTTCATGATTTTGTGCGACATACTATACTATGACTTTTTATTAATGATTTTGGACGACATGCTATACTATGACTTTTTTTTCATGATTTTGGACGACATACTATACTATGACTTTTTATTCATGATTTTGGACGACATGCTATACTATGACTTTTATTTCATGATTTTAGACGACATGCTATACTATGAGTTTTTTCATGAATTTAGACGACATCCTATGCTATGACTTTTTTCATGATTTTAGACGACGTGCTATACTATGACTTTTTTCATGATATTTTGACGACATGCTATACTATGACTTTTTTCATGATTTTGGACGACATGCTGTACTATGACTTTTTTCATGATTTTGGACGACATGCTATACTATGACTTTTTTTCATGATTTTAGACGACGTGCTATACTATGACTTTTTTCATGATTTTGGACCACATGCTGTACTATGACTTTTTTTATGATTTTTTGAGGACATACTACACTATGACTTTTTTCATTATTTTTTGAGGACATACTATACTATGACTTTTTTCATGATTTTTTGAGGACATACTATACTATGACTTTTTTCATGATTTTTTGAGGACATGCTATACTATGACTTTTTTCATGATTTTTTGACGACATGCTATACTATGACTTTTTTCATGATTTTTTGACGACATGCTATACTATGACTTTTTTCATGATTTTAGACGACATGCTATACTATGACTTTTTTCATGATTTTAGACGACATACTATACTATGACTTTTTTCATGATTTTTTGAGGACATGCTATACTATGACTTTTTTCATGATTTTTTGAGGACATGCTATACTATGACTTTTTTCATGATTTTTTGACGACATGCTATACTATGACTTTTTTTTCATGATTTTAGACGACATGCTATACTATGAATTTTTTCATGATTTTGGGCGACATCCTATACTATGACTTTTTTTTCATGATTTTGGACAACATGCTATACAATGTTTTTTTTCATGATTTTGGGCGACATACTATACTATGACTTTTTATTCATGATTTTTTGACGACATGCTGTACTATGACTTTTTTCATGATTTTAGACGACATACTATACTATGACCTTTTTCATGATTTTTTGACGACATACTATACTATGACTTTTTTCATGATTTTGGACGACATGCTGTACTATGACTTTTTTCATGTTTTTTTGACGACATACTATACTATGACTTCTTTTTCATGATTTTAGACGACATGCTATACTATGACTTTTTTCATGACTTTAGACGACATCCTATACTATGACCTTTTTCATGATTTCTGACGACATGCTGTACTATGACTTTTTTCATGATTTTGGACGACATACTATACTATGACTTTTTTTTCATGATTTTTAGACGACATACTATACTATGACTTTTTTTCATGATTTTTTGACGACATGCTATACTATGACTTTTTTTTCATGATTTTGGACGACATGCTATACTATGACTTTTTTCATGATTTTTAGACGACATACTATACTATGACTTTTTTTTCATGATTTCGGATGACATGCTATACTATGACTTTTTTCACTATTTTTTGACGACATGCTATACGATGACTTTTTTTCATGATTTTTAGACGACATACTATACTATGACTTTTTTCATGATTTTTGACGACATGCTATACTATGATTTTTTTCATGTTTTTAGACGACATACTATACTATGACTTTTTATTCATGATTTTTTGACGACATGCTATACTATGATTTTTTTCATGATTTTTAGACGACATACTATACTATGACTTTTTTTTCAGTATTTTTTGACGACATACTATACTATGACTTTTTTTTCATGATTTTGGACGACATGCTATACTATGACTTTTTTTCATGATTTTTTGACGACATGCTATACTATGACTTTTTTTTCATGATTTTTAGACGACATACTATACTATGACTTTTTTTTCATGATTTTGGACGACATGCTATACTATGACTTTTTTCACTATTTTTTGACGACATGCTATACTATGACTTTTTTTCATGATTTTTAGACGACATACTATACTATGACTTTTTTCATGATTTTTGACGACATGCTATACTATGACTTTTTATTCATCATTTCGGACGACATGCTATACTATGGCTTTTTTTCATGATTTTGGACGACATGCTATACTATGACTTTTTTTTCATGATTTTTGACGACATGCTATACTATGATTTTTTTCATGATTTTTAGACGACATACTATACTATGACTTTTTATTCATGATTTTTTGACGACATACTATACTATGACTTTTTTTTTCATGATTTTTTGACGACATACTATACTATGACTTTCTTCATGATTTTGGACGACATGCTATACTATGATTTTTTTCATGATTTTTAGACGACATACTATACTATGACTTTTTATTCATGATTTCGGACGACATGCTATACTATGACTTTTTTTCATGATTTTGGACGACATACTATACTATGACTTTTTTTTCATGATTTTTTGACGACATGCTACACTATGACTTTTTTTCATGATTTTGGACGACATGCTATACTATGACTTTTTTTCATGATTTTGGACGACATACTATACTATGACTTTTTTTTCATGATTTTTTGACGACATGCTACACTATGACTTTTTTTCATGATTTTGGACGACATGCTATACTATGACTTTTTTTCATGATTTTGGACGACATGCTATACTATGACTTTTTTTCATGATTTTGGACGACATGCTATACTATGACTTTTTTTCATGATTTTGGACGACATGCTATACTATGACTTTTTTTTCATGATTTTGGACGACATACTATACTATGACTTTTTTTTCATGATTTTTTGACGACATACTATACTATGACTTTTTTTCATGATTTTGGACGACATACTATACTATGACTTTTTTTTCAGTATTTTTTGACGACATGCTACACTATGACTTTTTTTCATGATTTTGGATGACATACTATACTATGACTTTTTTTCATTATTTTTTGATGACATACTATACTATGACTTTTTTTCATTATTTTTTGACGACATGCTATACTATGACTTTTTTTTCATTATTTTTTGACAACATGCTATACTATGACTTTTTTTCATGATTTTGGACGACATGCTATACTATGACTTTTTTTTCATGATTTTGGACGACATACTATACTATGACTTTTTTTTCATGATTTTTTGACGACATACTATACTATGACTTTTTTTCATGATTTTGGACGACATACTATACTATGACTTTTTTTTCAGTATTTTTTGACGACATGCTACACTATGACTTTTTTTCATGATTTTGGATGACATACTATACTATGACTTTTTTTCATTATTTTTTGATGACATACTATACTATGACTTTTTTTCATTATTTTTTGACGACATGCTATACTATGACTTTTTTTTCATTATTTTTTGACGACATGCTATACTATGACTTTTTTTCATGATGTTGGACGACATACTATACTATGACTTTTTTTTCAGTATTTTTTGACGACATGCTACACTATGACTTTTTTTCATGATTTTGGACGACATACTATACTATGACTTTTTTTTCAGTATTTTTTGACGACATACTATACTATGACTTTTTTTCATGATTTTGGACGACATACTATACTATGACTTTTTTTTCATGATTTTGCACGACATGCTATACTATGACTTTTTTCACTATTTTTTGACGACATGCTATACTATGACTTTTTTTCATTATTTTTTGATGACATACTATACTATGACTTTTTTTCATGATTTTTTGACGACATGCTATACTATGACTTTTTTTTCATTATTTTTTGACGACATGCTATACTATGACTTTTTTTTCATTATTTTTTGACGATATGCTATACTATGACTTTTTTTCATGATGTTGGACGACATGCTATTCTATGACTTTTTTCATGAGTTTCATCAGTTTCATACTTTTCATGCTGCACTGACATGATGTTACTTCTGTCTGCTCTGAATCTAATTGCTGAGCTAAAAACAAGAGTCAGTCAACAGCTTATTTCAGTGTTGGTTTTATTTATTAGAACATGGCATGAATGGAAAGAAAACAGAGAATCACAAACACATCAGGCTGATATACAAAGAGCAAACCTCCCCACCTTCACAGGGAAGTAGAAATCAAAACATATAGATGGTACTACTTCATACTCAGTACAGAATATCTTGTCGTAATGGATTTTTCATGTTCAAGTGCAATACAATATTCATAACCGTAGTCATTTTTGTTCAACAGTTGGTTCAGTGAATGCGTGTTTGGGTGTATTTTTCATATGTTTGTTTGCCGTACAAGCTATGTGTGTATTTGTAGTACAACTTGGAATGAGGGCATCAGTTCATTGTGAATTCCTTCTCCATGTTTGATAAAGTCTTGTACAGTGTTGCTGAGACCTCCATCTGCTGTCCTGAGGGTCTGATTCCTGCAACACATTTACCCTGAAGAGTGATTCTTTTTTTTAAACTTGTGTTCACCTCTGAGGCAGAGATACCTGTACGAGTTGTGAAGTGTGTTCAGTGAAGTGTAACTGCAAAATGACTTTCCTCAAAAACCATGAAGGACTTCAAATTTAATAAGTGCAGCCTGTGTTTGCCATTTTCATGAAGAATCTGTTGTTAATAAGGGAATTCTGCATTTGTAGCTACACAAAAACTCCAAGTTATAAAATGTGTTCATTAAAAATCCGACCAGAGGTTGAATTAATTTTTCCTCTAAGCAGTGCATGACGAGATCGAATTTAACAAGGCTGGACTTTGTCTCTGCTTAAATCTGCTGTTCATATCCGATATCCAGTCCTATTAAAGTTGCTGTTCATTTTAGTTTAAGAATTATGGGTAGAATTTAGTTGTAGGATTTTCTAAGCCTGATTCTGATTCTTTTTTGTGGTGAAGTTGCCAAAATCCAAAAATCGCTTCAGGATAGAAAACTGGAAATTAATTTCAACTGCTGAGACTTGTAAAAATAGGAGACTTGTTTGTTTCTGTGGTCATGTTCAGGTGTAACTGTGACGTTTTAAGATCAATAGTGAAACACGGTGGTCCAACCTATTTGATGTTTCTGCTGTGCTCATATTTAATGTTCTGTGTTGCTTTGCTGTCATCTTTAATAAACCAAATCTACCGGCATGGAAGCTAAGCAATTTCCTGTGTGGACGGAGCTGCAGCAAAATGTGTTTTAGCCACCTTTAAAAAAAATAAAGATATCAAAGAAGAAAAAAAAAATCAATGTCAGTGCGAGTGAATGCTACATTTAAATATTTTCTTGGCTTCACCTTACACAATAACCTATAGGGGTGGGGAAATATTGATACAGCATAGTATTGTGATATTTTTGTGTGGCAATATCGTATCATCACACAGTGCCAAGTATCGATTTTTTTGATTTTATTCATAATATTACAAATATAAATTAAACTTTAGGTGGCCTTCTGAATAATAAAATCAATTGCTTTTTCATTTTACTGCTGCTGCTGCAAAAGACTGAATTAACATGAACAGAGTGAAAACATTATTTTTTTAGATAAAACATGTTCTTAATGTAATTTACAGTTGAAAAAAAATCATTTGCAATAAATTTTATTGGCAATACCATATTGCATTTTAAAATCACAATAATATTGTGTCGTAAATAAGTGTCATGATAATATCCTATTGTGAATCCTCTGGTGAGTCCCACCCCTCCTATCCAACCGAGGCCGCAGTAGATCGGCAACTTCAGTGTTCTGCAAAGTAAAATTACAGCTTTTGTCAGAGGAGTCTGGTGACTTTGATTTAACGTCTTCAGTTCTTTGTTAGGAAAGGTCGTCTGACTGCAAAGTAGAGCAATGAAAATATTCTAAATGTAGCGTACACTTAAACTGATAGTGAGGTTTTTGGTCGGCCTTTTTCCAGGTGGCTAAAAACAAACTAACTGAGGCAGCATTTGATTTGATTTGATTTTCGTAACATGAGGGTTTTCTACCCAGAAGTTATTGTAGATTAACACTCTGATTTGGCCTGTGCCTCTTTCTCATCTTTAGAGAACTGTTTGTATTTGAGTTCTGTTTAATAATTCTAGTAAGAGTAAAATGAGGAGTTATTCACTTATCAATACAAGGTGAATTCAATTTGTTGCACTAACTTGAGGAGTTGTGTTATTCAGGTAAATACAGTAATCAGATTGGACGTGGTATATTCATCTGTAAACTAATAACAAATTGATCGTCAGGGCAGATGCGTCGGGAGCCAGACTCCTGGTCCACCGTAGCCCTTTCATTTCAGCTGCACTTCACCAGCACCAGCACAGCCTCCATGTTACCCCACACATGGATCACTGAGCTGAACCACACAGAGATGTTTTTGCATAGACATCGATTCAAGTCAGACTCATGCAAATAAACAGACGAGAGACACGTGGACGAGAAACGGAAAGAAAGAGAAATGAAGAAAGCAAAGGTGTGGGTGTGGAGAGGACAGATGAGTGACGTGATTAAACACGGTGTCCACAGTTCAGTTCAGTTCATCAACAAGGTTATCTGACTTTATAAAAATAAGTGAGCTTGTTTAATATACCACATTATTATCATTATTTTTAGAAACAAACAAAAAGGAACAGAGAACTTTACGCATCGACAACCCATCAAGTTAAATATGAATGTATTTGTTACAGTTGAAAAGTACACACACATATATTTGCTTGCCAATGTGTAGCTACTCATCCGGCTCTGTTTAGTATTGCTTTAGTTCACACTGTCAGTGAAGAGGGAGTCAGTGCAACGACCGAGGCCTGTGTGTGTGTGTGTGTGTGTGTGTTTCTGTTTGTTTATAAGTCAGATGGTTGGATCTGTAGGAGTGCTAATTTAATCGTCAAGATCATGTGTGTGTGTATTTACATGTGTGTGTTAGTGAGGCCAAGCAAACATGCAGCATTAGTCTCTGACACTCCAGCAAGGACAGTAAACCGAGCTGAGCATCAGTTTAGTTTGAAAAGAAAAAAACAAAGGACAAAAATAAAGGGACGCTGCTTTTTACTTTCACACACAGAGCGACTCACTCTGCCACAGAACTACAATAAGTAGAACAACTCTAGTCCTACTCTGGTGATCACCTGATCACCATATGGGTCATCTATACTTCCTTTACACGCAACATGACGGAAACTTTGTCACTGTTGTCACTGCATAATGTTGCTGTTGGAGCTGCTGCAGGTGGAGCTGGTTTTAATTACTTCACTGACTGTTTCATGGCGTCTTCTGGTTGCTAGGAAACAACAACGATGTTCCACTAAAGGAACTAAACTATAAAGAAACTAAAGGAGTTTATACACCCTCACATAGAGAGACAGATTATCCATGTCAAGTGTTGTAAACATCACTGCCCACATACTTCCATGCGTCCGTTATGATGGCGTAGATACGACCAATAGATGGCACTAAAGAGCAGAGATGTAAATATAGACGACGGTGGTCTGTGAGGTCATTCAGTACATTGCGACATGTTGACGAAGAACTCTTGTCACTTTTTTGTTCTGTTCCGCCTTTTTTAAAATGTCTTTGTCATCTCCTACGGTTGAACCTCGCTTGAACTATGCTACACTGCCTTCACGTTCTCCGATGGTGCTGCTTCATTTCATACGTATCTGCAAGCTTTCAGGAAATGTGAACAAATACAGACTAAATGAACGGCAGAGTACAGACAGTGTCAATTTGATCAATTTTGATATCGGTAATGTTTCTCATGTCTTCACTTGTGGACACTCCATTTTGTAAAAACTTTCTAAAAGAAATTTAAGATTTTTTTTTTTTAAATTTCGGGTATAAATGATTAAAACAAACATCTAGGAGAAGTACGGTGACGATGTTTTAATAAAGATCCCGGCACAGACTGCTGCAGCGTTGGTACTCATCCCTTCCTGAAAATATCTTTTTTATCAAGCTTAATCTACAGTCAGATGGTTTGGATGTCTTACTGTATTTATACACCAAGAAATGTTGATTCTATCCTTTACATTGCGCGTGAGTGATCGACTGTCTCTTGTATCTGCAGGAAAAGGTGATTTAAGTGTGTAAAGCTGGGTTTTGGCTGCCTGGTATCACAGTGTGGTCCTTGATACATCTGCTGAGAGCTGACAGGGTTATTGATCGATGATACTGACTGAGGAAGTACTTTACAAGATGCTGACAGGCTCCTCGCTGCAGTTATTTCTCCATACAGATGGATGAAAAAAAATCATATTTGATGCAGGCCACCGCAGCAGCAGCATGTTGCACCTTTAAACGTTTGCCAGGAAATATGAATGATCTTAATCTGTGTATGTCATCCTCTACAGGAAGTGGTTGTTCTACTTTTTTCTAGTTCTGTGGATGAAAGTTGAGAAGCAGGGTCGACATTTACAAACACAAGTCCCCGGTTAGAAAGTGTGTGTGTGGTAAAATGTCCAGTTTGAGCTCACAAGTGAAAACACTACTCTTCTATCTAACAAAACATCTGGTTATTAGCATTAATCATACAGTGATCTTTTTTTAATTTTTTGTTTTACCCAAAACAAAAACAAGTTAATTTTGTTCACACAACTAAAAAAGAAAGAAACAAAAAACAGTTTGACAGTATTTACCTGCAGCCATGTTGGGAAAAGAAAGATATTTAGTTTTCTAAAACTGTAAATGTAATACTCCTCTTAATAAGTTAAAAAATAATTTAAACAACACATTTCAAATGAGAATTGTGAACAAAAACAATTACAGACTGTTAACACAAAAAGACGTTTTTAAAATCTGTTGTATGTTTTAAAAAACTCTATACAACAAATACTAAAACTAAAGAAAAGAAGAGACAGGAAGCAGAAAGGAAGTAGTCATATACAAGTAGACATCATTGTATACAAAAGCCGAGTTGTTCAGCTCAGTGTTAGTGACCAGTGATATAAACTCTCTGAGGGAATATTTCATATTAGTCAATAAATATGAGAGTATACAATAGAATAAGGAGCGAGGGACAAAAAGAGAGCGGGAAACAGACGAGGAGGGAAAAGCTGAATAGTCTCTATGGCTTTTACAGGCTTTGTGGCCCAAATAACCTTTAACATCAGTATCATCGTACAGTAGCTACAAACACCCAGCGAACCCCCAACAGTCACTCTGAAATGGGCGGAGCTACAAAAACAAGTCAGGAATAAAAACTCAAACAAAACAGACAGAGTGGGATTGTTGGAAAATGACAATGTGACAGCCTCAAAGACTCAGACCTGCTGGGATGGTTTGGATTCTGCTTAATTTGATGTCTCTGCATGCACTTTACGGTATTATTTACCCATGAGCTCATTCAGTGATCACCTCTAAACCTCCTTTAAGATGAAAGTTTAAACCAGTGGTCCCTACCTTTGAAACCTTTGTGACCATTGGAGAGTATCAGTGAGAGGCGCACATACTCACAGAACTGGAGTTACATCCAGTAACTACTTTTTAACACTGTAAGACAGTCGCCTAGGTTCAGGTCAGGTTTAAAAAAAGATCATTGTTTAGGCTTAAATACCTTTAATGTAATTTAAGTTACATACGTAACAAAAGTTAAGTATATTATGTAGGTTAACTAAATAAGTAGAAATAACTCAACATCGACATCTGGTTTACACGGGACACAAACAGCGGTCTCCTGTGTGAAAGTCCTGTGTTTGTTTGGACCATTCACCATACTATGTAGATTTGTTGCCCTTTATACTATGTCACCTGACTCTCCTTTGCTCTCGTCATAATTACTACGGCCACTAGAGGTCGCCACCTAACAATGTACATTAATATTGATCGTAATAAGCTGATTGCATGACCTGGCTTTCAATGGCTTTCATGAAAGGTAGAATTGGACCAATTTACCGGCCGCACATCACTATCGGCTGATATTTGTCTTGTTGTCTGCCATCGGCTTATCGGCAAATCAAAGGACATTCACAGATGGCAGGTCGTTATATTGCTGTTGTGTCACATCAATTTTACGCAGGCTATAAAGCAGGGCTCAAGGCTAACGTTCTCCCGTCATCCCAGGAATGATAGAAAACATGTTTGGGACAAACAGAGATCTTCCCCGAGACACCCTCAGGATGAACAGACGTGGTTAACTCACTATCGATACGTCACAGGACACACCCTATTGTTTCACTGATAATAGTACATTCTGAACCATAACTCTGTGTTTTGGTGACACAGCTGGCTGAGCATGGATGCAGCTAATGAGCTAACAACATTGCTCTCATAATAAATGCAAAGCTGTGATTTTAAATGTAATTCATGTTTTTATTTTTTTCATTTCCAATTGTAGCTCTGTCATAGTTCGTCATATTATACATTTAATTAGTTACACAAATAAATAATTTGTATTACATGTTTATTTCATGTTGAAGCCTCAGATTCAAATATTAAGTAGATTAATTGGTAAAATGTGTGTCAATAGTATCATTAGCTTACATTTTGGTTGTACAAGGAAAAAAAAACAAAACAAAACCAGCTGCAGGGATTTTACTGAAGGAATCAGCAGGACTGACTTCACTCACAGGAGTTAGCTCGGCGGTTGTTCATGTACACCAGAGATGAGACAGCAGCTTTCTCTGATATTACGTCTGGAATAACTACACCGCTCTGACTGATGGATGTCTGGGCCCTAAAACTCTGTAAAGCCAAAAGCCTTGCTTTCCATGTGAAATCAGATTTGAGTTCTTCTGGTGGGCTCAGACTGTGTTGAGGGTGACGATGTATCAGGATTTCTTTGAGCTCTATTTAAAGTGGTAAATCTTTCCGTCTGTTGCTCCAACAGTAGTTTCTGATGGCTGGTTTCTGTGAGCTGTGATGTCATCAGCTGGGCCATAACTGCATATTTAACAGTTTAACACTGTGCTTATGTCATTAAGCCAGCTTAAGTGACGTAGTATATGAACTGGCTTTGTTATCTGGAGGTGGAGGGGAGGGTGGATGGAGTGACATCTAGGTAAGACACCTGCCAGGCTGCAGAGTGCTGCAGACCACTGTTCCAGGCCAAAAAATGACAAAACCAGTTGTGATTTAGTGAGTCATTGTTGCATTTCCAGTAGATTTAACAAACCAAATGTAGGTGGGGGGGGGCAGTGCCATGAAAAGTGGTTGTTTTTTATCAAGTCATTGCTGCATTTCCAGCGGCTTTTATAACACCAAATGTGGGTGTTTTTAGGGACCCGTTGCTGTTTTTCCAGCCGGGGTAGTACCACAAAAAGCAATTGTTTTTTCCTGAGACAGGGCTGTGTTTTCAGCGAGTGTTTAGGCACCAAATATGGGTGTTTTTAGCAACCTGCTGCTGTTTTTCCAGCTGGGCTTGTGTCCCCAAAACTGTGAATTTTAAGCCAAAACATGATCTTTTCCTAACCATAACGAAGTGGTTTTTGTGTCTGAACCACAGAGTGCAGGTGAGTTTAAGTGTATCCTGTACGTAATAATGTGCAAATGTCACATACCCATGGTAAGAAACTTATAAAGCCAAATTTTTTTCAGGCGACTGGGTTACGTTAAAGGTAGATAATAAAAATGTTTCCTGTTTCTTAGGTGGTAGTTTGTGCAGTAAAAGAAGTTGACATCTCTCATGTTGTTTGGTGGTAAGAATTTTATACGTTTGTAAAATGAGTGTTGGTGTCCACAGTGGACTGAACTTTAGAGGAGGAGGTGTTTTTGTCTGCTCAGTCATTGTCTAAATTAAGCTCACTGGTCATTCAGTACCTACAAAATGCACGCAGAGACAAAAAGACACACATGGGTCTGTGTGTGACAGGTAGAAACATTTTCCCAAAACACTCTATAATGCAAAGGAGGCATGAGATAATGCAAAGCGTGATGCGTGAGCCGACTTTCTGTGTTATGGCTGTGTTGAAGACCACTTATCTACAAGGGGGGAGTAGAGAGGAGTCAGCGACCCTGAGACGTTTATTAAACCAGTGAGTATCTGCACAGAAACATGCAGCTTGACGCGTTAGCAATACTAAACAAATTAAAGCATCGCAGTAGCTGTTTGTAGTGATCCAACACCCTTACTGTAGGAAGCTGCTGTACAGGATTGTCTACGTTGCATTGAGACATGAGAAGTCAAAAATATCCCACAAATAATCAGTGCTCACTGTCGGGATCGTCAGTGATCAGACACTGTGTTGGATATTTCCGTCTGCTTCAGTCTTTAGTGTCGGCGCCGTTTTCACCTGACTTTGAGGATCTAAGCGCTCCCAAAACTTTATGAAAAAAGAAAAAAGCTGACACAAATGTGTTGTTTGTGTCCCGTAGAAAAGGTCAAGAAAGCAAGATGGAGGGTATTATTTCTTCATCTTCTATTTGTTCTTTAATTTATTTTTCCCATGTGGAGCTTAGATGGATATCAGCATGAAAATTTGACAGCCTCGCTCATTGCATTTCTGATTACCCATGAGCCACTGCAATCTGGTGTCTGGCTGTCACACAGAGTTCTTAACTGGGATCAGTTAACAGAGTGTGGCAGCAGGTTCTGAGTTCATTAAGGCTGTTTGTATCAGTCTGTAGTGGAGACGACTTCTTTAATTGTAGTTTTTTTTGTAGTTTACATGAAGGTTTTTCCTCTTCAGCCGCACTGTGCCGAGCCATGATGACGTTTCCACTGCAGCCTCAACTAGAATTACCGCCCTGCAGTTGTATGACTCCGCCCACCAGTCCGGTGTCTCTGACAGTCTCCATCCATGTCAGTGAAAACATGGACGCTTCACACACAGCAGATCTATACAATCAGCACAGTTTCAAGATTAGAGTCACCAATTCAGTATCTGACCAAATGTCTCCCCTTCTGTTCCTGAGATATGACGTTAAAACATGATGATGTCACAGTCAAGCTGACCTTTGACCTTTTGGATATAAAGTGTCATCACTGCATCATTTTATCCTGTTAGACATTTGTGTTGAGTTTTGTCATAATCAGATTATGAATTCTTGAGTTATGGCCAAAAACATGTTTTGCAAGGTCACACTGACCTTGACCTTTAACTTTTAAACCTCAAAATTCTAACCAATGTATTCTTAGGCCCGAGTGGACGTCTGTGTCAAACTGGAGGAAATTCTCTTTAGGTGTTAGGGAGGTATTGCATTCACGGGGATGAGACGAATGCAAGGTCACAGTGACTTTGCCCTTTAACCACCAAAATCTAATCAGTTCATTGTTAAGTCCTAGTCTGCGTTTTTGCCAAATTACAGAAACTCCCTCAAGGCGTTCTTGAGAAATTGCGTTCACATTCATGAGACAGACAAGGTCATAGGTTAAAGATCAAGGTCACAGTGACTTTGACCTTTGACGTTTGACCACCCAAATCCAATTAATTCATCGTTAAATCCAAGGGGATGTTTGTGCCAAATTCGAAGAAATTCCTTCAAGGTGGTCTTGAGATAATGCATTCACGAGAATGGGATGGACGGACCGGTGTGTGTATGGATGTATGTCAGAAAAACAGTCGGACAGACAACCCGGAAACATATGGCGTCCCATCAGTACGGCTATTGTAGCGGAGAGGAAAAGTGGAAACAGAAACAGCCTCACTGAGCTGTCGGTTGATTGTAGGCGACAGACTCTTGCTGTGGTTTGTGACCAGCACACCTACGACACCTCCAAAAGGTACACACCTTCACCTCGCTGTGCGGTGCAGTGCGGTGGAAAGACTCAGTGCTACCTGCAGACATTCATGGCACGGCTCAGTGCGACTAACCCCAGGAAAAACCTTATTTGTCATTATCATCAAGTCACATCTTAAATCATCCAATGATCCCACTTTGACACAAGACAGGAATAAGAGATGGAGAGGCAGAGGAGGAAAGAGAAGTGAAAGAGTAATAATAAAAGAAGGAAAATAAAAAGTGCCCTTCCATCTAAAAACCAGCCTCGTTCCCAGAAGCTACCTCAGTGATGCAAACTCATCCTGTCATTCCCTCTCCCTCATCAGTACGGCGCAAACTTCTGTCTCTCCGGCTTCTTCATCCCGTTGGCTGAGGACGAGATCTTGGCCGTGTAGGACGCCAGGGCCGCCGCCGCGTGAGCCTGAACCGGAACGGCTGCCGTCGCGGCCGTCTGCATCGAACCTGGTAACATGGGAGCCCCGATGGCTGCAGCCGCCGCCGCCGCCGCTGCTGCTGAGGCAGGAGGGGTGGAGAGTGCCAGGTAAGGGATGGATTTCATTCCCAGGAGGCTGGAGAGGGGGAGGGCGTAGGGAGCGCCCAGCATTTGAGCGTGGGGCAGTGCGGCGCCCATCGCTGCCAGGGGGGAGGAGGAGGAGGACGAGGCAGGGGGGGCGGGCTGGGTGAAGCTCATGGTCAGGTCAACGGGAGACGGCATGGAGGAGGACTGGGCGGTGGATTTGGCGGTCTCTAAACTGGAGGAGGGGAGGGACGGGGGGGAGGAGGGAGGGACGGGGGGGAGGAGGGAGGGAGGGAGGGAGGGAGGAAGAGGTTGGGAGAGGAGGTGGAGGGAAGGGTGGAGGAGGGGAGGAGAGGGGTAAGGGAGAGGGATTTTGGATGGAGAAGGGTTAGAGGGTTAAATAAAAGACATGTTAAAAAAAAAATCAAGAGTAAAAACCAAAACAAACCCAAACTAAAAAAAACCAAACAGGATATTTTGGAGAGTAAAGATGAAATAAAGGAAATCTGACAAAACTAAAATCATAAGACAGGTGTGTTTTGCTGGAGGTTGCAACAGATTATTGTAGGGGAGTTCGCTGTACGGATGGGGGGTGTGCTGTATAAGTTGGGGTGATGGCTTGGGAGGGGGCTTAGGGAGGAGGGAACAAAACCATTATAGATATATTAGGATGGAAGCTTTGTCAGAGATGATGCTGGTTCAAAAACAGGAAGAAGAAGAAGCAGAAAAAAAACACAAGAACTGAGTTATTCTTTTAGAGAGCTGAAGTCCAACTCCACGTCCAGGTTAGCATCTGTGTGTCACATGGTCTCTTTTATACTGGGATGAGCAAAATGGATATCAATGACTGCAAGATTTAAAGGTCCAGTGTAGGAAGTAGGGGGATATAGTCTGTTTTCTTTAGTGTTTAATCACCTGAAAATAAGAAGTTTTGTATTTTTGTTACCTTACAATGAGACATATATATCTACACAGGGAGCAGGTCTTTGTCTACAGAGATCACCATGTTGCACTGCCGTGTTTCTACAGTAGCCCAGAACAGACAAACCAAACACTGACTCTTGACAGGGACATTCACGTTTTCACGTCAGCCAAGAGCGCCTAAAAACAGTTTTGTTTTGTTTTTTACATGAAACTGTTTTATTTAGTGTTTCTACCAGTTTGAATCACCTGGTCTGTTTGTTTTGGAGAGTAAAAGACCGCTGTGAATAATTCAGCTCTCAGTAAAGACCTTGAACATCTGGGCCGTATTCACAAAGCTTCCTCGTACAAAGAGTCGCTCCTATACACGAAATTCTAAAATAATTCTTAGACTTGTGACGTTGTTTTAGAATTTCCCCTTAAAGTTAAGACTAGGTCCTGGTAAGGGTAAAAGTCATTCACAGAACATCTCAGACCTTAAAAGAGCTCCTAAGGTGAAAAACTGTCAGGAGCAGGGAGGAGGACTTTAAGAGGTTTAAGAGTTTGTTAATCAGAGGAGAAAATGGAAACACAAAGAGGTCAGAGAAATATTCTCCAAACACTGGATGACAGTGAGTTAATGAAATGCTACAGATTAGATTGTGCAGGGAGAATTTGTGTGGTTGATCTCACCAGAAATAAAATGATCCCAACACTGAGGTATTCAGAAAACTGTAAAGATGCAGCAGTGATGAGTTGAGTCTGTCTCAACCTTCCATCAGCAGTGATCACACTAACAGTGACAACACTTCCACAGTCAGCAGTTCATCTTATTTCCACTGGGTGTCTCTGACAACCAATCACATCTGTTAAAAGAATTCATTACACCTATCGATGGGGTCGACCACTCCTCCTCACTCAGGTAAAGGTTTCTGTCCCCTCCCTGCTAGAGTTGCTCTAAGGACTTAACTAAATCACTCCAAAGCTAGAACTCCTTACTAAAGTTTTTAGGTTAGGAGCTCTCTGAGAGTGTTCTCAGGATGTTTGTGAATACGGCCCCTGGATCTTAAGTTATCAGAAAAATTAGAATTACCACCTTGCAGGTGTATGCCTCCGTAAACCAGTCCAGTGTCTCTGACAGTGAAAACATGGACGCTTCACACACAGAAGATCTATACAATCAGAACAGTTTCAAGATTAGAGTCACCAATTCAGTATCTGACCAAATGTCTCCCCTTCTGTTCCTGAGATATGAAAATGTTTTTGCAGAATGTTTTGATGTCAGAGTGAAGCTGTGTTCTTGGTTCGTTTGCAGTCAGTGAGTATGTGTGAACAGGAACCAGACCAAAAATAAAATGCAATAATGGACCATTTTTCCTCTGGTGCGACCAAATGAACCGAACTACAGGTGTGAAAGCACCCTAAAAACACTGCTCCTCAAAAGTGCTCTGGTGCTCCTCACTGGATGTTTAAAGGTGGGAATCACACTGCCTTGGGTGGACACACGGCCTTATTAACGTAACACCAGTGATTGTACGACTAATCAGAATTCAGTTGGACAAGAGTCTAACCTGAGCTACCTGAACAGAAGGGATCAGCCTTACTTTACAGAGACAATGAAGACACTCATGATGGTAAAAGTCGATCAGAAGCCAACGAAACATGAGGGGAAGTGGAGCTTTAAATATGGGTCCATTTTGTAGCAGCTACAAAGTCAATGAAGTTTTTCTCCAGTTCATTTTAAAGGGAATTATTTCTTCAGATGTTCAATGTCAGACGGATAACTTGAAAGACAGTTATAGCAAAACTCTAGCTGTACTCCTGTTGTGAATGTGCAGCCTGTGATTCAGATAATGACACCTGATTCTTGTGTCTTGATTCTGATTGGTCCCTGTATGCACATTGGATAAGCAGCAGAAAGCGATGCTGCTATATGGACTCTGCAGACGAAGAAGTTTCTTGCCTGTCTTTCTTGAGGAAGTGTTCGGTGACCTTTCAGCTTTTTTGGCCAAACGTGGCTGTCAGGCTGAGATTGAATATGAGCCAGGTCAGCCCCAGATGTGCTCTGCATGTTTCTACACCTGCATGACTGCGTTCCCTTCACCAGATAAGAGACCCAGATGCAGATCACATCTTATCTTTAGGGGTAAAGGGGGCGGAACATTATCAGGCTACTGCTTTAAACAGCACTACTGCAGGTCAGCAAATTCCTCCTTCTTTAACATGAATATAGATTTAATATGTCAGCTGCGTTTAAAGAAAGTGAGGCTGATGTTTAAGATGGAGAGAAGGACGAAACAAAGGAGAGAACTGTTACAGCTCCGATTCAGGCCAAATGGCATTAACAAAGAAATCACAGGGCTTCAACAGTAACAGTGTGGACTCAACCACAAACTCTCACGTTTTTATATGTCTATGCTGTGAGCTAACAGAGATCAGAGATTTACACTGTAAACAGAAGAGATCTTCACAACATTTCAATCAACAACTATCTAACTGCACACAAAAATAACCATCCATGTTTACACAAACATTAAAATAATATCCATATAGCCTGGTATCAAGTTCTCAATTAGTATTTAGTATAAAAAAACCTGAGTTAAGGTTGTGTAGTAGTAGTATTTAAATTATACTAGGGCTAGCCCCCAATAGACCGAACGTTAGTCGACCAGAAAGGTCATTAGTCGGCAAGTTTTCATTAGTCGCTTAGTCACAGGAAAAATAAATAAATACATAAAACAAACATGAAACTCTATCAGGAGCTGCACCTTGTCAAAATAAAGCAAAATCTATATGACTGGACCATGTGGGAATTTAATTTGAAAGGACAGACACAGGAAGTGGAGTCAGGTTAATCTCCAGGGCTGGTACCTGCGGTTAATCCACAGGCTAGTTAATAACATGTGGGGCAGGAAATCCAAAGAGTGGGATCATTTTGAGAAGGTGAAGGACCAACCCAAGGTGATATGTAAACTCATCTTCATTGGTCCACTACAAACATGACGTATCATGTGAAACATGGAAGTAGCTACATGCCCATTAGCCCACAGCGTCATTAACAGGCGGCTCGCTCAGTGTGTGACGTGCACTTGGAGATAAAATATAGGCCTATATTAATGAAGGTTCATTAGTACGGTTTGTATTTCTCTGTAATGTAGCACAGTGTTAACAATGTTACTGAGACTATTCTTTCTCACACCTTCAACTCAAACCACCAAAATATATCATTTCATCATTACATTAATATCACAAACATGAGGGACACTAGTCCACTGATGGACCGTAAAGACGACTGTTGGTCCACTAGGACAATTCTTAGTCGGGGGGGGCAGCCCTAAATTCTCCCCCGTACAATAATATGATTAAACACTATAGATGCTGCGGCGACCATCTTAACTGCGTCAGCTGAATGAATGAGTTTTGACTGGAATGAAAGCATTCACTGAATCCACTCAAGTTGTGGCTCTCTCTCTTTCTCTCCACACTGAGGAGGAGGTGTTTGTGTCTGACAGGTTCCCTGATTGCACAAGAAGGTCCGGAGGGAGCGCGCTCCAAGGCGTGAATAATCAACAGCAGATAAAAGACAGTCACGTTCAGATCAGAGCGATCAGCCTCCATTAGTCCCTGCTGAAACCACACAAAGCAAACACACGATTCTGAGTTCTGCAGTGGAGACGAAAACGTGTATCATTTTCTCACTGATGCACGTGTGTGTTTTAACAGGTGATGTGATGCCAGGTGACAGTACAGAGCAGAGAACATGTCCAGTGTTTCAGATCATGGCCAGATTCATTTATGAGGAGGCTCCAGAGCAAAGTCTGTCTGTCTCATATGATACACCTGTCGCAGTATATTTCAGCTTGTTTTATTTTCTATTGTCTGATATTTTTAATTGTGTTTAAATGTCCTTTTGTTATGTGTTTTTTGCACTTAGTCTTGATGCTTTTGATGTTTTATGTAAGGCACTGTGAACTGCCTTGTTGCTTAAATGTGCTACATAAATAAACTGTCTTGCCTGAAGCACTCTGACTGCATGCTTTACATTCTCTATGACGTACAGTATACGTGAGTGTGGTGGTAACACTATAGCATTAGTTATGACTTTCACACAGTGTGAATCTGCAGTGGGAGGCTGCCTGTACGCTGTGGGGAGGAGGACTGGCCTTCAGTCTGTTTTCATCATGTTCTGTTAATCAACACATTCAAGTGATGCTGTCGTAAATAAAATGTTAGCAGCCATCACGAGTAAGAGCTCAAAGGGCTGCGCCTGCGGCGGTCGTGCTAGCAGGGTTAATTATAGGGATGTGCGCAATTAGTGGTCTAAACGATTAAACGTCCACCCCCTCGCTAGTCGGCACCAGAAATATTAGTTGGTTCAACTAATTAGTGTTTTACTCAGGTACCAGGCTGCTGTCATGCAGCCGCCCGCCACTAGTGGGTGCTACAGAGGCATCAGACAGCAGTCCCCCTCCCCGCGGTAATGCTGGAGTAGACTGGAGTTTTAAATAAGAGAGATGTGGTTTGGCAGCACTTTGATCTAGAACATGAAAACAATTTAGGCAATGTAAGCATTTGGATGTTAACCTGCACGGAACAACGGCTGCTGCGGTTAGCGGTGCTAGCCACAGTCAGACCAATTTGACAACGTTCACCCGGAGACACTGTGATCCCGCCTGGTCTGAGAAGATAACGCAGCTCATCACGACAATGACCTTGAAAGATGTTTCCACTTAACTTTGGTGAAGGTAAAAGCTTCAGGATGTTAAGGCAACATGTTGAGCCTTGAGTGTTTTGCCTTTTTTGGACTAGTCGACCAGTCTTAATTAAAATTTTTGTTTAAAATTTTGTTTTTTTTTAAATTATCTTTGCATAGTTTTTTTTCTGTCTTTGTTTTGTTGTTCTTTGTAAAGCGTCTCAGAAAAGCGCTACATGAATCCAGTGTATTCTATTATTACTATAAGTCATCTCAGCTGTACTTGTATAAAGAGTTGTGGGTAGATTAATTTATAACAAAACATCTTATTTTATAAAGTTTTCATGTATTTTGTGAGTAAAAATCTTAATCTGTAAAGTAAATAAATCTCTCAGATAACTGTAGTGACGTGAGCTTAGTTACATTCTTACTCTGTAAACAGATAAAGATTCAATTTGAAGGCTCATTTAAACACATGAGAAATAATTTGCCCTAATAGCTCCTCTGATGAGGTGAACTCATTTATAGATGCTGCAGTGTTTCATCCTTTAAATGTAAATACATTATGATCCAAATCATCATCAGTATTTCACCAGGCTGTCTGACAGTGAACACGACGGACACGAATAAAGACTTAATGAATAAGTACAGTTGTGTTTGATGTACACAGGTGGGCAGCTTCATACACAGCCGCGCAACAACATCACGCTCACACGAAACGAGGCAGGGCCCGTTATATAAGTCTAAAGATAGTGTGACTTACAGATTCTAATTAGCATCTTCTCAGCGATGCTTCGTACTTTCAGCGCATCCTGTCTGATCAAAGAGAGCTGCTGCTTCATAATGGATTCAAACTAACAAGAAAAGCCTCCAGAACATAAAGAGGCCACGTCCTTTTACTCAACATCACTGGTTGTTTCAGTCAAGGAACAGGCTCTCAGTGAGTGCTTTAATGGTTGCCATGACAACGCCCTTTCTTACCACAGGGATAACTAATGATGAAGATTATTATTGTTTCGTCAAGTTTCTTTTTAAATTTCCATTTGCTCTAAAATGTGTCATTCAGTGCAGTCAGTGGTGACGAATCTAAAAATAACAGGAGCACAAATGTAACTCAGCGAGGTGTGACCACGTAATACTCTCTCTCTGTGTGTGAACAATAAGAAGCTATTGATGATGCAGCGTGTACAGATCCATACACAGCCTGTGAGTGGAAGACATACTCAGTACAGCAATGTAAAAATACAGAGCTGTAGTCAAACTTAAAGGGGACGTATTCTGCTCATTCTCAGGTTCATACCTGTATTTTGGATTTCTAATAGAACAGAGGTGTCAGACTCATTCTAGTTCACATACAGACTGTTTTGATCGCAGGTGGGCCGGACCAGTAAAACTATTGTATAATATCCTAAAAATAACAAATACCTTCAAATTTTTTCTTTTTAAATGTGTTTACAGAAGTATATTTTAAAATGCACATCCATTTACAAACAGGTGACAGACAGCCTGTGATGTCTTCAGAAGAATGAATGCTATTTCAATATTTCTCAGTTTTTTCTACACTACTACTTCGACTCCTCACTTTCAATACATGTGCATTTTTCTGTACATTTCCTGTCCTGTGTCATCCCGACATCACCACACCAAACTGAAGTGAAAGATAAGAGCTGTATTCTGGTCGTGGTGGAAAAGCCTCTGATGCAGAATTTTAAATGAAAAGAACTACTCAATGTTTAACTTGCTCCTGAAACCTGGCACCTCTGAGCCCGTCCTACTGTCTGTGCTGGAGCACCTGTGTTCACCTTCTGTCTGAGAGACACCACGTTTTAGCAACTGTGCTTTGAAAGGTCCTGACACACTCAAGCTGATGGTCAGCTGTCGGTCAATGTTGGGCGGTCAGTGAGCATCTGTCGCCCTAGTCAGTGGAGTGTGTCCCACACCTTTGGCCCTCATCGGCACTAGTTGGCTCTTTTATCGCCGATTTAGCATGTTGAATCTGCAACAGCAACAGCAACGGTGATTCTTGAGCCTGTCTGTGAATGAAGTCACTCTGATTGACAGTGCAGCTCAGCGATTGAGAAGAGAAACTGAAATGAGGAAAGTAAACAAACAGCTAAAGTCCAGAGGGAGTGAGACCAAAACAAACTTGTTCCATGAGGTCAGATTATTTTTCTTTAGCTTAAAACATTTCCTGATGGTTTGTGTTATTGTTCTCTGGCGCAAAGTAAATGTGCTCTGTTCTTTAAACACTGGATTGTGTTGTTAATGTGCTAACAGGCTAACTAGCGTCATGACAGTCTTCCTGTTTCCCTTTTTGAATGATGATAACAGACTACTGCCATCTGCTGGTGTGGAGAGTTATTTCTTCAGAGAATGACAAACAGTGGCACTCTCTACAGCAAAAAAATTAGCAATAAAATCGTCTAAACCAAAATCTTCAGAGCTGGACGTGTTCCAGCAGGAATATGATCTGACATTGTGAAGAAATTAAACAAAATACTTGTGTATCAAGCACTCACTGTGGGTTATTTTGAATTTAATTTTTCTTGCATGCTTCCAAAAAAGGTGGACAGTCTTCATGGATTCAAGTAAACGGGGACCGGGTTTAACTAAAGCAACTCTCAAACACCTCATCCAGTATAATCCAAGTCTCATTCATACAGTCATGTACTCAGTACTTCCAAAACACGACTGCTGGCCCCCGTTGGCCGGCAGCCAACCGTCAGCTTGGTGTGTCAGGGCCTTAAGACTGAATGTGTCAGACAGAGGGTGAGTACAGGTGTTCCAGCACAGACAGTATGAGGACAATAAAGTGTTTTTGAATGTTAAAGCATGTGAACGTGTTCTAATAGAAACCCAAAGTATGAACCTGAAAATGAGCAGAACAGGCCCTCTGTTAAACTGTTTGTAGATACAGCTACTTCTCTACCACTGATGAGTAGTTACAGTACTACAGCACAATCTACTGTACCCATGACAACATACTCTCACACAGTGATTCAGTTTCTAGTATTAGTTAATCTGCTGTTCTGTGGTCAGCCAGTGAGAGGAGAGATGGTATAAGCTCTGACAGGTAGTCTTACCCGCCTGTTGACTGACTGAAAAAAAAAAATCGAATGGAAAAGAGCGGATTTGTCGTTGATACTTCAGCGTCAGTCGCTCACCTTCCCTGACCTGACATTTCAAAATGAATGAGGCTGACCCATCCGTACACACCGTGTGAGTGTGAGTGTGTGTGTGTGTGTGTGTGTGTGTGATTGGCCCAGCCTATTCTCCGTGCTGTCAGTGGCAGGAAGAGTGGTAAGTGAAATATCAATTTCATCCAGAGTCCAATCATGAATTTGCATATTCATGGCGGTGGTAACTGGTATTAAAGCTGGCTGGCAGCCTGTGTATCTCACATTCAGAGCCTGATGAGACGTCTGGGTGAAGGAGAAACTAACTTGTTCTCTGTGTTACATGTAGCGCTTCATATCTTTTAATCATGTAAGGACTCTCATGTGACACATCCTGCAGATGTACTATATGAAGCATGCACCGCACAGGAGAGTGATGTGATGTTGCTCCAATTAACCTACGATAAAATAAAAAGTTAAATTCTCTCTTTGCTGCTGCTGTTTAGGAGGCATTCAGCTGTACTAAATGACATTATACTACTGTGTGACAGATGGTCCTGTTCTGCAGGAAATTCATACATGCTTTATTAAAAATTAAATCTACAAAAAAGAAAGAGACAAATCAAACAACTTTTGGCAGCTTTTACATTAAATGAGCGAAAGCCAGACGGTCCTAACATCAACCAGACAAATTTAATCCAAACAAAGCCACAAAATACTTAAAAAATAGCTAAAAAATAATGACTACAAATGAAACAAAAATAACTTCCCTAACAGATCCTTATTAATTGTCCGTCAATCCACTGATTGTTTTAGCTGTATTTATTTTTGGAAGTTGTATTTATAAGAAAACATATTTTATCTAAGCAAAAATCTTTTTGATAAACTAAAGCTGGCATAAAGAAATAAATGTGGTGGAATAAAAAGTACAATATTTTTATGTATTTAAATAACTTTGGCAGTGCTTTTGTGATTATTAGATAAAACGACAGATTCTTGGAGATGCAGCGGTAATCAGTGGTAGTCACTGGTGCAACACAGGACATCAAACCCGTCTTTTTCAAACAGCTGCTTGTAACTGTGAAGTCGATTTTTTTATCCACTCAGCAACAATCTTAAACAACAGTGGAGAGCAGACATTCATCTGTTGAGTTGCCAGTGTCAGGATCCAGCAACAGCTGGATAGAGCAAAGCATGCTGTGTCACGTTAAACATGCTGTCACGGCAGATTTACATGCCATTGTTATGATGATCATCTCATTATACTTTCTGCAGTGGAAAACAAAATTGAGAAAAGCACCTGGTACCAAACGTGAGTCGAGTGGAGCCATGCAGTGGAACTGAAGTATCTGTAAAATAAATGGTAAATGCACTTGTATAGCGCCTTTCTAGTCTTCCGATCACTCAGAGTGCTTTGACACTGCGTCACGTTCACATACTGTTGGCCCAGGCTACCACTGAGCTAGCTGACGTTACAGCTCAGCCGAGGAGGACGCCATAAATGTTTGTATCTCAGGCTGTAATGAGCACAAGCCTCTTGTCCATGAGTTGATGCATGCATCCTTCTGCGTGGTGATATGGTTGGCAGGATTAGTTTGGTTTTTTTTTTTACATGAAACTGCTCACAGCAAGGTTTTTTTGGTGCTTTGAGCACCACAAGCTGAGAGAGAGACATCTCTACGGCCGATATCTCACACCACAACAATCTAGACCGATAAACAGCACTACAGGTAATATGTATTTTTGATTTGAGGATGAACTGTCCCTTTAAGATTTATAAACTAGGAGAATATTTCTGTCTTTGTGTTAGTCGTCACAGAGTTTTATGCAGCTGGTCTGAGGTGTGATGTATCTCTGAGGGAGAGAAGCTTTCACCTGGAGCCTCAGTGTATTTCAGTGTTTTCTACACAGCATGTTGTCTGATCTGTTTGTATGACTGCGACTGCAGAGGCCATTAAAGCATCAATGAAGACTGTCCTCATTGCAACACAGTGAGAAGAAATAAATTCAGTTATTTTAGGATGGTTTGGTTTTTTTGACTTATTTGATAATTCTGTGGAAAAGAACAACAGTGCTCATCAAACTGTATAGAGTGTATTATTATTATTATTGGGATAAGGATTTCGTCTGAAGCAGTAACAGACTCAGATTCTCTTTGAGTTTGTGTCCACAGTGGCTTTAAATTAGTCCAGTTTTCTCAGTTATTAACTGCATGAAATGATTGAACTTAATGATTTAGGGAGGAAAGCGAGACAGTTTTTTTTTTCCATCTGTGATTTCGACTCTGTCTCTCTTCTGGGTGTTCATTAAAATAAATCAGAGTTAAAAGTAAATACTGTACCTACTGAGGAGGAGCAGGAGCAAAACCTGGAGAGGTGAGTGGAGTTAGTGGAAGAGAAATCTGCCTGGTTTAAAATGGAAAACTGACTCCAGCTGTCGGTGGATCGTACTGTATGTTGTTGTTGTTGTTTTGTGCCTTCCAGTTTAAAGTGAGCTGCGACTGTGGCAGGTTGAAGGCTATTAATAGCAGAGTCAAATATTTTGGCACATATTTTGACATCCTGTGGTGAGGTAGACTCTGAGCCACAGTAACAGGCTGTGTACAGATACTTCCCTTTAGTTTGGATGCTTACCATGAAGTGATCAGGTACTGAGCCAGGTTGATGGCGATCGGTGTGCCGGTGATGGTGACGTGACGGTCACTGGTGCTGTCGATCTGACTGCCGATCTTGATCTGAGCCCCCGACACCTGCCGGATCTCGTTTATCTTGGTGCCCTGGCGACCGATGATTGAGCCAATCAGCTGCGAGGGGGATGAGACAGAGAGGATGATGATTAGAGACGTTCACTGCAGCGTGATGAGTTTCTCAAAGTGAAGACTGTATTTTATTTTATTTTATTTGTGTTGGCACTCCTCTTTTGACAGACAGTTATCAGTTATCTGTCTGTCAGCTCATGTAGCAATTCATCCGTCTCTCTTTCATCAGATGTTTATCACTCTTTCTGTGAAATATATTTTTGTGTGCAACTCCATGATTTAATTCATTTGAATGCTTTTCAGTCCATTTCCAAAGACCAGGAGACAGAGTCGGGGTGTCGGTCATTAAACTGATACTACAGATGCGCGGATTGTACTTCGCTTTGTTGATTGGGATGTTTCATATTGTTGTATAGTCTGTTATTCTGTTATGTTCCTGTTTACAGTCACTTGGGATATTACATGCTGCTGCCTGTCTTGACCAGGACTCCCTTGAAAAAAAAAGAATCTCACTAGGATTTATGTCAGTTAAACAAAGGTTAAATAATGAATTTCAAAACATTAAATGACACACACACACAAGGTAGTTCTGGTAAGTAGCTGGCTTCATTTCAGCCATGCTGACACTGCTAACAGTGCTAACAGAGCTAACAGTGATAACATAGTTAACAATGCTAAAAGGGAGCAGCTCAAAACTGAGGTGCTTACTCAGCGGAGCGACCTGGGGGGAGAGTGGAGGGTGGGGACAATGTTTCCACAGGGGTTACTAACAACAACGCTAATTCACATTAGTGATGAAGAAGATACTCTAACTTCTGTTTCTCCGCCACTTTAATGGAACTGAGCCTTTGTGGTACATTTGATAATTATGGTCACATAATAATAATGTGCTAACATTTGTCGCCCTCAGTTGACATAAACGAGGACGACTCAATGTTAAAAACCACGACTACAGCTACCAACCAGCGCTGACAGGCCTGCACCCTTTCATCCTCTGCATCCATTCCTCTTGTTATCGCTTCATGTCTGTGTGAGAATAGGAGCAGCAACAGGTGGTGAACTCTGACTCATCTGCCCGCCATGAGCTCAGTGTGTCTGTGTGTGCTATACTAGTCCCAGTGGGGGTTTTGTCATGCAGTGGATGTCACAGTAACAATAGACAGATAGTTACCGAGCCTCTCTAAGTGTCAGGTCAGACCATAAATATGTCTCGTTACCTTTTTTTTTTCTACAGGGCAAACAGGCGTTGGCTGTGCTGCGTATCCTGGGTGTCAGGGGTACATCTGGAGCTGAACTGCTTAAAAATCTGATGTGCCGATGTGACTGTTCACAGATCAAATAGAAACTCGATAATAACTACTACTACTAACTACCACTAACAGCAGGACTGAAAATATCAGCGAGGACCGGGATCAAATGAGACCAGGTTTCATTTTTCTCTGCCATAACATAATGACACTGAGACTGTGTTCTCACGTAGAGGAAGTGTTGGTGATACTTTCCTCTTCTGCTCTGAAGGCATGAAACACAGGTGGAATATATTTAAAGGATTTAAGTGTTATGAGAGGAAGCGACAGGAGAGATAATGAGGAGTCACAGCGTCAACACCAGGGAGGGTGTCAATTTAATGCAATTAAAAAAATAACAACAATGGTAAAGAACCAGTGTACAAACAGGTAATTAACTCTCTGCACAGCTCATTAGTCTGAAATGTATCAGACACACAGTATTAAATAACTTTATCATCTACAGTTAATTATTGTTTTACTTGTTAAGAAAATTAAGAGACAATAATGTAATAATACTTTGCCTCAGAGAGATCAGCGATTCATTTCAGGTTAACGAGTTGTAATGAAAGGAAATGTAATTCTCGTTCCTCGTTTTAATTGTGATCATAATATAATTATCATTTCATGAAATCAAAACAAGCTGTTGGAACGGCTTTTCGTGATTTCAGAATAATTTTATGATCACAGATAAACAAAGCTTGTTCTGTCAAGACGAGGATGTAATTACTTTGTGATCCTTAGAAAAGAAAACACCAGAAATAAAAACAACATATTTTCTCTGCCTCTGAGTCAGTGCTCACAGAGGAAGATCAAGAATGTCATGGAAATAAAATTATCCAAAATAAACTACAAGTTTTTTTTCTTCAACTGCGACAAAAATAAATATTGCAGGCTGTCAGATAAAACACAATGATTAACTTAACTAATGCTGACTCGCACTGACATTAAACAAGCTGTACCCTAACCCCATACAAGCCCAGTTTAAGGGCAGCGCTACAGATAAATGACAAAAACCAACATAACAAAATGTCAACTGACTTATTTTCTAATGCCCGGGTCTTCAATAGGGGTCCTCAGAGTTACTGCAGGGGGGGCTGCCAAATTACTGCTTGACAAACATTAACATGAATTCAGCATATTACTAGTGAAGACTGGCCTATTCATAAAACCCATTTAATGTACAGTGCATAGTAGGGTAAAGCTAAAAAACGTTGGCACGTCCCATCATATGACGCGCATCAAGTGCCGTCCCTAGCACCCATAGGACACGTCGTGCTGCAGCACGTCAACAGAGGACAACACAAAGTTATTACTACTTTTACTTAAAGAATGTCTTACACCTCAGCGTTAACTTAAAATCATAAAAATGCGGACACCTGCTAATTAAACCTGATTTCTACGAGCTGTGGCCAGGCATTACCTTTTTTGTCAATGGCTTTATAATGACACGACTGTGGGTCATTTAGCTCGAGTTATTTCTCAAACTCAACAAGTCTGTCCTCACACATTCTGCTATAAACACGAGAGACAGTGACAGAGTTCTCTTTCTACATCCATGGTGAGGAGAGGAGTCCAGCTGCTGTGGGAGTTGCTATGTATGAACAGAGAGTGAGTGGAGGAGAAATGCATTTAATCCAGAGGTGGTGAGGATGGACACAGGACAGTGACGTGAAGTACAGTGGGGCAGCATGTTCTAGAGTGCTGATGCACATCTAGCCGCCACCGGTGTGGTGTTGTACTTTGAATGGCGGCTGTTTTGATGCGTGCTGTTTAGCACCAGTGTGTTTTGGCCTTAACTGTTCGGTGTGATGACATTATGTAGTCGTATTTAGCCAGTTGTTGGCAACCACCTTTTTTAAGATACATCAAAGCTTCAAAGTTCATGAGTGGGGTATTTACTGACGTATTTGACGCTGTCAATCGAAACGTGAAAGTCTCTTAAGTTTGTGTTAACCACCGACCTCATTTTAGGCCTCTAACCAAAAACCTATTCAAAAAGCCCACTGACTTTAAGACGAGGGAGCCAGGAGTGCAACAATGCTAACTCGTTTCTGAGCTTTAGGACTCGTTCCTGGGACTCTCTACCAAGAACACTGTTAAAGGAGAGATTTACAATGGGAATATAGAATGTGGGAATAACTTTATAACTCTACATGTGTTGAGGTCAAAGGTCAGGGTCAGGTGTTTGTCAGGGACTGTATTTATACAGTGCTTTTAAAACACACACACACACTGATGGCTGCAGGCTACCGTGTCCCATACAGGCCAACCATCAGGAGCCTCTGTGTTTTGGTCACAGACTGTGTGACACGTGGACAGGAGGAGCTCTACCTGCTGAGTCACGGCCTCCCTCGACTCTGTTTTAAATCATTTCTGAATGAAACTTTCAAACATTGACACAAGAGACCGAACT
Source organism: Cephalopholis sonnerati (assembly GCA_019142605.1). Classification (NCBI taxonomy): domain Eukaryota; kingdom Metazoa; phylum Chordata; class Actinopteri; order Perciformes; family Serranidae; genus Cephalopholis; species Cephalopholis sonnerati. Next base: position 2,582,446 of record JAGQAX010000002.1, on the reverse strand, counting down.
CTCCATCAATCCTCTCTGCACTCCGTCGTCTCACTCTCTCCTCCCCTCTGTTCCTTTTTATCCGCCTCTGACCCAGATCTTTCCTTTATTCACACTGTCACTTTCTTCTTTTCCTGCATCCCTCGCTCAGTGTCTTTCATTCCTTCATTGTTGCTGACGCTTTCTCTCTTTTATAATCTTTACTTTTTTCTCTTCTCTCTCGCTGCACCACAAACATTCTTTCCCTACGAGTCATCCAGCCGAAAAGCTCTGATGTAGATCTGCTCTGTGAGCTATAGAGGGCTATTCCTGGAAAGGGCTCTGATAATACAAGTGTGGTGTGTGTGTGTGTGTGTGTGTGTGTGTGTGTGTGTGTGTGTGGTAGCTATAACAACACAGTGAGAGACAAAAGACAAAGTGCCAGCTGACAAAAACCAGGTCAGGACCATTTGTGTGAAATCCACCTTTAGCCGCCGTTCAACCTCTCAAACGGCCTCACTGTATCATAAACTGGCTCCTGTGAGTCATAACCAGCAGAAACACACACGGTCGCACGGTGACTCATATCTGCACCCTCTGATCATCATCACAGGACTATAAGCTCACCTGTATACAAACATAAACATAGCGAATGTACAAAATTGATTTAAGCTACGTGACAATTCAGTTTGATTCTAAGATTTTCTTTTATCTCATGTAGCTTTTTTGTCTCAATATTTTTACCCAATATACAAATATCCCTCTGCTTCCTGTGTACTAGAAATGATGTGCATCTACTGTGGTGCTAAATTGCAACAACAAATCAAAATATTTTGGAGGAAAATGCAATCACAGATTAGAGTTTGTTATCAATATAATGAGGAGCTGTTAATTAATCTTGTTGTTCATTAATTAATCTGGCGAGTGTCAAAATGTTGACGCTGAACGTGCCATTAAAATGTTGCTCTCTGAAAATATACAATCTTACGACAACATATCATCCTGTAGGATTGAAGCTTGATTAAAGGTTTTTACAGTTGTGTTTAGGCACTCACACTTTTTTGGTTATTGTTAGGAAAAGATCAGCCTCTTTGTTTAGTGACTTGAAGCAGGAGAAACGACAATTTAACTCAAACCACCGTCCTCCGCCAACCTTAACCCTGACCACACTGAGGATTCAGGATGTGAACCTCTGGTGTCAAATACCCTTTTTTCATTGTCACTCTTGGCCGTGCCAAGTAAAGTCATGCTGCACCAGTTTTTTTCGTTTCCATTGCCAGTTTAGACACGCCATGCCACACCAAGCCGTGCCGGAGATGGACCTTCTCAGGACTAGGTCCAAAAGCCGGGCCACCCGCCCTCAAGCGGGTAGCGGTGACATCTCGCTGACCGAAACTGTTGTGTTTCAGATGATGCGTCATGTTTGTAGTGGACCAATGAAGATGAGTTTACATATCACCTTGGGTTGGTCCTTCACCTTCTCAAAATGATCCCACACTTTGGATTTCCTGCCCCACATGTTATTAACTAGCCTGTGGAATAACCGCAGGTACCAGCCCTGGAGATTAACCTGACTCCTGTCTGACTGCTGAGCGTGGACACTTCCTGTGTCTGTCCTTTCAAATTAAACTCCCACATGGTCCAGTCATATAGGTTTGGATTTATTTGACAAGGCGCTGATAGAGTTTCACGTTTGTTATTTTTTGGGGGGTTTTCTGCAGCTAAACGACCAATGAAATCTTGCCGATTAATAACCTCTCTGGTCGACTAAAGTTTGGTCAGCTATCGGGGGGGCAGCCCTACTTATTTGTGATGTTGGACTATATAAATAAAACTGACTTGAAACGTTAAATGAGGAACATTAAAGCTACACGCAAATGTCATGACTCAGCCCACTGTCTACCAGGAGATAAGAGCGGCGGCGGCCCTCAGTGGGAAATACAAGTTTTGGCTTTTACACTTTGTACAAGGTTGACTGCTCTGGAGATGTGAGGTTTTCAGAGGACGCTGTACAGTGGTATGTGTCGCCCCTCTGAGCGGCTTTATGTAAGTGCTGTTGGGTAAAATCAGCTTAAAGCTGAAGAGCAGAGGAGGAAGAGGACGGACCGAAGGCTATTTTTGGGCGATTCCCTGCTGCCCTTGTAATTTGGAAAGGTTTACTGAAGGAGAGGGAGAGGGAAAGAGAGGTGGAGGGAGAGTGTCAGACAGGGTTGTTGTTAAATCTCTAACTGTGAGCTATAGGATGTCATTAAGCTGCTCTGCTTGGCCCTGCTCAGTGACTCACGTCCACACACACACACACACACACACACACACACACACACACACACACACACACACACGCACACACGCTCAGGGTCTTAAGCCGCTCTCTCTGCTCTTGTGTCTCTGTGTCTCTGTGTCTTATTCTCTCAGGTCAGCTGTATGTGAACACGTGTGAGCTGCATGTTTAATGTGTGTTTCTGTGTGTGTGTGTGTGTGTGTGTGTGTGTGTGTGTGTGTGTGTGTGTGTGTGTGTGTGTGTGTGTGTGTGTGTGTGTGTGACTCCCTGTATGTTAATAACACACAAAAACATGAATGGCGGCTCGGGGCCTTGATGGTGATGATGATGATGAGGATGCTTAATTTATACTTGCAAGGTGACAGCACCTGCAGAGGTGTTGATGATCTCGTCAGAGTTTCCTGTGAAAACATGACCTCATGCTCATCTGTCTGTCCTTTACTGTGCTTCAGAGCGTCACCCATAAAGACTCAGTGTGAGGAAGTGTTGCCTGAATGTGACTGCACGAGTTCCTGCGGAGAAATCATCAAAAGTCTCCTGCTATTAGATTCTGAGGGATGAAAGAGAAAGTGGCTAAGCCTGAGGGAGAATGAACCTGAAGTGTCGGTGGTGTGAGAGTTCAACTCGGCAACAGTGTTCTGTCTGAAACTCTGCACTCTGCTGTCTCAGTAGTCACATCATTGTGCCATGTTAGTGCACAGTAATACCCCTTTCTGACAGTCACGGTTTGGGCCGTCAGCCCAGCACAGCAGGAATCTGCATTTCCATTCCAACAGGGCTACCTGCGTGAAGGTGTGTCTTCAACTGATGACGGCTTGTCTTGAGTGATGACGTTTAAAAGCAGCGGGCCGATCCGTGACTAAAGCCCCCCGCTATTGTTGCTGCATGTGTTTTTCCATCACACAGCAGGCAGGTAAAAGAAGTTTACCTGTTGGAGATGAGCTGTTTGCAGAGGTGCAATAAGAGCCTGTTGTCTGCAGCTCTTCATCATCATCTCACTGTGGCTGTCTCTGATTTTACTCTTCCTCCCTGCTGTATTATTACACTTGCCTTATAGCAGAAAAGACGCTAATAAAGTTCTGTTAGTTCAGTGATAAACATGTTTAATTTCCTGTAGATTCTCCACAATAAAATCCTTGTTGTTTTGTTATGTAAAAACTTTTATTGTGAAGCAGTAAAATGTTGAGTTTTCAAGCAGCAACTTCACACAGCTTCTAATCCAGCTGATAGCGAACATGAAACAGTAAAATAAAGCAGATATGTAAAATAAAAACAGGACGCAGGAGAGAAACTAAACTCCAAACCACAGAGACTCAGTCTGAAGCTACAGATGCACTGGGAGCTGAACACACAGAGACTTTTAAAAACACCTTTCTCTCTGGTCTCCTGCAGACAGAAGTGAGTGGAGTCTCACAACAGCTTGTTTGAGGAGGAGAACAGGGGTCGTTGGGGGTTGGTGAGGCTGGGGAGATGTCACCACTACCTAATTGAGGGCGGGCGGCCTGGCTTTTGGACCTAGTCCAGAGAGGGTCCATCTCTGTCTCGACATGGCACAGCACGTCTAAACTGATGATAGAAAGGTAAATCGGTGAGTCGCTCGAGACTCGTGGAAAACAGACACTTTGGCAGTGACTTACGGCATCAGATGCCGACGAAAAAAGGCGTTCTTTCACGTTGGTATGAGACTCAGCCAGTCACCGTTACTGTGTAACAGCGCCCAGCAGCAGCAAGGGTAAACAGCGGAACAACAACGTAAGTAGGGCGGGAGGGGGGGGGTCCTGGATGGGTCCAACAACCACCGACTCACTTGGGAGGCCAAAGCCAAACCCTGTTCTGTTTCCCTAAACTCAACCATGTGCGTTTGTTGCTGGAGTAAATAAAAAAATGTCAATGCTCCGTTCTGTAACGTTGTAAAAAGCTGGCGGTTCACAGGAAGTGACCTCACCATGAGATGGCGTATCATCTCTAGTCAACAACTCTCTGTCCTTCTGTAACGTTGACAGGAAGTGACCTCACCATGAGACGGCGTATCATTTCTAGTCAACAACTCTCTGTCCTTCTGTAACGTTGACAGGAAGTGACCTCACCATGAGACGGCGTATCATTTCTAGTCAACAACTCTCTGTCCTTCTGTAACGTTGACAGGAAGTGACCTCACCATGAGACGGCGTATCATTTCTAGTCAACAACTCTCTGTCCCTCTGTAACGTTGACAGGAAGTGACCTCACCATGAGACGGCGTATCATTTCTAGTCAACAACTCTCTGTCCTTCTGTAACGTTGACAGGAAGTGACCTCACCATGAGAGGGCGTATCATCTCTAGTCAACAACTCTCTGTGCTTCCGTTCTGATTTGCAGCTTTTCAGACTTATTTTGTGGCTGAATATAATTTGTAGCTTCTTAAAATCTGAATGAGGATAGTGATAGTGAGATACTGGCTACAGTGATGAAACCAAACCAGCATCAGATGGACTGTATTCATAATCAATACGCCACAATAATATCAATAACCAGCACCAATTCATCAGTCAGTGAGAATGTGTGTGTGTGGGCGGGGCATAAGCACATACAGCCAGCAGCAGCAGCGACCCACCGTCCGACACCGGCACACCGTGAGGACGGAAACAGAGGGCTGGGCGGGGACGGAGCACCTGCTGCAGCAAGCCAACACGCCGTCTGCGGCCATTTTGACTTGACTTGACCAAGCTGATTGGTTGTTGAAACAGGTGACGTGCTTTAAAACCAGCCGCTGACCATTTGACCAGCTGAGTGTCAGGTGACACCATCAGCCAGCACAAGCTCAGACCGGCCAGTTCATACCACTGACACTTTTCTCTGCAACATTCTAAAACGGTTTTGTCTCATCATGAAGCAGTGGTCTGAGCTGGGCTGCCAGGGGTACACAGACAGACTTAGAGCTGCCGACTTGTGATCCGATCACTCAGGACATGTTAACACCAGGTGTGAACAGAGCCTGTGAGAGCAGACACTGTCTCTGAGTTTGGTGTTGACCAACCTAAAAATATTCAGCAACAATAACCTCTATGGGGGACGGCTGACAGCAGGGTGACACTCTGATTCTGATCAACACATTGTTTCTGTTATTCTTTAGGTTCAGTTATGAATAAATTACACGTGTGATGAACTGTTAAGATTCAGGATTTGCTAAAAACATTCAGGGATTAAGCCCCATAAACCACCAGTGGCACCACATATGACTACAATAATACAGTTATTGTTTAGGTAGGAGGATTTGTTGTCGTTGGAAACATGGCGTCCTGTGAGATCAGACACTGAAGTTGATTCAGCTGTATTTATCTGTGCCCTTTGCCGTCTCTGATGTTCGGACCAGTTAAGAAAACATGAGGTTCATTTCAAAGGTATGGTGTACGCTCGTGTTTCCAGTGTGAGTCAGTTTTGCCGTCAGATGCCAACGTTAATGTCTCTGGTTAGTTTCTCTCGGCTGATTAAAAGGACGGAGGTTTGAGGCTGAGCGGTATTATTCTGACCTGACAAAACAAACCAAACAGAGAGTGAATGATAGAGTGACTGTGTTCTTAGGTTTCTGTTATGATTCCAGTTAAAACATAAATACATGTCATTTGTAGGTCTGATTAGTGGGCAAGAGTTCATGTCAGAGTCATCTTTATTGTTTTGATGCCTGATGAGAGTTTTGGAAGGAGCTGCGCTGCTGTGTGAGGAGGTGAAGATTCACACAGCTGGACACTGACAGGATGAGTTACTGCCTGAGATGGACGGGAGGAGGGAGAGATGAGCGGGACAGAGACACAGCGGCCAAAGGCTGTCACATGAACAAAAGGTCACTGCTCTGACCCCGCAACAGTCAACATGTCCATCAAATGTCAGACGTCCTTGAGAGTGACACTGAACTGTTAACTGTCCGCTTCACTGCCTTCACACCGACGTGTCCTCAGCTGCTCTACAGCGCAGCTTATTTAGAAAAAGGAGTCCAATATTTAATATGTGCACGTGTGGCTTTGGTGTTTTTACTGTTAAGACTCTTGTGAAGCAGGTTAGAATGATTTAATTTTTATTGTACGTCTGCAGCTGTGTACATAAAAACAAAGTCAGTAAATACAGAAATAAAGTGAAATATAAAACAAACTGTTATGTGTATTTTCTTTGTATGTTTGCGTTCACTGTGTCTCCATGAACTGAAAAACATATTTAATTATGAGATATCGTCTTAGATTTTGGGTATCGTGCAAGTGTTTTTTTCCCTAAGTTTTAAAAGCTACATTAATTTTCGAAACTGTCTAATGTCTGAAGTCTGTAGATGATGATAAATACACCAGCTCATGGGGTACGCACTAGGGGTGTAACAATACATGTATTCGTATTGAATCATTCGGTACAAGGTTTTCACTACAAACCGAACGATACGTTAAACTATCTTATTACATTTGGAAAGTGAAATATAAAGCTTAAACTGTGTTTCATATAATGTTCCTAAACAAGGCAGCCCACAGGAAGTAACAGGAAACATGCTGTCTGCCCCTCCCACCCCCAAACTAGAACGTTCTACTGCAGTGAGACACACTGGGAGGAAGCTACACTAAGCTAGCTCCTTACAAGATGTTTAGTAAGATGGCAGAGGCCGATATTTTTCTGTTGTGTTACAATAGCTTTGCACAGGCCATAAAGTAGGGCAACGGACAGATTTTTCTTTTCTGAGATGGAAACTCATCATCGATATCTACATGAAAAACAATCAATCGTCCAATTGCAGCCGAGGGGCGGGACTGACAGAAGGACAGACAGCCTTTCACATGAAAACTGTTTCCTGTGGGACTGCTGGCTGACACGTCTGACTGTTCATGTAGTTACATCTGTGATGGACAGTTTTATGGGATGGACTGTGCAGCAGGAAGTGTAGAAGGATCTTCCTACTAACTAATGATTAAATTTGCACCTGATTATGTTCTGTTCATATGCACATAATTAATTCATATTCAGTTACATCTTTTGTACTTACATCATTTGGAATGAGGAGCTCCTGAGATGTGGTTTGGGAGTTGGTGTCCACCCCTCCTGAGAGAGACAGAGACAGAGAAGGAGACAGAGACAGAGAAATAATTGTGATTGATTTTATGTCATGAGTGGCTGATTTCTGTTATTGTCCTGACGCAGAACACAGACACAGCAGACAACCACACACACAGATGACTGAATTTAATTCCAAGTTTTGAAGACTTTATTCTGGCGAGGTGGAAACAGCAAAAGGAAAATGTGAAGAGAGACAGAAGTGCTGCCAAATAACGAGGCATCAAAAACTAAAGGTAGAGACACTCTTAAAAAAAAAAAATATATATATATATATAACCACGTATAAGACTCTGCAGTTCAACATGACAAAATATTTCAACACTACAGCATGATTTAAAAAAAAATGTATTTTACTCTACATGATCTTTCTTTCTTTTCCTCAGTTCCTTCCTTCTTTCCTTCCCTTCCCTCCTCTCCTCAGGGAGGGGCTTTGTCACAGCGAGCTAAACCAACAGTTCCTCTAATAGAGTGTGTGAATGTGTGCTGGCAAGTGACTTTGGTGAGTGTGTGTGTGTGTGTGTGTGTGTGTGTGTGAGGTTGTGTGAATTATTTTCACGTCCACGACTGATGAGTTTAATACCTGAGACATAATGGAATAATCAGCCATCCATATCCCCACAAGATAATCTGCTCCTCTCTCATTCTGCGCCGTGCATGTGTGGTTCGCATTTGTTGGAGAAATTACATGACAAAGTGTCTCTTTAACGGTGAAAAATGTGAACGGACCCAACGAACACAAGCTCTATTTCACACTGCATGTACAAAAACACTCAGCACATGGTGGAAGTAGTAATACCAAAGTGTAGAAATACTCCATTACTCCAATACTGCACCCCTCAGTCAACTGAGACTCTTCAAGTTGAGCAGTCGTTTTTTTTGTCAGTCAGTGTGCAGTGTAGTTCTGGGGATCTTGTGCTTTATAGATTTAGCTGACATTTAGATTTAGCTGCAGATCAAGCACTACTTGCTTTCATGCTGTTCTCTGTTACAGCAGCCCGGTGGACCCAGACCCACAGTCAGTCAGAGTGAGACGGACGCAGCTGCTCGGAGGACGAGAGGCTTTTCCTGGTCAGCCTCAGAGATTATGTTATCTTCTGCCTTCTGCTTAAAAGTTATGAATTTACAGCAACTTCATCGACACAGTCTCTGGCTTTTGTTTGATATCTAGTGTCGGCAAAAAATGTTGCTGCACATTTCCAATCTGTCGTTAGTGTAGTTAGCATGCATTAGCTCTGAGGGCTAACTTGGTTTGTTTACTATATTACCTGAATGTCACTCTCACCCTCAACATCCTACTGAGCTCTGTTTAAACTCTCAAAATTTATATGGGAAAAAAACAACGAATACTCGAATATTTGTAATGAACAGCTAGATTCTATATAATTCTGTGTCTGATTCAACCCTAGTTACAAGTAGGGCTGTGTATCTGTACTCGATACCTTTAAGGTATTGACCAAAATAATCAGTACTAAGTAATATCAAACCTTCGCCAGGCAAGTGATACCTGCATTGGATACTTTTTGCACCCAGATTTAGAGCGAGAATGATCGCCTCTTGGTTGTATGCCTCCACAAGTTCCACTTACAGTTTACATTGAAGTTTGTGAAAACATGGATGCTTCTGAAACGTCACAGCACAGCAGATCTATACAATCACCACAGTTTCAAGATTAGAGTCACCAATTCAGTATCTGACCAAATGTCTCCCCTTCTGTTCCTGAGATATGACGCTGAGTGTTTTATGCAGAACATTATGATGTCACAGTGAAGTTGATCTTTGACCTTTTGGATATAAAATATCATCGTTTTATCCTATTAGACATTTGTGTGAAATTTTGTCATAATAAGTGTATGAATTCTTGAATTATGGCTAAACTCGAACCAGTTCATCCTTAACTGAAAGTGAACACTTCAAAAAATCTAAGTGACCTTGACCTTTGACCACCAACATCTAATTGGTTCATTGCTGAGTCCAAGTGAATGATTGTGCCAAATTTGAAGAAATATCCTCAAGGTGTTTTTAAGATATTGTATTCACAAGAATGGGACAGACAGTCATCTGACCCAAAGACATAATGCCTCCGGCTACGACTATCCCTGGTGCAGAGGCATAAAAAAAATCAATTGTATGATCGAGTTTGTGACCCGGCCGCCATGTTGGAACTAGTTAGAATCTTCTTCAAATTAGATCAGCTCTGAATAGTTCATGAGCAGCAACTGACGTGACTGACAGCTGTTAGAGACTCTTCGGCTCTGACTGGTTGTTGCCGCCGCACTGCAGCCTGATTCTAGCAAATGCCATTAGACGCAGTAGGAAGAGGAGGAGGGCATGATTTGATCTGTCTCGTGTACGTCTTTCAGAATATAGAGACAGTTTCAGCAAATATGACACAAAGTTATTTTTATAAACTTTAACTTTAGGTACGATTTTAAATGTGGGACTTTTACTCTTAAGAAAGTATTGTTTAACTGTGGTATTGCTACTTTTACTCCAGGAGAAATCTCAGTACTTGAAGTGTAGAAAACCTTGAATGCAAGTACAATAAAACAGCTAAAAAAAAAAAAAGAAAACTTAAGAGAATGCTTCTTCATTTTAAACGTTTAAATAAAAATTGGGAAAAGTTTCAAGATGGCTGTATCAGACGTGCACAGTGCTTACAGTACAGAGCACAAAGTGTGCAGAGAGCAGCAGCAGTGTGACGCTCTACTGATGAAGAACGTGCTTCACCCCCCACTGACAGGAAATATCCACTCTGTTGAAGTGTGCTTCAACAAGACGCTGACAGACCCCTGTCAGCTCCAGAGCTGCTGCTCTGTGTCACTCTGACCTCCCTGAAGAGGAGCGGGAAACACGAGGAGTTCCCCTTCAGATCACTCAGGTGCCACAGACGGTGCAGCGCTGAGTATTAATTATAAATGAGTGAACTGTAAATCTGGACGAAACATTCAGGACATTTGTCTTCAATTCTTTAATTGTGGAAACGTGGCTGCAGTGTGAGATGTCTCACTGTTGCACACACAGGCTCTGACTTTAACAAAAAAACAGTGAAAACTAATTGTGTGCATTGTTACACTTTTGATTTCACCTTTGAGTCAATTAGTGGAGTCACTTCAGCAGCAGCATGTTCTCTAACTGATGGAGCCAAAAATCCACAGGCAGAGTTTGATTCCCAACCGTCAGCATGTAAGCACAGCTGGACGCTCCGAATCAAAGCTAACATGCAGGGATGATCGCGAACAACGGCTCACCAGAATAAAGATTATAAAACATTTATTTTCTCATTATGTTCTGAGGTTTCGTACAAAATGACTGATGGGAATAACAGAGAGACAAGTGCGTTTTACAAGATAAATTCAGAGCGTGTGTGATAAAATTAATAACTTTGAAAAACATCTTCTGTGTTTCTGATGCAGTGAATGATGAAACTCCATGAAATGACACTTTTTTCCTGAAATGGAAATAATACAGTTGAATATTTTTCTCTTTCTTTTTCGGTTGAAACACAGTCGCTGCAGTTTTTGTGTCAGAGGAGCCGAAAACCAAAAAAAAAAAATACTGAAGAGCTGTGACAACAAAGTGACTTCAAAGTCAAATGTGCACAGAGGAGACAGATCAGCCTGCTGAGAGCCCGTCTCCACTGCATTACACACACACACACACACACACACACACACACACACACACACACAACTATAAACAAACACACAAATATGTACATGTTTGCTGTTGTGTACAGCACATGTGTACATGCTTTACATGGACAACACACGACACTTTGGGAATGTTCTGTGCAACTGACAGTGATCAACCACACACACAGAGACACACGCAAGCACACGCATATGCACAGACACACACACACACACACACACACACACAGTCGAGCTGTGTCCCTGAGTCAGCACTTGAAACAGATGCATCGACTCTGTGACTCGATAGCATCAGTATGTTTGCAGTTGTTTTACTTTTTACGTACAGATTCATTAAGACTCATGTCTGTTCACATTGCTACATGCCACTGTGTGTTTTGAAACTGAACTGTGACCTGATTAAGTTTGCCTAATTGGATCTCACCTGGAGAGCGTTGCACCAACAGGTCTTGACTAAAGGCCTTCGCATACTGAGTCTGTTTCTTTCGTCAGAAATTGTCGCACGTTGTGTCAGTCATGTTTGCACACTGACTCTGAAACATTAGTTCGTCGATGTTTGACCAAGAATCGGCGAAGAAAATGTGGCAGCGGGACACAGCTGCGACAAGACAGAGGAACGGGATGCACAGAATCATTCCATGACGCAGACAGCCGCGTTCAGCAGGTCAGATAGTGATATTCAGGAGGATTATGATGACCAGGAGGAGGATGTGGACCACACACAGACAGAGAGCAAGCGACAGTGTGGAGACAGGGACGGAGGACAGCTCAGTCCCTTCATGTAGCTGAGGAGCCAAATGCAAGACACGGGGAGACAGAGTGGTGACAGGTAAATAACTCCAGTGGAGACAAGCAAGAGAGGAAATGTGTCTTTTCATTTTGTCTCGTATTGTGAATTTTGTGTAGTATGAAAAAATGCATCAGATTCAGTTTGCAAGGTTTCTGTGCGTTATGATTTTTTTCCGACACTCCAAACGGACGCAGGATATGAAAGGTACTACTCAATGTTCAGTTGTAAAATCCTCTCTTCTGATTGGCTGCTGACAGCTCAGTCAGCTGAACGGTCAGTCACATGGAGTCAGAGCAGCGAACACACGCCATCGCTGCCCTCGTTCAGAGTGAGCAGGTGGTGGGGTTTTAGAGACTCAGTTTGTAAGGTTTATTGTCCTTCTACAATGACTCAGCAAAAATAAATGAAATAAAATAAATGACTTAATCAAAAACAAGAGCAGTGACTCGACTGAAAAAATGTTATTTGTGGTCTCAGCCAGTGACCCAAGCATCAACACACAAACATCAGAAGTCCTTTCAAAATTTTTCTCTCTTCTCTCTTAGACCTCCACAGGTGCATGTATGTGTGTGTGTGTGTGTGTGTGTGTGTGTGTGTGGGTGTGGGTGTGTGTGCGTACATACCAGGTAGAACTTGTGTAGCTGTTTGGCTGATGGGAGCCAGGCCCTGCTGCTGCATTGACAACTGGTGGAGCTTTGCTAACTGAGAGAGAAACAGAAGAAAAAAACAGACGTCAGTAACATCATCCAGTCACAGGAAACATCACCTGGAGAGTAAATCTGTCACTCATTCATTATTTTACCTCTGAATGTGGAATGCCGTAGTGACTCTGTACTGCATATGTCTGAAAAGGAAAAAGAAACCACATTAAAAGTGAAGTAACAACATGTCTGTAACCATCTGCACCGCAGGGCATCGTCTCCACAGGGGAAATGATTAGATTTATTTTATGTTATTTAAATCAGCCCTGTGTTTTTGCTCTGGGGCTAAATAGAGGCTACAGCGCTCCCTCTGACTGGTGGAACAACAAAAAGATCTTAGAAAGGAAAAAGGTCTTCCTCCCTGCACAGGAACATCTTTACATTGAGTACATAAAGAAGTTCCTTTTTGTCACAACACGGATTAATGCTTCCCAACGCTCCACTTAGCAGAGACACTAAAAACACAACTGTACAAGGACTTTTACTCGATCATCCTGAATCTCCTGCGACTCCTCGTTGTGTCTCGTCTGTGTTTATCTCTCCAAGATCATGATTTAAAGAGTTTTTAGAGGCCTTCCCAAATCCCAAACTGAACTTCAAAGAGAATGAACACTTCCATAGGCGATGTAAGAGACAGGCTGCGGGGCTGGGGAGCCGACTGTGTGTGTGTGTGTGTGTGTGTGTGTGTGTGTGTGTGTGTGTGTGTGTGTGTGTGTGTGTGTGTGTGGAGAGGAAGGGTTGGTGCGCATGCATGCAAAAGACTTTGTGCATTAGAGAGACATTTCGTGCGTTTGTGTGTCTCCCTGAGGTTCACCACACCTTATATAACAGATTTCAGAGTTGTTATCCTTGACGCAGACTGCAGTGCCACTTGCTGCTGAACTTCTGACTCCTGATGCTAACTCAGGGATTTGGAGGAAAAGCTGTTTGCAGAAAAAGAGCTTCCACCTTAAAAAAAAAAAAGCACCTCAAAGGCGCAACAACAAAACTGGACCTTGGTGTGCTGGGCCTCCTTCATATTGTAATGCCTCTCCTTGATCTGTAGATATGCCGGTAAATATTTATACACGCTGGCAAACCTGAAAGTCTGCGACGCATGCCTGAATCCAAACGGTCCACGCAGGCCCAACACATGAAATGCCATACACTCATAAATATTCATTAGTGGCTTAATACAGCACACATCAGAGAGGCAGCAGGCAGGAGCAGCTCCAGCACTCCTGGGCCTGCATGTATGAAACGTCTCAGAGTAGGAAATCCATTTTAACAGGACAAAAATTCTTACAGTGATGCTGTTTAGGTCCTCTTGTGTCTTATAAACTTTCTTAAATGACTACTATCCCTGCTGATATTTAGGAAAGCTCCAGTGGAGTCCTAACCTGCCAGGAGGTGGCGCTCTGTGAGATGAGATGTGTTTAGGGAACTCTTTTGGATCATAATCATGTCAGGATTAAAACCTTCTGCGATCATAAATCAAACTTTGATCCCTCCTACAGCCTCTCACGCTGATAATGCTCACAACAATGTTCCTTACTGTGAGTGGAATAAAACTTAGTATGAATATGAGGTCACCTGCTTGTCTGTCATAAAGTTGTCTCAACTTGTCACAACACATTAACAACAGTTAAATATCTAATTTACTTATTATTTATTCTAAATGACACCAGAGCTATTATATTTGAGGGATGTGATCGTCCTTAAGTACGCAGAGATAGTAGATGACGCTGAGAGACGGGGCTGGAAAGCAAAGGTTTGCCCAGTTGAAGAGGGCTGCAGAGGCTTTGTAGGCAAGTCAACCACCAGCCCAGCGTCAGGCCATCAAAGCCCTCTCTAGCACAGCCGGTGGCTATGGATCAAGAGCAGAGACACCACTTGGACCCAGAAATACCACTCACAACCACAGCAGGGTTTGAGGGAGTAAAAGCAGAGGTGGGCACACCTGGGACACCAGGTGTTGCTGATGAGCCCTCTGGAGGTGTCGTGGGCCTATCATCTAAACACCAGTGAAGGAGGGCGCCCACCTGATGACCCCAGTGAAGCTTTTACCCTCCATAAACCTCCACCCTCTCTACCAGTATGGCTCCAACTCTAACACACAATTGCAAGTGCAACAACTGACCAGTTAAACTCTTCCTTGATTAAAGTTTGGTACGTTTTTCTCCTGTTAGTTTCTTCTCTCATAGGGGGAGGTAGCGTTTACGGCCCAGTCCGGCGGGGGAGAGTTCAGTCCACATAGATGTCTCTTTGGCTCTGTCTTCTCTTTCCTACTTTCTATCCATCTAACCCTTTGGCTCCCACTCGGACCCCCAGACGGCTCCATCACTTCCACTCACAGTCTCAAGCATGTGCATCAGGGATTGTAACATCTAGTCCTAAACTGAACTGAACAGATACGGCTATGGTGGATTGTGACGGCCTCAGAGTCAGAGTCTTCTCTTTCTTGTTGGCTCTGTTTGGTGGGTTGAGATGAGAGCTCATCAGCGATGCAGCACACCTGAGCAGGCTGGGCTCAGGAGGTTATTAATCAGACCTATAAGATCTCTCCCTGGCCTGCCAACTGACCGACACATTGGTTTGTATTTTGTGTTGCACACTCACACACACACTTGGTACCACTCACTCACACAGGGGTGCCTTCAACACTCTGCCGCCAGAGATGCATATTTGGCTCTGTTTCTCTCTGGAGTCTCTTCCATCCTGTCTTCTCAGGGGACAGTTAACTCCAGCAGCACCACTTGCTTTAAGTGTGGTGGCTGTGATGGAGTCTGGGAACTTGAGCTGCCTACCTAGATCGACCAGGACCTGCCAGCCTCTTGCTGTTGAGAGCAGCCCGCTCTGGGCCTTTGGTCGGGGTTAAGGCTTTTCCCCGACACGCACAAAAGACACGGGGCACTTTAAAGGGTGCCGCTGCTTGCTGGGTAAATAATTATTTAATACAAGAATATTAATATCAATGTATAATTAATAATGCTGATATTTTGAATAATATCACCTGTTTACCTCTTTATCCTTTTAAAAAACACTACAGCTAAAACTTTACAAAGTTCTATTTAAGACCTCCGAGGGCCGAACACGTCACAGCTGTCTCCTCTGGATGTTATAATGAATCTGCTCGGCCTTCAGGACGCCTCTTCTTCAGTATTAATGATGGTTGGCGGAGCTCAACATCAAGCATGATAATGACCCTTTCAAACTCAAATGTTATTAATACATATATTAATTAACGATGCACGGCTCTCGTGAATATTCATGAGTTTATTAATACAGCACGGATCAGAGATGGAGGTGTGAAGGCACCTCTGAGCAACAACAAACAAACAACAGAGGCCTCAGCTGGTTTACCTCTGTTAGTTGAGCTGCCGACAAAATATACACATCAACAATATTCTAACCACGCAGCTAAATTACCCAAACAATACAGAATTATTTCTATTTGAAGCTCAGCTTTAAAAATAATCTTTGGTGTTAAATTTGTTTTAAAAAATAAAAGCTGTGTGACTTCATAAATCAGTGGAAAAATACAGTCAGAGCAGCGTTTGGTCAAACTGTATGGTTTTCTTTAAAAGCTGGAGGTTGAGAATATAATGAGAGGAAGTCCAGATGAAAATAAAGTTGGTCCGAAATGTCTCTGATAAAAGATGAGAAAGCTGTGGACACAATATGAGCCGGAGCGGTCGCACTGGATAATTTGAAAAAAGGAGGTTGGGCAGTGGGAGGAGCTCCAGATGAAATAAAAAGATAATCTCAGTGTTGATGATAAAAACTAAAAAAGACATTTTTAAAATTTATTTTATTTAACCATAAAAACCTCTTGAGATTAAAAATCTCTTTTTTTAAGAGTGTCCTGGCCGAGACAGTCAGCAGCGTAGGTTACAGACAGACAATGTAAAACAAAAATACAGAATAAAAAATATACAGCTCTGAAACAAGTAATGTAAGGCACAAAATATAAAATATTTAAATAGGTTATTCAAGTGTTAAATTAATCAAGTAAAAAAAAAAAAAAATCTTTAAATATTGGATAAATTAGTCATCAGATTAGTTAGCTGATCAAAACAATAATTGTTAGATTAATAAATCTAAAAATAATTGTTAGATTTAACCCTATTGATCTGAATTTTATATTGCTGTGAAAGAATCTACATTTTACAAGATTACATTGAACACACCATGAGAACGTTATAATTTACCTTCGCCAGGTACTAATTTTTACTGAACAGAACTTGAACGCTTTACAATGTAAATCAGTGCAACCTTCGTGAGCAGTTGGTTGCAGCCACCAGCTGCTAACTGCTAGTGTTAGCTGAGTGGGCACCAGAGAGCTTTTGTCGTTCTGACATGATAACGATACAGCATGTTCTGGTTTTCACATGACGTCAGATAACTGCGCCCATCTCCCCCAGAGAGCAGGTAAAGTGTATTGAGCTGTGGAGGGAGGCCGGGGCGGCAGGAACCCATAAAAAAGGCCCCTCTGTTATTTAGTAGGCTTTGCTGTGTAGTGACGTCTGTGTGCTCTGACTCTGGGAAGAAGTGATGTTTGTCAAATTATGTAAATCAGGTGACAGACTGGGGGAGTTTTTTCATATTTGCTCATCATCTGTGCACAGCTGAGTCATGTATTTACGTTTGTTTACATCACTTAGCTGAAATTTTACATTGAAAAGATTTAAGAACATTTCTTTGCTTCATCAGATCTGATCCATTAACAAACTACCTTACCTCAGTTTACTCTCTAAACACAGTTAATTTCTTGGTTTCTCTCAAACTTTTACTCTCAGGGTTGTTTACTTTGACTCAAATGGACTTAATGTCAGACGTGTCATCACAGCTGATTTCCAGCTGATAATATCATTAAGAAATCCTCGCAGCTTTAATCTTAAATAAAGCTTAAAGTTAAATCCCAGAAATGACTGTGTCACGGCTGCAGATGAATCTGTCAACAAAAATGAGTGACTTTACCAGAAAATACGCAAATAGATGAGTCGTCATGTCTCTCTGCTTCCTCTCTGCATCACTGTGGCTTAAATAATGAATAAAGAGCATTAATCGCCCACACAGCCACTTAACTCTGCACTAACCCTCCCTCCATCCCTCCTTCTGTCACTCTCCCCTCCATGTCTCTGTCGCCCTCCAAAACTTTTCTTTTACTCCTCTGTCCCATCCTATTTCCACCTCTTCTTCTCTTCTAACACTCCTCGTCTGGTTCTTTTGCCTCTTCACTCTACAAAGAGCTTCCAGGCAACATAATGAAGCCTGTGGCAGCCATACTGGAGCTACTCATCAGAAACACTTGATGAGAGGAGCTGATTGTTGGTAGACAGGTTAAACCTTCTTGCCTCAAGAAAATCAGACAGAGGAGACTGATCTTTTTGTGTCACTTTTAACCAGAAATAATAATTTCACTGTTTGATAAAAAGGTCAGTTCAGAGTTTGCAGCCTGCTGAGGTGACGCTTTTCACACAAAACATGCAAGAGTGCATCATCTGTACGAGCCAGCGCCAACAACAAAAGCCCTCAAGTAAAGCCTTACACACTAGCTAACCTGGATGCTGAGGATCCTTAACGCAGTGCACACTTTCTAAGCTTGTATCCTCCAGTTTCATATTTCCTTGCTGTGTTTCCCTACTGAGATTTTAAACTTCCTAACAGGAAAAATAACAGATCGGTTTAAGCAAGTGCCTGAAACAACATAAGTTTATGTTTGAGTGACAAAGCCCTCTCGTGGTCGCAGTCATCATGACAGGAGCAAAGGAGGAAGTCAGGTGATGTTATTGCAGAGACAGGCGTTTCAATACCCATACTACCATACTACACTCACCAGCCACTTTATTAGGTACACCTTGCTGGTACAGGGTTGGACCCGCTTTTTAATTCTTGGTGTCATAGATCCAACAAGGTGCTGGAAACATTCCTCAGAGATTTAGGTCCATATTGACATGATGACATCACACAGTTGCTGCAGATTTGTCGGCTGCACATCCATGATGAGAATCTTCCGTTCCACCACATCCCAAAGGTGCTCTATTGGACTGAGATCTGGTGACTGTGGAGGCCATTGGAGTACAGTGAACTCATCGTCATGTTTGAGATGATCTGAGCTTTGTGACATGGTGCGTTATCCTGCAGGAAGTAGCCATCAGAAGATGGGTACACTGTGGTCATAAAGGGATGGACACGGTCAGCAACAATACTCAGGTAGGCTGTGGTGTTTAAACCATGCTCAGTTGGTACTAAGAAAATCTCCCCCACACCATGACACCAGCAGCAGCAGCCTGAAGCGTTGATACAAGGCAGGATGGATCCATGCTTCCAAATTCTGAGCCTACCATCTGAATGTGGCAGCAGAAATCCAGACTCATCAGACCAGGCAACATTTCTGAGTTGCTGCCACGTGATTGGCCAATTAGCTATTAGCATTAACCAGCAGTTGAACAGGTGTACCTAACAGAGTGGCTGGTGTATATAGTATGCCAGAAAAGTATGTCAAATGCCGTATGACAAAAATACCAGGATGTTCTACTACATTTGGTCCAGTTTTGCAGTATGCAAACCAGCATGCTTTTCTGACTATTCTGACCCACAATCCTCTGCGCAGCCGACGATTTGTCACATCGACTGAGCCACAAACAGATGAAAATGTGACAGCTCATTGACAGCTGATTAGCAGCTGTCAGAAGCCACAATAACAGATGACGGCGCATTCAAGTCACTGATGACCATTTGAATAGTAATAATAAGAAAATCAATTGTTTAATTTAATTATATATAATCATAAATATAACCAACATAAAAAGGCATAAGTATTAAATAACAACGACAGAGAAATGTACTGTACGGCCTGTGTAATTTTACTACCGTGAACATAATATTAGAATCTACAGTCTATGCAGTTATGACATATCACTAAATAACAACAGCTCTCCGGGTTGAACTTAGTCAGTGGCATTTTGTTTTATCTCCATGGTTACGGGTATATGAGTAAGAGGGCAGGAAGTTAAGGGCGTAACGTTATAAGGATGTAGTATGTCTCGATTGTTTGCAACAGTGCGTACTTTTTAAGGGCAGCTGCAGTACCTACTAAAAGTAAAAAGGAAAATGATGTGATTCGGAACACACCCTGACAGATGTCAGAGTGGATGGATGGGTCAACATATTGTCTGTTTTTTGTCTCCTGCCAACAGTAAACGTTGATTTCTTTTAACCATGAACACCATTGTTCCCAAACCTTGCAGTGTTGCTCTATAAAGAAAGCATTCGGCAGGACTGGTTGGTGAATTCAGTCCAAATTTGACAGCCAAATTATTTCACTCATGGAAATCAGAGATGCACAAAATAAAACTTCTTTGTTACATTTTTTCTACCAGTCTGGGAGGTCACTGTGCTGCAGTGTGGCCACCTTTTTCAATTTAGTTGCAAATCCAAGCAGTGCAGGTCGCTGCGGCTCAAACAGCTGCTCAGGAATCCACAAAGGCACTCGACTGAAAGCTGTGGCCTTGGTGCTGTCTGTGCAACGTCACACTCATGCGCTCGTTGCATACAGCCTGTTAATACTCGTATTGTGTCGCAGCTGAGACTCTTTGTCACGTCGCAGCAGCTTAAATCTGAAACTAAAACGAACTAATGGAATATTTTACTTATACGTTAACAACACATCTGCACCACATCCCTGATGTTTCTCTTCCTTTTTCACCCAGCTGTCAGACACACACGTCCACCCATAGACGGCAGCAAATGTGGTTGGAGGACAGATCGACTGACACAACTTGAGAGTTTTTCAAATTGTCTCGTCCCTCCTTCCTCCCCCGGTCTCTCCCCCTCGTCTTCAGTCTCCACCTGTCACTTCCTCCCTCCCTCTCTCCACCCATCAGTCCTGCAGAGCCTCCATTAGCTCCTGTTACTGTTGTTTTAACTGACACTCCCAAGGCCCTGTGCCTGACACACACACACACACACACACACACACACACACACACCACTTATCTAAAGTTGGCTGTTGAGCACGCGGAGCTGTCAGAGTGATGGAGTAAAGTGCTCCTCTGTTCTAGTTTGTACACGTCCGTCTTTTTCTGTCTTTTGACCCGTCCTCCCATTTGTCAGCCTGTCTGCGTCGTCCTGCCGAGTGTCTCTTAATACATACGGTTAATCTGCATTTAAGTCAGTCAGGTACTTTAACCATTGTGTGTGTGTGTGTGTGTGTGTGTGTGTGTGTGTGTGTGTGTGCTTGTACATGCTACATAGTGAGGACCACAAACTGTATTTTAGCAACAAAGTGAGGACATTTTTGGAAAGTGAGGACATTTTGGTCGGTCCTCACTTTTCCATAGGCCTGTTTGAGGGTTAGGATTTGGTTATAGGGTTCAGGTTAGAATTAGGTTTTGGTTAGGGTTAGGGTTAGGCATTTAGTTGAGATGGTTAAGGTTAGGGTAAGGGGCTAGGAAATGCATTATGACAATGAGGGTCCTCACAAAGATAGAAGTATAAACATGTGTGTGTGTGTTAGAGTCTGTGCCAGAGTCTGAATCAGTCTTCAGGTCAGTCAGTGAGTCATTTTGTTTCAGGTCCTTGATATATGAGTCAGACAGGAAGGTCGACGAACGGTAAATAACACAAAGACAAATAAACATTATTGTCAGCATCGGGGATTTTATAATAACACTACTCCTACTACTACCCATAATAATAATAATTACTGTTTATTTATTTATTTACATAGTGCTTTTCAAAACCGATGTTACAAAGTGTTTCACAAGACAGAGTCAGCCAGTCTGTTGCTCATGCAGCATTTGAAGATTATTACACGCACGGCCGTTGTTGGCTTTCAGTGTGCGATAGTCCAACGCTAACATTTTCATCAACGTCTCGTCTCATCAGTGAGAACAAGACACCAATTTGGTCTTAGTTTTTATTATCAAGATCTATTTTTAGCTCGTCGTCATCTGTTTTTTGTCATGAAAAAAGGTTGTTGGCAAATAATTTTCGTCATAGTTATTGTCAACAAAATTAACACTGCCTAAATGCACATTAGAGCACGCAGTATAGATTGTTTAAGTAGGGCCCAGTGTGTTCAACCAACAGATCTTCAGTAGTAGCTAAGCTTAGATCACCACCATTCAGCCTGTCACCTTCTAAAAGTCAAACATTCAACCAGTGAGTAAAACAGCAACACAAAGTATCCTGATCATCCGGTGCGTTTGTCACCTCAGTCCTCTACTTCACCCTTATCACTGAGTCCTCTGTTTTTCCGTGCTGTCACACAGTTTAGCCTCGCTGTGATAGAGCTAATATTAGCACTGGCAAACCATCATCACATCATTTTCAAAGACAAGGAAAACTAAATGTTACAACGGAAAGGACGATGTCAACAGGGGCATTTGCATTTTGTGTGAGGCCATGAAGTGCTGCGGGAGCACCTCCACATGATCACACTAACAGGCTGCAGGCACGCAGATGAAAAGTATTTAAACACAGAAGGAATTTGGCCCGAGGCCGCGCGCTCCGCTGACATGAAATAAATGTGTAAGCAATGAATGTGGGTTCAGTGGCTGGTTGAAGGACACTTAGCTAATGATGGTGACACAGTAGCTGTTGGAAACTGACCTCAGACCATTCAGTTATGGATGGTCTAATCCAAACAGCCTGCCTTGCCCTTGACATGAAAGCTATTTGTGCAGCAGTGAACTATTCACTGGGAGACATCCAGCAGCAAAACAGTAAATTAAATTCATCTCCACAATTTAGCTTGAACTGCTGAGAAAATTACAGGTTTCATTCATAGATGCAAAAGTAGTCAGTTGATGATTAGTATAACTGGATGATTACTGGGCAACACTGAAGTGAAGATGATATTTTATGAATTCTCATGTTGTGCAAGCGACTGTGTTTCAGATAAAGAAGTCAAAGAACATTTGACAAGCAGGTCATCGTTTTGTCTCCACATTTTTCAAAGACTGAGATCTTGTTTTTGTATAAAACTACAGCGTTTGTTTTTTTTTATGTGTGTGTCTCCGCGGGAAAAAAAGCACAAAGGTAGATTTAACATAACTGCATGAAGCTGACCTGACCTACAGTGTGATGTAGTGCCAGCACACAGACACTTCATCACTGTCCTCAAACAGCTCCAGCTAAACTCTGCAGAGATTTATGGCAACACATCTGCTTGTTTCTTTCTGCAGGTGCAATTCAGAAAAAGAAAAAGAAAAAGAAAAAGAAAAACACATCCTCAAATTTTTGTGAGGACCCTCCCCTTTATTCACCCTCAGCAAATTCAAATACATGCATCAAAAGACTCACTGTTGTTTGAGGGCTGAAATGCTTCCGTGTCACCGGACACAGAAGCGTGAATAGTGACGTGCACTCCCGCTGTGCAGGTAGTCAGAGCTAACCAGCCATGAGCAGCTACTGTAGGACTCTCTGTGTCTCTGCAGGAAGGACAGGAAGTCCAGTGGAGCTTTTAAAATCACCAGTAGCACATTTACACATGTTGTTGCTCAGTTAGCTGCTCTGATGCCAGAGGCAACCTGCAGGGCTGAAAAATGAAGCCAACGTGGAAGTGCCAAAAACTGCAGTTCCCCTAATGTCCACCTGAGGTTGGCTCCAAGAGCGAGTCCATCCCCACAGCCCCCCACGTTAAAATGTCCTAACTTTACAGCAGAAATAAACATGTTTACACAGGTACAAAAAGAGTTTGGTCTCTGCAGCTAATTTCAATATTAATTGACTACTGTAGGGGGGCTGAATTTTTATATAACTCACCTGTTTACATTTTATTAAGGCTTAAAGTCATATATTTATGGGTGTAGCTGCTTTGAGTGACAGGTGGGTGCCGTCGGTTGACAAGTTGCTACCACAGTGACATCGTTGGTCAGGTAGGGTAACCATGGGGTAATCCCAGATTCACAGAGTATAGCCGTAGCTTGAAACTTGTTCAGTGTTTGATTGTACCAAAAGACCCTCTAAGGGCTCATTTATGATCAACGTCAGGACGGATATGGACGGAGTCTCCTGTCTGCTCTCTGTGATCATTTTGTCCGTATTTGTGCATGTTTACTGAAAGCTTACTGTTACAGACCCAACGTAGTACTGCTGGAGATCGTAGAGGAAGTGTAGCGTAGTTCAAGTGAGATACAACTAAAGGAGAACAAGAAGAAATTTAAATGACGATGAAACGGAACAAATTGGTAATAAAGTGAGCAGAAGTCTCCATCCACATGTCAGGATGTATATAATGGCTGCACAGACCACTGCTGTAGAAAATGCTGACTCTATTTAAAGGTACATTATTACGACCTCCTCAACTGTCACCTCGTTTGTTGCTGTGTGAAACTTCTGACTCGGCCCCCTAATGCCATCTATGGGCTGTATCTATGCTATTATAAAGGAAGCAGTACGAGGGCAGTGACCACATGTTAAACTGACGTGTCTTTGCACGTAACAGGAGTATAAATGGGCGTTAAAAAGTCAGATATTCAGTTTTTCCATCAAGTATATATTTTTTTAATGGTTTTAAGCCTATTTTTTGCTGGTGAAAATTTGCTTTAGCATTATAACAGTAAACCATAGCTGCAAATGCACCGTGCTAGCCAAACTACAAGCTAGCGTTAGGGGAAGCTCCTCTTTCTTGTCCAAATATGGTCACTTCTGGCTGCAAAAATCTAAGATAGCAACAGCCAAAATGCCAAACTGGAGGCTACAAAATAGGAGTTCACAAACCAATGGATGACGCTACGATAGCTATGTCCAGTATTTATGGTCAATGGTTTGCAACAAAAGGCGGTTTTATACTTGCCCATAAGCTCTATGCCAAGCTTACACCATAGCCTACACCATTGTGAGCATTTACACTTGTGCTGTGGTGTGTCTGTGTCACTCTGCAGTTACACCTCCAAAACACTAGTTGGCAGTGAGGTTTCTGTGAAGTGCTGTCAAGTTTAGTTGATTCAAAACACACATTAAACATTGAACATGGCTTAATAGAGACAATATCAAATGCAACAACAAAATCAACTTCACTATAACTGGCAGCATTCACAGACAAACACTTGTCTTTATCTGGACACATTTTCCCCACAAATACAACATGCTAATGTTTTTAGCACAAGCCTATGGCATTTTACATTGTATAAATTAGCCTAGCAGCTAGCGCACATTTCCTCTACTCATATGAAACCAGGGACAACAGCAACATTTAACAAAGGTAACGTTATAAAATTCAGCTCCATTACAGCTCACAAGGTTCACTGACAAAACAACTGTCTGATACTAAACACGTTTTCCAAACAAATACAACATGCTAACGTTATTAGCACAAGCCTATGGCATTTTACATTGCATAAATTAGCCTAGTGATTAGCAGAGATTTTCTCTACACATTTTTCAGCCAGGATAAATCACACACAGGACTTAAGATGCTATTTTTGTGGAGGCTTTATTGTCTTCACAGTGTATGGTTTCTTATCTGTGAAATTAAAGTAAATAAAAGCTTTGTTTCCACTGAGGGAAATGGTTTCAGCTTACAGAGACAGACAGGAGGTCTGCTATGGTGTAGGTCATGCAGAGCCTATCTCGTAGGAAGAGTGTTGGTTTGACACAGAAGTGTAATCCTGCTTTAGTCGTAGCCCTGCTGTTTATCATGGTTTAGTCAATGTCACCGTTCATCATCTCTAAATACACAGTGACGCTCTGAATCCATGTGTTGTGTTTGCTGCCACAAAAGAGGAGGAAATCTCCTGCTTATGCATGATGTCACTTCCTGTGTGTTTGTGGAGCTAACAGTACCAGCAGCTGCACTACCATTTGTAGTAAGTTTTTAACTTATGTCATTTCCAGTAATATTTTGGTATCAGCCACCCTGAAGAGCATCACTGTGTTCTTCTTCACTTAGTGCTCGGACAAAGTTAGGCCCAACAAACAAATACCTTGGAGTTTTAGCAAGCTTGGCAGAAAAACTGGTATTTGTATTCCAACAAGAATCTCTGTCAATATGTTTACAGCTCAAAACAAATCATTTAACGTGGAGTTCCTCTTAAACCGTTACAAAGCAGCACAGCCACACAGCCCTGCAGGATATGACCAAAGTAAAACTAGCATTAGAATAATAATACTGTGTTACAACATTCACTAATTACAACAAGAGATGGCAAAGAAACTGATTTTACTTTTTCTCTTGCCCCCGTTATTGCACTTTATGGGAATCATTAACACTGTCTGCAAACATTTTCTGTCTGAGCACCATGTGCTTGATTGTCGCTTGCTCTTACAACTTTAATTTGAGCAAACAAAATTGACATGAAAATTGCCCAATTCATCCTTGCAATTATGGTAGATGCTTGTTTGGCTGCTTCAACAGAAGAAATGAATCTTCTCCATTTTCATTCGGTCTTCAGACTGCTCTCAGATCAGTCAGGCATCACTTGAAAAAATGGCAATAATCCTTAACAGATGTGTTTCCTGGTAGGTGGAGGTATCGAGTGTGAGACGGCTGACTTCACTCTGCTGTTAACAGCCGTCTGTTAAACTCTCCAGGCAGAATTAAACTGATTCAACACAAGATATTCGACAACCTGCTTCTCTGTTTTCACCTCTTTTCTCCAGCGTTTCCATCCTTGTATCTCCTCATTTCTATCTTTCCCTCTCCTTCTCTCTTTCTGTCACCTTTCTTCCTTTTCCTTTTTTTTCCCACCTCCGTTCTCATACTTAGCTCCAGGGCCTTCATCTTCACCTTGTTTACCACGTCCCTGCATTTTTTTTATCATTTCATGTGAGGAAGAGTCTTAAGAGAGTTAATCTGGGATCCTTGACCTCTCTGACCATCTGTTCTTAAGATGTGGGGTGACTGAAGTTTGTCTCTGACTCAGGGCAGGTGGCTGTTTACCTGCACAGCTCAGGGCTCCACGTAAAGAGATTTCTTCCAAAACAAACAGAACTTTATTGATCAGCTAAATAAAACACAGTATGGGGCTGTGTTGACGATGATAATTTAAGTCCTGTGTTGACGATAAATGGGATCTTTCACACTCTGGAGGCACGAAAGGATGATTTTTGCATGGTTTGATATGTTTTAAAGTTTGCGTCAATGCAACCTGTTGGTAAATATAAAAATTAAGTGAGTACTCACTTGCTGCAGGTCCACTCCTCCCTGTGCCACAGAGAACAGAGGGTGAGAGCCAAAGTCTGACGCCTCAAACACCTTCAGCCGCCACAGGGAGACACAAGCAGAGTCAACACGACAGTTAGACCTCCGATCAGATCAAACTTTCACAACCATGTCACAGCAGAACAACCCCACAAATCACAGCACTGTACAAACTCTGGATATATGAGCCTTTAGGGCTCTTTCACACCTGCAGTTTGGTTCTTTTGATCTGGAACACAGACTGACCGGTAACTCAGCGACGACAGTTTTTATGTGCTGTGTGATGTGCATGAATATAAACACGACTGCTTCCTTGAGAGTCTCCAGCAGAGGATGGATTTAATCATTCAGCCTTTACAATGATGCTAAAATCAATCACATATCTGCTGTACTGTCATTAAATACTGCGGCTGATCTGGTTCGATTTCACACCACATACAAACAGCGCCAGAGTTACTTCTTTTCAGGTGGACTCAGTCTAGTTGTTCAGTCTGCACCGGCCTTCCTCTGACCAGCTGGATGGAGATCATCTTCAGGTGAACTCTGGTGTGGTTTGTTTTGTGGTGTGAAAGTGAAGCATATCAAACAGAGGATTTTTTTCTGCCCTCTGCCTGGCTTTGCTTTTCTGACGATTCCTGCATAGTGCAGCTTCCAGAAAATGATCTCCTGATCTGCGTCCATGATGTAAAGCCTCATTTTGTAACCATGGAAACATGCATACATGTCAATACCTGAGTGTGGACATTTTCTCTGATCAAGTTAAAGGAGTTGGACCAGAGGTGTGTCGAGAGACCACACAGTGAGCTGGACTCTCACATTACGACTTGTTTTCAGCCCATACCTGTCAATATTTAAAATATAATGAGGTCCAGTTGCAACCTTAACTACTGATACTCATAATCAGTTCTTTTAATTTTAGAAGAGAGAAAATAATTTTCCTTTGTAGGTCCATTTGCTACTGCAACATTTCTTCGTACAACAGTACATATGATTTCTTACAAACAAGCACCCCAGGGTTTAGGAACAGAGTTGTGGTAAAGCGCTGTAACATTACATATGTGACATGATGTGACATGACAAATGTACATGACTTAAAATAACTAAGCGCAGTTTTACAAGAAACAAAAACAGCTGTCTCCTGGGTGAAAGTCCTGTGTGTGTTTGACCTGTCCTTTGACCTTGACTTCCTCCTCACTCAGATTTGATGCTTTTTATACCATGTGACCTGACTTCCTCCTTTGCCCCTGTCACATGACCACAGGCCTCTGGCTCATGATTACATCAGTTATATGCAATTATAATAAATTACTTTCTGTAGGTATGAATACAAACAGTGAATGACAACAGCATCACTGCTGATGATGTAGGATGACATCACCAAAACTATCCAATCAATGAGCTACCTGTGAGTCTATATGACTTCATGATTACAGCTTCTGGTGTGAATGAAAAGTCTTACTTCTTATTTCTTTGGTAAGTGACCATGGTGCAGGCGGGATAATGCCCTTCATTTCACTTCACTTTACTTCGTCACTATTTAACGCCTGATGTGGAGGCATGAACCGTCCGACATATAGTGGACGATGGACACCTCGTTGGGCATTATCCCTTGCTTGTTTACAATTGAGCGTGTGTTTCTTAATATTTTTATGTCTAAATGGCATTTAAAATGAAATGAAAACATGATAAACAGCAACTGTGGTATGTTTTGTACAGTTTTGCATCAACATTACATATTAATAACTAAAGCAAAACAACCAAAGTCAAAAGAAAACTTCGCTGTTGTAAATATTATTTGTAATAAATCACCAAAGTTATTGGGAGAAAGAGTTATTTTCATTTTTTGGCTGCCAAGCCAGTAGAACTCTGTGGGGACAAAAAATGTTATGTTGGACACTGAGTAATAAACCAATTATTTCATCCCCTTATTGACAATTTTTATTTTGCAGTTTTGCTGCTGTTGCTGTTACATCTTCTTAGAATTATGAGGCCGCATAAACCAAACCCAATAATCCAAAAAAGATAAGAAGTTAATTTAGTTTCCTCTTTATTGGCAGATGAGAAGATGAGCGAGAACGGAAAAGAATTGAATGAACAGTTTATTGATCCCTGAGGGGAAACGTAGTCGTCGCACAGAAACTCATACACACAGGAACTGATAAAGGTGTGGTGGCTTTAAAAACCTTTCTGGATACTTTCTGAGGGTGAAGCAGAGTCTCAGACACAGCCGCCATCTTGGGAACAGGGAAAGAGTGACCTTGTTTTATTGAATCTTCTGTAGTGTAATATCGACTTTACCTTTCAGATGAGGAGACGTGAGAATGATTTTGGAGCTCTGAGGCTGAAGCTCCGTTTTTTTTTACACGTTCCTAATATTTAGGACATTTATTCCCACTGATGACTGCAGTGACACCTCACAGCGTTCATCCACAAATAAACCAAATGGCACAGACAACACATCCACGGGCAATCTCTGTTACAGTCCAATGATGTGTGACCAAGTACAGACAGATCTCAGTTGTGCCTCTCTCTCAGGGAAAATCATCCGTAGCTCAAACTGACCAAATGACAACCTGCATACGGCTCAGCTCCGATGCACCGCCGAGGCTGAGTGCACACAGCAAGATTCAACCAATTAAGCATCAGAGTTTCCGTCCCTGAAAACTTTTCAGAGCTCAAGGTACTTTGAAAAACCTACAGGGAGAAATCGTTAAAGATGCAGGGTTTTCTTTGGTTTCGTAATACGTTTAATTGGGGCTAAACCAGGTCAGCTCATTTGGATCGTCCCAATTTAACTCTCTCACACCACTTCACAGGCTCAGGTGAAGAAGAATATCAATATGTAGCACACTTCCTGCTGAGCTGAAGGAGTAACTTCACACAGGGCTGAAAAGATTTTTGCTCTCCTCTCTGGTTGAAAATCTCACGTCTGTTTCAGTGTGCTGTGCTGAACCTGTGAGCACATCAAACTGATGTCATGGCGTCCTGAGGTGCACCTGTGCATCACTGCAGCAGGAGAAGTTAAACCACTGGGGGTCAGCGAAAAAAAAATATTGTTAAGATTCCCTTGTGCTTAAAATTCCTTAGTAGGAGATTCAGAAAATTACCAGGAACTGTGAGTAAAATTGAGAAATAAACAGATAAATTTCACAACAGGACGAGAGTCACACAAGCAGCTCTGTGAGGCTGCACACTTGTCCTCAGAGGGAACGCTCGTCTTTCCTGTCCATCTGACTTTAGATACTGAAAATTCAGCCTGTGTTTTACTAACTCAACCAACCCTGCTGTGCATTTTGGGAAGCTGTCTGATTGGTTAGAAACTGCTTCATGTCTGTGTTTTCATTGGGTTATTAGTAAAATCTAACTAACATGTTTATCAAAGTTTCTAATTGTCTAATACAGAAAACTTTCTACTGTGATGAGTGTTTATATCATCAACATTACCAAGCTCCAGGGAGAAGTTAAAGGTCTGAACGGTTTCCTGAAGCTGACGGGCTCTTCTGGGAAATCTGGCCACCATTTTGCATAATAACATTTGGTTGTAAATTGATGTAAATAAAATGTAATTTTCATTTTCTTTTCCAGTCTTGACTATATTACTCCAATCACATGATCTAATTGCCTAAATCAACGCCATATGGTAATCTATTAAAATCAGTTATTAGCATAATCAGCTTCAGCTCTGAACAGCCCCAGTACGCACTGTAACCATCAGAAATACTTAATGTGATTATACTGGAGAACAGCTTGAGTCAGCATCATGACAGAAGAGGTGAGAGGGCAGAAAAGCAAAGCTACTTCCTCCTCCATTTTGTCAGTGAGCGGCTGTTTTATTTACAAAAATGAGCCTTTTAAGGAAACCGAAACTAAATATTTGTGTGTAAAGATCGTCAGTGGAGCTAAGAGCCACAGACAGGGCAGAGAGGTCAGTAAAGTACTGAGAGGGACTAACAATTCCCTCAAAGCGTTCTTGAGATATTGTGTTCACATGAATGGGACGTATGTACAGACAGACGGACAACCTGAAAACAAAATGCCTCTGGCTACAGCTGTCGTTGGTGTGGAGGTATAAAAATGTGACAAAACTGTTTAGTTTGAATCAGCAACTCTGTGAGAGGACACGAGTTTGAACCTCCAGACTAACATGTTACAGATGAAGAAAGAATTCAGGCTTTAATCAAGTTATTTTTCTGCTTCTTAACAGTCAGATGGATGAGTCAGAGTTTACAATGAACCCAGGGACAAATCCAAGTTGTCTCATATTAATTATTTGTGCTGTAAAAGTTTGTCACCTTGATTCTAATTTCAGATACATGAATTATCCTCACTGGATTAGTTCAGATAAAAAACAGATACAAAACATAACAACTAAAAGTTGACTCATGAATATTCGTCGACTAAAACTATGAAGGATAAAAATAAATCAAAAAATACTAAAATCAATAAAAACTAATAAACATTTTTGTCTAAATCTAAAATAGCTGTCAAAATGAACACTACTATGAGGCTGTAAGGTCGTAACATCTTTTGAGGTCAATAATATAACATTTAAAAAACTGATAGCAATAAAACTGACTTGACAGTGTAAAATTGTAAATTGTAAATTAATCTTAAGACTTTAGTAAAATGTTTTTAAAAATGTCTTGTCCAAACAGAATCCAAATGATTCTGAATCTTCTGCTGTAGATATCGCCCTATGTCGCGAAGATGGTGCCAATGCTGCATATTCATGCTGCTGATGATCATATCATTATAGCTAGTGCACACACACACACACACACACACACGCACACACACACACACACACACACACACACACACACAAATATTACCTCTCTACCATCCACACACACATCTGTCTGATGAACAGTCCCAATCTGTGATGAATAAACATGAAAAAAGCCTCATTTGTTCCTACTGGATGGGTGGTGACAGGAGCTGCCACTCACTATGCATGACCTATCAAATGGACGTTTAACAAGTGTGTGTGTGTGTGTGTGTGTGTGTGTGTGTGTGTGTGTGTGTGTGTGTGTGTTTTGTAACATTCAAATTGCAAACTAAGGCAAATTCTCTGAAGATAAATTATGTATCAGCTCATTCATCCATCCATTCCTCCGTCTTCACCTCAATCCTCTCCTCCATCCATCCATCATTTCTTCTCTCCTCCTTAAATCCCTTCCATCCACCCATCTATTCATCTATCCGACCCATTAATCCGTCCACCCGTGCCTCCATCCCTCCCACTCCTACCATTGTCTATAAACCAGATTTTTCATGCTTCCATCCATCTTTCCTTTTATTCCTCTACTTCACCATCACACTCTCTTACCTCCCCTCTCTCTGTTAATCACTGGATACCTCTCCTGTTCCTGCATGTTTCCTCCATCCATCATTTACATGTCATCTTGTAGCTGATTTATCTTTTGTGATGTTTCAGGTTTAGTTTATCAGGTGGCGCTGATGTTGCCAAATGATTTCCTGGAAGTCCGTCACCCTTCATGCTCTCACCTGGTTTCCTGCCAGCAGCACAGTTCCTGGGGTCGGACTGGGTCGGTACGGAATAGTTGCTCCCTTTGGCGGAGACTAAAGAGGAGGAGAGACGGAGAAGAATTGAGAAGGGAAGAAGACACAGAAAGAAGGAATAAAGGTTCATGTTCATCAAGCATCACAGAGTGGTGAATCAGTGTGAGTTATGTCTCACATTTTGTTGTACTTTAAGGACCAGGGGTCGTATTCACAAAGATTTCTAGGACAAAAAGTTTTCCCTTTAAAGTTAAGACTAAGTCCTTGTAATAAGAAGTTATTCACAGAGCACCTCAGACCTTATGAAAAACTCCTAAGGTAAAAAACTGTTAGGAGCAGGGAGGAGCACTTTAAGGGGTTTAAGAGTTTCTGAATCAGAGGAGAAAATGGCAGAAAGACGAAGAGGCAGGAGAAATATTCTCCAAACACTTGATGACAGTGAGTAAATGAAATGCTACAGATTAGATCATGCAGGGATAATATGTGTGGTCGATCTCATCAGGGATAGGCTGACACAAGGGTCTGTTTGTGACATCCAATCACATCTGTTAAAAGAATGCATCATACCTGGCAACAGAGTCGACCACACATCCTCACTAAGGTAAAGGTTTCTGTCCCTTCCTCACTCAGAGCTGCTCTGAAAACGTTCCCAAATCACTCCTAAACTAAGGACTCCTTACTAAAAGTTTTTAGGAACTCTCTGAGAGTGTTTTCAGAATGTTTGTGAATACGGCCCAAGGATTTAAGGTGTTTCCAGCTTACTTAATAGAGGAAAAACCTCCTACAGTTCAGGCAGAAACATTCTGTGAGAGGAGAGAAGTTTTGGGACAATAAGCTTATTAAATTTGACTGACTTTGTGTGAGACACAGAGACGAACACGTTCTGTCCCTGCAGACACTGATGTCCTCACAACTGACATTTTACAATTTAATTTCACTTTATTTTCAGAATATCTGTCATGCTTCCCGAGGCGTTCTCTGTCTCACAAACATAACAAAACACAACATTTGACCAAAAAGAAAAACAAACACCTTAAACACAGACTGCATCAGACTTCATGAAGAAGACGCTTCAGTGCAATTTAACTGCTTGTGATGGAGGAACTGCAGCTGTGCAACACCTGAGCCAAATAAAACTTTTATTTTGAATGCTGTCTGACCGTCACCTGCTTGTGGCGAAGGATATCTCCGGGCTTAGGGTTTTGTTATGTTCACACTACGAGCGACACAGCAACAGGCTACAAGACATTTTTAATGGAAGCTGACGACATGGAGCTACAAACTGACGCCTGACACTTGCTGCTGCGGACGGATGTGACACGCTACATATCAAAGCACAGCTGGCCTGAACCATTTTCAGTCCTCCAGTGACGCAGTGAAGCGTCAACCAGTCTTATGTCTTTGTCTCTAGCTGTGGCGCTGTGATGTTTAGCTTAGTGAGCTGACACAGCTCATTCAGCACATTTCAAAGTCGTCAGATTTGTCAGTGATTTCAGCATCAGACACCTGACACCTGGACCTGGACCTTTTCATTTAAAAATAAATGCTACTGGACAGGATGTCTCAATCAAATGGACCATTTTACTGGAACTGCATTGCTAGGCGACAGCTTGGGACCATGTTTACTTCCTGTCAGCTACTGTCATTAACATTAACACTGTAAAACATCCATTAATCCATTTTCAACCACTTATCCGAGGCCAGGTCACAGGGGCAGCAGGCTGAGCAAAGCACCCCCAGACATCCCTCTCCCCAGCAACAGCTTTCCAGCTCCTCCTGGAGGACCCCGAGGTGTTCCCAG
Organism: Cephalopholis sonnerati; assembly: GCA_019142605.1. Lineage (NCBI taxonomy): Eukaryota > Metazoa > Chordata > Actinopteri > Perciformes > Serranidae > Cephalopholis > Cephalopholis sonnerati. The sequence goes on along the minus strand of JAGQAX010000002.1, from coordinate 2,548,543 downwards.
GCCAGATGAGATATGTAATCCCTCCAGCTGTGTTCTGGGTCTGCCCCGGGGCCTCCCATCAGTGGGATGTGCCATAACACCTCTAACAGGAGGTGCTCAGGAGGATCCTGATCAGATGTTGAACCACCTCAAGTAATCCTTTTCAACATGAAGGAGCAGCGGCTCTACTCCGAGCTCCCTCTGGATGTCTGACTCCTCCCCCTATGTCTAAGGCTGAGCTCAGACGCCCTACAGAGGAAACTCATTTCGGCCGCTTGTATCCGCGTTCTCATTCTTTCAGTCACTACCTAGAGCTCATGACCACAGGTGAGGGTTGGGACATAGATGGACCAGTAAATTGAAAGCCAGACTGTCGATCCATCTCATGCTCCCTCACAAGTGAACAGGACCCTGAGATACTTGAACTCCCTCGCTTGGTGCAGTAACTCTCTCTCCAACCCGGTTGCTGAGGCAAAAACCGTAAAACAGTCGAACAGGAAATACAAAGGGACCCATTCAGAGTGTTTATGTTGTCAAGTTAGAAACGGTCACATAGCTCCAGATCTCTGTTCAGTATTTAGTGATGATAGAGATATTTGTTCACGGTCTGATCCCACCAGCCATGTTTCTATTTTTAGTTTGAAAACTTTCTTCATGTCATCACAAAGCTCTCAGCGTTTCTGCAGTTGGAAATCAGCCACGCTCTTCATCTTATTTATTTATTTCCAACTGTTTTTTATCTCACCCTGTCTCATCAGCATTCATTGATGTTGATGCTTCACTGTCAGCTGATGTTTCACACGACAGCTGTTCTTTCCACGTGTGTTTGATGCAACAGCGAGACATCAAAGATATTTCCTATAAGTAGCGACACGACTTCTTGTTTCACTGTGTCATAAAATCAGTGTCACTCTTATTTAGGAGCTGCTCTGCTGCTGGATTGCCGCCGTGTGTCTGAACTGTTCATGAGCTGGAAATGAGGGAAATTAGGGCTTTTCGCATTGAGCGTTTTTTTAGTGTTTAACAGATGATGTAAAGCTCGCTATAACCGAAGTGCATTGTGGGTTTAATCACCCTTATGAGATATTCTGCATCTTCTTTGCATTCGCTTTTATGTCAAAGTATAGAGCGGTAAACAAGTTCAGGATGCTTCAGTAATTATACTGTTCAAAAAAGGAGGTAAATTAGAAAAGTTTACTTCTTCCTACTGTTTTTGAACATTCGATGATTTCTTTTTTGCGGTGCTAATTTTGTGAACAACTTTTATTTCATGACTAAACATTAATGTTAATTTAAAGAATTATTGACAACAAAAGACAAGGCAAAATCTCTATTCACAATACCCTGATAAGTAAAGACGCTTGGTGGGTGTTAATTTTGGCTTTATCTTCAAAATGAGACCCTGATGATGTCGCAGATAATACACACAAGACTGACTGATCAACGACACAGCTGCTCATCAGATGCTGGTCGAGGCCACACGAACAAAGAGCAACTCTCTGATCTGAAATCTGATTCAATGTTTCAGCTGATGATTGATGATGTTTTTTCAAAAGCGATGTTCCAGTGCTTGAATTAAGGGTTAAATTTGGGTATGTAGGGGTTACAGTTAGTGTTGGGATAAACAGTCTTCTCGAGGTGTCAGGAGCTGCAGAGCTCTGATGTTTTGTAAGGACATGAAAGTGAACTAAAAAGTGATAAAGTCAGAGAACTGTATTTCTGTCTTTGTGAGGACCAGCCTTGGAGGTGAGCTGACTGCATGTGGAAACAGACAGATGCACTTTTCATTCATTTAGTTGATCTCAGGTCAGTGCGTCTCCTATCCCAGCATGCACTGGGTGGAAGGCAGGGAGACAAGCGTCCATCGTAGGGCCAAAGTAGATCAAAAGATTTCTTATTTAAGATCAAACAGAAAGTGTGAATGGAGGGATGTAAACTCTTTGATTGCAGCAGCACTTGAAAGTGAATGAGTATAGCTAAGGTCAGCATTTTTATTTCTTTTCTTATCCCAGATTAAGGTGCCTGGAATACCAATGAGCTCCCACTGCCTTTGATTTCACTGTTTCTGCCTCTAATCTCCAAGACGTAGCTCATCTTAATGACTGCTGCCTCCGATTAATTATAATACAATCATCAATTATAGATTTCAGTGTTTTCATTTTGTAAGATTATTGGAAAGGTGGACAGTAGCTCATAGAAACACTTTTATGTGATGTTAATTGAGAGCAGACAGGCAGACATCATCACAGAGCAAAATGATGGTTTTTGGGGGATAAAATATGAATGAATAAGAATCACCTCTGACGCTCTGCTCACTGTGTCGTCTGTAAGTTAGCATCAGGTTGCATCACAGAGGAAAGCTTAGTGTCTGTTTGTCATTGGATGCGATCATTAAAAATGCATCAGGGATGAATGAAGACTGAGTGAAGCTCATGTTTGTGTCACTGGATTTTGTCTTTAAGGGCGATATAATAATTTAAGTCTTCTTTGATTTAACCCTGTAACTTAATGTCAAACGTGTTGAATAAATAAGGGCAAAAATTAGGTTGGCAAAGAGCGAAGGCACTGAAGGTATCACCGAACAACAACCCCAACACAGAGTACCGTACATACAAAATACTAGAATTACCGCCCCACCTTTGTACACCAGTCAAGTTGATCTCACAGTCTACATCCATGTCTGTGAAAACATGGATGCTTCTGTGTGGGTGTGAACCCTTACAGAGTCGCTGAGGTCACATGTGAGTCGTTGACCCACCTGACCATCATGTGTGTCGTCAGGGTTAGATGAGTCCAGGTGTGAATGGGTGTTAAGTCGTCTGGGGAGGGATCTCACACAGAGTTTAAAGCCTGCGACTCTGCACCAGTCATTTAGAACTGAAGAAGCCTCTTGGATGAGAGGTGAAAGGTCTTCAACAAACTCAAGCAAGTCCAGGTGTCCATGATACAGCACTCAAGATTACCATGACCTGGACGACTGCGAATATTCACCAACAATCAGTTTATTTTCAGTCCAAGTGGACATTTGTGTCAAATTTAAAGACATTCCCTTGAGGTGTTCTTGAGATATCACATTCACAAGAATGAGACAGATAAGATCACAGTGACCTTGACCTTTAACAACAAAATCTCAAAAAGTTCAAGTGGACATTTGTGTCAAATTTGAAGAAATTCTCTCAAGCTGTCCTTAAGATCTTGCGTGCATGAAATTGAAATAGATCCAAGGTCACAGCGACCTTGACTTTTGACGCTTGACTGTGAGCCTGATGTGATGAAGATCTGATCACATAAGACTGAACACACACACACACACACACCCTCCCAGGCCGCTCCCTCATGGATACGTACCTCTAGGATTACCGTGCAGATGAGTTTAACACACTGGATGATGGCGTCCTGGCTCCCTGATATCGTCACCTCTCTCTCTGTGGAGTTTGGGAGGAGGTCACCTGCCACCTGCACCTGGGCACCTGTTGTCTGCGCACACACACACACACACACACACACACACACACACACACACACACACACACACACACACACACACACACACATAGCAGTGATTCTCTATCTGCCTAAAAACATAATGTCTGCTGAGCCAAGCTGAACAGAAAACATCCTGGGGGGCAACAGAGAGCCTCTGTAAGTGAGAATATGAGCTGTAAGAACATTTGTGGTTTTCTGTTCATAATTCATAAGGTCATGTGTCAGATCATGTATTCATAGACATGCAAAGTTTAGACAGCCGGTCAAAGTGAATGAGAGTGAGTTTAAGTTCTGAGTTTATGGTGTTCATCTGGAATTTATTCACTTAAGGGTCCAGTGTGTCAGATTGAGGGGGATCTAGCAGCGTGGTTTGTTGATTGTAACCAGCTGAAATTTGTCCTGGTAAGACTTCCTTCAGTGTTCTTTGTTCAGGAGGTTTTTAACAGGAGCTGAGTTATCCACAGAGGACTGTTTCTCTCTAAACAAACAGACCAGCTGATTTAAACTGGTAAAAACATTGAATAAAGCAGTTTTATGTTAAAAATATCACTGTTTTTGTGACGCTGTTCAGGTCGCAGACGGCTACTTGCCCAGCACCTGCTAATCTGTGCTCACCTCAGATCAGGCTGTATATAGATCGATATACCCAACCCCAATCAGTTAAAAAATGCCATGATCGGCCCCAATACAGATCACTGAGATCAGATCAGGACAACCCTCGTAAATGTAGTTAGTATGTTTATGTTGTTTGTTAGCTTGTAGGCTAGCTGCTGTGATTTTTGGTTTGACAGTGGAAGGAAGCTCAGGGTCCTGTTAACATCCAAAAACTGCACACTCTACAGCGTCAGCGGTCTAAACTTTCACTGTGCTCGTGCTTATTCTGCTCTCTGTACTCACGAGTCCGCTCTGCACTGGTTTGAGGTTTCTTTGCTGGCAGTAATGGTGACGTACCAAATCTAACTGCCTGGCGTAAGTTTGAATCACAAGCTCCTTATAGCCAGCCTTTTCAAAGTGGGAATTTCACGCTGTTATTGCACCTCATCATTTTGGTGTGGACCGGGCCTTACCCTCCGAGCAGAGCGTGACATCAGCTGCCATCTAACAGGGACTGTAAATGATTGTTATTGTCATGTTACAGCATTGTTATTTTTTATAAAGTGCTGCTGATGCAAATATGTCACACTAGAGGCCGACGCTGTTTTTTTTACATATCCCGTCACATCTCTTTTGCTTCCAGGATGCCGTTGTTCAGTTCTGTGTAAGATGCAAAGGTGGGGTAAAGAAGGGACTTCATAGCGGCCCTGTAGCATGATTTCTGTGTGAAGAGGGTGCCGGATTTCAGACATCGCCTCCTTCAGCAGAGGAATGTGAAAACACTTCTCTAGTGACAAACTTTGCACAGATACCAGTCAGTATAGTCAAGGTCAGACTTTTTAGGGGATGTTAACAGAAGGAAAATACATATTTTAGTGGAGGGGTTCTTTAAGGAGCAGACGTGACAGAGTGGCAGCCTCTGTGAAGTTTCAAGGTCTTATTTCACGCTGCGTTTCTGTTCTTATTATTGTTCAGTCCTTGTGTTTAAAATGTCAGAGAGATAACTCTGTGGGAACTCATCAGTGATCATTTATGATTCTTCTTGTCCGCTGGGTGGATGTTTATGACCTCATGATGATTTCTAAACATTTACACAATGCTACATCACACATAATATACTGTATTATTGGCCTCCCTCTGCTGGAGATTATTCTCCTGGCTGTCTCTGCACTCACTCACCTCTCTGATCTCCTTGATCTTCGACCCGCCCTTGCCGATGAGAGAGCCGCACTGACTGGCCGGGATGACCAGCCGTAAGGTGACTGGAGGCTTGCTGGTCACTGTGCCGTTGGCTACCAAGGCTGTCAGGTCCTGAGAGGGAGACAGAAACAGATGGATTTACACTGACAGGCCTTAAAAAGCACTCGAGGTGTTTCCCTTCATGTGTCACAGTCTGCCTGAAGAGTCGTTCTACCCCACTGTGTTGTTTTAATAGGTAACATCTGCTGGTGTGAGCAGAGGGATCAGTCCGGTAAAATCTCTGCTACGGGTATTTTAGAAAAATAAATCGAAGCTCATATTAAACAAATAACAATTTTAATGTTTGCTTTAAATGTAGCTGAATGTGAAACAAGGTTCCCACAACGTCTTAATCATTAAATTCAAGGACTTAACCAAGGACTTTCTAGGCCCAATTCCCTCAAATTCAAGGACCCAACAGGCATATTTTAAGACAAGGATCAAGGTTAATTACGGTTATAATACTGAGAATTTTTATAATGAGAGGAAGCAGCTTTACAGAAGCTCAAAGACAACAGGAGACAGAGAGGCCTGAATGTGTGAACAAAATATCAAAAGAACTTTAATTTCTATTCTCACACAAAATGTATAAATCAAGGTTCATACAGATACATTGAAATTAAATTCAAAGATTTTCAAGTACTATATCACACACAGCCTTTTTATTTTCAAGGACTTCACTCAAAGCAACTAATTAATTTCCATATATTTGTTTTTTATTAAAGATAAATGAATGATGTGATCAGTGTCTCTTCAGTGAAGGTTATCACTCTTTTTTGGTTTAATACTGTAATACAGATTTTTCACACACTTTAAAAAGTTCCTATCCACAGAAAGTTTCAGAGTGAGAGCATCAACGTAACCATAGAAACTCAACCGACTGTTAGTGATCTTGCAGGGACAAAGAAGCAAATCACGTTGATATCTTTCCATTGTGTCACTCAGCGGCTCCAGGTTGGAGTAAAATTAATGGCAACCTTGAAAATGTTTTTTAATCAAAATCACTTTTAATTTTGAAACTCGACCAGAGGAAAAATGATAAATATCTGCTTAGAATATTAGTGGTGGCATGTTCGAAATCCCTAACCAGGAAATGGCTGAAAAAAGAAATACTTAGTATTGATGAAAGGATTAGCTTGATAAATAATATTTATGTCATGGGAGAGAATGACTTTTAGTTTTAGAACCCAGAGGGATATTTTCATTGAGAACTGGAAATATTTATGTTTTGATCCAACATCCTTGTTAGCAGAATATAGTTATTTGTCATTTATTTTCTATCCCTATTTTATGGTATGATTTTTATTTATTTAATTACTGAATAAACCTGAACTCTAAACTGAATTCTATATTTATGTTTCTGAGTAATGCAGAACTTTACCTTATTTTTATTGTATGTTTAATGTATGCACCAAAAAACAAAGCAAATTGTCAGTACTTGTCAGTAAATCCTTTTCTGATCCTGATTCTAAAGAAGAGGGAGAACGAGCTGCAGTCCAGACGGTGACGTCACTTTATAAAATACAAAAAACTGAGCACTTTCTATTTACAATGACTTCATGAACAGTGCTATGCAGCTCGTTTGAATGTCAAGGAATTTTTAAGCACTTTGTTAAAAAAGGGTCTTTCCAGTATTTATTTTTTTTCTCAAAATTCACTTCCAGGACCTTGTGTGATCCCTGATAAAATCAAGCACTTTCAATGACCCTTTGAATTTATGTCTATTTCCAAAAATTTTAAATGCCCTGATTTTTTCCCCTCAAATCAAAAAAAGTTCAAGAATTTCAAGGACCTGTTGGAGCCCTGGCAAAATGAATGTGGAACATTGAGTATGAATGCCAAACTGAGTTTGTGCACAAAAGCCTGAGAGTGATGAATCCATTGATTGATTGATTTCAGTCATGATTAGTTCAGTTTGTCCGAGGGCAGCGTCACACAGGAAGGACACAACACCTGTAAATGGTTATGCACATTTAGCTGAGAGGAGCTGCAGCAGCTTCGTTTAGACTCAGTTTGATTGGTAAATGGATGTTTTATATAAAACACAGCTTGGCATCAAGACAGCTGTCATATTACCTTCCAAGGTGAATTGTGTTGCTAGGAAACAGGTGATTTGCTCAGCTATTAATATTAGCGAATAAAGGTAACCATATAAATTAATATACAGTTTATATCAGAGAGTTTAACTGAGGGTCAACTACAAAACAAAGTCTTTAAAACAAACCTGAGTCAACCTGAAAGAATCGACAGAGAAGACGTCTTGTGCTTTGATCGTCTCGACACACACACACACACACACACACATTATGTTTACACAGTGAAACTAAAGTGCAAAGTACAAGATAAAAATACACTATACACTATATCTGTCTGTGATAGTTAATATCACTTAACTCTTTTCCATCATCATCATCATGTTGCATCAGAACTGAGAGTTTCAGAGTGTTTTCACACTTGGTTCTTTTCAGCCGTCTAAGCAGACTCAGAGCTGTGACTATGTGAACACTCCAAGAGAACTCAGACCCCTCTGAAGCGAACCAAACTCAGAGCTTGGTTCGCTTCAAGTCTGCAGTACAGTCCATCACTGTGTAGTGTGAAGACAAAGTGCTCCAGGTCAGGCTTGAAAAAACACACAAAACCACGTCAGCCTGTAACGCTTGCAAGGACACAGGACGAGGAGCAGTTTGGTCCACAGAAGACACTGCACGTCTCCAGATGTTGAATGTAGAATACATCAAACAGCTGCAGTGTACAGCAGAAACAGAAACACTGAGGTTTTTTTCTAATTTTAAGTTAATCTGAAAGTGAGGGGCTTCATGACCACACTGCAGTGACACGTCAAAGTGAAAATAGAAACTATATATGTAGGTTATAGTGTGAACAGAGAGAGGACTGAGGCCTCATCAGAGCTGAAGCTGACCAGAGAGAGAACTGAATCACTTTAAGAGGGCTGAGTTTGGTTCATTTAAAAAGGACGATATGTGAAAACACCTTAATGTTGCATAACAAGCTGCATGTCTGTGGAAGCTCACTGCATCCACTGAATTTAAAAAAACTGACACATCATCTCATAGTTAAGACATAAGATCTCGTAATTATGAGATCCTGGTGGTGCCAGAGGACATCTTGTGTGTCATGTACAGATGTGAAAGGCGACTTCAAAGCAGCGATATGTGACGACTTCAGAATGAGAACAGGCTGAATATTCACTGTTTTTCATGGCTATTATTTTCAATAGCTCTGTGACAAAGACTTGATTTTTCCCAGTGTTTGGATTTGTTGTAAAAAAAAATTCAGGCAGATATTTTACAGTTTTACTCAACTGAAAATAATTAAAATGATGATGCAGTTGAGAGCGCAGCAAACTGAATGTCTGTCCAATGTGCGTAAGAAGGTATCGCTGTAAAAGTGCAATATGACCCAATTTAATATTCAATAATTCTTTGTTGTTCCACATAGAAATACCAAACTACTGCCGTTACAGAGAGCGTCAGCCTGTAAACATTTCACATCTGTGAGTTTGTAAATAAATAAATTTATTAATTAAAAGACAAAGCACATGCGGGCATACGGGGCACCATCTTGTAAAGGGGTCTCTGTTTAGTATGAATGAATGAATGACTTTATGTTGAACCAAAAATAAAAAATAAAACAACATAATTAAAAACAACAGGACAGCTAACTAACAGTGCCTGAAAAGGAATCGGTAGAAGCAAAACTTATCTGTCCCGACCCCGTCCTTACATTTCTTCTTTTAACTCATATATTATTTTGACAAATTCCAAAACTTATTTAAAACTAATATACAACTATCCCCAGTCTGTTTCCACCCAATTATATGCACTCCCCTGACACAACCTTTCCTTGTTTATATATCTGCCAAAAATATCTTTTTGTATAGTTTTTTAATTGATGTATGTTTGTGTTTTGTTTCAACTCATCAGGCAGCTCATTCCACACGTCCACCTCACACACTAAAACACACTGAAACACACTGACTCCTCTCAGTGGTACGAACATATTGTTTTTTAATATTCAATCCTCCTCTTAAATCATGACCCCCCCTCCCTGTCACAAAACATGTTTTGAATGTTGCCTGGAAGTGAGTTGTGTTGGCTTTAAACATGATTATTGCAGTTTAATATTTGACCAGATCACAAAATTCCAAACAGCGTGTTAGTGTGTTCCCTGTGCTCCACACTGTGTCCTGTCCTGATTGCTCTCTTCTGAAGGATGTGTAAGGTTTCAGTTAACAGCTTTTATACCGGCCGTAATGAAACGTACAAACTGGGCAAAAGGACCTGAGACTGTTTTCTTCCTCTTTCCCTTTTTTTTAACGCTTTAAACACCTTTTCAGATACACGTTAAGAAAAGAGAGAATGTAAATATTGTGCAGCTCAGACTGGAAACATTTCACAACAGCACAAAAAACAATAAAAAAGCAAGGCAGAGAGGACCACCTCCTCCTCCTCCTCCTCCTCCTCTCTCTGTAAGGTCGCTGCTCCCTCCAGTGAAAGGTTAGCGCTGATTGAACAGACAACTTCCACACTTGTCTGTCACTCCTTTAATTCTAATGCAGATCACAGGCTGTATTTGCCCTGGTCAAACGTCTCTGTCTGGCTCCCTCTGTCACCGACTCCCTCTCTGACCTCCACTCTCTGTTTCTACATCTTTCCCAAACACATCTCCCTCTCTCTCTCTCTCTCTCTCTCTGTCTCTCTCTCTCTCTCTCTCTCTCTCTCTCTCAGCTGTGGTCTTTTTAATTTGTTGAAAAAGCAGCATTCATATGTCAGGATAATAACACGATATATATTCTGAAAGCTCTACATGCTCTGAATGATTTGGATTTATATCACAGCCACACATTTCAAAGTGAACTCTGTAAGGCTTCACATGGGCATTCAAACATTCTCCAGTAAATGGACTCACTGAGACCGAAACATTCCTGCATCCTTAAAGTGTTCAAAGGGTGAGAAAGACTGAAAGAAAACCTACAGGTTGTCTCATAATATTTGATCAGTTTTTTTACAGAATCAGTTTTGAAGTTCATATTAAGGAGGAAAAGCAACAATTAGTGCAAAGAAATGTACTTTATGATGTTGACTTTTAGATTTATTTATTTCAAATCATTGCTGCTAATGTGGAACGTTGATGGAACAGACAGCGGACAGTATTTTGTGGCGGTGTGTCATTGCATCGTGCCAGCAAAGGGGCTAAAACAGGGGAGTCCAAATTTTTTTGAATGAGGGACAGATTAGATAAGGGGACAATATCTGGGGACCGGCTGCTTCTTGTATCATACAGGTTTATTAATAAAAGAACAAAATCCAAATGAGACAGACGCAACTGTTTCATCTTTCAGTGAAAAAGTATTTAACTTTGCTGTCATTTTTACACCTCCTTGCTGTGGCCATGTCTGCTACCTAGCAGGAAATAATAAATATCTGCTGTTTGCTTGTTTATGGTCTGTTTATGAAATCACATTAGCGTAGTTCCTACTTGGTGTGTGTCTACAAACTGTGTGACAGTTTTGGCACCGTGGGGTGAATGGAAAAAAATGCAAAGTGATTTTGTTTGATTAACAGAAATGTGTTGTGGGCCACATTCAGTGCACTTTGAACATCAAGCCAGGGGCTGTTTAAAATCCGACTGCAGGCCATGACTGGTCGGCCAGGCCACACTTTGGACATGCCTGGGCCAAAATTAGCATGTTAACCCAGGTGTTGTATCGTCATCACTGATCGGGGCCAATCGGAGCTGCAGCCGATAAATACCAGCGAGTACTGCAGAGTCATTTGAACCAGGCGATGAATGCAGATTGTAATGTTTGCCACTGAATAAAAAAGCCAGATGTTCGCAGGTGTTATTGGGGTTTTTTGTGCAGAGGGAAAGGGACGTGAAGAGGTAGAGGGAGCGTCACTAATTAACATCCTGCCTCTGAGGAGAGGAGAGAGTTCCTCAGTGTTTTTTTGGCAAAGTGGAGTTCAAACTCACTGATGAACTCGAGCTTTGCTGTTTCACAGGGCTCCCAGCTGTAAGACGCCTCTGTGAGCCACCACCTGACTTCCTGCGAGCCACAGCAGGAGGCTGGCAGCCAATTATTGAGCTTAACGTCTGACAGCTTTCATGATGTGGAAGTGGGCGTGGTTTCATCTAAACTGGGTTGGAAAAACAATCACAGCGACCTGGTCATTCACACAGAGCGGTGTGAGTTAAGTTCCAATTTATGTGATGACAGTGAGTTCCCAAAAAAAAGCTCCCAAACCAAAACTTCTCTCTTCTCGTCTTCAACCTCTCCAGAGACTCGGTGAATCAAAGCGCTGCCTATAAAAGGTGTATGAAGTCACTTCCTGTGGTTCAGGTTTTAATCTGTTTTTGAGCCGTACCGTCCTGCAGAGTCTTCATCACTCAGCTTCACCTCTCTCCAACCTCAGCTGTTCCCTTCACCCATCTCCACCCTTCAACTTTACTCCATTCTTCCATCTGCTAAAACTTCTGTTCTTCATTGTCCATTAGGCAGAAAAAGGCTCTCTCACTTTTTAATTGCATCCCTTTTTCCCCTTCAGCAGCTCTTCCTGTCTCTTTTCTTTCATTTCCTAACTTCTTCCCTCGCCATCTCCCCCGTTTCTCATTACATAGCATCTCCCCCTTTGGCAGCTTAAATCCCCCTTTTTCTCTCTGTCTTGCTCTCCCTCTCTCCACCTATTCTCTAACCCTCTCTTCTCCTCCTGCTCCCTTTAATTAACTCAGGTAATAAATAGCGGCCTAAATCACCTGGTCTTAATACGATTGGTTCAATCAATTAGGCCGCGTCGGACTCGGGGCGTCGTTGCATCTCAAATGTAAATAGCGGCGGCGTCTTGTCTGAGCTGCCCATCAGATGAACGTGATCTGAATAGACGAGTCCCCTCCTCCTCCTCCTCCTCCTCCTGCTCTTCACCCAGCACATATTTATTTATATCACCGTGTCGTTCTTTTTCCTGTTTTCTTGTGTTCTCGTCACAGTAATTGACAGCCGGCACTGTCCCACACATGCAGAAATGTTTCCTGATGCTAGGTGTGAGCTAAGCTGTGAAACGTTCTGTAGAGCGACAGAATCTGAGGGCGGAGAACAATCTGATTTTCTTGATCCTGGTAAAGTTGACGAGTCCAGCCGTATATGCTTTCTGCAGGAGGTTGATGATGTTTATATGTTTTTCTTTTTGTGTGCCGTACGTCTGCTGATGCCCAGTGTGATGTGTGTGTGTGTGTGTGGCTGTGGATGAGAGAGATGGTTGAGGGGTTATTTTGAACACTGCTGGCTGCTGCTTTAGTCCCCGGTGTGTTTCTTTTGATAAATAAAGACATATTTTCCATCTATATTTCTCTGCAATTCAAAATAAACTGCAGTGGAGAGATGATCGAGATGTGAAATGACTACAAGTTCTGATGTTTTTCTCTTTTTCTGTCTCAGTTTAACTCTCTGTTCTCTGTCTTCCCATCTGTCTCTAATTACAGTTTCTTTAATCCTCTCTGCTCCTCTTCTTAATGTACCCCCAACTTTTTTAGTTTTTTTCCAGTATTTTCTGCTCACTTCTTTTTCTTTCTCTCTCCTGTCTTTACTGGCATCTCTTTTAACAGTACTTCTGCTCATGTATTAAGGAGGGCTGCAGGATATGAAGAAAAAAAGTCTTAAATGTTTTTGAATATACAGATATTAATTGCGATAAATAAACAGATATTAAAGTGTGCTCAGTTCTGCCTCTCTTCTGCTTTAAGTGTACTGTTAAATTAGGCATGTCCTGATACCAGAAATTAATTAGTCAAACCAATACCAGTGAAATTCCACAATTCTCAATACTCAGTTCAATACCAAGGTAAAAAACTAAATAAATCCTATGTCCTTACACATACACTCCCTCATTAAAAACATTTATATTAAAATGAATTAAATTTTATTATTAATCACTGATGATCTGTCTCAAACACAAAGTACTAGTCTGAGTGTGTTCATAAGAGCTGTGGCAAGGAAACATATGTAAATGTGTAGCCTACAGTATATCAACAGATGTCTCTGTGTGTACGTTAAGACGTGACGGTTGGTCTTTGTGCCTATTTGTCCCGTCGCTCCTTTACTATGATCAGTCCGACTAAAGCCAGACTTTTAAAAGACATGTAAACATGTTAGTCCAACTGAAACTGTACTACATTTCTCAAAATTGGACTAACACACCCAGATCATGTGACTCCTGCATGTATACAGTCAGTCAGACCCAAACTGGCCGAGGCGCTCTGAGCATGCTCCACAGTTTCCGCCCCGGGCTTTGACCCAGAAGTCCAACAGCATTAAATGTGTAAGAGAAGAAGAAGCCGGTAACAACATGGAGAAATCTACATCCAGAGCCGTGACTTTTTGGACGGACCAAATGTACAGAGCTGTAAAGTTGTCCACCATGGTACCAGTTAGCTGCTAGCTAACCGTAGCTAACTTGTTTGTCCATTGTTTGGTCTGTGACGTAATAGGTCAACAGGAAAAAGGTCCAATACTAACAAGCTGAAAGGGGGCATATCTCCACCTATCAGAGAGGAGTGCTTGTATACTGGGACAAGGATCGTTTGTTTTAGCATTTTGTTCTAATTTCTCTGTCTGTATTTAAGAAGGAAAAAGTTAAAAATAGCCATCATAATTTCCTTAAGTCTCGCTGTGACATCTTCAAATTGGGACAGAGAGGACACAAAATGATACAGAGGGACATTGAAAAGAAAAAAACGTTGCTGTGCCCTTCGTTCTGTGAGACAGTGGAACAGCAGCAGGTTGGACTCAGTGTTGGACTGAAGAACACCTCAGCGGGACAAAGACTTGAACCTTTGTAGGTTTTATGACTGATGCTGCACACACACTTTCTCTGATTACACTCTTAATTTAATCCCTTCATCACACTTTTCCTAATACTTTCTTATAATCTCTCTTTTTCAATCTCATTAACTTCACGTGGCTCCGACTCTTTCCTCATCTCTGTATCTCCTTCCATCTTTCTCATCCTCCCGAATCTTTAAACCCTTCGTCTCCAATCTCCTGTGTGCCCTCATCATCTTATTCCCTCCATCTCTCACACTCTTCCCTCACTTCATGTATATATATATTCTTTTAATCCTTTCAGAAACCCATCTACCACTCTCTAAATCTCTGTCCACTTTCTGCCTGCATCCACTCCTCTCACATTTTATTTCCATCTCGTTTTCTTCCATTAGGATCACTAAGATTTAAATACCAGCTGCCTGGATTTAATGTCTCAGCACGCGACATGTTCCTAAACGACAAACAAGACGCTCCAGTTCTCTGCAGCCAAAACCACTTTGGTTAATTCGGCCCACATGGAGCCGCGCTAATTCTCCTTAAATAAATCAGCAAATTTCTTTCAGATTTGTTTTTCTCTCTTGCTTTAACCCTTTAACATCCAGTCTTCCCCTCCAGATGATTTAAGATTATTTCAGACGTCACTGTCGTATGTTTTCTCTTCCAGCGTCTTCAAGTTCTTCATTGACACCATACGATGTTTACGCTGAGTGACTGAGAGTCCATCTTTTTTATGGCTGCATAATTCCATTAAATGGATATATTTAAGATGTACTGCACCTCATGTTTCACATTTCCTCAACATTCAGTCTGAGCTATATAATGTCTTTGGAAACTTTGGGATCTACACTAATTAAAATAAAGTTCTGTGGGTTTGAAGCGTGTTTGGCTGCACAGCGTGTGTTTGAAGGCAGGACGCTGCTGCTGGTTCAGGAGGTTTGTTAGATCTCACTTTGTATCAACATCAACAACAACTTCTTTTTTTTATTGATGTCATATCTTTGAAGATGGAGTGTATTTAAACACACATCGCATGTCGGAGCACCGCCATCTCTCCTACATAATAAGCACAAGCCTTTGACACTGGAGACCAGGTTGTCATCCTGTGCCCCGAATCAGATTGTTGCTGCTGTGATTAAATATAAAAAATATTCACAAGACTTCTCAAAAACTTCAAAGATTTACTCTGCTGGATCTTCCTAAAAACATGTATAGGCTCCTACAGAAATAATCCCTCTCAGTCATCACTTGTGACCCACTCTGTCTATTTATCTGCAGAGACTCTGCCCTCTGTCTAAAGTTTATTGTTTTCTCCTTCTTCTCTGTGTTCAGGACATTTATGGGGGTGAACCCTCACAGCGCTCAGGTGAGGTCACAGCTTTATAAAAGGAAGTGAGCAGGTACCAGAAAGTACGCAGCAGACATCCAAGAGACACAACGCTGAAGAGACACAAATATAGTGAGGCGATAACATCAAACGAGAGTGAATCTGAGGTCAGTTTTTACGTTTAGCTTTACTAATGAGCACGTTTTCAAACAGTAACTGACGATCATCCACAGTGTACCACTGATTTAGAATGCCATGATTTAGTTATGGCAGAAAACACACATTTAAACTTACATCTAAGTTGACAAAAAGCCAAAATATAGCTATATCCTGATTTTGACCTGATTGTTTACATAATTTATGCAAATTATGCTAATAAGGAAAGTATGCATGACTGCACCGTGGTAACAAGTGGATATCTGGACACCACAAACATGGGCTTAGACTTTAAATCAACTTTCTAAGTGAATTAAAAGCAAAATTATAGCAATGTCTATTTCTAGTATTTAATTGATTATCATGTTAATTAAACAAATTGCCCAACATACAAGTCCTAGCAAGTTGAACTACATCCACCAGGCCTACAGGACACCTTTCAACCACAAAAGTTCACTGGAAACAACATTACTAGATTCAAGAACTTTCCAGTAGACTTGTTCATTGTCAGTGGCGGAGTCCGCCATTTTGTAAGCACAAGGGATTGACAGGAAATGATACAACATGTTGTCCAGTGTCACTCACCTGCAGCTGTGTCACAGCTGGATTAAGTTACTGCTAACGCTAACACAACATCTCCCACTGCTGCTGTTTCACATTAAAATACTTCAACTAGTGAAACTCAGGGTGACTTTATTGTGAAGCAGTCACAAGAAACACAATGTGTCTGTCACTGCAACATGTCCTTACTTCAACACGTCAAATACAGCAGCTCGGCCACTGGCTCTACGCTTCAAACTATGACACCCCTGGCTCCCTTCTAGCGTCAGTTTCGACTCATTACTTGCACATAATGCACAAAAACTTCTGTGTTCACATGAACCGTGGGTTTCGGAACAAAAACTACTTCACTGGGTTCAAAAAAAGATCATTGTTTGGTTTAAAATGATGCTGACCTTTGGTTTCACATGGTGAAGAGTCCTGTGTTTGGTTTGACTGATCCATCCACCCTGACCTCCTCATTACACAGACTTTCTTGCTCTTTATATCGGGTCAGCTGCTCTGACTGTCTAATATTGCAGTAGACGGGTTTATATTGGAGTTAGTTGGAAGCCTGGTGTGTATCATGCAGATGCTAGAGTGCCTTGTGCTTCTGTATCAAACGTGCAGCATGAAATCAGACGGAGGTTGTAATTACTATTGACCAACTTCTTCATGAAAACCACCTGAGCTTGTTTGGCTGCACTGTAAACAGAAACACCTGCTGCTCTAATGATGGATTTCTGACAAAGTAACTGTTTGCTGAAGTATTTAACCACAATTGCTGTTACCACGGCAACCACGGGAATCAACACATCAACCAGGAAAGAAATCTTGGGGATTAAACTTTAACCAACAAGACCATCTTTCCCCGACCTCAAGAGGAGCTTTGAGCTGCAGAAATGAAACCATAAAAACAGGATCTGTCGATGTCACAATCCTCATCATGTTAAAAGTGAAATAATTATGTTTACACCTGTGCAGGACTCCAAACCAAAAAGATATATAACCTGATGAGGCTCAGACTGGGATCAAAATATTATCCATTAAATTTTAGTTTAATGTCCGTAAAATATATATATAAATAAATAAATAAATAAACATATATATATATATGTGTGTAATACAAGCAAGAAAACAAGTTCTGAACAAAGAAAGGAAGCAACAAAAATCCATCCACAAAGAAAGAAATGGACGCAGAATAATGTGTCATGGGAGTCATTATAGCTGCTAGAACAATACTCAGGTTTTGGAAGGCAACAAAACCCCCTGAAATAAAACAATGGGTCAACTATTTGAAAAAAGCTGCCTCTTACGAATCCATGCTGACTAGGATGACTAACTATGCTCGAGGACCAATCTGGGGGAATTTGGGAATTGTTTTGCATTGTCTGGGGGCCTGGACGTGAGGTTTTTGTTTTGTCTTGCCCTGCCTATTTTCCGCATTCATTCTTTTTTAAAATTATATCACAATTCATTTTAATGTGTTAATTTATTCTAATTTGATTTTGATATCTTGATTGTTTTTTGGCCGACTGGGACTGGTGCTGTGCCCCCTCTGATACAGATCTCTACTACCCTGCTTGTATTGTAGTTTTATTTTTGTTTGTCACAACTGATTGAACAAACTGAAAGCTATAATGGACAATAGCAGACGCCCTCTCCACAGCCTCCTGGAGCCACAGAGGAGCAGCTGCAGCAGTCGGCTCATCTCACTGCGTTGCAGAACAGAGCGTTTCAGGAGATCCTTCGTCCCCACAGCAATAAGATTGTTTAATACCTCCTGAAGCCAGTCACACACATATTTACACACGTCACATTAGCCACAACTGGCTGGACTGTGAAATGGACAATTTTATTTTAATTTAATTTAACTTATTTTAATATATGTCTATTTTAATACCACTGTGTTGTTGTTGATGCGGGGAAGTACGGTTGTTGTTTTTTGTCTTTTATAAGCTGCTGGACAGCTGAATTTCCCTTTGGGGATACATGAAATTCTTTCTAGTCTATTCTATTCTATCGAATGTCTCATTTGATGTGTAGAGCTGTCATGTACCAATCTAACCAAAATCAATACAATTATAAGTATTAAAAAAATAAGAAATGGACGGAGAGCCAAGAGTTTGTGTGAAATCCCTGAGAAACAATCACTTGTAGCTGTGTGTGTGTGTGTGTGTGTGTGTGTGTGTGTGTGTGTGTGTGTTCATATGTGCTTGTATGAATGTGTGTGTGGGGTCAAACGATCACATCAGACATATAATAAATGGCTCCCTGGCAGAGAGCAGCCATGTTACAGAGGAGGTAAAGGTTAGGCACTCCACTCAGAGCAGCTCAGGAACACCACTGGGAGCTCAGAGCTGTGTGTGTGTGTGTGTGTGTGTGTGTGTGTGTGTGTGTGTGTGTGTGTGTGTGTGTGTGTGTGTGTGTGTGTGTGTGTGTGTGTGTGCGGTATCTACCTCCTCCAGTTTGAACGTGATCATGGTGAAGGCTCTGAACACGCAGTCCGTCTGCCCCGTGATGGTGATGATCCTCTCTGGACAGGAGCCCTCTGAGATGTTGATCCTCGCACTGCTCTGTGGGTCAGACAGAGATGGAGGAACAAGGGAGGGGGAGGGACAGGAGGGGAGGGAGGGGAGGTGAGGGATCGTGGGGAATTATTTTTGGGGAGGGGGGCAGGAGGGAGGGGAAAAGGGGAGGTAAGGTAAGGGAGAAAAGGGATGAGGGGATAATGCGAGGGAAGGGAAATGAGGAAAAACGTCAGGAAGGAAGGGAGGCAAGTGGGGAGCAGAGTGGAGGTGAGTTAGGAGGGAGGGAGGATGGTTGGTAGGGAGGGAGAATGGAGGTTAATGGAGAGGGGAGGGGGAGGGGAGGAACACAGGAGAGAAAAAACACATTAGTGGGAGGGAGGGATATGTGGGCCAAGAAAGAGACGAGGAGGAGAACCATTTTTCGCCACACTGCTCCCCGCTCCCTAAAGGAGATTCACCTGTGATGCAGGAGGAGAGAGGGATTACGAGGAGGCTGGAAGAGGGAGGAGAGAGGAAGGAAGGGAGGCAGGCCGATGAGAAGAGCAATGTAGTAAATCAAGGTTTTCAGGAGAGGAGGTAGACGAGGGGGGGAGGGGGAGGAGGAAGGAGAGCAGAGGAGGAAATGAAAGGTGGTGAGAATATTGGGGGAGATTAGGGAGAGAGAGATTAAGATGATTTTGACGAGGAGGAGGAGGAGGATGGAGGAAGATGGGATTCAAGCCCAGGAAATGAGAGGAGAGGAAAGAGTTTGGGTAGAGATTTATTAAAAGGAAGAGGAGGAAGGGTCGGAGGAGGAAGAGCAGGACAGGAAAGTGAGGGAAAGGATCAGGAGGAGAGGAAGAGAGAGACAAGGTGGTGCAAATATTTGAGGAGAAATAAGAGGAGAAGGTGAAGATATAGAGAAGGTGCAGTAATAACCATACGAGGATGGGCGGAGAGGATGGGTGTCAGGAGAGAATTGAAGTGTGAGTTAGAGGAAGTACAGATAAATAGAGAGCATACGAATCACAGACTGGGGCTCAATCTGCGGGGGGATTTCTTCTTCTGGTTCTTATTCATGTTTCGAGGACGAAAACTTTTTGTCCGTCCTTCATAAAAAAAGTTTTTCCATAAAAAAACATAAAGAACATGCCGTTTTATTCCCTCTAACAAAATATAAATAAACATTTTAGCTTGTGCCAAGACAAAATTAAAAAGCTGACACTGCACTCTCCATTTTTGACTTTCCTTACAACCCAAAATAAACACGTTCAGAAAATAGCTCTCCAAACAGCCTGGACGTATTTTCTAAGAGAACAGCAGCTTTAAGGGGAAACAGAATGACCGTTCATATAGCAATTACTGCCCGCTTGTTATTTTGACTTTGTGAAGAAAACTGTGTATTTCTCAGAGAACAAAGAGTCCAAAGAAGGCAAACATTCATTATGAATAAAGTAAATGGGGACTGTGTTTAACAGCAGCAAAACTATATCAAAACATCTGTTTACAAACTCTCACACATTTCAACTCTATTTTTATCTTCAAATATAACAAATCCCAATTCGTCTCAGAAGGCTTCACAAGATACAGCAAAACTTTAATTAAACGCCCAGTCCCTTTTGCCAGCCTGATGTGGCTCCACATTTTGACAAATAAAAGCCTGTCTCAATTAGAGGCCTGGTCTGGTTGCAGAGCAGTTCATTTTTATAGAAGTTCTTTAGATGTATAAAATAGGGCTGCAATGATTAGTCGACTAATCGATGACTAATCGACTATCAAATTAATAGGTGACTATTTTAGTGGTCGACTAATCGGTTTGAGTCATTTTTCATGGAAAAGTACCATAAAAGTACCCCAAAATACTCTTATTGCAGCTTCTTACGTGCAAATATTGGCAGCTTTACACACTCTCCCATGACGGTGAACTAAAACCCTTTGGCGTGAGTACGAAACAAGACATTAGATGACATAATTTGGCGGTTTGGGAGAGACAGACCGACATTCTTCAACATTTTAACACATTTTTCGATAAAATGACTAGTCGACTAATCGAAGAAATAATCGACAGATTAGTCAACAATGAAAATAATCGTTAGTTGCAGCTCTAGTATAAAACCAGGTTGTTGGCTACCTTAAAGTATGTGTCCATTCTACTATGACCCTGTAAGTTATTCATATTCCTTCAGTCTGTAAGGGTCCTCAGATCAAAAGAATCAAAAGGGTTTTTCATAAAAATTAAACCAAGTTGTGAGGATTGTTGTAACAGGATAAAGTGGTGATGTGTCTGTGTGACGGCTGCTGTAACGCTCTCTCTCTGATGTGCTGTCTGTCAGGAGTTAGATTAAATGAATGATTCATAATTGAATTATTATCTGAAGTCAAATTTTTACAATATTGATTCTCATACTGGTTTAAATAAACACTTTGACTGTATTTCCTGATCTTTGCTGAGCAACAGCTTTGTGTGAAAGGAATTAAAGGCCTGTGCCAAATACAGGCCTGTTGATTTCAGTGTTTTAAGCAAACCACAGCTGGCTAGTTAGCTAGCTAACTTGCTAATTCCACCACACTATCATGCTACAGTGGTTACAGAAAATGAGTAACACAGGACTGTCAGCGTTCACGGCTCTGTCAGCTCCTATTCATTTCAAAAGAGCAATGGCCAATAGGGAAAACACCAACACTGATGTCATCAGTCCCTCTGACCAGTGGTGTAACTTCATCACTCATTTACTCACAGACTTTTGTGTTTACAGGGGCCTCGACACAAAAACCTTTAATGGGTAAGTGCAGTTTAATCCAGGTCTCATTTATCCAGTCGTTTGCTCAGTACCTCCCGAACATATGCATTTCTGCGAAAACATTATGATTTAAAACACGTCAGTACAAACAGTCTAATGCACAGCTGAGCAGTGTGCCTGGGTGGGCACATGCATGTCCAGGCACGCTGAGGACAAGCTAATCGTAGGCAGAAGCACTTTAAATTGTAATGTTGCACTGAAAATGCAAGCGTTATACGACTGGATGTGAGAGTTTGTAAATGGATGTCTTATTATGGTTTTGCAGTTGTTAAACCTGGACACTGTTAACTTCAGTTCATCAAGAACGATCTCCTCTTTTGGAATCTTTATCATGAAGCAGGGTTGCAACTGTTTGAGATTTTCACGGTACAATAACCACCTCAGAAAATACTGCGGTTTCAAGATACAACAGAATTGATATTATTATCAGTCAGAATGAGCCTTAAAGAAATGAAAACAGAGGGGCTGTTTTTTCTGAGTGAATGTTTTATTACTATAATTGAAACGTGAAACTATTTTGTTAATGTTTGTGTAAAAAGTCTCCCCTTTGAAAATAACTAAAATAAAGAGGATATTCTCTGTCTCTTTTTTTCAATATCCCAGAAAAGCAAATGCACATGGTATGATAACCGTCAACTTTTATATCACGGTGTACCTTAAAACCTGTATACTGCTGCAACCCTATCACGACAGCATGAGTGAAAAACCAAGTTTTCTTTATGAATTCAAGGTTCCACATGCTGAGTAACTGATATTCAAAGTATTGAAGTATTCCTTCACAATCTACATGATGCCAAAAACAAGTCAAAACACAAGTTTCTCTCTGTTCTGTACACTGAAGCACAGTTATCATCTGCATTTGGATTTAAAACTGAAACAACAGTTACACTACTAAAACTCTTCAGGCTGCACACACACTGCGAGCCTCAGTGTTCACGTTAGATTTATTCCTCAGATCTGAATTTTTGGGTTCGGCTGCTCATCTTATTTTTTAAATGTGCCCAGTAAAAGATTCCAGTGTGAACTGGTCGCAGTCCTAAACTGACCTGTACGCACAAACAACAATGACACACATCACATGCAGAACGCTGTCACACAGAAATAAACATGGAGGCCACTGCAGTCTGTTTTTACTGTCTCGTTTCTAAGTTAACGTGCAGAGAAAGGCAGTGAATTCATGAACGGATGATAACAAGGACGAGGAGAAGAAGAGACAAATGTTTAATTCAGGTTTTTGTGGAGCGATGCAGCTACTTCTGTACGGAGGTGTGTGTGGAGACAGTCGCAGACAGGAGTGGTGGGATCCCGACCTGAATGGCTTCACCGAGACAGATTTCATCCAAAATTTCAGGATGTCAAAGACTACTCTTAACTACATCTGTCAGCGCTTCTCCTCAAGACTCTCGTGGCAAGATCCTCAGCTCAGACAGGCCGACTGTGAGTGATGGAACAGTCACATAAATTCAGATATGACTGCTCAGACTCAGTTCGCATAAAAAAAAAAATCTGCCCTGTATGTGATTTAGATCCACATATAAAGTGACTTTAATCAGAGCTGAAACGATCAGACAGGATCCATGTGATTTGTTTTGTTCACACACACACAAAAAAAACAGATTTGAGTGACAAAAGAGCCAAAAAATCTGAAATGACATCATGAAGTTAACGGGGGTTTGTGCAGAGCTCTCTGCGCCGACTTCACCTCATCGCTGAGAGACAGATGAGCTCTCTGTGTCAGACCCATCACTCAGTGTTCTCTTACTCAACCCAATGTCAAGTGAGTCACTCAACAGTTAACACTAGACATGGTTTTTAAAATCAGGAAGAGTTTCCAGTATTGGAAAGAAAACATTATGAATGTGAATTATGAGTGAAGAGAAACGACAATGAGCCTGGACTCAGAGAGGATCTGTGTGTCTCTGCCTAAAATATCATTTTCAACCTCAAAGCATTCGTCCTTCTGAGTTTTCTGTTGGTGAACTCAGCGCTCTGTGTGTGTGTGTATGTGTGTGTCTGTGTGTGTGTGTGTGTGTGTGTGTGTGTGTGTGTGTGCGTGTGTGTTACTGGATGAATCACTGTCTTGCAGCAATCAGCCTTGTCTGTTTCACTTACAGCTGATCTCTCTATCACTGCACACACACTATCAAAAGAACAAGAGGGTCGTACAGGACCTATTGTTGATATCAGAGGGTGCATCTTTGTGTGTGTGTGTGTGTGTGTGTGTGTGTGTGTGTGTGTGTGTGTGTGTGTGTGTGTGTTTGTGTGTGTGTGTCTCTCTTCCTCACATACTCCTGCAAACATGTGCCTTTGTTGTATCTCTTAACCACACCTCTGTGTGTGTGTGTGTGTGTGTGTGTGTGTGTGTGTGTGTGTGTGTGTGTGTGTGTGTGTGTGTGTGTGTGTGTCTATTAGTCAGTTTGCATTAAGTATTAGTTTTTAATGTGTGCCTTTAACTGACTCTTCCTAAGCCCCGCCCCTTTTCTCTCTGTGCTCCAATAAGAGTTGAGCAACCTTTGGCAGACCCTCGGTCAACCTTAGCCTTTCCTGTTATACTCAGATATACTTTGTGCTGGGCTCGTCTATGTTGAAAAGAAAACCACATATTGAAGATGGTTAAAGGTCCAGTGTAGGACTCAGGGGTCAGACATTGAACATTATATAATAAGTCTGTTTTCTTTAGTGTATAATCACCTGAAAATAAGAACTGTTGTGTTTTTGTTACCTTAAAATGAGACATTTATATCTACATAGAGAGCAGGTCTTCGCCTGCAGACATCACTCTGTTACACCGCCATGTTTCTACAGTGGCCCAGAACCGACAAACCAAACACTGACTCTACTCATGTTTTTTCTATCAGCCACTGTTGTCAGAAGCTCATCTGTGATGAGAGCGTCAGAAAAACTACTTTTTTAAATGTGAACCTGCTTAATTCAGTGTTTTTACTGGTTTAAATCACCTGGGGATTGTGTACGCACAAAACAAGGCCTCTCTGATGTTGTGGGCAGAACACGAGCCAGCCGTTTACAATCAGTCCTGTAAAGTTTATCTCCGCCACTCGCAGTCAGCTCAGCTGCCTCTTGCACCACACTGACCTCTGGTGGTGCATGCTGTGCACTACATGCAAAACAACTTCATTACAGCCTCTCCAGCTTGAGGTTACCAGAAAGATTAGTGTATTTATTTTCGACAGTATTATCATGGCGTCGGGATTTCTAAATACCCTGGTATACCATAATCCCGTGATACCACTCAAGACTAACACTGATGTGTTTGAGTATAACTGTTTTCTATATTTCAATTCTGTATATGGATGCACCGCTGTCAGGCTAACGTTACAAGCTAACATTAGCTAAATTTGTATGATATTTTCTACGTTCTAGGTCAAGTGTTCCCTGGAGTTACAAGCTAACGTTAGCTAACTTTAGCTACTATTTTCTGCCTACTAAGGTCAACTATTTCCAGAGGTCTGGCTAAACAATATTAAAAATCTGGGTCGTGGCTTAAAACACGGAGGAGCTGTCGCAGCACATTGTAACTGCATCCAACTCGAGACATGTTTAACAAACCACTTTAATGTTAATGTTTGACGTTAGTTGACTCTGCTCCTCCAGACTGAGGATGGAGGCTTTGGATCCACACCTGCAGCTTTTTCTCCATACTTTTTTTTTATTAATATTTTTCTCACTTCTCCCCTTAACGTCCGAATATTTTCAGGATTAAAAGTGGCCTTTGTCTTTTTGTGATTTGACTGACTGAAAAGCCATGAACAGTGTGCAGTGTTGGTATCCTCTGCCCTCAGAAGAACTACAGAGTTCTTTCTTCCTGTGATCATGTTGTGTCGGTATGTTTGCATAATGTGTTTTTATTTTTCAGCTTTTTTAAACATCCCCTTTTAATCCTGTTCTCTGTGGTGTACGTGTGAATGAATAAGAACATACAGTATGTTTGATGTGTCTGTTTGTGTACTGTATACGAGTCTACTCTGAACGACACACCTGCCTGCTGCTGGTCTAGGGTTTGTGCGAATGTGTGTGTGTGTGTGTGTACTTCATTTTGTGTGTGTTTATCAGTGAGACCTCTCATACCATCCTCTATAGAAACAGTCTCCTCTCATTGTTATGAAAATAGAACGAATGTGCTCCCTCTATATGAGGGTGTGTGTGGTGTGTGTGTGTGTGTGTGTGTGTGGTGATAAAGTGATGATGGAATAATTCTCTCCCGCTCTCTCACCATTTATTATCTCAATAAAAATACATTAGCTGCCGTCTCCCTCTCCTCCTCAATCTGTTTATTTATGTCTCTCCCCCACCACTGTCTATCTATCTATCTGTCTGTCTATCTTTCTGTCATCTATCTATCTATCTATCTGTTTATCTGTCTGTCTGTCTGTCTATCCGTCATCTGTCTATCTATCTATCTATCTATCTATCTGTCTATGTTTCCATCCTTCCCTCTAACTACAGCATGCCCTTCTATCCATCTCTCCTTCCTTCCCCCACATCACGTTCATTATTCCTTTTTTTATTCCCCTCATTATCCCTTCCTCCATTACCGCTCTCCTCACCCCTCTCTCGTTCATTCATCTCTCCCTCCCTCCCTTTTATCTAATCAGTCTCATTATCATTAATTTATCGATACGTCCCCCCCTTCAACTACTCGTCTGTCTTACTGTCGTGCAATCGCTCCATCTATCATTCCCCATATCCCTCTGTCCTTCTTCTGATCCTCCTACTTTGCCCCTGTGGTATCAATTACCCTCTCCTATCTCCCTCCTCTTCTCTTCCTCCTTTCCTTTCCTTCATCCCTCTGTTTCTGCCCCTCCTTTGCTTCCTGTCTTTGTAAAACCTCTCCCTCTATCCTGTTCCTTTATCTGTCTTAAGAGCAAGCAGAAACCTCGAGGGCTGAAAAATAAACGCTACACACCAAAAACTGCAGTTCCTGTAATGTCCACTTGAGGCTGGCTCCAGACTTTCTGCAAGATGGCTGACAGGTCGGCTGCGTAGCTTTTAGCTCGCCCAGGTCGGCAGAAATAAACCCACTAAACTTGAGTAACCGATATAAAAAGGTTCAGACCCATCAGAACCCGACGGGTCGGGCCGGGGTCGGATAACAAATCAGAAATTTTGCTCGGGTTTGGCTCACCTGACATGCTGCTGTGTTGTGCTATGGTCTATTCTAGTGCTAGAATTTCTTATTTATGTGACAATGCCTGAACGCAACACACGCACTGCTCCAACTGAGTGTGTGTGCTGTGCTGCTGTGTGAGCGGCGTGTTTGACTGTGTCCATGTGTGATCATGGTAAACAGACAAGCTGTAACCATGGTAACAATCACTATGTCAGGTAACAAACTGCATCCGGCGCGGGTCAGGTTCTGAGTCAAAAATCAGAAAGGCTGTCGGGTCCGGGCCGGGCTCGGTCAGAAAAAAATGCGGCCCAAGCCGCGCTCTATTGTGGGCTGGCTACACTGTACCAGGACTGTCGTCGCTAACGTTAGCTCTGGTGTCCGTGCTCGCAGCAACATGTTTTGCATTGGTTCTACTCTACGGCTCTGTTCCAGTGCTGTTCACCAAACTTTGATGTGTGCTGACGTCACTCAGTGCGTCCTGTGCATCTTCTTCATGCTGGCAAACAAACTTTAGGTGCATTACCGCCACCTACTGGGCTGGAGTGTCTGCATCAGTGTTACCGGTGTGCCAGAAACTAGGGAACTGAGAAAGGTGAGATTAAATGTGTTATTTTTTTTAACGTGTTAATTTCGATTAATTGATTACAGAAAAAATAACACACGTTAAAGTCCCAGCCCTGGTTGAAATCAAACATTGTGATGCATCGATAATCGTTTTATTATGGAATCGTTACCCTCTGAATCCTACGGTTTATTTAACTGCATCACGTGACATGACGCTAAACGCACTCTCAACAAAACTCCATATCTTGTACGAGGACAGTGACTAAAGCTGAGACAAAGCTACACAGACGGAGGAATCTTCTAAACTGACTGTGTTGTTCACTCACTGTGAGAAACTGGGTGATCCTTCTTGTTGTACTCTTTCCTGTCCCTGTCTCCCTCGTCCCCCTGTCTTTCCTCCTCCTCTCCATCTTCCTCCTCCTCCCCCCCTCCGTCCTGTTCCTCCCACCCTAATGAGTGAGATGTGCAGCCGTATGCTGTCTTGCTGTTGCAGCGTGGGCCTGTTGTCTCCATTACTCTTCATTTGGAGCGGAGGAAGGATGGACAGCCGTGTCATTCAACTGGATTACTCTGCTCTGTTCTGCTCTATTAGGGAGTCGTGCTGCCAGGGCGTGTGTGTGTGTGTGTGTGTGTGTGTGTGTGTGTGTGTGTGTGTGTGTGTGTGTGTGTGTGTGTGCGTGTGTGTGAGTATGGGGGGTGGAAAGGGTCACGGAGGACAAGACACACATAGATACGCTTGAGTGATTATTTACTTAAAGTACCTCATATGTGCATCAATGTGTGATTCATACACATGCGCGACTGTGTGTTAGGAGTCACATGCACGCGCTCACATGCGTCTGCATGGCTGAGTCGTACATATGTCTGTGTGCGCATCCTGCAACAGCACACACAACTCTCAGACTGGGATGCAGACTGATTGACAGCATTGACGGGGTGATAGTTACAGTATCTGTCCAGCTGCTTTATGCTGTATGAACAGCTTCTTCTTCACTTCATGAAATCCCTGTAGCATCTGAAGGCAGCAGCACTGACACGCTGATAAACCTGCAGCCTCCGAGAGGCACTACGTCAGAGCTATGACTCTAATGTGACTCGTACATGGTCACACAGTTTATTAATTAATGTTACACAATGGTGTTTGTGCTGCAGTGTGTTTCAGGGATAAAAAAATGAGATGCTAACTTTGCATAAAATCAAAACAGATGAGCGCTGGTAATCACACGTGTCGTTCTTTAAAAAAAAACAAAAAACAAAAACAAAAAACAGAATATCAAGTGATACTGTCGCAGCCAGGGGTGTGCCGATCCATCAACTGATTCAAAGATCAACAATCCAGTATCACTGATGCAGTGAAAACATCGATCCATATCATTATTACTTATGTGTTGTTTTTATCTTTAATGTCCAAAAACAAAAAAGAAAGCGATGGCAGCTTCTTCTATAACAGACCGTGTTAAATGATCATATGACATCATCTTTTATTGATCGCAGGCCCCTGAACTGGATCAAATCAAAAATATATCCTGGCAAAGATCGTAGCGTTGTCCAAAGAATCAATATAATATCGCATTGTGATGAAACTAGTGACTAGTAGCAGCCTGGTGTTGTTTTAGGCAGTTTTTATATATATTATATGTATTTATATTATTCAATGAAGGTAAACAGTGAACAGCCATGTGTAACGGCACTGCGTTGTGGCGCCACCAAACTTTGGAGCATTATGAACCCCCCCTCCTGACATGGTTGGTACCAGTCGCTTTAGGTTGTCTAGTTTCACATGGCACTACCACCTAGTTTAAAAAACGCCTCCTAAAGACAGTCATGTGTGCAGAGATCATAGGCAGCCCCGCAGGGGCTCAGTCACATATACGCATGCACGCACGGTCCCAAGATGCGCACACAGAGATAAGAACACATCACGGCTGTGTGTTCGGAGTCTACACGGCACACACAGACGCACATACAGTAAAGAACATACATGTGGGACTTTTAGTAAATAATCACGAGCTTATGCACGTGTGTCTTATCCTCTGTGACTCTTGCCATCCCCCATGGAGCGTGTGTGTGAGCGTAAGAGAGGCCGCGTGTTAGTGAGTGGGTTTATATGCATGTGAATGTGTGGAGTACACACGTGTGTCTGTGTGTGTAAAGTCATTATGAAGAGCTACAACCTGACATCAGTGCTTTTATTGACTCGATTAAAACAGACTTCTTGCACGCTGTGTCCCTCCTTGTGTGAAAGTGTGTGTGTGTGTGTGTGTGTGTGTGTGTGTGTGTGTGTGTGTGTGTGTGTGTGTCCTTGTGGTGTTTCTGTGCCAAAAGCCTCTTCAAAAACCTGGCATTGTGCAAAAGTGCAAAAGCCTTGAAACACTGGATTTTATAGGCAGTTCATTAGGGAAAGTGAACAGTGGTGTGTGTGTGTGTGTGTGTGTGTGTCTGTGTGTCTGTGTGTCTGTGTGTGTGTGTTTGATCCATCAGCTTGCATACACAATGAGTGAGGGAGTGAGGTATCAGGTCGGGGAATAAAGAAGAGTAATGAGAGGAATACGTAGCTTATAAATCCAGTCTAACTGTATATCCAGTGTTGTGCTTTGTCCTTGAGAGGCAAATAACCATTTAAATATTCATGCTTCCTGCTCTGTGAGTTACGCTGTCAGACAGAAATGCTTGGGCAAAGACAGTCTGTTTTCTTTTCCTACTCTGTACCTCTGTCTCCCTCACTTTATTTTTCCTGTCCGCTTCCTCTCCCTAAATCTCTCCACAGAGGTGAAACCTCTGGTATGGTGATTATTATATGAGCTTTAAGTAACAGCAACAACGATCCTGATATCACTTTGGAAACTGACGCTGCACAGAGGTCGTCCAGTTCATTTACAATGCCTGTACAGTGGCCAGCAGGATGTGAGTTCATCTGGTGCCTAACTTAATCTTTTCCTAGATGTTTACTGATGTTTACATTTGAAACCTCAACCTGGCTAGCTAGCAGCTAGCTATCAGAGGTTGGCAGAAGGAGAGTTTACAGACTGGCCACACGCCACCACTGTCCAAAGCCAATCACAAAAGGCACCACCAAGACTTACAATATAGACATAAGAGCATACATTTCGCACAACTGTCCCTAAAAACACCCATGTTTAATAACTGAAAAGCCACGAGAAACAAAGCAGAGCTGATCGAGAGGCGACTGGAAACGTCCACACGCAAGTCATAAATACCACTACATCAACTACTACAGGAGGATGGTGACTGTGTCGTTGCTACGTTTGACTTTGTGGGACACAAACACAACTGTTTTACTCACCCTCTCAATGACAGAGGAATCTCACTAAACACACATTTGCTGACGTCCATTTTGTCCTATCATGGAAGATGATTTGCATGAACATATACAACACTTTAGCAGACGGCTAACGAGGTTGTTTCCTTGACACTTCACAGCCACAAGAAGGATTTAACGTAACAATAATTAAGCTTTTGAATTTACTCTAAAAATTCTATAAATCTTCTATCATGACGTCCTGATTATGGTCTGCTTTGTTTTCACAATAAACAAATGGTCAAACACAACTAAAGTGTACTGAATATGGCCTGATAGAATATTACCGTACAGAATCAGCATATCTTTGCTTTAGTCTTCGTATGAAAGCACATTCGTCAGCTCCTCCTCCACATCTCTGCTGGATGTTTTACTTTCATTCTGGAGGCCGACTGATTCGCCTAAACTTGGCTTGATTCACGTTTCATTTTTAGTGCCATTTCATAAGTTAACTTAAAATTCCCTTGACAGATGAATGAAAACATAACTCTCTGTTTCCCCCGCGCTCACTCTCCCTCCCTCTTCTCTCTGGAGTGTTGATTCATGTGCAGTCATCTTCAAACTATTTCTCTGAGGACACACAATTCTAAAATCATTTCTCCCTGCAGAATGTATTTGTGGGTTATTATTTAACATTTCTTCCAGGCGAGTGGGGAACTAAACAGAGTAAATTTAGGCTCATTAAAACACAGTAGAGTATTGTTTTCTTGCTGAAACACACCGGAAGGAGTCCTGTGACCTATTTTGAGCCCCACTCCACAGTTAAAGAAAACCTGAATCTGATCTTTTCTAACGAATTCCACTCTGCTTTGTGCTGCTGCTGCTGCACTGACACAGAGGCTTTTATTTTGCCTGGCTGTTGTTGCAGGGACTCAGGAGTGCTTTTGCAACACAACAATACGGATTTGATGACATAACACCTCATCCGTGTTTCTCCAGTGTAATGTGAAGTAGCCATTTTCCAGTAAATGCACACAAACACACATTCACACACTGATACATTTCTCTATAACTCTCCGACTTCCTGTCTTTATCTGCATGTTTGGACAAGGATAACGGCGGCTTTACAGTAACGCTCCTCTGGGAAAGCCTTCATCTCTGCGCTCTTTAAACGTATGGAGGACTCTCTCTGGTATTCATGTCAGGTGTCGCATATATTAACGAGCCACTGATGTGCCTGCGCTCAGTATTCAGAGAGATGAACGCAGAACATTTGAAGTTATAGATCCACATGTTTAAGTATTCATATAGCTGCAGCGAGCGACCTGATTGCAGATGTAACGTTTTGCCAGGAGTCAAAGAGGAATAACTCTCGCACACGACATGAGACGGCAGTAAAGGATGAAACCAGCGTTCATTTTATCGCCTTCATCAAAATGTATATTAGTTTGAGTCACATACAGGTCATCTGACTGACTTATATTTGACCCACCGATTGCAGGGCTTGTAGAAGTTTCCTTGGGCGAGGTACTGACCCTTGACCCCAGACCTTACATAGTGCTACTCTGGATAACAGATGAATGCAGTTAACTTTACCAAACTTGATTTAGGAGAGAGCTGCTCACCCTCGGTTGATCCTGCTCACAGCAATGCTGCTAACACAGTATGTTTTCTTTACTGCAGAGCAGCCGATCATTGAGAAGATCTTTATTGTCGGGGTTTGAGGATGTGAGAGGAGAAGCAAACGTCTGACATCAGAAACATTTCCTCAGCAAACATTTAAGCCCTGTTTCCACCAAGCAGTCTGGTTGTCTGTTTTTCACATATTGTTTATGTTGTAATACATTTTGACACAGGTCTCATTTGAGTCTCATTTTCATTGGAGGAGAAAAGGTTGTCGACAAATACTCTTTGTTTTCTTGGACAAAATGAATGCTGACTGGAACAAAAACAAATTCACATTCCTTACTTCCTGCATTGTGAGTAATTCTGTTATTTAAAAAAGCTCTGTTTTTGTTTTTCCTGCACTCTCCATGTGCTTCTCTTGTTGTCTCTCTTAACGTCCTTCTGGCTCTCTACCTCAGTCTCACTCTTTCACTCTCTCTCTGTATTTGCATCTCTGTTTCCTTGAAAAGAAGGGAACGCAGAGAGGACAGATACTCCATAGGGAAGCTCCACACTCACAGCTCCAAGTCGTGCTACCATTTTGCAGGCTGCTGACAGCAGAGACAGCTAAAGATGTAACCGTCAACATGGCTAACATCGCAGCAGGCGGCCAAAAATACAAAACACACCTTCAGATATTTACTTGCATTCTAAAAATAGGAATGACATGACAGGAAGGTACACGCAGAGGGACACGTTTCGACTCCTCTGACATTATTTTTTCTGCGGTTTAGATCTGATAAAAGCAGCCTTTAATGTACAGCGTAATTACAGCAGATATAGGCTCCAACAGAAGATATAATCATGTTGGATACAGCTGACTTTACTGATACTGTTGTGTGTACACATTAAATGGTGCTTGAGCTTTGTGTTTCTCAGTTTCAGTATGGATTTGCAGTGTTGCACTGCTTTGTGATTACGCTGTAATTATCAGGATGCGTGCGAGCTGCATTTGAAGGGTTGTCATGGATTAATAAGAGATAGGAGAGGGCGACAGAGATGAAAGAATGTGCGGGATGGGGATGTGTGGCGGGGTCTTACCTCTTCTCGTATTCTCTTCACTGTTTCTCCTTTCTGTGGGAAGATGAGAAACACAAAGCTGAATCTTTTTTTTTCTGCAGAATTAAACTCATTTAAATATTTACAAAGAGTTTTATAAGAGTCACTAAAGTAGTGAGTACAGTTGTATCACAAGAGTGGCTGCAAGTAAAGTAAGAGTATTTGAGAGAGACGATGCAATAACAAAAGTTTGGTCACCAAGTTGTATCCTTAAAGCCCCATGTCCACCACACACTTTTGGTATCGTACCTCTGGAACCAGGAGAAACCCTTCAGACATGGTACCTACCCTTCTCAGGCAAGCGCAGGGGCTTAGAACGCAATGCTTTGTAAATTATGTTTGACCTATATTCAACTGAATACAGTCTAAAGACAAGATATGAAATGTTCAAACTGATAAACTTTATTATTTTTGTAAATATACAGTCATTTTGAATTTCATGCTGCAACAAGTTCCAATTAAGTCGGGAGAGGAGTGTGTTTACCGCTGTGTGACATCACGGAAATTATATATTTTTATAGATGTGATATTCAATAAACTCCTTCAACTTTTCATTGAGAAACTTTGTTCTCAAACTGTTGGACTGATTGCCCACGCAGGTTTCCACAAAGTGACCGTACTTGCTTGTGAACATTTGAGCCTTACAAACATGCTCCTTTCATACCCATTCATGATACTTAAGTCTGTTACCATTTAACCTGTTTACCTGCTGAATGCTCCAAACTGTTTTCAGAGCATTTCACAACTTCCCAAATCTTCTGTTGCTCCTGTCCCAACTTTATTTAGAGCATGTTGCAGCATCAAATTCAGAACGAGTGTTTATTTTATAAAAAAACAACAAAGTTTATCAGTTTGAACATCAAATATATCAAAAATGTCTTTGTCCATCAGATCTTAGAGAAGCTGTTCAGAACCAATAGTCCTTTTAGATTTGATGTTTTATAGCTATACAATATTCCACAAGAGATAAACTCCAACAGTAAAACCCCCTTGACAACTCTGTTGGCTGCATGTAAGAAAGCCATAACTTGCAATTAGTTGAAGCCCCAGGCTCCCTCAATTGAAGAATGGATAGACATGGTCCATCATATATATACAATGGAGAAACTGACTTATTCCCTCAGAATACAACAAGAGAAATTCACCAACACGTGGTCAAGGTGGCTTGACTTTATTAAGCCCCAAAGACCAGACTTTGTGTGAGACTTCTGTGCATGTTTTGAATGCTGCCATTGTGTGTTCATTGTGTGTTCATCGTGTGTTCATTTTG
This sequence comes from Cephalopholis sonnerati, assembly GCA_019142605.1. Lineage (NCBI taxonomy): Eukaryota > Metazoa > Chordata > Actinopteri > Perciformes > Serranidae > Cephalopholis > Cephalopholis sonnerati. The sequence continues at coordinate 2,514,130 of JAGQAX010000002.1, read as the reverse complement.
TTCAGTAATGTTCAACCTATATGTATGAAAAATGTACTCTGAAGAAATTGCCACTCAGCAACACCAGATCTTGTTCTGAAAGGGGTTGTACAATGAGTAAGCACGCTGTCAACATTTCTTTTTTTAAAGGACAAACAAACCAGAAAACAATCCTGAAACGACTGGAGTCCGCCAAAGTCAGGGTTTTTATATTGTTTCTGGTGTGTGTGTGTGTGTGTGTGTGTATTTCTTTGGCTAGTAGGTATGCTGGTCTGTTTGCTTTGTTGTTGTTGTTTTGGTTCTATTTTTACTGGGCAACCAATGGCTGTATAAGCACTCTGTTTCTGGATGGTTCCGTCCCATGGATAACTGCGGCCAGTTGATGAAGGGGTGAAGGGCAATGGATGAGAGGAGTGGATGCTTTCAAACGAGACCTAAAAACCTATCTTTTTATGAAAGCATTTTGCTAAATGTCTTTTATAGGTTTTCCTTTTAACCAAATCTTAAAATTGTATATTGTTATTTTTCTGCTCTGTAGCACTCTGAGATTGCTGAAATGTAAAGTGCAATACAAACAGAAATATTATTATTATGTAGATGTGTATGACCAGGTGTGTGTGTTTGAATATAGGTGTGGATGAAAGTAGAGGTGAAGCTGGCTTGTAACGGGGAGGAGGGAGATCTTTGTAGAAGAGTCTTGGATCTCCATTCAGGAGAATTTAAAAGGAAAAAGAAGTTTTAATAATGGAAAAGTGTGTTTGTATAATTCTGCCCAATAAACACAAAGTTAGAAAAAATCTTTTCTTTGTACTGTATTCAATTGAATGTAGGTTGAAAAGGATTTGCGTTCTATTTTTATTTATGTTTTACACAACCTGGATTCCTACTTTTTTTGGAATCTGCGTTGTAGGTAAAGAAAACAGGACTGGACGATCTTGGTAATGAGGTGGTCAAAGGTGTATTTAAATGTATTTTTACTGGGAAGAAACCTACTGCTGTTGTAAAAGGAACACGTTAGAACCGGAGGACTGGAGGAATAAATCCAGGTATGAAAATGAATCAGTGATTCTTTCCGGCTGCTCCTCGACAGCCACCGGGATGCCCCCGAGCAGTGGCGCCGCTGGAGGTTCAGGTATCTGAGTCTAATGATGCGACTGTGACACACAAGTTTACTAAACAAGAAGAAATGTGCTCAAGAAAGGTGTTGTCCCTGATAGATCTATATTATAAAAGTAATGATGTTTGTTTGTCATATTTAACTTGGACTGAGCGGTCTAACGTTATCTCAGTTTGACACCTGTCCCGATCACATGAGCCTGTTTACGGCAGATAGCACGGCTTTAGTGAGCATCAGTTCTGCTCCGCCGCCTGGCAGCCTTGTTTAATACGAGAAGAAACCCTGGAGAGCAGCCCCTGTGGTGCGACTACAGACTGACACGACCCGACTAGAACTGTAACACGGTGATGTAATTTTCATGCCGTCTTAATGTCAGAGACTGCGAGCTAATAGACCACACACTGTAAGTGATGAGGAGGGGGAAATCTAAATATATGCTGAGGGAAATCAGACTCAATCATGGGTTAGTGAATGTGCTGCGAGGGCAACGGTCATTATCACACTTCACTTGGCTGTGATATATTTGGAAAAAATCCTACAGGGGTTTATTTAACACGTCCACAGTGAAATTGACTCGTATCCCTGGAGAGCAGCTCCCTTTCACTAAGTAGAGATTGGAATGACATGGCTTGACTGGAAATTTTACACACTATTAATACATATTTCATGGCAACTTTATTTCGTTGTAGCAGGATTACATTGAACGTTATCTTGAGCGGCATGCCAATTTTAGAAAACCATAGACTGAAGATGGGGAGGATTTTTAAATCCATACTTCGTAGATGGGGGAGGGTTTTTTTTCTCATGTCGATGATAACGTGAAATTACTGCATATGTTTTCTAATGCTGCTCAAAAATTACACTGAATGACTTTTACACAGACAAGATCATTTGCGACGTGCTTTAATTTGTTCCACTGTAAAAGACATAATGTTCGTCAGAGAAATCCCTTCTGGTCATTTTAATAGCCTCATATTCAGACTTTTGTCGTCTGAGTGCAGCAAACCAAAATATCAGAGATGGAAAGACAGTATGTGGTTCTCTCTCTGTGCAGTGCAGAGTAACAAGAAAATAATAATATAAACTTCAGCTCACCTTGCCGATAATGCTTCCTACTTCCTGTGGAGAAAATATAAAAAGAAAATGTTAGTATTGTCGTCCTCAGAGGACACACAGACACACACAGTGACACAAACACTTTTTTCTCTGCAGCAAATCATAAATGTTTTTATGTCTTTTTGTCATTTTAGGACAAAAACAGGTGCGTGGACACTCAGCCTTGACTGGTGAAGAAGCAGGACACTCGAAAATGCCCAAACTAAAAAATTTCTGATGTAAGTTACATTTCAATGAATTCAGAACTTGCAAACAAACTTCAGTGGGCATTTGGAGTTAAAGGACAAGGCTGGCTTTATTTAGGGGTTTTTCTTACTGTCAATAAATCCCCACAAAAAGACGAAATGTCTGCGGCTCTCAGCCTTGAGCTTTTTTGTTTTTCATGAAGACATAAATCTTTAAAAACATGTCAGATATTTCAGGAGGAAGCTCAGTAATTTCCTCAAACAGCTGCTCACTGCAGATTTTATCAAACAAACAGGAGGAAATAGTACGTTTGTTGGGACTATTTTCAGCGGCGGAGTAATCAGCAGTTGGTGTTGAAGTGAGTATCTGTGGCAGCAGAAACCACCGCTCAAAATATCACATGCGTATGTACTATAGTGCACGTAAAACCTGAGCTGTGCACGTGATATCCACTGTAAGGGCTCCAAGGACAGAGGGATGTTGTATGTTGTAAAGCCCTCTGAGGCAAATTGTGATTTGTTATATTGGGGTTTATAAATAAAATTGAATGAATTGAATTGAATTGAATTGAACTGATTCCCAGCTCTACACACACTGGTGCACATAACTTTATAACTCTGTAAACTCACACATCGACCATTAGACTTTGCAACTGACACTTTTCACACGCTCCTGCACCAGTCTACGTTTTCTCATGCAGAGAAAAACAGATTTATAACCGATGATGTTACGAACAAAAAGAAGACACTGACAGAGCACAGACAGACAGACAGCAGCGAGTTTCTGTTCTTTTTTGATACCTTAATGCTGACGTGCCAATATTAGTTAACACTGTTATTAAAAAGTACACCAAACTAGTCTCATTCAGCACACTTATTTTCATTATTAATGAGTGATTCATTTATTTTACATAAATGTTTTAAAATAATTTCTGTTTTTTCAATAACCACATAATGTGTCCCAGTGACTCAAATTTCAGACCAAAATTACAACAGACGAACAGGACACACAGCCTCATATTAAATTTTATTGCTTTTTAAGTTTTATTTTCATATTTCTAATGGAAAATTCTTTTTTCCAGTAACCTCCAGTGTCACATTAAGTTTCATTCATATTCACAAACAGCACTGAAAACTGCTGTAATTATGAGGAGTTAGTACTTGAAGTGTCGAGGTCACTAACCAGTCAGTAATATTAATAAATTAATTAATATGAATAAATATTCATGTAAAATAGAAGCTCAGAGGTTACAAAAGAGTTCCTTACAAGATTTAAAAAAAAACTTTTCCCTATAAAGACGCTTATTTCGGTTTATCAGTGTTCGTAGGTGAATTTGAAAAGTTTGCTAACTGTAGCAAACGTGTTAATCGATTGGTTGGTCTGTGACGTAAAAGGTCAACCGTAAAAAGATCAAATACTAACGAGCTGACAGGAGGCATATCGCCCCTTTTAATAACAACAGAGCTCTACGGCAAAGAAAAGGAAGACACATCAGGACTGTAAACACACACAGTAAATATTAGCAGATCCATTTCCTGCTGGTTTAGATTTGTTGGCTTTAAGAAAAGTACAGAATACTTCAGCCTGATGTCATTCACTTCTCTCACCTTTCCGTGCATGAGGAGGCGCAGTGTGAGCGTGACTCCCATGGCCCCGTCTCCAAACTCCTGTTCACAGCTCATGGTAGTGGTGGTGGTGTGGTGGGTGGAGGTGTGGGTGGACTCTGCCGCTGGGAGACGCATGAAGGTCCGAGGCCCCGAGGCGTATGGAGCTTTCCAGAACACCACAGAGAACCCTTTGGAGAACCCGGCGAGGAACCCTTGGAGAGCCCTGGAGCTGTGAGAGGGGTGAGGGGAGGTTGGGTTCGGGGGTGGACGGCGGGACGGTCCTGGGAGCCGGTGTCAGGGGTGGATTTTATCTTTGTTCCTGTTTCGACTCTGTGGAGAGGAGGAGGAGGAGAGAGGAAGGATGTTATAGGTCACTGTGTTACAGCAATCCATCCATCGTCCTTACAGCTATGCTCACATTTATATGATGAATGTGTTACTGATTTTTTTAGGGACTTTGTTTTGGCGGAGCTTCAGCGGATGTATCACGGGCACCACGGCCAACACAAACATGATACAACACATTTAAGCTTGTATGTGTACAGTAAGTGTTGATTCATATGACTCAGCAGAAAAAGACAAACAGGACAAAACACAGGACAAATCAGCCAGAAGTCAGTGTGGGAATGACTTTAGACACAGCAGCACCAAGAGAACTACACTGGACCAAAGAAATGTTCATCTAAAACTGTCAAATCCTCTACTTCAAATTATGTGTGTGCAAACAAAACCTCATTCCAAGTCTCTATTCTTATACTTTACGAGTGTGACTATAACGTGTCGAACTCTGAGTGCTGCCAAAGCACAGGTGACCTATATTCAAAACTGAGCCTGAATGCATCTGATGTAGACACAGACAGAGGATTGAAGCTGCTGCTCACGCTCCCCCTCCTGTGTCGGCATGATGTGGCTGTTACTTCTGAGTAAATATGTCTCGAGTGTTGTCACTGCACAACGACCGTACGTAAATACCGGAACATTATGTTGACACGAAGGTTACTTTTTCTTTCACATGAGAGATGAAGTGTGGTATCCTGGGTGAAAGTCTGGTTTGGCTTGACCCATCCACCTCATCTCCCTCCTGCCCCTCCGCACGTTTTCATTCTTTATCCTGATGATGTAGGCACTGACGCCTCCAGACGTCTCTCTGTCAGCTCCACGAAATCTGTGCTAAATTAAGGCTCGTCTGTTTTGTGTTTGTGGTGGTTTTTAACAGTGGTGGCGTGTGGCTGCGAGTCACTCATTGTTGAGGAAATCAAATTATTAGTCGGTAAATTCTCCTCCTGCTAACCTCTAGCTAGCTGCTAGCTAACCATGTTGAGGTTTTCAAATGTAAACATCAGTAAACATCAAGGAAAAGATGGAAAGATAGGCACCAGCTGAACTCACATCCTGATAGACATTTCACAACTGGACGACCTCCGTGCCGCATCAGTTTCCAACTTGATATCAGGAACTGTGATAACCTTTGATTCACAAATATTGGACAGCTCCATTCAACCAGGTGACTCTTTTCCTACATGCTGATCTGACAGAGCAGAGGACTCTGGGAGAGAGGGAGAGGAGGAATAAGGACTGGTGTAACGGTGGGAATGTGAGGTGCTGTCCTGTTCCTGCTGTACACTGTTCAGAGGCGGCTGCAGAGTGCTGCTGCCCGTGTTCAGGAGGAGCGACCATACAGCCATCTTGTTGAGGTCTGGATGTGTGGACAGTTAAATCATTCCACAACCAGAAACCATGGACAGTTGACCCTTCGCTAAGCCCTGCCCCTTTGTGATGGTCCATCAATCTGTCAGAGCTAACATGGAGCCCACACTGTGACTAACTGCACTACCTGAGGAAATATGATCAAATTTTTGGAAAAACAAAAAAGCAATTTCAGAGAGAAGCAGACAGAAGCTACAGTCTGTGTTTGAAGGATATATCAAGATGTCAAACTGACTGAGCAGCAACAACAGGTTAAAAAGACAAAGATGGTTTGTTAGAATACTTAGTTAGAAGCTAAAGCCGAACTATGGGCTACAGATCACAGAGTAAAAGTGAACCACCAAATCACCTCGCAACCAAGACAGAAGACAATAAACATAAAGGGAAACTTTGCCAAATTTTCAACCAGCTGTGTGTCATCGTAGATGAACGTTGTTTTACTTCCCTATGGGCTGTCAACTGCCAGACCTCCACATGCAATACTTGCATGTGTTTACATTGACTAAGCTTACGTTATATCTTCAGTAGCTAGCTAACCATAAACTTTTCAGGGTTTGATTTTGGTGATGGAACAAGGCAGAAACATATATCTTTTTCCAACCTCTCCAGGTAACGAGTATCATTAACACACGACGTGCCCCAGGCACAATGTTTAGTTTGAAATCCACAAAACCAGGCTGAAAATGAAGGAAGTCTGAAATGACTGCATTAGAGTCTACAGAGCACAGCTGTGTTGTTGTGGGACAGAAGCAGACAACAATGTTAGAGGATGCAAAAAAGAACCAAATTACAGTTCATTCATTCATTTACCATAACCAATTAGCCTGTCTGGAGTTCACAGGGGGGTGGAGCCTATCCCAGCTGACACTGGGTGAGAGGCAGGGTTCACCCTGGACAGGTCACCAGACTATCACAGGGCTGACACATAGAGACAGACAACCATTCACACTCACATTCACAGCTACGGACAATTTAGAGTCACCAATTAACCTGCATGTCTTTGGACTGTGGGAGGAAGCTGGAGCACCTGGAGGAAACCCACGCTGACACAGGAAGAGTTGTACTTTCTATAATCCCATATGACAAACACATGATTGATTTACACCACGTCAGTTGCTCCCAGTGTCAAATATTGCTGCTGATGAGTTTACATTTGAGTTTGTTGAAAGCCCAGCGAACCTCACAGATACGCTTCAGGGTGCCTTTAGCATTTATATCACATGGCGTGACAAAGTGTCGGTATTTGACGCCCTGGGAACGAGAACGTTCTGATTATACTGTATGTTTAGGTTTGTTTTACACTGCTGTAGTAAAAGTCCCCGCAAGTACAGTAACAAACTATGGTGTGTGCTCATTTGCATTAGTGGGTGTGCGTAGTCAAGTGTTGCCAAGGCACAGAGCTGGCAAATGCATGTGTTTGCATGTGTGTGTGTGTGTGTGTGTGTGTGTGTGTGTGTGTGTGTGTGTGTGTGTGTTTGGCTCTATAGCCACGAGGCCTACAAGGCATTTCATTGATTCAACATCCTGAGCAGCAGGAGCGAGCCGACTGCGGCGCGGTAAGAGGTGTGGAAATTAACATAATTTCTCAAGTGTCAGAAGCTAGTCAACAAGCCAGCGCGGTAATTTAAAAATTAATTGGGAACTCTGTTTAAAAAGCTTAGGGGGCTGAATTAAATAAGCTTTTGGCCATGGAAATGTCACTCAAGCGTGATGATACTTAAGCATTTCCTTTTACCCCAAACCCTCCAAAACAGAAAGAGAAACAGCAAACTTCAGCCGTGCCTGCATACTAAAGAGGTGCTCTCACTCTGTTCCTGTGCACACACTCACACTGACACATCTGTGCAAGTGTGTGTGTTTTGCACATCATTACGTCTCGTTCTACTGCCATTTGTGTGTTTTTATGTGTCTGTGTGTGTGTGTGTCTGGAGAGCAGTCTTTCAGGCATCTGTCTCTATGCCAACAGGGATCCTTGGTGGCATAAGGTACGCAGATGAATAAATAAAAGGTGTGTGTGAAGAGGTGTTGCTTCCTATACAAACATCTGTGTATATGCATGTGTTTCTGTGTATGTGCGGACCCTATGTATGCATCTCCGCATGCACCGTGAGCGCCTGCGTCTCCCAGTCTCATGAAAAATACACAGTCGGAGCCAAAGTAGGTCACAAATGCGATGCGGGCTGTCTGGCACGCTAGACGAGCAGCGTCTCACGACGACGCACAGAAACACACACGGGGAGGCTGCTTTAACTTCACACAGAGACCACCTGAGAAACAGGAAGCTGATGAGAGGTGGGCGGAGAGTTGACAGAAAGGAGAGGAAGAATGAAAGAAGACGCTTTACAAGAGCACCTGGTGAGCGAGGGAAGAGACTCAAACGCTTGTCAACACGAGTGTTTCGTCGTTTTCAGATGAATTCATTTCTTCGCAGCACAGGTCAAGTGGGTGTGTATTTGTGTGTGTGTGTGTGTGCTTTAAAACCACGTCGCTGTGTGGGAATGTATAATGTGTGTGTGTCCTTGTGCAGTGTGTTGCACCACTTGGGTACTTGTGTGCACTGGAGTGTGTGTGTGTGTGCTTGGTTGAGTGATGAGTGCCTGTATCTGAAAGGATGCATTTACTATTTTTTTTTTCCGGGGAAGTGTGTGTGTTTGTGTGTGTGTGTGTGTGTGTGTGTGTGAGAGAGAAAAATGCAAATACAGAACATATGAATTATTGAAACTCTCTCAGATGCTTCAGCATGGGGTTAAAACCATGGCCTGCCCACCCCCCTTGGCGTCATACATGATCGCACACACACACACACACACACACACACACACACACACGCAGTTAACATCCCTGTGGACCTGTCCTTGTAGAAATGGACTCAGGGGAATAAGCCATGAATCAGCCATGCATGAGGTCAGCACTGAGAGCGTGTGTGTGTGTGAGGGTGTGTGTGTGTGTGTGTGTGTCCTTGTAATACTGACGTTGTGGGGACAAAAAAATGTATTGAGTCTGTCACTTTATGGGGACTCATGTCTTAAATCAGCTGACCCGCCTTACAGGGTAAATTTTAGGGTTATGACCTGGTCTTTAGGGTGACGATCGGCATGTAGTGGTCAGACAAACATCTGCACTAGGGTTGCCACAGTATGAGATTTTCACGGTACGATAACCAACAAAGAAAATATCGCGATTCACAGCATCACAGTATTAGTGAATTCATATTGTTATCAGTCAGAGGTCGGTCAATCAGAAAGGTTATTAGTCGGCAAAGTCACCAGTCATCAGCTTCCACATCAGCCCAGACAAACCGCACTAACCATGCAAACGGACCTGAGGTCTTTTTAACCAAACCAAACAGGTCAAGGAGAAGCCTGGTTCTGAAATCTCAGCTAAATATTCAGTCATGACATTTAAAATCTCTTGATAAGAGTAAGATGAGCTGAACCCAAACACAACAAACTGTCACTTGCACTCGTCTCTCCGATGCTTTTGTCCTGCAACAAGTCAAAAAGACTTCTCGCCAAACTTGACACAAAACAGACCGGAACAGGCAAAAGGTACAGAAACACATTTCATTTCTCTGTAGGATCCTTTGTGTAATATTATCAGCTACTCACAGCAACAATCTGAGCCGGTCAGTCGCCAAACTAGGCACTTTTAATGGGCTTTAGAGAGCTTTCACGTCTGGGTCAATCTAAGCTGTGAAGTAAAGTGTATGTGACAGTGTTGGCCTGCACATATTTAGTCTAGAAGATGGACATAAAGCCGCAGTTTCATGTCTTTTCTCTGTTGGTTTTCTATTTATTAGCACTGTTGCAATGTTCTACCCCTCAGGTGCACTCCCTCCCTCCCTGCTCGACAGCATCACAGTATTGTTTCAGGACAATAAAGTTCAGCCCCGTTCCCACTGACGCCCACTAACATGTGGCTTTGGTCTGTAGTGGGAAAGGTTACAGTTGATATTCAGTCATGGGACAAATGCCTCTGCATTAGTCACAAGTATTTATCGGCTTCAGCTCCGCCCCTGATCTACAGTAATCTAAAAATTACTTTCATGTGGACACACTAATTTTTGCTTTTGCTCCCTTTTCCAGCGCCATGCAATGACGCACTGCCACATATTCTGTCTGTCTCCATTCACTCCAGCATCGTTGCAAATTAGGTGGGAGTGAGTTTCAAAAAGAGACAGAATAAGTAACCGCCTATTTTTAGCAGGTGCTTCTGTGTAAAAAAAAAAAAAAATGTATATATGCACTAACTTGTGTGTTATTCTAGCAGTTTCAGCTGATGGACAAGATCCAGGACTCGTCTTCAAAATCATCCCTGATACCTCAACACGCCGTCTTCCCTCTTAATGATGACCAGTCCCCCCCCCCCCCCGACTCATCAGCCAGAGCAGTCGTTCATATCAGCGTCTCCAAAAATAAGTCAAGGAAACTGTTATGAAAGAAATGACCAGAGAGAGAGTCTGTGTGTCTGAATAAAAATCAGAGAGAAGCAGGGAAGGAGAGATGAAGAGGGAGGGAACACAAAGGGAGAGACATTCAGAGAGAGACGGAGGAGGAAATGGGAGAACAAAACGCTGAAGCAGAACACAGTCTGAATGGATTTCACGGCCATACGGTAAATCATTGTATTGGATTTGATTACCAGGTGGGCAGGCCTGATTGATTCTGGCCAGCAACAACTCATTTCTAAAAACTGATTGGATTAAACGCTGAGCCAACAACTCATTCCTTAAAGCTGATTGGATTAAAACGCCGACCGGCTGATTTAAATCTTGTCACTGGTGAACGGTCGGTGGCGGTGTCAAGGACAACACGGCCGTAAAGTTTAAAATAAAAAGAGAGAGAAAAATGTCACCGATACAAAACCCCGCTGGGATGCCATGTGTGTGCGTGCGTGTGTGTGTGTCTAATTTTTAATGTTATGATGTATATGTGTGCAGCAGTGGCGTCTTGGACGGACCGACTTGCTTGTTAAAAGAGCTTCTGTGTGACATTCATCAATATCGGTACATTCACTCAGGTGCTGCACTGTGGTACAACTTTGACATTTACTCAAATATTTCCAGTTAGTCCACTGTTCCAACAATCACCAAATCTGCTTTGGTCAAAATGAACCCTTAATTTACCGCATTAGATGTAAAAATTAACTCTTTCCCCCTGTGGTCTCTCTGCTCCCTCGGGCTGGCTGTCCTGTAATGTCGGGTTCAGACTACATGACATTTTTGTCCGTTCCAACAGTCACTATGTCAGATTACGGGATTGTAGAGTTATAAAATCGTGCTGTGACTTGGCCCACAGACATGACAGACTACACACTGGTCCACACCAATGATCCCCGGTCGTCTTTCACAACGTGCGTGATGTCATCAGATTATTCTTGTCCTATTTTTATAATTATTATCATCTCAGTCACTGTGTCTGTTCATGTCCCAGCTGAACTGTTATTGTAGTAACGTTAAAAAAAAGTGCCACCAGCAGACAGCAAGGAGCTACATTTGAAGTACTGCACACAAACTATGACAGTCACTGAATCCTCCACAGGAAGTTCCTGCAAATGTTTCAAAATAAAGGTCTTTTTAGAAACTGAGGGGAAACTGACAGGTTTTTCACCGAAGTGCTTCACAGAGACAAAGAGGTACACAGATACAAGCACAGAGACGTGACAGTGCACAGATGAGTCAAACCAGATTAAACTAAGACAGGTTTAAACAGAATCAGATTGAAGAAAACAGAAAAACAGCTCAAACACATTTAAAGCCAGAGAATAAAAATGGGTTGTAAGGTGTGTCTTAAAAGCATCAACAGACTGAGTCTGTCTAACGGCCTCTGACAGGTTATTCCAGGGCCGAAGAGCCGCTGTAGAAAAAGCCCCGTCTCCGGTCTTTCTTTATCACGAAGTGGGCGCAGCTAACGCCACCGTCGGTGGATCTGAGCGGTCTGGTGGTGCTGTGAGGGGTTAGGAGCTCTGAGATTGTTAATGTGTGAGTGTATTATAAGAATGGAAGTGTGTGTGTGTGTGTGTGTGTCTTAGTGTGCGTCTCGGTTTGTGTACATGTGCACGAACAGATGCAGAGAAGTGTGTATGTGTGGTGTGGTAGGTGTGTGTGTTGTGACTGAAGGCATCAGACGATGATGTCATGGCATGGGATGGCGGGGTAGGGAGTGAGAGCAAGTGACATCACTGCCACTGAATGTGTGTGTGTGTAAGACAGAGAAGCTGACATCACTGCCTATCTATGTGAGTGTGTGTGTGTGTGTGTGTGTGTGTGTGTGTGTGTGTGTGTGTGTGTGTGTGTGTGTGTGTGTGTGTGTGAGGATGACACAAGTCTCTATTTAAAGACAACAGAATCTAGCAAGAGGAAGAGGAGGGGCGAGAGACAGATAGACAGCGAGAGAGTGTGTGTGTGTGTCTGTGTGTGTGTCTGTGTGTGTGTGTGTGCGTCTCTAAATGGGAAAAGAGAGCTCTGGAGAGAGGAAGAGGAGGAGGGAGAGAAGAAGAGATAAAGAGAAGATTTAAATGTGAAATTCTTCTTCATTTAACAAACTGACACACACAGAGGAGCAGAGAGAGTGGGCGACACACACACACACACACACACACACACACACACACACACACACACACACACACACAGCAGACAAAAGGAAAGCGAGAGATGCAGGGACAGATACTCCTCCTGCTGCTGTTGATAATCACTGTAATTACAGTGGCGGGCTAATGCTAGGATGCTACGGCTAACACTGTAATAGAAGTTAAAGCCAGGATGCTAAAACCAAAATGTTAGGATGGCAACACGAAGCTTAAATAGAACCTGGCTGCAGACAGCTGACACAGGAAGGAGAAAGTCTGAGCGTTCAGTGTTTCTGATTCACTTTGGGTTCATACTGTTGTCACAGTTAGCGGTTTGATCCACAGCCGTGCTGCGAGCAGAGGAACGACAGAGCAGAGGCCATAGTCGCTTAGAGATGCCCTCCAGTCAGAGTTTTAACCATGTTAGCATTTTACTGTGGTGTTTTGTAAAGACTACAACACATATCATGAGTGTAATAAGCAGTCGATGTCATGAATGAGCATTTCCAGCTAAAGCGCGATTTCTAACTGTGTGTCAGCTCTATGCAGACCCTACGCCGTTGTGATCATTTATAATTGTGCGGTGGTGTGTCTGTGTCACTCTGCAGTTACACCTCCAAAACACTAGTCAGCGTCAGGGTTTCTGTGAAGTGCTGTGAAGTTTATTATTTGCCTTTACTCACTTCGTCTTTACATTCATTATTCATCTGAAATCTCACTGTGTAAATATTTTGTGAGCACCAATAGTGAACCCTAAAATATTGTTGAAATATCTATATCGAAGTATCTGGTCAAAAGTATTGTGATATTTGATTTTCTCCATATCACCCAGCGCTGCATGTGAGGCTGATGAACACAAATTAGTTTTTAAGGGTTCGATCAATGCTCACAGAGACTGAGGCTAAAATCAGATTCCCTCTGGCCGATTAAGAAGAGACTCCTGAAGGGTGACACTAGGTCAGTTTATAAAGGAAAATTTCACCTGCAAAGGAAACTTTGTTTCTCTCAATCACCTCCACGGTGATCCGAAGATCCAAAAGAGGCACAATCATTTTAGCTGAAACATCGTGATTTAAAACACCTCAGTGCGATCATCTAGCCACACACATGCATTAATAACACTCAGAAGTTTTTTATACTGTAATATTTTAGCAAAAATGCATGTGTTTGGGAAGTACTGACCATCTGACTGGATAAATGAGACTTGGATTATACTGCACAAGTCATGAGAGAGTTTGCAAGCGGATGTTTTAATATAGTTTTACTGTTGCATGTACTTGTAAAGTGCTGCAGAGTGTGTGTGTCGGCTTGTCAGCTAACACTGATCTCAGAGTGATGACATATAAAGAATTAACAAAATGCTTCACCGTCATAAAATCATAAAATCTAAAACGCACCCAAACACTGTGAAGATGAACTTTAGATAAGTGTGCAGCACGCCGTCCGGCTGCTGCCAGCGACTTTAACAACATCTAAAAATCTACTTCTGGACTCTGGGAATCGTTTCAGAATAGTAAAAGATAAAAATCTCATTTGTTTCTCATCCAAATAAGTCAAAGTGGAGGTTTGTTTAAAACCCTGAGTAATCAGCTGGCGGCTCATGTTTCTGTTCCTGTCGCTATAATGACCTAAAACCATACCAATAAAAACGTAACTGTAATTACATGGAATTATCCTCTAAGACTCTAAAAGTTTGGGTCTCTAATTCACGAAGCACTTCAGCCTTCAAACTTCTCTCAGTCCTGTATAAGTTAGTCCAACTCAGTCACAAGTCACCCCACCCTCCAGGCATCATGTAACTGGGTCTGTTTCTAAAATGTATAATGACAGAGATTTAAGAAATAAAAAATGTATCCTGAAATGACACAAATATAACTCTGACCTAACGTGTGAAATCTGTGGATTCCTTGACTTGTGTGTAGTGATGTGTTCAAACGTTTGTCCTGTCGGGGCAGCTGCACACACCTGCACTTTTCACTCACCCAGAAATTTACATACAATAGGTCCTCTGTGAACACCAGCTGGTTTGCAGAAGGTGTGACTAATGTCCAGGTTTGGGTTCGTCCAATCAGGTTCATCGTGGGCGGAAGGACATCCTGCAAAGCAGTCCATTCTAAGGACGAGGTATTTGCATAGTGTGTTCAACATTTACATGCTGTCAGTGTCAGTGTGTGTGTGTGTGTGTGTGTGTGTGTGTGTGTGTGTGTGTGTGTGTATGAGTGAGACAAAGACATCTGAAAAGGACGTGTCAACTTTTAAAGTATCTGCTTGAGTGCAGAGCAGACGTGTGTCGAAATGGTTGTTGATGCTCACTGTATCAGTCCTTTGTTTCTGTGAACATACCTGCATGCTTTCACATGGTTATACATGCCATCCTGGTGTGTGTGTGTGTGTGTGTGTGTGTGTGTGTGTGTGTGTGTGTGTGTGTGTGTGTGTGTGTGTGTGTGTGTGGCAGGTAAATGGCAGTAGTGACCTTGTCATATTTAGTCAGCGCTAACCAGGAGCACACACACACACACACACACACACATTAGACACACAACATCCTTGGGTACATAAACACACCGCACGTGCATAACCAGAAGCAGCGAGTATTATGTGAGCACATACACAGGCAAACACACACACTCAGACACAAATAGAGCGGAAAACATGTGCTGCCTGCATACACAGACAGGCCTGCCAAAACCACTTACACACAGCTAGGCTCACAGGACACACACACACACACACACACACACACACGCTCAGAAAAGGCTGACTCCGTCTGGCTCAAACACAGTCACAAATGTAGCTTGGACATGAGCATATAAAAGGATATACATGCACGTGACTGACAGAGTGTCCGGACACAGACAGAAGCTTAAGCATAAAAAAACCCCTGAGACACACACACACACTTACACACACTTGTACACACATGCACAGCATCCAAACTGATTTAATTCCAAGTGGAGAGAAAACAACAAAAGCGTCAGTGAATTTGTAACGGATGGAGATGAGAATGAATTGTGTCTGAATCTCAGTGATGCTCCAATCCTCTGCAGCACACACACACACACACACACACACACACACACACACACACACACAAAATATAGCTAAACTCTTCCGTCAGTCAAGCAAGAAAACTAAGAAACGAAGGACATAAAGGCAAAAAAATGAAAGTAAAAAACTATGACTATGGAAAGTTTACTCTTTTTTTACGGTTCTTATTTTAAAAAATTTAAAAAAGTCTTTCAGTAGCTCCAGTGACCCTCACACCACAAAAGCCGATCTAAATCCTCTGGGCGACTGCGGACGAGCCTCGCCACTCAACCTAGATCCACGCCGTTTCCCTTCTTTGCTTTAACATAGGAGATACAAGGTTTTCCCTGGCCAGCGGTGTCACATTACAAAGCCTTGCAGCAGACTGCGAGGCTTAGTCATAAATCGCAGACCCGACACAACCGTGAGGATGCATGCATTTATTCTACCCTGTAATTGTGAGCTGAAAAGAGCGGTGTGTAAGAAACGGCTTAATCTCTCTGTTAATGTACACGATCACTGCAGGAGGAGAGACGGGACTCAGGTCAGAGGAGAGGAGAGGAGAGGAGAGGAGAGGAGAGGAGAGGAGAGGAGAGGAGAGGAGAGGAGAGGAGAGGAGAGAGAAGAGACAACAAGGCCACTGACACACCTAGTTCAGGTATTTTCAGCCATTTAAAATACAAAAATATTTCCAAATCGAGGCGAGCAGCCACGATGACAGCTTGAGGAAAAACAGCCTGAATCCCATTTTGAGCTTCCTTTAAACGTCTGCTGCAACTCCGGGACAATGAAGCTGAGGCGAGTGATGGCAGTCACTGAAACAACTGTGCAATGTGCTCTGAGAATAAGACCGTCCCCTGATAGACGGGAAGACAGGTAGAGAGACGCTGGCGTGGAGACAAAAAGGCAGAATACAAAGCCGCAGGCTGAATGACAGAAAGACACACACACAATAAATATGCATAAATATAAATATGCCTATATTCTGTTGTGTTGCTGCGGCCTGTACATCATTTCTGAATATTACATTTTTCCTCTTAACTGTGGTGCTGTTTATCAGTGTAGATAGTTTGGGTGTGAGTTGCCGAGTGTTGGAGATATCGGCCTTCTCTTCAAAATAACTGAACTAGATGACGCTCGGCTTGTGGTGCTCAAAGCACAAAAAAAATTACATTTACAGCAACTGCCCTTTTTACACAGAGGTGGCGCTATAGAGCCGCTGCAAAGTCCCGTCTTTATGAGGCCTTTGCTTTTTTACACAGCACCAAACAGTGTCAGCAACACTGCCCCACTGTGTGATTTCAGACAGTGTGCCAGTATCCCAGGAGCAAAAGAAGCATGACAGTCATGACATGTAACACAACAGCGTCAGCCTCTAGTGTGACATGTAACATACGTGTCAGCAGCACTTCCTAAACAATAACAATGGCATCAACGATAACTGCTGATCTTGTCCTCTGCTCAGAGGGTAAGGAGCTTTCTCAATTTATGGACATGTTCAGCCACTGTCCTTCTTTGAGTTAGCCGCTAACTGCTAGCAGCTACCTCTTTAAATCTCCCAGCAGTGGGTCGCACACATAGACTGTACATAAAGACTGATGATATATCAGCTCCCCTCCGCTCTGTGACAGCAGATGGGACATGGGCCAAACTAACAACTACAGTACAGGTGTCTCATAGGTCTCATCACTCTAAAGTTTGTTCAAGGGTTCGTTTTTCTGATTACTTGAGGTATAACTAGTTATTTGATATTAAAAAAAGGGGGACTGAGGTCATGTTTACATATCACACTGTCATGAGCATGAGCCTCTCGTCCATTAGTAGATGCACGCTTCCTTCTGCGTGGTGACACAGTCGATGGGTGTAGTTCGATAGAGAGAAAATAGTTCCTCTATGAAACAGCTCACAAGGTCTGTGGATTATCTTTAGTAACCGGGTCATGATTTCTGTGAAGAGACAGTGAAGTTGAGTTTTTCAAATGTATTATTTTGTCTCTTTGAGCACCACAAGCTGAGCGTGATCTACTTCCATAATACTGGAGAGAAGGCAGACACCTCTATGGCTGATACCTCCAACACTCTGCAACTCACACCAAAACTATCTCGACAGATAAACAGCTCTACAGGTGAGAGGACAAATATGCCTTTTCGTTTTGGGGAAAACTTTCCATTTAAGTATATATTTCAGAGCTCTAATAATTGCTTAGCAGGTTCTGCCTCTGTTTCTCTTTATTCATTCTGTGTTTAAATGTTTAAGAAGGTTTTTGTATTTTAAAAAATCCCTGAGGGGAAATTATTAAATATTACAGCAGCACAGAGACAGGCCAGGAGGTTAGGAAAACAGACACAGAATTAATTGGATGAAATAAATAGAAATAAAATTAAAAAGTAAATAAAATATGGAGATTTTAAAAAGCTAAATACAGTACTTTCTAGTATATTAAAATATAAAAAGAATTGTGCAAATATCTGAAAATAAATCCTGTCATGCAGCTCTGACAGTCCTGATGTGTTACGTACATACAAAGTAAATATAGACGACATATGGATATGTAAGGAGGTATGAATAATAAATACAATATACATAATATATCAACATGTTTAGAAAATGGAAGACAGCACTATGATATAGCATTTAATAATATATAAATACAATACTAACAATATAGCAGAGCTGTCATTTTATATAAGTAATAGAATATAAAATAAGAGTGTTAGTGATATGTTTCTGTCTGCACTGGTGTGTAATCAGGGACAAGGTGCAGGTCTACAGGTGTTGTAGACATGTAGTCACCAGCTTTGGACTTCATGGTGGATTTTAATGTGTGCAACATGTTGTATTTATCAGCTCATATAAAATGAAAAATCTTATTTGTATTCTTTTGTTGTGTTCTGCAGTGACCCAGTTTCCCTGTGGCTATAATTAAACTTTCATGTCCTGTTTGTATGTGCTGTTCACTATATGCACAAACACATTACTGCATACACAGCATGTATATATGTATACTGTATGTGGAATTTATGAGGCTGATGAAGAGTCACTGATAAGACAGAGCACAAAAGCCTCGTCTCCACCAAACCCTGTCACTATAGTCCCTCTGGAACCAACAGTAACTCTTCAGACATGGTACCTAGACCCTCGGTCTGTTCAGACAGTCCTCTTAAATGTGGGCGGGGTTGTTGTCACTCACTGCTCCGTCCAGCACTGGCTGTATTTCCTCATCAGCGATGACACAGATGGAAGTCTGCACCTGGTTTATGGTCCACAGAACGAGGCTGCACGCCCACATTTTCAGAACAAAATACAACAGGCTGCAGTGAGAGTCTCTCTCCATGGGATATTTCAAAATAGCAGCTTTGTGCATTTAGTCCTTCTCAGGCAAGCTCAGGGGTTTAGTGTTGCTGTAGCCCACAGGAACAATGCTCCACCACACTTTTTTTTTCTTCCAAGTGATATCTGCAGCTCACATAATCTGATCGAAATTAATATACATTTTTGAAGTCTTGAAGATCCACTCATTACTAAAAGTGTCTGTCATCCAAGAGAGACAATAAAAACTAAAGTGATGCTCAAAGTTGTCACAGGTAAATTTAAGGTGTGCTGATGGATTCACGTCATCAACTCATGCATTGAGTAACATTACAAGTTAACGTTCCACCTTAAAAGTTGCCGGCAGTCGGCCCAGTGAATGAAGTGATTTTTTCTCCGACTCCAGCTGCTGTGAGAGGCAGCAAAACATCCTTTCATTTTATAGTTCCAGTTTACTAATCAAACTCTCCACAGTATGAACAGTGGTTACATGAGCCTCAAAACCAGACACAACTCAGCCCTGAGCAGAGTGAGCGTCCTCTACTGACCAATCAGACTGCAGTGTTCACAGCTCCACCTTTTAGTACCAGATCTGTGTGCTAGGTACCCCAACAGAGGGGGGACCAAACATGGGGACGCTGAGGAACGCTGCTGTTGGTACCATCCACAACTTTTCACTGTGGAGACAGAAAAAAAAGCGTACTGACCTGAACTGAACTGAACTGCTCGGTGGAAATGGAACTTAAGACACACTACTCTACCAAAGTGACAACCCAGTCACTGGGAAAAAAGGTATGTTAGGTGCGTTAGATTTGAATGTTATTATGTAGAGGATACGCTGAAGCTTTAAGTTTCAACAACACTGTGGTTAACGTGTGGTTAGGTTTAAGCACACAAAACACTTGGTTATGGTTGGAAAAAGATCACGTTTTGGCTTAAAATGCTTGTTCTTGGGGGCACGATCCTCACTGGAACAGCAGCAATGTCCTGGAAACAACAACCGCTTTTTGTGGAACTATACCTGGTGGGAAACCCACGAGGAATCGCTAAAAATACCAGTGTTAGGTAGCTAAAAAAGCCACTGGAAACACAGCAATGACTCGTTAAGAAACAACCAGCTGGTCTAGAGCTTGGCAGGCATCTCGCCTTGGTGACACACCATCCACCATCCTCTCCACCTCCTGAAGACAGAGTCAGCTCAGATACTCCGTCACTTTAGAAACACTGGCATGATAAGTATAAAACATGCAAAGAACACTCTCGTGGTTTTCAGAAACACACAATGCCAACATTTTCTTCTGGCAACTGGTGTAGGGGATGAGCAACTGTTACAGCGTCAATGGAAAGATGCCTCTGGCTGTGGTGTTGAGCCTCGCAGTAAATTCACATCCAAACTAAAAAACACACCATGAGTCCAGCGTTACCACAGTGAAGCATCAGAAACACACACTGTGATATTTATGTGTAATTTTATACATTTATTTTGTTCTTCTTCTATAATTCACATAAAGTTGTGGGGGTCTGAACACAGGAGGACAGAGACACAAAGGTAATAAGATACAGATCTCTGAAAGACGCTTTGCCGTCTCTCTCTCAGGAGGCTGAATGAGACTGCGAGTCTGAGCTCAGACTTTATTCAAATGTCACTCTCTGCCGACCAGCGAACATTTGAATACCATAACAGGATATGCATATCACCTGCTGTGGACTGCAGCACAAACAACCACGAGATGGATTAGACCTTTGGATCACATCTGGTATCGACTCCCACATAATACTATGGCAATCCTGGAGGAAGACTCTCTTTGATTACTTTTTATCATCTACTATAAAACTGCACAGCGCAGGTGTCAGGACTTTCTGTTATTGTTGTTTCAGGTGTCTCCGTCAGTATGTTACTAATCTACCACATTTACTTTGTTTACTGACTGTTAAAAAAAAAAGAGCAAAAGTTTAATTTCTTCCACAAACCAACCAAATCTGGGCAGGTTTAACTAATCTCATCTTTTGTTTTCATCATGAATTGTTATTTCTAATCTTTTAATTTAGTGAATTAAATGTTTACTTTTTGGTGACGGGAAAAAGGAGGTTTATTTTGCCCAAAAAATATAGTACTTGATGTCAATATAATGCAGAATACACACTTAAATGTCAGTGTCTTAGAGTCTGGCTGAGGTGGTCTGGACTAAATGCATGTGTGCTACTGTTTTAAAAACATTGCTTCTCTTGTTATTCTTGTGCTTTGAAAAGATCTCCCACCCCTAATTACACCTGACACCAAAATTTAATTTGGGAAAATTGAGAAAATCTGCAGGGTCTCAATTATGGGGGAAAGAGACATTCATCTTGATTTCAGACTAAATTTAGATTCATCTCCATTTTCTCTTTCCAAATTAGTCATTGTCAGCTCTTCATGTGGTGTAAACAACCGCCCGTCATCGAGGAACCCACCGCCGTCTCTTCAGACACACATGGTTTAACCAGCCGCAGAGCTGCATGAGCCCTGTCTCTTAGAAATTACATTTATATACGACTAATTTAAAACAGCAAGTACATTTTGGAGGGAAACAAATTGCTGAGTAAATTGTGTTTTCAATCAGCATAATGAGGAAATGTTGCTAATTAATGTACCTGTCAAGTCCCAAAATGTTGATGCTTAAAGTGTCAGCAAAACGTTCAGTGACAACTTATTTAAGTTCTTTTCTGCCAAATGAGGCAGTCTTACAATATCCTATCCATCCTTCATGACTACAGTATTACGTTTTTGTTTTTTTATTTATTATCATTTGACGAAAATCCTGATCTTTCCCATATCTGAACTGAAGCGCTTTGTAACCCCAGACAGGAGTCTAGACATGAAGGTCATAGTCCTGCACCCATGTTCACCATCCACCCAGAGTTCCCTCCCTGCAGATCTAGCACGGTACATATATAAAGTCTTTCATTAAGTCAGAGTCATGTTAAACATAATCCATGCAGCGCTTACAGTGTCACCGCAATGCACAGCGCCTTGCAGAAGTATTCGCCCCTTTAGTGCTTTTCCTGTTTTGTTGCGTTACATCCTGCAATTTAAATGGATTTTCATTTTGACTTTTTTTTTTTAAATGGACCTACACAAAGTAGTCAAAATGGTGAAATTGAATGATAATAAAATTAAGTTAAAAAAAAGAAGTTTTTGAATTAAAAAAAAAAAAAAGAAAAAAGGTGCAAATTTATGTGTCACCCCCTTCGCTATGACGCCTGTTAATAAGACTTAGTGCGAACAATTACCAATAAGAGTCACATAGCTTGTTGTTAAAGTCCACCTGTGTTTAATCAAGTGTCACATGATCTTTTTATATATACACCTGTTCTGAAAGGCCCCAGATTCTGCAGCACCACTCAGCAAGTGCTTCCATGAAGACCAAGGAGCCCTCCAAACAGGTCAGGGATAAAGTTCTAGAGAAGTCCAGATCAGGGTTGGGTTATAAAAAAAAAAATCTGAAACTTTGAGCTTCACACTGAGCACCATTAAATCTATTATTAGAAAATGGAAAACAATGTGGCACCACAACAAACCTGCCAAGAGAAACCAAAACTTACAGACCAGGCAAGAAGGACATTAATCAGAGAGACAACAAAGAGACCAAAGATAACCCTGAAGGAGCTGACACTTCACAGCAGAGACCAGAGGATCTGTTCATGGGGACCACTTTAAGCTGTACACTCCACAGAACGGGCCAGAAAAAAAGCCACTGCTCAAAAAATGTAAGAAGGAACATGTTTTGAGTTCGCCAAATGCAGGTGGAAGACTCCACAAATACATGAAAGAAGGTACTCTGATCATATGAGACCAAAATTTAACTTTCTTCTTTAACTTCCTGGCCGCTCTTCCATAGAGTCTGAATTTATTTGGCAAAGGTGTTTCCATTTCACAACAAAAGTAAAAACCACCTCAAAAGAGAATGTGCGTATTAATATATTTATAGAAACACAGCTATAGAGAGACAGAAAACAAATCTAACAGAAAAACTGTAAATATAGCCACAAGTGGCAATTCTGGGGTTCAAGCCAGCATGGTGGGCGGCACAGTGGTACAGTGGTTAGCACTGTCGCCTCACAGCAAGAGGATTCCTGGTTTGAACCCAGGGTGAGGGAGCCCTTCTGTGCAGAGTTTTCATGTTCTCCCTGTGTCAGCGTGGGTTTCCTCCAGGTGCTCCAGCTTCCTCCCACAGTCCAAAGACATGCAGGTTAATTGGTGACTCTAAATTGTCCGTAGGTGTGAATGTGAGTGTGAATGGTTGTCTGTCTCTATGTGTCAGCCCTGTGATAGTCTGGTGACCTGTCCAGGGTGAACCCTGCCTCTCACCCAGTGTCAGCTGAGATAGGGTTTGACCCTAAAGAGGATAAGCGGTTACGGAAATTGAATGAATGAAGTCAGCATGGACATTTAAACTTGAAAGCTGGGTAGGATCAGGACCTTTAACAGTTCACAGCGCCTGCATTACGTCCAAATGTCCCCGAGTCACGTTCTTCTTTGGAAACACTGTTGCTTTCTGTTGGTCGATCGCAGAAATATTTTGGCCGTGGTTTTAAAAAATCCACTGAATTTGGTGATGTTTAAACAAACTTTCATTAATTTATGGTCAAATTATACAAAAGGCCTCTGCACTTGTTTGGAACTGGTGGCGCCCCCTATTGACCGATTTCAAAATAATTTTACACACGTTCAACATATGCTGCTTTTTCTGTTTTGTGATGACTGGACAAAAAAATTCTGATTCATAGTCTGATTTGTATTATGCCACACCCATTTTTTAATTTGTGGCGACCCCCAGTGCTCGATTTGAACGACACTTTCAGGACATGTTACTACTTATGTAGACGACTGTGTATATATACACATATATATATATAAATCTGAGAGGCATACGGCTGAGCATTGCCAATAACGTCAATCACAATAATCAGAGCCCACCTCTTCACACACACACCCCCCCCCCACTATGTTTTCACTCTCTATTCTACTCAATCCATTCTGATCTTTCATTTTATTTTACTGTCTTTATTAGTTTACAGCTTGTTTTTAAAAATATACATACCCAACTCTGTAGCATCTCCAAGGTTTTTCAAAAGTGCTAAATAAGTTTGACATATAAATATTATTATTATTGACTCTTTGTAGAATTTGTGAAGGGTGTGTTTTTTGGCATCAGCAGCAGGAGTGATACACGTTTCACCTGCAGCTGTGATTTTACACACAGCTCACATGAGCTGCTGAATCTATTGACCAAAAGTGTTTGTCAGCGAGCCAGAAAAACAGTCCAGACATGAACGTCCCAGACAACCAAGGATCTGGTTTTTATAGGTTTGCTCACTGCTTAAATTAGCCTTGACTACCAATGGCTGTGTGTGTGTGTGTGTGTGTGTGTGTGTGTGTGTGTGTGTGTGTGTGTGTGTGTGTGTGTGTAGAGTCAGAGAGAGGAGGATAAAGAGGGAATACATGATACTTCATGAAAATAATTATGCACGACAGAGATCCATGTGTGTGTGTGACATACATCTGAGTGTGTCTGCACATTTAAGTGTGTATGATATTTGAGTGCGTGTGATATTTGAGTGTGTGTTATATCTGAGTGTTCATGTGTGGGACAGTTTAAGAGTTTACAACGTGCCAGGTCACCATGTAATCTCCTCTAACTGCGGCGTCCTTGGCTGACGGAGCTGAAGAGGCTGCAGCGTTCTCTCATTTCATGACACCAAAATATTTATTCTGCTGCCATATATAAATCATGATGCTTCTGCTTGGAAGATGGGATGAGAGGCTGTATGAAGGTCACAAGACCAAAACATCATGATTTTATTATCGTCCAATAAATATTTTCAGATTTGTGAAAAGGCCTACAGTTGGAGTGCGTCAAACGTTTGCTATCAAACTTTGATTTCTACAGAAAATCCAAAGAATTTTCTTCTCTAGTTTATAAGATGTTTTAAAAAGTTTTCAGTCCTTTAAGGATTGTTGTCACATGATCTTCACCTTTCCAAATAAAAGTTTGAGACTGTTTTGTGTTGGCAGCTGCAGCAGTGTGTGACCTATACCACGTCTTTACTTGCACGTGCCTGAAAGAGAGAACTGACTGGGACTCTCACAGCTACCAGCCTGCAGCTTCATGTCAGCACATCTAATATATATTAATCAGTTAATGTCTGTATCAATCCTCCACAGCAAAACAAACATCACATCACAGTCGGCTATGTACAGCTGATGAAAGCAGAGGAAAGTATACTCTACACAATTATTTACTATTCTATATTTTATTGTCGCACATAAAGCCCCTTTCCCACTGCACAAAAAACTCACTAACACCTACAAACATCTGCTTTTAAAATATTATGGAAAAGGTTACAATCAGCATTCAAACCGGGGTCACGACTGCAGTCGTCATCGTTATCGGCTCTGGCTCCAATCGGCACACCTAAACGTGTTAATTTCAGTCCCTTTACGGGTGAGCTGCAATGACACACCACCATAAAATATCGCCCATCTCCACCTAAGCAGTGCTCAAATATCGATCCAAATTAGTCTGCACTGAGTTTGAAAGAGAGACTACATTACATTTTGACTGGCTTCTATGCTGATCTCTACTGTTTACTAGCCAGTTTTCAGGTCTATCCGTGACCTCGAACATGACACACCAATACAAAAAAAAAAAAAAAATTGACAGAGCTGCAAATACATGCCCCTAAATCTTACACACTGGACCTTTAAAACTGGAGCAAGGGAAATTTACACATAATTATTATATCACTATTTATCAATTTTACGTCAGTTTCGTTTTTGTTGTCTTTTTCTGTTTGACACTGCTTTTTGTTGTTTTCTAAATGCTTCCTCTGTATGTGTGTGAGTCTGATCCTGATCCTGTTTTCTTCTGACGGCTGACTGTCTGAAATAAGGATTATAAAAAAAGAGGAGGACCACAACAACAAAGCAGCAGCTCGGAGTTCAGCGGAAGCTATAGTGGAAACTTGTAAAAATCGGAATGGATGCTCAAGATATAAAAGAAACTCTGTGTTCAGCGAGAAGGATTACAGTTAAAAAAAAAAGGAGACTTCAAGAGAGTGCGACTGGAGGCAGGGAGATGCACTAAGCTCAGCTACAAGTTTACGTCGTGAGTACACTCAACCGTGTTCATGTAATTAGTCCTCCTACCAGAAGGGGGAGACAAAAGCTCTGCACTGCAGCTTCTATGCGTTAGATGTATTTGTATTTAACTGAATTCGATCTTTCTTCCAGACTTCCACCACATTTACTGATCACTGCCTGATGTAAAGTGGGTAAGATATCAGCTGTGTGCTACATTAAAACACAGGACTGCACTGTTCTTTGTCTTCTTTTTTAGCTAACATGCTAACACTTCACAGATTACAGAAACATTTTGGTTAGAGTTAATTTGTGTAACTGGAGCAGAGATTGAGTTTCCTCCTGAATGCTCGTTTAACCCTCGTAGCCCTCTGGTTATCAAATAAATCCAACAAGTGATTCATCAACGCCCACACACACCAAACTCTATTCTCTCTGTAGTTGTGTCGCTGTTTCCCTCTCTTCATCTCTCATTACCGCCCTTCTCCATTCTGTGTCCCCCTCTCTGTGTGAAAATCAAGCGCTCACTCAACCATATTTGCTCTGTCTGCTGCCGGAGAGTTGCTTTCAATTGGCTCCTTAGCTCGAGAGCCACTTCTCTCATCTCTGAGTGTGCGTGGATATCGTCTCTCCATTTCACTATCTTTATGAGGCCGCCGGCCGCTGGGACACGTGAAGCTCATTACAGGGAGGAAAAGAGGAGGGTGGGGCAGATATGAATGGAAAGAGACAGAGCAAACAGCAGCAGACAGAAAGGCAGGCTTGGAAACAAAGAATGAACAGCATGTGCCGAACAGCAAACAGAGAAAGGAGGCTATAAAAAAAGAAAAGTATACTAAACATACTTTGAGATGAAAGTGGCTTTGAGCCAAGTTTGTCTGATAACAACACAAGAAAAGAGAGGTGCAATCTGATGCTGAGGGAAACTTCAAAACATGAAGATTCTCAGGCAAGTTTTAGAGTTTTAAGACAAATCTTTTTTGTGATTTCTAAGTATTTATGGGCGTTTAGTTTCAGAAAACCAGAGATAATGCTACAGTGTCTCCCCTCGGATTCTTTCCAGCAGCGCTGCTGAAGTGCGAGTTTTATTTTGCATTGATTGAAAGATACTGTGAACACACAGTTGTAGGTGTTGCATTATGTTAAACTAGAATCCTCACAGTTTACTCTAACAGTCTCTGTTCCTGAGATATGACGTTGAAAATAATGGCCAGAAAATTTTTTTTAAGCAGAACATGATTATGTCAGTAAAGCTGACCTTTGACCTTTTGGATGTAAAATGACATCACTTTATTATTTTATCCTGTTAGACATGTGTGAGAAGTTCTGTCATAATTAGCTCATATACCTATGGTTATGAGCTCTGGGTAGTGACCGAAAGAATGAGAATGCGGATACAAGCGGCTGAAATGAGTTTCCTCTGTAGGGTGTCTGGGCTCAGCCTTAGAGATAGGGGGAGGAGTCAGACATCTGGAGGGAGCTCGGAGTAGAGCCGCTGCTCCTTCATGTTGAGGTGGTTCAACATCTGATCAGGATCCTCCTGGGCGCCTCCTGTTTAAGGTGTTCTGGGCACGTCCCACTGGTAGGAGGCCCCGGGGCAGACCCAGAATACACTGGAGGGATTATAGATCTCATCTGGTCTGGGAACACCTCGGTGTCCTCCAGGAGGAGCTGGAAAGTGTTGCTGGGGAGAGGGACATCTGGGGTGCTTTGCTGGGCCTGGGCCTGCTGCCCCCGTGACTGGGCCCACGATAGCAGATGAAAATAGAAGGACGGTGAAGTCTTGAAATATCGTGTTCACAAGAATGGGATGGACGGACAACCTGAAAACACGATGGCTTTGGTCAGAGCTATCACCAGTGCGAATGCTTCCCATACCCCACATGAGTCACTCCTGCACGTGGTGGCAGCCGTAACATTTGACATGTAGTGTTTAAATCAACACCATCACTCTCACATTGCTTGTTAAAACAACTGCTGTAGAACACAGAAACAAGTTACCTTCATAAAAAGGGGGTTTGTGAGAACTGCTCACGGTCCACCCTCTGTGCTGTGTTTCCAGAGCCAGAGACAAAACGACTGAAGTCCTGGAGAAACTCAGCTCTGCAGATGCAGATCAGAACATTTATAATGTGTATCATGTCTGTGCGTTGACAGAGTTATGACTCAGAGAAGGAGTGCGATTTTTTATGCAGTTCCTCTCAAAGGGTTTTAAAGCACCTCAAAGCCCCACAGTGTATTTTGGCATTTTTATGACATTTGATATTTTGATGAGTCATTTCCTGACTACGCTGATTAGCCACGCTGTTCCCTGGATATTCTGACGTGTACCTTAATTTTGTGCTCAAAATTTTAAAAAAAAAGGTTGTTGCTAAAATTGGAAAATGACGAATGATTATAACAGAAGCTGCAGGTCAAAGGTCATCCTCCAAGCTGGCGCAGATGCTCCGTCACGCTTCTCTGCAAGAAACAGGAAGTAACACTGGCTGGAGTCTGGCTTTGGCTCGATCCATTGTAAATCAGATGTTGATGATTACCTTTGTGTCTATTATTTTATTTTATTTTATTTAACCTTCAGAAAAACCTCCTGAGATTAAAGATCTTTTTTACAACAGTGTCTCTGCCATGACAGGCAGCAACATAAGTTACACACAGACAACACAGAGCAAGAACACAAAAGTAAAACATGTAACTCCAAACAAACAATACAAAACACACACACACACACACACACACACACACACACACACACACACACACACACACACACACACACACACAGAAAGTGAAAATGCTACATGGAAAAACTAAAAAGTACGTTAACAAATGCTACAAGTGAACCATAAGAAAAAGGGGCAACTACAAACAATTAAAAAGACCAGCTACACCCTGACACTGGAATATATTATGACACGCAAACTTCAGATGGAGGACAGGACGTGATAAATCTATACACTGTGTGTACTGGATATAGAGGAAAGTGACGACACTAAAAGGCGTAGATGATGCAGCAGGAATCAATGGAAAAATTAAACTTATGTTGGATCTGATTCATATGGAATGAAGAAAAGTTTTGGGGTTTTTTTCCACAACTTAACCGATTTGCCAACTGTGGACACGATTGTTGTTACAAATGGCCTCCTGACCTCTTAAACTTACTAATGTTACACAGCCAGCCGATGAAAGTTTACATGAGTCTAGTGGACTATGACTATTTTGTGTGGGGTTGGGTGCAAAACTAAAACAACTTCTGTCTGTTTTTGGCCGGGTGAGTAAATGTACTTGAGTATAACTGTCTTTTACTATTCAACTCTGTACATGGATGCACTGCTGTCAGCTAACGTTACTAGTTACTACTAGTACAGAGAATCTGCTCCATGAGCTGTGTGTTACAGTCGCTGCTGACCGTGTTGGTGCGATCAGCAGTTTTACTACAATAACTAACTTCCATGTGTTTCAGAACGCCTGCATGCACCTGTCCAGGATCTTCACCTCACCTCTCTCCCTCCATGTCCCCCTTCAACTCTCCCTCACCCCCTGGGGACGGCTCACAGTTTGAGAACTTCCTCCATACTAAGTGAAATGAAAAGAGAGACCAACCTATTCACCAACAGCACCCTCAGTGGACAAAAAAGCGACACAGCCCCGAGACATATTAAGACATAAATACAAGATGACTTTAAAGTTGTGGCAAAACACACCGGCCTGACTGCACAAACTCGAGCTATGATTATGTTTTCACTGCAGTGACTCTGTCCACATGGACTGACTGTTTTAAGGCATTCTTTAAGGAAGTCATCAGGAGCAGAGGAAGAGGATGCAGGTTAATGAAGGGTGGAAACGCCCAAATAATAAATTCAGCTTTAACACAACAATGACTACCATGTGACAGATAATTTAATTCATTTCTAGCTCACACTGACTGTTTCATACTGCATTTACTCTCAGTTTACTTTGCATTTATAACAGTGCAGAGAGACGGGAAACATGGGAGGAGAGAGGGAATCAAACTGTGGACGCTGCAGTTACAAAGACTGCAATCAGGTTGTACTCACAGAACTAGCTTCTTACTGACTTTGTGTTTAGGGTCTTAATTAACACTCACACCAATAAAGTAATTTAATCTGAAGAAAAACGTGACAGGCCAACATACAGAGAAAGTAGCTGATGGAAGAGAAACAGAGACTTCTAGGGACTAACAGGCAGGAAGTAATGGACTCTTTATTGAATTAGATGCTCCACAAAACCAGAGCAGTCATTATTATCCTGCTGAGATCCTGACACAACCACTGATAACTGGATCCATTAACCCGATTGGCTGCACACCCATTAATCACAAGACCTTTTAAATCGCTTAATTCATTTCTCTGGATATCTTACGCCAGCACAGACGCCAGAAAAAATGTTGGCGTTGTACATTTCTGCAAAACACGGATACATTAACATTTATGTTTCAAACGTATCATATCAGCGTTTCTAAAGTGACGTAGTATATGAGCTGAGTTTATCTCATGAAGGTGGAGGGGATGGTGGATGGTGTGTCACCTTGGCGAGACACTTGCTAAGCTTCAGACCGCTGTTCAAGTCCAAGAGACAACAAAACTGATTTGTCTGTTTTTAATGACCCGTCGCTGTATTCAACATGTCCTCATACAATGGTTCATATGATATCTGACAATTTAGTACCCCACAAATGACACTATGTACGTCACATGAGGTTAAGTACTTTATGTAAAGTAACAGAGGTAAGGTTTAGAAAAAAAAACGTGATAAAAGTCCCTGTAGAAAGTCCTGTCTTTTGTAACCATAGATTTATAATAATACGTAGATATCGGATGCAAAGATGGCACCTATTCAGTCCAATGGAACTGCTCGCCTGGCTCACCAGGTTAACGTCCACAATATGTGGCCTTCTGAATATGCACATCAGTGTTTCTCCCACTGGAGTTCTTGCTCGGTTCATAGACCTACATGGTAAAGACGTCACAGATTTTTTAATCGTTTCTCTCAGCTCAAGGAAAGTGTTTTTTAACAAATATAAATCCTCCATGGATCCCAGATTAATTACAGAAAGAGTCATAACCAATGTTATTTGCAGTTGGACGTGTCAACAGTTTTACAGAAGTCTCCTTTACAGTGGTGGCCTGAGGGGAAAATGCTTTTTTTCTCTGCAATTCAGCGACTGGCCGCTAGGGAAAAAACTGGAGGCAAGGTTTAGTACCATCCACAACCCTAACCTCCGTTGTCAGAGGACCACGTTCTTCTTTATTCTTTACTCCCGTTGGCAGGTTGGTCACTCGATCGCAGCCTTTCCAATACGTGGGTTATACACAAATTACTGACTGTTTTGTACCAAGAAATCTCTGCATTTCCAGCTGGGATGACCATGTTTCCCACAGCATTGTTGAAATGTTAATTTTCAACTAGTTAAACACAGATTGTGGAATTCTAGTTTCTCACCAAAAACTACATTTTACAAGATTACATTGAACACATTATGAGGATGTTGTAATTTACCTTCACCCAGTACTCATTTTACCAACAAGAGCTTGATTCATCACAATGTAACTCAATGCAGTCTCCATTAGCAGTTAGTTCCAGCATCTGCTGCTAGCAGCTAACATTACCTAGCTTTTCTCAACACAGATTTGTTCTTCACAATGTAGCATTATTAGGGACACGATGAAGTGCCTCCCCGGACGTGTCTATGGTAAGTTTACTATGTCCCTTCGACCTGATAGTGTCTCGGGGGAAAATTTCTATTCATCCCAAGCACCTTTTTCTACTGTTCCCGAGACGACAGGACACTGTTAGTTTCAATTCTGCTTTCTAACCTGCGCAAATTGATGTGACATGAAAAAAAATCATTAACCAGGCCGAAGACAATCAACAAGGCAAATACAGGCTGATACCAATGTGCGGGCAATAAATCAGTACATCATACATTTTTTGTTGTTGTGCTGTGCATCTGAAGGATATTCATTTATTGTTTGAGGTTTTGAGCTTTTTTGTGGTTTTCAGCATTAGATATTGTTAGCTTCTTCACTGATGATTCTACCTACTTACATGGTAAGGAAACAAGGTCTTTGGGTTTTCTGAATGAACAAGTCACACAACATCAGTGAGCAATAAACAGCCTTGGCAAATTCTATCCTCAGTTTCCTGAACAAAGAATTGCACCCAGTCAGACAATGAACTCCAACAAAGCAACATGCTGAACCTCAAAACAAGTCAATGTCTGAGAAATAAAAACCTGAAATTAGACCACAGTTTGCTCAAAAATGCTTCCAGAAGCACCTTATTAACCATCTGGAGACTTAGTTTGAAGCCAGCAGCAACAACACGCTGAAACAGGAAGATTTAAACCGGCTGGAAAGCAGCTTATTTAACAAAATATTCTATATATAAGAAATAAAATATCAACAACAGCAGTTATTGTACTATGAGCAGGTGTAATACCAGCCTGCTGTGGCTGTGTGACATTATTAGAGACTGTCCTCCCCTGAAGCATCAGTCATTTCAGCCGTTATGATTACATTTGAGAGATGGAGGCCTCCGGGGAAGGTGGATGGTAAACGAAACATCGACTATAAAATGACACAGTGCTGTTCATTTCCTGTTTCCAAATGACGGTCAACGTTTTATTTAAGACATGACCACGATAGTTCCATAACCATAACCATGTGATTACTTTAGCCCAAACCATGATCTAACCTAACCACATCACTGTGGTGCCTAAACCTAACCAAACTTTAATTAAACATAGCAATGTCACATCATAAAACATTTTTATTTTTCAACGGTGATTTGTTATGGTTTGGAAGGTGCAGTAAAAGATGATGTCCTATTGATGGGGCGTCGGATCAGAAAACGCACCTGTGTGTGATTCTAGAGGCCATAAAAAAACAACATTTTTTTACCTTTTAATTTTTAACCTGGACCCAATTTTTCTAGGTTTTTGTTAGCCTGGTAAAACCATCCTGATGATGTGGGCTCAACATTCTGTTTCACTCTCTGTATCAGTCCGGACTCTGAGCCACCCCAAACACTTTCTGTGAGCAGACAAACAAACTCCTTCAGCCAATCACCGTAACAAAACACTGGGGAACATCTTGTTCATCACCAACGGAGCCAGTTGATAAATCAAGTTTTTGCCAAATCCAGTCGGAAGAAAACATCTTTTCCTCCAAGAAACTCGGCGAGTGCATACTCTTGCTCTTGTTTAATTGTTGTTAGTGATTACATTTCTGCAATGGCTTCACTTAATGCTGTTTTAACTCTACTAATGTTAGAGTTAGAGCTTGCTGCTTCTGGTGCCGCCATTTCTTGTGCAAGCTGTGGCCTGTACTTTACGTCATCACCTACAACACAGTCCCTGACTGGCTGCTTGTGTTGTCAGCTACGGTGCAGATCCCTAAATGACCCCAGTTAATTTTAATTACTGCAAAGTCTTTGAGGCGGCACTGAGTCCAGACTGATACAGAGAGCGAAACAGAATGTTGAGCTCACATCAGGATGGTTTTAGCAGGCTTTGTTTTTGTTAGGGATGCACGATAATATTGGCATGTCATTGGTATCGACCAATATTGGCTTTAAAATCAAATATCGGAATGGTCTAACATGCTTTAAACAATGAATGAATATCACGTACATTGAAACGTACTGTATTTCATGTCTCCATCTGCTGGTGGGCCGTCAGGATAAGGTTATGGATTTATTGCTATCGGTTATTGGTCAAATGAGTTTTTGCATATCAGCATATTGGATATTGGCAGAAAATCCAATATCATGCAACTCTAGTTTTTGTGACTAACTGACTAATGCTAACAACAATATTTGAAGTTGGTCCAGTACTGAGCGAGAGCGATGCTGCCAGCAGCCAAGAAATACGCTGCTGTGTAATCCCTGCGGGCAACTGAGCACCGTCAATGTACGCCCACTAAAGTTATGAAATAGATTCATACTGACGTCAACTTCTTTGTTAAAGAGTAAAATCCTCTTTTTTTAACCAGAAACAGCCCCAGAATTGGTACCATCAAACCCACCAGTCCATTTACATAAACAGTAATTTTATCATCATAGAACAGACTTCATTCAAAGTCAACAGAAACAGAATAAAACAAAAACCATCTTGGTTCATCTTTCCAGTGTTGCAACAATCACCAGCTCTGCTTTGATTGAAATAAACCCTAAATTCACCCAGTCAGATATGAAAACATGCAGACGCTACACACGATTAAATTACTGTTTATTTAAATGTAGTCCAGTGTGTTTGGTGATGGTGATTTTGGGGCTGTTTCTGGTGAAACACAAAGGATTTTACTCCTCAACAGAAAGGACTATCTCTGTAGACATCCTTATGGGATCCATTAGACTATCCATCCGAGCCTGTCAGTGACAAAAACAAAGACTTTTAGTAGATGTACATTGACAACGCTAAATTGCCTGCTGGAATCACAATACAGCCTGTTTCACTGCTGTTGCTCAATACAGACTAATTTCAAACACTGTTGTTCCCATTCGTCACTTAGACACAAAAAAGGGAAAATTAAGTCCAGGTTATAAAATAGTAAATGGACTGCACTTATATAGCGCCTTTCCAGTCACCCAACCACTGGGAGCGCTTTTTACACTACAAGTCACATTCACCCATTCACACACTGGTAGCCCAGGCTACCATACAAGGTACCATCTGTTACTCCGATTTTAACACACTCACACTGATGGAAGAGCCATTAGGAGCAATTTGGGGTTCAGTATCCTACTCAAGGATGCTTCAACATGCAGACTGGGAGGGACGGGAATCGCGCCGCTGATGGTCCAATTGGTAGAAAACCCGCTCTACCTTCTGAGCCACAGCCACCCCTAGAATAGACCCTTAAATAGCAGTTACCTTCTAAGTAAAAGGATTTTTTGGTTTATCTTCCTTCAGAATGCCAAGTTGTCTCTAGACAAACGGATCTGAGATGGACAGGAAAAGCTTAGACAGAAGCCAGTAGCTGTCTAAACCCTCTGTGTAATGGCATCAAATGGAGGAAACTTTGTCAATAAAACCATTAAAAAGGCTTAAAACATCTAGCATGCTCGTCGTATGTCAGACATTTTGTTCTCTGTGCCTGTATCTGTTGAATCAGGTCATTATCAGGCTAATATCGTACAGTCTGCGGAGGCTTTTTACAGGCCAACTGACGGTCAGTAAAGCTTACAACCACAGGCTGTGCAGACACGGCAGTTCAACAAGGAGCTAATAAAAATCTCTCTCCCACATCAGCACATTCCTTCCAGCAGGCATAAAACTTTCAAAGGATCTGACTCATACGTACTTAAGATTTGGAGCGCCAACACAACCTGTTACGGGACAAAAGATAATTCTCAGCAACACTTCCTTCTGAGCGACTCCACGTGACAAACTGTGGGGATGCAGCTCTGTGCTCCACAGCACCTACACTGTGAAATCAGTCTGCTAAAGCCGTATGGTGAGCATAAAAACACAATTACCTCACTCCATGTGTGAGAACATATATATTTTTAAGCCTCAGCAGAAATCAAGCCCCTCAAAACCTGGCAGCATTAAAGTCTGGCTCTACCCACAGAGACTGGCCACTCTCAGTTCGCCCTAACAACATGTTTCAGCAGACTTCTACCACTGCACTATTTTTTATTTCTTTGCACTCCAAACTCGAGTGAAACGAGGTGTGGAGAGAGATAGGGGTGTGTGTGAGATTACTTGTCAGGCAAATTGCTTGCACATCAGCTTCTCTCTGTTCAGTCCACTTGGACATAACGACACAGTCCTCCTCTGTTTTTACTTGTCCGATCCTATTCTTTGGTTTAACAGCTCAGTTGAGGCTGAGAGCAAGAAACGAAAAGAGGAGGAGGCTTAGATATAAAAGACAGACCGAGAGATCAAAATACTAACATCAGCGTGCCAACGTGCTCTCAACAGGTGAGTTTCGTGTGCACTTTCAATTTGTGCATAAAAAACACTCAGTGGAAACGCCAAAAATTCAAAAATATCTTGAAATATCACTAAAAAATTTACACTTGGGGAGGACCAAAACGGTGGTGTATAGACCTGTTTTAGGGCCGACAACACAATGAGCTCATTTTAATATCTGGAGGTGAAGCTGCCTCTCCCCCACAGGGCTGTAGGCTACACAGGAGTCCTAAATGTGGTCTTGTTGTGTTATTGGGAGCCAGAATAGAAGGAGTCATGGCTCAAAACCAGCCGCCACTGCCCGTCAACAAAAACAAAGACAACTATGGTTAGTTTGTGACGGGGCCAGACGTAACCTCGCGGGGTGTTATGATATGCTGCTAATCGGCCGGACAGCACTTGTTGCTGCAGTGTGATACACAGACAGGCTGCGTCAATTCATAACAAAGTTGGACGGTACTTGTCGCAGCGGTTTGATCCGCTTCTGGATGGCGTCAGGTTGAAATGCTGCCGGTAACGACATAATGTAAGGAGCAGGAAAGTCCCTGAAGGGCAGGTGGTAGGAGTGGTGGATGGGTCCAACAAACCCTAGACTGCAGCAGTTTCCCCCTCGTCTATCTCCTCCTTTCACGCTAAATACTGCCCTGTCTAATTCCTCAATTTTGTTGTACTGTACTTGTACAATGACAATAAAGAGATTCTGATTCTGATAAAGGAAAAAAAGCCATAAAAAACTAATTTAAAAAAATCTGTATGTATTACTTGATTGATAAACTGACGGATATTCAGGCTGCTGTCAGCCCTGTGTTTGTCTCCTTTGGTCTGAATCAGGGACTCATGTGGTTCCAAAGTTGTATAATTGCCTAGAGTTGGTTGGTGTTCTCACGGCAGCATTTACAAGCGGACCAGATCAAATGCCTGCGTCAGAAAGCTGCTCTTGATTGGTCAGAATTTCCATGTGGGAAAAATCCAGGAAGTAAACGTTGAAGAAGAGTACACTGTCAAGATAAATGTGACACTTTCTAATGTCACAATGGAGGGACAACTACGCAGGTTGATTTTAGCGCTGCTCATCGTGGACTATATTGCTGTCATTGTTCATTTGAGTCAAAGCATACAGTTTGAAAACGAGGCGCGGCTCCAACTAGAAAACAATGTTTTGATGCATTGGATGTGCTGAATGTGCATATTAAGGCAGTACAGGAGGAGGCGCACATTAATAATCCTCCAGGACTGTAACATGCTCATGTTTAACCCAAACAATGTGTCATGTGACTGCAGTTGCTTCAGATCCAGGTCGGAACACGTTCTCACCACAAACCAACCCCACCAGAGTTCCTTTGGAACCGGACTGAGACCACCTCTTCAAGAAGGTCTCAGTCCGGTTGTTTTGGTGTGTTCACACCTGCACAAACGAACCGCACTGAGGGGGCAAATAAACTTGAGTTTGATTGAACTGAACCAAACAGGGCAGGTGTGAAAGCACCTAAAGAGACAGTAACACACGCGGACGATCAGAGACAAATAAAGACCAAATGCAAAAAAACACACACTCTCACAGCTCTCAGTCTGTGCAGGTCACAGAGGTCACACTGTGGCAGTGTCACAGGAAATGAGCTGATATTGTAGTGTTGTTCCTTCACTTGACCCGGTGACCCCACACCTGCCTCAGAATTAAAGCACTGCAGCATGGAGACCAGATGAATAATATGTCAGGAATATGTTTCATACAGCAACAGCCAAGAAAAGCAACTTAAAAAAAAAGAAGTCTCATTTATGATGCATGGCTTAAACGCTAAGATAGAAGTCACACACTGCACTGCCCTTTGAAAGGCTAATCCCATCCCAGATGCCCCCAGTGAACCCTTTAGCTTCAAGTGTAAAGAAGTTTAAGTGGAGCAGAGAATCTGTCCTGATGTTTCTTTTTACAGTAATAACTCAAAGAATAAGATAACACACCTTTATTGAATCAGTTTATCGTAAAATTTAGATTTGTAAAATATTGGCACAACAAGGTTTAGGCATTCAAAATAAAGCCCAGATGAAAAATTCCCGTGGCTGAGCGAGCTCTGTGCACTGATGACCCAAATCCATTTGATTTCTGCTTCCGTTTTTCCTCTGTATGAAGACATGCAAAGCTTTTTGAGGTTTCTGTACTTTACACACTAATTGGCAGCTCGGCACAGAGACAGAGCGAGAGAATGAGAGTAAAGTTGATTTAAAAGAAAGACTGAGAGGGACAGGAAGGCAAAGATTGGAGAGAAATAAAAAGAGATGAAAGATGCAGTGGGACGCAGAGAGAGGGAGGAGAGGCGGTTCAAAACGCAGCTAAAATACAGAGAGAGATAAAAGCAGGGAGACGGATGAACATGGGAGGGAGATACAGGAGAGGAGGAAGACAGTGGGACACATCGAGACATTTGGCTCAGAGAGCAGAGAAGGAAAAAACAAACAGACCACATAAAACTGAAACACAGTTAAACACCATATGCACGTCTCACAGGCGATTTCCAAATATCATTTTAAAACGAGCCAAGTTAAAAAATCCATCTACCCTCTGTTGGAAAATACAGGAAAGATTCATTCTTCACTGTAATTACAGCTGAAATACTAAACTCCCTGATGCTCAGTGTGTGTGTGTGTGTGTGTGTGTGTGTGTGTGTGTGTGTGTGTGTGTGTGGTTGGTCCCAGACTAATGATAGACTCATGAGCCACTGAGTTCAGACGCCAGATTAAAGCAACAGAAACAAGACCCACACACACATAAATATGCACACACACACACACACACATTCGTCTGTAGTTTAGAGGGCCCTCATCAACATAACATCCATGACCTTATAATACCTTCACACTAAACCCATGTTTCTGAGCTGTTAAATTACATGCAAAGTCGTTTTATCACACCATCAACTGATCCTTCAGCAAGTTAAATACCTTTGTCTAGAAAAATCTTGTCCCCTGGACGTCCCCTCAAACAACCTTTAAATAATCTCTGACGTACCCTGGGACACCCCCGACCCTAAACTAAACTACAAGTCAGTGTCACATTCAACTACAGTTCTGTGAGTTCTGGAGGACAGCTGGCTGGAATCTAGATCCAAAATGGCTGAAAACTTTTGAAACGTTATTTTGACTTTGACTGTAACAGAGTGTGAAGTTAACCTTAAAGGGAAACGTTGGAATTTTCCAGCCGGACCTTTTTTCCATGTCTCTGAGTCTACTTGACTAAGGGAAAAACAGTTTCTGAAACTGGTCCAGTATTGAGTGAGAGGCTGCAGCCAGCAGCGGCAAAACCCCTGCAGGCAATAGGTTACCGTCAATGTGCATCCACACAGGCCCTGTCTACACGTATACGGATATTTTAGTAAACCGATATTTTCCTCTAAGTTTGGGCCTCTCGTCCACACACAAACCGTTTCAGGAACCTAAAACAGATATTTTTTTAAATGCCCTCTAAGGTGAAGATTCATCAAAACTCTGTTACTGTTTATCTGTGTGGACGTGTAAAACGCAGCATTTGAAAAACGATGTAATCTTCTCAGGTCTCGTGTGCCTTTTAATGTTTTGGGTAATGAGCAAATGCTGGAAACCACAACAACAATGGTGGACTACTGCTTGGCTAATGTTCTGTTAGCACTGCTTAGGCTAACTGACAAATGGTGCACCCAGTGTTTTTACTCCACCTCAGCGTCCACAGTTCAAGGTCCACCAGAACCAACGGTTTTGGATCAGGACCAGTCAAACCAGCAGATGGTGGGACACTTTCCAGAGTGGGATTGTCATTGATGAGGAGTGGAAGGAAA
Organism: Cephalopholis sonnerati; assembly: GCA_019142605.1. Lineage (NCBI taxonomy): Eukaryota > Metazoa > Chordata > Actinopteri > Perciformes > Serranidae > Cephalopholis > Cephalopholis sonnerati. The sequence goes on along the minus strand of JAGQAX010000002.1, from coordinate 2,474,649 downwards.
ACTTTCAAATGTACATCAGTCTGTTCTGCTTTTAAATCAAAATCGTTAAATCGGAGGATTTTTTTTTGTTGTTGTTTTGTTGAACATTTTGTCCTGTAATCTACTGTGTGTATGTCCTGTCTATATCTTGAACGGTGACACCATGGAGGCAAAACAAATTTCAGTGCAAGCTGACAATAAAGTTGTATCGTATCGTATCGTATCGTATCGTATGTCCAGATCATCTCTCATATGTTTAAGTGAGCTTCTTCATCCTTAAATTGAACAGGAATCAGCGATGATAAGATCTCCAGTAGTGGTGGGTGATATGGCTCTAAAATGATATCACGATATTTCAGAGTATTTTTGTGATAATAGTTGCGTTTCCATTACCCCTAAAAATGCGCAAACCTAAATATTGCAATAAAAAACTGGTAATGGAAACACCTATATTTCGAAAATCCTCTCAAATATTGCTAAACCATTTTTTTTACGCTCTCATGAGGTGGTTTTTCAGACGTGTCGATATAAAAGTGTATCACAAAAGTGTAATGGAAGCATTTACACATCACTGGGGTCAACGGACATGACGTAGGGGGGTCACGCGACCAGTTCATTTCGAGGAAGATGGCGCGGTATGTTTGGACAGAAGAGGAGACAGAGTTATTATTAACAGTTATTTGTAATAAAAATGTCACAGTTACCTTGAATAGCAAACAACAAAGAAATTAGGAATTATCAGCGTCCCGAGACGCATAACGCTTTTGGCCATCTTACTCAAAGTGAAGTCACACGGGACGGACGAGAATTTACGAGAATTACGGCTAGTTCGCAAAACACCGTTCAATGGAAACACCTGCAAGTAGCATTTGAACTTTGTCGAAATTTCAGAAATTGCTTTTATTTTGCAAACAACTGTAATGGAAACGCGACTTATGATAGTCTTGACGATATGACAAATTGGTTAAAAAAAATGTATTACTCATTTAAGTACGTAGAATTGCAACAAACTCAGTGATGTAGTTTCACAGTTTGCTTCAAATCTTCAGTAAAAACTAAAATGATGTGTCATGTCTTTAGTTTGTGAACAACAACAGTAACTCAGAGTGAGATTCAGATTCTGTTCCAATATTAATAGTTCAACTAACTCAAATCTACCACTAATGACACATGTAAACAAATGTCCCCTGGGATCTATATATATAAATCAACAGCTGATTTCCTTCTCTTGTTTTATGCTCTGCCATTTCTCCTCTAATCATCAGGCTGTAACCTGTGACAGGCTGTTATGATACAGTCACATATATGGAGTTTATTCACGTAGGTTTACATCACCAAAGGTTTATGACAGAATCAGAGAGGAGAGGGAGAGACGCTGTGCTGCTGCCAGAGGAGCCGCTGAATGAGTTCCCTCTGAGCGCTAAGAGAAGGAAAACATTCAGGACGCCACAGTTTATTCCACACTACTGAAGCTGCTCCTCTTTTTACTGGAACCACCAAGGAGTCCATCATCATCTCACTGTCAGACATGTTGTTGTTGCCGTGGGAAACAGTATGACGTCAATATGTCAACAAGCTGAAATATCACGAGTATCACAATATGACATTTTCATATGATATTAAAAATTGCACCGGTATTATCGTAAACGAGATGATGTTGTCAGACACACCTAATAACCATCTAAACCTGTCAGTGGCAAAAACACTTTGAGTGCACGGACAGGATGATGCTCAGCTGCCTGCAGGAGTTTCACCGCTGCTGTCTGTAGCCCTCTCACTCATATACTGCCAGTTTCAAAAACTGTTGTTCCCATTGATCAGTGAGACACAAAAACACGGGAAAACACAGTCTAGATTGAAAACATCCGAAACTACCCTCTAATCTAAACCCAGTTCTAACTTTACCCCTCAAACCAAGTCTGGACAGCTGTGTGAAGACGCGGTGACCGCTCTTACTCTCTGAAGTGTCCTCAGTCTCGAGGGCAAAGGGATTCAACTGGTCCTCACACAGACAGGAGTATAACTGCACACACACACACTTCGAGGGTTAGATTGCACCACTTGTGCCCAAAGTAAACTGACAGAGGTGTTTGACTAAAGAGAACACGGTGCGGAGCAGAGAACAGTCTGAACAGAATAAAGACACATTATGAATGATTTAACCTCAGCGTTGTCTTCATGCTCGGCGTTCCTCAGGGCTAAATGTTTCAACAACACCGGAGTCATATGAGACTGTTGGAGAAAGTTGGCCGCAGCTTCGCTGTAGGCATGTTGAGCTGAGCTGGAGTGGAGTTCACTCAATTTAAAGTTTGTCTGAGAAACTCGCCTGACACAGTGAAGTTGAAGCCAAACACTTTGAGGCGATTCAACAGAGTGGACGTTTTGTACTCGTGGCAGAGCGATGATCGGCACATAAAGTTTATCAGAGCGTAATTCAGTAAAGACAGGCGTTACCCCGAAACCTCCACATCAAGTTTTAATATTAACACAGTGTTAGGGGACATAAATAATAATAATAAATATGTCAAAGTGTGAGTTTACATCAGTGTCCTCATGATGTCTTATAGCGCCTCTGTTGTTTTGTTGTGAGCGAAGTGGCGTCATCAAATATGTGTGCGTGTCCTGAGGACGAGTGCATTGGTTGTTATTCAAGTCTGATGCAAACAAAGCCACGAGACGTTACATCTGAATGTGTTGCAGAGCTCTGACTCACTGCTGGCTTCTGCAGCTTTCTTCTCCACAGGGGTCACAATTACTCATGTATGGAGGAGTATTAGTGCCAAACATTATGGGAAACATGAGAGGAGGACGGTTGGTCTTTTTATTTGCGGCATTTCGAGAATATAGTCGAACTTTCAGTATTAATGGCAGACATTAAAAACAAATTTGAACAGAGGAGGAAGATTTATATATCTGTTTATTTATTTATTTATTTGTTTGCATTACCAGAATAAAGTCAAACATTTAGTATTAGTGTCAGGCATAAAAAATAAATTAGGGAAAGGAGAGTTTTTTTTCCGTCGTTCTTTCTTTCTGTTTATTTATTTATTGTGCATTACCAGAATGACGTCAAACTTTCAGTATTAATGCCAAACATAAGAAGGAAAATCAGAGGAAGAAGATTTTTCTTATTTTTGTTTGTTTGCTTGTTTCTGCATTACCAGAATAAATTCAAAATGTCAGTACTAGTGCCAGGCGTAACAGAAAATGTATTACAAGAAGAGGATTTTACTTTATTACATTTATTTATATATTTATTTGCATTACCTGAATAAAATCAAACTTTCACTGTTAGTGCCAAGCGCAAAAACAAAAAAATTTAGAGAAGGAAAATTCTTCCTGTTTTGTTTTTTATTTCTTTGTTTGTTTTTGCATGACCAGAATAAAATTTCAGTGCTAGAGTCAAGCAAAAGAGAAAATATATCAGAAGAGGAAGATTTTCTTTATTTTATTTATTTATTTGGTTTACTGAAAGTAAAGTCAAACTTTAAGTATTAGTGCCAGGCATATAAATCAAATAAATAAATCAGAGGAGAATGAATTTCATTTATTTTACCTGATTTTTTTATTACCAGAATAAATTCAAACCTTCAGAATTAGTGCCAGTCATAAAAATATGTACATCAGAAGAGGAAGATTTTTTGGCAATTCAAGAATAAACTTGTCATTTTTTAAGATTAAAGTCAAACTTTTGAGAATAAATCAAACTACTAGTGTCAGTGCATTTGACTGCCTCTACAGAAATCCTTGTGTAGATGAAATGGTGAAATTGCAGTTCAGTCAGCTCTGGTGACAAGGAAATTATTTCTCTTTTAGTGCATAGTTCAGGAGGAGGAACCATAAAATCTCTGAAGAGGCGGTTGTATACGTGCACACTGAAATAACTGGTGATGACAGATGGTGTTGATGGTTACACCTGCAGTATAGACGGGACATGTTGCATCACATGACATAATTTGATGGACCAGAGGAGTTGAATTATTCTTAACAATTTAACTTTATTCTCAAAATGCAAAATAAATTTAAATCTTCCTCCTCTGATTTTTTTTAATGCCGGACACTAATAAGGAAAGTTCAACTATCCTGGTAATGCAAAATAAACACACACAACAAAACTTCATCCTCTCGTTCTCTGACGTTATGTCCGGCCCTCACGCTCTTCCTTACTCATGTGATTGTGTATTTATCTCAGTTTCAACATTTTGGGCGTTGGATTATTTTATTTGGAGCAGCCCCACCGAGATGAAACAAAAAGATGAATAAAATCTGATAGAAAAATTAATCCCCGAATCACTCGGTGATATCTGTGCTTAATCATCTTTGTCACAAATTAAGGGAACAACAAGAGGAAATCACAGCAGTCAGTGTGTGTCTGGTTGTACAGAGTAAGGTCAGTGTAGTAAACACGCTGCTCTGATGGAGAGCTCTGGACACAGTGAGGCAGAGTTAGGTGACGACCTCTCTCTCTGCTGTGTTTCACTGCTGTTTGCTTTTCCTCCACGGGTGACTGACAGGCGGAGCCAGAAGGTTCAGGGTTAACAAGCTTTCTTGACCTGAGCGTAGTCTCGCAGGCATAACTTAACCCTTGGCCGTGTGTGTTGTCACTAACACGCATCATCAATCTAATGGCTATGTTCTTTATTAGGGTACAGAGGCTGTGACCATGTGTGGGGTGTAGGTTGGGTAATAACAGCCTGAGAGGCAGAGCAGCTCGACTCACTAAAATATACCCCACAATTAGAGCATGTTACTCACCAACCTGATGGCTCAGATCTGTGGACGTGGCGACATCACTGGAACAGTCCTGCGGGGAGACAAACGAGAGCGGTCAGATGATCACACTTAAATATCAATATGAACCACTTCATTTGGAAACAATACAAAGTGTAGGTGAACGTTATAATCATCCATTTGTATCATACAACTAGACATCACTTCCTGTAAGTACGGTAGGTCATGGTTTGGTTCAAATAGTACGCCTTTTTTTTTAATGCTAAAAATAACACCAAATTTTCAATCATTCAGAAATCATGGGAGAAGAGAGACAGGTGAAGTTTAGATTACTTCAACTGATGACACCAACCAACTTCCAAACTAGAGTCACTGCCCTGTGGTTGTATGACTCCGCCCACCAGTCCAGTGTCTCTGCTTCACACACAGCAGATCTATACTTACCAATCAGTTCATGGACGAGTCCAAGTGAATGTTTGTGCCAAATTTGAAGAAACTCCCTTGCAGTATTCTTGAGATATCACATTCACAAGAATGAGATTGATGCAAGGTCGCAGCTACCTTGAACTTTGACCCTTGACCACCAAAATCCAACCAGTTCACTGTTGAGTCCAAGCAAATCTAAAGAAATTCCCTCAAGCTGTCCTTGAGATATCACGTTCACGAGAATGAGACAGTCAAGGTTGCCGCGACCTTGACTTTTGACCTATGACCACCAAAAACTAAACAGGTCATCATTGAATCCAAGTGGACATTTGTGCCAAATTTGAAGAAATTCCATTAAAGCGTTCTTGAGATATTGAGGTTAAAAGGATGTGACGTACGTACGGACAGACAACCAAAGAACAAAACGCCTCTAGCCACAGCTATCGCCAATGTGGAGGCTTAAAAAAACAAAGACGGACAGACGTCATCGCACCAAACATCTAAAATACAAACTAAACAATCCAAGTTTTTTAAGCGCCAAGCCCAAACTGAATATGACGACAGTGGCAAAGATGCTACACCCCCCAACAAGCACAGAAAAACAGGCTTCGATCCATCTCGCCATCAGAGAACTCTACAAGACTGACACTGGCATGGTTAGCTGCAGCAGTAAATAAAAATGTGGTGTGGGGGGTTCGAACCCAGCGTGGGGGGAGCCCTTCTGTGCGGAGTCTGCATGTTCTCCCAGTGTCAGCGTGGGTTTCCTCCAGGTGCTCCAGCTTCCTCCCACAGTCCAAAGACATGCAGGTTAATTGGTGACTCTAAATTGTCCGTATGTGTGAATGTGAGTGTGAATGGTTGTCTGTCTCTATGTGTCAGCCCTGTGATAGTCTGGTGACCTGTCCAGGCTCTCCTGCCCGTGACCCCCAACAGGATAAGTGTTACAGAAAATGAATGAAATGTATAAATGTTTTTGCTGTCAAGCCATACTTCGAATTAGAAAGCTACAGCTAGCAGCAGGTTAGCTTAGCTTAGTAGAAAGAAAGGGAACAAATCCACCACAGCACCTCTAAACCTCACTGACTAACATGTTATATCTCATCTGTATACAAAAAATAAAATATAAAAGCAACAATTAGCCATTTTACAGGCAGATAAGGTTTCCAGTCTTTATGCTAAGCTAAGCTACTAAAACTGACTGCTGGTTGTAGCTTCATGTTCCACAGACAGATATGAGAGTTGTATTGTTATTCTCCTTTAACTAACTCCCTGCCAGAGAGTGAATATGGATATTTCCTGAAATATTTAACTACTGCTTTAAGCATCATCTGGCTCTGTGACATCTCTGCTGTTAGACTGTTAGATACGGAGCCATGTGGAGTGTGTGACTGTCAGCAGTGACAGTGAAATAATGACGATGACAGACTTAATAATACCAACAGGAAACTGAGAGTCTGGTATGAGCGTTAGCCTGTTAGCTGCTCTCCACGAGCTCCTTTGATTTATCTCAAGCAGAGCAAACATTAGGTCGACTTTAGAAGCTGTTTGCTTCACTCAAAGATTCACACATCTCCAGCACATCAAACATTTCAAATGATAACTCCCATATATTTTGCCTCCAGAGACAGAGTCTGAGTGTGAAGGAAGGTTGGGATGTGGTAACAGTGGGAGTGTATGAGAGTGTGTGAGGGTGTGAATGTGTGAGTACGGTCGGACTCTGAGTCTCCTGGCATGACAGACGGCACTAATGTTTGGAAGCAGAGTGTTTTTATACTCTGACTTTATGCTTCACAGACGGAGCAACTGAAGTTTTCTGTCAGCTATTTTTGGCAAGAATTATTCTTCCAACCGAGTCTCACTCTCAACTCATCAAACACTGACGCTCTGTCAGTGGCCCTCGGCGTGAGATACTGACGCACAGAGGCAGCCTTTAGCAGCGGTATGAGACGCACCAGGTGGCGGCATCAGACACTACATGTACTACTGTAGTATGAAGAGCAAAAAAGTCCGATGCAGCTGGTGCGAGGGAAGGCAGATGGGTAAAAAAAAACTTCCAGACTTTCACCTAGCAGGCGGCTGTTCGTGTCCCGTGTGACACCAAAAGTCAATCAAATTATTTTAATAACAATATAATGTGCTAGTATGTGCATATTACAGTAGTGACATATGTCACATGACATTACATTTCCAATTATTTTAGGGGGAACCATGTTTTTTTTTCTCAAGCTTGCCACATTCTTTTGTTGCCTAAACCTCAAGAACTGAAACCTAAAAACCTTTTTTAACCTACATTTAACTTTGAAAGACTGAATGCATTTAACGAGCAGAAACTGTACGTCCTGTGGTAACAGAAGTTTACTTTGAAAGATGACAATGCATGTGACGAGCTGAAATTGACACCCTGTCTCTGAACGTCCAAAGCGGACGAATTTGGAGTGACAATGTGTTGATTCTTCTGTGTCGCCATCTAATTTCCCTTCATGTCCTTAAGCCCAGTTCAGACCAAAGATTCACAATGAGACTAAACCGTTTTAGAACATCGCAGAGAAAAGTGTCAGGACTCAAGCCAGCTGATGGTGTCACCTGACACTCAGCTGGTTTTAAAGCACGTCACCTGTTTCAACAGCCAATCAGCTTGTAGTGAAGTCCGCTGGTCAAGTCAAAATGGCCGCAGACGGCGTGTTGGCTTGCTGCGGCAGGTGCTCCAACCCCGCCCAGCCCTCTGTTTCCATCCTCACGGTGTGCTGGTGTCGGACGGTGGGTCGCTGCTGCTGCTGGCTGTATGTGCTTATGCCCCGCCCACACACACATTCTCAGTGCTGATGAATTGGCACTAACCGTTTTACATTTTTCACCTTTTACATCACTACTTAACGCGTCACATGATGCACCATGCCAGCTTCACAGTCCAACAACTAAACACATTCTGTTTACAAAGTTAAATAAGAGAGTAAAGCAAGAGATAACTGTAGGAATGTGCTACACAAATAAATAAATAAACTTGCTGAGAGCCAATAATCATCAAAATAGCAGCTGAATAATCTGGACTGTGATGCTAAAAATAAAAACAGCTGTAACAGTAATAAGACTTAGAGCACCTGCAGTAGTTACAGTAGTGCATTAGTACACACAAGTATTTTGTCCTGTCGTTGCTCTGAAGCCGTCTCCATCCTCAAGCCAAGAAAAATCTAAATTTCCACAGTTCTCTCTGGTCAAACTTGTACCGACTGACAGACACTCACAACTTTGTTCATTTTGCACGTGCAATTTCCTCTTTGTCATTCTCCACGCTGCAAATACGCATAAACACAAACAAATTGCTTTTCAGCTCCACAGAAAGCCCAAAGACAAACTCCAGGGAGTAATTACCCGAATGGAATTGATGTCTGACCGACACTGTGCGTGTGCGCCTGAATGTGTGTGTCTAAATGTGAGTGTGTATGTGTGGTGTGTCAGCTGTACAAGCAGCCTAAGGCGTGGCGCGTGTCTGATGTTAGAGAGGACACTCAGCTGTTTCACACGCGGACAACTGCGGGGACGGAGAGAGATGACGAGACTAAAAGACGACAGCAGTGAACTCACAAAGTACTCTGGAATTCCAGGACTTCACTCTATGGCTGCTATGTGCATGATCCACCGCTCACTGCAGTGTGTGTGTGTGTGTGTGTGTGTGTGTGTGTGTGTGTGTGTGTGTGTGTGTGTGTGTGTGTTCATACTGGGCTGCAGTGAACTCTGGCTAAACTCGCCGTTGCCCTTTTTCAGACATTTGACTCGTGTTAGTGGAGTTGAGTGTGCATGTGTGTCAGTGTGTAGCTGCACCACCATGCACAAACCTGTGTAGGTGTGTGTGTGTGTGTATACATGTGTGCCCTATGCCCTTTTCCAGATGTCTGAGTTTATGTGTGTGTGTGTGTGTGTGTGTATGTGTGTGTGTGTGTGTGTGTGTGTCTTCCCTCAGAGCTATAATGAGGTCTTGGGGGACTGCAGGCCTTCTGTCTGCCTCTCTGACCGACATCACACACACACACTGTCAGGATCCTGACCCTTAACACACACACACACACACACACACACACACCTGCTGGTAATGCACTCCTACGATCCAGTGTCAAAGAGCAGGGCTCCATTAGAGGAGAATGGAGAGAGTCTAATTAGGTAGCGAGTTCTGAAAAGCTTAATGTTCACTTTACTGTAATCTGAGAGCAAACGACAGGATGGACTGAAGGAGATGGCTGCTATGTGCATGATCCACCGCTCACTGCAGTGTGTGTGTGTGCGTGCGTGCGTGCGTGCGTGCGTGCGTGCGTGCGTGCGTGCGTGCGTGGAGAGATGGAGAGACAGAAAGAGCGCACCACCCTCTTTCTAACATCCTAGATTTTTCCTGCATCATCCTCGATTTACGTGCATCCTCAGAAGCTGAGAAAATGTCACTAACTGCTGCTGAGAATGAACGTGAGTCTGGGAACTGAACCTGAATAGATTATCGACACAGACCAAATTGTGTCCTCATAAAAATAGTTTAAAAATACATCAATAAAATAAAATACAAATGGAAATGAGAAAATTTGATTAGTAGTCTTGTTTTCGTTTTCATCCTAATTTTAATCAAACGTTTGACATTTATTTATGCAGCAGCTTTCTTTTAAACATCATTTAACATTCAGCAGCTTTGACGTCATTCTGTTAAATGATCAAACGGGTCTGGTAGAAAATGTTTCTATTTTGTTTTGGTATATGTACTGATCCTCAGGCGTCTGATGAGCACTAGTATAAAAAAAAAATCCAAGTCTTTAAAGGTCCAGTGTGCAGGATTTAGTGGCTTCGAGCTGTGAGGAGATAAAACTTCTCCCGTGTGCCAGGCGTGTGGAGAATTACAGTGGTCAACATGAAAACACAGATGGGCCTATCTAGAGCCAGTGTTTGGATTGTCTGTTCTGGGGAGTGGACCCAATCTGTATGTAGATATAAACAGCTCATTCTCAGGTAAGGAGAAATAATGATTCTTATTCCTGGTTGTTTATGATGAAATAGAGTGGTTAAGACCAAAATCTTGACGATTGCTCCTTCTCTGAGGATTTGAGAGAATTTGTCTTTCCCCTGCCTGGCTTAACAATGCTGTCTATGGCCATGTGTAAATCTGTCCTAAAACCACCTTAAACGTTGGTTTTCAAAGCCATGAAACTCACCCAGTGGTCAGTGGTGTTCCTTGATGTTCCCACATAAAAATCGTAGCAAACTGTGGTTTCCATCCATGTTTTCTATTCATCTGGATTGTGGAACTATTTTTTCAGCTGCCTCACACCCATGTGTAAACTTCCACTTGATCGTTGGTTTGACCCTGAAGCGTTATACACTCCAGCCCACTTGATGGCGATAATGCTCCTTTACGTGAGTGTCGCCAACCGGCAGGAAACCATTGCAATGTAATGGGACACAGAAAGAAGCAGAAGAAGAAGGCTGGCGTTGTGTTCAAAGGCATCATACTGCGAAGGTTGTTTACAAGCGAGTAATAATGGGCAAGTTTTGTGTGGTCAGCGACTGCAGGAGAATTCCTCCGAAGAGGAGGAGCGCACACAGCACTGTCGAGCCGGCACTTTGGCTGAGCTAAAGGACTACAATGACTACAACCTTGTCGTAAACAACCCCCTTTCCGTTTCCAGTGGTGGATTACTACCAACAGACAATGAGGCTTCCTATAGGAAATCAATGCATGGACAAAATGTCAAATAAATCATCACGGAAACCACAGTTTGCTACGATTTTTATGTGGGAACATCAACGAACACCACTGTGTTCTGGGTCTGCCCCGGGGCCTCCTACCAGCTGGACATGCCCAGAACACCTCTAACAGGAGGCGCCCAGGAGGATCCTGATCAGATGTTGAACCACCTCAACATGAAGGAGCAGCAGCTCTACTCCGAGCCCCCTCCAGATGTCTGACTCCTCCCCCTATCTCTATGGCCGAGCTTAGATACCCTACAGAGGAAACTCATTTTGGACGCTTGTATCCGTGACGTCATTCTTTCAGTCACTATCGAGAGCTCATGACCATAAATGAGGCTCCACTGAGAGTCACCACCTTAACGTGGTGGAGGGGTTTGTTGTCCGGAGCCAGACTAAGAGCGATTCAAGAGGACCTTGATGACTTGGCATACCCGGACTTCAAGTATCTCGTCAGTTATGGGGACACCTGGGCCCACCCCTTGGAGCCAGACCTGGGGGGGTGGGGGGTCGCCAGCGAGCATCTGGTAGGGACCGTTTGGGCTCGGCCTGAATAATTAACATGGAGCCGACACCCTGTGGGCCCACCACCCGCAGGGCCAGGATTTAGGTTTGGGTGCACTGTGGGCCGGGCATGCTGATCCCTGGCGTCGCAGGCATCATAGGTGAGCATCAGCGACTGGATCAACTTCACTGCATTGTTTTCTACTGGACAGTCCTGACTATCTGCAAACAACGCAGCACGATGCGGCCTAGTATTTTGAGCAAAACTTCTGTTGGACACTCCATTTCTATTTTATTCCTGTCGCTCGTGTTGAAAGCGTCGCAATGGACGAAGAACAGCTGATTCATGAGGTTGTAATGCAGAGTTATCTGTATGATTCCTCCTCATTTCAGAACAAAAACCTAAATAAGTTGGCATCTGGCTGGAGGGAGGTCACCAGGGAGCTAATCATTTCTTGTAAGATTTGTGTGGTATGCCCAACAGCAAGCTAGCTTGTTTACAAAGTGGAGATTTAGTCTGGGAGCTTCAACAATGACATCTATCCGTTACCTGCGATAGGACTGTTGTGAATATGAATACTAAGGAAGTATACGTACTAACCTATCTCTTCAGTGGTTTATCTGACACCACAGTTGAGAGGTCAGCTGTTTGTTTACATGATGTGACAGAGTTAAAAATTCAATGGATCCAGTGTGGACAGAGGGCGTCTCACTTGCTGTTAAGACACAGAGATTCAATAAACTGACTTTTTATCACCTTCAGGTCTCAGTTTCTGTTGAGTTTCTGCTGAGAATATATTTCAGAGAGTGTTTTTTACCTGCTACTTTACAGTCGGTGTTTTTCAGCTGTTTTCTACAATCCTGTTGCCATTTTTAAGTGGCGGTCCCAGTGGTGGAATAAAACCTGTTTCCCCCCTGAAAACTGCACGGAGCTGAAAAACATCCTCAAACAAGGAAAAATGAATAAATAAAAACATTTTCTAGGCCACAGAAGTGGATCCAGTAAGTTATACAATGTCATGGAAAGGTTATAGAATTTAAAACAAGGATGATATTCAGACAGGTAACACTCCAAAAACTCTTCATAGTTTGAATCCAGAGATTGTCATCTCTAGATTATACATGGCTATATATTTAATACAAGACCGAGCAGTGTATGGATGCACCCCCATATCAAATAAACTACATCATTATTCCATAATGAAGGTCAATATTAAAATGCATAATGCCACTGCCAGCAAAGCAAACTTCAGTTCACTGTATTTGGTGAAATGTTTCAATTCCTTCTTGGTCTTTCTCAGGAAATAATAATAACCATATTTACACGGCACTTTCAAGGTTAATGAAGTAGAAAAAATGAACAATCTCAGTAATCAGCTTCAGTAAGAGGAAGATTTGTGCTGCTGACACCAATAACACCCGCAAGAGCTGACTCAGAAAACAGATTTGGCTCCCAGCAAACAAATTAACAATGCTACCGCTGCGTAATGAGAGAAATAATAAGCTGTCAGTTAAATACGTGCTCACACTGAATGAGTTCTCAGCTGAGTTTGATAAGATTAATGTGCATGAACAGTTTGCTGATCACTTACAAGGGCAGGCTGATGAAGGCTTAAAGACTTTACAGGTAGATTTCATTGTTATTAAATACTCATCACGGCGAAGGCCTTGAAATAATGAAGCACTTTGTAAAAGAGCGTTTAAAAACAAGTGAGGCCACTTCTGTGCTTCCAAACAAGGACACCAAGTCAGACCAGAGGGCCTCTACGTGTCCAGGGCTGCTATAAATGTCTGCTTTATCTGCATCTCAAAATGCCACGATATCTGTCTGGGCCAAAGAGCTTCGACAGAGTGCACTGACAACGAGTGCGTCTCAGCTTCTCGCTTGGTTTTTCCAAGTTAATACAAAACTCCAGACCAACTTTTTCCACTAGTGGCACCGCTGCTCCCTGCTAAAAAGTTTAGGAGCACCAGCACAAAATTTAGAAGCACCACTTAAATCGACACGCAACACAACACATTCATATCTTTTCCATCTTTACTACTGATAAATGATTTGGTAATAAATAGAAAATGTACATAAATAACTACATGCTGATTTATTTTTAAAAGAAAAAGTCACAAACTTTTGTCTACGTAGCTCTGAAGTTGGCTGATGGTCTCTACTGAATGAGTACACCTCAAGTATTTATCAGTTATCACTATTATGCTGATGACACACAACCATATATCTCTGTTTCCCCAGACAGCTCCTTTAACCTCCTTTAACTGATGCGCGTATTTGAATGAGTAAATGTTTTGACAAATGAACAGAAAACAGGAATTCTACTTATAGATCCAAAGGTGGAAGGCAGAGACTACAGTCAGTGTTTGCTAGCCAGTCCAAATAGATTAAAACGCAAGTTACGAATCTGTGAGTGATTTTAGACTCTGATCTTAATTTTAGGAGTCATTTTAACAAGGTTGCAAAAACATAATTTTCTAATCCGAGAAACACTGCCAAATTCGACCATTTTTAACACAGAGCGATGCTAAATTGCTGATTCATGCTTTTATCACAAGCCACTTAGATTTTGCAACTTTTTTTTTTGTTTTACTTGTCTCCCTAAAAAATCTTTAAGAAAATCTGGTGAAGCCGCTTTCACCCTTTTTTTTTTTTTTTTGATCTTTGAGTCCACAAAGTCCCCTGGAATTTTTAAAAAGAAATTAAGGCCCATCTTTATAATTCAGCTTTCAATTTGGGTTAATTTAACTGGTATCATTGTTAAAGATTTTTGGTGTGCTAAATAAAAAATTTTTGTTTGTTTTTCTCTCACTTATTGCTGTAGCTATATTTGCCATTTTTTCCTTTTTTTATTGGTACTGTTTATTTTTATCTGACCTTGTCTTGTTAGCCCCTTCAGACTGCATGAAATGTGTTATATAAATTAGTATTATTATTATTGTTACTATTAGAAATGTGGCTATTTCAAGGTGCACAAATGTGGGACTTTACATTTGGAAATGTTCTAAATTGATAAAGTAAAAATGCTTGACTTTGAGTCTGTCTGTTGTCAGAGTTGTCCTAAATTAAAATTGAATCGTTGTCAGTTTCTTCCAGCAACCCAAAATCATAGAATAAAGTAATTTCCCTCATAATTTAGCAGGATTTTTTTTTTCGTTTTTTTATGGAACGTACGTAACATTTCATACTTCCTGTGTATATAATCCAATTACCCTTATTTCTATATCTGTGTTTTGTACATATGTTAACATCTTATTTTGAAAAGCAGATGTAGTGACCCTGGGATGTTTCAATGCATTTACAGGTCAGAATACTGGGACACTCTGTTCCGATTTGATCCAGCTTGACTCATAAAGAAAAGATTGTCAAGCTCACAGTCAGTTGCATCTCTGTGGTCAGACTGGCTGCCGCTAAAGCCTGAGAAAATACAGGCAGAGTGGAGCAAAGTCTCTGCACGTAAAGCAGTCGTACAGTGTGTCTGTAAGTCCAATCTGACCCCTTAGACTAAAATGAGAGCGCTATTGAGAGATAGAGAATTTGATTTCTACAGGAATTAAAGAGCATTTAAGTTACAATGGATAGCGTTCCATTGCTTTGTCTCCTCAGAGAGAGCACCCAGAATACGCACTACTTCTCCGAGAGTGTGGTGCTCTGAATAACCAACTGTTATATTCCAACAGAGTTTCAAATTTACAAACAGTCCAATGTGCCAGAGTGTGTTTCGCTGCTCGGAATAACCATTTACAAATGCACCTGTAGTAATGTGGCTACCAAATGGTGTTCCACAGGACATACAGTGATGATTTTTAAAATAAAACAAAACAGAAAAACTTGCAAGACGACAGGTGCCCCCAGTTATAACATTTCGTCCCACTGTCTCCAAAAATAGTCGTTAAATGGGACTAAATAGTCGCAGTCTGGGGCTGTATCCACAAACATTCTGAGAAAACTCTTCGAGAGCTCTTACCTTAACCTAAAAACTTTTAGTAAGGAGTCCAAGCTTAGGAGTGATTTAGGAAAATTCTCAGAGCAACTTTGAGCAATGAAGGGACAGAAAGCGTGTGTGCTCAAGCTGGACCACACCAGGTCGTGTTCTAATTATCAGTGTTAGTAACACTTTGAGAAAACAAACATGTCCTCTAACAGTCCAAACTATCTGCTGTTAAAGTGTGTGTTATATTCTGTAGCTCGACTGGGCCCCAGTTCACATGGTGATGGAAGATGAAACCTGACAGCTGCAGATAAAACTTTTGGGCTTGTCAACATTCGATTTCATCACTTTCTCTTCAGTGTCAAAAACTTTGCTGTAGTTTCTGTATTTTTGGAGAACAGATGTCTGGTGTGTCAAACCTCAGTGTGACATGAAACCATCCAATTACAGCTCTGCTAGCATAAAACACTGAACGGTTTCTGCTTCCAGCGGTACATGCCACGGATACTCGTACCGCTTACAGTAAGGTCGGACACCACAGGAAAGGAAACAGCAGGGAGGAGGAGGAGGGCGTGCTTCAGCTTCAGCCTCAGCTTGTCAGTGTAATCAATGCACATCACCACGAGCAGACCAAGAAACCAGAAGCTACAGGGCCGAGTGACATCAGCAGCCCCGAAAGACGGTAATGACTGGAGAGCAAGGCGCTGTGTTGTTCTGTTTCCTGATGCAACACCCCCCCCCCCCAGCTCATACACTCACAGTGGACGGGAGCGTTTCTTAGCCGTGTGCCTGCAGACGTGGTTGGTTAGTGATATCGACCAACTGCAGCAGCAACATTAAAAACCAATCAGCTGCAATTTAGAGAAGAGTAGAGGGGTGGAGGATGGAGCAGCAAATTACAGATGCAATACTGAAATACATGAGGTGTTTAAATACAATCAGAGTCAAGTACACACACAGTAACACACACTGAGTGACACACACACAGTCAGCCTTATAAAAATCAGTAAGTGCTGAGACGGTCAGTGATGAAATGGACGGGAATCTGCATGTGTGTGTGTGTGTGTGTGTGTGTGTGTGTGTGTGTGTGAGTGTGAGGCAGCTGGTCTGGTAAAGTTTATAGACTCTGCCTCCCTGGTAAGCTGCGTGTGTGTGTGTGTATGTGTGTGTGTGCCATGCTGGTGTGCTGAGTCTCTTCCCTTGGGCAGCTTAAAAAGAGAGAGTGTGTTTGCACTGGTGGTACTTCTATCTTTGTGAGGACCACGTTTAGCTGCAGACAGCAAGGACATTTTGGTCTTTCCTCCCTTTTTATCAAAGTGCTCTTTAACCCTTCTGTTTTGTTGACACTGGTTTTACTTCCTCATTATTTGGGGTCTCACAGACCTCAGTGCTGTATGTGTAAAAACAATAATAATAATCACCCTTTTGTTTTCCTCTAAATATTTTCTTTCTTTACTTCTGATCTGTTTAAAACTAAATATGTAGATAGGTATTGAAGTGGGAACTCTTTCCCTTCGACACAAACTGATCTTGCACATTTGATCAAAGTGACAGAATACAGTAGTCATTGTTATTATACTGATCAAGGACAGTTTTCATGTTTTACATGCTATATGCAGTATTTATGAACAAATATATTTCCTTATCTCAGCCACAAAGTCACCTTCAGAGAAAGAAACAATAGTTTGTAAACAACAATCACAGAAACAGAGCAGACGAAAAACAAAATATAAATCTGACTAAAAACAATTTTAAGAATTAAGAATGAAGAGTGGAAAATGTGTTTTGTTGAGATATGTTCCAACCGGCCACCATCGGCCCAACAACCGGCAACTGATGATAGATTCACACAGGTGTGTGCTTGCATGTCACATCGCTCTTAAAAAGACAATTGCTAACAAGCGGCTAAATGAGACTACAGAACATCATCACGCTGAACACGGCTTTACGGCCTCGTAGTGGTGGTGACATTTGTCATGCGACCATGGTGTAGTTCAGTGGTTCCCAGTTGGTGGGTCCCAGTCCCAAAGTGGGTCTCGGGTCCATTCTAAAAGGACTGCAGGTGACTCGAGATTCTGTCAAGTTGTCACTACTTGACAGAGACACCAAACGCAAGTATGACGCTAAATATATTTAATTGTGTGGACCTTAAACTACTAACGAAGGAGAAATCTGGATCCTGTGGCTGGACCAGTTAAAGATTACTGGTGTAGTGTGTTTATAGTCTAACGTTACCTTGTTACCTATGGCGATTGCATAAAGGATGCAGAGCTCATACAAGTGGTGTTAATTTGTGAAGATTATCTCACTGAACAAAACGTGTTAGTATCATAAACATTTGTTTGCCACACATCTTATTTTCTGCAATAATCCAAAAATCCAAAGGAAAAATCCCACTGGCTTTTTGACAAGGGAACCATCATCCCTCCAGCACTCTAATAATACAACAAAATTTTAAAAGTGCTCCCAAATTGCCCCAAAAAAACAACCGGTGATGTACTCAGCCAAACCTTAATAACCAATTTATTTGGCCAACCACCCAACCCTTTTAAAAACAGGCCCAAGGTCTCCAGGACTCCAAACAGAACATTAGGGTAATAAGTTATAACTTGGTTTAAGGATCAGGGTGGCGTCGTTAAGATTAGAATTAGGCACTGGAGTATGCATTAAGACAATGAGGGTCCCCACAAGTACAATAATTACTGTCCCAACGTGCGTGGCCTCTCTCACGCACGCACACACACACTGGTTTGGCTCTGGGGGGGGATAGCAGCGGCTTCATCAGTCAGACCGTCAGACCATCAGACCGTCAGCGTCTGAAACTGACTGCAAACTATTCAAACTAATTTTAGTGCCACATCGTCTGCTCTGAATAACACCTGACAACTATTACTACGACAGTGTAGCTGAAGGAGATGGTGTTCATCCAGACACTCAAAGATAAGTGGGATTTCATACTGGGAATCTGAATTAGAAATATCACTCACAAAGTACTTTGCTTCTGTTTGGGACGAACCCCGACCATCGAGTCCATCCAGCTCCCACTTGACTTTAATCCCAGAGTCAAACCCCGTCGTTTCCTCTCTGATGATCCGACACACGGGCAGCAGTTTATTACTGTGAGTGGCGTCTCACTTGCTATCACAACCAAATCTCCCTAATTATCCACTCCACTTCTGCCTGGCTAATAACGGATCATTGTCGTGGCCATTTTCTGTTTGTTTCCGGCTTGTTTCTCATCAAAGTTAATGATGTTATTTCGAGGTCAGCGGCACGTTTCAGCCTCCAGAAGGAAACGGCAGATTGTCTTTGCTCAGATCGATAGCTCTGAAAGCCTCTCTCTCTTTTTCTCCCTGTCTTTGTCTCTCTGTGCGTCTCCTCTATTTTTCTCTCACACCTCGGTCTCTCCATCTTCTGTAGCTCATACTCAGCGATCTCATGCTAAACAAAAGATAAGCCAACACCCACCTTCACTCACTATCACAAAAAGACAAATACAAACCAGTGTCATTACAAAAAGCATCGACTATTTACTCCTTATTTGATTATTTTCATACTCAGACTTCTTTTAGTTTCCCTCTCGGCCCCTTTCTGACCTTTACTCCTTTTCTTTCACTCTGCTGTATCATCCTCATCCTCATCCAATTTGCCATCTTATCTCCTCTGCTTGGCTTTGTTCTCCTGTGTGTTTACATGCATAGAGATAAACTGATTAGAGTGGATTCCCAGATAAAGGTAATCAAGATCCTTCACATCATAATCCCATAAAAAAAAAAAGTCAGAGAAAAAATGGAGTTCAGATCCTGATGCAATATCTGTTAATAGCAGAGATGTAACATGAAAAAGATTTCTTAAAAAGGCAAAACACTGAATCTGGTTCACTGTCTGCAGTTTAGCTCAACTGATTTTATATTTTAAACAATTAATTAAATCAATACATCAAATTACTAAGAATAATTTGAAATATGTCACTGTGATGAATTATCACTCTGTACTGTGTTTCCCTCAGCTCTACAAAGCTGTTATGTTTTGGATTTATGACAATCTGTTCAGTGTCACTGCTCTCATCAAACACAGCATCAGCAAGAAGTTGCAACAGTGAAAAACAGTTAAAACCTTTTCCTCAAAGGTTAGCACGTGTACGTGTTTTGTTTTGATTTCTAAACGGGTAAACTTGCTAAGAATAAGCGACAGACTCCTTTCCCATTGTCAATAGACCTGAGCTGTGTACATGAGTATGCCTTTCTGTGTGTGCAGGTTTTGTTTTTGTTTTGTGCGTCATGTTTAACGTCACGGATAGGCCTGAAAACAGGTTAGTAAATAGCAGAAAGCAGCATGGAGGCCACTGGAGAAAAAAATGTAACAGAGGTTGCATCTTTTTATCTATCTCATACTGATTCAGTCTTTCTCTCATAATATGTGCAGACTAATTTGGAACAATGTTTGAGTTCTGTTTGGGCAGAGGAGGTGGGTATGTTGTGGTGGCGCCTCATTGCATCTCTCCAGTGAAGGGGCTAAAATCAGCACGTCTACCCAGGTGTTGTGTTTCTGTCAATGCCAACCAGAGGTGAAGCTGATAAATAGCTGTGGCTACTTCTGAGTCATTTAACCCAGGCATGAATGCCGATTGTAACCTTTCCCCTTTACATTAAAAAAGCCAGACGTTAGCGGGTGTCAGTGGGTCTTTGCGCAGTTGGAAAGGGGCTTTGTAACCCACTGTGCACAATCTTCATTCATTTAGTCATTAATTTTCCATATCCACTTATCCTATTAGGGGTCGCAGCTATCCCAGCTGACACTGGGTGAGAGGCAGGGTTCACCCTGGACAGGTCACCCGACTATCACAACGCTGACACATAGAGACAGACAACCATTCACACTCACATTCACACCTACGGACAATTTAGAGTCACCAATTAACCTGCATGTCTTTGGACTGTGGGAGGAAGCTGGAGCACCTGGAGGAAACCCACACTGACACGGGGAGAACATGCAAACTCTGCACAGAAGGGCTCCCCCACCCAGGTTCAAACCAGGAACCCTCTTGCTGTGTGGCAACAATGCTAACCACTGCACCACCGTGCCGCCTGTACACAACCTGTTCAGCACCAAACAGAAAACACAAAGCTTCCATCAGCCTGTTTTGACGCACGTTTTCAATTTGTGCATAAAAAAACTGAATGGAAACATCAAAAATGTGAAAATATGAAATACTGCTGAAAGGTTTTCAGGCTGGGTGGAAAAGTACTGATAAAAGCAAAATGTGACAAAGTGCAAAGAAAACAGACTTAGCTGATAATAATAAAAGCTACTGGCTCTGTAATTGGCTGCACAGCTTTGAAGCTGTGGTGGAGAGGACGACACTGAACAAACTATTATCCATTAATGGATCATCATGACCATCTTCTCCACCGTCTGCTGGACAGGCAGTGGAGCTCTTTCTCTGACAGGCTGGTTCAGCTTCACCATCACAAGAGCCGATACAGGAAATCTTTCCTGCCTAAAGCCATAACTCTGTACAGCACCTCACCTCAGTCTAACACCTGTCAGCTTTAAAGTTTCTGTCCCAACCAAACTCAACTCTGTTTTGCTCTTCAGTGACCCTGAACATGGCGAATTTACACATCTTCTTCTCCCTCCCCACCTCACTGCACTCTGAAACTCAACCTTTACCAAATTTGCACATTTGTTTAAACTGGTAGTACATTATCCTGTGTGTATATTAAATATTTAGTACATTAATTGTGTATTATAGTATTTTCTCATGTCTGACAGGCTGTGAGCCGAGTACGGGAACATGAGGGAGAGGGCAGAGTGACACAAGTTGTTTGTTTGCTGGCAAGTTCATGTGTTTTTTGGAGTGATGAGACGAGACATGGCAGAGTGAGTTTCTCAAGAAAACTTAACCTGCACCAGTATGGCAAAATTTAGATTTGAAGCCAACGAAAGAGGCGTCCCAACTGACCGCAGACAAGACAGTGTTGCTGTTCTTATCTGAACTTTTACCCAACGCCCTGTTTCTATTTATTCCTATCACTCGCTTCAAAGCACGGCAATGGACAAGAAACGGCTGATTCATGAAGTTGACGTAAGTAATTCTCTTCATGAAACCTCCAAATTTTAATACACAAAAACAAAACAGAGTTGCAGCTGCCTGAAGGGAGATCACTAGAGAGACGAAAGTTTATAATGAGCAAAATTACCATCACTGATGACAACCTACTTGCTGTTTAACACATTCTCACTCCGACCTCGTCACATGTCCACGTTTGGTCATGGACTGTCCACGTCCACATATGACGTCCAAGGTACCCTGGGTGTGTTGGTTGTTGACGTTCTGGGACGCCGTGTCAACTTCAGCCTGTTACATGCATTGTCTGTTTTCAACATACACTTCTGTTTTCACAGGAAATGTACAGTTTGTATACAGTCTCTTTCAAAATAAAAGCTCTATGTCAGTACAACAATGTTTTTTTCCCTCAGCAAAAAGACATGGTTGGGTTCAGGAAAAAAGAACAGGGTTTGGCTTTACAATCATACAGGAAGTCGATCCTCGGCCCCTTCCACCCACCCTACTCGGACTTTCATCCCCTGAACTTTCGTTGTTGTACCGCTGTGTTTCCTGCTGACGCTGCCGGGCGCTGTTCTACAATAACAGCAACTGGCCACATATCATGCCAATATGAAAGGATGGCTTTTGAGTCAGTGTGTGACAGTGACTGTGAAGTCACAGACCAAGCACTGGTATTCGACGACTTAATGAGACCAGGTTGTGCTGTTGGCTGTGTTGTTTGTCATTTCCAGCAAATGTCCCAATATAAAACTTGTTTTCGGTTTTAAAAAGTAACATTACAAACCTAGGAAGACAGCGAGGAGGCGACTCACCCATCTTTTAAGTGGTTGTGTCTCCAGTCTGATCTCAAGCGCACAGCTGATAGGTTGCTTGCGTTGTTGCAATGTGCATGTTTAATGGATTCAGTGTGGACAGAGAGCTCCGATGTTACGGGTTGCGTGATAGTCAGACGCCTGTTTGCTGTTGGGACACCTTGTCATGAAGTTCCATTAATGAGCTGCTGCTGAGTCAAGTGTGACACCTATTAGTCAAATTTGGCAGTCCAGTCCAGTCCAGCTCTTAATATCAAGTTTGAAAATATTCACACTGGCCCAACCCTCCTACAAAGACGATCAGTGAACGCAGCTTTCGATATGCGAGCCAGGAATAATGTGAAGCATTTCCAAGCACCACAGCTCTGTTAGTCTGAGCCTGACCTACAAGTGAGTAACACAGTTAAGATGTTTACAGAAGCAGCTGATATCAGAGTAACATTTTAATCAAGTATCTTTAATTCATTTCTTCCTTTCACACCTTCGCCTCCGACTCCTTATATTCTCCCTCCCCTCCGTGTGTGTGTGTGTGTGTGTGTGTTTATAGTATACTGTAAATAAATCACTGGGTCACCTTCCTCTTATTGCGCTGATGGTCGTTTCATCTGCACTGAGAGTTTTGTGGAAGCTTTTAGTGTGGCCACTTCAACCAAGTGACTGGAGACATTTTATTTTTATATCGTAGCGTGCACATCACACATCCCATCTTCTTCCTCTCGCCCCTCCCTGCCCATCCATCTCACTCGTTCAGTCACTTCTTGTTTCTCCGTCTGCCTGAGTCTTACTCACACGTCTCTTGTTACATCGCTTTTACTTCCTCTTTGTCACCAGACTTGTTTTAAGTCTTTAATGTTTCACGCGCCTCTTTTCTCTCCTTATTTTGCAGTAATAAGTTTGAGTGAGTTCTCATGTTTTCAGATTTGATCAAAGAGGAACTTGGTGGTTTCTTCCTGACGCACATGACCGCTCAGCCTGCAGCCAACACAACAACCCATCAGTACACAAACCAGTTGAGATCACAGGATCGCTCTGTTTATACATGCAAGGCTCGTTATTATTTTCAGGGTATGAAATTAAGCCCAATCAAGCTGGAGGCTGCTGGTTTTGGGAGCCCGGTGAGTGAGATCTGGAGACAGATCCTCGATGCCATGCGTGAGTTTCCACTAACGTTTAGTTCAGGTGTCAAGGAGAGTTCAGTGAGGCGCAGCTGGTGCTCTCTTTTTTATTCTCTTTTCAATTTCTACTTTCAAACCCAAGAAGCTAACAGCGTCACAGAGACCTTCAGGGACGACTGATCTGGCAGGTGAAGGTTTTCATCACTGTGAACAACTCAACATGAACTCTTATATTCTGACAGATGCTCCTGTCTTCATTCTGTATCACCTTTTAAGGGCTGTATTAAGTCAGTGCTGACAGTGGTTGTGATTAGAGTTCCACCACTATATGCTGATATTGCCCTATTACAGATATATCAGTGTCAACTATATGTCATCTGATATGGAAAGTTTATTTTCTAAAGAACATAATGTAAAAATAAGAGGCTTGAAGTGACAACAAAGTTAATGTTAAACTGTAACACATCCTGCCTCCTTTACATATCTTCCATCTATATCAATCTTTATATAAATACATGTCGTCCAGTATCAGTGGGGCTCTAGTTGTGGTGACACCACACTGGGTGTCTGCATGTGTTCAAACATGTTTGAGGAGCCTCGTGGACGTGAGGAGATGAGAAACTTTACATCACACAGATGTGGAAAGTATAAATCGCCTCTTCATCTAGAATCTAGGAGATACCATTTCAGATTTCATAATTTACTTCTGAAATAAATTCTCAAACATCAACTCAAATATTTACGGACTAGTCATTCACTGATCAAAAATCACAGTTTAAAAATTCTTAACAGTCTTAACTCATCATATAATCAATCAAAATATTTTACAAAAAACATAAAAGCTGGGCCATAAATTCTGATATCTATATCATTATTTAGCCTGTATGCAAAATCAGACAAGAGACCAACTTGTGATGGGATCACAGCGGCGTTACAGCAACCCACAACTGAAATCGAATATGGGCCAGTCAGGGTGGGAATCACCTGAGGATCCATGACAAGATATCATCACGATACTTCAGTCATGAAACGATATTATTGCCATTTTAAATATGTTGCCATATGCTGAGTATGGCAGTAAAATATATTGTGATATACTGAGATTTATTACCTTTTTATAACTGTAAATTATGTCCCCAAGGAAAACTCTCAATGTTGGTTTTATCTAAAGTTTTCAGTCTGTTCATCACACTTCAGTCATTATTTGCAGCAGCAGAAGAAGTATGATGTACCTAGTGGACTGAAAAAGGAATTAATTATATTATTCTAGTAGGCTACCTAAAGTTTAATTTGTATTTCTAATATTAAAAATTTATATTGTTAAAAAAAGATACTTGGCACTGTGTGATGATAAGATATTGCCACACAAAAATATTGCGATATTATGTGGTACCAATTTTAGTATTTGTACCACGTGCTAGTAAAAATAAGAGACAATATAAGTTCAGACAGACTCTTTACATGTATGAAAATCAATTAAAACTGAAACAACTCATCCATTAATTCACTAGTTAAAGCTCCAGTGTAGGATTCACGAGGTTATATCGGCAGAAATGGAATATAATATAATAAGAATGTTTTCTTTAGTGTATAATCACCTGAAAATAAGAATCACTGTGTTTTTGTTACCTTAAAATGAGACGTTTACATCCACAAAGGGAGCGGGTCTTTGTCTACAGAGATCACCATGTTGCATCGCCATGTTTCTACAGTAGCCCAGAATGGACAAACCAAACACTGACTTGAAATAGGGACATTCACGCTTTCACGTCAGCCACTGAAGAAACACTGATTTGTAGCGTTAAACTGCTTAATCAGTGTTTTTACTGGTTTAAATCAGCTGGTCTGTTTGTTTTAGAGAAGTAGAGACCTCTGTGGATAATTCAGCTCCTGAACAATGAGCACTGAAGGAATTCTAACCAGTTTCAGCTTCAGTTGGTTGCAATCCGCAATCCTCACTGCTATATGCCACTAAATCTCCTTAAATCTTTCACAATGAACCTTTAATGCTAAAAAAAATTAAAATTAGTCACAGTGCTGTCACTTAGTTTTGTACTGTGGTGATGGCAGCCTGAGAGGCAGCTCCATCCTCTGAGCAGCAGAGTGACAGCGAGGAGGATTTGGAGAGGACGAGCTCGACTGTTCCTCCCAGTGCAGATTACATTTTATGATCAGGAGCAAAACACACACACACACACACACACACAGACACACACTCACACACTCATTCGGAAATTACATGTCACATCTAATCATTCAGACTGAGGTGAGGTGATGATGACAGTGTAATGGCTGGTTTGAGTAATACAGTTTAATGAGCACTTAAACATGTCCTTCAATTAGACAACTGCAACCGCAAATCCATCCATTGTTAGTTTAAATCACATCCTGCTTCACTGCTTGTGTGTGTGTGTGTGCGTGTGTGTGTGTGTGTGTGTGTGTGTGTGTGTGTGTGTGTGTGTGTGTGTGTGTGTGTGTGTGTGTGTGTGTGCATTTTTCAGCAGGCTTAAAGGACAGATTCAACATTTTTTTACACTGACAGTCAGATTCACATTCACACACTGTAACAGGTTGAGCCTGCTGTAATCATTCCTCCTCTTCATACGGACTAAAATGACAAAACCTCACAGGTCACAGCTTTTTACAGCGTTACAGAAAGTGTGAGTGTTGACAGTAGTTTGAACTCGCCTTGTCGCAAATCTTAGATGTAAACTGGGCATAACACACAGTCTTACGTGTTGCCTTCTTCCAGTGGAAGTTTTCCTGAACACTGTTTCTGTGCTGAGCTGCAGCTGAGGGACAGAAACACAAAGAGGGAATTTCCCACCAAAAAGACTGTAAACACTCACTTGTTTGTGTACGTCAGGCTGCTGAAGCCTCGTATTAAACCAGATAAACTTCTGAATATATTTTCACACAGAATAAGGATTGTAGATTTTTTTCATTCAGGCTGCTGTCAGCCCTGTGTTTGTCTCCTTTGGTCTGAATCAGGGACTCATGTTGTTCCAAAGTTGTATAATTGCCTAGAGTTGGTTGGTGTTCTCACGGCAGCATTTACAAGCGGACCAGATCAAATGCCTTGTGTCAGAAAGCTGCTCTTGATTGGTCAGAATTTCCATGTGGGAAAAATCCAGGAAGTAAAGCAAACGTTGAAGAAGAGTACACTGTCAAGATAAATGTGACACTTTCTAATGTCACAATGGAGGGACAACTACGCAGGTTGATTTTAGCGCTGCTCATCGTGGACTATATTGCTGTCATTGTTCATTTGAGTCAAAGCATACAGTTTGAAAACGAGGCGCGGCTCCAACTAGAAAACAATGTTTTGATGCATTGGATGTGCTGAATGTGCATATTAAGGCAGTACAGGAGGAGGCGCACATTAATAATCCTCCAGGACTGTAACATGCTCATGTTTAACCCAAACAATGTGTCATGTGACTGCAGTTGCTTCAGATCCAGGTCGGAACACGTTCTCACCACAAACCAACCACACCAGAGTTCCTTTGGAACCGGACTGAGACCACCTCTTCAAGAAGGTCTCGGTCTGGTTGTTTTAGTGCACACCTGAGTGTGATTGTTGTGTTCACACCTGCACAAACGAACCGCACTAAGGGGGCAAACCAACTTGAGTTCGACTGAACCAAACAGGGCAGGTGTGAAAGCATCCTTAAAGTGTAAGCGCATTTAGAGGCGATCTCCTATGTGGGATTTATACTTGTGCGGCTGACCCTACGCACATGGCCTACATCGTTGTGAGCATTTACACTTGGTGGTGTGTTTGTGTCACTCTGCAGTTACACCTCCAAAACACAAGTCGGCGGTGGAGTTTCTGTGAAGTGCTGTAAAGTTCGGCTGATTCAAAACACACATTAAACATGGCTTCATAGAGACAGTTTCAAACACCAATCAGCTTCACTATAACTGGCAGCATTCACAGACAAACACTTGTCTTTATCTGGACACATTTTCCCCACAAAATCAACATGCTAATGTTATTAGCACAAGCCTATGGCATTTTACATTGTATAAATTAGCCTAGCGACTAGGCTATTTTTGTGGAGGCTTTATTGTCTTCACAGTTTATTGTTTCTTATCTGTGAAATTAAAGTAAATAAAATCTTTGTTTCCACTGAGGGAAATGGTTTCAGCTTACAGGAACAGACAGGAGGTCTGCGTCACTGTAACATGTAGTTACTTTTCTGGGTCAGGCTATGGCGTAGAGTACGGCATCACAGTATAAATTCCACCTCAGGAGGGACGATTACAGCGAACATAAACTTTTCTAATAAACACAAGGCCACTTAATTTTATAAAACGAATGTGAGCCATCATCTGAACATGAAGCATTGATGTGAAGGCCAGAGAAACGGAGAATAAGTGTCAGTGGTTTGGATGATTGTCGATCATGTGTTTGACCTGATGTGCAGCTGAAGGACGCTGCAGGGTTCCTCTTGACCCCGATCGAGCTGAAGTGTTAAATTACTCCCATCAGCACCCACATCCTCCTGTCAATCCCCACCATCCACCTCCCCACTCTCCTCTTTCTCCCTATACATCCTCCCCTCTCCTCTCAGCTGACATCCCTCTCTCATATACCTCTCCTCACATCTGAACCCTCCTTCGTTTCCATCCATCCCCTCTCCCACCCTTCTCTCTATCTGTTCTTTATCCTCTGAACTCCTTTCACTCTGTTACATGACCCAACTCTCGCTTCTCCCTGTCCTTCCTCCATCACCCCGTCCCCTCTGGTGGGTCATATGATCCTCGTCTCCCTCTCTCCATCCTTCTGTCTCCATACAGTAATGATTCAGAGAACCTGAGACCACCCCAGAGAGACAGAGACAGAGGGAGAGAGAGACACAGACCTACAGAGGGAGAGGACGGCAGAGAGAGACTGAGCTGGGATGGAGGGAGGAGAGAGGGATGGTCGGATCGATAGCTTTTAACGGGAAGGTGCTCCCAGTTCAGGTTATAGATCTCTGACACACACACTGCTACGTACACCAACACACCACACACACACATCCATATGCATGTGCACTCATACAGGCACAAGCTGTACACACAAACACACAAAAAAAGCAAACATGCATATTATATACACACTTTCAAATGCAAAAAAATGTGCATATTTGCATACATACACCACCTTTCTCTCTCACACACACACACACACAGAACTACAGTGTAGTACGTCTGGGAATTTGCTAAGCCTCGTTTCTGTCCAGTGGTATGGAAATGTGTTCCTCGCTCTGTGAGCTCACTGCTCCTGCTGTGTTACACTGTACACACACACACACACACACACACACACATGCACGCGCACACACACATGCACGCACACAATCCATAAAAGTCACTGGTCCTCTCATCTCATACAGGTTTCAGGGAGTAGTTTGCGTCTACTTGACTGCGATTACATGCACAGAATATTTCCGTTTATGCCTTTCCAAAATAAAAAAAGACGACGGGCCTCATTCACTAACACCTCGAGTTTTTTCTTAAATTTGTTCTTAAAAAAAGGTTCTAAGAAAAATCTACATCAGACTCACGGCATGTTCTTAAACCCCCGAATTGTTCGCACTTGTGTTCTTACCATGGTGAGTCCCACTGTCCTCGTGAGTTGACAGCGGGTGCCAGTTGATCCTAATTAGCATAAGTAAACGCCCAGTAAAAACCGCAGGGTCGTGTGCACACACAGACTGAAGATAAAGAAAAGTTGAGAGCACAACAAACTTGGAGACACCAGGGTTATTATGAGGAATTTCAAGAGGTTAGTAAAGCTCCCGTTTCAACATCATTGAAGTGTTAAACATTTATCATAAACGTTAACCTAGCTGGCTGCACACATTAACGTTAGCCGTGTCATTATTGGCCGTTAGCCAACGGTCACATTAGTAGCCAACGGTCACATTAGCCTTGTGTTATGCTGTGTTTAAGCTCACGGCTAACAGCTAATAATAACACGACCTACATAAATGAGCAAGCTAGGCGGCCAACTTTATCAGTCCCGCCCATCTGTAACATTAATCAGCACAGACAGCCCAAAAACTTTGTTGCTGTTTTAATTTTGTTTTTGTGCTGCAGCTCTTTTAAAATCTTACTTGATTTTATGATTTATAGTTTTATAACCCTATGATCTGATGAATCAGTTCATCCATGTTTTAAACTGTTTAAAATGTCATTTTATATTGAATGAACTATCTTGTTTAATGTCCATCATGTCTGTTTTCATGTGAAGCACTCAGTCCTTGTATTGCCCTATTGTAAAACACTTTGTGCTGCATTTCTTGTATGAAAGGTGCAATATGAATAAAGTCAAATATCTTTTTTAATTCCTCTTAATTTTGTATTTAATTTAAGTATTGACAATTTTTCTGGGTATCGGTATCAAGTTAGAAATAGTAGTATCGTGACAACCCTAAAACTAAATTATTTCAGCATACCTGCACTGGATAACATTAAATGTTTTATGTAAAAACAATAAATGATCTGAAGTTTTTTCTATTTTGTAACAAACAGTCAACTTAAATTCTTTGCTTCACCACCTTTACCGTAAAAGGACGACTGAAACGTTTGGCAAAGCATGTTTGAAAAACCTTATCTGGCTTTTATTTTTTAATAAAGTTACATAAATGTGTTCAGTATGATCTATGAAACTGTAACATACCACAAAAACATGTCTACCACTGAAAATCCCACCACACAGCGCTTTTGTTGTTACTATCTTCCTCTAGACGCAGACTACTTCAAGACACAGTGACATCTAGTGGATCTTTTTAGCATAACATACCTAAACCAACTGGTAGAGATAGCTCAGTGAGGTTGAGTTAAGTTCAACACGTCATACGAACATATACAGACTCAAAATGTGCTTTACCAAACTGCTGAGCAGAACGTTAAACAGAGCATGCTGTTTACATGACCCACGTCAAATTAGGAATATTGTCATATCTGGAAATATTATTGTGAATGTGAACACTGTGACACAGTAACAAGTTTAAAGAGCTGGACGAAGTCCTCAAACAGGACGTGTGGTGTTAATACGTCTTGTAATGCTGCACTGTCCTTCATGAGGAAGTCAATAAAGTTTTGTGGGCTACAGGAGACTGTTTGTCCAGCTAATTTTATTGTGTTTACATGATCAGAAGGTGAGGGCATTTATGTTTTTGTGCACGTACAAACACCAGAGTTCAATGTTCTGTTTGTCTGCGTTGGTTTCAAGGAAGAATCATGTATTTTCCAGCCATTAAAAAAGTTAAGGCTTTATCAGGTTATTGTTTCTTCAGAGCGGACGTATGCTTTTAAAATGGAACACACAGCATATGCTCTGCCTGTTCAGTCATCTGACAGCTTTGTACTAAAACTGAGGCAGCAGTAAGCGGACGTGTTCTGACAGCTGAGCAGAGACAAAGCTAAATATATCTGTTTTTTAAACACTGGATCCTTTTAAATCTCACTTTGTATTTGCTGCTTTAAAGCAGCACCTCCAGCCTCGACTTCCGCCTCCCGCGTGCTATCACTTCTGTTAGTTACGCTTCATTATTTTGCAGTGTTGTGCAATTTTGTATGTTGAGAATGAAATCAGCCATGGGGCAAATTACTCTGAACAGTATTGACTTGATGACATGCACATAATGTGGGATTCTCAAACAAAAAAAAAATTCCCCATCGCTCTGCTCTGTCGCGAGCCTTTTGTCCTGTAATAGATTTGTGTGTTTGTGCGAGTGTGTGTTTTAGGACTGTTGGTAAATATCTGCAGCTCTCTGCTTTGTGCCGCTGAAGCAGAAAGAGAAACAGAGTGGAGAAAAGGAGGAGTGGGAGGTGAGTGGAGGGCGGAATATGTAAGAATTACTGAGACAGATCTGCATCAAGCTTGACTGGTCTGCAGAGGAATACAGAAAGACTGAGAAATTTCAAAGGTAAAAATAGAATTCATGCCCCACAGTCGTCTGTCGACAGACTCCATCCATGTCAGTGAAAACATGGACGCTTCACACACAGAAGATCTATACAATCAGCACAGTGTCAAGATTAGAGTCACCAATTCAGTATCTGACCAAATGTCTCCCCTTCTGTTCCTGAGATATGACGTTAAAACATGATGATGTCACAGTCAAGCTGACCTTTGACCTTTTGACCTTCATTATTTTATCCTGTTAGACATTTGTGTAAACTCTTGTCCTAATTAGGGTATGAATTCCTGAGTTACGGCTAAAAACATGTTTTGTGAGGTCACAGTGACCTTTGATCACCAATACTTTATCAGTTTATTCTTGAGACCACTTGGAGATATCACATTCACAAAATGAGATGGATGCAAGGTCAGAGCAATCTTTGACCTTTGACCACCGAAATCTAATCATTTCATTGTTTAGTCCAGATGGAGATTTGTGCCAAATTTTAAGAAATTCCATCTAGGTGTTCTTGAGATTAGAGTTCACAAGAATGCAACAGACAAGGTCACAGTGACCTTAAATTTTCACCTTTGACCATGAAATTTAAAGCAGTTCACTCTTGACTCAAAGTGGATTCGTGCCAAATCTGAAGAAATCCTCTCAAAGTTCTCTTAAGATCTCGATAATAAGAATGAGATGGATGCAAGGTCACAGTGACCGTTGATCTTTGACCACCAAATTACTATTAGTTCATGGTTGAGTCCAAGTGGACATTTGTGCCTAATTTGAGGTAAGCCCCTCAAGGCCTTGATGAAATATTGCATTCACGAAAATAAGACAGACGTAAGGTCACAGTGACATTGACCACCAAAATCTTATTAGTCCATCATTAAGTCCAAGTGGACGTTGGGCCAAATTTGAGGAAATTCCCTCAGGGCTTGGTTTAAATATTGCATTCACGAGAATAAGATGGGAGCAAGGTCACAGTGACCGTGGCCTTCAACCTCAAAATTCTACACAGTTCATCTTTGAGTCCAAGTGGACGTTGGTGCCAAATCTCTACAAGTTCGTGAGATATTGCCTTCACGAGAACGGGATGGACAGGCAGACAACCTGAAAACATTATGCCTGTGGCCGCTGCTATCACTGGCACAGAGGTGCAAAAGGAGGTCAAAGAAAAAGAGGACACAAAAGAAAGACAAACATCAGGAGAAGACGGAGGAGATGAAAGTCAGAGAGACGCAGACTCTGTACAGAGTGAATATGTGCTGACTCTGAGTCCCTCAATGCAAACAGCCTGCAGGAAGCGGAAACTGTCACAGAAACGCCGCTCCTTCTTCCCTTTATTCTTCGTTTCTTTTTATATTATTCTGAGGTTTTTGTCTCTGCAGGCAGCAGGACACACACACAGGCACAGTGGCACCGCTCAGCACCACGGGTTTATATTAAACAAAGACCATCAAGTGGAAATCAACTTTCTTTTCAGGGGGAAAACAGATCGGCTTCGACCTTGAGGGCCCGTTCCATAGAAGGAGGAGAAATCCATCTTGTAGGAGTCAATACGTTTGTCCCAACTGAGCAAACAGATAGTTCCGTCTTGACAGGGTAAATATAGAACTAACCCGAGGCCTTTTCCGCCTCACAGCATCGTCTCCACCTGTGTGAGCGCCTTATTTTTTTAATTTTCATAACTCAAACATCCAAATGCACAAGCTGATGCACACAAACAAACAAACATGGCGAGCTGGTAGACGTTTTTAAAATAAACATTCCCGACGCTCGCACATGAAGGCTCGCACACGTGGTCTCGTCTATTCATGACACAAATCTAAATCTGTGCAACCTGCAGATCAAACAAACACACATGCTGAGCCACTCCGGGCTATATCTGTTTTTCCAGTCTCCTTTATGAGCCTTCCATAATCCTTGTTATTATAAGTGAGCATTAATCGAAGCAGCCCGGTCCCCCTCCCACCCGACCCCACCTCCCTGACCAGGCTGTGAGCCGAATACCAGCCGGGATGAGGCGTTTGTGTGGAATATAAATCGTGATGAAGAAAAGACGACATAGGAGAAATGAAGCTGAGAGACAGAAAAGACAGACTGAAGAAAATGAGAGTTAAAAAGGGAAAGAGAGAGAGTGTCTCACCGAGCCCTGAACTTTAATTTGAGGCACAAAGACACGAGCGATGCTGCCGTCGGTCTCAGTGACTGACAGCTGGATCAGCTACTGTACACACAGACACAAAGATGGTACCTCTGTGGACATGTTCTGATAGCCGGTGCCTCAACGCACATTCCTGTACACATTTGTTTCTCCTTTTCCTCCTTCATAACTCCTCTCAGACAGCCAGGGGATCCAAAGGAAAAAAATAACAGCAGAGAAATCAAACAGCAGCATGGAATAGGAAAAGAAAATTAAAGGAACAAGAGTTGGCTCTCCTGGCTGAGATTTACTGCACAGATAATTTATGGCCTTCTGAATCACGAGGGTCAACCGCAACAGTCGCAGCCGCTCTGTTAAGAGGCACTTCTTAAATGCCTGCTGCTCAATACTGGTGGGAGTTAGTTAGTGGAGTTTTTTAAAGCACAAAGTGCCTTTAATGACAGATGAAATGCAAACACTTGGTGCTGGGGCCTAAATAGCAGCAACAGATAACTATCCAAATTGTATTCAATGTGTCATGTAATCAGAACCTGATTGGTAAACAATTACACTATGTACACAGTTGCTGTGTTTACGCGGTTGTTGATGTGACATATCATTAGAGAGCTAAGAATCTTGAGATTTGATTGATGCAAACCATTTCAAGACACAGCCACCACAGCAGGTACAATGAACACTTCTGTCAGACCATCAGCACACTAAGAATTCATTCATTCATTTTCTGTAACCACTTATCCTGTCGGGGGTTGCAGGGGGGTGGAGCCTATCCCAGCTGACACTGGGTGAGAGGCAGGGTTCACCCTGGACAGGTCACCAGACTATCACAGGGCTGACACATAGAGACAGACAACCATTCACACTCACATTCACACCTACGGACAATTTAGAGTCACCAATTAACCTGCATGTCTTTGGACTGTGGGAGGAAGCTGGAGCACCTGGAGGAAACCCACGCTGACATGGGGAGAACATGCAAACTCTGCACAGAGGGGCTCCCCCACAACAGGTTTGTACCAGGAACCCTTTACTGTGAGGTGACACTGCTAACCACTGCACCTAAATGTGACAATTAGCCACTTTGTTAGTGTACAAGTGTAGAGAGTACAAGTCACAGTAACACTGGGGGAATGATCCTCACTGGAAAAGCAGAAATGACTCAGTAAAAAACAGCCGCTTTTTGTGGCACTAACCTCGCTGGAAACACAGCAATGACTCGCTAAATCACAACTGATTTTGTTGTTTGTTAAACAGTTGTCTGCAGCCTGGGAGGCGTCTCACCTCAGTGTCACGCCATCCACTATCACGTCCACCTCCAGATCATTTACTACATCACTTAAAAAAACTTTGATACGATAAGTAAAAGCATGCAAATGTAACATATTCGTGGTTTGCAGAAACTTACAATGCCAACATTTTCTCCTGGTGACTGGGTTAAACATAATGGAACAATGCTTCCAATAAATGACTAACATGTGGAGATGTAATTTTTATTCCAGACTCGTCCTCTGGCCTGCAAACAACCCCAAAGCAAGAGCGCAAAGTCTGAAGAGACACGATGTGTATCGCACTACAGTGAGGAGTTGGCCGATATTCCCCTGCTGGCAATCCAATCCTAAAGAAAGAGATGCAACACTAATATCCATGGACTGGAGTTGCTTACATTGCAATAACCATAACTGGTGACACACTGGCTGCAATGTATAGGCAGTAAGCACTATTTTACAAAGAGATCAGGTTAATCAACTGGTGAGATTAATTTTACTCAATCACGCGTTGATTAACGTTGCTGTTTGGAGTGAGGATAACTGACACAGGTCCACTGCCTTTGTGAAACCCCCGATAGGTTGACTGCTCACCGTGGGAAGAGTTGTGGTCCGACTAGCATATTCTGTTGGATGGTGAGTTTTAAGATGGGAGTGGAGATTCGTGGTGTTTCCACCTTTATCAGTTCGTTCATGGTCTCTGGCTCTCCCCTTTCGTTGGGTTTAAAACCAAAGAATCACCAAATAGGTGCATTTGCATTTGTTTTGCTAACGAGAGCAGACATCTTTCCTATGGCTCTTCAGTGGCGACATGGCGATTACGTAGGTGTCATGCTTATAGTTCAAAGACAGCATGGACTAACGAGGGTTATTACCTACGGCGTCAGACTTATGCTAGCATGTTGTTACTTTTTGTAAATACCACAACAATGCAGTGAGGTACAGAGAATGCAAGAGGAGAAGAGAGGCTGTAAATAGTGCAAAATTCATAATAGACGACGCATTATTGAATATTGTTCCATTATCACGTACACACAAGGACCATTATCGTATCGTACTGAACGATAATCTCGACATATCGGCCAAGCCTACTACAATATAAGAGATTTGTTAAAACTTGAGCTATGAGTCACCAGGAAGTATCTTTTTTGACAGTGTCTTTATAATGACAGGATTGTGGGTCGTTTAGCTCGAGATATTTCTCAACCTCAACAACAAGTCTCTCCTCATACATTATTCGTCACACACGAGACAAAGCAGCAGCTACAGAGTTCTCTTTATACATTCATGGTGAGGAGAGGAGTCGAGCTGCCGTAGGAGCAGAGAAAAAGAGCTGCTACAGGAGCTGGTCTATATAAGCAGAGAGCGAGTGTGGGGAAAATGCATTTAATTCCAGGGACGACGAGGCTGGAAATAAGGCAGTGGCGTAAAGTGCAGCAGGGCAGCGTGTCCAGGAGCACTGACACGTGTCTAGCCACAGCCGCTGTCCGGTTGTACGTTGAATATAATAGGGGTATATTTTTTGACATGCTGGTGTGTCTTGGCCTCGGCACAGTGTGGGTATTTTCTCAAAAACGAATCCATGTTAATCATGATTGTCACTTTATGTATTCTGGATGTGACATTTATGAAAGTGTTTCTGTATATCTGCAGGGTGGTGCAGCCGTGGTGGAGGCACACTCTGATTCAAAGTTTACTTGGAACCATTTCCAACGAGTTTCACCGTACGTGAGTAATGGACACTGTTTATAAAAAGAAATGATTGTATTACGGAACAAATGGATCAGGAATACTTGCCTGCAGTCAAAACTATTTCAATTAATTAACTTCAAAAAGAAATAGTTCCTCAGCGTGAATACAAACACAACTCGACCCCCTCCGTTCCTCCCCCTGCATGTTTTAAATATTGAAGCATTACTCATAAAGCTGTAACTGATATGACTGAACGCATCTTGAGACAGTAATCCTATTTACATCAGTGCTTCACATTCATCTTCGTGTCATATCATTCATCTTATGTCCACATTTTATTTACTAATGTTGAGGCACTGGATTTATGAAGCTATTTACTACACTTATGCTAATGACTTTCAAACTGAGTATCCACTCATTTATTTTATTTTTATGACACAGTGTGCTGAATACAGCATCAGCAAAGCTGATGAGTCATTCTCCTCAGTCAGCGCTGTGACTCATCAGTTGTAATCCTGCTCTATATTTTCTCTCAGCTCACATCAGCTCAGGATTAGATAATATTTGGACATTTCTCCAGAATTATTTTTGCCCTGTTTGAGCTAACAGAAGGGTCCAACACAAAAACGTGTTTTCTCCAGTCTCGTTCTGTTTTCACACCCAACCTAATGTAGGTAAAACAGTGACGAGTATTATTTGCAAATGCTGTTTGATTTATTCTCGAGCACTAGGTTCGTTTTCTCTGACTGAGATCCAGTGACGCACCGTCATTGTTCAAAGCTTAGTGGCAGAAGAAAAGATTTCAAACAGTAATACTCTATTTATGTGCTCAGTGCCACAGTGACTGACACATTAAAACAAACAACATTTATTTCAGATTGTTGCTGAAACCAAAAACAGGACACACAACAGGACAGATTATCGATTACTGATCCGTCACAACTGAGATATCAGCGACATCAGTGCAGACTTGATGAGATGATTATCAGACAGGGAAGATGCCCCGATCCTAAACACAGTACTTTAATATTTATACTCCAATATCAGTCTGATCTCATCTGATTAAGGTTGGGTTTAAGGTTGGGTTATATGTCCAAAATGTTCTGTCATAAACACAGATGCTCCAATACCAGTTTTACTTTTCCAAACTTCAACCAATGGATAAAGAAAATCTAAACTGAGTCTGAATAAAAGATGTGGAACTGTGGCAGCGAGCAGGAAGTTGAAGTTATATTTGGCCTGCCTGCATGATTTTCTTTTATTAGCAAATAAAGTCATCAGCATTCACAAACAAGTCTGTAACAGCGTTTCAGAGAAACTCTGAGGAAAGCCTCGGGCTGAAACGCTTCCGTTTCCTCCTGCTGCTGTGCTTCATTAAAAGTGTTACACATTTATTTGTGAGTGCTGACGACTTCATTTGCTAATTTTGTGATTTTGGGGTCGGCAGCCATTTCACTATAAAGACATTAGAGTTCTTTTGTTTACGCAGATGATTCTCTTTAAGACCTGGAGGTGTGCATAATGAGAGGAAGCCAAGACTAAAATACAGTTGGTGTAATAATCTCCGGCCCGCCTGCATGCACTTTTGAGCCAGTTCCTAACTCCCATCATCAGCACAAACTCTGTCCATTATATATTTGTTAAACCCAGCGTACAAAGGATCTTTAGACTGCAAACACTGACACTCAACTTATGGCCCGTGGGCCAAATCTGGCCCCTGGCCCACACAACCACAGCCGCCCGTATCATTACCAGAACCCCCTCCATAGATCATATCACTCCTGTTCTCCAGCAACTTCAAGGTTCTACTTCTCACCTTTAAAGCCCTTCATAACCACGCCCCTTCCTACTTGTCTGAACTCCGTCATATCTACATGGCCTCCAGTACTCTTAGATCCCTTTCTGCATCCAGCTCACATCACCATCTGCCTGCTGGACTACCACAGGTTCTAGAGCCTTCAGCCTTAGGAACTCTCTCCAACATGACATTCACAATTATTATTAGTTCACTAATTTACAGGGAAAATGAACTGATAAACACTGGGATTTTTTTTTTTTTTGTACTTTTAATATACATTAAGCTGCCTTTACACCACCACATGGCAACCACCCTGAAAACAGCCTA
Organism: Cephalopholis sonnerati; assembly: GCA_019142605.1. NCBI lineage: Eukaryota > Metazoa > Chordata > Actinopteri > Perciformes > Serranidae > Cephalopholis > Cephalopholis sonnerati. The sequence continues at coordinate 2,436,206 of JAGQAX010000002.1, read as the reverse complement.
CCTGCAAAAGCATTCCCCAAAAGAGCAAAGCGTTTTTTAAAAGCAGCTGCTGCCGCTACAGCCCCATTTCCACCGAGCAGTTCAGTTCAGTTCAGTTCAGTACGCTTTTTTCTGTCTCCACAGTGAAAAGTTGTGGATGGTACCAATAGCAGCGTTCCTTAGCGTCCCCATGTTTGGTCCCCCCTCTGTTGGGGTACCTAGCACACAGATCTGGTACTAAAAGGTGGAGCTGTGAACACTGCAGTCTGATTGGTCAGTAGAGGACGCTCACTCTGGTTTGATGTAACCTCTGTTCATACATCAGTAAACTACAACTATAAAATGAAAGAGAAAAAAAATCACTTCATTCACTGGGCCGACTGCCGGCAACTTTTAAGGTGGAACGTTAACTTGTAATGTTACTCAATGCATGAGTTGATGACGTGAATCCATCAGCACACCTTAAATTTACCTGTGACAACTTTGAGCATCACTTTAGTTTTTATATGACAGACACTTTTAGTGCTGACTTTAAAAATATAGATTGATTTGGAGCGGATTATGTGAAGGTCATATATTCTAATCCTCACTTCCTGTGGGCTACAGCAACACTAAACCCCTGAGCTTGCCTGAGAAGGACTAAATGCACAAAGCTGCTATTTTGAAATATCCCATGGAGAGAGACTCTCACTGCAGCCTGTTGTATTTTGTTCTGAAAATGTGGGCGTGCAGCCTCGTTCTGTGGACCATAAACCAGGTGCAGACTTCCATCTGTGTCACCGCTGATGAGGAAATACAGCCAGTGAGTGACAACAACCCCGCCCACATTTAAGAGGACTGTCTGAACAGACCCAGGGTCTAGGTACCATGTCTGAAGGGTCACTGCTGGTTCCAAAGGGACTGCACTGAAAGGGTTTGGTGGAGACGGGGCTTATGTTCCAGGGCTGTGATGACGGGCAGGTGCTTTGGTGAACTTCACTTACAGAAGTGAAAGCTTGATTGGCGCTAGTGTTGCAACGGTATGAGAATTTCACAGTGCGGTAACCATCTCAGAAAATATCACGGTTTCACAGTATTACAGAATTAATATTACGATCAGTCAGAATGAGCCTTAAAGGCATGAGAACAGAAGGGTTATTGTTTGAACAAATGTTTTATTACTATAACTGAAACTTGAAATCATTTAGTTGATGGAAGTTTGCATAAAAAGTCTCCTCTTTGAAAATAACTAAAATACAGGAGAGATTCTCCGTCCAGTTGCATTTTTGTCAATACAGTAGATGTGAGTAAATGTACGCAGTTTGATAATCATATCACTTATATCACTACAACCCTATTTGACACTATGTACTTTAGAGCATACTGCAGCAGGACTCCAGAAATCACTGAAATTACCAAAGCTTTCTGCATATTTTGAAAATATACCAGTCCTCTGAAGTTTGGTGTAAATGCTACTGCAGGCTCACTTTTTCTTCTTCTTGTCTACATTTCTAGCACCATAATTTCAGGTATTCAGACACCAACATAATCAGCTTCTCCATCTTGCAGATCATCAGGCATCACAAGTTGAAATCTGTGCGACAGAACAAAATCTGTACGTGTTCAGGGTGGGCAGCAACTGCTTCATATCCCCGCCACCACGTTCGAAACTGCTTCCCCTCTGCTACCTTCCCCTCACTGAAATGACTGGAGGCTGCGAGTTACCGCACGGTGGTGTGAAAGTAGCTTAAGGTGCCAGAGTGCATAAATAAGCATCAAATTAGAGCTTGTTTAGAGTCCAGATCCCCGGACAGATGTCCTGGCCTAGCCCCAAATATCCTAAAATCTTAGAAACAACTCCCGTCATTTTGCAGAAGTGGCCCCAGGGCAATGCAGGTCGAGTATCCCTGCTGTACAAGATAGACTTTAGAAATTTTAACATGCAATTGAGGAACCACACAGCTTGTGATCAACCTAAACTTGACTTGCAAGTTTTTCTTTCTCACTGTCTCACGTCTTCATCACGAGGATTAAAAATCAAATCTATACTAAGCCCTCGACAGCAGGTCGAACCACACAGTCACCTAACATGACTTCACCAGAACTCTAACCAAGGGCTCCTTGAACATGGAACTATTTGTCCCCTCCTGTGTTTCTGCAGATTCACTCAGAAAGCATGACTCATGAAGACTCAAAGCATGACTCATGAAGAATTTTGGACTTGAAAATGTGAGATTTCAGAAAATGCCTCAGCGCAGTCTGAGTGTGTGTGAAGTCAGTCCTCGAGTCCAGAGCCATTAGGTTGCGATTCTAAGCTACAGAGGGAATGGCAGGCGTTCCCAAAATAGCACGAGCCTTGTTAAATATTTCAGTAACTCAGATGGCAGCATAAGGAGGAGGAGGAGGAGGAGGAGGAGGAGCGGCAGAGGGAGGGAGAGAAATAAAACATCAAAATAAACCCCAAACAAAAACACAAGTGCAGAATGATCAAGAGGTAAAACAAAAGTGCAGAAGCACCATGGTTACTGTGTCGTGTCATGGAAGTTTGGTGATCTTTGCTCTTGTTTGGAACAATGCTGCGATAGTTTTTATTGATTCTGCTTAAGAAAGTCTTTTTCCCATACTTGTGCCAGCTTTGTGAGGAAGAGAGAGACGATGAAGACGCTGAGGCAGGAGCAGAGACTCAGGCAACGCCATGGAAGACTCACCACAGAAAATAACAGAGAGAGAAAGTCTGCTTTCTAAAAACCATCCAGTATAGCTGCCAAAGCCACAGTTGCCATGTTCTGGACACAAACATCATCCCTCTGCACACACACACACACACACACACACACACACACACACACACAATCTAAATTGCACATGTACTAAGCTCATTCAATTCCCAACCACATTCCCCGCCTCATCAAATCTAATGGAGGACTGAGTTCCTGCTGGTTTTAGGCTGGAAATGGATTTTATAGCTGGAAGCTGGAGGCAGCTGTGTGGTCAAAACGTACAGAGGCTTTGCGTTGGCGTCACACTTTCAGTAACCACGTCTGGCACCATCTTGAGGGCACAGAGCACATGATAGCCCCATCTGCACCAAGCAGTCCAATACAGTTCACTTCAGGTCAGTACGAATTTTTTCTGTCTCCACAGTGAAAAGTTGTGGATGGTACCAATAGCAGCGTTCCTTAGCGTCCCCATGTTTGGTCCCCCCTCTGTTGGGGTACCTAGCACACAGATCTGGTACTAAAAGGTGGAGCTGTGAACACTGCAGTCTGATTGGTCAGTAGAGGACGCTCACTCTGGTTTGATGTAACCTCTGTTCATACATCAGTAAACTACAACTATAAAATGAAAGAGAAAAAATCACTTCATTCACTGGGCCGACTGCCGGCAACTTTTGAGGTGGAACGTTAACTTGTAATGTTACTCAATGCATGAGTTGATGACGTGAATCCATCAGCACACCTTAAATTTACCTGTGACAACTTTGACCGTTCTATTAGTTTCTATTGTCTCTCTTGTATGACGCAGACTTTTAGTAATGAGTAGAGTAGTGAGTTGTAATTAGTAGTTGCCTGAGAAGAACTATGCGGTCAGGTAGCTTGAGTAATAGCAGAGTTTTTTGGAAATGTTAAAGTGCCAAATTACCTTTCACAGCCACACTCATCCTGAAAAGACCCGCCCTAACCTGCGTCTGATTGGCTGGTACTTGGGATGGAGGATATTGGATTTTTTGCCGATATCTGATATGCTGATATATAACAACTTATTTGACTGATAACAGATATCAATATATCCATATATCATGGAAAGTTATGCAGCTTTCTCCCTCCAACCTCTGACTGAATATACCTCTTTATCTGTATGCTAGGATGGTTTATCTTTATTTTTATATGTATTTTATTTTATGTGTTTATTACTTAGGTTGGCAAACTCAAGTGTCTTCATTTAAAGCACCATATACTTTAACAGGAAGGCTTTTTACGGTAAATCTGTTGTGTGTCTAGTTTATTTTAATTTAATTTAATGTAATTTCTATTTATACACTTATTATAACTTTTGTTTGTTGGTGATGAGGGGAAGTGTTTTTGTTGATTTTTGTCTTTAATGAGCTGCTGGACAGCTGAATTTCCCTTTGGGGATGAATAAAGTTCTTTCTATTCTATTTTGAAATCTTTATGTTTTATTACACATTTAGATTTATCTGGTCTCAGCCTATGTTCAATGTTTTTATTGCTGTTTTTATCTTGTTGGTGTATGTCTCATAACGCACTTTGTAACTGTGTTTTGAAAAGTGATATACAAATAATGTTTATGATTATTGTTAATATTTTCATTTGTGTATTATCACTAATGTAATACCCTGGTTTAAGACCATGCATTTGTGTTTGCTTTGTGTAGTACTTTAATTTCATTGTCTGACTTATAAAGAATGTCTCCTTTAAAATTTATAAAGCCCTGAGGAAAGTAATAATTCACAGCGTTTTGTTTTACTTTGTGGTGGTTTAATAAATGTGTTAAACAGAGTTCACTTGGTAGAGTTTAAGTTGAATTGGTGGTAATTTGCTTGTTAAGCTGTCAGCCTATCAAGAAGAAAAGGGTCAGACCTGGCAACCCTGGAGAGATGGCAGCATGGAGGACAGCAGCCAACAGTTAGCAGGAAAAATTACTAAATAGTAAGCCAACAAGAAGTGACTGTGAACACAGGAGCATGCAGAGTGTGGAGCTTTTTTTTAATGACTGTGAACGACTGTAAAGAAACGTTTTGACAAAGTGCCGTGCTGGAAAACTTTATGTCTTGAAAGTGAGGACACGGCCAGTTTTCATGGAGCACTCAACCATCGCAACACATCTTCACGCATGTTTCGTTTTACCGTCCTGCCATGTCGTCAAACTGTCTGTTTGCTATTTCTGTGTTGTTCAGAAGGTGTTTTCTTTCTGCCTGTTTCCATGTGAACGCAGCAAATCTTCTGTGAAGCACTTTGAGGGGAAAAAGTTTCTCTTCTCAGATGTTCTGTCGACTCATGATAGATATCCTGATATGCACCCATTCTCTCCCTTTGATCTAAGTCTCTAACAGAGGAGTTTATAACACTGTTAGACTCATTTTTTCAAAGTATAAAAATTGATGCAGCAGAAGCAGAAATGGCGTCTTTTGTTATTGCACACGTTCTTTGTCTCTGTCAGAACCTGGCACCTACATTACCCACAATGCAACTCCATCACCTAGAGTTCAGTTGGAGAATTGGATGTGTTTTGCTGGTGGCAGCTGATGCAACCTGGAGCTCAACTTTATATTTTCTAGTGATTTGAATGAATCAGGACATGTCGAGGGGTTTGAGATAAACTGGAAATAAAGAGCTATCTGTTTTAGATATATTTATAAAAGAAAAAAAAGTGGCTGCTCCTCAAACACAAAGGTCACAGATGATTGACCTTTCACCATCCTGCAATTTTCTATAATGAGTTTATTAATGAAAAATACATTAATTTACCTTTGCAGGTTAAGAAATAGTAAATTCTTAACTACATAAAAGATGTTTTATCTGAAAATACTTGATTTGATTTAGTGTTTATAAAACTAAATGAAAATGCCAAGGCCTCTGATAATGTGTTGAGTTTTTCAAAGCGGCAGCAAAGCACAGCACTGATGAAAATTCCTGGAACTAATGACGACTTTGAAGACGACAAGGCTGACTTGCCCCCCAGAAAAATTCTGATGACACTTCTTAACACAGGAAAATAACCATGCTTTGCAAAAAGTCCAATTTTTGTTTAAGAGAGGAACTTAAAAACACAAAAAAGTAAAAGTATTATTTCTGTAGGACAATTCTTATTAGGGGTTGGGGGAAGAAAATAATAAAAAATCGATACACCATGATATCGTGATATTTTTGTTAATTAATATCGTAATAAGTATCCATCCATCTGTCCATTTTCATCTGCTTATCCCGGGCCAGGTCACGGGGGCAGCAGGCCGAGCAAAGCACCCCAGACGTCCCTCTCCCCAGCAACACTTTCCAGCTCCTCCTGGAGGACCCCAAGGTGTTCCCAGACCAGATGAGATCTACAATCCCTCCAGTGTGTTCTGGGTCTGCCCCGGGGCCTCCTACCAGTGGGACGTACCCAGAACACCTCTAACACCTCAGATGTTGAACCACCTCAACTGATCCCTTTCGACACAAAGGAGCAGCGGCTCTACTCCGAGCTTCCTCCAGATGTCCATGCTCCTCCCCCTATCTCTAAGGCTGAGCCCAGACACCCCAGTTCCAAGTACTGATTTTTTTTAATTGTACAAATTATTAATATTGCAAATACAAATTAAACTTTAGGTAGCCAACTAGAATAATATAATCAATTTCTTTTCTCAGTCCACTAAATACATGTTGCTGCTGCAAAAGACGATGGCTGAAGTGAGATGAACAGACTGAAAACTTTATCTTATTGGATAAAACAGATGTTGACTAAGTTTCCTTTGGGAACATGATTAAAAAAAGGTAATACATCGAAATATATCACAGTTTTTTTTTTATCCCATTACTCGGCATATCACAACATATTTTAAATCGCAATAAATTATCTTAAGGAGGGCTATGACGATATTTAAGTATCGTGATAATATCGCATCGTGGATCCTCTGGTGATTCCAGCCCCAACTCTTATTAGGAAATTAAGATTGTTTTACAGTTCTATGAATCCAACTTTCAGATGAACGTGCTTTGCTTCCTGCTTTCCTGCAAAATGATTTCTTTACTAAATTCGTCCGTGTGCGGTCTAGCTGCTTCAGTCATAAATGAGCCAACCATACATTTGCTTCATACAGAATATGTGTGATTGTATATGTCGCAGGGAGGAAGTGTGTGTGTGTGTGTGTGTGTGTGTGTGTGTGTGTGTGTGTGTGTGTGTGCGTATGCATTCTCACATCTTAAGTTTACAAGGATGTGATAAAACTAGGTCAGCATAAGCAATTTCCCAACACGAACATTCTCTCAGATCTAATAATAGAACTACAAGAGTTTATCAAGAATAACAGAAGCAGTGAGACATGGAGAGCACGTCTGACGGAGGGAAGGGAGGAGACACACCGAGTGATGGAGGGACGAGGAGATGCAGGAAGAAGAGGAAGACAAGGATACAAGAGGGAGACCGAGAGAAAATGAGAGAAACAAAAGACAGACGGGAGATGAGAGTGATTTTATCTTAAAAGCAGAAGCTGTTGGCTCCAGGCCGCCATGTACGCCCAGTTTAATATGACATCACACACACACACAGACACACACAGTGTTTCCACTGCCCTGTGCTCGAGGCAGGTTAGTATTGATCTGTTCTTGGAAGTGCATGCTGCGGTCGGACTGTCGGTCAGCTATTTATGACCGTCCATCCATCAGCTGTCCGTCCATCCGTCCCTCCTTCTATTGCACATTCAGCTACGTTATTCAACCGGCCCTGACCCCATTAATCCGTCCCTTTCCCTTACAATCCTCCCATTTAAAAAGTGCTTCTGTATGTAAAGTGTTTCTGTCAGGATTTAAGCCAGGCTTCCTCTGAATGTCTCTCTGCCTGTTTGTTGTAAAGAGCAAGAATCACAGCGACTGAAAGCAGCTTCCATTTTGTATAAAAACCTGAACTTAAAACTGCATTTGAAAAATAAAAGAGATGAAGTCGTGTTTTACTTCAGCAGCAGACGTCCCTGCTGTACTGTGATGTAAAGTGATAGACCCCACACATTTTGGTTCCAGTCCGACACCATGTGATACCGAGGTTGGCATCGCTGATAACAACACCAATGCTTTTCATTAACAAGGTCCTCAGTAGCCTCAATACACACAGAAACACACAACCTGTAGTGTAACGAGATGAATCAAAGATAAAGCTTCAGTAATCATTTTTTATTCTATCAACGATGGATCAAATAGAGGTATAATGTGAGGGGAGCCACAGTTTGAGCCCTGATTTGTCACCTGTGCCAAATTGATGTGACACAACAGAAAAACATTAGCCACGACTGGTGAATGTCTGGTGAATGCCGAGTCCGATGTTGAGCTGCTAAACAGCTGCATCCCTTAAAATTCATTCATGTCTATATTTTTATTTTCTGTCAAAGCCACCAGGAGCCACAGGAGAGGGGCTAAAGAGCCACATGCGGTTTTCATCTTGTGAGTGAGACTAGAGGTGAATGTTGACAATAAGATTTGTAGGATTAGGGCCCAATCACACAGAAAGCGTTTAGCAGCTGGGGGCAGCTTTTTGTAATTGTTTTTAATGACTAAATGACGCTTTTTTTGGTCTCGCATTTCTACGCTTTCGGTGCTTGGCCTTTTTGCCAGAGCGCTCTGAACCCCTCAAGTTGAAAAATTTCAACTCAGAGCTGAAAAGCACCCTGCCTCAACTCTTTTTTCATCATCCTTTTTCCCATTGGCCCATTAGATGATTTGAGAGGCGGGCCTTCTGAGGTGGTCACAACAACAAGTTTACAGTTGGTAAACAATGGAGGAGAAACTGGCGGTAGTGGTTGCTGGATACCCAGAGCTATATGGCCTGACGATAGACAGCAGGTTGTCAAACTGCCCCCGAGTCATCCTAAAATATGCCTGGAAACATCCATCATGGAGGAGAAGCTCCTGGACCAACTGGTGGTACTCCCCATCATGGAGGAGAAGCTCCTGGACCAACTGGCGGTACTCCCCATCATGGAGGGGAAGCTCCTGGACCAACTGGCGGTACTCCCCATCATGGAGGAGAAGCTCCTGGACCAACTGGCGGTACTCCCCATCATGGAGGAGAAGCTCCTGGACCAACTGGCGGTACTCCCCATCATGGAGGAGAAGCTCCTGGACCAACTGGTGGTACTCCCCATCATGGAGGAGAAGCTCCTGGACCAACTGGCGGTACTCCCCATCATGGAGGGGAAGCTCCTGGACCAACTGGCGGTACTCCCCATCATGGAGGAGAAGCTCCTGGACCAACTGGCGGTACTCCCCATCATGGAGGAGAAGCTCCTGGACCAACTGGCGGTACTCCCCATCATGGAGGAGAAGCTCCTGGACCAACTGGCGGTACTCCCCATCATGGAGGAGAAGCTCCTGGACCAACTGGCGGTACTCCGCATCATGGAGGAGAAGCTCCTGGACCAACTGGTGGTACTCCCCATCATGGAGGAGAAGCTCCCGGACCAACTGGTGGTACTCCCCATGATCCAGCCTCTTTTTTAGGGTCTCATGTACCCACACAGATCTCTGTTTATCTGCTGACAGCCTCTCACCCTCAACCAGAGCTACAGACAGTACCCTCTGCTGAAACATGTCAGGAACTACACACTCATTACTGTCAAATAAATAAAATAAAATAAGCAGTAAACTGATTACACTGGAAGGTTAGTGTGTGGAGGTGATGGGGTGGTTGCCTGGCAACAGTAAAAAGGCACAGCAAGCTTTTTTTTTTTTTTACTAGTGGCATTCAATTTTAAAAAAGGCTGTGTGGTGCGCCTTGCATTTTGCAACCTGCAACACACTTTGTGTTTGACTGAAGCCTTCGGCTGCATGCTGGGAAAAAATATGTTTGTTGTTGTTTGTTATTTTGGTCGTGGTTCACCCTGAAGTCATTGCTTCATATCCACTGCATTTAGCAGATAATCATTACTTGTAAGCAACTTTCATATCCTTTGTAATTAGAAATAAATTGCTCGCTGTTTTTCATTCATACATGCTCTTCCATTTCACTTTTATGATACGCTCTGAAACCCCAGACTGGGGCGGAGCAACGGAGGAAGTCTGCACTGTTTATATCTGTGTCAATCCTTCTATGAAAATCTATACAAACGTGTACTTTTATACTGGGACGCTTTGCTTGGCCTGCTGCCTGTGCGACCCAGCCCCGGACGAGCAGATGAAAATGGATGGATGGATGGATGGACACTGTAGGTGTCACAGTATTGATACCCTGGACTCTCATCTTAACAGGCATGCAGTCCTTCCATCAGATCTGCTCCACACTATAAAATGGAGAGCATGTTGCCAGAAATGGTCCTGTTTATTCATGGCAATTACGCTAATGTCTCCAAATGTATGTGCTAATGATTTATTGATGTTAAAATTCTGCACGTAGCACCATTAAATCCATCTAAGCGCCGAGCCTTTCCAAATAATCCTTGTTACACCTTGTTTGCAGGAAGGGCTGCCCCGACTCCATCCTTCCATCCAGCCGTCCATTAACCCTCCGTGTCATTAGTTCACTCATCTTTCCACCCACCCATCGGCCATCCTTCACTCCTCTCCTTCCTTTATGAGGGCTGATGTCTAGCTCTCATTAGCGAGCCATCCCTCTCTTTCTTCTCCTCCTTTTCCTCCCCCCCTCCATCACCTTTGCAGGATCCAGGGAGTGCATTAGCAGATTAAACAGAAAGAGAGAGATGAAGCACGTCCTGTTCGTGTGCCAGCTCCCTCAAGCTACAGCTCCCTCCATCTTCTTCACTACTTTTCATTTTTATCGCACCCCCTTTCTCTTAATTTCTCTCTTAAGTGTCTGCTACATTTCAGTGGGAATGAATTTTCTCTTTTAACAAATTTCCAAAAGCTCACCGAGCCCTTTATCGTCGTTTTCTATCTCTGCGTTTCCATCTGTAACTCTCTCTGTCTCCGTCTATCTCTCCATTTCAATCATGGTCACTGTCACAGAAGCGTTTGCTTTTCATACCCCTGCTGTTTGTTTTATCAGTCTTCATCCCTCCCTTACTGTCTCCCTCTTGCTTCCTTCCTCACTTTGGCTCTCTGTGACTGAACCTCTCATTTTCCTTCCTCTCGCCGACGCCCTCTTTTACTCTCTCTCCCACTGAATCTCATTTATCTCCCTTTGGTCTGTTTTTATTTCCACATATCTACGTCTGTTCCTACTGACTGAAATGTGCTCTGTGTGTTTAGGAGCAGGCAGCAAACACCAGCCCCATGTTAGATGGATTTACACTGACATGAAGGTTGAATTTCATGAATATGTTTTCACATTTTGGGTGAACTTTCACCCACAAAAAAAATGCAACTGCAAGCACCCAGAGAAAGCAGCCACCTGAATTTGTTTTCTGCCACTCGGCTGCAGGAACCCTGGTCCTCAATTTTGAAAACTTGACTGTCGTTGACATTTTCTGGTGACGTGACAGCTCAGCAAGTTGTGATACCACTGGGGCTGAAGTGAGCAATCAGCAGGCTCAACTTGTCAAATGTAGAGTGACTCAGCAACGATTCTTAGCGGTGTCAGACTGGAGCCCAAAATCAGAGGAATAAAAGTACTTTCAGCCGTCTAATAATAAATGCATGTGGTGTTAGAGAGAGAGAAACAGATTGATTTAAAAGGACAGATGCTTCAGATTGAGACAGAAACAAAAAAATACACAAATTATGATTAATTCGTGCCTCTGTCAGTCATGGAGCTTTTTCTGTCCTAATCACGAGCAGCTTTGTGCACGGAGACATTCTCGTGTTCAAACAGGAAAGAGACAAACACTGCTGTCTAATATTATCATAAATGTAATTTCCCTAACAGGACTGTAATTTCGCAGAATGCATAGTGCTAACTTGTTTTCCCGATTACTTTAGAGTGACAGATATAATCGCTGCCTGCTTTATGTTCAGAGGAAACTTTTCTTCCAGTAAATGAAGCGCTACATTTCTGGACTGCAGAGAAGTTTTACACCAGGTGCTCTCTGCTCTGTTTTAATGTAGATCTGTGGCTGTGACGGTGGCTGCGCGACAATGGACAAATCACCCCAGACATCCATCCCCCCAGCAACATTCTCCAGCTCCTCCTGGAGGACCCCAAGGTGTTTCCAGGCCACATGAGATATATAATCCCTCCAGTGTTCTGGTCTGCCCCGGGGCCTCCTACCAGTGGGATGTGCCCAGAACACCTCTAACAGGAGGCGCCCAGGAGGATCCTGATCAGATGTTGAACCACCTCAACTGACCCCTTTCAACTTCTTTGTCCTTTCCACTGTGCCAGCTTTCAAGAGCGCGGCAGCAGGTTGCATCTGAGGTTGCTAAGCAACCTCAACAAGCACCATATCACAGCCTATTTACCTGAAATCCTGAGTGCAGAGCTGATCTTCTTCCTGGTGCTGTTTATAAGTGTGTCGGCCTATCGTCCATGGGACAGATGTAAAGCTCTGACAGCTCTGCACTAACATGATCAACTTCTCCTCCTTATTCATCACAGACTGATATTTACTGAGGAAGAGAAAGATACACGTCGGCTGTGATTGGTTGTTCCTTGTCACATGACATGCGGTGTGCACTGCTGCGTTCCAAAAGTTGAACTCTGTTATCTCAGAGCACAGCCATCGTGCTCGGTAAAGCACTGGCACGCTGCAATGGCGTTGCTCTGGCGTTTGAGTGCATGCCTACATTGAGAACAATGAATTTGAGGGCACAAAAAACGCAGCATGTGTGCAGCCCCTTAGCTCTCCGAGCTAATGTGCGCTAACCATGCTAAAAATGTGCAACAACATTTCTTGCCGAGACTGAATATCAAACAAAAGCCAGAGACGCTGCTGTAATTATTTAAAAACTGCTGCTAACACTTAAGTTATATGTCTCACTAGAGGCTGTCATGCCTCTTTTGCTTCTGGGATACCGGCATGCTGTCTCAAAATCACACACTGGAGTGGCATGACGGCTCTGTTGTTTTGTTCTGTGTAAAAATGCAAAAGCGGTAAAGAAGGGACTTCTTAGCAGCTCTATGGCACAGTCTTTGTGTAAAAAGGGTTCATTACTCACCCTGGGTCTAAGGCCACAGCTGAACGGAGACACAGTAACTCTGCAGCCACATCAATGGACTGAAAAGTCCCTAGAAGTTCACTGCACACTGACAATAGACTGCTCGAGTTGATGAATCGCAGTTGACCAAGTGGTCTCAGACAGATCATTTGAAACTTCCACTATCAGCAACAACCCTAATTCGTCCTCAACTGTAACAGACCCAGACCAAAAGGACAGTAAGGATATGTCCACATACTTTTGGCATTAAGTTTGAATATAAAACAACATGGATGAATGCTAAACTTTACAGTGAGCCATAAGTTAAATATGAAATAAGGTATTTTGGGGGAAAAGAAAAAGTAAATGAATTTTCTGTAGAGACGAAGCAGATTCTTTTTCAGTGTCACTGAAACAAGTGCAAAAAAAGAAACAGAGATAAATGGATTTATAGGATACAAAGAGACAGAGGGAGACAGACAGCAACAGAGAGAGACAGAGAGAGACAGAGGGAGACAGACGGCGACAGAGAGAGACAGAGAGAGACAGAGAGAGACAGAGGGAGACAGACAGAGACAGAGAGAGACAGACAGAGACAGAGAGAGACAGAGGGAGACAGAGACCAACTGAAAGAGACAGGGAGAGAGAGAGCAGAACAGACAGAGAAGTACAGAGAGACAGACAAAGCTCAGCCTTGTGACAGTGAAGGCATCGGGACACAGTGGAGCTCTGTGTGTGTGTGTGTGTGTGTGTGTGTGTGTACATCCATGAACTGCAGTGACGCATCGACACACTGCGTACAGAAAAGTATGAAATGTGTGTCTGTGTGTGTATAAATGCATAAATTCCACTGACGCATCAGTGACTAGAAATGTGTGTGTGTCGCATCCCCCATCCTCCACACACACACAAACACACACACACACACACACAAACACACACACACACACACACACAGGGACATTCTTTCTGACATGTGAGCGTGTATTGTACTGCAGTCGTTTTATAACTCGTCTGTGTGTGTGTGTGTGTGTGTGTGTGTGTTTTGCTTGGTCAATGCCTGAAGTCAGTTCTTCACAGAAGCAGCACTCAGTGTGTGTGTGTGTGTGTGTGTGTGTGTGTGTGTGTGTGTGTGTGTGTGTGTGTGTGTGCGTGTATTCTCGTCTCGTCACAGTCTCATGTGATCAATGGTTTTACTGAGAATTCATCCAAACAGGACGTCAGTTCAAGGCCATACTGTAACTTCTCATCACGACATTACTTCTGTGTGTGTGTGTGTGTGTGTGTGTGTGTGTGTGTGTGTGTGTGTGTGTGTGTGTGTGTGTGTGTGTGTGTGTGTTTGAAGGCTAATCTTTGAATCTGCAGCTTGTTTTCTATCTAACGGAGTTTATCAGTCTTATCTAATCATCCACTCTGAAGAGTCCTCGCACTGAATCACCCTGTTTTGTCTTCAAGGTTTCACTTGTGCTTCACACATAAAATCCACAAATGGTCGAGTCAAATAAATTTTAAAGAACATTTAAAAACAACCCAAGTGACCAGAGTGCTGTACAGACCAGGGGTGTCATTCATAAACACTGCGTACACACAAAACAAGGCGTGAAAAAGGCGTACGCCACCTCAGACAACAGAGTTGATGGGAGAAACTTTGGTCCGTGCTTACGAACATTTTAGAGACAGGAAATAGGCATTGGATCATGAGGTGAAAACCTGATTGTGGAAACTGTCAAATATTTTTGGGCGTACGTCATTTTCACCTTTGTCCATATGTACATTTTTAGTATGGATCCTACACATTGTTTTATAAATGACACCCCAGAGCAGAAAGATAAAATCAAAATAAAATAAAATAACCATTAATGTACACACCTCATAGGCACGAATAAACAACTCATACGCAACAATAAAAAAAACTAACAAACAGCCACATCAGAAGGTTTCAAATGCTGGTGAGTAAAAGTATGTTTTGCTGCTTGCTGAGAATATTTTAATTAATTGTGCAGCTTTTGATGGAATTTACTTAACACCGTATATCAGATCACAGCATCTTAACGAGACATCGCTTTGGCAAAGAGGTACTGAATCATTCGGTACGAGGCTTTCTGTTTGGTACGTATTACAAACTGAACGATACATTGAACTATCCTATTACATCTGGAAACTAAAATCTACAGCTTAATCTGTGGTTAACATCATGTTCTCAGTGTGCTCAACAAGGCAGCTCATGCAACTCCAGTGAGACACCCTCAGGAGCAGCTACACTAACGCTATACTAGCTACACTACGCCATTACCAGACGACCCTCCAATAACCTACAGGTCTGCTGTCTGGAGCCACTCTGGTGTCTCTGTGAAATATCAGGATGATGGAGAGAGAGAGCGGTGGATAAAAAACTACAGTATGTCACATTGGCCACATGACGGCAGGTGGCCTCAGTGATATCAGCTCATTTACACCGACTAATGTTACGCCTGCAGCATTGGGGCAGCTATTCTCAACTGATTCACACAGGGCAAAAGACATCGCTGCGGTGATTATCTCTGGCACTTGGCCTGTGGCTTTGGGCCTGGTACAGCGGGCGGCACTACCTCTTGTTTGATATTGGTTAATTATAACTACGATATCACATTTTATTTTTATAAGGAGCTGTTTTTATTTTTATGTGCTGCAAAACAGACACCCCAGAAGATGGTCAATCAGGTACAGGTCTTTCATTGTTTAAAGTTAAAGTCTGCATTTTCAGATTTACTCCTGCACCACTCTGTATTACCTCTGTACTCAGGAGGAAAAATCAATACAGCATAGTACTGTGATGTTTTGCATGGAATACTGTACCTATACATGGCTGCCACAGGCCGTTTTTTAATTATATAAATCATTAATACAAAATAAACTTTTGATAGTGCACTAGAATAATAAAGTCAAATGCTTTTTCAGTCCGCTCTATGTATTTTGCTGCAAAACATTTTTTTGAAGTGAAATAAACAGACTGAAAACTTTCTCTTATTGGGTTAAAATAAAAGTTTTCCCTTTGGGACAACATTTGTAACTGAAAAAGGGTAATAAATTTACATTATTTTGTAATATATGTTATCTTAAGCCTATTGTAAAATGTTTAAAATCACATTAATATTGTATCGTGATGTGTACCGTGATATCGTATCAATATTACTCAATATTAACTTTTAATCTTTGCTCAACATTACCATTATTGCAGAGAACAGATCTTTGTGCTCAAACATACACAGCTATGAACAGACACACACACACACACACACACACACACACAGCTCTGTCACCAGTCCGGCTGAATATTCCTGCACTCCAGAGGACCTTTAATTAAAAAACTGAATCAATGGCTGTTTCTCATCTCGACTCTGTGGAGGCTCGTTGTGTCGGCGCAGTACGCTGACCTGTTTCCCACTGCTGTCACACACACAGTTACACACAAACAGACAGACACATGGGTGCACACACAAACACACATATTTGTCTGTGTCACTGCAAACTCCTGCGATTGGAACAAGCGTGATAGATGGCATCCGCAGAGGTGGTGTGTCAACCATAGGTCAGACCAGACACATCACACACACTCTGAAATTAATGCATAGACACGTACACACACACATACGTACGTACACACACACACACACACACACACACAAACACACACACACACACACACACACACACACACAGCTCCCCCTGATTGAAAACAACCATTCTCAGACGCTGGGTAAATACCAGCCTGGGTGTTTTACTGTGATGACACAGTGGAGAGAACAGGTGCAGATTTGATTCAGGCGTCTTATTAAAGGCAGCCTGATGTTCATACGGCACACTCTGTCATTTGCTGTATTTTTAACTCACTGAGATAAGCTGGTATGTAAATTTATCTTTGTACTGAAGACACTTCTTCCCTGAGTTTGACACCGTGGTGATAAAACAATGTTTATATTTGTTCTTACATTTTACAACCTGAACACAGTCACAGACAAACACAGACGGTTTTAGTGCTGCTTGTAGTTCAGAGTGAACGATCGCTCTTCTCTCTTCATCTCAACCTTAAACTGCAAAAATGTTCCTAAATGGGAGACAGGAGACAAACTATAAACCAGTGTGCAGATCTGCAGGAGGCAGCCAGTCTGAGGAGCGCCAGAGAAGAAGAGTCGACCATCACGCTACCTGAACATCAGTGGGGTTAACACACAAACTGCCCCTACGCCTTTCATTACCACAGGAACACAAGTGTCAGAGAGTAATCAAGTCAGCTGTCGGTGTTTGCAACTTGTGGAAAAGTTCACGGAAAAACACAAAAACCACTAAATGTACAAATCAGTTTGTGATTGTGTAAATTCTTTGTTCTTTCTGTAATACCATTAGAATAAATAAATGCTTATGTAAACCTCTGTACTATTAATACAATAACCATCCTTAAAATCGTGCACTATTTAATTGATCTATCTTTGCATTTTTAAGGAGATTATAAACTGTAAAGAACCACATGACTTTGTCTATCCCCACAGTCGTGTCTACAGTCTACACCAGGACTATTTCAGTGGCGGCCCAGAAGCAACATCGAGTGGCTCAGCTGGAGATGAGTACAGAGACCCGGCATTAAACGGCCTGGGGCAAAATTAATCAAGACCATGGTAGCAATAATAGGGCTGGGTTAAAATAATCCATTCTAATCGATCTTCATTTGATTAACTCGATATCAATTCGTAAAATCTGGGATCGATCTTTTAATATACGCTTTTTCACCAGGCATGTGTGAAGCTTTAACCCTGTTAATCTCGTCTGTGGTAAACGAGCTGCAGCGCCTAATTATTGACGACCACAGTCTTGAGAAGCTCCAACTAGGGTTGAGTATTGCCACTGATTTCCTGATTCAATTTTTTATTTATTTCAGTTACAATATCAATTTTTTTCTAGTATGTGAGAGAGATTCTCATAGTACTAATGGTGTAACATTTGCAAGGAATTCTTTTTTAAAAATAATAAATCAACAACAGGAATAAAACTGAATATTTTATAATTATATGTGGTTTCTAGAGCAGCAGCAGTAATATTAAAACAGCAAAGTCACAATATAAACTTAATATCTCACTTTAAACAAATCTAAAATGTCAATAAAATAAATCATATTCCTGACATCACAGTACTGAATGAGCAGGAGGAGCGGCTGCTGCAGCACGACTATAAATTACACCCAAATGTAAAAAAGTAAGCTAACAGTTACTGGTAAAAGAGCCGGTAAAGTCGGAGCTTCTCAAGACTACAGTCGTTCATAACTTAGCGCCGCAACTTGTTTATTACCAGCGAGATTAACATGCTTAAAGCTTCACACGTGTGGGAGAAAGCATTTATCAAAAGATCGATCTCGGATTTTACGAAACGATATTGGGTCATTCCAGTGAAGATCGATCCAACTCTAACAGTTCTTTTATCTTCCACTGTTAGCTCACAGTTTTTACATTTTGGTGTCCTTTATTATCGTGCTGCTGCAGCGTCTCCTCCTGCTGTCTGTGCATCAGGGTCTCTGCACCACTTATACGCACAAACAAAGATACAAAAACACAGAGTAATGATGCTGCGGTGGAGACAGAGAGGTGAAGATAACTTGAGCTGACAACTACGCTTGTCACTGTAAGTACAACTAAATCTCCACAAGAAAAAAGTCAATACTTTGTTTATAAACCTGATCAGCAACATGTGGACATGTTGAAAAGTGATATTTCAGTCTGCTCTCTCCGCAGTCTCTCACCCACCGCCACAAATGTTATGTTATAGACAATCACAGAGCGCTTTCCAGCTGATAGCAAATTGTTACTAACAACCTAAAACAACAACTGCTTATGTCTAAAGGTTTAACTCAGTTTGTCTCGTGTCTTGAAACTTACTTGTGGTCATGTGACCTGCAGGCAGCGAGTCTCCTCAGCAGCAGAGAGGACAGGAGGACTGATACTGACTGATGTCTGTGTTCTTTATTCTTTCTAAACTTCACTCAGTGTTGTGACGTCAGGAATATGATTTATTTTATTCACATTTTTATTTTGTTTCCAGAGAGATATTGAGTGTATACTGTGTCTTTGCTGTTCTAATATTACTGTTGTTGCTCTAGTTCTCTGATAATCTCTTTCACATAGTTGCAAAAGTTGGTATTGTCACTAAAATATCCCCAAATCAAATCGATACCGAATCGACTCAGGTAATCAGTGGTGACACCAAGCCCTAATTAATTAGCTCCGAAGTTATCAGCTCTTTCATAAGTTTTGGTTTCGTTTATCATCGTGCTGCAGCCTCTCTCCTGCTGCCTGCACACCGGGGCCGCCACACACAAACACGACACACTGCCACTTTAAGGAAACATCAGTGCAAACATTTACTGTTCAAACTGCATGTTCACAAACACCACTGTAAAACACACACAATATTTCTCCCTAATATTATTAATGATACTGAATTAGTGTTTGATGTCATAAATGTTCAGCACTGGTGTGTGTTACCTCTGGGATATTTATATTTCTGAGCATGAAGGACCTAAAAATGTTGATATTTCTTGTTTCCGAGCCAAGATTTGTTGTCAGTTTCCACGGTAACGGTGCTCCAGGTGCAACAAGACGCATGATCTATTTCGGAGCCGTGTACATCACCTACTGTGCGTTGTTCTTGGCACCATATAGGCGACGTGATCCTCTAGTGATTCTCGTCCATCACCGACCACGCGCGCCTATTTATTCGATCACATTCAGTCCTCACAGTTTCGTTCTGTTTGACGGTTGAATATTGGAACGATGCGGCTGTTCTCTGCTCTGCTTTACTCTTTTCTGAACCTTCTCCACGTCTATTCTTTTTTATTGATTGGACAAGACAGGAGTGGAGAAGCCATGCTTGTTCAGTTTAACTGTCACGAAGCAGATCACCATCTCTGACATGACTGTTCAGCCTCAAACAGCTGTTTTGTCATGTAGCATGTGCTGCACCCAGGGTTAAAATACTGACTTTATTTTCTTGACACAAAAAGAAATCCAGACTATTGATAACATCATAAAGCGGCTGACAGTCCTGGTAGACAAGTTTCAATTTAAGAAAAGAGGTGTTTTGGGTGGAATTAGACTGTAGGAAACATTTCATCCTCAGAGCAGTGCTTTGTGATATCACACAATATGTTCCAGCACGTTTATTTTATAATACATATTGAAAAAAGAAGTACTCAAAGCTTATGACTCAGTACATCTAATACACAGAGGATGCAGTCTGTGTCTCTTTATTCAAATGGAGCAAAGATTTTCTTCATAAACAATCGATTCCTTCCAGTCGTCCTCCTCTCTGTCACAGCCCGACACGCCAAACAGACTGCAGGCGAAAAAAAGCTGAAGACAAAATTGTTGGGAAATGCTGGATTGATCGTTTCAGCGCAGTAAGGCCGTTCCACTAACAAACACGTTTTGACATTATTGATGTTTTCTGGGGCTCAGTGACTTGCATTAACTTCAAAAGGCAAAAACAAAACTGCGAGCTGTCCCCTTCTGTCTCATCGCCGGGGCCATTTGACCCAGATCCATTGGCTGTGGGAGCGTCTGAGTGGCTGCCTGGTCCTACATTAGATATGAGAAAGCCATGCTCGTGTTCAACTCGATTATGCGGATGAAGGGAGAGCACGGCTGGCTTTATAGGCCAAGCAGCAGGGACTCGAGAACCTCAAGTAAACCAGAGTCCTGTTTGATGTTTGCTTACAGAGATAATACAAGTGGGAAGAGCGTGTCATTTCTTTACATTGAAATGTAAATCCACCTCGGCAAACAAACTGTGATGGCTTACGCCGCTCGTTGTATTCCTGCGACATGCACACAGATTCAGCGAGTTCTGTTTTCTTAAAAGCATTTAGAGTTAAAGTAAAGCTACTGGTGAGTGGTGCTTTCTAGGAAACAGAGAGCAGCTGTTAACATCTTCAGTAGTGTTGGAGGCTCACCAACAGACCTGAACCAGAAAGGCTTTTCTTTATTCTGCAACATGCAGTCAACACGCCACAAAAAGCGCCTCAGTAAACAAAAGATGGCATCTCCTTGCTTGTCCAAATGTGTGTTTTATTCAGGTCTTTAAGGAAACAAAAGGGACTGCACACACAAACAGGAAAAGGAAAATCGTATTGCATTCGTGACAAAAAGGCAGCGCTAAAGAGGAGCCAACACAAATGGTCTCGACAAAAATCCCTCTTTACCCCTGCTGTGTGACAACCACACAATGCCTCGAATGGAAATTTCTCGTTTATGCCTCAACATACTATAATACGTGAACAAAGATCACTTTAGCGCGATTATATTATTGCTGTACGGAGGAGACAGGGACCGGTTTGTCTTATAGGGCAGACAGTGGGGGCCCGGGCTTAATTTGATACGCTACGCCCTCGCTCTCTGCAGAAAGAAATGCCCTTCTTGTTGCAGTCGGAGCTGCTTCATAACAAGACTCCATTTCACAAAGCGCCTCGAGAATCCGGCTGCAAAACTGTGCTTCAAAATCTCAAAGTTGCTGATGTGTGCCAAAGTAGAGATACAGTATACTGCGGTGCTCTGTGATATAAAATGGTGCTGTGAAACGGAACAGAGGACCTCAAAGTGCCTTACATCTACCAGATAACACACTTGATTTCTCCAGCGCTGTTTTCTCTCTCTTTTCTGAACACACACACACACACACACACACACTAACATCTGACTTCCTTCAGTATATGAGCACATACACAATTTATACAGTGTGCAACAACACAACAAGTCAAGCATGCTGTTTTTAAAAGGACAGTCCTGAATCTATCTGATGTTACTGGGGTGAGATGAAATATGTTTGCACAATATTTTGGGACAAAAAAGTGATACTCAATACGGAGCCAAAATAATCATTAGAATTCAGGATGCACAGATTTATCTGCCGCATATCTGTATCTGTCAGTACTCCTTGTTATCATCGGCCTATCAGCAAATAGGAAGACATTCACAGATGACAGAGCAGCAGATTTTTTAACCAGGGACGCACCAATTTTAAATTTCTGGGCCGATACCGATGTTTCGATGACAATTTAGCAGATTATTTTGTTTTTGTTGTTAATGTTTATTCCCCCTTTTGCCCCGAGAAAACACAGAAATCTACACAATAAAAATTACTGAACTGTTTTGAAGTAGTTAAGTCCTTCATTACATTACCTTTGAATGTGGACAAATTCAATAATACACATATATGAAACAACCTTTAAAATAACCTTTCACATGAGTAACATCTTTTAAACACTGTTTCAAAAGTCTTATTATATAATATCTCATATTTCCCTCTCTAATATCTATTTTATATTGCTAAGAAAACATCAACAAAATTCTCCTTTAAACAGCTGTATTTAATACACTGAACACATCATGAGAACGTTGAATTATTTTTACTGAATAGAGCTTAAATGCATCATAATGTAACTCACTGCAGCCTCTGTCAGCTGTTAGTTGCGGCTACTGGTTGCTAACAGCTAACGCTAACTAGCTCTCCTCCTGCTGATGTCAACACAGATTTGTTGTTTAAAATGTGGCATTAACATGGAAACAGTAGGGCGCCTCCTCTGATGCGTCACACAGTGAGTTTACTGTGTTAGTGCAGGAAAGATCTGGGGAAGATCTGTTTATCCAAAAAACATTTTCTATTGTCCCTTCGACCACGGGACACTGTTTGTCTGAGCGCCGCTTTTTAGCCTGCGCAAAATTGATTTGACACAACAGAAAAACACTGGTTGCTGCCATCAGTGAATGTCATCTTATTTGCTAGGCTGATGGCAGGCAACAAGACAAATATCAGCTGATGCACGTGTTCTGTTGTCCGCAGGCCGACCCACTGCTACTCACCATCTCATCACTCAACAGTGAGATCACATCTGCCAAACCGTCTTCATATTCTTTTTGTACCTGCTCATTAGTTTTAGTTTGTGGTCGTTAGTCTGGAGAACTGTTTTTTAGCCTGTGCAAAACTGATTTGACACGACAGAAAAACATCGTCAACTGCCATCGGTGAATGTCACCTTATCTGCACTTAACACTTAATATTTCGTGTGCTCTAAGTGCATTCACACTGTATAAAACAGGAAATGCAGTGTACTGTCGACACACTCAAAACAATCCAAAAGAGTGTGGAATGACGGACACTTCTCACCCTCAACAGTCGCCATCTTTGTGACATAGCAAACTTCTAAACATTTGACACACCGGCCGTGGACGACGACAAGGAGCCTGTTAGTTATTAATGTTTTTTTGCACTAAGTACCAAAACTGTTGTCGAATAGAAGCCGTCAGTGATGTTTGTTGGGTCTGTAATGATTTGGTACGCCAACAATAATTCGAGTGCTAATGTTAGTTTGCTAGTTAATGTTAGCATTCATTATCTAGCTAACTTGCTCCTACCTAGGGCAGCACATTTAAATCAGCACTGACGTTGTGTCGTAACAGAACAAACAAAGATCTTTCCTGTGACGTCGTTAGGACAAAATAACCCAGAACACCCAGTATCGTTGCTTCAGAGGACGCACCCTATCGTTTCCCTGATAATGCTACATCATGAACAACAAATCTGTGTTGACATCAGCAGGAGGAGAGTCTGTTAGCTGTTCAAGCTGATGCATTAAAGCTATATTTACTGAAAATTATTATTAAATGGAGATAAATTATGATGTCCTCATGATGTGTTTAAATGTAATCTTGTAAAATGTAGTTTTTGAAGAGAAAATTACCAGATTCAGCTGTTTGAAGGAGAAATTAGTTGATGTTTTCACAGCAATGTGAAACAGATATTAGAGAAGGAATTATGAAATACATAACCAAAGGGTTTTTAAAGCAGTTGTGTTTTAAAAAGAGAAAAGAAAGGTTAAATTAAAGGTTGTTTCATAACTGTATAACTGAATTCATGCTGATTCAAAGGCAGTGTAATGAAGGGCTGAAAGACTTTAAAATGGTTTGGTTATTCTTTACTATGAAGATTTCTTTGTTTCCTGGCACATAAGGGGGAATAAATAAAAACAAAAACGAACAACAACAAAAACATAAGTGCCTGCAATCAGCCAAATTACTATTTTAAACTTCAGTATGAGCCCAGAATTTCACAATCAGTGCATCCCTGACAGGAATTTAACCTGTATCTGGTCTGTTAGCTTAGTGTGAGCAGTGAGGAGCAGCAGCAGCCACAGAGGAGCTTTTACTGAAGTCAGATTGTCAGTGTGATCCGACTTTCAATCCAGGATAGTGATCAAGCTGCATTTAGATACAAGGAGAAGTTCATTTCTGGCTTCCTTTGACTGCTGCGATCAATTCTCAGTCTTTGCCTTCTGACCGCAACCAGTCGATGGGCGAGTTCTCCGAGTGTGTCTCTTCCAAAGTTTCCTCGAAACCTTTTCTGCTCCTGTCTCTGAACACTCAGGAAGAATCACAAATATCCAACTGAAACATTTTCAGCTCTTGCTGATTTGTACGAACATGAATCTCCATGAGGGGGTTCTTCTTATTCAAACCTTTCTCTACCTTCAGTTTAGCTTGGGAGACGCAGCTTTACTTATAAAAGAAGAGTTATTTATTCATTTACGACCACCTTCATTCAACAATTTGTTTTTCTTGTTCCTTCTTTTGGATGTTTGAGTTCTGCTGAACAGAATTTGTTTTCACACTGCTGAAGGAGGGAAGTTTCTCTGAGCTCACCTCAGATCTCAGGTTAAAAATGGATGTACCTGTAGGATTTAAAGATATGAAATATTTAATTATTTAAATTACAGCAGGACAAATGCAAATGTGTCGTTTCAAAAATACACTTTCATTTTGACAGGAAATTAACAGAATCTGCTCGTTAGATGCATACAGTCTTTGTCAAAATAAACTTATACCATCAGTAAAACTGCTCGTCTTTATGTTATATTATTGTACAACAAAAGCACGTGTTAAGGTTTAGAAAAAAAAACATCCAGTACTAAACTCATTTATGGAGCTGCACAAACCACTGCATTGTCAACAACACGGAGGCAGTGTGACCCGAGCGAGCTGCACGCAGTCAAAGCATGAAGGCCTCCAGAGAACCAGCTGCAGCTAAAAAATCTCACCAACACACTGGAAATGACTTCTCACTGGAATACAGCTGCAATACACAGACATGAAGCGAGAGCATTGCAGAGCGCTTTTCTAATATGGCAGCAGACAGCTCCGTGCTGATTATGTTTTGGAATATCAACACGTCAAACATGTTTCTGTCAGTAGCAGTCACGTAAACTTTAGGCACGGCTGCAAACGTTACCTCATACGTCATCTGAAGTTGTTATTATGCTGTTTCATGCTTTATGTTTTACTTGAACAGCTGTAACACTGGGTCAAGTACGAGGTAGAAAATAGTCTTACAATTAATTACTTAATTGGGTAATGAAAAAAAATTACAAATAGTAGATAAATTAGTCATTAGAGTAATCAACTGAAAAAACAAATGTTACATTAATCGATAAAAAAATAACTGTTAGGAGCAGCCCTAAATGTTACGTATCTGTTGTTTGCAGAAACACACCATGCCATCATTTATTCAGGTGATTAGTTTGGATAGATTAGTTTCAAATCATTACACCCGTACAGCACCAACACCCATGCGAACCCTCCTGATCTGGATTACATCTTAAACGTCACTGGTCATAACCTCTCCTCCTGCTCCTCTGAGTCTCTCCTCCACCGCTCACCACAGTGAGTTATTAACCTCCAACCTTCACTATCTGATGGCTCACCGCCGCCTTTACTCTCGCACTCATCCTCTCCTCTACATCTTATCTCTCTTCCACTCGTCTTCCCCGGCCGCTCCCACATACACACACTCCAACACAAGACATCGCTGCTCTCTCTTTCCGTCCGTCTCCATCCCCCTCTCCATCTCTCTCCTCTCCGTCTCTCCTCTCTGGCTTCCTCTGGAGACTTTAAGTGCATTAGGATAAGAGGCTCTCTACCTTTCTCTCAGCCTTCCTTCAGGCTCTGTAGCTCACAGGTCCAGCTTCCTCACTTACACACTCAAACACACATCAGAGGACAGCACTTTCAGAGCCGTACAACCTCTGAGTGTATTTTTATGAAGCCGGCTATTGTGCACGGCAGAATGATATCGAGTCTTGGCGTCCATTAGACCATATATCCTGTCAATACCATCAAAAGTTTCTTTGTCGGGACCGAGGCAGGTGGTTTACTCACAACACGGCTGAACTCAGAACCAATGGAACTTGGAAAGGGCAGCAAAATATCGACAAAAGCTTTTGAGGAAATATGACGCTTCAAAAGCTTCTATTATGGGTTCTTTTTTTTTGCACTAGAAAAAGGAGGCAAAGGAAAGAGAGAAGAGATGATGACGTGTTTGTCAACTATAAGCCAGAGGACAGGATTTCACAAAACATGTTCCAAGTAAACAAAAAGCAATAAAGCAGAAAACGCAGCGGGAACGCTTTTCCACCGGGCAACATCACACACAACAGCCAATCATGACACATTAAGACGAACCGCAAACAGTCATGAGCTGCATGATGAAGAGCCTGAAGCCGAACCAGGATTATTTCTTCTGTTTGTTTTTATGTCTAAAACAACTTGTTTTTAGGCCTCTTATTTTCATAATGATTTCCTCTGAAAGAACTCATTTTTAGTTGTTGGTTCTCAGGATTATCTGAACTATTTATACACTGCTGATGTGAGGCAGCTAGCCTGATGGTGAGAAGCTAAGAACAATTTACTCAGTACGTCAACTGATCACAGCAAATAGTCACATAATCTATACACAGAAAATTAACCACAACTATTTTGATAATTAATCATAATTATTTATCAAAGCATTCTCTGGTTTCAGCCTCTCCACTGTGAGCATTTGATGCTTTTATTTGTTTTATATTATAAATTGTATACTTTTAAGTTTGTGGATGTTGTTTCAGACAAAATAAGACATCTGGAGACGTCACTTTGGGCTCTGGGTAATTTGTGATGGAGGATTTGGGTCCAACAACCACCAACTTTCACCCGGGAGGCTGCTGTTTGCTTCCCATATGATTGTAAAGCCAAACCCTGTTATTTTTTCCTAAATCCAATCACGTGCATTTGTTGTTGAGGGAAAAAAAGTCAATTTGTGGTATTATACCCACGTGGTGCTTTTATTTTGAAAGAGACTGTATGCAAACTGTACATTTCCTGTGAAAACAGAAGTGTATTTTGAAAACAGACAATGCATGAAACAGGCTGAAGCTGACAAGGCGTCCCAGAACATCAACAACCAACACACCCAGGGTACCTTGGACGTCATATGTGGACGTGGAAAGTCCATGACCAAACGTGGACATGTGACGAGGTCGGAGTGAGAATGTGGTAAATAGAAAGGGGGTTCGACATCATGATTGACAGCTGTTTGTAGGCCAATCGATTTTGCTCACGATCAATGGCGCTGCTCACAGTTGGTGAGACTCATGTACGGGCAGGAACTTGAAACAGCAGTGACTGCTACTGTAGACTCTGGCTCCAAATGACAGCGACCGTATCCAGAATATTTTGCCTTCAGTTCTGTACAGTGAGGGTAAGTGAAGACATGTCGTCCATCTTTATATACAGTCTATGGTCCTGATGATGCAGAATGATAATCGCCAAAATTGTCCAATCAACGAGTTACCTGTCAGTCTTGATCTTTACTCTTCAGGCTTTGTTTGTAAAAAAAACAGTGTGAACAGGAACAGGACGACTAAATACAACAATGAATCATTTTATTCACATGGTTTAGACTAAATGAACCAAACTACAGGTGTGACAGCAGGAAAAATCCCCTGATAATCAACAGCTGCTTACATTGTGCTCTTATGTTGTTGCTGTTTTACTTCATCGTGTACTTTTTTTTTTTTTTTTTAACGAGCTCAAAGAAATGAGCAGATGGTAAAGTACTCCTTTTGAACAACATTTTTACAGCCTCCCATTTTACCTAATTACATCAGTGCTTTCCAGGATTTCTTCGAAGAACAAAACATATGTTTATCTTTTATGAAACTGGAGGACAAGCTCAATACAGTGTTACTGAGTCACTGAAATGACCCACAGCAGACAGAAGATGGATCACAGTTAGTTAATGATGCACTTTGCATCGTTTTCTTCAGAAATTCAGAAAACGTTGAAGTATCAATGCATGAATCTCCTCAACGACCCCACAAAGTGACACAACAAGTTGTGCATTGTGTTTGTGTTTACCTGTACGGCAGAGATAACGACAGAGAGGGACGAGCCACCAATACAATGAGCTGTTTCACGTTACTCTGCATCCCTGCAGCTACAAAACTTAATTATGTATCGCTGTCATCTCACAATTAATTAGTAAAAAACTCACCCGTGGCTAAGCTCCACAGGATCCCAACAGCAGAGCTGCCTCTTAATCTGTGTATGTGTGTGTTGTACGTGTTTAACCTTTGACAGACCTGCGCTGTCCAACCCTGCACACAAGAGGAGAACAAAACCGGTTTGAAACCCTGTATCTCACCCAAGAAGTAAAGATAATTCAGGAAAAGATGGAAGCAATTTACATTCTCAACACCTATTGGGCCTCATGGAGCCAAATCCTCTTAAATTTCTTTTATTTTCTAATAATTCTCTATTAAAGGAAAAAATAAGAGAAGTCAACTCCGGACGCACCAAACATTCTTAATCCAAATCTGCTCTCACCCAGGTGAGCTGAATGATGAATCCCACTGAATCGTAAGTCACCTATAAGCACAGGTAACACCCCCCAAACACTATGTAAAAGTATGTGTGACGCGAGGTGCAGAGGCCCATTACTGCACATTGCCAAAAATTGGACAGATGTTACCAAAAAAAAGGCTTTACTAAGGACAAACTTCAGCAGTACTGTTAAATAATCTTAGAGTAAAAATGTAATTTTCCAAAGTGTTTTCCTGATGTGACATGAAAATCAAAAAACAGAAATGGTAAAACTTTTGTGATGCTGTAAATGTGTGTCAGCAGCGGAGTGGTGGAGGAAATATTCAGATCTTTTACCTCAGTAAAATTACTAACACCACACTGTGAAAATATTCTGTTACCTGTAAAAGCTCTGCATTCAAAATATTACTAAATAAAAATACGTACATACAATTAGGAAACTGTATAAAAGGTAAAGAAGTCATGCAGAAAAGTTTAAATACATGCAGTAAACCTAAATAATAATTAAAGGAAAAGCAGCAAGTCCTCATATTTGAGAAGCTGGAACCATGAAACATTTCTGCATGAAAGATTATTGAAACAATTATTAAAATAGTTGCAGATTAATTTTCTAACCAACTGGCTAATCATTTCAGCTGCACTTATAATTTGATGTGGTCTGTGAGTAAAATCTAAAACAAAAATAAGTAGTGGAGTATAAAGTGCAGTATTTTCTTCTGTAGTGGAGTCGAAGTAGACAGTCGCATGAGATTAAAATGCTCAAGTTAAGCTAAAGTACCTCAAACTGTATTTGAGAGTGCATTCACTCATTCATTCATTTTCTGTAACCGCTTATCCTATCGAGGGTCGCGGGGGGGTGGAGCCTATCCCAGCTGACACTGGGTGAGAGGCAGGGTTCACCCTGGACAGGTCACCAGACTATCACAGGACTGACACATAGAGACAGACAACCATTCACACTCACATTCACACCTACGGACAATTTAGAGTCACCAATTAACCTGCATGTCTTTGGACTGTGGGAGGAAGCTGGAGCACCTGGAGGAAACCCACGCTGACACGGGGAGAACATGCAAACTCTGCACAGAGGGGCTCCCCCACCCCAGGTTCGGACCAGGAAGCGTCTTTCTGTGAGGCAACGATGACCACTGTGCTGCCCACTTGAGAGTACAGTACTGAGTAAATGTACTTAGTTACACTCCATCACTGGCAGAGGGATGCACAGTGACTGAAATTAACTGGGGTCACTAAACCAAGTGTAATAGTACCTCTTTAGTCCATGAATGTAATAATCCAATCATTATAATTACTCTAAAACAAATAATCTAAATTTAACTGTACGATATCCATTTTTTATGATCCTCATATTTGAAACTTATGTTTCTTTGCGTTGGACAAACAATTTCTCGATGGTGAAACAAGATATTTTTCTCTTATCTTGGTGAGACTGCTCTTGACCACATGTTAAACTTTCTCTTACTTAAGAGAAGAGCAAAAATAAGAAAACATTGGTGAATCCCAGACGTTAATGGGTACAAACAAAAATAAGAGAAAATCTATTCATATATCGCTTCTTGTATAAGGCCCACTGTGGTATGAATTCACATTTTTTCTTTTCCTCTACCTTAAAAAGAAATCAGCAACAGAGGCTGTGAGGTAAACAGGAAGTAAACACAGATACCGCTTACAGAGCATGACCTGCAAAGCCATCACAGCAGCCATCAATATTTCCTGCTCCTTGTCTTTAATCATCTGTCCACCACACACACTCACAGTCACCCAAGTTCCATTAATTAACAAATTGCCTGACAACAAGCTGACTGGCTGTCTGATAAATAATCAGCGGCCTGAGAAAGTGGGGCTGCGCATGGTTTGGACTTGATTTGGATTAATCCGCAGCCAGCTCCATCTCAGAGGAGGATGACTTGTGAAACTCCTTGAAGAGAGCGGCTGTTCAAAGCTGCATGTACAGACGTCGACCAAAACAGCTTGATCAATCATCAAGGGAGGGCCGAAAGTGAGGGAATCAGGGAGGAGAGGAAGAGGAGGTATGAGACAGAAACAGAGAGAGAATCAACACGAGACACAAAAACAGTTATGAAACCATAAGAGAGACAGACGGGAAGAATAGACAGAAAACAGAGAAAGAGAGACAGAGAGGGAGAAATCCTCTCACTAATTAATAGGTGTCTGCATTTCAATTAACGCTGACCTCAATTTCTGTGAGGAAGAGAGAAAACAAGCGCGAGACCGTGAGGATGATAAAAAAAGGAGAGCTTATGTAAGAGGGCATTTTGTGGAAAATATTTTGTTTTTCCCGTCGCTCTGCTGATGTGAACAATGCCTCCATTCTGCAGCAGACATCAGCTTCAGGTCTGGATGCCACCGTCCTCAGCGTCACGCTGTGTCGATGCCACAGCGCATAACTTCATAGGTTCTTTGTTTCCATGTGTGACATTGTGTTTCACCACACTTTGTATCACAGTGGCTTCATGATGCCATGAAAGCATTACACAAACTGTTGCACAATAATCCTGGGATGGTTAGTTGTGTCTTGTTGGGTTACATCGTACAGTGGCGCTGTGCTGCTGTTGTCGTTGCTCAGAGTGTGTGGGGAATCACAGCCTCTGCTTTTTAAACATGATCTGTCCCTGTGTGACTGTTGAAGGCTCTGAGCATATATGTTCTCAATCAGCTTCTTCCTATTTTCAGCCAACGTCAGAACGTTTTTGTTATTTCAGATGAAAGATTAGTCGTGGATATTTTGTACTATTAAAAAAAAACACTTACAGTCAATTTACTAAAGATCAAGTTATGCATAATGCTGGCTGCAGGAAGCTGTCCTTGCATTTTGACTGACATCAAAACTTGTGTTTCAAAGGCCCAGACACAGCAAACCAACCCATAGCAACGGCCCATAGCACGATCTCTGTGTAAAAAGGGCTGATGTTAGCGTTTAGCTCAATGTAATGTAGTGCCAACAGGCTCACAGAGCAGCTAGCATCGCTGCAGATTCTTAGTGTTGTTTCTCAGGAGGTGGTACGCCAAAAAAGAGCGACTGAATATATAACTTGAGCTGGACACGTGGTGTAAAAGAGGCCCAGGTCGCCGTGTTTCTGTTGGGTATGCAAGTAAAGTAAATTACTTGTTGAAAGCCGTAATAGCTAAAGACTTTTAGTGCTCCAGCAGTTGAACCCTGAATAATGTATTTTTAACTCGCATGTTGTTCTTTATTGTTAGAACTATGATTACGTTCCAGATTTATCGTGTTTATTTGTGATGTGTTAGTTGTTAAGTTTTGTGCTGCATGTGAAGTGTTGTTATTCTCACTGATATCACCACATCCCTGTGATATTATGTTACACAGTGTTGCATGGGGTTTACTGATTTGATGTCTTAAGACCGAGCAGTGCAGACTCTGATTCCTATATACAACCTTCAATATAACACACACACACACACACACACACACACACACCTCGACTGCCTGTGATCTCTCTTATTATGCCACCCTCTCTGAGTTCCAACTGTGTGAATGAAAGTGAATACAAGAGCAAAGACAATGGCCACAGCTTTGAACCCCCGTCAGGTGAAGGAGGAGTGTAGCAGTGCGCGCACATATTGTGAGTTCAGAGGAGAAACTGCAGAGAAAGTCATTAAAGTCAGCAGCAACACAAGATTTTAAAATCACAAGAGAGTTTGTAGACATGAAACTTCAAGTTAGAGATGGATGGGCTGATAGATGGAATAAAAGACCTGGACGGCAAAGTAAAATGTCAAGCAAACATTGAGCACCGGCGTCCAAGGGAGGTTTGTGTTGTTAAAAAAACAAAATCGATCTGTTCGGTTTTAAAGCCTCAACATCCCCCCGGAAGACTCTGGAGCTTTGCACCATCTGAAAGTCGAATTTCAAGCTACTTCTTTAAGTGGAGATAAGATAAAAAAAAAATATATATATATATATAAAGCATTTCCTGCAGGATCCCCTGTGGTGCCACCAGCCTCATTAAAAATGCCAGCTCAACATCTAAGTTTGTCTCAAGTGTTTGAGTTTCAGCGTGTGAGTTTGTGGTTCACACTGCAGATTACAACAGTTTGCCTGCCTGCAAACTAAAACTGATGCTGGAAATAAATGTTCTAAAACGTGAGCCATAAGAGGAAAGTTGGCCAGACGAAGAAAACAGCTGAAAGACATTAGAACACCCCAAAACAGTCAGGTGATAATTTCATATAATTCAAACATTGATTAAAGCCACTTTAAAGTTATACTGAAGGACGAGCTGCACATCAGAGTTATGTCTTATTCTCTACTTGCACAATGTAGAGCAACATATATCTATTTCACAAATTTCTCGTCTGTTTACTAGGGATGTTCCTGTCCACTAATTTCCCTGTCGACTAAATGAAAATTTTAATTAAGACTAGTCGACTAGTCTAAAAAAAAAGGAAAACAAGTATTTAAACACTGTCCCAAAATATAGTGTGCATTAAGAGCCCTTTGAAGCCTTTAATCACAACCTTCAACAACCATGTTGGATTTTAAATGCTGCTGAAGTACGAGACACTTTGCACCGTGCGGTATGAATGTGAACATGACGGCAACTCAGTCAAAAGTTAACCACTAAAATAACATCTGAAAAAAATAAAGTGCCTCTGAAATGATGATCTGACAGAAATGATAGCAGTTCACTTTAAAGTGAATAAAACAACATGTAATTTATAATGAAACTTCAGCTGAAATGAGAGGCTTTACTTTGAATTTTTAAGTCGTCACTTCACTTTGCTTTGTACGTATTGTTAATTAAACTCACCGTTCATTTTTGTATAGTGTTTTTGATCATTTTAAAAGCAAGATTAGCATGTCAACTAGCCTTGCTGGCTACTAAAATTGAGAAAAGCATCGTAAAAGTTATGAGGAGGGTGGTCAGCTCTATGGACCTTTACTGCTCATTTTTGCGAGACGGTGTTCATCAGTCACTTCAGTATTTTTGGAAGCTCTTAGAAGCACAGAGAGTAAAAGAGAGCCTTAATGACCTAACGTTAGCTAAGCTCAGAAAATCAGGCTAGCATTGGTGCTGCAGTAAGTGACGAGCTAACACCGCTAACAGTTATCTAAGACACTGAAGTGATTATAAAAAAGACGAATAACGCCATACACAAACACGAACAGTAAACACAATGTGTACAAAACTAGCTTTGAAAGGTAAAGTAGCATTAAATAACTTAATGATGGAAAAGTAGTGTGATGATTAAGGCTGGAGGGGAAGGTCACGTTACTGTAGAGCTGACAGGAAGTAAAGACATGAAGCTCGTAAAACAGATATAGCTTACACTGCAAGTAGAGAAAACAAAAGTTCATGTGTCGTTACAAATGCATTTCCCAGTTGTCTCACAGCTTTACACTCCGTCTCCCTTTAAGACTGAACCAGATTTAATCAGTAAAATCAATGAAGGGATCAAAGAATCCATTTGGACTCTCCTGGGCCGTCTC
The DNA here is from genome assembly GCA_019142605.1 of Cephalopholis sonnerati. Taxonomy (NCBI): domain Eukaryota; kingdom Metazoa; phylum Chordata; class Actinopteri; order Perciformes; family Serranidae; genus Cephalopholis; species Cephalopholis sonnerati. The sequence continues at coordinate 2,402,313 of JAGQAX010000002.1, read as the reverse complement.
TTTCATGGACACCAGCATGTGTCCCTGACGTTTTACACACTCACACAACCAGCAGATCTGAGTCTGTCCACGTTTATTCTCATGTAGCATGAACAAACACACACAGCCGATTTGTTTAGCATCCAAGAAGTCACACTGTTTGCCTCGGGCCACCGCTGCACGCATGTAAGGCTATGATCAATATCAAAGTCTTTGATGATCGCACAAACACACACACACAAGTTCATGAAGAGGAGCCTGCTATCTACAATTGGTCACACACGCACACACACACACACACACATACACACACACACACTGAGGCAAACATGTATACACCAAATCATCCATCTGCAATTCGACACACACTTACACAATCAGGCGTGCTGCATGTCCCAGCTGCAGGGCTGAGAGCGCGCTATCATCTTTGAACTCCAAAGTGTTGATGAAAACAGCACGTTAGCGTTAATCCCAAAATGGTGCATGTGTGCGCCGCATGTTTGTGCATTGTTGTGTGACTGCTTCTGTAATCACTGAGTACGTAAATGAAACTGTGTGTGTTTCTGTGCATGTGTGCATATATGGCATGTTTGGTCACATGCATTTACTTAACAAGCCGTGCCTGCACCCTCTCCGCTGCGTCCTTATCACTACGAGCACTGGTGCATTCCTCGATGCTAACAACAACAGGCCATAGGCACTGGACTCTTTTTTTTTCTCCCGCTCTCTCGCTGTGCCGCTGTTTGTCTGCCCTATAAATAGGCCATTACTTTGAAATGTAAGTATGCTTCCTAAAATCCCCACCCCTCTCACTCCGAGCGCTCTCCCTCAAACACACACAGACACACGCGCGGTCCTACCCGTGCACACAATCAGCCCACCAACCCAACAACAGAGCCCAGATTAAACTCTCCTTTTTAAAGCTCGTCTCAGTGAGAGCGGAGGGGGCAACATCACCGGCCTGTTTGATGTGGCTGGTTGATATGCAGCGTGTGATGTTTGGTTGAGTGACTGACTGAGTGCATGCAGCGCGCTGAGAGCAGGTCCTTGTTTTAACTTAAGTGTACTGTATAGCTTAATAAAGCAGACAGAGCGACTCAAAATGAATGCAAAATGTCTGTATAATGCACCAATAAGTGCCGTCATCAACGGGGAATTAATCAGCAACAATTCTGACAATTAATTAAACATTTCACCCGTAATTTATTTAAGAAAAATGCCAAACTTCTTTGATTCCAGTATCTGCAATATGAGTATTTTTGGTTTTCTTTGTCCTCTGCCTTTATAAACTGAAAATCTTGGATAAAACGAGACATTTGAAGACTCTAAGACACCAGGACAGTTTTTGTGTAACCATTTCCTGACACTTTTTTGGCCCAATGATAAACCAATTAATTGGGAAAATTAAAAATCGGGGAAAAAAACTAACTATAAAAAACAAAGTATTGCTTGTTTTATTATAGAAATTATGAATATTATTTCAAATATTTTTATTCATTTATTTTGATGAATTAATTTATTTTAACGTTATTTTACCAGGAAGTCCTGCTGAGATCAAATTTTCTTTTTCAAGAGAGATCTGGCCAAGATGGCAGCTGTGCAAACTCACAACATATTTGAGCTAGGGGACATGGCTTAAAAATAATATCACTATATTTTTAGGCCATTTCGCAATACACAATATATATCGTGATACTTTGAAATCTCCTGTAAGCAACTGTAGTTTAATAAAATACTAAATTATATAAACTACAGTTACAATAAAGTAAAATAAAGTAGCTACTGTCACAATAAAGGTCAAAAAAGTGTTATAGCATGGTATAATACAGTTAAATAAAATACTGCTAGAATAAAAATAAAGTTAAATTAAGTATTGTTATAATTAAATCAATTAAAGTGGACTGACTGTTCCTTTTATTTTGAAGACACCGACTCAAGTGTTGATGATTTGCTGTAAACCTGGCGATTCTGGTCAATAGTTAGATGTTAGCAGCTAGCAGAAAGTTAAATTGCCATCACTGCAAGGCGTGCAGTGGCTCAGTAGCTAAAGTAGGCGTCTCATGTACAAAGGCATATTCCTTGCTGCAGCAGACATGGGTTTGATTCCAGCCTGCTGCCCTTTGCTGCACGTCCTCCCCCCTCTCTCTCACCCCTTTCACGCTTAAAATCTCTCCTATCTAATAAAAGACAAAAAGTCAGACAAACTGTCACCACTGCGCCTGTAAACGTGAGGATTTATTCACTGTGAGATGGAAACAAACTGACAGCTCTACAGTTCATATATATATATAATATTTACAAGTCACACTGTCACCCTGGTGCTCCATGGTCGCTAAATATGACTAAACAGTAGTGTAAGCGTGTGTGTCTTCTTGTGTGTGTGTGTCTCTGTGAGAGGGAGAGAACTGAAACACCAAAGAGAGTCTCATGCCAGTGGCTTGAAAATACGACGTCACCATTCATACTGACACGGTGAACAAGCCGCGATACATCAAGTAGATTCGATATATCGCCCCCTACAACATATTAAAATACAACATATATGAAAATTCATAACAAAACAGAAGAACAGCGATTTAACACAGCGACCTCAAAGAGAAACAGCCTCATGCCTCCATCACTACATTCTTTAGGTTGCCCTTGAATACATCCATGGATAATAAAGTTTCTAATTTTAGATCTTTTTGCAGAGTATATTAAAAAGCAACCACTTAGAGAGCTAGAGCTACGACAGAAGGGTACAGAGGTATGCTGGGAGTTTACCCAGTATTGCTTTGTAGATAAAAATATACCAGTGCTGTTTTCTGTGAGTGGTCAGTGATGTTTAACCCACCAAATCATAAAGAATGCAGCGCTGAGTGAGGGACTTTGCATTTGTAATGAAACGTAGAGATGCACTATACACTGAATCAATGCTCTGTAAAATGGAGGAGGCTGCAGGCATATACAATATGTCACTATAATCAATCACAGACAGAAAAGTAGCTTCCACAAGTTTTCTTGGCTTTGAAAGTAAACCAGATTTATTTCTAACATTAGCTTCACTTTAAGCTCCCTAACTAGATTAGCAAAAATACTGCAAATATATATTAAATTAAACAATTACATAAAAACACTGCAAATAAGAATTAATTAAATTAAATTAAATCAAAATAAATTATATTGAGAAAAAAAAATAAAAATACTGCAAATATAAATTAATTAAATCAAATTAAATAAAAATAATTAAATTTAGAAAATAAATAGAATACTGCAAAAGATTAAATTAAATAAAATAAAAAATTGCAAATATAAAGTAAATTAAATTAAAAAATAAATAAAAATACCACACGTATAAATTTAACTTTCAGTGGCGCAATAATAAAATCTATTGCATTTTCAGTCCACCACATACATCTGGCTGAGTGAGAACAGACTGAAAACCTTGTCTTAATAGATAAAACAGATATTAACAAAGTTTTCCTTTGGGTACAAAATTTGCAGTTAAAAAAAACTCTGATATATTAGAATTTGTCACATAACAATACTCAGCATACCACAAAATGTTTAAAATTGCAATGATATTGTATCATGACTCTAATATCATGATAATATCGTATTGTTCGGCCTCTGGTGTTTCCCACACCAAGAGGAAACACAGTAAAACAGATTGATCAGTAATAAAAATGATTGTTAGTTGCGGCAATAATAAACGAATGAATGAAAACAGTGTTCTCTCCATCATGTCTAAACAAGTGTTTCTATTTTCAATGTCACCTAAAAAGTCCTTGGTCAAACTACATAAATACAATTATTGTTGTGCTGGATTTGAGAAAAAAGCTTCAAAATATTTTGAATCAACTTTTTAATAAATAAAAAAAAAAAGAATGAAAAGCTGAACCTCTTTGACTTTTGTGTTATTTTGCTTAATGGTGCAAACACTGGAAAAATAAATATCTGTCTAAGTTTCTTTAATTTAAAGGATCAGTTTGCATATTTTTCATGTTCAAAAAGGAATTTGTAGGAAAAAGATGAACTTGAGAAGACAGTTACAGATCAGTTCATATGAGGGATGTGAGCGATGTTTTAAGTGAGACTTGACACGATGTGAACGCGTCCTTTGGGTGTTAATGAGTCCCTGAGTGACTTTTTCTTGTGTCCACTAGAAACTAACTGGTTTGCAGCACAAACGTTCATTTTAATGGACCCTGAAGTGTTGAAATGTCTCAGCTCATCACCGTTAATTAGACTAAACAGTAAACTTGAGAGTGAATTCATTAAAACACAGACTCTACACAATCCACAGGACAGCTATAACATCTAAGCACTGCCAGCTGAGGTTCATTGTCTTATACGACGCATCACATCAGAGCTGATCTGAAGACTTTTTAAGCTGTTTGTGGGGCATCCGTGACGGCCTGATATCATGATGGAGTACAGTAGACTGCTACAGCATCGCTCGACATCCTTGACTAATCCAGCAGAGAGGTTTTACAGTGAAGATAATGCAGCAGGAGAATGGATGTCCTCACTGGACACTGGCCTCATATTCTGTAAATCTCAAGGCCGCCACTGTAACTATGAGGTCACTGCACCGCGGGATCAGACAGTTAAAGTGCTTTAGGAGCGCTTCAGTCTCAATTTTAATTCAAACCGTTTGTAAAGATGAAAAATTAAGTGTTACCTTTGTTCTTATTGAACAAGAAGCTACAAACCAGGGGCGGAACGACACATTAATGGGAATAAAAATATAGATTCAATGATCAACATTCAGATATTATCAATGCAAAGTGAAAACATCGAAACAAATCGTCATCTTTAAGATACGCCGCTATTTTGAAACTCCCATAGCACATCTGTTTTACAGCTTCTGTCACTCTTACAGATTCAAACAGTGCTAATGGCCAAGAGTCAACCAAAAAAAGACAATACGGATGTTTACTGTTATTGTCTCACATTGATCACAGGCCCATGAATGTAACTGAAATCACATTGTGGCAGACTTTATGACATCTTGTGATATCAGCAAACATATTATCGTTGTCCAAAGAATCGACGTCGTATCATACTGTGATGAAAATTGTGATTTACACCCCTGCTGCAAACTGCTGTGAACATTTTGAATGTACAAGTAAAATAAGTTTTACTCAAACCAATCACCACGAAAAATGTTGACGCTGTACGTTTCTGCAAACCATGGATGGTACACATCTGCATGTCATTATGTAGCAGAAATATTTAACCTTTTCAGTAACGCTGAGGTTAACACATGGTTAGGTTGAGGCACAAAATCCACTCAGTCATTGTTAGAAAAGGATAACGTCTTGGCTTAAAGTATCTGGTTTGGGGGCCATGATTCCCGTTGGAAATGCAGCAAAGTTTTGGTTAAAAAAAATACTTGGGGCACCGGTGGCCCTTTGCTGTGTGTCGGTCCTTCTCTCTCCCCCTTTCACACTAAACTGTCCTACTCATTAAAGGCAAAAATGCCGGGAAAAAAAATAATAATAATAATAAAAAAAGAAATAAAATAAATTAAAAAAAAAAAAATGCTTTAATCACAACTGGTTTGTTGTGTGTCGGTCTGCAGCTTGGCTGGGCATCTGGCCTAGTTATCAAGTCATCCATCATCCTCTACACGTCCCAATGACAAAGTCAACTCACGTGCCACGTCACTTTAGAAACGCTGATATGACTCATAACTGATCACTGTAACATCCAGTGGTGGAATATAACTAATTACATTTACTCAAGTTTTATACTTGAGTACAAATTTAAGGTACTTTGCTTAAGTCTTTCGTGCCACTTTATACTTCTTCTTCACTGCATTACAGAAGGAAACATGGTACTTTTAACTGCACTAGATTTGTCTGAGAGCTTTAGTTACGTCTCACATTAAAAACTAAAGAGTTTATAAAACATGATGTTTTGAAAAAAAAATAATAAACTACCAAACAGTTTTTACAAGTTCAGCTGAAACAATTAGTCAAATAACCAATTGCTGAATTGACAAAAAAAATTATAATAATTGGCAGCTTTTTTTTTAATTAACATTTATGTCATTTTCTTATTTTTTTTTAATAATTTTTAGGCATTTATATATATATATATATATATATATATATATATTTTTTTTTTTTTTTTTTTTTTTTTTTTACATTTTTCTGCATTAAGTTCTTTTACTTTTAATACTCTAAGATTATTTTCCTGGTTATACTTACTTACTTTTAAGTAAGCTCTTCAATGCAGGACTTTTACTGAAGTATTTTCACAGTGTGGTATTAGTACTTTTACTCAGGTAAAGGAAGTGAATACTTCCTCTGTCACTGGTAACATCTTTGTAGTTTACAGAAACATACAACGACAACATTTTCCTCTGGTGACTGGGCTGGTTTTACTTTACAGCTATTTTACCACAATGCTCCTCATCAATAATAAAGAGTCAGTAATAATCAGTATTAAATCATCAGTGTTTCCTCCTGACAGTTGTCTCACTCAGTTTATTCCTGCTGTACAGGGGCTTGTTCTGTGTGTGTGGTAACACTGAGGGTCAAGCTTCAATAAAAGGTCACAAGATTATTATTGGGTTAAAAAGAAGAAAAATAAAATCTGACCCACAAAATTCAGTTTCCTATCTCTATATTAGGCTTTTGTCTCACTGTGTAGTTCAACACTACTGATATAATCACACACTGTGGATATTTAAATTTAAATATAACTCTTAACAAATCACATTTCTGCCTCAATCAGGCCTGCAGAGCTTCAACACTAAACTTATCACTTCTGCACAACGTCAAACACAACTCATGTCATATGGCTTCAGTATTGTCACTTATTATGTGATGTATAGTTTTCAACATTTACTTTGATAATCAATGAAAAGTTTCACTTCACCTCTGAAGGAAAATTCTGATGAAAGCTGCTTTTCTTTGTCTTTTGTGACAGTAAATGTAATATGTTTGCAATTTGGCCTGAACAAGAGAAGTAAGACGTCACTTTGGACTTCAGCAAACAGTGGTGGGTGTTTGTCACGATTTTATGATAATTTATGGACTAAAATTGATTGAATCAAGAAAACAAGATGAACTGGTAATGACATCACTGTTAGATGCAGCCCTGATGTTATCTTGTCTCATAATTTTACATCTGCAAGCCTCTCAAAATGAATGAAGAAGCATCAGCATGCTCAAATCTGTGCAAAAATCAAAGCTTTTCGATAACTGACAAATATTTTTCATCACTTTTTCAGTTAAATGCTGATGAAAGCTGCTTTTCTTTGTCTTCTGTGATAAGAACTTAAACATGTTTGCAGGTTTGACTGAAAAAGAGATGTAAAGATGTCACTTTGGACTTCAGCAAACAGTGGTGGGTGTTTGTCACGACTTTACAACATTTTATGGACTAAAACATGAACTGATTGAACTGAGAAAACAATCTAAAGATGAACTGGTAATGACGTCACTGTTAGATGCAGCCCTGATGTTAGCTCGTCTTATAATCTTACATCTGCAAGCCTCTCAAAATGAATGGAAAAAAGCTGCTTTCCTTTGTCTTTTGTGACAATAAATTTAGTATGTTTGCAATGTGGCCTGAACAAGAGATGTGAAGACGTCACTTTGGACTTCAGGAAACACTTTAGGAAACAGTTGTCATATTTTATAAAACATGAATTGATTGAATCAAGGAAACAAGATGAACTGGTAATGACATCACTGTTAGATGCAGCACTGATGTTATCTTGTCTTACAGTTTTACATCTGCAAGCCTCTCAAAATGAATGAAGAAGCATCAGCATGCTCAAATCTGTGCAAAAAAATCAATGCTTTTTTCATTTATTTTGATAATTTTATCGCTCCAGCACCTCAGTTCAAACATTTTGTAATTACATCTACAAGACAAAAACATGATACGATCTATGAAGTCTCTGACCTGAGTGCCTGCACCCTGTGAGGAGGGGGAGTATATTTGGACATACATTCAGAGCTACAGGCAGGTTAGGAGCCACTAAACAACCTTGTTGGTTCTTTCAGATTTCTCCTATAGGGACTGACATTTGCATAGTATCCCTGTAAAATACATCACAGGATTACTCTGCCTCTTTTTTGCATAGGATTATCTTCAGCTGAGTATTATAGCCCTCCAGTGAGAACACGAGGCGATCAGACCTTTCCAATTACTGAGCCACACTTTCCCATAAAGACACCAACACCCTTCTCCCTGCACACACACACACACACACACACACACACACACACAGCAGGCAGAAGGTAGAGTATAGTTTGAATGTCTTCTGCCTCCAAACTAGGCTGCTGATGTAACGAGTGAACATCTGTGAGCCTCGGGGAGGACTGAGCCATATGCCACCCAAATTTTAGGAGCTGTAGAGGGGTGGGGGGGTGCAGACCGGAGGGGGGGGGTTGATGCTGTGGGTGGTGGTGGCAGAAGTGGTAATCATAATCAGAGTGGGGTCCTCCAGGGGCCCCACCTCAGGCGGGCTCCAGTTACTCCAGTGAGAGGAATTAGGAAGAGTGGGGTGTCATTTCTGCATGATTCAATTTTCAATTATAATAAAAATAAAATCTCAGTGAGTGCGTTAATCAGAGGATTCACTCCCTACTATTGTCTCCCTCCTCCGGCCCTGCAGAGCCCAGCGGTCCCCGGGACCACACCGGAGCTTTAATGTGCGTCTGGAGGGGAAACCTTGAGTCCCGCGGTGCTGTGTGAGGACGCACCGCTGCACCGGCTCTGACAGGCAGCGCTGGCACATTGTTTCCAACCGCCGTGATCGTTACGGCCGTAAAACGGCACACGTCGCGTGTTTAATTACAAGCACCGGGTCATTATGATGATCAGTGAAACAGCCTGGAGTCTGCAAACACCGCTGCACCCGCATTCAGCCGCTCGGGAAGTTCAGCAGCCGCCGGTGATCGCGCTCCGCCGCACCGACACCAGCACCGGAGCTCCTGCTATTAACACACTTTACAATACAAGTCCGAGTGTGTTTAACTCCTGGAACCTCACGCGCTTTATGTGACGTGCACATGGTTCACACACACACACACATTCCCAGCACAAAAACATTTGCGATGCGATCGGGAGGCACAGATTGTCTTACCGTGAGGAAGAGGAGGAATAAACGATGCAGAGAGGATGAAGAAATTATAAATCCTTAGTTGGTGCCCGCATTGTCGGACGGAGAGGAAGAAGAGGAGGAGGAGGATGAGAGGGAGCAGGCTGCTACTGTGAGGGAATAATCCGACTGTCAGTGACAATAAACCGGAGAGCAGAGGAGGGGGGGGGGGGGGGGGGGGTGATACCCCATCCAATTAGAAACAGCGGGATTGATTGTCACAGGAAATAAGGCAGTCAGTGTTTAGAGCCGCTCCAGTCTGTCAGGATGGGACAGCCTCTGATTGGACACCGGCTTTATTGTTTTTATAGCAAAGGGGGAAACATTTTAAAATCTAATGGAGGCAGTGAAACATCTACACATGAACTGAGCCCTGTGATTACAGCCTGACAAGTGTCACTGCCAGCTGTTAGTGAGGCTGACAGCACACACACATTTCCTTCACTGTATGACCAAGTCCAGAGTGTGATATGCAGAGCTCAGATTAGTGCTGCACATTTCCATAATCAAAGCTGGAGCTGCCAGCCTCTCCTCCATCTCCTCCATCTCTCCTCCATCTCTCCTCAGCTGCTGCCATCTAGAGTGAGCACCAGGTAATTAAAGACAGGGAGGTGGGAGGGACTGTTATCTTCTTATTATTTCATGCCATGATACACTGACTCCATGTGACTATTAAACATATTCCATATTCTTATCCTGATTAAAAAGTTCAGTCAAACACTATTCTGAGTGTTTCAGAGCTGCACTGAGTCACATGTGTGATATCCACTTTACATTTGGGTGTCCGTGAGTGTCAGATGTGTTAGGAAACTACAAAAAGTAATTTTAAATTTATTCAAGATGCGTTTGTGACTGAAAACTGAAATTAAATCCATCACAACTGTTTTCCTTTACAGACGTATTCATCCTGGACTGTAAACATGAACAGCTGTCAACACTTCATCTCTGATTTTAAGGTGTAATTACCGTATTACTAAGACAAGTTTAACTTTCCTGTATTTCACAAAATAAGAAGAAAAATCCTTTGACTATTTTCTTTTGCTTTGAAACAAATCATCCTTATCTTTATCTATGCAACAGAAATAGGAAATGGTAAATAAACAGTCAATAACAACAACTTGAGTCTACAATAACCTGTTTTCAAAATCCTGAATTGTACTTAAGTATAAATTTTTTATAATAAAACTTATTTTGTCATAAAACCTGAAATAAAAACTTAAAAACAAGACACTAGGGGTGGGGAAAAAATCAGTAGAGCAAAGTATTGCAATATTTTTGTGTGGAAACATCGTGTCGTCACACAGTGCCAAGTATAGATTTTTTTTACTGTACGAATTATTAATATGACAAATACAAATTGAACTTTAGGTAGCCTACTAGAATAGTATGATCAATTGTTGTTTCAGTCCACTAGATACATGTTGCTGCAAAATAAATGGCTTAAGTGAGACGAACAGACTGAAATCTTTATGTTAATAGATAAAACAGATGTTGACTAAGTTTTTTGGAGGGGGACAGAATTTATAGTTAAAAGAAGGTAATAAATCATAACATATTTAGTGCAATACTCAGCTTAACAAAACATATTTAAAATCACAATAATATTGTATCGTGACTTAAGTATCGTGTTATTCAGTATCATGGATCGTGATTTTTATTCACATATGACACCACAGATCTGAATTGAATTTAAATGTTGAGAGTAAAGTAAAGATGAGTTTGTAACTGTACATAAATCAAAATTAGAGCTTGACAGATACGAAATGAGAGATCATTTTTCTTTAGTTGTTTCTGAAGATTTGAAGCAAACTGTAAAACTAGATCACTGATTTTGTGGATATTCTATCTTTTAAATGATTTTTTTTTTTTTTTTTTTTGGAGTAATTCGTGATATCGTCAAGAATATCGTTATCGCAAAAATACCCTGAATTATCGTGACATTATTTCAGTATTCATTATTATATCGCCCACCCTTTTTTAGTGCTCTGTGAGTGTTATGATCTTATGTGAGTGTTGAACTCTGATTAATAAATGTAATTTTTATTTTGAAACAGCAGCCTTATATTGTTGTTATTTAGACTTTCTGTTTAAATCTATGAATTTTATTTTTTTATTTTTATTTTTTAAAGACCTCTTGTAATTTAAAACACCCTTCTCAATCGGCTTTGGTGCCTGACCTGAATACTGAGCCACAAAGACACAGACTGGATCATATAACAGGTAAACAGCGAGGATGATAAACAGCTAACTTACCCGCCGGCGCCTCCGGGTCTCTGTGATCCGCCTCTGAGTCACTGTCGGGCGGCTGCGCGGCCGCCTCCGCCTCGGTGTCGGACTCGGGCTCAGGTGCCGGGGGTGGAGGGGGAGGTTAACAGGTGTCTGTGGTTCTCTGTCTCGGTGTCGTGTTGATGTCCAGGTCCTGTTGGATGCTGCTGGTCTGGTCCAAGTCCAGGTACAACAGGTGACCTCACAGTGGCTGTTGCTTAGTAACGGTTCCGTCTTCCTCTTTGCTAGCAGCGTTAGCATCGTCTTAGCTAGCCTGTTTACCTGCGAGCAGACTTCCGAAAAAAGTCCAGATAGTCGGTGTGTTTTTCAGAAGTCAAATGTCTCTGCTGTCCTGTTGTGATTAAATATTTTTTAGCCTTTCGCTTTGCTGCTCCACCGTTTATTATCCATGTTTGTTTGTTCTGTAACTCCACCTGTCTCCAACCCGCTTCAATCGTTCGCACCACTTCCGCAATTAAAGTTCTCACGGTCACCTGACCTGACGTCATAATCATGATGCGCACAGCAAACCAATCAGAGTATGTGTTCTTAATTGATTTAAAGTAACTCTTTATTCATTGGTTAGTATTTAAACACACAAACTCACAATTTATTTATTTGTGTAATTATTTAAAGAAGAAACAGAGACAGGATGAGGCCTCAGTTGGTGGAGTCTGGACGCCCCTAAAAATAACAATACAATTAATTTTTTAAGCACCATTCAAGACACCTAAGGACGCTTTACGACACCAAAACTAGATTGTCAGGACATAACAGTTGCAACTTAAATAAAGAAACCTGAAGACCCTGAGGAAGGGCCAGCAATACTAAAGGCCCGGTCGCCCACAGTACAGAGCCTGGAAGAGGAGTCGAGAGTAAGCAGGCATCAGAGGAACAGAGCGATGCAGTGGGTACAAATGAAAGGTCAGAGGTCCCCAGCACCAGCCCAGTCTTTCTTTCTTTTTTAAATCATATTTTATTCAGGATAGGGGGAAAAAAATCTGACAACTGTATAAATAACAGTTTTATATGTATATATATATATATATATATACAAAACAAATACAAATGAAAGCCAGGTAATGGATGTGACACTGGTGGATAATCAGTGGACTATTAGACTATTTACCCTCCAGCAACACAATTTTTCCAACTAAAAATCGACATGCTCTGACTGTCTTTGAAATTTCTGATCGCTCTGATCAATATCTGTTTCTCATCTGCATCAGAAAGGTGACATCACATCCTTTTCGAGGAAATTTGGTTGCACGGAAAGTAGTGTAATGCACTTTTCTTTAAAAACAAATATTCTTTTTGTTAAACAAGGTATTTTTATTGATTATTCAATAAGATGCAGAAAACATTAACAAACAAACGTAAAACCAACAAGGACAGAAATCATCCCCACCCACCAACCCAGAAACAAACAGAGGAAGCCAGAGCAGCTAAAGGACATATAAAAAAAAGACAAAAAATAAAAAAGAATTTAAAAAATATACGTCTATATATATATATATATATATATATATATAGACGTATATCTTTTAAATTCTTTATATATAAAATTCTTTATATATATATATATACATATATATATATGTACATATATATATAAAGAAAGAAAAATGATTTTAGGAATATAATAAAATAAAATAAAAAACTTGTGTGTGACATAAGCAGGGGTGTATTACATGTTTCATTACAATTCTTCAGCTTCCATATTTGCTACAAAAGTTTAAAATGGTTGCCAGGGGGCAAAGAAGCATGCAGTCGATCCTTTCATAAAACAACTGATTTTCTCCAATTTTAAGTGATACATAACGTCCTGGATCCAGTGTCCGCATGTTGGAGGTGGAGAGTCTTCCCTTTACACAGGATGAGCCTTCTGGACTGAAGTGAGCAAAAATAAATCATGTCCATTTGAGCTCTACTGACATTAACATCTATATAATTGTGCACATTTGTGCCTTTTGTGCATCAGTTTATGCTGTAAATGTCTTTAATTTTGTCAAAATAAAAGTCCTCTGCTACGTTCACGTCATGTTTTATATATTGACGGGAACATGTCCCCTGCGTCCCCTCCAAAATCTTCAACCTGTGCTCACAATAAGAACATGACAGTAGCTGATGAGCTAATAATACAGTCTCACTGACTAGAAGAAAGTCCAAATTTAATTACCCTCTAGTTCACAGTGTAAATATGAAGTTTTCCTGCCACCATGGTCCATATTTCTTCTACATACATGTCACTGAATCTGTGTCCTCATGTCCCTCTGAGTCATGTTTTCAAGCTGCATGTTCTTCTTTACAGACAGTTGAACTCTTGAATGTTGAATGTTTATTTTTCTATTAAATGTAAACTTGACTGCACTTTTATGTTTTGTTTAATTCATTTTAAGATTAATAACACCCTCAAGTTCCCAACCAGCTTCTGTTCTCTGCCTCCATCCTCCATGTTTCTGACTCTATGGGACTTAAACACAGTGATGATGTATTTCCTACATGACACGACACACAGTCGGTGCATCAGGAGAGAATGTGACTGGACTACTACACATTCATCAGGCCCACACACAAACTGTAATTACCAATAGAAATACTGGGCCTATATACGGGCATTTGGCCGCTGTGTGTCAAGGCTTAACCATCAGCGAGTGTGTGAGGAGAGAACACTCAGGAGCCATCCCTGCTATGTCCCCATCAACATAATGGGCTGGTATGTGACTGTGTGTTTGTGTACTGCTATTGTTAACATAGTTATATTAGGAGCAGCCCCCCTGTGAGTGAGTGTGTGTGAGTGTGTGTGTGAGCACTGACATATTGAAGAGGCCCTAAAGAGGCAGGAAAGAAATGGCTAAACAGGTGACACACACACACACACACACACACACATACTGGAATGTTCCTATTATAACTATGCTGACAATAGGTGCAAGGAGATACAGAGGTGAAATGTGTCTCTGTGTGTGTGTGCATGTAATTGACACTATGGATAGATGCAAACAGAGGGAGACACACACAAAGACAGAGAAGAAGCTAATACCAGTTAGAAGTGTTGTGCTGGGAAAGACCGCCCTCTACTGTCCACAGCTGGCACAACCACATCAGACCATACATCCATGTTTTTAGTTCATATTACAGTTTTTTTCCCACATCTGGCTCCACACGTTTACACACAGCTGTTAATCTCACATCCAAAATGCAGCAATGCAACTAAAACTTTTCAACACACCTCAGGATCAACTCTGGTATCACAGACAAGACATTTTTCTCTCAACAGAAACACCAACAACAGGCAGTGTTCAGAATCAGAATCACAGATACGGCGTTACAGGTGCTCCTTACAAGAGTAGAAAGATATAACATATAGTGCAATTAAGCACTTTGCTTTTGAACGATAATATGTACAGACTTTAATAGACTATAAACTGAGATACAGAATGGAAATAAGAAAAATAAGGATTATGTACACTGTTAGTTATTACACGAATTATTGTATTAAGTCAGCAGTGAACTGTGGAATAAATATGTAATAATACATATGTAATAATTTATTATGAGTTGGTGACAGTGGTGAAACAGTCCAAGGGCAACTCAGAGGGAGGAGTTGTACAGTTTGATGGCCACAGGCAGGAATGATTTCCTGTGGCGCTCAGTGGTGCATTTTGGTGGTCTGAGTCTCCCACTGAAAGAACTCTTGTGCACGACCAGCACATGGTGGAGTGGATGTGAGACATTGTCCAAGATAGTTCGCAGCTTAGACAGCATCCTCCTCTCTGACACCACCACCAGAGAGTCACACGCCATTCCCACAACGTCACTGGCCTTGTGGATCAGTTTGTTAAGTCTGTTGGCGTCCGCCACCCTCAGCCTGCTGCCCCAGCACACAGCAGCATAGAGGATAGCACTGGCCACCACAGACTCATAAAAAATCCTGAGCATAGTCCAGCAGATGTTGAAGGACCTCAGTCGCCTCAGAAAATAGAGACGGCTCTGGCCTGTTACACCTTGGATCAATGTTGTCTGTGAAGTAGCTTTTATTTTCTATGTTATTTGTTTTCATTTATTTATTTATTTGTTCGTATTTGGCGTTAGAGTCAGGGACATACGTGACGTGAACACTGACAGTGTCTGTAAGAAGACAAACCAACGCCTAGTCTTTTTAAGGAAGCTGAGGAGTTTTGAACATTTTCTGTTGGTTTTGTAATCTGAGCCTTAAAAAGAAGAACAAGTTGGGAAAGTGGACAAGTTTTGCTGTAAGATCACTGGTGTTACTTATAATAACCTCCATCACCTGTATGAAGAGAGGGTCACCTCTAAAGCTCGGTCGATTGTCTCAGACTCTCAGCATCCCCTCCATGTTGAGTTTCAGATGCTTCCATCATAGCGGAGGTTTTGCTTCCATAGATGCAGCACTAAACGGTTACAGATCGTCCTTTGTCCTGTCTGCTATCGCTTATCTTAACCAGTGGAGACCACTAATTGTCCATGATTTACTCCTGACAGCGTGTGATTCTGGATTCTGTCTGTTGTGTATTGTCCTGTCTGTTTTGTTTCACGTATGATTACTGTCTGTATCCCAGCTTGCCTTTCTGGGGACATTAAAGTTTTACCTTACTTAACCTTACACAATACATACATGTGGATAGATGGAGATGGAAATATAGACAAAACAGGACAAAATAATGATAATAATAATAATCAGATATATCAGTATTTTGCAGTTATAGATATGCAAACCAGTTGTTTTTACTGCACTGAAGGGTGGTTATGTCAGGGTGTGTGCATATTTGCAGCTGATAAAGAAGAGACAGGACAGAGAAGACGGACTAGGCAAATATAAGAGGAAAACAGATTCTATAAATAATATGAGGAGTAATATATAACACTGCACATGTATAATAGTGAATATTGTATTAATAAAATGAAATAAATCAGCAGTTTGTGCATTTATGTGTGAGTTTATTTGTGATATTGATGTAGCAGAACAAACTGCAGTCTAATTTACAGTCATTTTGTTTCATGTTAGATTTTGAAATAAAATGTAAGAAATGAAAAAGATGATGACAAAAGGCAGCTTGAGAAAATGTATCATATCAGAGTTTTATAACAGGCTGACATCTTACTCAACTGAAAATTCACAGTATAATTTAAATTGAAGGAAAACTTGCAATCTGAAATTTGGGATGAAGATTAGAGCACAGCTTGTGCTGATGCTCATACTAAGGCTGTAAATACAGGCCTTACATTAATGCATTATAAACAGACAAGAGTTACACGACTAAAATAAACAAAAACTAATGGCATACTGAGAGAATCTATAAAAAGGCCAACACATAAAAATGGCACACGGTGGTGCAGCGGTTAGCATTGTCACCTCACAGAGGACGGCACGCCTCAATGTTGTTGTTGTCCACGGACATGTGTTTGTTGTGGAAGAAGACGTAAGTGACAACCTGTTGCTTCAGGGAGTCCACATCCAACATCCCTTGTTGTCACCGCTCAGGTGTATGACCAGGGCCTGGTCTCATGTTGTTCATGAGGGTGCACTGGCAGCACAGGTGTTCAGTGGGTAGGATTGCTGCCTCACAGCAAGAGGGTTCTTGGTTCGATCCTGGCATGGAGGATTTGAATCCCAGGGTGGTGGAGCCTGCTGCAGCCTGCTGATGTCACTTATAGTCCAGTGATACTCTGACGTAATTTAACTCTCGGCTGACAGTGACTTTATGAATTTATCTAGATTTCTGTTAGTATCATTTACATCCCACACCGCTGACATTTTACTGTCTCACAGTCGCAGACACGTTCTGTACCATTTCATCTCATGTGATATGAAGCAACCTACTTCATTCATGGTTCTGATGATGTCACTTGTAATTAACACCCCCCCTCTTTCACATGCACACACTCATGGCTGATAGGAAAACCCAGAGTTGACCGAACCAGTTGATGACCAGCTTTGTAGTACTGGTTATCCAGACGGCCAGTGTTAGGGTTAGACAAGCCAGATAACGAGAAGATATCCTGGGTAAGATGAACTGGTGTCGTTGTACAGGCCTCTGGCCTCACTGACCTTTATCTCTAAAAACAAAACACAAACTAAAAACCTAACTTTCTGCTCTAAAGAGAAAGAGAACCTCACCAAACAAATACAAAGGTGTCATCAACCAATAAACCTACTGTTTCTAGACACAAAATAACTGTGTGAATGAAACGCATAGTGTACATGGTGCCCACTCACCCTGTTGTCCTCAACCTGCCGCCACACACCTTTAATATTTAACAACTTTCTCAAACAGAGCAGCAGCTCAGGAGGTCGAAATGCAGAGGATCAGAGAGAGGGAGCTCTTCAGGCATGTCTTTTTTTATTGAGGACCCTTGATGATGATTGGCAGGCTGGAAGCATGAGGGAACCAACTGGCAGACTGACAGAACTGCACAAGGTGGGAACTAATCAAGGCTGTTAGCACCTGGAGAGAAAACAGGGGAGGAAGAAAACACAGCACAGAGGACATTTTATCCTGTCCAGGACGAAACACAAACTGAAACCAACACCTGCTGAACAGTACACCTTTAAGAGAGAAGATAAATCATGAAACGTGACAGATGCAGTCAGTGAATGCAGTTTGTGTCGCAGCAGTTTAAGTCCACACCGACTGATGACGAGGTGAAACTGCTCATCTAGTGGCTACATACTGCAGTCCAGAAGTATTTGGACAGTCACGTTCTGATGTCATTAGCTCTGCAGTCCGTTAAATAATGAGTGTGATTAAAGTGCTGACTCTGAACTTTGAGTGTTAATTGTCCATGTAATCTTAACAGTGCAGGAACAGCAGCACTTCAGACACAGACTCTGGATTTTAGGACATTATAGGATTTTAAACACAAAGCTGAAACAACAGTTTTTATGACCCAGCAGTGCAGTGATGTCAGCTGACCTCAGGCTGTGACTTCGCCTCAGTCAGCTCACCGTACACAACATGAACCTTGAAGCAGGCGGCTGAAATAACCAGCGACCCCTCCCACTGAGCCCACCTCCTCTTTCAGCTTCTCCCCTCTGCAAATAGTGTAATACTGATAATATTAGTGTAGCCCAATCTGTATGCAACTGGCGAGAAATACGAGTTTGAATATGAGTTTAAACAGAGTGAATAGATGAAAAATCCAAATGTCGATCTAGAATTCGATTGTTGACCTTAAGAATGAGGCCCTCAAACTCCTTTTACTCCAACATGGAACCCGTTATGTTCCAGTTTTGCACCTAATTTTGAAACATTCAGACCATTTTGACCAAAAATAAATTGGTTCAGACCTGAAGAGTCGGTCCTCAGCTGGAGCAAAACAAAGGTTTTCTGATGTGAAGTGTGAACAGTGACGACATGAGTGGACGCTTCATATTCCACAGGTTGGACATGGAGAATGCAACAATAGAGACATTAAGTGAGAGAAAAAAGAGTCCGCAGTGATCTCATTAACAGTTTGTCTATGCTTGTTTTTTGGGTAAAAACAAATATCTGTTGTAACAGAGCAAAAGTTTGCAGGTTATCAACCTAATCTGCCATGTTGCTACTGTCGTTTACTTCAGTTGTGCTTTGTGTCACTCCCTCCCTTGATGACACAACATTGATTGTGGACACACCTGCTGGTTCTCTGGAGAGCACTGTGGTTCAAAGAATCCTGAATGGAACTGGTTCAAGAACCAGAGCTAATGTGGGTATGCCGCGTGTCGAGGTGAAAAACTCTCTAACTCCATCTACTGAGAGACAGTGAACCTGTGAGTCTGGCTGCTGCTAAGAAACATGGTTTGTTCATGAGTTCAGAGACACCATGTGATACAGCTGTTCGTCTCATCAGCTGTCTACACCAGGGGTGTTAAACACATTTTAGTTCATGGGCCACATACGGCCCAGTTTGACCTCACACTGAGCAGACCAGTAAAACTATATAATAACCTGTAACTAACAACACCTCAGAAAGTTCACCTTTCTTTCAGCGTAGAGAAACACAAGCACATTCTGCAATTGTTCATCCATTCACAGAGGAGATGATGAACAGTCTGCTACGTCTGAAGAAAAACAAGTGCATGTTTCAGTTCACACCAAACTAAAGTGGAAGCAAGTTCAACATCATCGCCTGATTTACAAACCATTTACAAATCGAAAGTTTTGGCAGTGCCTTTACAATTACTACTTACTGTTTTACTTGCTCCTGAAAGCTGCACCTCTTATCCTTCACAAGTGCATCAACATGAGGTGTGTTCAGTAATATAACAGGCTGGATTGGACCCTTTGATGGGCTGGTTTTAGCCCACGGGCCTTACGTTTGACACCCTCTGGTCTACACATTTCTTAACTGATAATAAAACACAAACTGAGCTGTGGAGTTTGGTTGAAGGATTTATATTTGCCATTAAGACCGATCAGTTCATACAGTTAAAATCAAAGTGACCCTTTTAGTGTCTCTTCCTGTCATTGTTGGAGCTGTGCTGTTTATAATGTTCTGTGACGACTGATGGAGGATTGTCGATCTGCTTAATTTAAGAATTAGCATCAGTGGCTCTGAATGTGTAAACATTTGTATCCTGATGACTTTCAAGTGTTTTACAGTGTCTGTTTCAAGAGATGCATTCCTCTGAGTCACTCAGCTCTGTCTTATTTGGTGAATTTACATTGTCATGAATCAAAACTGTTTAAAATCACAAATGTCTACAGGATGATTTTTAACTCAGATCCAGTGAGAGGTCTGTGAACTGTCCTGATAACATTAAATAAATACAAATAAATCAGTCTGATAATGTGCTTATAATCACTGTGTTGAGTTCCCTGATCTGCCAGCAGAGAGCGCTCTCTGACAACAAAACAACTCCCAAACTAACCATCTTCCTTGTTTTCCTCAGGCGTGGAGAGGAGGAGGAGGCTGAGGTGAGGCGAAGGGTAAATGATATGCACCCTCCAGTCAGGACCTAAAATAGATGTAATCTACACACAGATCTTAATCAAGACTCAGACAGTGTGTGACGTGAGCCGCTGCATCACTGATACTCTACTTGGACCAGGGTGGAAACTTACAACACAAAGAAAGAGGCGACTTGTGTTTAAAGTGTGTTTAGATTTATTTACAAAGAGAGAAGTCATGAATATCTGCGTCAGTGTGATGAGAGAGGGCTCATCACACCATCACACGCTGACAGGAAACACAGACTGGGTGGAAATTTTGTTCTTGTTTTTCCAAACGTGTGTGAATCTCAGTAAAGTCGACTCTTAACATTCAGCATTGTGACAGGGAACTGAAAAAGACATGTCAGCTTTTTAAGTCTGATTTACACTGATATTATTACTTAACCTGTCTCCTGTTTTTCTGCTTCCAAATACATTTTTGAGGAATATAAGACTGCTCACATGACTTGTTTAACCCCTTCAGGACCCAGTTATGTTCTAAACACACACAAAAATATTGTAAGGGTGTATTTCTGCTGTAAATGCACTGACTAATCATCAGAAAAAATAATTTAAAAAAATGATTAGGATACTTATCTATGTGGGCTTTTTTCCATTCATTCCAACGGACGAGGATTCTTAACACAGAAATCACCAAATAGGAAAAATTGCAATAAACGGTCTTAACAGGGCTTTTCAACAAACAAAAACCATGAGATTATTTATTTTTCAGTAATATTTAACCCCTATCAATGGATAAAGTGATGCTTTAAAACACATGTAATATACAACAGTTAGTTTCGACCAAGAAATCTGATTGAGACGTTCCCTGAGTGCTGATACACAGTATAACAGCACTGGGACTTTTAACTCAGAACATATTTCCACTGATAACATTTGAGTTAAATAATTAATAGAAAAGGATTCAGGGGTGAAAGAGGCCTGAATACTTTACTGCAAACCTCCAGGTAAGCGCATGTGACATCAGACGATGACGCAATGTGCTGATTAAGCTGTCGACTCATCAGCATCACACATAATCCACCAAAGGACTGTCAACAGACTCACACAGATGTAGCCTACATGATACACAGCAGCTGGCCTGTAGCACAGTATAGACCTACACAGAAGTTAGTAAAGCAGCGGGCTAGTGTGCAGGGGTATTAGTTGCGGAATTATTTGTGTGGGCAGAGCCAAATAAATCATTGAAGAAAGAAACACAGTGGTGCACAGCAGCAGTGCTAGTGGTTAGCATTGCTCCAGCTTCCTCCCACAGTCCAAAGACATGCAGGTTAATTGGTGACTCTAAATTGTCCGTAGGTGTGAATGTGAGTGTGAATGGTTGTCTGTCTCTGGTCAAAGGTCTCTTCCTCTCCAAAACAATCATGTTTTTCCAATGCTCTCATTGCAGAGGAGCTTCTAACCTCTGTGGCCGACACAAAAACATGACTGTCTCTGTCTGGATACAGTGTTTGGTTTGTTTGTTCTGGGCTACTGTAGAAACATGGTGGTGCAACATGGCAATCTCTTTGGATGAGGACCCGCTCTCTATGTAGATATACACGGCTCATTTTCAGAAAAGGAAAACGCAGTGATTCTTATTTTCAGGTGATTATACACTACAGAAAACAAACTTATTATATCATATTCAATTCCTGCCAGTATGTCGGCCTAAACCCGACACACTGGACCTTTAACATGATGAGGAAATGTTAATTAAAATCCTATAACTCGCAAAATAACAACACTAAATATATCAGTAAAATATTCATTCACAAAAACCTGTTTTTCATTCGTTTTTTCACAATATCTGCAACTACAGTTTTAATAACTTTTGAATGCTTTAATGACTCAAAACTTGTGTGAATCACTTTAATGGACGGCTGGTTTTTATTAGTTTTTCCTTTTTCTGTTGTAAATGTTTTAATGACTTCATGATAATCTATTTGTCATGTTGTGTTTTTCACCTCAGGGCTGCTGTTTCTTTATTTACTTGGACTGCCAGCATCAGTGGATTCATTGCATTGTTTGCCACCTGTGCTTTTACATAAACCTCCCAAACTTGAGCGGCTTGCCGAAAAAAAAAAAAAATCAAAGAAATGAAGTGGATTTTGGTCTCAGTCAGCAGGTGTTACATATTGTAAATACACTGCTGTGTAGCACAGAGATTTCTGCACTCTACGGAGTCGTGGGAAGAGCCGAATTTTGATGTTCTTTACTCGGTAATGCTGCTGATGGAGAATGGAGCCACACGAAAGCCACTGGCAGCTCAAAACCTCCCGGTAAATGCTTTGTTCCCCATCTGAAAAACAAACAGACAAAGTCATAAAAGTCAGTGTTAAAATACAGAAAGAAAAACAAAGACAGCACAGAAAGCAATTTATTTGTCTGTGCAGGTGAAACAAAGGAAATATAAGGGCCTTAGAAGAACATATCACCTTCAAAGAAAACAGGAAGAAAAACAAATAACAAAAATGTCAAGATGTCAAAAGAAGATTCAATGTGAAGAATGAAATCCAGAATCTGAATGACAACAGAGTGAAAAACAACAGAACAAAAACAAGTCTCCATACGTGTGTGTGTGTGTGTGTGTGTGTGTGTGTGTGTGTGTGTGTGTGTGTGTGTGTGTGTGTGTGTGTGTGTGTGTGTGTGGAGCGACTGTAATGAAGTCTGCAATCCAGTGTCAACAGAGTCGAGGTCCAAACGCTTCGAAGTGGAGCCTCCCCTCTGTCAGAATCAACCAGGTGCTGCCTTTGTTTGCTCACACTTTATCATCCAGCTCTGACACTCTGTTTGGATTTGGACTATTTACCCACCAATTAGTCATTAAACTTCAGCGGCGAGCGGCGTACAGTCGGGTGACTCAAATCCCTCCTTGAAAGAAGCCACTGTCAGTGAAGTGGGAAGAGTGACGCCCGTCACATCCTCAGCTGACTGTGGTGTGAAACAGCTGGGGTGAAGTTTGGCTGAATTTATTCATCAGTTTAGACGCTCCCCTTCATCTGTTTCAAGAGTTAGCTGTTGAATTACCTCGACTGGTGAGGCGGCTGTCTATCATGCTCCACAGAACAGGACTCGCCGGCTCAATGGGAAATGAGGCTTAGTGGGAGCAGTAGCCCTCGCTAGACTGAATGACTCTCTTTAAGTATGCACATCCACTTTGAGGTGCTTCACTGAGAGCAACAAATGAATAAAAATAGAGATCCCACGCTCTGCGAGGCTTACAGATGTAAGACAGTAGAAATCCCACTTTTTACACGCCTGCTGCTCGGCTTTCTTTTCTGCTGCACAAACCACAAGACGAAGCAATTAGGACATTCTGCTCATGGCACATATTTAGAGGTTATCTAAATTAGCTACTAAATTATTGATGCTATTTGTTAAAGCTTCCTTGGGTTTGTTTTAGCTGCATGGTGCACCAAGTGGATGAGATTTAACAAACAGGTCAGTGCAACTGAGGCCCAGAGTTTAAACGATCCCAGAAAACTGATATTTGAATCTTTATTTAACTCAGCAAGTAACTCATGAGAACAATTTAATGTTTTCCTAATTGATATCTCACCTGACACGGTTTACATTGCACTACAGGCCTCAATTATTTCTCACAGTAAGCAGGTTTCATACCTGGTTTAGAGTCAATTTGTATGCCCTTTTTATGCAGGGATCACACTACAGAGCCGCTAAGAAGTCCCTTCTTTACACCACCTTTGCATTTTAACACAGAATGAAACGACAGCAGCATCATTCTGCTCCAATGTGTGATTTTAGACAGCATGCCGGCATCACAGAAGCAAAAGAGGTGTAACAGGTGTGACTTGTAACACAACAGTGTCAGCCTTTACTGTGACACATAACATACACATCATCAGCTCTTTCTAAACAATAACAGTTGCATTAACACAAAAATAACAATCATTTAGCATTCCTGTTATATGGCAGCTAATCTCGTCCTCAGCTGGGAGGATAAGGAGCCCCCTTACCTCATTTTTGAGTTAGCTGCTAACTGCTGTCAGCTGCTTTCTCAATCTCCCGTGGTGGGTTGCATCCACAACTCAGCATCAAAACGTCACACTTGTGCCAACTATGGCAATATACAGACATCAGCAATGTTACTAGCTCCAAGACAATTCTCATTCTGCGGTTGTACCTTTGATACAGAACAGCGAGGTGGCATAACGGTGTGAAATTACTGCCTTTAAGAGGCAGTGTAGAAGGGGCTATAGTATCTACGTCCATGTGTGTTGGAGGGCTCGCTCATATTGGAGTGTCTTGTATGAGTGGCGAAGAACAATCTGGCATCGAGTGTCTGTGAGGCTGGGGTATATATGCTAGCAGAGACTAATGTAGAACAGGTGAACTGAGTTGCCTTTATGAGGTGGGTGTGACTGAAGCTGATGCGCAGGACACCAGGGTGAACGGAAAACTACTGAATGGGAGCTGGGTGACCAGTAATGAAGAACTGTGACACTTCCCACCCCTCTTGTTTACTACTGGAAGCTATGGTAAACCCAGCTGTACAATGAATGGAACCGTGGGGTCGTTCTATGTGACCACAAATGTCCACAGACATTCAGTGCAAACAGCATGACCAAGCCTTAAGGTGCTACAGGAAGTCAAAGTTGTCAAAGGCAGTTTCAGAGGTTGTGGATGGTTGAAATGGAGAAATGCTTTTCCTGCCGAGATTTTTGCCACCAAAAGCAGGTATTTGAAGCCAAATTTTGTTCTTTTTTTAAACATTACCAAGTGGTTTTTGTGCCTAAACCTAACCACACGTTAACCGTAGCGTTATATAAAGTTTCAACATATGAGCAATATGACAACATACAGTTGTACTGGTGGTTTGCAGAATCATACAATGCCAACATTTATTCTGACATTTGGGTTGCTGTCATGGGAGTCATCTGTGGAGATTAAACTACAGAGAACTATCACCTCAGCTACACAAAGTATTTTAGCATCATTTTTTGTAGATATTTTAATCAGCAGTAAATTAGGTACAGGCTAGTTTGAGTCGACGCTAATCAGCAATCAATAGCAGCAAACTGTATGAAAACGTTGCCTGCCTTCAGATGTTTCAGGATTAACATGTGAGCTGGAGTATTGTTGGATTAAATGCTGTCAAAGAAAACACAAAATAGAAGAAGAAATTGGAACCACAGATTTAAGTGAAAAAAAATGCAGTATGTAATATTATAAAAAAAAATAAGTGTCTGTTATTTATAGTTGATTTAACCTGAGAGAGAAATGTGTCCTCACCCATAACAACGAGCGCTCTGACATCTGTTAGCTCGCAGTAACGTGTTGCTCCCTTGTAGCCTTGTTAACTCGTTATTTCCCCTCGAAAGATGTGAGGTTGATGGAAAAAGCCTCTCATCATGTTTACCTTCTGCTAATCCTGTCAGATCTGTGAAGAGCTCCGAACAAGGTGCCACATGAGAGAGATTAACTCTTTAAGGTTGTGTACTCAGCTGAAGGCAACACGAGGAAGGGTTCTCTGACTGTCAGTATTAAAAGGTTAAAAAAGAGATGTGGGATCTTCTTTTACCTTTGACTCAATGCAGACAGTATCAATAATGTGCCGTCATTACTCAGGAGACTACAGATATGTGTTCACACAACAGCAGTTTATTAAAAATCCAAAAATAAAGTCAATTATCATTTGATAGAGTAAATGTGTGAAAAAATGAATAAATAGAGATCACGTCTTTAAAGTTTAACATCAACCTTTTGCTCTAACAAAAGCAAACACTCCCCCCTCTCTGTCCTAAGCCCCTCCCACCAAAGGACCACGGGCATATGCATGCTCTTCATACAGTAACCCAGTGTTTCCCATACACTGATTTATGTAATCAGTCTTTATTGTAGAGTTGTGTGCAGTTCATTCACTCAGCCCCTGCACGCTCTTTCTCTCTTTGTTTATCAGACCACAGCTGGGACAATTAGCTAGCTAGCAGCTAGCACAGCCCACGGTCGCCCCACCTCACTCCCTGCTTCAAACCACCCCAGTGCCAGGTGTCACAGCGGCCTGGTGACCATCAACAGCGCTGCCTTTAGCCTACAGTACCAGTTTGTGTAATGGGTTGTATGTGGACCCAACTGCAGCACACA
The DNA here is from genome assembly GCA_019142605.1 of Cephalopholis sonnerati. Classification (NCBI taxonomy): domain Eukaryota; kingdom Metazoa; phylum Chordata; class Actinopteri; order Perciformes; family Serranidae; genus Cephalopholis; species Cephalopholis sonnerati. The sequence goes on along the minus strand of JAGQAX010000002.1, from coordinate 2,375,919 downwards.
TGAAACCAGGAACAGTTTTTGAGGCAAGAAAAGGCAAGAAAACTCCAACTTAGTCTTTCCACAATCTCCCTGGCAGCCCAGCAGGCCGAGAGGCAGGTGAGTGAGCGGTGATTTTGGCCAAACACACACACACACATCAGTTCAATAACAGGTAATGGTTTGGTGCAGCAGGCAGGAGACGTTATCATGGAGGCAGGAGATCCAGAGCAAGGCAAGTACACAGTCCAACAAACAAGTAGGGGACAAGCAGAAGGTAGGTCGAGGCCAGGTGGAGGATTGAGAAGCCAGCAGGTAAGTACTCACAGGACGCACACACAATGGTGGGTGTGGAAACCACAGGTAAGCAGACTGGAACACCAACACTGTAGCGTTGTTGATGGACGGTAACAAGAATCAGCCACAGGCATACAGCAGAAGCAGATCTCGAGGTCTGGGACAGAGGGAACAGGTGAACTGAGTTGCCTTGATAAGGTGGACATGACCTAATGCTGAGGAGGGAAAACCAGAGTGAAAGGGAAATTACTGACTGAGAGCAGCTGGGTGACTGGGCAGGCAGAAAAGAGCAGGTGACCAGGAATGCTGAACTGTGACAGTTTGGGTCTGTTTCACAACATGTTTTTGGCTCTAGCTAACGTTAGCTACATAAATGTGAACGTGAAGCCACTGCCAACAGCCTTTAGCTCCAGTTAGCAGAAGGCTAAACTATTAGCAACATTTTGCCTCCCTCTCTGAAACACTTTGCTGATAAGAACACGTGTTTTATTGTGCACGATCGCATCACACTGGTTTTAGCCTCTTGACATTAGTTCTGTTTGTTTTAGGGATGATTTTAAGATCTCACTGATAACTGTTAAAACTGTTCATGGCTCCAGAATACTTTTCAAACCTTTTAATCCATTCTGAACCTCTGTGTAGTTTGACATCCTCAGGCAGAGGTATTTTGTCTGTTCCAGAGTCCAGACTGAAGACCAAAGGGGAAAGAGATCAGGGAAATCAGAGCTCCGAGGCTCTGGAACAAGCTGCCTGAGGACATAAGGCTGTCTGAGTCACTGTCTTTGTTTAAGTCTCTCCTAAAAATGTACTTCTATCAGAAAGCATATCCTGATTTTATCAAAGCTGTCTGTCTATTTTATTGCTCTCACTGATTTTAATTGTTGTTTATCATCTTGATTTAAGTGTTGGCCTTCTTTTATTTCATCTTTTACTTTGGTGATATTTTATGACATTTTATTTTGTTTCAATCTCTGCGTGTTTTAAGCATGTTAAGTTTTATTTTAAAGCACTTCATAACTGTTTTAAAAGGTGCTGTAGAAATAAAGTATTATTATTACTTTGAAACTCTCTTTTAGACTCTCTATTTGATAAGCACGTCTCCCTGTTTTGGGTTGGGTTCTCTGCAGGATTGTCCGCCATCGAATCAGACTTCCACCATCTGAAAGGACATGCACACACATCTGCATTTGTAGAACAGCCAATAGGAACGCCCTCTCTCTGAAATGATATGTGATTGGCCCAAATATTCTCTAGGATAGATTTTCTAAAGTCTGAAAACAAGGCCAAGATGAGGTTCAGAGTTTTCTCAATCCATGTCAATTACAATATGTTTTTGTCCAATGATGCCAAAATAAAATTGCCAGCTTCAATTATTTTAACGGATTCTACCCTATCACCAGCAGATCCTCAAGTTTTAATGGCAAGTGGTTGAAAGCTGGTGAGCAGGCAGAGCATTTTTCATCCAGCAGGGCAGAGTTCACCCCCCTTTGGACAGAAACTGTCCTTGAGCAAGATGCTGATCTCTGACCCTGCGCTGTGGCCAACAGAGGAAAAAAAAAAGACAGCGCTCAGTACAAGAGAAGTGAGTTACCTTGAGAGTCGATAAGAGCTTCTGAAGAGCTAATTGTGACACCTCAAAGTGTCAGGGGACCCATCATTCCTCGCTGCATATCTGACTGGCGTTGGTATTTATGCGTATATTTATAATGTCACAATACATTTCACCGTGAAGCTGCTGCATTTAATGTGAGAATCCTTCATGTGTTTGTTCCCTCCAGTGTGCATTTGTCGCTCCAGCTCTCCTCTCCTCTGAACACCTGAGGCCGTCTGTTAACACCCAGGTGGAAAGAACGAGGCTTTCTAATGGATTTGTTCTAATAAATTGTTGTAATGACTTCTGGTGTTACATTTTAATGCTCCTGTGAGCTGCTCTCCACACATTTCCAGGTACTTCACAGAGATATATAATTGAGAGAGTACTACACTGAATCTCATTATCATTAAAGTTATTATTTCCAGTGTGCCATGGCTGCTCCGCACCTCCGACAGCACCCTGAGCCAGCTCGAATTTTTTCTGACTTTAATTTCTTCTCGTTTAAAGTTTTGTCCCAACGTGTCCAACATTTGGAAATCAACTCAAAAACTGACAAAGCTGATAAAATCCAGCCTGATAAAATTATTATTCATCAGACTATGTAGCATAATGAGAGTTGTTTCCTCACCCAGACCTCTAGGTTTTGAAATAATTTATAAGATTTAGAGACTTGTGGGCCTTTTTTTTTTGACCAGCCTGACTGTTTGAACAGTATTGGAAAGTTTGTTTTTGCTTTAAAGAGAGCCTATTCTGCTCATTTCCAGGTTCATACTTGTATTTAAGGTTTGAATTTAAGGTGTGTATGAATGATAAAAAAAACAACAACACTGTTTTCCTTTTACTGTCTGCAGGGACGCCTTTACCCATCCTCTGTCTGAAGTACTCCATTTTAGCCGCTATCTTTTTAAGCCCCCCTCCTAAAAAAGGCCAGTCTGCTCTGATTGGCCAGCGTCTCCAGCTCTTTGCGTCATCAGTGCAGCTGCATAACAGAGTCCTGCAGAGGTCTGATTTTCAAGACCAATGAATAAAGCCAACCTTTCGTGTCAGTCACTGTTATTGTTTAATGGCACCCAGCAACATCAGGAGGAAACGCGCTGGGACAGCAATGAAAGTTAATGCAGGGGAAGTCCAAGTAGGGTGGACAGGAGGTAGTGGATGGGCCCAACAACCATCAACTTTCGTCTGGGAGGCCAGTGTTCACTTCCTGTAAGATTGTGAAGCCAAACCCTATTTTTCCCTAAATCTAACCACATGCGTTTGTTGCTGAAAGGAAAAAAATTCAGTTTGTAGTGTTGTACCGATGTAGTGCTTTTATTTTGAAAGAGACTGTATGCTAACTGTACATTTCCTGTGAAAACAGAAGTGTATTTTGAAAACAGACAATGCATGTAACAGGCTGAAGTTGACACGGCGTCCCAGACCATCAACAACCAACACACCCAGGGTACCTTGGACGTCACATGTGGACGTGGAGTCCATGACCAAATGTGGACATGTGATGAGGTCACAGTGAGGACGTGTTGAACTGGAAATGTACCATGCAATACCACACCCACCATGCCACCTGCACATAAGATCAATTAGTTCTATAACCTGACCCGACTCACTGACGCAATAAAGATCCAAGGCCTGAACTGAAACTGCAGATCCTGTAAGAACCATGTGCTGTTCATATAGTTTGTTTAGGCAGCACGTTTAAAGTCATTTTAATACATGTGAACTTAAGATATGACAAGATATGACTCTGGTAGAAGTAAAAGTCACCTGTTAGAACACCGCTTGAGTAAAAGTCTTTAAGTATAGGGTATCACTCTTAAGATTAATAGGTTGTTACAGGAACAATTATCTGATCCTTTGCTCAAGGTTAAGAAACACTGGGCAGGGGACTTGGCTATGGACATATCTCCTGAGGAATGGAAGTCATGTTTAAATAATATTAATATAATGTACAAAGAAATGGGTAACAGGTTTATTCAACTGAAAATAATTCACAGATGGCATCGGACGCCACAACAACTATATAAATGGAACTTAATATCAGTGGACTCATGCTGGAGAGGTGACGGGAGTGGAGCCTCTATACTGCATATACTCTGGACATGTCCAGCACTCAAGGACTGGTGGAATAACATCCATCAGATTATATTTGAAGTCCTGCACAAAAAGTTCCAAATCTCTGCAAAACTGTCTATTTTGGGATCAACGACTTTTCATGTTTTGAAAAAAGATGGATTATTTTGGCTCTCACAACAGCCAAAAGGATATTACTGAGACACTGGAGGAAAAAACTCCCACCTCCTTATGAGGAGTGGTCAACAACAATGGCACAGCTAGCGGCTTATGAGAGGGTGACATACTCCCTACAGGACAAATTGGATCATTATATGTTTACTTGGGGCCCTTTTACTGACTGGATGACTGTAGGATAGGTTTGCCTTGATAATGCTATGCTATCAGTGTTCAGTATGCTTGCTGACTGAAATTGCAAAGTGGTGGTCTATGTTTTTTGTTTTTGTTTTGTTTGTTTTGTCTTGTTTTGTACCTATCTTATTTTCTAAAATTTGGGGAGTAATTCCTTTATATTCTTGGCGACTTTATGATGGAGTAAAGTGATCTCTCCCTGTTTGTATTATTTGTGTATAAAAGTTTAAATAAAAATGTTCATTACAGAAAAAAAAAAAAAAAGTTCAGGCTGGTTGAAGAGCCATTGATTTAAATAATTCATGTTACTGTTGCTGGCACTTGCTGCACTTCATTACTTGCATGTTGCACACTTGTTATGACAATGTTAATGGATTTAAAGTCTGAGATTGGAGTATATGTTTGAGAACAGTAAAGTTCTCTGTGACAATGTTGGGCTGTATTTTTTCTGTAAATTCAGTGACCTCAGTTTTCCGTGTTTTCAGTGTTGATTTAATGAAGCTTTAAGTTTAGGTCCAAACCACTCAGCAGTTAAAGATGCTCCACTGAATAAAGTCACATGAATGTGTTGAGTTAAAAAAAAAAAAAAAAAAAAGTCTTTAAGTATCTGATATTTACTGCACTGAAGAATCAAAGATAATTTTATTATAACAAATGTAATTAAGTATTGAAAGTAAAAGTACAAATAAATGCTGATGATGAGACACTTGAATTTGTGCCAACTCAGGGACAAAACTGGCACCAAACTGGTTTAACTGCTGTTTTTCTGGAGCTTCGACACGTGGGAACACAGCATCTCCACACCCATTTTCAAAATCCATACATGATATTCCTATGGTCTGACACAGTCTCTCCCAAATCCAAAATCTAAAGCACTAAAACTCAAACTTGTGATGTCATGAAGTCTGGAGCTGCTCTGTAGACAATGAATGGTGAAAGACGTTGTAGATGACACTGAGAGCAGCCTGCAGGGGAATGTTCTGAGTATATGGGGACAGTTTCTTTCTCACAACTGAGAACTCTACAACAGAATGAAGATCATTTGGGTTTAAAAAGAAATCATTCTGTAGGTCTATTAAATCAGTCTCTTATTCATCGTCTGTGGAGCAGTTTGAGTTTGAGACTTCCTTCTCTGGTTTCTGGCTTTGAGAGAGAGAGCAGCTCATGTTCACTAATATTGACTGAACCCTCCTCGGCCATGAAAATAACATATTGATATTCATAAACTAGGTGTTTCCCTTTACCTTGGCAATGACACTGACAGTGTGTGGGCTCACATAGAAAACAGTAAGCAAAGGTGTTTTTGAAGTCAGCCTGGTGTGTGTTGGCCTTTAGAGGCTGAGGTGGATAGAAAGATGTACCTGCATGACTTCAATATGTGAGGCCAGAGTTTACATCACTGTGGGTAAAGGGATAGTTCACCACAAAATCAGAAATACATACTGTTCCTTTTTCCTGTAGAACTATTCATCAGTCTAGATAGTTGTAGTGTAAGATCATGCAAACTTGTCACATACCGCTGTTTTGTCAGTGGACTGTCACGTCTTCATATTACATACTAGACATCCCTCTGCGTCTGTTGTTGGCAGCTGGGACAACGTGTCAATGTACACTTGTTATGTGCATTGTGTCTTTTCAAAATACACTTCTGTTTTCACAGGAAATGTGAAGTTTCTGCTCGTTAGATGCATACAGTCTTTTTCAAAATAAACTTCTATCAGTAAAACACCTCATATTTATGTTTATTTTCCTTGTGCAGTAAAAGCACATGGTTAGGTTTAGAAGAAAACATCATGGTTTGGCTCAATGTTTAAACAGGAAGTGAACATTAGGCTCCTGGGTGAAAGTCTGGGGTTTGTTGGACCCATCCCCGCCCCTCCAGCCTGCCCTGTGGGGACTTTGCAGCTCCATATACCACACTTTTACCTGCAGCGTCAAACTGACACCATCCAGCAGAATTACAAACGTATGCTGACTGGCGACGTATCATACTGCTGCGAAAGGTTCCTTTTTGTATCTGCGTCTGACACCAAAAACACCAACAAAAAGGGCGACATTTGAGGACTTCAGAATGAAAGCAGGACATGATATTAGCTGCAGAGATTTCTAACTACACCCAGCAATCGCCCAGAAGGAAGAGTGCATCTACTCATGGACGAGAGGCTCATGCTCGTGACAGCGAGAGATGGTAATATTAATGGCGTCCTCCTCTACTGAGCTCTAACATTAGCTAGCTCAGTGGTGCTAGGTGAGCTAGCAGTACGTGGTGATACGGTTGGTGAGTGTAGCTTGGTAGAAAGAAAATAGTTCCTATATGAAACTGCTCACAACAAGGTCTGTGGATTATCTTCAGTAACTGGGTCATGATTTCTAGAAAACAGACGCTGATGTTGAGTTCTTCAAATGCAATTTTTTTGGTGCTTTGAGCGCCACAAGCTGAGTGACATCTAGTTTCATTATACTGGAGGGAAGGCAGACATCTCTACGGCTGATATCTCCAACACTCTGCAACTCACACCAAATTATCTAGACCAGTGGTTTCCAACTGGTCCAGCCAAGGGGTCCAGATTTGTCTTTAGTCATTAGCTCAAGGTCCACATGATTTAATATCATCAGTAGCTCGCTGTTATTCAATCACTCTACAGCAAGGGACGGCCCTTCAGAATAAAAGCTCTTTGCTGGAAATTCCTTGTACTTTGAAATTAAATGTGTTTTTACAAACCTGACATGTTTGTGAGTCACTCGTGATCCATTCAGAATGGAACCGCAATCAACTTTTGGACCGTGACCCACCAGTTGGGAACCACTGAACTAGACTGATAAACAGCACCACAGGTAAGAGGACAAATATATGTTTCGGGTTTTGGGATAAGCTGTCCCTTTAGGTTTCTGATCTTATCCAAGAAGCTCGAGTTGAACTTAAACTTTGAACCCAAACTTAACCAGACTGAAACCATGGAAGTGACAGTGAGCACCGACCTGCTCTGTACTTTGGACGCTTCCCTCCAGGAATGGTTTTGTACAGATGTTCTTCTTAACTGAACGTACAGCCTTGTGACCATGTTGTAGAACTTTTGATCTGATCTTGAGTCACCTGAGGAGGAGTGTGAGCGTCTCACACACTCCGTCGCCTCACATCTATAAGAGGAAGGAAATTAAAAAGAACAGACTTCAAACTATGAAGTTCAATAAAAGTTTGTCTCATGCAAAACATCATCCTCTTCTCCTTTGAAGCTGTTAAGTGTTAAGTCTGTTGAACCTAATTCACTTTGAAGTGCGTGCATGCGAGTCATTGTCTGTGTGTGTGTGTGTGGTTGCTTTTACTTATAGGTGTGTATACGGTTGAATAAAGTTGAGTGTGCGTGCATGGATGTGTTAAGAGAACACGTGGACGTGTTGGTGCTGCCGTGTGTGAGATCAACCAACGATGTATTAAATCAAAGAGTCAAGGTTGGTCACCACATCAAGGCCACGGTGGCTCCATAACAGTGTTTAATATGAGGATGACGGCTCTCAGGATGTGTGGAAGGGGGCTGGGTGGGGACTTGCTTCAAAGACACTCCTAATGCCGCACGCCCCCACGGGAATCCAAATTACTGCTCAGGGCCGAAGTGAAATCCCCAGTGAGAGGGGGAGAGGTAGAGGCAGACGGATAAGACACAGGGAGATGGAGAGAGGGAGGGGACCCAAGAGAAAAGGAGAAGGATCAGTCATATAGAGTTAGAATATTTCCACAGGAAATGTTAAACTGAAGCAGAAGTTCACACACAAACATACACAGAGACGTAATATAAACGTATATGAAACTGATCACAGCTTCTTAAGCGGGATTTATACTTCTGCGTCAAATAGACACTATACCCTACACCTCAGCCTGACATGCACCTCCCCAAAAGTGTAACTACACATTGACGCAAGCTGAAACCATTTCCCTCAGTGGAAACAAAGCTTTTATTTACTTTAATTTCACAGATAAGAAACAATAAACTGTGAAGACAATAAAGCCTCCACAAAAATAGCATTTTAAGTCTTGTGTGTGATTTATCCTGGCTGAAATATGAGCAGAGGAAATCTCTGCTAGCTGCTAGGCTAATTTATACAATGTAAAATGCCATAGGCTTGTGCTAATAACGTTAGCATGTTGTATTTGTGGGGAAAATGTGTCCAGATAAAGACAAGTGTTTGTCTGTGAATGCTGCCAGTTATAGTGAAGCTGATTGGTGTTTGAAACTGTCTCTATGAAGCCATGTTTAATGTGTGTTTAATGTGTGTTTAATGTGTGTTTTGAATCAGCTCTACAGCACTTCAAAGAACTCCACCAACGACTAGTGTTTTGGAGGTGTAACTGCAGAGTGACACAGACGCTCCACCGCACAAGTATAAATGCTCACAACTGCTGCAACGGTTGTTCTGCAATGGAAGAGGACCAGCTGATTTATGAGGTTGAAACGATGTGTTAGTTCACCGAATGCTAGGACTGAGTCACGCCTAGCCTCAGCAGGACCTGACTTGGAAGGACACGTCCTACCAAGGAAGCATCCTTGACCTTAAGAAGCAGTAATTGTTTCCTTGGTGGTGGCATGTCATGTTAACACTTTACATGCCACCACTTCATGTTGCAGTGTTAAGGGCTCATGGTCATTCACGTGTTTCTGTTAAACCAGGCTGGACTGACGGACCAACTGACACTGACATCCTTTAAGCGGTACACAAAGCATGGTAAGAAAAAATCTTATTTCCTCAGACTTGACAAAACTCCTCAACAGACAAAATTATGAAACTATTTTCATACACTGAGCAGTTCCTCTGCTGAGTGGTAAACTGATCTTAATACTTAAAATATGTGGAGTTCTCCATCAAGGTTTATTTATCATTGCTGATCCTTCATACAGGTGTGACTTTGCTAAAAGAAACCCATTCTGTCTTGTCACTGGAGCTTTGTCATGGTCACATGAAGCTCACAGCAGAATCTGGTTTCCAGAAGTTACTTTGGCTGTTGTGCAAGAATATTTTCATATTCTCATCCTAAATCACTTCTTCTATGAGGTTTTTCTTGTGCGAGAGCTTCAAGCTGCTCACAAGTTGTCGATCGCTTGTTTGAACCTGATGAATGCTCGTGATCTCTGCATAATGAACACTCCTGAACTTCTATTTAAGGACACCTTGTTCTGCTGTTTGTTTCATTGCCACAAAGAGTAAAGAAGAACTCCACAGTGCAGAGCTGTCAGGAATCTACAGTGTCAGTCGTCATATCAGGGGACAATTAGAACTAATTAGAAAATATTAACACAGCTGCCAAGGACGTGACATCAGATCAGCACAGAAATAAAGAGACAATGATTTGATATGAAGTTAGATTCTATAAAACGTCTTGCGGCTGTGATGTGTCTCGTGCTGATGAGCAAACCAAATGTGATACATTTTACATTTTGTACTTGGAGTGTGTCAGATTAGGTCGAACGCCGGGTGGAATATCCGCTCCCATTACAGGTTGAAAAGGTGTTTATTCCTGAGTACTCTGCAGAAGAAATGAGATGTTTTATTCATTCATTTCCTCTCTACAGCGATCACAAACTCGGCTCTACGGCTCCCCTCTCTCATGCTCTTACTATCCATTGTCATTACCATTATTGCCTTCTTCATCATAATCACTGTCACAGTCGACATTATCGCCGTCATGATTACTGTCACTGCCATCGACACCACCCCTACAATCACCATCATGGAATGAATAATAAGGAACAATTTGCCGCAGATTCAATCTTAAAACTGAAGTGTCATTTTCAACACACCGGTGTGTCTTATTGCAGATGACACACATTTGTCTTATGTTAGATGGTTCACGTGTACGACTCCCAGGAGACCTGTAGGTGCTTCACGGTGTTCTTCACCTGCTGGAGACAAAATCAAACCACAGTTTGTTTTATTTGCTTCTCTTCCTGTTGGTTATTGGGATTATTGCTGCAACATGGACGTAGACGTTCTTCATCATCATAATCACCATTACTATCGTCAGCGAGAGGCTGCCATCATTGCCACATAGCCCAACTTCATCTGTGGCTTTTCACATCTACATGTTACCCTCTAGGTATCTTCCTGCATCTGCTGTTGATGTTCCAGCCAGGACACCGCAACCAACACCAGGACGTCTACAAAAGCCTATGGTGTCACAGTGTGCACCTCTGACCTGCCACACCTGCCATCTTCTGAGTTCACCTGATAGATTTACACTCACCCCGCCTCTCCACCACACCTGCCTGCCAGCCTATCACCTGTCCACACATCACCTGCTCCTGCCGGTCCACCACACCCACCTCTTCAAGCCACCTCTGCTCACCTGTGGCTCGTCACTCCTCGTCACTATATATACTCCACACTTCTTTGTCATAACTACGCAGGACTTTTCAACATGTCTTCCCAGACTTCTTTCTCGTTGCCGACCTCACCTGTCTCTACATGTTGAGTTCACCTGTCCTGCTGCCTGTGATTTCCTGCACTGTGAATTACCTCGCCGCCTGGCTGCACATTCTGTACATTGTGTGTGGACCCTCTGCTCATCTGACGTCAGCTCCCGTCTGCTCCCGTCTGCTCCCGTCTGCTCCCTCATGGTTCCACTCCACAGGTTTGAACTGTTTGCTGTTTGCGCGTGTCCAGCGGAAGCCACTGACTCACCTGCTCTCAACATGTCACACTAAGCGCTTTAGACTTAGCCCGTGTCTTGGAAGGCTCCGAGCCACGACATCGACTCTCGCTGTTGTTTCACCTGCCTGCTTGGTGTATGACAGATCGTTACTGTCACAGTTCCATTCTCCCTGTTGCCCTTCTGCCCTCAGTATTTTTCCACTCTCCCTGCCTCTGCTCCCCTCCACCTGTCAGCCACTCCCACCTCATCAGCCCAACTCTGCTCACCTGTCAGCCACTCCCACCTCATCAGCCCAACTCTGCTCACCTGTCAGCACAGCTGCAGCTCCTTGTAATCAGCCTGGTGTATATTAGACTCCCCAGCACACTCACTCTTTGCCAGATTGTCGTCCGCATTCATGCGAGAATATCCAGCATTCATTTCCTGCCGGATCTCCCGTTGCCGACCCTGCCTGTCCCCGACCTGCTCTCCTCGTCTGACTCCCCGTGAACACACCAGCCTTCCGTCCCCGACCACGTGTTCAGTCTCGGCGTTCCTTGCTTCTGTCTGCTCTCCCGGCTTCGACTCCTCCGCCTGGCTTCGGATCTCCCACTGCTCGCTCCCTGTCGGCACCTCGGCTCCCTCGGCTGGATTTCCTGGTTTAAGACACGACGCTCCTGGATTCTCACGCTCCGTAAACTCATTCGCTCTACGCCAGTCTGTTTACGAGCTTTGTAATTCGGGTCGGAGGATTCCCATTCCCCGCTCCGGTCACGTGGCCGGGTTCGGCTTTTTCCGGCGTACTATCCGGAAGCCCAGAGACTGCCTGTGGGCTCCAAGCCTGAAGATAAGAACTGTGTTTCTTGTTATTAATCTGTCTAGTTACCTGTTGACAGTCGAACAATTAAAGGGACATTCAACGTTCTCGATTTCCTGTGTGTTGCTTTTGGGTCCAAAACATAACCCATTACAGTACGATCTGGCCTTAATATGGACCCAGCACACTCCTTCGCTCCATGGAACCACCATGGAAGGCTCCAGCCCTTCATGGACTCAGGCGGAGACCTTCATAGTGTTACGTACAGACTCATGTGTTTAAAAAATGACTGGCGTTATGCTACGAGTGACAAGGACAGAGAGGCAGCTTTGTCCTCTGCATGCCAGGAGGTATCCCTAAGGCCTTGGCTAAAAGACTCGTTACCCAGCTGGGTTAAGGACTTTGTTGGCACACCTGCCTCTCACCCTGCACCCAAGTCAGTTAGACTTGGGGTTATTAGCCTGCAACCTCCACATCCTGAGCCGACCCCAGCTGTTAACCCGTTCTGGGGAACCCGCCTGGCCCTTGGGGGTCCTCGGAGCCTCAACCAGACTTCCAGATGGGGGAAGAAATCCCGAGCCCGTCCTGCCAGCAACCTGACCAAGCCTCAGTCTCAAGCCTGTAGCATCCGGCCTGCTAGCATCCAGTCGGTTGCTCGATCTGCTGTCCCGGCTGACGCCACTTCTGTTCCGGTGTCGGGGGTCCCGGCTGACGTCATTCCTGTTCCGGCGTCGGGGATCTCGGCTAACGCCACTTCTGTTCCGGTGTCGGGGGTCCCGGCTGACGTCATTCCTGTTCCGGCGTCGGGGGTCCCGGCTGACATCACTCCTGTTCCGGTGTCGGGGGTCCCGGCTGACGTCATTCCTGTTCCGGCGTCGGGGATCTCGGCTGACATCACTCCTGTTCCGGTGTCGGGGGTCCCGGCTGATGCCACTTCTGTTCCGGTGTCGGGGGTCCCGGCTGACGTCATTCCTGTTCCGGCGTCGGGGATCTCGGCTGACATCACTCCTGTTCCGGCGTCGGGGGTCCCGGCTGACGTCATTCCTGTTCTGGCGTCGGGGGTCCCGGCTGACGTCACTCCTGTTCCAGCGTCAGAGTTCTTGGCAGTCCTTCCTTTTGTTCCTGTGTCAGGGATCTCGGCAGACCTGACTCCTGCTCCCACAGTCCACTCGGCGGTCCGGCCGACTCCTGCTCCTCGAGTCCACTCGGCGGTCCGGCCGACTCCTGCTCCCAGAGTCCACTCGGCGGTCCGGCCGACACCTGCTCTTCAAGGCCGTTCAGCGGTCCGGTCCACTCCTGCTCCCACAGCCCACTCGGCGGTCCGGCCGACTCCTGCTCCTCGAGCCCACTCGGCGGTCCGGCCGACTCCTGCTCCCAGAGTCCAATCGGCGGTCCGGCCGACACCTGCTCTTCGAGGCCACTCGGCGGTCCGGCCGACTCCTGCTCCCAGAGTCCAATCGGTGGTCCGGCCGACACCTGCTCTTCGAGGCCACTCGGCGGTCCGGTCCACTCCTGCTCCCACAGCCCACTCGGCGGTCCGGCCCACTCCTGCTCCTCGAGCCCACTCGGCGGTCTGTCCGACTCCTGCTCCTCGAGTCCACTCGGCAGTCCGGCCGACTCCTGCTCCCAGAGTCCAATCGGCGGTCCGGCCGACTCCTGCTCCCAGAGTCCAATCGGCGGTCCGGCCGACACCTGCTCTTCGAGGCCACTCGGCGGCCCGGCCCACTCCTGTTCCCACAGCCCACTCGGCGGTCCGGCCGACTCCTGCTCCTCGAGCCCACTCGGCGGTCCGGCCGACTCCTACTCTTCGAGCCCACTCGGCGGTCCGGCCCACTGCTGCTCCCAGAGTCCACTCGCTGGTCCGGCCAACTCCTGCACCCAGAGTCCAGTTGGCCGCCCGGCCAACAACCACCCATCCTGCTGAGCTACAGTGCTCCCAAGTTCCTGTCCGTGCTGACCTGAGACAGTCCCAAGTGTTTGAATTGCCTCTGCTCCCCACGACTCCTGCTGGGCCGCAGCACCTTCAAGTCTCCGTTCCTGCTGGGCCACAGCACCCCCAAGTCTCCGCTCCTGCTGGGCCGCAGCACCCTCAAGTCTCCGTTCCTGCTGGGCCGCAGCACCCTCAAGTCTCCGTTCCTGCTGGGCCGCAGCACCCTCAAGTCTCCGCTCCCGCTGGGCCGCAGCACCCTCAAGTCTCCGCTCCTGCTGGGCCGCAGCAGCCTCCCGGCCGGCCTCCAGGTCTGCTCTGCCTGTTAGGTCGGCCTCCCGGCTGGCCTCCAGATCTGCTCTGCCTGTCAGGTCGGCCTCCCGGCCGGCCTCCAGATCTGCTCCGCCTGTCAGGTCGACCTCCGGATCAGCTCCGCCGGGCAAGTCGACCTCTGGATCTGCTCCGCCTGTTAGGTCGGCCTCCCGGCCGGCCTCCAGATCTGCTCCGCCTGTCAGGTCGGCCTCCCGGCCGGCCTCCCGATCCGCTCCGCCTGTCAAGTCGACTTCCAGATCTGCTCCACCTGTCACGTCGGCCTCCCGGCCAGCCTCCTGGTCTGCTCCGCCTCTCAGGTCGGCCTCCTGGCCGGCCTCCAGATCTGCTCCGCCTGTCAAATCGGCCTCCCAGGTGGCCTCCGGATCTGCTTCGCCAGTCAAGTTGGCCTCCAGCTCTGCTCCTCCTGTCAAGTTGGCCTCCTGGCCAGCCTCCAGATCAGCTCCGCCTGTCACGTCGGCCTCCGGGCCAGCCTCTGGATCAGCTTCGCCTGTCAGGTCGGCCTCCGGATCAGCTTCGCCTGTCAGGTCGACCTCCGGATCTGCTCCACCTGTCTAGTTGGCCTCCTAGCCAGCCTCCAGATCTGCTTCGCCTGTCAAGTCGGCCTCTGGATCTGCTCCACCTGTCACGCCAGCCTTGCGGCCAACCTCCAGATCTGCTCCCTCTGGTCAACCTGCTAGTTGCCCTCTGGCTCTGGTTCAGCCATCTGCTCATCCTCCTGACCGCCCTAAAGATCTGCTCCGCCCATCCTGATTACCCACCTGGATGGTTCTGTCCAGATGTTTGGCCCTCAGTCTGTCTGCCTGTGGTTTTCTGCTCCACCCCTGTCCACCCCCCAAGCTCACCTGCAGGAGGTCCCCTGCTCCACCCTTCAGTCTCCAGACCACCACTTGATCTGGACTCCCTCCTCCAGGCCCCCACCACCCACCCAGCTCATGATGTGGACTTGGAGATGTATCCGAGGGATACTAGCCCTCCCCCAGACCCCCACCACCCTCCCTTCCTGGTTATTGTCTTTTTGGGACGTCAGGAGCCGTCCCTTGAGGGGGGGGTTCTGTCACAGTTCCATTCTCCCTGTTGCCCTTCTGCCCTCAGTATTTTTCCACTCTCCCTGCCTCTGCTCCCCTCCACCTGTCAGCCACTCCCACCTCATCAGCCCAACTCTGCTCACCTGTCAGCACAGCTGCAGCTCCTTGTAATCAGCCTGGTGTATATTAGACTCCCCAGCACACTCACTCTTTGCCAGATTGTCGTCCGCATTCATGCGAGAATATCCAGCATTCATTTCCTGCCGGATCTCCCGTTGCCGACCCTGCCTGTCCCCGACCTGCTCTCCTCGTCTGACTCCCCGTGAACACACCAGCCTTCCGTCCCCGACCACGTGTTCAGTCTCGGCGTTCCTTGCTTCTGTCTGCTCTCCCGGCTTCGACTCCTCCGCCTGGCTTCGGATCTCCCACTGCTCGCTCCCTGTCGGCACCTCGGCTCCCTCGGCTGGATTTCCTGGTTTAAGACACGACGCTCCTGGATTCTCACGCTCCGTAAACTCATTCGCTCTACGCCAGTCTGTTTACGAGCTTTGTAATTCGGGTCGGAGGATTCCCATTCCCCGCTCCGGTCACGTGGCCGGGTTCGGCTTTTTCCGGCGTACTATCCGGAAGCCCAGAGACTGCCTGTGGGCTCCAAGCCTGAAGATAAGAACTGTGTTTCTTGTTATTAATCTGTCTAGTTACCTGTTGACAGTCGAACAATTAAAGGGACATTCAACGTTCTCGATTTCCTGTGTGTTGCTTTTGGGTCCAAAACATAACCCATTACAGTTACAAATAGTCTTATCTGCCTTTGGTGCTGCTGCTGGGTTCCTACCACACCCCTGACATAGGGTTAACTTTTGAAAACAACAACATAGTTTGGCTCAGCGTTCAAACAGAAAGAGAACACCAGGCTCCTGGGCATAAGTCCAGGGTTTGCTGGACCCATCCTCCACCTCCTCCACCCGCCCTATAAGGACTTTCCAGCTCCTTATATTTCATCATCACATGCAGCATTTAAAACTGATGCAGCGTTTTATATTGCCTTGACAGGTACCATCTGCACATCTTATAAATTGACGTCACCTGTTCATGTATCCAGCTGACCAGCGGCGTATCATAACACCAGAAAAGGTTCTATCTGACGCCGTTTGACAGTGTATCATACCACAGTGAAAGACAGCTTTTGGTGTCACTGTCTGACAGGTGAACTCAAGACAACAAAAGTGTCTTTACATTTTGTCTCGTATTGCAAATTCAAACAACTTACAGAACAATAAAACAAAGTGGAAGTCAGTGTGTAAGTTTGTGTGCACAAGGTTTGTTTCGGATGACGGTTTTAAAAAATGCATACGAAAAACAAGCAGTGTTTCACATCATATAAGAGCAGTCAACGCTCCAGTGTGAGTGGATTTATCTTATTGTGTTTAATTTCAAATATGAGAGAATATATGTTGATGTTTTCAGTGCTGCAGCAGCCACACACACATCTGTTTAAAATATAAAGTCAGAGAAAACCACAAACTGTAAATCTATTTGTGTCTCGGCAGAATTCATTAAAATTGCTTCGTGGGTATGAAATAAAAATACACACTCAATTTATTGGCAGCTATCTGTCTGTCCTTGACCCTGGAGATCTGTGTGTGTGTGTGTGTGTGTGTGTGTGTGTGTGTGTGTGTGTGTGTGTGTGTGTACCCACTCTACAGAGTGTACTTGTAGTTTCCTGAGTTCATCTTCCTCTCAAGGTTTCTCTGTATTTTATATGTATAACATACTGTTCCAGTAATGTATAT
This sequence comes from Cephalopholis sonnerati, assembly GCA_019142605.1. Lineage (NCBI taxonomy): Eukaryota > Metazoa > Chordata > Actinopteri > Perciformes > Serranidae > Cephalopholis > Cephalopholis sonnerati. The sequence continues at coordinate 2,359,114 of JAGQAX010000002.1, read as the reverse complement.
ACTGTGTGTGTGTCTGTAAGAGTGTGTGTGTGTGTGTGTGTGTGTGTGTGTGTGTGTGTGTGTGTGTGTGTTTAAGTGTCAGGTGAATTCACAGCAGCCTGCATGAACATGTGACTGATGTTAGTTGTGATACTGTAGGTAGAGTGTGCTGTACACCTTTTATTGAAAACATTTTTATACAGTCTGATTCGACTATTTGGCTGAAACAAATTATTTTTTTACATTCATGGCTTCTATTGAGACATTCAAATGAATCTTTGAATGTCTGTCACTATATTTAGTCATGTTGTGCCCTTATTTAAAAAAGCATTCTTGAAAAAAATCCTCAATTTGAATAAAGTGATTCCATTGGATTAAATGAGCACCGTGTCATAACAGCAATAGTCAAACAGCATTTGACGATCACATCCCATTACAACCCAGTCTCACTCCAAAGTCATTGAAATCTGGTGCTTGGGCAGTGACTTGCAGTGTCAGACACCAACAAAAAAAGCCGTCCTTTAACGTCGGCATGATACGTGGCTGGTCACCATTATAGTTTAACAGCGTTCAGCAGCATCACGGGGAAATGTGGCGGGACAAGAACGAAAGTCAAGGCTGCAAAAGTCCAAGTAGGGTGGGAGGGGTGGTGGATGGGTCCAACAACGACCGACTTTCACTGCCGGTAGAGTGGTGTTTGTGTCCAATAGGATTGTAAAGCCAAACCCTGCTCTTTTTGCTAAACCCAACCATGTGTGTGTGTCAGCTAAGGTCATGTTTACACGAAAACGATCCGCTGAAAACGAAATCGTTTCTCATTTTTGTTTTGAAAAAAGTCGAACGTTCAGACGACAACGTTTTGATAACTATCGCCGTGCACACGGATCCACAAAAATGACCAAAAATGCTGTCGTAAACATGCCAGGCCAGTAGCTGGCAGTGTGACTTTGTAATTGAACAACACGTGCCTGCGCACATGCGCTATCTTCTACAGAGCGGTGATGTATAAACAAACAAAATGGCAACTGCACGAACGTTTGTCTGGACGGCGAGGTGGAGTTGCTACAGTAAATCTAAACTTTGCTGGAGAAGCGTTGATAAAGTCAACAGGTTGAGCAGCACAGACAGAGCTCGGGAGGCCGCCATTGTTGTTGTGATGATCGACTTTCTCGCACATGTCTAGTGACTGGAACTGTAATGTGCATGTGCCAAAAGTCTCCATTTTCAGAGGAAGTGGATATTGTAAGTTTACATGACAACAGAGACGGTGCTGGTTCCAAAAAATTGCACTGTGGGACCCGTTTTCAAAACGTTGCATTTTCAGGCACCCAAAACGCAGCTGTCATGTAAACGATCAGCCAAAACACAACTAAAGTTTACTGTATAAAAAGGACCTAACTACATGCGTTTGTTAATGAAGGAAAAAAAAGTCAATTTGCGGTGCTGTAACGACGTAGTGCTTTTATTTTGAAAGAGACTGTATGCAAACTGTACATTTCCTGTGAAAACAGAAGTGTATTTTGAAAACAGACAATGCATGTAACAGGCTGAAGTTGACACGGCGTCCCAGAACGTCAACAATCAACACACCCAGGGTACCTTGGACGTCATATGTGGACGTGGACAGTCCATGAGCAAACGTGGACATGTGACGAGGTCGGAGTGAGGATGTGTTGCCCATTAACGTCGGATGCTCTCTGTCCAAACTGACTCCAACACATTTTTTTTTGTAGTGCACTGAGGAGGTGTTGTGTAGATGACACTTCATTTCAACTTGATAAATCAGCTGTTCCTCTTCCATTTCAGAACCACCGTTGCAGCCATTGTGAGCATTTATTCTTGTGTAGTGATGTCTTTGTGTCACTCTGCAGTTACACCTCCAAAACACTAGTCAGAGGTGGGGTTTCTGTGAAGTGCTGTAAAGTTGAGTTGTTTGAAAACACACATTAAACATGACTTAACAGAGACTATTTCAAACTTGCAGGATTCACAGACAAACACTTGTCTTTATCTGGACACATCTTCCCCACAAATACAACATGCTAACGTTATTAGCACAAGCCTATGGCATTTTACATTGTATAAATTAGCCTAGCAGCTAGCAGAGATTTCCTCTGCTCATATTTCAGCCAGGATAAATCACACACAAGATTTAAAATGCTATTTTTGTGGAGGCTTTATTGTCTTCACAGTTTATTGTTTCTTATCTGTGAAATTAAAGTAAATTAAAGTTTAGTTTCCACTGAGGGAAATGGTTTCAGCTCACAGAGACAGACAGGAGGTCTGCGTCACTGTGACGTGGAGTTACATTTCTGGGGAGGTGCACGTCAGGCTATGGCGTAGGGTATGACGTCAATTTGACGTACAAAGGAGAGGCCTTTTGTATTTCACGTCATTTCGTGTTTTTTTTTCTTAGTAATTAACCAGTTAGTTATCGATTAATGAGTGTCAGGCTATCAAAAGCAAAATGAACCAAAACTGACGTCCCTACTTTGAACTACTTTGTACAGCCCCACATTTGACTGTTTTATTTTGAGGTCTCAGACCAAAAGAGTTTTTCCTTGAGTGAAAACACACAACACACAAATGCACCCACATCCAAAAACGAAGTGACCTTAACACTGGTTCAAAGCTCTGAGTGAGTCATGCTCATCACACACATGCACACGCCTGAGTGCACACACACATTAGTGGGTCATTATTCAAGTTCATAGCACCAAGAATCACACTCTTCACATCCACACAGGTAAACACACACACACACACACACACACACACACACACACACACACACACAGCAGTGGGTCAGGCAGTCGTGCTCATGGACGCATCGTTCTGGAAGACAGCCTGTTTATAATCGAGTGAATAATATTCACTAGGTCAGATAAAAGCAGCCCCGAGGGCAAGAAGAAAAAAGAGTCTCACATTTATTGAATTATTTCACCTTCATTAAAAGAGAAGAGGTCATTCAGGGACTAATCTTTGTTCAGATTAAATAATTCAGACACTGATTCCTTCAGTTCATTAACCACACGTAGACGCTGCTGTTAAAAATCTTCTGGCTGTTATTAAATATTCTATTGTTAGGAAACTTGCTTTGATTATTTTACCCATGTCCCTCCAGTGTGCGTGTTTCCTTTAATATTCTTTTTTATTTTTAAATCGTCTGAAACGCTGTCTGTTTTTCTGTTTCCTGCCGTCTGTTGTTTGTGTTTATTTCTGGAAGGTGTGCGGCTTTAATCTCACGCAGACAAAAGAAACCTGGAAGTGAGGAATAAATAAGAAATGCTCCCCCTCCCCTCGACAAACACCACCAGGGTCCCATTCATTTACTGGCTCTGTTGCTTCAGTAAAACAGTGTTCAAGAAGTGGCTGCACTGAGCAGCTCATCTGTGTTAATGTGTGTGTGTGTGTGTGTGTGTGTGTGTGTGTGTGTGTGTGTGTGTGTGTATGACAAAGTCACAGTGAAGATGGATTGTGCAGCAGGAGAACACACATGCTCAGCAAAACAAAGTCGTATAAATAAGTAAGGATACAAAAGGAGTGATTGTTGGTGAGATTCTCAGCCGTCTGTGTGGATAATATGTTTGATGAAAAGTGGATGTTGTTTTCTTTCACTCTGAAAGTGTGACACGACACGGCCAGCACAACAAAGTCCAATTTAATAAACTCTAAAGCAGCGCACCGCCACAGACGCTGAAGGCCTGACGGCGAGGTCCGCTGTGTCTCCCCAGGCTTTAAGAGGCTTAAGTGCTCTTCTCACCTCAGGGGCACTGAGCAGGGCGGGGACGCTGAGAGACAGACAGCTCAGACAGAGACACTGTCCTCAGCCACAGCACGTTATTACTTCATTATTATTTAGATTAGTTCCCAACAAAGACAGCATACATTAAAAAAGTTAGCAGAGCGTGTGTACACCTGTGGATATTTCTGAGGGAATGGTTTTCTGGAGGACGTCCCGGGCTCAGGAGAAGCAGGGGGATTGTTTAGTTGGACAGGACAGGTCTGTTGGACAGAGGACAGGTCTGGGCAGTGAAGGCAGAGATGGGACTGTTTGGGAGAGCTGCCACAGAGCTGGAGAGATGAGGTTGGAACAGAGACCAAAGGCCCCGGAGAGGAGGTTAGATGCTGCTGAGGAGCAGAAGAGACCGACGAGTCTGAATCATAATACCAGCTGACTTGTGTTTTTCTTTCTTTCTTTCTTTCTTTAATATATCAAGGACATGTTATTAATAAATCTGCCAGACTCAAAATGTTGTCCTTGAACCTGCTGGAAAACAAGTTCTGAAAATTAAACAACATATGTTGTTTGTTCGAGAACGAAACACAGAAGTGCTTTTTGATGTCTCGCCACCACAGACTGGATCACTGACGTCGCCCCAACTCCTCCAGGTAGACAACTGGCAATTCATTTTTACTGTGGAGATATGTGAAACTGGCAAACTTGTTCTGTCTGGTGTCATTTTCCACCATAACTTTAATGTTTGAAGATATACAGTTAGACAAAGTGGTGTGACCTATCTGCTGTGCTTACTTCATGCTATCGTCTTTAATAAACCAAATCTCCTGCCATGAAAGCTGAACAATGTTCTGCTGGGGACAGGGCCGCAGCAAAACAAAAATTTGGCACCTAAAAAAATCAATATCAGTTTCAGTGTATTTGCAATATTTTCCTAACTGATCGAGGCAGAGGTAGACCAGAAACACCAGTGTTCTTAAATGACAGCTTTTGTTATGGAGTCTGGTAGCTCTGAGGTAAGGGCTTCAGTTTCCATCAGAGAGGGCCGTCTGAAGACACAGTGAAGTAGTGAAAATGTGCTAAATATAACATACATTTAAACTAATATTGATTTTTTTTTTAGGTGGCTTAAAACAAACCAACTGAGATGTGAGCTCAGCGCTGTTTCATTCTTTGTACATGTACGTGACAAAGTTACTGTAAACGAACACGGTGATTCTACCCTCGGGCCCTCCAAAATCGTCACAGCTGGAAAAACAAAATCAGTTCAATGATCTGATCACACTGTGATTAAAGTGATTTGTTTAAGACTGAGGGACAAACACACACTGGTTAACTTTGGGGAGACATCATCGTTTGGGTTCAAATCAAGCGACACCCTGAGGGATGAAAACTTAAACCAAAAACTGCAGTTCCTCTAATGTCCACCTGAGGCTGGCTCCAAAAGTGAGTCAATCCTCACAGACCCCCGTGTTGCTAACGTAACCATGGTGTTTAGTGCACCTGTAGCTGTAGCTGCTGCTGTTTCAGTGTGTTTTCAGTTCATCAAGGTTAATTGTAACATTTTGGTTGCCAAAAAAAGGCCTTGACCCTTGAAGGAGTCAGATATTTAGTTCTGGTCAGTACATTTTGTTTAAATGGTTTTAAGCCTTTTTTTGCCAATAAAAATTAGTAGTAGCATTATCACAGTTAATGCACTGTGCTAATCAAGCTAGCAGTTAGCATTGGGCTTAGCTCTACCCTCTCGTCCAATTACAGTCACCTCTGCTCCAGAAATCCCAGATGGTGACGGCCAAAATATCAAACTGGAAGCTTCAAACCAACCTGGTCTCACTCTGAAGTCGTCAATATCCAGTGCTTGGGCAGTGACCTGTAGCGTCAGACATTGAAGGAAAAAAGCCGTCCTTTAACGTCGATATGATACCGGGCCGGTCACCATTATAGTTTAATGGCACCCTGCAGCATCAAGGGGGAAAGGCAGCGGGACAAAAACAAAAATTAAGGTGGCGAAAGTCTGAGTAGGGCGTGTTGGAGAGATGTTGGAGGGGTCCAACAACCATCAATTTTCACCTGGGATCCTGAAGGTTGTAAAGCAAAACCCTATTCTTCTTTCCTAGACATAACCATGTGTGTGTGTTGTTGGAGGAAAACAAACATCAATTGTTGTACTGACGTAGTGCTTTTATTTTGAAAGAGACTGTATACAAACTGTACATTTCCTGTGAAAACAGAAGTGTATTTTGAAAACAGACAATGCATGTAACAGGCTGAAGTTGACACGACGTCCCAGAAGGTCAACAACCAACACACCCAGGGTACCTTGGACGTCACATGTGGACGTGGACAGTCCATGACCAAACGTGGACATGTGACGAGGTCGGAGAGAGAATGTGTTATTCAAACAGGAATCCACATCACTGTGGCTACGTCCATTATTTTACAGTCTTTGGTTAAAATGGCTTCTTTGGACGGTCGCTGGTTACAATTATAACCACTTGGTAAAGGTTCGGGAACAGTTAAACAAAATCAATGCTGACCGTCGGTTGGAAACAGGAAGTGAAGCAGGCTCAGGTCCAGACTCCAAGCTGTGTTTTTGTTTTTTCAAATGAGCATTCTGCTGTTTTGGCTCAAATATAAGACGACACCTGGTTCAAGAAAAACACTTTTTTGGGAGATATTAAACCCTCTAAGACGAGTTGTACTGGGAATGATGACCAAAGACACTGTCAGTCCAACGAGAAGACTGTCCTCATCCTTTTTCTGGCACATGTGAAACATGTTTTCTGCTTTCTGAGATGCTTTACACTCTTCTTCACTTTTTAAACGAGCCAACAGGAACTCCTCACACTCAGCTAATTGAACACTTTTATGTCTGACCAACACAATATGAACTGACTTTAACAATCACACAAGTCTGGCAACCCATAATGCAACACTCTCTGTAGGAGCCTGTGTCACACTGTCTGCTGTTCTCTCCATTCAGACAAAAATATCTGCTGTTTTGAATGTGTGTTGAGTCCTTAAATAGAATATGAGCCCTGATTTTTAAAATGCAATTTTCAGTAAGTCTAATAAATTCCGGTCGATCAGGTAGATCACTGATAAACTGGAGGCGCAGATGATGAGGAGGTTGAAGGCGACCGAACAGGCTGTGATGCTGAAGGGCAAACCAGCTGACAGAGAGGCAGAAGACGAGTTTTTAAAATAGAAACTACTTTAGAGTTTGGAGAGAAGCAGTTAGGTGACAAGCTGAGAGCCCACAGATGATGGCCGCTGGTACTCAGGGTGGCTCTCTGGATGATTTGCTGAAGGCTTGGCAGGCCGACGCTGTGGGACCTGGTAAATGCTGGGCTCAGGAAGCCGACGCACCAGAGAGCAGGTCTGCAGAGGCCGCAGGGAAACAGGCAGAGGCTGGACGGCATCTTTCAACCACTGAGTGTGGGAGGAAAGTCCGTCGGACAGGAGTGCTGTGAAAATGAGGAGCTCTGACAGAAGTGCAAAAAGCACACATGACAAAGGAAGTGAAATATTATCTCAGCCCTGTAACATACTGATTTCCTTTTTGCTTCCATTAAGAAGATTTAAGGTTGAAAAAATCCCCTGACATATTTTGGATCTGCTCGTTCAAGCTCAAATTAGAGTGATGTGATGTTGACATAGTGTAAATTTGCACTGGAGGTTTCAGATTTTGAGCTCGTGTAAAGGCGACCAGAACAACTGAGTCTAAATAAAGGCTTTGTAATCTGTGTCAGACTGTGCATTATCACTTTGAGACATGTAGAATTCTGCAATGAATGTGTGCTGAGTTGTAGGAATAAAGAGATGTGAGATGTGGAGGAATCTTTCTGCACCACTTTTATGTGTTGAAAATTCTGCAAAAAAAAGAACCATTTTGGTTTGTGTGCGTCATTTTGTCCTTAAATATGGTGCCATACGTTAGACTTTTGTAGATGTGGATCGTAGCAGAGTCACATTGTGAGAATTTGATCCAAAATTTCTAACAGTGTCAGAATTCTGCCAAAGCTCCAAACTCAGTGGACCAAAGATTTACTACATTTGTCTTACAAGTGTCAACTGATGTCTCAGACTGCCTCAGAATAACACAGTGTAAAGGCTGCACACTGGACCAGGATCAGATTTGAAGCTAGTTTCTGCTCATACGTTCACAGCTTAAAGTGAGATTTAAATGTTCAGTGTAGGATTCAGGGGGATATGTTGACAGAATATATTATAATCATTGTGTTTTCTTTAGTGTGTAATCACCTGAAAATAAGAATCCTTGTGTTTGTTACCTCAGAATGAGACATTTATATCTACATGAAGAGCAGGGCCTCGTTTACAGAGATCACCATGTTGGTCTGCGAGGCCAGAGCGGCAAGGAGTAATGACCCACAGGTGAGTGGAGTTGGCTTGATGAGGTGGGTGCGGTGGAAGGTCAGAAGTACACATTGTGAAATTATTCAGTATATTTAACGGTTTAAATCACCTGGTCTGAGAAGAAGATACTCTGCAGATAATTTGGCACCCTGTAAAAACCTCCTGAACATCTGGATCTCAAATTATCAGAGAAAACAGGTGAGCACACATCAGCAGGTGCTGGGCCAACATCGTCTTTAACATGCTAAACAGCATCAGAGAGACACTGATTTGTAACGTGACACTATTTTATTCAGTGTTTTTCCCAATTTAAATCGCCTGGTCTGTTTGTTTTGGAGAGGAAGAGACCTCTGTGGATAATTCAGCTCCTGGTAAAAACCTCCTGAACAATGAGCACTGAAGGAATTCTAACCAGGAGAAGATTAAGCTGGTTGTGATCTGCAGTCGTCACCACTAGATGCCACTAAAACCACTTAAGGGCTCATTTATGCTCAACGTTAGAAACAAAGACAGACACAGCCTTCTGTTTGTCCTCTCTGTTTATTCTGTCTGTATTTGTGCACAGTTTCTGAGAGCTTGAGGATACAGACCAAACAGAGCAGAACCAATAGAGATCATGGAGGCCGTGTAGTGCGATTCAAGCGAGATACAACCATAGGAGACGACCAAGAAATTTAAATAATGACTGGAGGAGGACTGGAAAGAATCAGTGATACAGTGAAAGGAATTCTCCGTCCATGTTGGGATGTAGCATTGTATGACCTCACAGACCGCCGCTGTCTACAACGCTGCCTCCATTTAAAGACAGTATTACGACCTCCTCCACCCTCGCCTGGTTTGTTGTTGTCGCCCTCTAGTGCCATCTGTTGGCTGTATTTGTGTCATCATAAAGGACACATGGAAGTATGAAGGCAGTGACATTTACGACGTTTGAAACAGACGTATCTGTTTCCATACTCTGTGCTCATTTTGTCCATATTTGTGCATGTTTTCTGGAAGCTTATGCACATTGACAAAACGGAGCAGTACCACCTGAGATCGTGGGGGCGATGTACAGTCATTCAAGCGAGATACGACTCAGAAATTAAATGATTGCAGAACAGAACAAATCAGTAATATATAATATACACCACTATATCCTAAAAAACAGTTAAAAGAATTCTCTGTCCACACGTCGGGATGTGTTCAATGGCCTCACTGCCGTTTGTAATGCTGCCTCGATTTAAAGGTAAAATATGACGACCTCCTCCACCCTCGCCTCGTTTGCTGTTGTCTGAAACTTTTGACTCCGCCCTCTAGTGCTATATCGGCTGCACCTATGAGGGCAGTGACGTTTATAACTTCTGAAATGGACGTATCTGTTTGTGTACATGAAGGGAGTATAAACGAGCCTTAAATCTCACACTCTGCTCCTTTAAGTCGAGCACAGAGAAACGTTCTCCTCCGGCAGACGAACGTGAAAACAGCCCTCCCGTGTCAAACTCTGCAGAAGCATCATTCTGCAGAGTGAAGCTCAAACATCACAGTGAAGGAACAATGAGCAAAGCACAGGAGGAGGACGTCTGGCTGCAGTTTGTCATGAAGGGTTAACGGCTTTTTATCAACAGGCGTCAAAAGCAGGAAAAAGATTCACGATTAGCGATATGGATGATGACAGAATCAATGTCAAAGAAAAACCTGACCTTTTCATTTAAAGCCAGGCCTGGATGACGAGTGCAGCACACTCACAGTTTAACTGAGAGGATTTGATGTCTGTAAGCCAGTTAGTGGGTCTGTCGTGGTCACTGTGTCTTCCTGTCTCCGCTGGGACCGTCTTGTTTTCCTGCTATTCCCCAGTGACCGCCTGCTCTCTTCTGTTCTCCCTCTCCTCCTCCCTCCCTCTTTTCCTCCTGTCTTTTCTGTCTGGATTTCAACCACTTGAGTCATTCCTGTCTGCTATCACCCAGACTCTGTCCTGTCCTCAGCTAAACCTGTCTTGTCCTCCCTGAGTCCCTCGTGAGCCGCTAGTCCTTCGCCTCAATCCCTGCCCTGCCTCTCCCTCCTCTCCTGCTCTAAGCCTGTATCATTTCCTTCCTGTCAACCTTCACCAGACTCTCTTCCTCCCTCCCTCCTCTCCTCTCTCCTCCTGCCCACTGGGCCTGTCCTCTCTTCTCCCATTCCCCATGACTCCATTGTTTTATCTCACCTTCTCTTTATCTCCCTCCTTCCTACTAAACCGTTATCGTCTTCTCTCCATCCCTCTTCGTTTTCCTCGCTCTTTCTTCTCCTCATCCGAGCCGTCATCCCTCTTTCCCCTGTGAGCATCCCTTTCCGTCTCCATTTCTCCTCCTCCATCTCCGGCCCTCACTCTCCTCCTCTCCCTCTTACCCCTCATTTTCGTGTGTCTCAGCGGTGAGTGCCGCGTTAATAATTCATGCCGTCTCTAATCTTAACCTGTAAATAGTTAATCAGGAGCAGAGCTGGGTGACACCTCCTTTTTGCCCATCACTGGATCCACTGGCTCTGTAATTCTCCCTCCCAGTTTAATGTGAATCGCCCACATGCTCTCTGTCTGCGCCGAGCCGACACATCTGTTTCTCTCTGCCTCTGTGGCTCTCTGCATATTTTCGACGCAGTTTCCTGAATTTCATTATCGTTTCCACTTATGTTCTACATCAGCTAATTGCTGAGATTCTCTCTCACTCTCTATCTGTCTCTTTAACCTTGTTTCCACCGGCTACACTCACATCAGGACGCACTTTAATAATTCATTTCCAAGCTCGTGTTTTTCATTAAGTTTATTTACTACTAATTTACAACTGCAGACATGTTTCGAGAAAAAAAACATAATAACACAGATTGTTTTTCTACCAACATGCTGATGATACAATCACCCTGAGACACACCAGGCTTTCAGCTAACTCCAACATAAATCCCTTCACTGCAATATTCCAATCAGCAGAGACTCGTTTTTATAGTAAAAAGAATAATTATTAACATGTGCACAGAAGAATAAAAATGTGCAAAGACCCTGTAGAGATGGTATGATTTAAGGAGGGTGATGAATCCATAGTGGAATAGGGAACCCCCCGGGGTCTACACGCTGGTGGTGGAAGAGGTGGTGAAGATGAGATAAAAGGAAGATGGAGAAGTGCTGATGATCTGGATGAGTCTGGGAAAGAGCCTTTGTTGAGCTCGTCCTGGACTCTGGATACGATAGTGGAGGAGATGATGGCTGACAGCAGCAGAAGAGAGAGCAGTCACATAGTTCACGGACAAATTAATCGTCTTATTCTGAAAACGTTTTCCCCACAAATACAACATGCTAACGTTATTAGCACAAGCCTATGGCATTTTACATTGTATAAATTAGCCTAGAGGTTAGCAGAGTCTTTCTCCACTCATATGAAGCCAGGATAAATCACACACAGGACTTAAATGCAGGTCTGTGATCAGTTTCCACCCGTGTAGCAGCACTGCAGTAAACTTCTTTGATTTAGTTTCATCCATGGGTCTGTGGTGATTCATTTGCCGGCTTTGGTGATGCAGTTGCCCGCTGACGTCAGTCTGATTAGCTGCACCTGTGTGCTCAGCTCAAGGTGGTAGCTCAGATTTGAAGTAGCGATACACGATTAATGCGATTAAAGAAAAAGAAAACATGCAATCTAACTCATTCATTTTGAATTTGTGACAGGAAAGTAGCATGATGTGAACATCAATTTGCATCCCATGGTTATTGTATTGTCCTCTCTTATTTTCGCATTGTTCTAATAGTTTGATTTGATGTACCTCAGTGCAATCTACAGGGCAATTAGCTGCCAATGTTGCCTATCTGCTTCAGTGATGGTATTTTATCTTAACTGCATTTATATTGTTCTTTGTATTTCTTGAAATTGCCTCATTTTATTCGCTTGAATCCCGCATTCTTTTGGATCAACCATGTGAAGCTCTTTGTAAGTGTTTTGAAAAAAAAGTGTTTTCATGTTATTATTTATAAGATATCATACAGACTTGTATGAGGATACACTGGTTAAAGCAGTGTGAATAAAGTAGCACTGAACCTGCGCCTGTAAAATGTTAAGTGTGATCTGTAAAAGCAAAGCTACCTGCCATCATGACAGTGCTGCCCTCACCGCTGCATCAGGGGAGAAAAAAATCATCAGATCTTCAGAGTCAATCGCAGCTGAAATGACAAGATGCAGTTCCTTGCACAGGATGAGTGTGCCAGTCAGAGAACCTTAATGTTCAGCAGAGTACAGTAAAAGAAATCTGCATCAGAATTTATTCTCTCCCAGTTAGAGCCGTGTCACATTCACAGAGGATTTAAATCACTGAAGATCTCTATAATTTTCACAAACCACCAGATGCCCCCGGCGATGTTAGTCCTGCGCAAAAAAGGGCTTTTTCTGTACTCGGCTCTGTCAAGTATGAATCACTGGCTCGCTCTTATCCCTTCACATCCTACTGAGGGTGCAGAAAGCTAAATATGCAAAGGCAACAACGCTAATTTGACAGGCTAGAAAGAAAATACAAGCTGGAGGGTAAGACGGGGTTCACAGAATCAAACAAATTGTGGTTTGTAGAGTTTTACTTTTATTAAATTATTGAGCTCGCTACATGTTTTTTTAATGCTCCCGCCCGTCTGTCTCTCCCACCTCGATTTCTGCACCCCTTGTTTTTCAGTTTGAATGTCAGCACGGGCTGAATCACCCATTTGCTCGATATCTGGGCTACATCTATAAATCTATTTGTCTCCATCTTGCCTCGTTCTCCACCTCTCACTCTTATAAAATTCAAATCCAGATACATTTCACTGCCACCAGAGGACAGAGAACCTGTTGCAGAGGTGATATACTCTATCAACTCAGGCGATGTTTCCCCCAGACGCTCTGACATTTACATTTTAGGGCAAATACCTGTCTGCCATAACAGCACAGCCTGAGCGGGAGAGCAGCAGTGGAATCGATGACTCAACGTGCTGAGGAAGAATTTAATACCAAACATTATGTGATACATTTTAACAGCAGCAAATTATTATCACATTAGTTTCTTCATTAATTTTAGCCACTTGAGCGGCTCGCAGTGCCGGACCGACCTATGAATAATTTCTCAACAACTATCAGATGGAATGCAATAAAATTTTGTGAAGATTTTTCTGGTGCCCAGAGGACAAATCCTAACGACTCCTGGACTTTTTTTTTTAAATCTAATCTCTTTTTAATAACGTGAAATTTATAAACATGAATGTTATGTCTCTGCATCTGGCTGCAGCGAGATCCTTCAAGCTATAACTTATATTAAAGGATAACTTCTGTATTTGTATTTGCTCTATTTTCCCAGTGTTTTTGTGACTAATGGAAACAAGACATTTTTAAAAACTGCTCCAGTATTGAGGGAGCAAAACAGGATGTAATGCATCGTTAATGTACACCATCATCATCCTCACTCCGACCTCGTCACATGTCCACGTTTGGTCATGGACTGTCCACGTCCACATATGACGTCCAAGGTACCCTGGGTGTGTTGGTTGTTGACGTTCTGGGACGCCGTGTCAACTTCAGCCTGTTACATGCATTGTCTGTTTTCAAAATACACTTCTGTTTTCACAGGAAATGTACAGTTTGTATACAGTCTCTTTCAAAATAAAAGCACGACATCAGTACTACACCACCAACTGATGTTTTTTTCTTTCAACAACACACACATGTGGTTGGGTTTAGGAATAAAGAGCAGGGTTTGGCTTTCCAATCATACAGGAAGTGAACATCGGCCTCCTGGGTGAAAGTCGGTGGTTATCGGTCGGACCCATCCACCAGCCCTCCCGTCTGCCATACTCGGACTTTCGCCCTCTTAATTTATGTGGTTGTCCCGCCACATTTCTCCCTGATGCCACTGTTATTGTTTTAACGGTCATGTATCCTGCCTCAGGTCACTGCCCGAGCACCCAAGTCACTGCTATAACACATTTAGCTGCGGCTCCGCCCACAGCAGTACATGGTTTAGCTTCTGTGGCTGCTGATTGGTTTATCAGAGTTGATAGCAGAGCAACACAGAACATAAGATGATCACAGCAGAAACATCAGACCACAGTGTTTGACAGTAAATCGTCAGTTACGGCTGAAAATGACAACAGAGACGACATGTTCACTGATCTGACGTATCTCAAGAACGCCTCTTCAAATTTGGCACAAATGTTGGACGCAACGATGAACTGATTGGTTTTTGGTGGTCAAAGGTCAAGGTCTAACTTTGTCTGTCTTATTCTCGTGAACATGATATCAAAGAACACCTTGAGGAAATTTCTTTAAATTTGGGACAAACGTCCAAATGGCCTGGAAAATGAACTTTAAAATTTGATGATTAAAGGTCACGCTAATTCTGACCAAACTTGTCACAAATGTCTAACAGGATAAAATAATGAAGGTCAAAGGTCAAAGGTCAGCTTGACTGTGACATCATCATGTTTTAACGTCATATCTCAAGAACAGAAGGGGAGACATTTGGTCAGATACTGAATTGGTGTCAGGTCATCCTCACTGTGACCTCGTCACATGTCCACGTTTGGTCATGGACTCTCCACGTCCACATATGACGTCCAAGGTACCCTGGGTGTGTTGGTTGTTGACGGTCTGGGACGCCGTGTCAACTTCAGCCTGTTACATGCATTGTCTGTTTTCAAAACACACTTCCTGTTTTCACAGGAAATGTAGAGTTTGTATACAGTCTCTTTCAAAATAAAAGCACTACATTGGTACAACACTGCAAATTAAAGTTTTTTTTTTTCCTTCAGCAACAAACACACGTGGTTAGGTTTAGGAAAAAAGAACAGGGTTTGGCTTTACAATCTTACAGGACACGAACACCGCTCTGCCAGGTGACAGTTGGTATCAAACTATAAAGGCAACCGGCCGACGTTAAAGGACAGCATCTTTCGTCAGTGTCTGACGCTGCAAGTCACTGCCCATGCACCAGATTTCAGCGCCTTCATAGTGAGACAGGGGCGTGTACGTCCACTAAAAGTGTTTGTTTCTGTCACTGACAGGCTCAGATTGTTATTCTTTGTGTCTGACATCATTATGGGAAGGATCCCTGCAGAGACAAACCGTTGTGTTTCAGAGTAAGATCCTTTTTGTTTAACTAGAAACAGCTCTGAAATCCCAAACACCAAACCCACCAGACTCCATTTCAATAAACAGTGATGTTATCAGCGTGAAATAGTGGTTTCCAACTGGTGGGTGCTGTCCAAAAGTGGGTCACAGGTCGATCTGAATAGACTGCAAGTGACTTGCAAACGTGTTCATTATGTAAAAACACACTTTATTTGTAAGTACAGTCAATTTCTGGCACCAGGCTTTTATCTTGAAGTGCCATTTCCTGCTGTAGAGTGACTGACTAATGGACAACCACTTGACAGAGACAACAAACAGGCCCAAACACAAGTATGATGCTGTTTGGACCTCGATCTAATGAGTAACAGAACTAATGGCTGGACCAGTTGGGAACCAGTGGCATAAAACACACTTCATTTAAAGTCAATAGAAGCAAAACAAAACTCACAGAAATTGTCTGTGTTCGTCTTTCCACTGCTCCAACAATCACCAGCTCTGATTTGGTTGAAATAAACCTTTAATTCACTCAAACACATGTGATAACATGTTGACCCTTTACACTCTTTAATCCCTGTTTATTAAATGGAGTCTGGTTGGTTTGGCGATGATGATTTTGGGGCTGTTTCTGGTTTAAAAATAAAGGCTCTTTCTTGTTAACAAAGGTTTGTCTCTGTAGGGATCCCTCCCATAATGTTGTCAGACACTTACAATAATAATCAGAGACTGTCAGTGACAAAAACAAACACTTTTGTCTGACATCATTGACAAAAGGATCCCCACAGAGACAGACCTTTTGTTGAGTACGATCCTTTTTGTTTAACCAGAAACAGCCCTGAAATCACAATCACAAACCCACCAGACTCCATTTAGATAAACAGTTATTTCAGTGTGTAAAGAGGCAGCATGTTGTCACATCTAACTGGCTGAATTAAAGGTTTATTTCAGTCACACCTGAGCAGGTGATTGTGGGGAAGTAGAAAGACAAACCAGGATGTTTTTTATTAGTTTTATTTTGTTTCTGTTAACTTTGAATGAAGTGTGTTTAATGATGATAAAATTACTGTTTATTTAAATGAAGTCTGGTTGGTTTGGCGTTTGTGAATGTTTATTTGAACCAGTGTGAATATCATTTGTATAAAAATTAGGCTTTGAATAACATCTCAGTTATATGTTATGTTATGACACTTGTTCCACGGCACCCAGCACTCCAACACAACACCACTTTATCCTGTTAAAACAATCCTCACAACTTGGATTAATTTTTATGAAAAACCTTTTTGATCCTCTGATCACTCGACTCTTACAGACTGAAGGAATGTGAATAACTTACAGTGTAACTGAGGAATAGACGGCTTTATGACAGCTTCAGAAAAAGGGAGTCACCATTTGTTTTTCATCCAACCAGTAAACCTGAATGAACAACAGTCTTCTCTGATGCTCATGGGTTCAGTAAAATGAACTATTGACAAAAGTTTAAACACTTATATTTGTATGTGTGATCTAAACCCACAACCTGGTTTTATACAACCAAAGAACTAATAAACAAACTGTTTGGTAACCAGACCAGACCTCTAATTGAGACAGGCCTTTATTTGTCAAAATGTGTGGCCACATCAGGCCGGTGAAAGGGACGGGTGTTTAATTTAAGTTTTATGGTACCTTGAAAGTTTTCATTTAACAATGCTGTGTCACAGCTCAAGTGTCAAAGGTTATGTTTTTTATCTCATTCACTCATGTTGTTTCCTGTTTTATTTTGAAACTCACGTCTCCTCTTGTTTCAGATCACTTCACTTCCTGTCCCTGTGTGTTTTCTCTCCCTTTCGATGACTTCACCTGTGTCTGATTGTCTGTCCCACCCTGATCAGCCTCACCTGTGTCTCGTTCCCCTCACCAGAGTATTTAGTGTGTGTCTTGGTTTCTCTCAGTGCCAGTTTGTCTTAGCTCCTTGTGTCTCTCAGCCTTTTGTTTCCCAGTGTCCTTTTCTTGTTTTTTTTTTTGGATGTAGCCTGTTGATTGATTCTGCCTCTGTCTCATCCCTATTGGATCTGTTTGTCTTCACTGACAGTCCTTCTCTGTACCTGTAAAGATGAGCTATTTTATCCGAACTGTCTCCAGAGTCGTGCGTTTGAGTCCACTCTCACCTGGTTCACCAGTTGTAAAGCTGTGGTTGCCATGTTTAGGTTCAGGCACAAAAAACACCACTTTGTTATGGTCAGGAAAAGATCATGTTTTGGCTTGAAATACTTGTTTTCTGGGGACACAATCCCAGGCTGAAATGCAGTGATGTCCTGGTAAAAAAAACAACCACTTTACACAGCTCAACAACCCTCCATCCAGACATGGCCTTCTTTTCTGATTCTACCAAACAAGTGGTCATGGTAGACTCACTGTGCCCTGGAAAGAGCACATGGATGAAGCCAAGTACCAGGAGCTGACGAAGCAGTGCAAGAGACAGGGCTGGAATACCCGCTGTGAGCCGGTCGAGGTGGGATGTTGGGGCTTTGCAGAGTCCTCACAAAGCTGGGGATAGTGGGGCTGGCGAAGAGGAGGGCCATCAACGATGTCATCAGTGCCGCAGAGAGAGCATCTAGGTGGCTCTGGCTGAGGAGGGAGGCCCTGTGGTCAGCTGCTGCAGGGTAGCAAGCCGGGGACTGATCGCCCCTGAGCTGGGTCGCCTGGGTGAGGGTGTCTGATGTTCGAAAAGACCCGAAACACCCAGTGACCCCAGGATACATCACTGACGATGCATCCCAGCGCAGCCACAGGATGTATTCCACAGGCTGTGTCCCCTCTGGAAACGCAGCGATGACTCTCTGAAAAACAACTGTTTTTTATGTTCGTTGGTCTTGAACAGTGGTCTGCAGCTTGGCAGGCGTCTCAGCTTGGTGTCACGCCACCCACCGTCCCCTCCACACAACGTCACTTTTTTTCTGTCCCGCAGCAACAGAAACATCAAACAGGTCTGTCTTCATTAATAACTGATTTATTTATTTGCAGTAAATGAATTCTCACACTGTTTGAGAGAAGTAACTGTAACTGATATTCATTTCCAGTAACTCGTGTGAGGAAAAACTCTTTATGTTCACGAGCTTTATTAAACGGAACAGAGCTTGTTCTCATGTCCTGTCAGCCTTATCCAACCAGTGATTAATTAATATTCATATCTCCATAATTATAATAGGTTTTGAATGAGTCTCCCTCCGTTCCTTCAGTGATTCAGACTCGCTCTGATGTTTCCCCCGGCTTTCTTTACCTCCTCTGATCACTGTGTTCAGTAATCCCCTCGGCCTCGTACAGTGTGTGTCTCCGCCTCTGAATGTATCTCACTTTTACATAAATATCCCTCCCGGTCATTTTAAATCATCCACTTTCTTTATGTGTTTCTTGTTTTTCCGATTGTCTCTCCATCCCCCTCCTCCTTTTTATTTTGTCGCCTCCAGTGTTTCTTTCCACCCTAACTTTCCTTCAGCTTGTCCTCTATTTTACCTCCCTCTCCTCCTCTGTGTCCACCTCTCACTCTCTCCCCCTCTTTATTAATATACCATCAGTTTTTCCTCCCTTTTCATGCATTTGATATTTATTAATCATATAATGAACATGTGTCTACAGTCTAATCATGCACCGTGTGTGCATGTTGCTGAGGATTAAAGAAATTACAGATTCTGACACGTCAACTCAGAGAATCTGCCGATACAGAGTGTCGCGTCCCCAACATGGTCTGGTGAGGGGAGTAACATAAGGCTAGATGAGGAAAATGAGGAGTCAGGTGGTGCAGTTTAACCCTGTTATTGCCAGTCATGGAGGTGTGAGAAAATCGTCATGGAGGGTGTGGCCAAAATAACAAACAAAATAGTCCTAGATACAAATGAGACCACAGAGATAACTAACTGCCAAAAAGAGAAAAGGTACAATCTTAAACCTGACTCCAAAACAACAACAATACCACCATATTGCTCTTTTGGGGGCCGTACACACGCCGAGTCTTTTACCACCTGGAAAACACAGAGGTCAGGCTCTGGGCGCTGCGCTTGTGCCCACTGTGAGCCAACTTTCAAGGGTGCAGAGGCAGGTTGCATCTGAGGTTTGCTGAGTGACCATAACCAGCGCCGTATCACAGCCTGTTTCCTGAAATCCCAACACGTTCTCACTCTGACCTCGTCACATATGTTGGTTGTTGACGTTCTGGGACGCCGTGTCAACTTCAGCCTGTTACATGCATTGTCTGTTTTCAAAATACACTTCTGTTTTCACAGGAAATGTACAGTTTGCATACAGTCTCTTTCAAAATAAAAGCTCTACGTCAGTACAACACGTGGTTGGGTTTAGGGAAAAAGAGCAGGGTTTGGCTTTACAATCTTACGGGACGTGAACACTGCTCTCTCAGGTGAAAGTCAGTGATTGTTGGACCCATCCTCCACCCCTACCACCGGTCCCACTTGGACTTTTGCTGCCTTAACTCTTGTCCTTGTCCCGCCGCGTTTCCCCCTGATGTCACCGTGCACCATTAAACTATAACTGCAACTGGCCCTGTATCATGCTGACGTTAAAGGACGCCTTTCGCGTTGGTTTCTGACGCTGCGAATCACTGCCCAAGCACCGGATTTTGACGACTACTGAGTGAGATCAGGCTTCAAATCCTCTGTTTTGTAGACATGTATTGGGCCAAAAATATTGTCCATGGGACCAGAGATGTAAGTAACGAAGTGGGACGACTTCACTACCATACTTAAGTACTAAAAGGCTGTATCTATACTTTACTGGAGTCTTATTTTTTTCTCGTACTTCCACTTTTACTTCACTACATATTTTCGATGAGTCAAATACTTTTACTCCGATACATTTTCTATGAGCACCATCGTTACTCATTACAGTTACAAATATTTTGGCGGACCATTACAGTATCACTGCCACAGCGGAAGATGGCTCTGCCACTGACTACAAGCAGGTTTGGTGAAGCTGGCTTGTCACAACATGGCGTTGAGTTTGCTCCAGCTCTGCCTCTCGGTTTGGTGCGACGACAGAACCCTTCTGACCTGACATTAGTCTCTCTAACCACGTTGTATTTCGAGATGGAACAAGAGGCTCCACCTACTACACCCTCAACCTCAAGCCATCGTGGTAGGTGAAGGAAAGAAGGAGAGCACCCCAGGCCCTACTGTTTTCTTTTGTTGGAGTGAAGGATAATTCTTATCGAATGAGGTGTCTACTCTGCCTCCTGAAAGGATGTGAAATAATGGCCTTTAAAAATTCCTCGTCGAGCCTGAAGAAGCATATCAAGGTAAGTTATAATACATAGCTGATGAATCGACACACCAGCATGAGCTAGTTGTTTAGTTGCATAAACAATATGATATTCAAACTTTGGACAGCTTTCTTAACTACATAACATACTAAAACTTCATACGTGTACTTTTACTTTCAATACTTGAGTACATTTTAAAATAGACTACTTTTGATACTGAAGTACAAAAAATGTTGAATACTTTAATACTTGTACTTGAGTGTGGTGCTTAAAGAAGACTTCAACTTCTACTCGAGTCTTTTTTTTGGTGGAGTGTCTGTTTTACTTTTACTCAAGTCTGGGTCTGTGGCTCTGACAACCCTGCACTAACATGATCAACTTCTCCTCCATATTTATCACAGACTGATATTTGTTGATCCTCATCATGTGACATACAGAGTGCACTGCTGTATTCCAAACATTTAACGTCACTCACAGCGCAGCCGTCGTGCCCTGAAAAATAGTTGCTCAGGACCACGTGTGCTGCAACAGCGTCACTCTGAAGTTTGAGCACACCTGCTGCACATCTACATTGAAAACAATGAATTTGAGGGTGTAAATAATGCGGCATGTGTCCGACCCCTTGGTCAGTTAGCTCACCCAGTTCACGAGTTCTGGGGGTGGAGCTTCTGAATGGTCATGAGTGTTTGTTTGGTTTTGGGTTTGATGATCAAGAGTCTTTTTCATTCCACCTTTAAATGTTATTTGGTCTTCAGAAGTTACAACTTTTATGGAAAAAAAGTCTTTTAAAATAAAATACTGAAAACAAAACAGACTCCACTATTCAAACGTTCAAAGATGGATCTGAAAGCCTGTAAGACTTAATTAAGCCTAACCCTAAAGTTATCGACCTTTCTGGTTAAAATAGACAATAAAAATATCCTATACGTCCTTAAAGTGGAGACCACAGAGCAGGAAGATCTCTGACAAAGAATAACGGCGTATTTATCAGAGATCCTGCTGCTACAGTTGATCAGAGGTGCACGGAGAGTGTGATTATTTACAGAGAGTGAAGAAGCATGTTTTGAAAAGGCACTCAAAGCACTGAAGGCTCTGTTTATCTCTGTCTGTCTCTTCCCTCTCCTTCCCTCTTTCACACATCTCCACAATAATTAGATGGCTAATGAAGGGCCTTCTGTCTCCCTCGAGTGCCTTGTCTCACCCTCACACACACACACACACACACACACACACACACACACACGCACACATGTTCCCGCAGGAGACAAAGATTTATCTGCGCTGGATGTGAGGGTGTCACATCCAGATTCAAATGAATGGTGGTGGGAGCCACATGGAGTGAGAGTGACTCTCACTGGTGCAGTTTGCTGCTTAACAACAGACGTTTCTCGTCGACTAACAGGGACGCTACACAGGAAGTGTTGTATGGTTCTGAGCCTGCACAACCTCAGCTGTCCATCATTCTTACCATCTCAACTGAAGCTCCAGGATTCAATCTGCGGCACGTTACTGTCTCTGAAAACATCCTGCAGACATGTAAAATATAGATCTCCTCTCTGGCATCGAGGCATTTCACATTTTCCTCAGGAGCTGACCTGGATAATGTTGCACTGCATCTGAAGCTGTGCTGGGGTTTCTGACTCCCTTGATTTATACCAACCTCAATATATTGCCTTGAGTCGGCTGCACATACAACTGCTTATTGTTTACTCACATATTTGTAAAGTGTTTACATATGGCACCCAAATACATCGCTGAGCTCCTCTGCCCCCTCTCCAACACCAGATCTCTCAGATCCTCAGACCAGTTGCTCCTGGCAGTCCCACAAGCCAGACTAAAGGCGGAAGGGCGTTTTCACTGAAGTGCTCCCCCTCTGTAGACACATTTAGATCCAGGATGAAGACTCACATGTTTTCTGAGGCCTTTGATTGTCCTTAAAAAAAGTAAAATAACAAATATGGTAACGGCAAAATGTCAGAGAAACAACAAACCCCAAAACATGCACAAATAAATGAGTAAAAAGAGGAAAACAAAGAACAGAACAGAAAGATCTGGAAATGAAATATGAAAGATAAAACAGAACCCTTATTTTACTGTACAGCACTTTGGTCTACTGTGGTTATTTTCAAACGTGTGGCGTTACTGGTTTCTGTTCATACTGTGCATTATTATAGTGGGCCTCATTCACAAATAGTACAGATGCCCAAATCTGGGTTTTCTCAATATTTTCTTCCTGGAACTTTTTCGTATACTTTGAACAAATTTAGAGCTGACTCAGACCAAACGTAAACACAAATGATGAAGGCTTGGCTGTCTTAGAAAATGTAAGCACACACCTTTTAACTAAAACCCTGTTCATTAACAATGGTCTTCATATAAAACAATATTTAAAACCATTGATTTACTACTTTGCTGATGCATAACTTATTATCTTATCCTCAGCCTTTTATTCTCATCAACTTTTGTCATAATTAAAATATTCCACTGTAAAAAATGAGTGACCAGTGGAGTGAAGTACATGAGGCTGTCCATACTGAAATATAAGGCCAAAGATTCATGTTGAGACGAGTTGAAACAAACAACTACTGTCAACGCTCCGTTCTGTGACGTTGTAAAAAACTGGTGGTTGACAGGAAGTGACCTCGCCATGAGACGGTGTATCATCTCTAGTCAACAACTCTCTGTCCTTCCGTTCTGATTTGCAGCTTTTCAGACTTATTTTGTGGCTGAATATAATTTGTAGCTTCTTAAAATCTGAATGAGGATAGTGATAGTGAGATACTGGCTACAGTGATGAAACCAAACCAGCATCAGATGGACTGTATTCATAATCAATACGCCACAATAATATCAATAACCAGCGCCAATTCATCAGTCACTGAGAATGTGTGTGTGTGGGCGGGGCATAAGCACATACAGCCAGCAGCAGCAGCGACCCACTGGCACACCGTGAGGACGGAAACAGAGGGCTGGGCGGGGACGGAGCACCTGCTGCAGCAAGCCAACACGCCGTCTGCGGCCATTTTGACTTGACCCGAAATATAAATATTAATATTTTTTATATATCTCAAGCAACTTAACCTGCTATCTTTTTATATTTGAACAAATGATTATATAAAACATACAAAATATGAATATACATGATTCAGAGATGTTAGGAAATGAGGGGAGAGACAGTTGGGGAATGATAACCCAGTCGCCAGAATTAATGTTGGCATTGTATGTTTCTGTAAACCATGGATATGTTACAACTGTACATTATTATGTAGGTACATTAAAACCTTTTGTTTTTATGTTTTATTAACACTGTGGTTAACATGTGGTCAGGTTTAAGCACAAAAACACGTGGTCATGACGAGGACAAAGTCATGTTTTGGCTTAAAATATCCAATCTTGGTGGCACAAATGCAGCAACGTTCTCACTAAAAAACAATTGTTTTCATGTTTGGGAGCAGAAAAGCTGCAGAAAATGCAGTGACAAGTCGCTAAAGAAACAACTGGTCATGTTGTTTGTTGATGTTGAACAGCGGTCTGCAGCTTTGCAGGCGTCTCACCAAGGCGTCGAGCCGTCCACCATCCCCTCACCTCCTGATTACAAAGTCAGATTATATACCATGTCACTTTAGAAACATCGATATGATATGGTTTGCAGAGATGCACAATGCCAACATTTTTCTCTGGCAACTTAGAACGACATGCACCAAAGGTTCCCTACCAGACGGAGCGTTGAACATGAGGTGAGATACAGAAGCTCTCAGCAGCAATGAGAGACAGATGCCAAAGCTGCTGATTCTGCAATTCGCTCTTGAAGCATCAAGTAATGATCATGAAACGATGCATATCAGGTGTTACATCCTGTTCATACAGAGACAAGAAATTCAGCCACTGCAGGAAACACGAGGGGAGTAAAAACAGAAAATGAAATTTGGATTCCCCGTAGCTCCGACGTTCCCTGTGATTGTTAATACTTGTGAACTGCTGACTGGGCCGTTTAGAGCCAGCGGGGTTAAGCTTCCCTTTGGCCTACTCTTGTTAAGATTGGAGGTGAAGTTGTAAATTATTGAGTGAGATGTTGCGGGCTGAAGAGTAAGTGCAGTGTCAGCGTATCGCAGGTGTAGTGTGTGATCAGTGCTGATTGGGTGAAGAAGGAGTGGAGGTAGTTCAGTTACATTATTGATAGAAAGGATCTAGTTGTTGAGCACAGACATGGATGACACACCTGCTCCGAGCCTTGGCCTCTGTTTCTCTACACGATAAAACTGAGGTTTGCACACGGACGCTCACCTCACACATGGATCGCTGCCGCGCATCCTGTGCATCGGTGATCGAGATCAAAAGGAGCGGCTCATAATTTGATCCGTGCTTTCAAGTTTCCTGTGAAACTTTCCCCCCTTGATGTCTCCTGATGTGCAGCACATCAACAAGACTCACATATGGTGATCAGAGGAAAAGAAATATTTAGAGAGATAACCTTCTCTGTGCTCATTTCCTCAAGTTTTAGCAAGTTTCCATTAGTCCCCATCAAACCAAATCCATTACATCCACTGGGCTTGTTTCAGAGTCTGTCATTACAGTAAAATAGTGACGCTACATTAGAGCTCTCTAAACTCTCCCTCTCCCTCGTCATTAACATCATGGAAGCCAATTGATATGCTTGCATGGTTGTAATCCTCCCAACTCTCTCTCTCTCGTCTCTTCTGAGAATTCTGCAGAAAAACAAATTAAAACTTGAGGTCTGACTGCATGCGGGTGGAAAATCGGGTGATAATACTGCAGTATGCAGCCTTTCTCTTTTTCTCTCTCTGTACTTTTCTCCTCATCCCTGCAGGTCTTTCTCTCCCTGCGTCCATCCATCTTCTCCCCTCTGCTCTGCTATCCTCTCTCAGTCCTTCCTTTCTCCTCTCCTTTACCTTAATTCCCCTTATCTCCCCCTTTCTGTCCTCCCTTACATCCTCTCTCTGTTTCCCTCCCTGTGTATGTGCTTCAGTCTGTGTCTCATTACCTCCTTTCTTACACTCCTTCCTCATTCAGTTTCGCTCTCATCAATCATTGTTTGTCCATCCTGAGTGTTTCTGTTCAGTCCATCTCCATCTTCAGTCCCTTTCTTCCTCCCTGTCCTTTCCTCTTCTACATCCACATCTTTACCTCCTTTCCATCCTCTATCTGACCCTGCCTTTACCTTCCTCCTCTCTTGACCCTGATTGCCTTCCATTTTGCTTTTTTTCTTGCTGTCACTCTCCAATTGGCTCAACCGCTAGCACCGTCATCTCATAACAAGTTGGTCCAAGATATGAATCCTGGGGGGATTAGACAACACGGGGTTCATCGAGACATGTCTCCACTCTGAGTCTTGACCCCCTGGTCCATAAATGCTCCAGCCTCACCACAACTCTATCTGACCCCATTCATCCCCACAAATTCAGCCTCCCTTCATCTCCCTCCTCGACCCCAACACCCATCATCCCATCATGCATCACCCTGACCAACCTTCGGGTCCCGTTGACTAAAAAAATACGGCTAAATGGCCACAGTGACAGGGTGCTAACAAAACACTATGTTTGAGGGCTTAAAGGTCGCAGGAAATGCAGTGATGTCTCTATAAAAACAATCGCTTGCAGTGCTGGGATGCTACAAAACATCAAGTTTGGCGACCAAAAAAAACCAACTGCTTTTGCAGCACAATCCCAGCAGAGAAAGCAGCGATAGGATGCTAACAAACATTACTTTGGTCGCTAAAAGGCCGCTCGAAATGCAGCGGTGTCTCAGTGTAATGTACTGTAGCATGTAGGTCATTAAAAAAAACAATGTAAAAAGGCCACTGGAAGGCAACAATATTTTGGTAAAAGTCAATTGCTTTTCACAGCACTTTCCCTGCTGGAAACACGGCAACAGGGTGCTAAAAAACACCATGTTTGATGGCTAAAAGGCCGCAGGAAATGAACTGATGTCTTCGTAAAGAACAATTGCTTTTTGTGGCACTATTCTGGCAGGGATGCAGCGATGGGATGCTAAAAAAACAGCTTTCATGGCACAATCCTCGCTGGAAATGCAGCAGTGTCTTAGTAAAAACAACTGCTTTTTCCTTGGCACAATACTGGCAGGAAATGTAACGACGGGTCAAGAGAAAACAAGACTAAAAGGCTGGTGGACATGCAACAATGTTTTGGTAAAAATCAACTGCTTTCCACAGTCATCTCCCAGCTGGAAACACAGCGAAGGGGTCCTAAAAAACACAATGTTTGATGGCTAAAAGGCTGCAGGAAATGCAGTGATGGCGTCGTAAAGAACAACCATTTTTCGTGGTTCTATCCCGGCAGGAAATGCAGTGGTAGGATGCTAAACAACATCACGTTTGGGCGCTAAAGACTGCTGGAATTGCAGAAATGTAAAAAACGCCTGCTTTTGAGGGTTAATTTCCACTGGAAACACAGCGGTGTGACAGTGAAAAACAACCACTTTTCTTGGCGCTATCCTGGCAGGAAATGTAGCAATGGTACACTAAAGACAAAGGCTAAAAGGCCGCTGGAAATGCACAATTTGGTAACAATCAATCACTTTGCATAGCACTTCTGCTGGAAACACAGTTGCTGGGTGCTAAAAAAACACCATGTTTTATGGCTAAAAGGCTGCAGGAAATACAATGATGTCTTGGTAAAAATCAACTGCTTTTTGTGGCACAATCTTTGCGGGAAATGCAGTGATGTCTCTGTAAAGAACAATTCCTTTTGGAGGCACCATTCTGGCAGGAACAACAGTGACGGGATGCTAAAAAACATCACATTTGGTGGTTAAAAGACAAATGGGATAGGGCAATGTCTTGGTAAAAAACACCTGCTTTTGTGGCACAATCCCGGAGGGAAACACAGCAGTATGTCAGGAAAAAACATTTGCTTTTTCATGGCACTATCCAGCAGGAAATGTGGTGAAAAGGCTAAAAGGCAGCTGGAAATGCAACAATGTTTCGGTAAAAATCAACCACTTTTCATAGCACTCTCTCTGCTGGAAACACAGTGACGGGGTGCTTAAAAACAGTCAGTTTTGTTGTTTGTTGGCCTCTAACAGTGGTCTGCAGCTTGGCGAGTGTCTCACCTAGTGTCACTCTATCCACCACCCCCTCCACCTGCTGATGACAAAGTCAGCTCAGATACTGCATCACTTTAGAAACACTGATATGATGCGTACGAAGCATAGAAATGTAAAGAATCCATGGTTTGAAGAAACATACAATGCTGACATTTCCTTGAGGCAATGAGCTGGTTTGTCTTTGTTTTCCTTCCCTCTCCTTCCCTTCTGACCCTCTCATTAGCTTCTTCTTATCGTCTTCCACCTCTCCACCAGCGACCACCTCCATCTCCTCCAGCATCCTTCATTAGAGATGGTATCATGCAGGGATCACTGCAAACCCATTCTGATACCCCCCGTCAGTTGTGGAGACAGCGAGCGAGAGGAGGACTGAGAGACAAACAGTGGGAAAGACACATGGAGACGTGAAGTGTTCTGAGGGAGAGATAATCTTTACTCCTTGTACAGTATATCCTCTACAGTCAATAAGCTCTCTCTCCCTCTCTCTGCTGACTCTTATCTTCCCTCCTCTCCTTCTCTCCCTCCGTCCTCACCCAGTTTTTGGTATTCCAGGCACGCTGCATTCAGCAGGTGGAGCAATAGCTTTGCTGCTGCCACCTCTCGCCCCTTCTCTCCCAGACAGCCATCGATTTCCTATTGATGTGCCGGCAAGAGAGGAGGGAGGGAGGTGGGGAGGTGGGTAATGGGCGGGAGTTAGATGGAAGGTGGTGCAGGTGGAGGAGGGAGCACGGTGAAGTTGCATCAACAAATACACATTTGAGCTTAAAACCATCTGAGGTCTTTATACTAATTATGTTTATTGGTATCATTCATGAACCTTCATTAATCCCAAACCACACAACACTGACAAAAGTATGTGGACACCTAAAGGTTACACCAATATGTAAACATGTCCTTTCAAAGTAAAATGGACTTCCACTAGCTTTTGGATCTTAGCTTCAGGGACCTGTTCTCACTCAGCCACAGGAGCATTAGTGAACTTACAATGTAAGTTTGCTTCCATAGGTTTAGGCAACAAAAGTGCATGATTAGGTTTCAAAAA
The DNA here is from genome assembly GCA_019142605.1 of Cephalopholis sonnerati. NCBI lineage: Eukaryota > Metazoa > Chordata > Actinopteri > Perciformes > Serranidae > Cephalopholis > Cephalopholis sonnerati. The sequence continues at coordinate 2,330,564 of JAGQAX010000002.1, read as the reverse complement.
TACATCATGGTTTCACCTTAAATAAGTGCGTTACCAACGTAGCGTAGCATCACGTGATATACGTCAGTAATGTAGTATGCTAGACATACGAGAATACTACTCAAAATTTTTATGAAAATAAGTTGGTTGACTTTTGGTTTCACGCGAAGGACAAACAAACCTGGTCTCACTCCGAAGTCGTCGAATAGCGGCGCCTGGTTGGTGACTTCTGGCGCCAGACACCGATGAAGATAACCATTCTTTCACATCGGCATAAAAGTATTTGCAGTGATTTTATTTTGAAAGACACTGTATGCAACCTGTACATTTCCTGTGGAAACAGAAGTGTATTTGAGCCTGGTCTCACTCCGAAGTCGTCAAAATCTGGCACTTGGGCGGTTACTTGCGGTATCAGATACCAACGAAAAAAGGCGTCCATTAACGTCTCTAAGATTTGTGGCCGGTTGTCGTCATAGTTTAACAGCGCCCGGCTCCATCAGGGACAACAACATGAGTTAAGGCGGCGGAAGTCCGAGTAGGGCAGGCGGGACGGGTGATGGATGGGTCCAATAAATCATGACTTTTACCTGAAAGAGTGGGTTCCCATCCCGTGAGATTGTAAAGCCAAACCCTGCTCTTTTTTCCTAAACCCAACCACGTGTGTTTGTTGTTGAAGGAAAACAATTCACGTCAATTGAATTGTCAGTTCACAGCATTGTGCAGAAGTCGTGCCTTTATTTTGAAAGAAACTGTATGTAAACAGAAGTGTATTTTGAAAACAGACAATGCATGTAACAGGCTGAAGTTGACACGGCGTCCCAGAATGTCAACAACCAACACACCCAGGGTACCTTGGACATCATATGTGGACGTGGAAAGTCCATGACCAAACGTGGACATGTGACGAGGTCACAGTGAGGATGTGTTGTGCCTCTTGCCCAGCCTATGCAGACTCTCTTTCTCTTTATGCAACAGTAGTTGTTCAGAACGTCAAAAGAGGACACCGCCTGGTGAGTATCATACCACTTCTAATGGGTGCGTCAGTATCTGACGTCGAGGGCCAGTGCCACTGGTATTTGACGAGTTGGGAGTGAGACCTTGTTGAAGAACTAGCTCCTGGCTGTACGGATGAAGTGTCCACATATTTATGAGCTGTGGTCTTAAACTCAAGCCTGTATTGACAATACAGAAGTACAAGAACAAACAATCACACATCTGCATGCGTATGCACACACTGATCATGTGTGAGAAGCTCAAAGTGTCTGCTGAGGATTATAAGATGCCCTTGTATAAAAACTCCTCTGGACACACGCAGGAAGTGAAGAGCATCTTAATCTGATCCGAAACATGCATGAGGAACCAAAAACATGTTTCACTGCAGGATTTGTTGTTATTGATTTTCAGTCTTTTGTTGTAATCACTGAAGCTGCTGCTTGATGTAAAATGACTGATGATGTTTAGTTTTAAAGGTTAAAAAAAATAAACACACACACGTTATTAGACCAAATGATCTTCCACTTCCTGTCACCATCCTCCTCCTCTCCTCTTCTCACCTCGTCTCCTCTGGCCGATATGATACTGACATCATATGTTTTATATAAGATAAGAAACATAAGACAGACTTTACTGTTCTCTGCAGAGAAATTAAATCTGTGTTTCCCCGCTCCCCGGGGCAAAACAAAAGAGTGAACATATGGTGCAAATAACAATATACATTTTCAGGTTCCAAGTTATGTATGTTGTTTGGCACACGCAGGTTTATGCAGCAGGTGTGATGCAGAAATGACAGAATGACATTCACAGTAGATGACGTGTACAGTCAGGAAACTTAAAGCAATAGTAACTGATTGATTTTAGTTTTGTCTCAAGCAGCAGCTGATCAATCAAAGTTTATTTTCTTAAACTCACTTCCAGTCAGAAAGATTCATTATAAAGGAGAGCATGTTGTAAACTGTGTACTGCACATTAGAAGTCCAGTGTGTGAGAGTTAAAGGGAATTTAGCGGCGTCTAGCAGTGAGGATTGTAGATCGCAACCAGCTGAAACTTCTCCTGGTTAGAATTCCTTCAGTGTTCATTGCTCAGCTGAGTTATCCACAGAGGTCTCTTCCTCTCAGAAACAAACAGACCAGCTGATTTAAACCAGTAAAAACACTGAATAAAGCAGCTTCACATTACAAAGTGTCTCTCCAATGCTGTTTGGCGTGTTGAAGACGGGCCACTAGCCCAGCACCTGCTAATGTGTGCTCACTTTGTTTCTGATCCAGACATTCAGGAGGTTCCTACCAGGAGCCAGATTATCCACAGAGGTCTCCTCCTCTCCAAAACACACAGGGTCTCATTTAGAAAACAATGCACAGGATCCATACTGAAAATGTACATACTGGGGCTCACCTGGTAGAGCAGCTTCAATTCCAACCAATGGCGCCTCTCTGCATGTCGTCCTCTCCTTCTCCCCCATTCACACCAATGAACTGTCCCATCAATAAAAGGGAAAAAGCCATAAAAAAAAAGAAAAAAAGAAAAAAAGGAAATGTACATATTGACAAAAGCCAAAAAATATTCAACAATTTCTACACTCAGGCTTCCACCTCACAAATCTGCGTCACCAATTTCTTGTCTCCAAAATGTTTGTAAGCATGGCTCACAGTTTCTCCCATCAACTCTGTTTTTATAGATCCTTTTCCGCTGAAAGTGGCGTACGCCTCTTTCATGCCTTGTTTTGTGCATGTGCAATGTTTATAAATGAGACCCCCTGTGATTTATCAAGTAAAAACACTGAATAAAACAGCTTCATGCTACAAATCAGTGTTTCTGCAACGCTGTTCGGCATGTCGGAGAAGGGCCGCTAGCCCAGCACCTGCTAACCTGTACGTCAGACACAATGGTGGACTCACAAATGCAGACTGAGATGCAGTCCAAAGTTCAGGGTTTTTAATACAGTCCGGGTCAGTACACAAAAGGCCGTCAGCACAGGCGGAGGTATCCAAATCAACAGGCAAAAACTCACTGGTCTACATATGAAAAAAGGTCAGTCTCACAAGGAATACACACCAGGGAAAACACTGGAAAGCTCACACGAGGGACAAGACAATCTAGCAGAGAACAAAGGGAAGACACGGACTTATATACACTCTGACAGCAGAGATAACGAGACACAGGTGAAAGCAATCAGACAATCAGGGCGTCGGGAAGCAAACAACAGACTTTCAAAATAAAACAGGAAACAGAACACCTTCAAACCCTGACAATGTGGTCACCTTTTTATCTCTGATAACTTATGATCTAGATATTCAAGAGGTTTTTACAGGGAGAGGAATTATCTGCAGAGCTCTCCTCCTCTCCAAAACATACCCGATTTGATTTACACCAGTAAACACACTGAGTGAAGGAGATTCAATAATTAAAACAATTAGTGTTTTTCAGATGCTCTCGTTGCAGTCTATAAACGGCTCATTTTAAGGTGACAAAAACACAACAATTCTTATTTTCCGGTGATTATACACTAAAGAAAACAGACTTGTCATGTTTCATTCCATTACTCCCAGTACATCCCTCTAAACCTGACACACTGGAGCTTTAATCTTCATTCCCTTATGAAATGATTCCACTTATTAAACGTTTGTGGTTTCAAACCTTTACATTTTTAATATATTGCACAATTAAATGTCACTTTAAAGTGAGCTCAGTACTGAGCACAGTCATTATTAAGAAGCTCTGAGCAGCGTACGTGTTCATCATCTCTCAAGTGCTGCTTTGGGAAATGCTTGTAGAGATTCGAGAGCATTCGTGGAAACACACTTAACATTTGTGATTGGGAAAAAAGAACCTCTCTGTGGATGGAGATGACTGGGCTGTGTGTGTTTTCCTGTTGAGCTGTGTGCATTGGAGTAAATTCCCATGTAAGGACAGGTTGTAAACGCAGATGAGGTCATGAACGCTGTGGAATGTGGCGGTGGTTGATGAATCTCAATCCTCTAAAAATAAAGTTAATTACACGTTCATGTGCTCACCGGTGCAGCGACATCACAGCGGCTGGCAAATACAAATGAAGCCACAGACGTACACACCAAGACATTACATCACAATCAGAACAGAGCTGTGCATGCCTGTTAACTGAAAGGCTCTTATTTCATATCAAAAGCACTTAAATGACGTTCTGTGAGCTGACTCTGAGAGCAGTGAAGACAACAGACAGCAACATCAGAAATCTGATCATCAAACTGTAATAAAGCCGCTCAGAGAGGCAGAAACTATTCAACTACAGCACAGAACAGAAAACAGAACAAAAACTACTCACAGAACACTCTGCGCTGTGCTCCTGGCACCACGCTGTGTCCATAATGAAGTCTGATTGCTGATATTGACGGGCCAAATATAAGGCGGTGCTCTTTTTGAAGCTGCTGCTGCCTGCTCCTCTGTTTGGGCTCCTCTTATATAAACTGTATAGATATATATATATGAAAAAGAAAACAGCTTCACAAGAAACGCTTTGACGTTAGCTGTGAGAATGTGAAAGAAGGTTCATTGAAGTCGTGTGTGTGAGACACTGAACTGTTGTGACAATCACAGGAAGGAACCTTGAGATAAATTCCTGGTGTGTGTTTTCCATGAACTGACCATATTTAGCTCATTTGATTTGATGTAGTGTCAGCGTTGAGCAGCTCTGTATGAGATCACACTTGGCTCGGTGTTACAAACCTGCTGCTGTCAGTCCTTCTCCGCAAGTGCTTTGTTCGTGTGTGTGTGTGTGTGTGTGTGTGTGTGTGTGTCTCTTATATTACTTTATATCCTCTCAGTGTGAGTCGCTCCCAGCGGCCTCTCTGAGGTCTGTTACATGAAATACATATTTAAATCACAAGGCATTGCTGAGTGTGTGTGTGTTTGTGTGTGTGTGTGACACCACAGCTGCTGTAGCTTGTCTAAGGGTGTCAAGGCTCTTACACACACACACACACACACACACACACACACACACACACACACTCAGATGCTGTAAAAACACATGCTCAGACTGACTGAATTCAGGGGGCTTGTCTAAATTTAAACCCAAGAGTCATTTTTTATATGTTGTAAATTTTCTGTATATTTCTGTTGCAGACACACACACACACACACACACACACACACACACACACACACACACACCACAACATGCCTGTCACGTTCCTTTCTCAGTAATATTACACCAAAAGGGTCAGCAGGGGGAAGCACAAGCTTCCTGTTTCAGCCTGGTGTTTGTATGTGTGTGTGTGTGTGTGTGTGTGCAGCAGGGACTCATTCCATGGACTGTTTACAGTGTGTTGTCAGTGGTAGAATAGAGGAACAGAGTTGTTTCACCTTTAAGCCGACATCAGATGTAGAAACAGCTCTGAAATGAGTTCTATGTAAACAGGACAGCTGGCGGGACGGGATCATGGGTGGCACAGATATGACGTTTTAATGACGTGTTACGCATGCGACCCACTGCTGGGAGATTTAAAAAGTAGTTGATAGCAGTTAGCGGCTAACTCAAAGATCAGGAACAGCAGCTGAAAATGTCCACAAATTGAGAAAACAATGAGGTCCAGGAGCTCCTTACCCTCCGAGCACAAGACGAGATCAGCCACCATATAACAGGGACGGTAAACGACTGCGGTGGCCATGTTATGTCATTGTTAGTGTTTATAAAGAGCTGCTGACGTGTATGTTGTATGTCACACCAGAGGCTGATGCTGTTGTGTTACATGTCATGCCTCTTTTGCTTCTGCGCTGTCAGCATGCTGTCTAAACTCACACACTGGAGTGGCGTGATAGTGTCGTTGTTTGGTTCTATGTAAAAATACAAAAGAAGCTTCGTAGCGGCCCTGTAGCGTGGGCTCTGTGTAAAAAGGGCTGCCGTGCTAAAACAAACAATAACCAATAATTCCTGCATTGTATGCCTTTAACTGTATATCTGTTTCTGCTTATGAACTGACTGGAGTTAAGTTCCATGACTGTGTGTCCACTGACTTAGCCATTAAATCTGATACTGATTCATATGATTTGTTGAGTCCACACTGGAGAAGGAGAAAAAGAAAAAGTGAATGGGAAGTTGTGTACTTTGTGTCTGTGTGTGAAATCTAACCACAGTTAATGTTTCAAAACTTTCAACGTGACCTCTACACAATACAGACTGTTTTCACAAATGTTTTGTATGTTTTCCTACGAAAAGCAATGCACCAAGATTTGTACATATTCCACATATTTTGAAAGGCTGTGATCACATGACCAATGTGCTGACGCCAATAAACAAGGAAGCTGTCCTGAGAGCTTGTAAGGTGGGATTTTGGGGTGGTGGATGGGTCACAAAAAATTGGAGTCACTTGTTTGGATCCATGTGAACGCTGAATCATTTTAAGGTATGTCTTTACCATGTTTCTTTTCCTAAACCGAACCTCCATCCATTTTTATCCGCTTATCAAGGAACAGGTCGCAGCAACAGCAGGCTGAGCAAAGCACCCCAGACGTCCCTCTCCTCAGTAGCACCTTCCAGCTCCTCCTGGAGGACCCCGAGGTGTTCCCAGGACAGATAAGATATATAATCCCTCCAGTGTGTTCTGGGTCTGCCCTGGGGCCTCCTATCAGTGGGACGGGCCCAGAACACCTCCAACAGGAGGCGCCCAGGAGGATCCTGATCAGATGTTGAACCACCTCAACATGAAGGAGCAGCGGCTCTACTCCGAGCTCCCTCCAGATGTCTGACTCCTCCCCCTATCTCTAAGGCTGAGCCCAGACACCCCACGGAGGAAACTCATTTAGGCCGCTTGTATTCGCGACCTCATTCTTTTGCATTTTGGCTCATCTCCCTCTTCAACACAACCTCATCTTTACGTTAATTATGTAACTGTACATTGAGGTCGTAACGTCATTAGTGGGGGTCAGATTCATAGGGTATCATATGAACTGTTGTGCATGCATTTTTTGTTGGATATCATCCAAACCGTTCTGTGAGAATATGTTGCATCATAACGTACAAAATGTCATGTATCCATGGTTTGCAGAAACGTATGATGCCAACATTTATTCTGCCGACTTCCAACCTGACAGTCTGCAGCTGCAACAGTTGCATCAGTTGTTTTAGGCCATTGGATCAAATTCAAATTTGGGAATACAGCCCCACTTAAACATTTCAATTAACTGAAACAATAACAGCCTAAAAGCAAGATCTGTGTTATTACCTCTCCTGTGTATTTTGCAGTCTTGTGGAGGGGCAGCGTGTCAAAGTTTACAGGTGTGTATTCCTAGATAAATTAGTTAACAGCTCATTGTTGCCTCAGGATGCCCAAGAAGTTTGATCCTGTCATGGCCCCATCTTAACCTTAACCATACTGTATTTTCATAAAGGATAATAAAAACACACTGTAAGATATTATGGGAATAATATTAAAAAGGTGACGAGTTCATGTCTGAGTCAGTGAGCCATGCAGAAGTGCAATTATCAAGTCATAAATAAACAATAATCATGAATGATTTATTGCTGTTGGTTATGTCATCTGACCTACAAAGAAGAGGGTGCAGCTGGCATTTACACGGTTAATTTCTCTCATAAATCACTCACATGTGTCAGTTTTATTTGTCGCAGTAATTATTTTTGCTTTGAGGGAGTTAACAAAAGATTATGAAACCGGTTCCTGCTGATGTCATTTCCAGTCCTGTCAAATTACCCTCAGCAATAGATACATGTGTGGTTTGGATCACTGGGACTGGACTGTGAGAATAACACATTTAAAAGTTAGATTAATGAATTTAAAGTGACCCCCCTCCTCAATATGTTTTCACACGCTCTTATTTTCAGCTTGGTTTAAGCTGTAACTAACAGTGAGTCATACACTATAGGTGCCCTTAAAAAGTGAAGCCACTTAACGCTGACTTTCAGCTGTTTGACTTTGAAATTAACCATGCATCACTGCCTCTAAAATAAATAAATGGATAAAAGTTAACACAGAAGTCTCACAGTTTCTAGATTGAGTTCATTCAAGCGTTTCGGGTGATAGCATGAGTGCAATGTCCACTGCGAGTTGAAGGACGGACGTTGGACCCATTAAATGAAACACGCCGACGCTGTCACTCAAAAAGCTCATATCTACACAGAGTAAACTTTCTGGGCTGCACGTAACGTCCTCGTACGGCGGCCCAGAGGGACAAAACACAACAACACTGAGCTGAGCCCACTCAGTGACAGTCTGCTCACCTGTGCGTCTTTACCAGTTGTTTCGCTGACTTGACTTTAAAAGAACTCTCAATATACCGTCCAGTCACAAACAAGAACAGTTTGTCCCGACTGTTCTGTATCGTGTTGGCGTGCACCATGATGTACAGCAGGGTTATCAATAAAACTCATCCTGACATGTTGGGAAACTCCACCCAACACGCCACAATATGTTAAGCACGCAATGATAGAGTTGTTTATTGGCCTTGAACTGGAATGTTAGCATGCTAACATGCTAAACCACTGCATGATGACCATACTAAACATAAATACACACCAACCATCAGTATATTAGCATTTTCATGTTTAGCATGTTAGCATTCAGCTCAACACGGCTGTAAACTCTCTGTCTCAAGTTTGAACAAAAAGCTGCAGTGTATTGAATCTTTGAGAGTGTCTACAGTGAAACGAAACATCTGTTCAAACTGTCTCATCACACAGACTCGGTCGTCCACCATCAACTGTTTCCCGTCACATTCCTGCAGCCGCTGTCACTTCTGACAACACACAGGCTGCATGAATATTTAATCAAGTAGTTTTGGCCGAGACTAAGACAAGACAAAGACAAAAGATAAATCCCCAGTAATTTACGACCCAATGTGATAATTGTGTAATTGGCAAAGATTATGTAATCGTGTAATGTATCAGGCTCCTCAGACGGGCCGTGTTTCAAATGTCACGACAGGAGCAGTGATTGATGTGCCTGAATTACCACTTTATATGTGTTTGTTTCCTGATAGAAAAATAAAGATGCTGGACGAGAGGAAACGCACGTCTGCCCTGGAATGAATAACACCTATAAGGCAGACTCGACAGTTGTGTAACCAGAGAAATTAGGCAACAGAGACAACCTCTCCAAATTGGCCACATTTCAAATGTCACAACAGACGCATCGAATTACACTCATTGATTGATGCACTCGGGTTTACACCACTATGTGTTTGTTTTCTGTTAGGAGACAGAAAGAAGAGTCATTTAGGAGCTGGGATAAGAATACATGCCCAAAATAAAAAATGCATCATTAAAGTTGTCTAAAAAAAACATCTGATTTTTCCTAAATTCTCTGCAACTGACTAAATATACCTAAAGTTTAAACTCTTACTGCACATACACATTTTAGTAATGATAATAATCTGAGTTGCATTACAGTTAACTCAAAACTTTATTCCTATCTGAGTTGTCAGTTTAATAAATTGATAAAACTAATACCATCTAAAGCCCAGTTCAGACCAAAGATTTGCGACAAGATGACTTGAAACAGGCAACTACTGTCAACGCTCCGCTCTGTAGTGTTGTAAAAAGCTGCTGGTTGACAGGAAGTGACCTCACCATGAGACGGCGTATCATCTCTAGTCAACAACTCTCTGTCCTTCTTTAACGTTGACAGGAAGTGACCTCACCATGAGACGGTGTATCATCTCTAGTCAACAACTCTCTGTCCTTCCGTTCTGATTTGCAGCTTTTCAGACTTATTTTGTGGCTGAATATAATTTGTAGCTTCTTAAAATCTGAATGAGGATAGTGATAGTGAGATACTGGCTACAGTGATGAAACCAAACCAGCATCAGATGGACTGTATTCATAATCAATACGCCACAATAATATCAATAACCAGCGCCAATTCATCAGTCAGTGAGAATGTGTGTGTGTGGGCGGGGCATAAGCACATACAGCCAGCAGCAGCAGCGACACACCGTCCGACACCGGCACACCGTGAGGACGGAAACAGAGGGCTGGGCGGGGACGGAGCACCTGCTGCAGCAAGCCAACACGCCGTCTGCGGGCATTTTGACTTGACCAGTGGACTTCACTACAAGCTGATTGGCTGTTGAAACAGGTGACGTGCTTTAAAACCAGCCGCCGCCATTTGACCAGCTGAGTGTCAGGTGACACCATCAGCCAGCTTGAGTCCAGCTCAGATTGGTCACTTCACACCGCTGACACTTTTCTCTGTGACGTTCTGAAACTATTTCGCCAATCTTTGGTCTGAACTGGGCTTTAGACCAGTTTCATACTCACCTGAGACACTGTGGCCGCCGGCCTCCAGAGATGGCACACTAACTGTGAGCAGTCACCATAGATGTATAATCATAACTAGATACTAAAAAACAGTTTTCTAGCTTCCTGGTTTACTTCCATGTTGTGTGGCCCACTGAATATGTGCAATAGTGTTTCTCCTGCTGGCCACACCTGCAAGTCATAGTTCAAAGACTATATTGTGATGATGTCACATATTTTTAAATAGTTTTTCTTGGCCTGGGGAAAGTTTTACGAATATTAAACCTCCATGAATCAAAAAATCAGAATAGAAAGAATCATAATTGACCTTATTTGCAGTTGGAAGTGTCCTGTCAACAGTTTTATAAACGTCTCTTTTATAATGGTGACCTCATGACTTCACAAACCTTATTACTGGGGTCTGGCCTTTGTCCCACATTTAACTGTCTTGTGCTTGTTCCCCAGTGTGTTCCTTTGTGGGTCCTCAGCAGCCTGTATTGTGTCTGTGTTTTACTTTCTTTTGTTGCTTTGTTTTAATTGTTGTGTTGCCTTTGTTTTTATTGATTGCATGTTTTATTGTTTGGTTGTTTCATTGTACAATTTGTGAATTTCACTCCTGTGAAAGGTGCAAAATCAAATAAATGTATTATTATCATGAGAGAGCAGAGATAAGTTTCACTTTCAGTTCAGTTTGCACACGAATGTTTTACCAAAATACATGTTTTTGTGCAGTAACAAGTAAACAACTAGCTAAATGAGGCTTTTATTATTCTGCAGGAGTTGTGGGAGAGTTTTGATATAGTTTTGCTGTTATGTGGTCCCCAATCAATCAATAAATCAATGTTTGCCATTTTCCCTGCGAGAAAAACGTTTTCTTCACAAATTTAAGGTAACACAGCATGACTAATTGATCTACAAATAATCATTTTGTGGTTGAAGTATCCCTTTAATAACCGCCATACAACTCAGTAAACAGCTTTCAAGTTGACGTGATTGGGCCTCGAAGTTGTTCTGGCTGATACAGACTGTGATAGTCGGTTACCCAAAGAACGTCCGAATGGTGTGTCGCTTTAAATGTTGCTGCTGTATTACCACCTTTCCTTTCTTTAAGGTAGGGCCAGTGTATATGCTAAAGGAAACAAGACAGGAGGCACTGAAGCCCCTTTCCTCAGCTGAATTCAAACTGCTCTAATCATCGTTGCTGCTCGGATACTTTTCATTCAGTTTGAAACCTTCCTGAGCAAAAAGGACCACTCGACAGCAGCCGCAGTCTTCTTCTTCTTGTTAATGTCATTTTTACATGTTTTGAGTGTTTTTATTTATTTCATTTTTGTGTACAGTTTTTCACCAACGCCATCAAATCAAGTTTATTTATATAGCACATTTAAAAATAACCGCAGTCGACCAAAGTGCTGCACAGAACAAAAGAATGACACACAAATATATAGCGATAAAACATATACACAAAAATATAAAACAGAAAAACACCAGTAAGAACAGTTACGTACGTTAAAAAGATAATAAGATACGAAAATATTAAAACCACTATGAACAACCAAAGGCCATTGAAAACATGTAGATTTTAAGATTTGTCTTAAACGTGTCAATGGAGCGTTTGATTGAGAGTGGGAGTCTATTTCAAAGCTTTGGAGCAGCTACTGCAGAGGCACGATCTCCCCTCACCCACTGGCCTCGATCGTGGGACAGTTAAAAGACATTGTTCATCACAACCTGCTGGCACTTGACTGGTTTTGTCTGGTGAAACAAACATCAACTCAAACAGCAGGTGAAGATTATACCTGCCTACAAGTGTCCTCCTCCCTAACCAATTATTACAAGGCTTTTGTGAGTAGCTAGAAAAGTGGAGTGCCACGCACGGCACCAGATCCAGTTCACTGATTGACACACGTGAGTCATCGCTTCATCTGTGTTCTGTTTAGGCAAGATGCTGCAAAAGCTTGTTAGAGCTCAAGAGAATGTCTGACAAATGATCTGAAACACATCACTGAGGTTGTTTAAAGACTTTTCTCTCTTTTGACAGAGCAGGTTGTGTTTCTGTTAAACAGTCTTTTTATCTTCTTACTCTTTGCAGTCGGTGCACAGTGCACGCAGAGCACAGAAATTAAACTGATGATCTTTTTATCAGTCTCATTTTTGACTGTTTTTGTGCCTCTGTGCCGGTGACAGCTGTGGCCGGAGGCATTAGGTGTTCAGGTTGTCCATCCATCAGTCCCTTGCTTTTGGACACGATATCTCAAGAATGCTCAAGGAAATTTCTTCAAATTTGGCGCAAATGTCCACTTGGATTCAATAATGAACTGCTCAGATTTTGGTGGTCAAAGGTCAAGGTCACTGTGTCCTTGCATCAATCTGTTTCTTGTGAATGTGATATCTCAATGCCTCAAGGGAATTTCTGGTAATTTGGCACAAATATCCACTAGGACTCGAGAATTATTAGATTTTGGTGGTCAAAAGACAAAGGTCAACATCACCGTGACCTTGACTGCCGTGTGGTATCTCAAGAACACCTCAAGGGAGTTTCTTCAAATTTGGCACAAATGCCTACTTGGACTCAGCAATGAACTGATTAGATTTTGATGGTCAAGGGTCAAAGGTTAAGGTCACTGTGACCTTGCATAAATCTCATTCTCATGAACTTGGTATCTTAGGGGAATTTCTTCAAATTTGGCACAAACATTCACTTGGATTCAACAATGAACTGATTGGATTTCGGTGATCAAAGGTCAGTGTGAACCAGTTTGTCTCATTCTTGTGAACATGATATCTCAAAGGAATTTCTTCTAATTTGACACAAATGTCCACTTGGACTGAGGAATAAAGTGATTAGAATTTTGTGGGTAAAGGTCAAAGGTCAAACTCAGTGTGACCTCACAAAATATGTCTTTGGCCAAAACTGAAGAATTCATACGCTAATTTGACCAAACTTGACACGAATGTCTAACAGGATAAAATAATAAAGGCCAAAAGGTCAAAGGTCAGCTTGACTGTGACATCATCATGTTTTAACGTCATATCTCAGGAACAGAAGGGGAGACATTTGGTCAGATACTGAATTGGTGACTCTAATCTAATTAAGATAAGATAAGATAAGATAAGATATTCCTTTATTAGTCCCACAGTGGGGAAATTTCCAGTGCTACAGCAGCAAAGTGGATAGAACAAAGATAGGGAACACCAGTAACAGACAATAAATAGCAACAAGCAATATAAACAATATATACAAGTATGAAAATTTTAAGAATTTAAAAGAGGAACATATGGAGTATAAAATATAGAAATAATGCACAATATATACACAATATATACAGTCTTTCCAAATTTGCACTGTGAGTGAATGTGCATTATAGTGCGGTCTATTTACAAGTCTTGTTGTGTGTGTGTGTGTGTGTGTGTGTGTGTGTGCGTGTGTGTGGTCTACTGGGAGCACTGCTGGTTGTAGAGTCTGACAGCTGCAGGAAGGAAGGACCTACGGTAGCGCTCCTTTACACACTTTGGGTGAAGGAGCCTGTTGCTAATGGAGCTCTCCAGTGTTCTCAAAGTGTCCTGCAGGGGGTGGGAGTCATTCTCCATCATGGATGACAGCCTAGCCATCATCCTCCTCTCTCCTACCACCTCCACCGAGTCAAGGGGGCATCCCAGGACAGAGCTGGCCCTCTTGATCAGTTTATCAAGTCAAAACTGTAGTTAAAAATTATAGTTTTAAGAAGAACTGAGATAAAATCATGTTTCAGTTCAACATTTTTTGATGGGGTTCCTCTATTGTCAGATTTGTCTGCTAGCTGCTCTTAGTTGCCAGATAATCAGGTATCCCCCTCGTCTCCCCTGACTTCCAGAAATCCCCAACATTTTGCAGAGGGACAGGGATGGCAGGACGCCAAAGTAAGAACTGAGGAAGCGTAAACATACACTGTAATTCATGACTCAGTAATTGAATAATTGGCACTTTTTCATAGCATACTTGAGGTGCACGTGATCCAGCAGGTGTTATTATGGAACACACCTGACATTAGAAAATAGGTCACACAGACAACTTTCCAAACACTTGCGAAGCTTCAACTGCCACCAAAGGGCAGCAACTTTAGGGCACCGCCTGATTCATGAGTCAACTCTTTATGTTTGTTTGTTTCCTGGTAACAAAGCTCTTCACAGCCTGAGTAAGTGTATGCCAGCCCTGAAATAAAAATAAAAGTCATCATTGAAGTTCTTGGAAGATATTATTTTATTCATCCTTGAAAGAGCATGCCAGACACTTTTCCCCGCTCCCTACAGTCTTTGTGCTTTGGCAGTTCTGTAAGGGCCTGACTCCGACATACAGGAGAGATATGTCGAGGTGAAATGAGAAGTTATTTGAGATTACTAAAAAAAGTCCTGATCATCACAGATGAAAAAACTGAGTTAGTAGTTACAGTATTCAGTTTAATAAAAACATCAGAATGTACAGTATGATTTTGTTAGAGAAATGACCCCTGTAGAGTTTCCTGGTAAACAAACTAAAGCTGTGTTTACATTCAGTGTCAGTCACCAGAACCCCTCGAGCTCTAAATGTTAATTGTGTTGAATGCATTTCCCTCCGCCATAAAACTATTGAACAGTCTATTTATTTGGCCAGGTGTGCAAAAGTGAGCAAGAGTGTCCTGTCTTACGTTTTTCTTTTTCTTCCTATTTTTTTTTGTCTTTTTAAATATTATTGCATCATGCAGGATTTTTCAGGTCGCCAGGAAACTTCTAAATTAGCATGCAACACCTCCTCTGAACATTTGTTAATAAATAAGGGGTTCAATTACAGTAGAGAAGCAATGGTTAAAAATAATAATAAAAATCAGTCCTTACCTTTTCTAGGCTAAATTGGTTGGAGTATAAGCTAGAAAACTAGCTTATACAAAAATGGCAAAAAAGGCAAATAAATAAATAAATAAATAATACTAATAATCATAGTAATTTTCTCATGTGGTGTCTTCCTTATCTGATTTTCCCTAATTGAATGTATGTTAAGCCTAAAAAAAATAATAACAACAAAAACAACAACAATAAAACTGTTAAAAAAAGCTGAACTCTCTTTCTCTCACAAACAATAAAAAAGCAACAGGTTTTTAGAATAATATGAATAAATAAATAAATATTTGATGAAACTCCCAATGTAAAGTGAAATGTTAGTATTTTTTGCTTGTTTGTTTTTTTTCTATTGTCCATTTTTTGCAGACACTCATCTTTCATTGCGATCAGTGTTTTCAGCTCTCATGTATTGATGTGTTCTAGTTTTATGCCTGATGTTTTATGTACATTGTATTGTTGAATAAGGTATTTCAAAAATAAATAAGTGAATAAATAAATAAATAAGTGAATAAATAAATAAATAAATAAAACTTCCTTTTTACAATACAGGAAACAATATGGCGCCCACTTCCTGTTCTCGTATTACAACCAAAACAGCGCCTTAAAATGTATTTTTAAAGACATTTTGGGGGATAAATAGGCAACACAGTAATATAATCTTGGTTTATATTTGATCAGCACTGGCTCATTTTACCGTTTTATCTCAGTATGGGAGACAGAGAAACAAAGGCAGAGGCGGATCGCTCCCTTGGTCTACTTCTATACTCTTTGTGTCCGTCATGGCGGAGAGCAACATCCGGTCTCTTTATACGTACATGGCGGGAATACGGAAAGCGGAGTCCAGTTTGTAGTTGGAGCAACAGCCCCGGAGTAAAGGACACTCTGCTGGATGGCGGAGAGAGGCGAAAGCTGCTGCAAAAATGTGACTAATAGCGATGTGTCCATGTGCTGTGTTGCAGAGATAGCTACTGAAATTAGCATGCTAACCAGCTAGCGCCGGGCCGCACAGTTAACACTGTAGCTAATGTTAGCTAACTGTAGCTGACTGTAAACATCGGCTCCATCTTTGAAACACATCTGTGAGTGTAATGGATGGACAGCTAATAGACGGCTAACACCAACTGTTCTGAACATGGAAAGTGGATATATAACCACAGAAGACGCTCAGTGTGGGATTTATTGTGATGGATTTATTTCATAAAGTCTCCAAAGGGATACCGGAGTTCATGGCTGGATATAAAACTTCTGCAGTGGAGTCCTCGTTGGAGACACAGACGGTTAGCTAACGTTACCGTTAGCTTCTGGGCAAGAAAAGGTAAGTCTCATGACGTCACAGTGTTCGAGAGTGGGTGAATACTCGATTCTGATTGGCTGCAGGGTGTCGGTTAAAAACTGATAATGGAATGGAATTTTGACAAGGCGCAGCTCCTGATAAAGTTTCACTTTTATTTTATTTTGTGCGAATTTTTTCTGCGACAAAGCGACCAATGAAATCTTGCCGACTAATGACATTTCTGGTCGACTAAGGTTTGATTGACTTTCAGGGGGCAGCGCTACACAGTATGCAGTTTATTTTCAGATAACTCTATATGACACATATCACATTTATTTTTCACTTCCCCCTTTGGACAGCTGCAAGAGGCACTTGCCTAAACATGAAGTTTACTGGCAAGCTGCTATTAAGCCTTGATGACTCTAGGGCTGCCATCTGATAATCAACCAAACATTAGTTGACCAGAAAGGTCGTTATTGACACATACTCGCCATACTTAGCTGTATTATTATAAGTGTACGGATATTCTGAGCCACAATGGATTGTTTTGTAACTTTATGAGCAAGAGACTCTGAGACACCGTCCCCCTCAGAAACAAACATGATGTATAAATCTTAGTATTAAGGTATCTTAGTATTTTATGCACCATAAAAGGGAATGTTTATACACGACACTTCAGGTCACACATTAATTTAATATGCAACTTAACTTACATATTCCACCTTTATCTTTACAGGAACGGGTGCTGTTGTTCCCGTAAGTGAATATTTGGATTTTGACCACTTCGCCTCCATAAAGGAAAGGAGAACGTCCGTCCTCTTCAAACAGCGTGAGTCAAATGAACCCTCTCTGTCTCTCTGTCTGTCTTTTTGTTTGTCTGTCTTTGCTCTGTTTTGGCTAAATGGCCCGCCGAGGCTGTGTTTGTGAACTGGCTGCTCAGTTGTTGATGTTGTGGAGGTTATATTACTTTAAATGTTCTGTACCATGTTTGCTTTGACATTTATGTCATGTTGGTTTGTACTTTCTCTACGTATTGACACAGTCAGCACCATGGACAGAGCCCGCGGGGTCTTTTAATCAACACTTTGACATTTCCTCTTAGGTTTCTGAATTTTGCATTTGTGAGCAGCAAATAAATCACTTGAAAATAAGTGGTATATAAATGTACTTTCAAGGAGACAGTTGTTTACATTGTGCGTGAGCCCAGTCTGACCCTGGTGCTTTAAATGAGGTAGAGCCATGGCTGTTGATCGCAGACATGGCAGTTGGCTGACACTGTTGGCATTGAACTTGCGACCATTTAGTTAGCGTAGCTGTTTTTCCTTTATCCTCATAATGCAGCGTATTTGGGTAAAGGCACCCTTCATCTCTCGACACATGTACACAACTTATCCATAAATGTATGAAACATTTACAGCATTTGTTTCCATGTAGAATAATAAGTGTTTCAAGACTGTGAAACCATGTCGCAGCTGTTTTTATGGACTCGTTGTTTACTACACATAGTCTGGAATTCATTATGTGTGTGTGGCAGGTGTGTGTGTGACCTAAAAATACCTGTGCATGTGTTTGTGTCACTGTTGAGTCATTTTGATGGGTAGGCTGGAGAGAAACTGTGTTGGTCAATGTGAACCTGAATGTTTTTATAAATAGAGACCACCGGTATTATACACCAAACATTTCATTGTGCTGCTTTCTCCCGCGCTGCTATCCCATACCAGATGTTAAGCTTTTATGGGATTGGGCGGCTTCAAAGGCCCTTTATGACTTCAAGAGTGTCGTAAAATATTTCCAGGAGGCACGTAAAAAAGGAATAATAAGCTTCTGTGACAGGTTGTGTTGGTTATGTAAGAAAACATTCAAAGAAGAAGTTTCTTTCTTTGCCTAGCTTTTGTTAAACAAGAGTTGTTTGACTGTGTGTGTGTGTGTGTGTGTGTGTGTGTGTGTGTGCGTGCGTGCGTGCGTGCGTGCGTGTGTGTGTGGGGGGGCTCTGAATGAATGCATCGACCTGAACCTGCTGCCAAAGATGAACATGATCTATGTCAGCAGAAACGTACAGCAGCAGGTTATTTATAAAACCCAGACTATGTTGAATTGATCAAGAATAAATTGGGGGAAACTGCAGAAGGGTGGTGATGCAGTGTCATGAAACACATGCTGGCAATGGACCGGCAGCAGCGCCTGCCTAATTACACCAGCAGCACCTCTAGCCTGAGCGATAAATACTGACCCAGCTGGCTGCAAAACAGCTAGTGGGGAAAACAAAAACTTCACCGAATGGAGCCAACAGTGCTAACTTCTTCCTCCACAAGCCTCGGATGTGGCATATGGTCCCTTCTGCTGAGGAAATATTGGGCTTCCAGCTATCATCAACTAAAGACTTGTGAAGGCAAAGCAGACGGCTGGCACTGCCACCCACCAACTGCAGCAGCCACCACCTTATAACTCTGTTAGATTCTGTTACACCAGTCGAAGTCTACCCCTGTGTTTGCTAAATAGTCGGTGGTAGTGTGTCTTAATCAAGAGTCATGGAGGTAACGGGGTCCTTTTTAGTGAAGCTGCTGAAATAAACTATAGCTACACTTTTCTAAGTGTATAGCAGCTTAAAAAACACTAATCAGAATTTTCAGATGTAGATTGCTGAGGTTAATCTTTGTAATGGAAAAACACTGGTTAACCTAACCGCTAGGCTAATTTATACAATGTAAAATGCCATAGGCTTGTGCTAATAACGTTAGCATGTTTTATTGGTTTGGAAAATGTGTCCAGATAAAGACAAGTGTTTGTCTGTGAATGCTGCCAGTTATAGTGAAGCTGATTTGTGTACTTGTGTTTGAAATTATCTCTATTAAGCCATATTTAATTTTAATGTAAGG
This sequence comes from Cephalopholis sonnerati, assembly GCA_019142605.1. Taxonomy (NCBI): domain Eukaryota; kingdom Metazoa; phylum Chordata; class Actinopteri; order Perciformes; family Serranidae; genus Cephalopholis; species Cephalopholis sonnerati. Next base: position 2,311,356 of record JAGQAX010000002.1, on the reverse strand, counting down.
TGACATCTAGACATCTAACTATACAGTAAGGTATCTCTGTCTGTCTGTCTTTCTGTGTGTCCTTTGCATATCTCAGAAACTGTTCATCGATCTACTTCACACTAAGTGGGTGTATTGCTAGGGAGCCAAGGATCTGTCCATTTCAAGCAACACATTCAATATTAATAAACCTTGAATAAAGAAGCGATAATAATTCTAATTAAAGCTGCAAGCAGCAATGAACGGGCCCTCGCACCTTCACGCAATTCGAGGGCGCTGGCAGGACGCTGGCTGACACCGCCGTTCATTCCTGTCGAAGGCAGACCCCTCACGCAGGAGTTACACGTCATATCCCTCAAGTCATATGAAGACATGTCATTTTGCCAGTAGGTGGCGCCGTACTAATAACCAAGTATTGGCATATAGATGTGTTCAGGGCAGGACTGTCTTCAAACCTGTGAAGTTTGAGGAAGATTGGAACATGTATGGTCAGGTTGTGAAGCAGTTACAAGCAAATTCAAAATGGCGGACTTTCTGTTGGGTTTGGCACATGGCTCCAAGAGGCTTTTTTGTACGTCTTTCAGTGATACAAGTGACTCCCAAGTTTCCTACGTGTAGGTGAAAGCAGCTTCGGGGGCTGCTTTGTTGAATATTTGTAGGGGGTGCTGTTGAGCCATGTTTGCACATCAAAGCACAAACTTGACATCAGACAACACAAATCGGGTCCTATCATATGTGTGCCGAGTTTCATGACTTTACAAGCATCCCTTACCCCTCAAAAACAATTTCGTGTTTTATGGCGAATAAGGCGTTGCCACAGTGACAGCTGAGGAAAACTCAAAAGCTTCTGGTTTGATCATCATCAAGGTCTTGGGACTATGTCTCACCAAATTGAGGTGGTTGATATTAACCTGGTAGAAGAGAGACATGAAAGAATGAAACCAGTAACTTTCTGCAACCAGTAGGCGGCGCAATGACGGTGATGAAAAATTGTGCTGTCAATGTTTTCAGGGCTGGACTGTTATCATCTGTATGAAGTTTTGGAAAGATATGTCCACGTAGAGTCAAGTTACACAACTTTTGTTATCATGATGAAATATCAAAGTTTGCCGCCACCTGACGGCCAAACCCTTTAATGATCTACTAATCTTTTGATAACTTTTGATCACAACGTTGTCTAGATGGCACACAGTGATTTTGAAGTTGTTCTGATTAATCCTATAGGAGGAGTTCGTTAAAATACAACACGTGCAAAAAGTCAAAAATGGCCGCAAAATTAAAAATGGCCGGCATGTGATACATGTGTGTACTGATTTTCGTGCATATCGGTGAAACGTCCTATGGGGGTTACTTTTATGAATGGGCATGACCAAGTCATTTAGCCGCGCCCATCAACGAAACTCATATCACATGTTCAGGCCTGGACCGTTAACACACATATGAAGTTTCAGGCAGGTATGACCAAGGACACTGAAGTTAAGGCCACTTTTATGCGTTTTGGCGAAACATCGAATTTGCCGCGCTCTGGGCGCAACGCCGTTTGATGATACCTGACAATCTTAATAATGTAGCATAACCAAGGTCTTGAGGCCTCTCTGACCAAATTTGAGTTGGATATGCTGAACTTGCTCAGAGCTGCACCTGAAAGTCTAAAACATGGCTTTTTCTGTTTCCAGCAGGGGGCGCTATGACAAATACGAAATTTCTGCATGTAGACGTGTTCAGGGCGGGACTATTATATATCCAGTGAAGTTTGGTGCAGATCGGACCATTTACCCCAAAGTTATAGCAATTTTGTTTTTCATGGCGAGATGTCAAACTTCTCCATCAAAAAGCCGATACGCCCCTCAATGGGTAGCTGATCTTTTGATAACTTTTGATCACAAACTAGTCTAGATGGTACACAGCAAGTTTGAAGTGATTCTGATTAATCCTGTAGGAGGAGTTCATTAAAATACAACACGTGGAAAACACCAAAAATGGCCGCTAAATTCAAAATGGCCGCCTTCCTGTTGGGTTTGGCCTAAGGCTCCAAGAGACTTTTTTGTGTGTCTGGGTGTGATACATATGTGTACCGATTTTCGTGTATGTCGGTGAAACCTGCAGTCGGGGCCCCTGTTCAAGGGCCGTGGCCCCGCCATTTTATCCTGGCCATCGCCACAAACCATAATACACAAATTTTCACCACGACTGATGCGACCGCCAAACTTGGAGAGTTTTTGAATGTGATAAAGCTTCAAAAAGCCAGTTCATTTGGAGGAAAAATAATAATAACTCCTTCAGTTTCAATAGGGTCCTCGCACCGGATGGTGCTCGGGCCCTAATTATAAAACAAGAAAAAATATTTTTAAAGGAATACCATCAGTTAATATTATTTGACACCTTATTATTATGTCAGTGAAGGGAAAGAAAAAAGCTGATTTTTGTTTAAATGTCTGACCTGTGATCTTTAAGAGGGTCTGAAGTCATTCTTTAAGGCTTTTAACCCTTCCAGTCCCAGGCCAAGAAACGTGTCCACCTCTCCAAGTCTCTCATCAGCTTCAAATATGGATGTATTTCGCATTTTCTTTTGCAGAATAATCACGACTGTTAAACTGGTGATACAAAATGCATTTTATCAGGATTTTGTCTTTATTGCACAAATAAAACTGCATAAAATCCAAATAGTAAAAAATGAAATGTGTCTGGAGAGGTCAAAGCTGACAGACCTCCTCTGGACTTAAGGAAAATAACAGACAATCACAAAAAAAGGGAGAAAAGTAGACAAAAGAACTAAACTAATATTATTCAGAAAAATACACCAAAAGTTTCTGGTGAAACTGGCAGCATCTTTGAGCTCATAACAGACTCATAACTGACAAATAAAATCAGCGAAATGTCGAACTAAAACAAAGATTCGAAGAAATAAAGTAGCTTTTCTTCTGGTTTCACCCAAAGGACACCACGTGACTAACTGTTCTGACTTCATGGGGTCAAAGGTCAACACCTGAGGCACAATAGGTCATTTTGCTTCACTGTAACAGTAAATGGGACGACAGCGTCCGCGGGGACAGCAGCTGTGGTGATGTAGAGGTGTACTCCAGGTCATACTTGTGCATCACCACAGCAGAATGAGCAAAACCAAGATTTTAAAGGGACAGTTCAACATTTTTGTAACTCTTTACTTTGCCATCGTACCCAGACTCTGTTTCATTTCTACATTTTCTGTGAAGAGCAGAGACATCCTCCTGATATCTGTTAATCTGTTCAGGTTTAATAAGCCAAACTGAGTTGATTGGCTCATTTATTATTTTATATGATCATTTTAATTAGCACATTATTTTTTTATATATATATATATATATATATATATATATATATATATAAAATGTATATAAGTAGTAGTTTTTAATTCCACACAGTGTGCTGCCGGTGCTTAGCAAAAGCTACATGGCTTTATATTTTACAATTAGAACACAACAAATACATAAATAAAAAAACAAAATTGATCTTATCTTTCCTGTCATTATCTGTCATAGCTGTAAATATGACCTCTTGGTTCAGTTTCACTCAGGTTAAAGGTTTTGTGTAGAAAATACAGAGAAAAGACTGTTTTCTTTCTTTTTCATGTGAAAAGCAGTTTTTTTAGCATGAAAGTTTGCTTTTGGTATTTTAACTGTGTTTTTCTGATAATACCCTTTATAGCAGGGTTCTGTTTCACAAGAAAAAAAATTGATTATATGAAAGATTTCAAAATATGACATCAATTAATTTCTCTTATAATGTCTGTCTGACTGCTGAGCGGATGTTGTCATGTGTTTCATCACTGAGTAAGTCATCTGTTCTTCACACACCATCTTTGTTTGGACCAAAAGGAACTTTCTGGCACCGACAGCACGCGACAGCCACCGTCGGTCTGAACCTGAACGCTCCGTGAAGTGAACCAGAACATAACAGGAAGTTCAACGGTTTGGCCTTCAAATTAAAAGCGTAGAAATTGTCATTCAAAATGTGACTGCTTTGATCATTGAGCTCAAGATCAGCACCATGTTTTTTTCTCAAACACAGCAGTCTACAAAAGAAAGCACAGACTCGAAAATTAAAAGAAAAAAAAAAGTAACAATCCCACAAGACCAGGCCATAATAAAAGCAGTGGCACCATATATTAATAAAATTCAGCTTTACATGTCTGCACACATATGAAACATATCTAACCATCAACAGACTGTGAAATATTTCCCATGTAGCTCCTTTTTCTGATGCTGTATACCGAGAAATGTCTTTCAGCCACATAGACACATAATGACTGCAAGGCTGTGTGTCTTGGAAATGTAAATGATTATGTCATAGATTATGGTAGATATGTGGCCAAGATATAATCCCTTTTATGCAGGAAGACGATAACAAGGAACTAGTACAAGACTGGAGCTGTTGCAAGAAAACAATGGTTGGATACCAGAGATTTATACTGTAGGGAAAACATGACTTATCGGCTTACAGTACGAGTACATATGAGGACTAGATGATTTATGAGTCACTATACTGAGTAATGGTTTTCAACATCCTGTATTAGTCCACACCCTTCTGCTAAAAATGGACATTTGTAGCCATGACTGTTCTATTTCTCACCTTTTTTGCTTTATTTTTTTTCTTTACCTCTTTGGTAAGTTATGATAAATGATAATTGTGGTCGTACACAAAAACTAAAACTCAATATACATTAAAGATTAAAAAAAAGCTGTATGGAGACAGGACGAGGATCTGCACTTTTCCACAACAAAGCAATACATGTATTACCAGCAATCATAGAACCTCATAAAAAAAAACACATAGTGTTTCTTTCTTTTTATTTATTCATTCATATTATTGAACATTGTAGAACACAAAAGAACATACAACATCTCATGAAGGATGTTGCTTCTGTAAAAATACAGAGCAAAATAATAGTCCACCTTGATGAAGGTGAGGAAAAAACCCCCAAAATAATATAGTCTAGGGGGGAGATTTTTATATATAATTAAAAAAGAATGATCAAAGGTAAGTTAATAATTTAGAGCACCAGGCATACAAAATTGAACAAAACAGTGCAAACACATCAAGACCCAAATCAAGGATCGTAATTTAAAACAACAAGGGTTGACAAAAATCGACAGTCCTGCTAGAGTGGCGCTGTGTGTAATCCCAAATATTGACACATGCGTGTGTTCAGGGCGGGACTGTTATCAATCCTGTGAAGTTTGGGGAAGATTGGAGCATGTATGCTGGAGTTATAAACTACTTCCTGTTTCAGGGCGGGACTAATATGAGAGAAGCCCTGGTGTAGCCAATAGACATTAGACTGTATCCAATCCACAGTGTGATGCTTGATGAGCAGCTGTCAATCAAAGACAGTGGTCGTCATAGCAACACAGAACAGAGGAGAGACACACAGGTGCAGCTGAAAGTAGGTCAGTGACACAGCATTTTCTTCAGTCTGTGGCCAAAAACCGACACGTCGAACAAATCTCTCTGGTAACCACACCGTTTCAGCTACGAATGAAAGAAAGATATGGTGACGACCGGAAGAATGTGGGGATCGTTGTGATGTCCTTATTTTCCACGTAAATACAGAAATATGGAAATGCTCACGAGTTAAACATGAAGGAAATTGAGCTTTTCTCCTGAGATCAGCAGACAAAAATGTATGGGGGCGGATGGGAGTCATGGAGGGTGCTCATTGTCTTTGGAGGCGCACAGTTCAAATTCTGTTCCCGTCAGTGTGAAAAGGAGACACTTTTATGAATCAGGACAAAAATCTCTGCTACTTTTGAGACAATGGTGCATCTAGCTCAAAGTATGTGCCCGTAGGAGCAGTTTCAAAAAGTTTTTTGGACAGTTTTCACAGCAGCTCCTCACTCTAGCGGCAAACATTCCGTCTCATAGACACCCATTATAAACTCCAAATTTCGCCTGATTTGCTCATGGTACTTTTGGAGGCACTGATCAAAAACCGTAACAGCTACAAAAAAATGGGGACATGTGTGAATAGATGAGAACTGTGGCAACATTTTACAGTTTTAATGGAGTCTGTAGCTGAAACAATGCCAAAGTTGTTAAGGGTTGTTTAACACCGAGTGTTGGTGATTTTCTCCCCCGATCCCATTCATTTCCTATGGGAGAAATTTCGAAGATTTTTCAGGATGTGTGTGCGTCGGACACTTTGAGAGCCTATAAAATGAAAACCGGGCCAGTAATGAAAAAGTTACAAATATCTTTTTTTCAGAAGGGTGTGAACTGTCACCTGAGCGACATTCAGGTCGGTACGATAAACGGCCTCGGAGGAGATAGTTTTCAAAAAAGACACATTTTGAGGCAAAATCTTATTTTGAAAGGGCAAATAACTCACTTCCTGTTGGTTTTACGGTTTCGGGCGCCAACGCGTCATTTTTAGGTCTTGAAGAGACGAACCAGCTAGTTTTTGTTTGATCTTTCTACAACATTCCTACGGACTGTAGCGTGCATTTTTGTGCATTTTTGTGTGCCTAGGTGGCGCTAAAGAACCCATTTTGGCATTTGTGGGGTTAATTTTTTCATTTTATATAATTTTTCACCAGTCCTGATATGCATTACAATTTTGGTGAGTTTTTGAGCATGTTTAGGGGGTCAAATTTGGGTTTGAAGTGGCGGCGGAAGAAAGAAATCTGAACAGCAAAAACAGTAGTGTCTGATGACTCAGCACAGAATTCAATGGGCAAGTGGGTCGTTGCCGTTGGCGACGACTTTTCTCGCAGGAGGGGCACTGTTGAACCCTCTGGCCGGCTCATTTCCCTGTTGTTTCCCTATTGTGAACTTCCAATTTCAATAGGGTCCTTGCCTTTGGCATGGACTCCTCTCTTTGAGAGGAGTCCATGCCTCCGGCTCGGTCCCTAATAATAGATAACTCTGTTGTGACTCATTCTACATATTTAGGTGCAAGAATGATGACTGACAGATGGCCATTAATCTGACAAACTACAGTTTTTGCCTGAATCTTATTTTGTATTTTGCATTTAAATTTGTACTTAACAAAAAGTTTATGTTGAAGTAAAGGGGTTTGTGTGAGTTGAGAAATCAGAGGTGGTCAGCTACAGCACTGCTCTCAAACCGTGACAGTGCAAGTTGGAGTGTTTGGGTGTGGGATACAACAACGATTTTGTAATCGAAATACAAGACTCGAGTGGATGCGCTAATTTTAGCCCCTTTACTGCTAGTGAGTTGCAATGATGAGCTGCCACAAAATACTGTCAGTCTCCACTGAAGCAGCGCTCAAACATCGATCCAAATTTAGTCTGCACTGATTTTGAGACAGAATAAATTAAAGATTCAAAGTAAGCACATCACATTTTCACTAGCCTCCATGATTCTTGCTACTGTTTACTAACCTGTTTTCTGACGCGTTGAAAGTGACACACTAGTAAAAACAAATAAACAAACAAAAAAAAGGCGTACTCGTCTGCTGCAGAGCCCTGTACTTGGCTCTAGCCTACTGGCAATTGGAAAGGAGTCTATTGCCTATTTTTAGGGAGTGTTCCCACGTTTAAAAAACCTTTCTTACACACATTATTTTGGATTGTAAAGGGGTATTCTTGTAGGTGACGACGTACCTGCACATATCACCGCAATCCATTTGGGCAAATAAGTTAAACGAAGGCGGCTAAATTAAAGGAAATGGGTTTGAGTTTTTACTTGTGCAGCCCCACTTTGTGATTTATGCTGATAAGAAGTGGCACACATTTTCCCCAGCGCAGCTTTAAAATATGGCAAATGTAAAATTAAAATGATGAAAGGAATATATCTGACAAACCATTCCCATCATTTAAAAAACACACTTTCACCAGCGGAAAATTACACACTTAGTGTCTGCCCACTTCAATCTAACCTTGTATAAGCTCATAAGCTTTTGATTGCTTTCATTTGCATTTATTACATAATGACGCCGCCGCTCCGAGGCACGGCTGCCGCATTGAAAATGGATGAATCAAATGCTGTGCTTATCGAGAAAAAGCTTTAGCTGTTTTCCAGCTTTTTGTGCGACCCGCATAAATATTGCCCCCTGGTCAAAGACTGGCGTCATAAACAAGAAGGAGAGCGCTGACCTACAGTCATGTTCCACCCTGCATCTCAGTGATAATGACAAATGCAATCCAGGACGGGGACACCCATGACTGTTCTTTGAGGCCAGGCTTAAAGAGAGGAAATCTCTTTTTTGGTGGTACATTCACACGTGAGTAACGTGGCAGCTGTGGTCACACAGCCAGGTCGTTTATTTCACACAAATGAATGCTCCTCGCCTCATCTCAGCGCTAAATTGTGTGGGTTGATCCGCTTAACGGTCTGACGGAAGCGGGGATATTGGTATTAATTGCACGCCAAGGCAGCACCCCCCCCCCCCCAACCCCACACACACACACACACACACACACACACACACACACACACACACACACACACACACACACACACACATTTCTCTCATTCAGCTATTCTCATTATTGTCCTTTAATTTTCTCTCCACTCCAAAACAACCACTAAGATTCTGAGAAATCCTTTAACACTGCACCTTCGTCCATCTCTCTCTTTTTATCCTCTACCATTATCTGTTATTTTCCCCTTTTCTGTTTGTCTCTTTCTTTTTTCGTCTCTCCATGCCCGCTGAGAAATAGATCTATAATAACTGACATTACGCAGTTACAAACAGGTGCCTCTGTTGTTGGGTTTTGCTCAGTGAGGTGAAGGTCGACGCTCATCTCGTTGTTTCATGGAAGATGTTGCGTGAATAAATGGTCATTACAACCTTTCTAGAGCGGCTATAATTACACACATTTTCAGTTTTTGTCTCTGTCTCTTTCAGTCAGAATAATAGTTTCTTGCAGTCAGGAAAGGAATAAATAAAAATGCTCAATTTGCAGTCTAAACGCTCCGATGTGCAGGTGTGAGGTCACGTTTAATGTTCAAACTGCAGAAAGTGTTTGATTCCACTTGCTATATCATGACATGTAATAACTTTAATGAGAAAAGGAAGATTATTTAAATAATCAATGTTGTTTTAACAAAAAATCTTCAAGAATATCATAGAAACATAATTTCCTCAAATGTAAGTAAATGTTAAATTCAACAGAAACAAATGTGGTGCATGAAAAAGGCATAATAATCACAGTTTATCACAATATGAAGCTAGGTTAGCTTAGCCTGTTAGCTTAGCTTAGCATAAAGACTGGAAACAGGGGGAAACAGATGTCCTGTCTTTAAACGTGTCAACAAAATCCACAAAGATCACTCATTAACATGTTATATTTTATTTCCTGTAGTCTGTAGACGTCACTGCTCCCGGTAAATAAATCCCTGTGACACCACAACTTGTGATTATTACACTTCCTTATTTGTACAAATTAAACGGATGACGTGTAACATGTTTATATGTGAGATTGTTAGAGGTTTGTCAGTAGTAGCAGTAGTATTCAGGTAATGTATACAATACAATGTACAATACCATACAATGTAAAATGCCATAGGCTTGTGCTAATAACGTTAGCATGTTGTATTTGTTTGGAAAACGTGTTTAGTGTAACACAGTTGTTTTGTCAGCGAACCTTGTGAGCTGTAATGGAGCCGAATTTTGTAATGTTACCTTTGTTTAATGTTGCTGTTGTCCCTGGCTTCATATGAGTAGAGGAAAAGTTAGGTTGCCACTAGGCTAATTTATACAATGTAAAACGCCATTGGCTTGTGCTAATAACATTAGCATGTTGTATTTGTGGAAAATGTGTCCGGATAGGGCGCTGGTGGCTTAGTGGTAGAGCAGGCGCCCCATATACGAAGGCTATTGCCGCAGCGGCCCGGGTTCGAGTCCGGCTCGTGGCCCTTTGCTGCATGTCACTCCCTCACTCTCTCTCTCCCTTCACGCTTGACTGTCCTATCCATTAAAGGCAAAAATGCCCCCCCCCCCCCAAAAGAAGTGTCCAGATAAAGACAAGTGTTTGTCTGTGAATGCTGCGAGTTATAGTGAAGCTGATTTGTGTACCTGTGTTTGAAATTGTCTCTGTTAAGTCAGGTCAACTGCAGAGTGACACATACACACCAGTATAAACACTCACAACAGCGTAGACCACATGCGCAGGCTGCAGTGTAAGCTCTGCATTGAGCTGACGCACAAGAATATATCTGCCTTTAGTGCTGACCCCTCTGCATCAAAATCTACCGACCTTCTGCTTGAAGACACCAGAAAAAGGCTAACCCTGGTGTCATTTTAATAACTCTGGAGGCTTCTGCCCAAGTGTCGAAATATGAAGAGCAGCATTGACATCATGTTGCCTGGCAAGAAAGTGTATAAGCCTATTTCCCAAAAATGTCAAAGTGCTCCTTTAACATTTTCAACAGAAGCCTTTTGTGGGAGAGCAGCGGCAAAAAAGAGGCAGAAAAGAATCTACTGTGAATGGTCATGCATTGTTACTCTGTATGTGGTAAAAATTACTGCTTTGGTTCAGTGGCCTCAGCGGGTTACTTTATTTCCTGTTAGAGCTCGCTAAATGCAGAGCTAATTTTAGGGCTTTGCTGTTGAACGCAGACAGAGAAAGTGCCAAGGCTCATTAAACAAGACAATTACACTTCTGTCTCACTACAATGCCGCTACCTGATGTCTGATTCGGTTCAGGTAAATTACAGTAGGGTGGAGAAGATGCAGGCAATACCAATCTGTCAGTTGAGTACACTTACCATGCAAGGACACACACACACACACACACACACACACACACACACACACACACACACACACACACACACACACACACACATACACACAGACTCCAAAGCACAGTGACACACATGCTGTAACACACACTCCTTCTCATTTCCATCCTCGCACTGCTCTCTGAATATCACTCTCGTGCACACGCTGAAAAATAGATTACAACAGAAGACAAGTCAATTTCAATGCACTATTATCACAGCGAGGTGTGGACTATAATTGTATTGTATGTACATTGAGAGCACTCTTCATCAGCAATGCTATTACACTTTAGGTAATACTGTGCAGCGGAAAATCATTTCCCTCCGAGGACAGTGAGGGGAAATAAAACACGTTAAGGAATGTCTCTGTGTATTGCATCTGCTGTGAGGAGGGTGTGAGCGTCAGTGAGGAAGCAGGGAGGCACTAGATTGTTAGTTTACTGTATCTCCGAGACAATATTTCCAGGCCATGCGGCGTCACATTCAATGAACTGGATCGCTCAACAAGTCTACTTTGTCTGTATCGTTCTCTTTTACTCTTTTTCATTTCACTGTAACTTGTTGCAAATAAAACCCAGCAGGATGTTGTTGGAGAGACGCTGCAGCTCTCCCCACTCATCTCTCCCTGGTGTAAACGCCGTTTGTTTTGAGGAACAAACAGAAAGACACAAGCTGATAAAAGCTGGAGATATCAGTAAATAACAGAGAATATAATCATCCAAGGACCTGCCCGGTAAAACATCTCCAGCAAACACAGAGACTAAAGGCCCAGACACTGCTGGCACAGTCGACACTCTCTGCAGTGTGTATGGGATGTAGGGATGACTCACAGGGCTGTAGACCCTTTAACTGTTTGTAAGGAGTGACGTTTTTTTGGTGGGCGGGGCTTAGCTGGAGGCAAAACAATCCTCCACAGACATTAGCTAGCGCTAGCTAGCAAATTCTGTTGTCCTGTTTTAGCCAATGGAGGAAGATGATGTGAGTGGTGCGTTCAGGAGCGCACTCTGACACAAACTGGAGCGTTGATAAATTGGGAGCGCTGTCTGAATGTAGCGTTGGGTTATCCAGAGCAGCGCACTCTCAGAGTGGCAGAGCGCACTCTGGACACTCTGTCTGTGGAGACGGAGCAGCAGAGCGCCGAGCGGAGTGAATGTGTGATTAACTTAAGCGTTGGTTCATTCATGTAGAAATATAAGGCTCCGTTTCTTCCACCAACAGGGCTCTCATTTTAGTGTAGAGCGTCAGACTGAATTTACCAACGCACCATGTCAGGTCACTCACTCTCCGGGACCGCCAGTGTTAGTGGAAGAAGTAAACACTGACCAACGGGACCAGACTGGCCGACCCGTATGCTCTCACTCAGTGGATGGATGATGTCACAGGAAGCCAATCTTGTTTGTTTTGCTATGGAAGCTAACGTTAGCTAATGTGCTAAAAAGTTAGCGTTCCAGAGAAATCCAATCTTCCTCTTAATAGCTCCCCAGTTTCTGATGAGGTGGACATGATAACCCTTAATACACATAACGTTCTTCATCCCTACAACAGGAAATACTTTGTCCCTAACCTGATATGAAGTGTGCGCTGCACATGTGAGCATTTTTGATGATGGCCTCCGTCCAGTCCTTTGGTCTGATCACATTTAACCATAGTTGTCTTTGTTTTTGTTGACGGGCAGTGGCGGCTGGTTTTGAGCCATGACTCCTTCTGTTCTGGCTCCCAATAACACAACAAGACCACATCTGAAGACTCCTATGTAGCCTACAGCCCTGTGGGGGAGAGGCAGAGGATTTAGTTCTGCAGTTTATAACATACACCTCTGCATCCTCACTGACACTGTACCAGCAGACCCAAACCTGAGTCACTACCCTTCTCCTTCCTCCTGTATTTTCCTCTCTCAATGGGTGCTGTGCAATTAAGCTAAAGTGTCATTAAAATTCCATTACGATTCAAACAGAGAGATTAATTGCCACACAGCTGCAAAATGTATTTAATTAAAAACCGCAAAACTCACTGATTAAAATATGAATATACAGTATGTATATGTGCATGAGGTCTGTGTCGGTCGTCTTTCATTAAGGTGAATGCTCACCTAATTGTTGTGAAACTCAATAGTAATTGACAGCTGGAAGTTACACACATTAATAACATTGCTTTTCATGTAAAGATAAAGTAATCTGTAAGTGGATTTAAATCCTGTTTCAAAGCTTTTCTCCTTTTGTATTAAATCTGAAGCCTCTTAATAATGGATGGTTGCTGGATGCAGGTGTAATTGGGAGCTATTGAATATCTGAATATTAATCACTTTTAAGTCGTGTAGTGGGGTGTGGGTATTTTCAAACGCAGTTAAAGGTGCTTTATACGAAATTAAGAGTGTATGAGCTGTCTGCACGTTTCTCAGTTAGCGGAGTGTTAGCGGAGTGAGATGCTCGTCAGGCAGGTCATGTTACGTCATCTTGTAATGTCATTGTTTACATCTGTTGGCATGTATTTCCTCCATAATTAAAAGTATTTCCACACTGCTGATTTGCTCCCGAGTAAAGAACATTATTCGTCGTCTTTCTCTTGGCTGCTGCTGTTTGACAATGACACAGAATATCAAAATAAAAGCGTAACCTAAAGATGATGATATGGATTGGTGTTTTCACTTTGCATCGATGAGATTGGATCGTTGATCATTGAATCCTTGTATCGAGCCAGATCGTTGGATCGTTGCACCTCTATCGCGCACAACACTCGTCATTCAAGAACCAAGCTGACACAGTACGACGGCGACGTTGGGCTGTAATCGGGCATGTATCATGTATATTGAACCTGGCATAAGAGACTGTACATGACACATTCCTTTACCAGATATAATGACTTCCAGATACCACCTACTGTCAACATCATGGCAGCTGTGGCTAAAGAGGAAGAGTGGGTCATCCACTACTTGGAAGATTGGTTCGATGCCCAACTTCTCCGCTCCACTTGCCGTAGTTTCAATGGGTAAGATAACTAGGGATGTTCCTGGTGACTAATTTCCCTTGTTGACTTAACGAAAATTTAAAAAAAGACTAGTTGACTAGTCTAAGAAAGGAAAACACTCAGAAAACAGTCAAAATTGATCACAATTTATTGTTAAGTATTTGAAACATTGTCCCAAAAATATAGTGTGCATTAAGAGCCGTTTGAAGCCTTTAATCACAGTCTTCAACAACCATGTTGGATTTTAAATGCTGCTGAAGTACGAGACACTTTGCACCGTGCAGTATGAATGTGAACAATCACGGCAACTCAGTCAAAAGTTAACATCTCATCAAAATAACATCTGAAATAAATAAAGTGCCTCTGAAATGATGATCTGACAGAAATGATAGCAGTTCACTTTAAAGTGAATAAAACAACATGTAATTTATAATGAAACTTCAGCTGAAATGAGAGGCATTTAGCTGCGTGCAGTATGAATGTAAACCCTGCACATTATCTGACAACAACTCACTTAAAGTTAACAACTCAAAAAAGATTCATTGCTGCTGAATTCATGTTCTAGATCAAAGGACTGCCAAACCGCGCTGGTTTGGTGAGAGGACATCTTTCTTATTTAAACTCCAGTCTACTCCAGCATTACCGCGGGGAGGGGGACTGCTGTCTGACGCCTCTGTAGCACCCACTAGTGGCAGGAGGCTGAACGACAGTTAAGCAGCCTTGTACATGAATAAAATATTAATTGGTTTAACTGACTAATATTTCTGTTGCTGACTAGCGACGTAATCGTTTAGATGTCTAATCACGCACAGCCCTAAAGATAACCTCCATACTGCTGTGTGTGCTTGTGAACATTTGAGCTGAGTAGCAGGTGGAAACTTGTGTAGTACGTGAATGTAAATGTGACATGTAGAAGACTGGAAAGGTGCTGTACAAGTGCAGATCCATTTACCATCAAAGTTTCGTCTTTGCAAACTTCATATCCATTACACACATGATTATTCCAAACCTGAAACCATTCACACAACGATCGTGAAGGAAATAAACCACAAATACTCATTTACACGTCTGCAGTTACTGACGTCAGCTGATTACACCAGTTTCAGTGGTATAAAATGTTGACAGCATGCGGAGCACAGGCACCAAATTATAATTGAGCCCACTTAGAACGAGGACATCACTTCCTGTCCTGTGTTTGGTTATCGAGCTGTGACTGCGCTCCCTGGTGTGATACTGTTGGTGTGTCCTGTGGTGTCCTTGACCGATGCACACGCAGGATAAATGAGCTCTTCTCTCTATTGACTTTTCCCCCTCCAAGTCTCAGATTTCCCATGAGATAATGCTCTGTTTGTTCATACACTCATACACACACTCACACAACCATGTCCATGGTTACTGATAATATGAAGGCACACACACGTATGTACACATACCAGAGATGTTGTGATAGCAGTGCAGGCACATTTTAATGGATTGTTATCGACCACAATAAACCAGATCAAATGCTGATCCCTTCTTTATTATTTCACTGGTACACTCGTTCCTTTGATACTGTCCTGTGTTGTGTGCACCTCATCCTGCTGGTGTTGCAGCGCTGCACTCTTTAATGACAGTCAGGCTCCACAGTGCAGCCTTTCACTGCATGTGAGAATAAAAACTAGATGATTGTGAATGTGAAAAATGATTTAGGCGAGCGACTCTGAGCTCCGACACCTTGATTGGCAAATTACACACATTAGCTAATTTCCAGTGCTAACAAATCAGTAGCTGAATCTTTTCTTTCCTTCTTATTATCAAAGCTCAGTGCAGAAACATTCAGCTAGCAGCTTCTCGTGTTCAGCCGGCGCTGACCGACACCTTGAGCTGTTAAAATGACAAGTGTCAGCGGCTGTTGGTCACGTATGTAACTGTAACTGACAGGCCAAAATGAAATGAAATTTGAAGAAGAAGAGAAGAAGAAGCTCCACTCTGTAACACCACTTTAATGTCAGTGGACCGAGTGTTTTTACAGTTTGAACATCTGCAAACGAGTGAGACCTCCTCACTCGTAAAACCATCTTGTCAGATTCAGGAGGCGCATTTTCTACAGAATATAGCGACATGTTGAACTTGAGTTATTCCCCTCTTAACTGCATGTAGGCAAACACATACAGAAGTCAGTCAGACGTGTTTGTGTGTGTTTCTTACTTGTCCAGGTTGGCGGTATAACATACCTGTGACGTTAGCAAACCATGATGTAAAGAAAACTTTACATGAAGCCCAGTTGAAAGAATTTAAATGACTAAATGTAGAGGACAGTGACAAGATGTGCAAGGATACTAAGTTTAGTTGACTTGTGGCAGTACAATGCTGAACTGTAACGATACCCGCAGTGTGAAAGGAAAAACATGGAGAAAACTTCCTGACAGAAGGTTGGATCAATCAATGTGTGTCGACTCCTCTGTGAGCCTCTGTGACCTGCGGTTACCCATAATGCTCCTCTCTGTGTAGCCTCAGTTTATGTGTGTCACAGCAGAGGCACTGTTACAGTTTTATTGACAGTGATTCAGTGTGGTGTTCATCTAAACACATGTCCTGAGCCAGTAATGGTGGTTCTGTCGAGCCACGAGCGTCACCTAGGTTTACATCACCAAAGGTTTATGACAAAATCACTTGACGACACTGACTCCTGTGTGTGCACGGTGAGAGAGGAGAGGGAGAGACGCTGTGCTGCTGCCAGAGGAGCCGCTGAATGAGTTCCCTCTGAGCGCTAAGAGAAGGAAAACATTCAGGACGCCACAGTTTATTCCACACTACTGAAGCTGCTCCTCTTTTTACTGGAACCACCAAGGAGTCCATCATCATCTCACTGTCAGACATGTTTGTTGTTGCCGTGGGTAACAGTATGACGTCAATATGTCATCAAGTCGAAATATTACGAGTATCACGATATGAATTTTTCACATCATATTAAAAATTATATCGGTATTATCGTGAACGAGATGATGTGGCACACCCCGAGTCGGGGCGTCAGTGCCTTTCTTAAGGGTAACACTTGGTCTGTTTGGGGACTTGAACCCGCGACCCCTCTGGTTCCCAAGCCAAGTCCCTGACTGAGCTACTGCCGCCCCAGAGCAGATGTAAGACATAAACAAAGATAGTCACACACACATTAACAAAACAAAAAACCACTCTCCTTATGAAGAAGATTCACTGAAGGGCTCCCGATCTCGACGCCGTAACAAACACACACTCAGACAAATCCTCAGCTGGCACAACATGGTCTTAAGCTGCTCTATTCTAAACAGCATCCCTAACGTGGCGAAGGACATTTGTTTACTGAACGCCTCCATCCTTTGAACCTTTAGTAACATATAGACATTCATAAACACTCACACACCCACACACACACACGTACACACACAGCTTTCAACAGTCTCATTGAAGCACATACCCGAGGACAACCTCCAAGTGTCTCTGTGCCCCTGTGAACAGAAAGCATCAAAATGGTCCTAATGTTAACAATTTAAAGACGGCGTCCTCAGCGGAGAGAGTTTCCCTCTCTGTGATTCTGTAAACTGAAATATTTATGAGGCGTGCGTTTCACATACGAGGTAGAATCCACAGCTCCAAGGGCAGGAGAAAAAACCCAACTATTCAAAGCATGTTCTTATCATAAAATATGTTCAGTGCGAGTATCAGCAGGAAAATCAAAGACCTTCCCGAACTGACTTTTTGTTTGTTTGTTGTTATCTGTTTGCGAGGTTCTGCTCTCGCAGCGGAGCACATCCTGTTGTTGTGCGTGGTGTGTTTTTGTTCAGATGACAGATATGACAAATATCTTTATGGTAAAGCGCAGCGGGGGGAGGCTGCTGTTGGAGACGATCTGTTTGGAATACATGTTAAATCCTCCTCTCCTTTCTGTCTCCGTCCTTTGTCTCCTTCCATAATCTCTTTTCTTTTTTACATTTTGTTTGTACACTTCTCTTCTCCTCTCCTCCCTCCTCGCTGCTGGTGTGTCACCAAATGTTTTCATTCCTCTCCTTTGTATTTGTCTCCTTTCTCACCTCCTCTCCTTTTAAAAATCTTCTCATTCTTTTATTATTTGTTTCCCTAATATCCCCCTCCTACATTTCATCTCTTCTCAGTCCCCACGTCCTCTTCTTCATCTCTTTTGTGCTCCTTCCTCCTCTATCTTTCTTCTTCTCTGGCTCCTCGTCCTTTTATGTTTCATCTCATTTTTTCCCTGTCGCCTTTCGTCTATGCTGTCCTGCCTTCGTCATCTCCTTTCGCCTCCCTGCTCCCTATTTCCTTCATCCCCTCTCCTCTTATCTGTCCTTCTCCTCATCCCTTTCTCTCATGCCACCATCTGTCCATTCCTCTACCTCCTCTCCTCCTCTCAGTCTTCACCTCCGTTGCTCTCCATCCCCTCGTTCGCCGTCTCTATCGTCACGCTCCTCTTCCCTTTCATTCCTCGCCTTCTCCTCCCACCCATCTGTCTCCTCTCTTTTCTTTCCCTACCTCTTCACATCCTCTCATTTCTCTTTCTCCTCCCCGTCTCCACCCGCCCCTCGTCCCTCTCCTCGGCCTTTCTTCCCTTTTCCCTCAACGCTCTTTCTTCTCGTCTATCGCATCCCTCAAATCAGCTTCCCGTCCTGTCTAACTTTGCCCTCTCCCTCCTTTCATCTCCTCCTCTCCAACCCGTCACCGATCTGTCCCCTCTTCTCTCTGATCCTCCTCTTTTTCCTCTCCTCCCCTTCCCCACATTTTTTTACTCGCAGAAATGTCTGTGTGATGTCGAGGCACGTCTGTTTGTTTGGCATTCCTTTAGCATTTCGTACACCGACAGTTTGGGAAGTCAGGTCACAGATTAAAGGGACAAGCTGGTACGAAACAGCCAGGAGAGTTTGCCTGTTTATCTCTGTCTGCCTCTGTGTGTGTGTGTGTGTGTGTGTGTGTGTGTGTGTGTGTGTGTGTGTGTGAGACGACTGTACGATGGTGTGTGTTTTGCAGCTCTGTAAAAAGAGAGGAAGAGAAAGAACTATAGTGCACAGAGTGAGTCATCTCTGGCCTCTTGCTATACCCTCTGGCATTCTTTTGTGAGCTTTAGGCCAACAGCCAATGACTTATCCATCTCTGTGTGCGTGTGTGTGTGTGTGTGTGTGTGTGTGTGTGTGTGTGTGTGTGTGTGTGGAGGATTATCTGCTCTGTGTACACTGGTAAAAAAAAAAAGCAAGTAGTCAATGGAAGTTCGGTTCAAGGACAAAGGTCTTGTAGAACACACTGGCTCCTTCCTCCTCCTCCTCAGATGGTGTTAGTGAATGGAGACTCTGGAGGATGTAAAATCATGTGGGACTCTCCGAACTCTGCTTCAGCTGCATTTATTGAAAGGTTAACTAATGTCTATTTGAACAGAGCAGATTCATGTCAAAGGTTTGTGTCTGTGTCTGTAAAAACATCGATCCATATCATCATCTTTATGCCTGTATTTTGTAATTCTGGGCCACCGTCAAACAGCAGCAGGCAGATGGCAAACCGCTGAGAGAAACACCATGAGGATTTATTTACTCTGAAATAAATCAGCGCTGTAGAAATATTTTAGATTTCTAAAGTGGAAATCCTCACGCAGGCTGGATTAAGGAGATGCTGCATTTTCTTAAACTTGAAAACATCAGGCTGACTTTGACACCTCTAATGTGTTTGACAAGACCTGGAATCATGTTTCTGTCATGTGTTAATAGTATGGCCTGTCATATTGTTTGGACTGAATACGATTGTTGCGTTCTTTTTTCCTTTTCTGTCCTGTACTTTTGTTTTGCTCTACATGGGGTGTGCACCAGTTGGGTGGCGCGGTGTCAGTTCAGTTCACAAAAAGTAAGAAGGGTTCATTTAACCCTTTGGGCCCGAACGACACAAAGTGCGTCCAATTTCACACCTGTTCTGGTGGATTTTCTCTGCAACCGTTCATCATAGCGAGAAGCTACTCAATATCACGTGAAACAGCGGAACCGCAGCTTTCCGACAAGACCAAGCACTTGACGGTAGTCCAATGTTTTCACAAGGAAAAAAAAAGATAAAGTTACGCTAAAATGATGTATAACAAAGCTTTCATACAGCTGTGTACATACATTACTGTTGCATGGATTACTCGGAAATGCCAAGTCGCACAGAAATGCCATGCATATCACGTGAAAGCGCAGGACTGGAGCTTTCCGAACACATCATTGTGCTGTCATCCCATCATGTTATATTTACAGATCAATTGTCTACAAAATAAAAACCTGACGAATGTCTTTACAATGCGTTATACAGATTATGTTATCAGTCACTTCATATAGTGAGGAATATCGTTATCTTACCACGTCGTAGGCTTGCGTGTGTTTCTCCCAGTCTATCCACGTTTGTAGTCAGGCTTTCAAGATGCAAATATTTCCATATTGTCCAATATATGGTCGACACTTCATCAAACTTTGCAGGACAAAGTATTTCTGCAAATTGGCCTTTTGCTCCAGTGATTGAAGCATTCATAAGAAGACCAGCGCACTTCACCTTTGCGCACTCAGACAACTAATTATGCATGCGTCTCAGGTCACATTCGGGGCAGGTCACTTCATGTCCACCTGGCACAAACCACATGTCTTGGACAACTGTGAAGTGTCAGAATGTCCCACCATCATGGTTCTTATATTGCCAGATTCCAGAGAGTCTCCCCTCTTCATATGTGGCAGAATATGTCTACTTCCAACTTGATACGCTGTAAGAATGTAAGAATTTAGTAACACAGATTTTTTTTTTCATTGATATAAAAATTTATATAAAATACAGGCACATAGAAGGACGTGTTATGGTGGCAATTCTGGATAGCCCAGACAGTCCTGAAAATAACAAGACATAGCATGTGTATTCAGCCTTTATAATGACTGAGATATGAGCTTAAAAGTAACGGCAGTAAAAATACTCCAAAAAAGACCTAGGGCCCAAAAGGTTAATGAATATGAACTGAAATTTTGTAAACATGTAGTAAAAACCAATAAACAAAGCTGGAAAAAAACAGCGCACATGCCATATGTAAAGAAGGACGTTACGAGATGAGACAGATGTACCCGCCTGGACGGCATCTCATCCTGCTAACTTCTCACCGCAGCAACATCAGCTGCTGTTTCAACAATGTTCAGCTGTTCTGTCAGGAGAGAAAGTAATAATAGTACATGTAGTTTGTTGAGCTTTGAGTAGAGGAAAGTCCACTGGATGCTAGGCTAATTTCTGTAAACATGCTTAAGATCATAATGTGTGACCAGCAAAAAACAGTGACAGTTCTTACTGAGCTGAATTTGATATTTAAGTTATTTTTTTTATTTTATTGTATGTAATGTTTTCACTCCATGGTCATACACATACACAGGCTTTAAATACACACATGCACAAACAGGACCTCTACATGCATTAAATGGAGAGATGTCAGAGTGAGGGGGCTGCCCATGGTTGGGGGGTTTGGTGCCTTACTCAAGGGCACCTCGGCAGTGCCCAGGAGGTGAACTGGCACCTCTCCAGCTACCAGTCTACACTCCATATGTGGTCCAGACGGGGACTTGAACCGGCGACCCTCCCAGACTGAGTCCTTATGGACCGAGCTACTGCTGTTGTAGTTTTACGGCTGTTGGGAAAAGTTTGCCGTCAGGGTTTTAAATCCAGATAACACGAAAGATTTATGACAAAGATGATGGTTTGGGTTCAAATAAAAACATTTCATCCAGCTCTGAAGGTTAAGTTATCCCATGTGCTGTTTAAAGTAAACTTTACTGCATTTAAGCGGTTACAGTCATTTACATCATTTATGTGTTGCTTTTATCTTTTATGGCCAAAAGTAAAAAAGTGTTAGCAGATTCTTCTGTAACAGACTGTGTTCATTGGACAGATAACATGAGTTTGTAATATCAGCAAATATCATATCATGATGAAACTGGTTATTTACACCACCAGGAAATATATATGTGTTCACTTATTTACGTTACGTCAAAGTATCTTTCATTCAAATATCAAATATTAAAATGAGGCGAGGGAGATGTAAACAAATGTGGTCCATCATCCCTGAGGGTTTGCTCCGAGGCCCGGCGGACTACATTATTAAAGCACCGACTCCGGAATATTCTCCGGAATACGCTTCCTGTGTTTCAAGCCACAGACTTGAGTCTGCATTAATATCCCTCGACTAATGATCACCAGCAGCAATGCAAATCTTCATAATTAGGTACTTTGTTGATTTGCTTTTTCTTGTTTGTTTGTTTAGTCTCGGGGGCTTGCTATTATTCTGTTTATTATCCCGCTCGTTTGCAGGGCGGGAGACGAGCCGAGCGAGAGCAGGGCGAAGAGGGGCCAGTGGGTGGGGAGAAAGTGCGGACATGATGTTTAATTAGTTTGAATATATGGGGATTTCAATATCTCTATTGTGTCTTAGCCTCTCAGCCATGTGCTCTCCCTGACACACACAATTAAGACAAGTTGCCATTTACTCTTTACTCACTGTTCCTGTCTGAAACACACACTGCAACACAAGAAGACGAGTTCCGGGCTTCACAAAGTACTTTAATAGAAACAAATAAGAGCAATAATAATCACAGTCTGTGAAATGTCACCACTACTGGTTTTGAATTAAAAAGAAAAAAAAATTCAAGATGAGAAATTCAAACTTGAACATTTGAGAAAGTCTTCTTCTTCTTCTTCTTTTTATATTTTAGAATACAAGTTTGGATCATTTATCGGAGGTCTGGATCCTTTCAGATTATTTTTGGAAGCCTGGATGTTAACGTTTGAATTTCTCATCTTGATGTGTCTCGTGGACGCTGCGAAACAAACCAGCTCACAACTGAAGAGACGGGGCCTTTTTCAGGAATAAACTCCTCCTTCTTCCTAGCACGCGCTGCCATGTTGAAACTGCTGTGTGGATGTCCGAAGAGAAACAAAATTCCTTGGATGACGGGGTGCGTAGGCCACTATGAACTGCAGGACCCAGGTGCAGCGGAATATACCATGATTACAGTAATTACCTAAGTTAATGTGAAACTCCTTTTTAATTTTTAAACATTGTCCTACACCGTGATTTTGAATCAGCTGATAAAATCGATTTATTGCCCAGCCCTACATTAAGACAGCAGCACTTTAAGGACTGATGCTGTAATTTGGAGATTTTCAGGGGTTTGATGGCGAGGACTTTTGTTCTGGAAACACCTCAGAAACCCACCGATTGTAAAACTTCAGTGAGTAGCCCCGCCTATTATTTGCTTAAATGACTGAACTCTGCAGGCGTCTACACGGGACAGGCCTTTAATTCATTTTACACAACACTGTTGCTCAGCTAAGATGGAAGATACGATCATCGTATCTTATTTTAACTAGTTTGAGTGTTACTTCTTCAAATATCATATCAATTATATATCATTAATCTGATCTAACTATGACAGACAGGGCATCAGAAGGAGAAGATGACACTTGTTCTACAACACTCAAGCATAACGACACAACAGCTCTTTATCCTGTTAGAAAACAGATTCACAACTTGGATTAATATTTATGAAAAACACTTTTGAATCTTTTGATCAGTGGACCTTTACGGACTAAAGAAATATGAATAACTTACAGGGTAATTGAGGAATGGACACATATTCTGACCTCTTGTTTACCATGCCAGTAAATCTGAATGAATTATTCTTTGGTGCTCATGGTTTCAGTAAAATGAACTGAAGGATGTGGAGACTCTAACTGAGCTAACGATGTGTAGCATGTCTACACTGACAAAAGCTTAAACATTCATATTTATATGTGTGGGCTATGCAGCTATCTAACGTTAGCTCACGTGGGTAGCCAACGACCTGTTTTATTCATCCAGAGAACTTGTATAAAACTAAACTGCTCAGCAACTGGACCAGGGCTTTAATTGAAAATGTGTAGCCACACCAGGCTCGTAAAAGAGACTGGGTGTTTAATTGTGACCAGGCTTTTAATTAAAGTTTTACGGTATTTTCAATAGACCTATGAAAGCCGTTCACCCTCTGAAA
The DNA here is from genome assembly GCA_019142605.1 of Cephalopholis sonnerati. Taxonomy (NCBI): domain Eukaryota; kingdom Metazoa; phylum Chordata; class Actinopteri; order Perciformes; family Serranidae; genus Cephalopholis; species Cephalopholis sonnerati. The sequence continues at coordinate 2,287,657 of JAGQAX010000002.1, read as the reverse complement.
GTGTAATGAGGCTGTAATTATCCTAGAGGTCACTATAGGTCATTTTTACAGTGAGGTCCGTTGTAAAATAACGGTCTCCTCACAATGTAGTGGCTATTAGGGGGACTAACATCGTCACACATGAATAAAGTTGGGCTCATTGACTCTACAAAAGTCTGAACTTTCTAGTTGGACCAAAGTTATGTAATTCTAAGACTGTTTAGAGAGTTTAGAGATCCCAATATGCAGATATACTCAAATATGATAGGTGGAAATAACCAGGCTGTTTTCACATATTGTTCATGTTTTCCTACAAAAAGCAGTACACATGAATTCGTACATGTCCCAGGGGCCTGTTGCACAAAGCACCTTAATTTTGTTCCTTAAGGTTTAGTTTTTCCTTAGCTGAGGAAACTGCTTAAGGGTGTTGCACAGAATCTCTTAAAAGTTAGTCATGGAAAGATGTTAAGGCATTTACTGCACTAAAAGTGATTTACAGCGGGAAAATTCCTCTGTTTCCATGGAGACCATTTGTTTGCTTGAAACTTGGTGAATGATGCAGCACACGGTTGTTTTGTGTACATTAAACGTCTCGCCTATAACTGACTGGAAACGTCCTGCTGCATAAAACTGCAGAGCAGTCATTAAGTGTAACAAGGCTGGAAGAGCGCAGCTTCAGAAAGTTTACTGATCCGACTTCAGACGTTGAGACAAATCATAAATGGATCTCCGGTCAAATTCATAGTGCAAAATCAATTTCTGTGTCCATCTGGTTCTCCTGGTCGTGGAACACTGTTCTCAGGATGCCTTCATTTTCCTCATTTATCACCTTAAACTCAGCCATGTTGCCGTTAAGATGCAGTCAGAGGGACCTTTTGTTTTATTCCTTACTTTGGTTGCTAAGGTCCTCTGTGCAACGGTTCAACAACCTTTAGCAATTCCTCAAGATAAGGAGAAAAACTCAAGGAAACCTTAAACCTTAACTCTTAACTTTAAGTGCTTTATGCACCCAGCCCCAGGGGTTTTGGAAGGCTGCGGTCATATGACCGATGCAGTGGTTTAGATGGTTCAGAAAAAAAACCAGACTTTCGCCTGGAACTTTAGCCTGGAGCTACGCGTTCATATCCCTGTGCGAATACATTCGAACGAATTACGGGTCATTTTAAATTTGTTCTACCTTGATTTTTTTGGAAAAGTGACAGCCCTACTGCTCACATAGCAGCACAGCACACAAACTCAGGTGGAGCGGAGCCTGTGTTGCGTTCAGGCGTTGTCACATAAATAACAAATTCCAGCACTTGAATAGGCCGTAGCACAACACAGCAGCATGTCAAGTGGGCCGAACCCGAGCAACATTTCCGATTTGTTATCCGAACCCAGCCCGTCCTGTCGGGTTTCCACGGATCCCGTCGGGCTCGGGTTGGGTATCCACAGTCTGAAGCACACTCCCACCAGCAGATAGAGGGCGCGTCGGAAAATCTGTCATGTCAACCACCTGAAATGCAGACAGAAATATCCGTGTTTTTTAAATGCTCCCAGGGTGGTGAAGATGAAGAAGAAATGTTCCAATGTTTAGTTCAATGTACAGTTCAAATAATTGTTCAGTTGTTATACTGACTGCTGTCATGAAAAAACAACATGAACACCATGATTTCTTGCTGTAACACTAGGGGAAACACTGATATCATACAAGCTGTTCTATGAGAATAAATTAAAATAACACAGTTGTACTGCGTGCACAATGCTGTGTGTAAATATTAATTCATATGGTACCAGTATCTCCAATCTAGCTTTAAAACTCAGCGTCCCACAGCCTCTGAAAGAGATTAATGTCGGCCGGGGATGCCGGCGTCCTGCAGAGTGGAAGATGTTAAACGGGGACAACTTGATTCAACCAAACTACCTTCACTCTCACACACTCTCACATCTCTTTACTCTGAGAAAAATGTTAGCGCTCACACTTCCTCTGTCTGTGGCTTCTTCAGATGGGCGGTCTGTGACATGTTTTCTAAGTGAAACTGTTAACGTGAAGGTTCATGTCTGAGTCTGAATATTCTGTCAGTTACACTCTGGTGAGGAACCTTTAAAAGCTGCCGTCTGTCGTCACAGGGAGAGGGTTGAAGTTCAGGAAAGATCTGCAGTGGTTATGATCATACTTACGTCATCATTTCCCTGCAACATACAGACATGTAAACATGTAAGAGCGTGCTCTGTGGCATTATGTATATATGTTTGGTGTATGCATCCACTGCACCTGTCTTTAGGGGCGACATGTGAAACACCTGTACAGCACAGAGACTAAATCAGCGATAAACAGAGTTTGATTGCAGAGTCTCATTTGTGTTCTGTCCTCAAGAATCACACCTCATTATGTACAAACCGCCTCCCCACAGACTCATTTCAAAGCACCAAAAACACATCAGTAACATGTTGCTAAGTACTCTCCGTCCCTTTGTTCATTTCTCACTGTCTTTCTCTCTTTTTGTGTAATTTATCATCCGTCTTCGTTGGCCTCTTCCTCTGCTGCTCTGCCTCGCCGCTGTTTGAAGTCTACCTGTGGTGGATTCCCAGCGGGCTCGGCCAGGTCTTTATGAATCATTAGTGCTGCATTGGGGTTGTCTCTTATGCTGCCTGCTCCACACCCACGCACTCCCCGAGGACGTACACACACACACACACATACTGGTCTACCATGGAGACTGGGAAGGTTACTTTGAAAAGTTGCACTTCAGTTGCATATTAATTATTTGAAGTGAAATGTAAAGTGTTACCTTGAAACATATCAGTGACCTCATCTAAGAAAACACTGATTAGGTGTCTGATTTATTTGTTATTATTTGTATTTATGTTAATAAAGAAACACAAATATTTACTTTACTCATTTACATCAACAAATGAAGAAACCCCAGCTCTTCCTCCCCCAAAATACAATACAACAAATAAATAAATGCAGGGTTAGGGTTGAGGTTATTCCCACCCAGGTATACAAGTGAGCTCAAGCAAAACATAAACTCCATTTTGACCTTTGTCAGGAGTCTGAGTTAGAAAGGTGGAGACTGGGTTGGTGGAGGTAAAGCTTTGTCAGCAGATGCAGCGATGTGAGGCAGTGTTGGCGTAGCAGGGATCAGTGAGAAGGAAACCATATTTAAATGGACCGCCTTGTTGTGACAGCGGACTGTGATTGGTGTGTGACTGATTAGAAACGATAATTCAATCAGTAGCTATCAGCTGATTACGGCTGGAGCACATGACCTCCATCAGTCTCAGCTGGACTCTGGGTTCACTGCTGGTTAACAAATGTTAGCATGCTAACATGCCAAATTAAGATGGCAAACATAAGTGAACTTAAAACCTGCTAAACATCAGCATGTTAGCATTGTGATGTTAGCATGATGTTCCAGACTCTACAGGCAAAGAAAGTTGATCTAAGCCTGTTTACTCTTTTGTCTCTTTTGAGACATTTGTATACGGTGGCATCACCACCTAGGTGGACCTAAAATATACCAACATGTGGGCTGTGCAGTGTACTGACACACTCAGGAACGTGTGTGTGTGTTTAGGTTTACTCCCTAAATATAGAAACTAGAATTACAGCCCTGCAGTTGTATGCCTCCGTGCCCTCCTTTCCATCCATGTCAGTAAAAACATGGATGCTTCACACGCATAAGATCTATACAATCAGCACAGTTTAAGATTAGAGTCACCAACATTATGATGTCACAGTAAAGCTGACCTTTGACCTTTTGGATATAAAATGTCACCACTTCATTATTCTATCCTGTTAGACATTTGTGTCCAGTTTTGTCATAATTACCACATGAATTCTTGAGTTATGGCCAAAAACGTATTTTGTGAGGTCAGTTTATTCTTCCAACCTTTTTCTTGAGGGTCCATACTTTTACCATGGTAGACTTTAGTGCCCCCCCCCACATGCCTGTATTGTCATGATACATATTTTTTAAAAACTGTTGACCTTTAACCACCAAAATCTAATTTATCGTTAAGTCCAAGTGACATTTGTGCCAAATTTAAAGAAATTCCCTCAAGGTGTTCTTGAGATATTGCGTTCACAAGAATGAGATTGATACAAGGTCACACTGACCTTTGACCTATGACCACAAAAAATGAATTAGTTCACTGTTGAGTCCAAGTGGATGTTTGTGCCACATTTGCAGAAATTTCCTTGCAGTGTTCTTGAGATGTCATGCTCACAATGATATGTACGTACCTATGGACGACCCGAAAACATACTCCCTCCGGCCGCGGCTGTCGCCTGCACGGAGGCATTAAAAGGTGGATCAAACATTATGGCGAGAGTGAACCCTGTGGGATCTGAGATTTTCTGCGGTGTGCTGAGCATGTAAAGATGAAATTTGCCACAGCTGAGGAAGACTGTGAGGAGCATGCTAAGACTAGTTATGTGCTGCATCAGACCACGAGAGGAAAGAAAATAAAAGTGAGAGAAGAGGCAGTAAAGCAGAGACAAGAGAAGAGAGACAGATAATTAGAGGGACACAGCGGGAGAGACGTACAGACACACAGACGGGCGGCCGGATAAACATACAGAGAAGATGAATGTATTCCAAAGCTCGTTTATGTCTGCAGGGAGCTATGAATCTCCTCATCCAGCTGTTCCATATTTTCCATGCTCCGCTGCAGTGGGTGGACATCCGTTGTGAACCTGCTGAACAGCCTCACAAGTATTCCTCCTCACCTAAAGCGACATCTGGGTTTGGAGAGACGATGAGTGGTGGGAGGGAACGGCGGCGGCACTAAACACTGGTGAGACTTCACAGCTTTAATGTGATCATCAGTTCAGCCCCAGCGTTTGTCTCAGGGACTGTTGACGGTGGTGCAGATCTCACCTTTACACCTGTACTGTTTACTTTATTTCATTTTCACACTGACTTATTACAAACAAACAAAGAGCTGTAAACATGGAGTTAAATGAATGGACAGGTAACTCATTGATTGGACAGTTTCGACGCCTCAGGGTTTGACTGACAGCTTTTATTCCATCGTTTACAGACTGAACAGTCAAATGCATCAGAGGTGCGTTTCTGTGGTTGCCAAGAGAATGATGAAACATTTGCAGGAGTGGAAAACCCTTTATGAACACCAGTATGGATTTAGTAAAATTATTCTACAGACAAAATTCATATTGCTCTAAATAAGAACGAATATGCTTTAGGAAGAATTCTTGACTTATCTAAAGCTTTTGACACTAATAATCATGACATCTTACTCTGAATTACACCAGGGCTGTACTGGAATAAATATAATACCAGCTTTTCAGTAATCATCTGAAACAAACAAAAACAGTGACACAGGTTAAGAAACATTTTCCTTTTTGCTCAAATATAACTTTAGGTACAGTATTACAGCCCATGTTGTGGTCACTTACATGACTATTTGTACATTAATGGCAAGTTTTTTTTTTTGACAAACAGAAGCATTTCTGTCTTGTCTGTAACGTTTTCAGTTGTGTTCCTCCACGCCCTATTTTACCCTTGCAAATATTGCATACTGCCAACTTTTTATCCCCCTCAGACACTTTAAAAAACTTCCACACGGCCGACATTGTGCAGGTCGCCTGTATCAAAGCCCGGACACGCGCATCTCCCACACACGGACACGCGCCTTGTAAGTTTCAGCGCAGCAGTGAAAGCACCGCAGTTAAGTTTAACACGGACAGTCTTCATCCTCCTCTCTTTTGATGTGTGTGCGTAATTATTAAGGTGAGAAGTATATATTTATCACAATACCATCCACTGTGCTCCTAACAGCGGAATCTCGCCATGTCTCAACCCAAGCATGGAGTACAACTTAAAACCATTCGTGTAACTGAGCAATATTCCTCAATGTATCCGCTCTCCGCACACAGTTTGCTCATTCAAACATAAGTCTCACATTATAACAATATGTCATCACGTTATAAGGTGAAACGTTTCACCGTATAACACAATAAATAGTATATTGTTATGTTAATATATGAAGCGTCCGTCGCGCAAAATAATATAACTTTAGTTTATGAAGAGATGAGACAGAGCTGTCTGCTCTCTGTTATATGCTTTACTCACAGCTGTGTGAATTGACCTGGATATGAAGCGTCCATAGCGCCAAATAATATGACGGTAGTTTCTAAAGAGCTGAGACGAAAAAAAAAAATCACTCAGCAGCGGCGGTCATATTTCAGCAGCTGCTAGTTCCATATAGGGGAAACACTGTGCATATTGGTAAGAATTGAGTGTAAAGTGGTTTTACAGTTACATTCATAATCAACAACAGTTTGTTAACATGAGTGGGAGGACATCTTATAGGGCTACTGTAACGTGGAGTCTCACAGGGATCTATCGTAGGACCTGTCCTATTTCCTCTGTTTATCAATGACCTGGCTGCAGCATCACCCTCAAAGTTCACAGTATTTTTTTCTGATTATACCAGTTTATGTTGCCGACAACTCTGTTAGCAAAACTTTCCAAATGGTTCCAATTAAACAAATGATCTCTTAATGATATAAAACTTAATTTTAACGTATTTATAACAGATAATATAGTAAATCTAACCTCTCCATTGGAAATAACCCAATTACCCAGGTATCATTAATAAATTTCCTCGGAGTACTGATTGATGAAACTCTAAGCTGGAAGGCTCATATTTGGTTTGGTGGCAATAAAATGTGTAAATCTGTTTTAATTTATCCGTACCCCATTGCGATCGCTGTGTCCACACCTGCCCAAACGAACCACACTGAGGGGGCAAACAAACTTGAGTTTGACTGAACCGAAGCAAACCAGGCAGGTGTGAAAACACCCTCATATACTTGCAGTTCATCGTGATCAGTTCTGGGGAAACATATACGCAACACCAAACAGAAGATGATTTTCCTCTGACGTATGAGCATCCGTCACACAGCCAGAAACACAATAACACCGAAAGCAAACTGACACACAAACCCACATCCACAGCACACACAGAAAAAGAGTTGAATGCAGAGAGAGACACAAAGGAGTGGAACAGAGGAGGACAGCTCTGAGCTACCAGCAGTGAAGAGACAGACAGGTGCATGCTGGGAGAAAGAGAGAGACAGAGAGAGTTACACACTGAGTGATGGAGAGAGACAGAGAAAGGCAGCGCTGAAAGGTTCGAGGTTATTATATGTAAGGTCTCCCCCCATGGAGAGGAAAAAATGCTCCTCAGCACCGAACATCCATCTTACACAGGGCTGGCTGCACAGGGAGTACACACACACACACACACGCAAACGCAGGCACATACACACAGTTATACGAGGCCTCAGACGTGCAAGCAGACGCACACAGAGTTAATGCACACTCATACGCTCACCAGAAATAGACCCGAGCACCTCGGGTGGTGAGAGGGGAGATATTAAAACTGTGTGTATCCCTGCAGACTGGATGGGGAAGAGTGAGGGGACGACTGCTCTCTCATTCACAGCCGTACATTAAATCACACCCTGGAATCCAGTTTAATGCAAACTCAACAGCCCTCCCGACTCACGGTGACTGAACATTAATTTCTTTAACCATGTTTTCCCCTTAAATTTGACGCAAAATTTGAGGAAGAATTTAAGATTCCATATGGGCAGAAGGAGAGGCTGCTGAGGTTCAGCTGTCCTGCCAGGCAAATGAGATAGTAATCCTCCTCTGGAGACCACGACCCACGAATATGATCACTGTTTTACTGTCAGTGGAGTCACATGGGGACAGACTGAGCCGGCTCCAGCAGCACTGTGACGGCTGGAGAATACAAAAATAAAGAACACCTGGAGCGTCTTAGTTTGTATTTCTCACTGAAATACACAAACTGAGAAACAAGTCTCATCTCTTCAGGTGGATTTAAAGGTACACTAAGCTGGATTTTCCTTGAAAAACAGCACCAAAACAATGTATAGCCCCAGACAGAAGTAATACCACTCAATCATCACTTATGACCCTCTAGAAATGTGCGGTGGTGTATTTATCTGCAGAGACTCTGACCGCCGTCTGCAGTTTGTTATTTTCCTCCTGTTTTGCTGTGTTTTGGACGTTGCTGGGCACAGAGCTCAGGTGAGTCAGGCTTTATATAAAGCTAGTGACCAGGAAGTTACACAGGGCCAAAAAACAGATCCAGTTAATTATTTAATAAATTAATATGTCCTCATGAGACCCGACCTGTTGTTTGGCATGCATTGTTAATTTCTCCCAGTTATTTGGGATCAATAGGACGATAATTAGGGCTGGGTGATATAGACAGAAATTCCTATCTCGGTGTTTACAGGCTGACTGGGCTCCATGTTTTCAGCCGCAAGTCAAAGCCACATTTGAGATGTCACTTGACCCTATATCAATATAAACAGTGTTTAAATTTATATCTTGCTTGAAAATATATCAATATATCATCCATAGTTGTTATATCACCCAGACCTACTGTGCAGGGCTCTAATGTGACTCTTCTCTCCGCCCCTCACTGTTTTCGCTCTTCCTCCATTTTTGCAATCTGCACCATCAAACTCTATTCTGACTCGTCCTCTTCAATCACGTGTCCACAGCTTCAGCAGTTTGTGCCACAGCAATAATCATCTGTGTGAAACACAGTGTGCCGTATACAGTTTTATGGATTAAATGAAGCTTCCATGCAAATAATTTGCTTTGATTTTCAGTAATCGAGTCACTCAGGTTTCTCAGGAACTGTTTCAGCCTCAGAGATGGTGAGAGAATATTGTACAGTCGGTGATATTAGCTCTGTCAGGTGCAGTGAAGGATGATACAGGACAGACCAGCACAAAGACCCCGAGGCTGCTGTCACAGTCAGAGAATACCTAACAGCTACTGAACTTTGGTTTCACCAGTACAATCACACCTAGAAATAATCTGTCCAAGCTCAGTAAATTGGAACCATAAAAATGAGTCATGTATTTCATTTTACAGTAATTTGTATCACATGTTATCTTTAAATTCATGTAGATTATATCATCATATTAGGTGTATTTCATCTGTGGAGACAGACAGACAGTCTGCACAGGACTCGAACATTTGGTCTGGACCACTCGTGAATTTCGTTTGTACCATCACAAGAAAATTGATGAAGCCACAAATTCTCTTAAATCACTCACGTGTGCCACTTCAAAACAAATCTGTGGCTCTTGCATGAGACCCAATGTTTTGTGTTATAACTAGTAACTGATTGAATACGTGCAACAGGTTGTTGGTGGATAAAATTCACAAGAGGATGGATCGCTCTTGCACAAAAATACCAAAATAACTGTGGCTGAACATTCCTGGAGACTTTGCCTTTGAGCGATGCTGTGGGGTAGCCACAGGTAAATAAAGAAACTGCCAAAAAGATGAGATGTTATTGGAGGCTGAGCCGCCACAAACTGCCAAAACAACTTCAGAAGGCGCTGGCTCTGAGTCAGGACTGTGTGGTGTCAGTGACACTTGTGCACCGCTGCAGCGCTATGCTAATAGTAACCACACAGTAGGATTTAATTACTAATTGAAATACCAAAGTCAAAAGGGTTTAGTGTTGGACCAATACAAGTGTGATTAATTATTTGTTGCTGAGCAGAAGTCCTTCCTTGGTTTGGTTTCTGTCTCATATTTGGTGTTTTCTTTCAGTTGGTCCATTTACCTGCAGCACTTTATATATTCTTTTTGTTAGTCCTTCTGTTTCAGGGCTAAAAAACAGTTTTAGTTATGATGTGGAAGATCAGGCTCCTCATTGTAATTTTGACCATTTTACTTAAAGGGACAGTTCACCCCAAAATCAAAAACACATATTTTTCCTCTTACATGTTGTGCCTTTTATCAGTCTAGACTGTTTTGGTGTGAGACTGGTGGTACGTTTCCTAGGAAAAGTAATGCACCCAATTATGAGCCAGTAATTTGCCTATGATCATGTGACCAGTGTGCAAGGATGCAGTCCTGGGTGGTTTGTAAGGAGGAAGGTTGGGGTGGAGGATGGGTCACAAAACTACGGACTTTACCCAGGAGACAGATGTTAGTAATCGTGTGAGCTTTGAGTCATTTTAAGGTTTGTCCTCAACAGGTTTCTTTTCCTAAACCTCACCGTAGTTACTTTACGTTAATTATGTAACTTTACGTTAAGGAAGTAATATCATTTGTAGGTTTCCCAGTGTATCACATGAACCGTTCGATAAGGATACGCTGTGAGAGTGTCTGGGTGTCAGAGATATCGGTCATAGAGATGAGGCCCGGGCAGTGTTACAGTATATCAGGGTATTTAGAAATCCCGACAGTATGATTGTAAATACTGTCATATCTACAGGCGCTCCTCTCGCTATTAAACTCATTGTATGTAGTCTGCAGCAGGCGCTACCAGAAGTCGGTCTCCAGTCTCTACTGGTGGAGCATGCAGCTGAGCTGACAAACAGTGTGACTCTGAGTGGTGAAGAAAAAGCACGTTTGTTACATCTAACTTGGTGAAGTAAGATTTTTTTTCAACCAAATCTGAGCTGGTGACTGTTAGAATAATAAGATGACTCTTGTTAGATGACTGGTAAGACTAACCATGAAAGTTTTAGTGAGTTTTAATTTGTTTCTGTTGAGTTTGAATGAAGTGTGCTTATGTTAACGAGACAGTTAAGCCAGACTTAGACCGAGTCCAAGTACCCCCACTCACTGCAACAGTACCCCTGGTGGAAGTAGCCCCCCAGCAAGGCAGTGCACCATGCCACACTGCAAAAACTGGGAACTGGTGCTGTACTTGAGTAAATGTACTTTGCTTTCCACCACAAATGATAGTAAACTAAGTGAAGCTAGTTTAAGACACAACCAGGGCTGCCCATTGAAAGTCGGAGATTCATATCATCAGTCAGACACCCCTCAGTCGACCTGAGATTGTACAAGTTGAGTAGTGTTTTTTTTTTGTGTGTGTACAACTACTGGGGACGTTTTGGTCCCAAGATTTTGCTGCAGAGTAGTCGCTCATGACTTTCATGCTACTCTTCGGCACAGACGGCTGCAGACGTGATGCAGCGGCACAGAGGAGGAGAAGCGCTGCATGATAAGGCTCTGAGATTAAATTATCTTCTCTCTTCTGCTGGTGAATTTACAGCTCACAGATACTTGAAATGACACCATCTCTGGCTTCTGTTTGATATCTAGTGTCTGCAAACAATGTTGTTGCATGTTTCTGATTCATCTTCAGCGTGGTTAGCTTGTTTGCTATATTACGTAAAGGCTGCTGTCCAACTGAACGTCCCGCTGAGCTCATTCACACTGTAAAATTTTAAATGGAAAAAAACCCTGACTCATTGAATATTCGTATTGAACAGCTGATTCTGATTTAACTGACATAATTCAGAGGCGGGTACAGCCTCAGACACAACAGGTGAAGTGAAACTGTTTGCTGGAAACAGCTTTAGTTGAATTATTGTGTCACTGTTTGAGCGATCACCTTCATCTGATGATGAAGTATTTTTATCCTGATAGGGAAAGAGCCTCCCACGTTGCCAACGCCTATCAAACAGTATGACTGTTCATTACAGTGTGATTAATGTGGAGTTGATGTAATTCATGTGCAGCGCTCATCCAAGTCACCACATATCGATCACACTGAGACTGTGGAGCTGCAGCTGACACACACACTTTCTCACACCTATAAATAAAACATCTTTTTTATTTTTTTTTTTCCCAAAATGGTTTCACTTGAGAATGTTAATAAAACATGACACTGGTGGAAGTTTGAGGCTTCGCAGCTCTGCAGATACAGCAGCAGCTCATTGTTGAAGCCACTTACTGACAATATTTAGACTGCACACAACATTCCCACAGATATAAATACACATATATTATTGGCTGGTTCATGTGATCTGAGAAACAGTCAATCAGTGATTATATTCACCTGTCCTGGTGTCAAGAGGAGGATTAGTTTCTCATTTGGCCTGCAGCACAGCTGGACTTCAGTACCCTGTCCTTCCCCCAAATGGAATTACAAATTCTTCTACTTTGCATCAGGTTAAAGGTCCAGTGTCAGATACAGGGGGATATATTGGCAGAAATGGAATATAATAAGTTTTCTTTAGTGTATAATCACCTGAAAATAAGAACTGTTGTGTTTTTGTTACCTGAGAATGAGGCAGGTCCTCGTCTACAGAGATCGCCATGTTGCACCACCATGTTTCTACAGTAGCCCAGAATGGACAAACCAAACACTGACTCTAGATAGAGACATTTGTGTTTTTGTGTCAGCCACAGAAGTTTGCAGCCTCTCTGCAACAAGAGTGTTCAAAATACAGATTTTATCACATGAAACTGCTTCATTCAGTGGTTTTACTGGTTTAAATCATCTTGTCTGTTTGTTTCGGAGAGGAAGAGACGTCCTGAACATCTAGATCGCAAGTTATCACAGAAAAAAGTTGAGCACAAATCAGCAGGTGATGAATTGTAATGTTAATATTTCTATATCTATATTAGGCTTGGGCAGGTATCTCATTTTACATACCTTCATAACTTCTGTGAAATTCACCAGGGTGTATGGAATATGATGATGATATTTCAGGGTATTTTTGTGATAACGATATTCTTGACGACATGACAAATTAGTAAAAATAAATAAACAAATAATTTAAGCACATAGAGATGCATCAAAATCAGTGATATAGTTTCACAGTTTGCTTCAAATCTTCAGTAGAAACTAAAATGATGTGTCATGTCTTTAGTTTGTGAACAACAACAGTAACTCAGAGTGAGATTCAGATTCTGTTCCAATATTAATAGTTCAACTAAATCAAATCTACCACTAATGACACATGTAAACAAATGTCCCCTGGGATCTATATATATAAATCAACAGCTGATTTCCTTCTCTTGTTTTATGCTCTGCCATTTCTCCTCTAATCATCAGGCTGTAACCTGTGACAGGCTGTTATGATACAGTCACATATATGGAGTTTATTCACGTAGGTTTACATCACCAAAGGTTTATGACAGAATCAGAGAGGAGAGGGAGAGACGCTGTGCTGCTGCCAGAGGAGCCGCTGAATGAGTTCCCTCTGAGCGCTAAGAGAAGGAAAACATTCAGGACGCCACAGTTTATTCCACACTACTGAAGCTGCTCCTCTTTTTACTGGAACCACCAAGGAGTCCATCATCATCTCACTTTCAGACATGTTTGTTGTTGCAAGTATCACCATAAGAATTTTTCAAATCATATAAAAAAACAAAACAAAACAGTATTTTAGTGACTGAGATGATGTGACACACCCCTATTATTGTGCAACCCCCACGACTTGCATGTTCGCTGCTTTCCTGAGGCTCTCTCAGCTTTAACAGTAACATAACTGCACAAAAGAAACTCACAAAATGTCAAAAAAAATGTGGCCTTTTACACTTTTTTCCCATATTAAACAGATAAATACAACTGTACACTTTACAAATTCATGTTTCTGTCTTTCATTGAGCTAATCCACCAAAACCATCTTCGTTAGTCTCGTTGGTCCTGAAGTTAGTTAGGCCACTGCTCCGACAATCGTCATCTCTGGTTTGGTTGAAATAAACCCTTTAATTCACAAAGTTAGATGCAGAAATATTCTGTTTTCCCAGCGCTCTCTCTGCTGTTGCGGGCACGACGCGGCCAGCTGGTTACCGTCCGTCCTGCTACGTTTATCTCCACATCTCACGGTCAGCGTTACTGCCTCTTTCACCACACTGACCTCTGGTGGCACGTGCTGTGCACTACATGCAAAACATCTTTATACAGCCTCTCCAGTATGAGGTGAGAGAGGTATTGAAAATCGTCTTGATTTCTACATACCCTGGTATACCGTTGATACTGTAATACCACCCAGGCCTAATCTGTATAGTTTTATGAGCAAATGTCAACGTCTGGTGTAAATGTCATGTGAATAGCTGCATTGGAAATATGTTTATTTATTTATTTATTTATTTTAAGAGAAAGGGGGGAACATTGCATATTGATGAACATTTGAACAAATGTAAATATGCCAGATTATAGCCCTGGGCTAATTTCCATCTGTAGACCCCCTGGCAGGTTGATGGTACAAAACATAGTGAACAAAAAACACGTTCTATACAGCAACTCTATGTACACAGACTAAATACAGGTGAAGAATACAAGCAGCAGTGACATAGAGTATTGCACATTTCCCTATAGATCACAAGTGATCACATGTTTGTGTGTTTCGCAGCCAAAGTTTTAAATGTTCTTTAAAGGTAGGGAGACTTGTACATTCCCTCACTGGCAGGGGAATACTGTTCCAGATCTTAGCGCCCTGGACTGACAGGACGTTTTGAGACGTTTAATTGAAAATAATTTTGAAATATTGAATACTTTTCCCCCACTGTATGTTGGTAGGCCAGATTATTCATTCCTAATCAAAGCTCTAAAGAAAACATGACATAAAAAAAGTGTGACCACCAGAGAACTCTTTAATCTAAATAAAAGTTGCTCTCAGATAATCTCACAGTCGCCCAGAGGTGTAAAGTAGAAGAAGAAGCTTTATTGTCACTGTAATAAATACAGTGAAATTTCATATGGTGCTCTCTTATAGCAGCTACAATGTACGTACTTCCTTCAGTGCTGTTTTGTTTTCTAAAATGACTCTAATTATTTTAAATGTTTCCGGAGTCCTGTCGAGTTTTTTTTAAAAATGTCATCGATATTTTCAGTTTTTCAGATTAGTTTCTAAATGTTGGTGTGTTTGCAGCTCGGGGTCACTGTGGACAAAAGACTTTTGAAAAATACACACCCAGGGAGAACAAGTGTGAAAAACAGAGCTGCCGCCGACAGAGACGGAGCAGTTGTACAGAAAAGAAATCTGCCTGTGAGTCTCATCAGGTGTTGTTTCCTCAAAATGGCAAACATTTGTCCACAAATCGAAGCAAACAAGTCTTCAAGTGCAATAAAGATTCCATCTCGTCTGAATCACTGCAGCCGACGTGGAATTATTTCTTTCTCTTGTTTACATCAAACACAGTGTTATCCACCTGCATTACAATATGCAAAGCCTATTGTTGTTATCAAAGCTGCTGGCTGTCTGGCCATACGACAAAGATTTGAATACACTGGTGTTATGTAGCACGGCTTGTTGTTCAGACGTTGGAAATCGAAGCTGTTAAGAGCTGCCAGCTTTTATCTCAAAGAAAGGAAGAGAAAGAAAAACAAAAACAATCGATAAACAGATTCATATCGCTGAGTGCATCTGTAGTTTGTGAGATCAGACATGCTGCAAACACTGGGAGGTAAAATGTTTTTAATATGAAAATCAAATCTAAAGTCACAGTCCTCCTGCATTTACACGGCGTCAGGCGTTGTGGTGAAAACACCTGTCCTTCCATGCATTTGAAAGTGAGTAGTGCATCGAGGCTGCAGAGGATGCCTGGAAAAAAAAAAGCAGCAGCCCGCGGCCTAAAGATGAAACTGGATCAGCTTCTGGAGAAATGTAACCTGATGTCACGCTGAGGAGGCTGATTATGTAACCCGCAGACACCTGTAGTCCATGGAAGCAATACAGTGTCTTTGCATTGTTCAATTTTATAGTGACTTAAAGAAAGAAGTGTGTGTGTGTCCCGTTGTGTTCATTTTCTCAGCAGCAGTTTGTGGAGTTTTCAGTCATGGGATGGATAATTGATCATTGATCAGTCGATCCGATCAGAGCTGATCAGATCAGATTGATGGATGAGAGGAGCAGCTGCTGCAGAGGAGAGTGAACGCTCTGCTGCTCCATCTGTGCCCAGAGTTCACTCTATGCTCCAAGTGTGTGGTGCAATGAATAACACAATAACAGGGCTAATTTTTGATAAATGAATCACAGAAAAAATAACAGGTTTAAAAAAATTAATGCTGATTAATGGCGTTCTGTGGTGCTTTTTGACCCGATGCATCACTGAGGGCCACAGTGTCTTTGTCACAGGATGGAGGCAGACGAGATGACGACGCTCAGCCCTGTGAATGGAACATTTATATTTAAAAAGATGAACTGTTGATAGGAGCGGCGTTAAGTTAGGAATTTTTGTACCATCGGAGAACTTCAAACCTGAGATATCACCTCAAGACAAAGACTTTAGCAGTGAACCTGGAGGTCTCTGATGCTAACACTAGCAGCCAGCCTCGACCAGGTGTTCAGACTGAGTCAGTCTACCTGTGACCGACTCACTAACTCCCTTACAGAATGGACTGCAGGCCAGTTTGGGTGGTAGAGGACAGGGGGACAACTGTGTCCAAAGTCCAGCAGCTTCGCTACGACACATCTGACAACATTTATCTGAACTGGAATTTTAAAAACTTTTAAATTTTTACTTGCTCAACAGCCGTAGTACATATACTCCAGTAGCAGTACTGATGAACGGTCCAGCTCCAAAAATAGAAAGTCAAATTGTGGCCGCAGATGCTGTTATCGTGGCAAAATAAATGAGTTTGAGATCTTTTAAGCCACATAAAGAAACTAACCAAATACAAATACTCATTTGCTCACCTACACACTTAAATCTGACACTCCCACATCGACACACAGCACTGTGATGTATCGCCGTAATGCCGAATTTGGTGTCTGAGAGAAACCATGCACGAGCCAAAGTTCTCGTCACTACAAGACTTGATGTAGCAGCCACTAACATCACTGCAGAGCTGAAGCGTTTACTGACACATGAAGACGCAGTTTGACAATCTGACAAACCAGCAAGTCCTTCAAAATACAAGATGTGTCACCTGTAACAACACAAACACCTGGGACAAGGACGAGGCGCGACATATCTGCTGCAGCATGCCTGCACTGGCATTGTGTGACTCTTCTATATTTTGATGCAGGCCCTGATTATAACCCAGCTGAAACAACTTTAACATGCCCATGGAGATAAAAAAAGAGGTCTAATGTCACACCACATCTTCATGTAACACTCGTTTCTTTAACTTTGTTTTAATTGTTCTCAGTTTTTATAAGTCAACGTAAGTTCAGTTCACTCACGTGTCTTTTTAAATCAGTAATGACATACATTGAAAACAGAGGAAGGACCACTGTAGCCATGAAAACAAAGAGAAAAGCAGGAGTATGAGTTTTTTTTTTCCACCAGCTGCGATCTGTAGAAGTGCTCTTGTGTCTCGCAGCCACCCACAGCTAAATAACACCCCTCACCTCATTCACACAAAAGAACCAATTAGCTGTCTGCTGAAACACTCGGACAGGAGGAATGCCAATCGGCTGCTGAGATTGGTTTGTTCGCCGCTGTGTCGCTCAGATGGCAGCTGACTGATAACAGATTTACCTGAGGGGGGGAGGGGTGGGGGGGCACATACCAAAGGCAAGACACAATGCATGACCTGCTGACCCCGTGTGGGTGTGTGCGCGTCTGTGTGACTGTGAGCTATGATGTTAGCCGTCCTGTGGTGAGGGTCGGCCTCAGGGTGAGGGGTTATGGAACGTTAAGTCAGTGTGACAATATGTCTGATCTGATGGAGGATTCCAGCAGATGAGAAACATGCTGACTGTGTGTGTGTGTGTGTGTGTGTGTGTGTGTGTGTGTGTGTGTGTCCTTTAGAAGTTTAATTTCCTCTTACCATCATTTTACCAGCCCTTAAACACGTCTGTGAGGATGAAGCATGATGCATGTTTTCATTTTCTGTCTCAGTAATTATCTGAGACTCTCACAATTTGCAAAGTGGGATGATATTAACATGAGTCACAGGTCATATTTGATGTTTTGGCATCACAGGAAGTGCTGATTTAGTAGATTTGCGGGTCAAAGGATGTCCATGTGTCGTAGTTAAAGGAAAGATTCACATTGTTTTTTCTGTTTGTCCTATCCTTGTGAACACGTTATTTCAAGAACACCTCAAGGGAATGGCTCCAAATTTGGCACAAATGTCCACTTGGACTCAACGATGAACTAATTAAATTTTGGTCGTCAAGGGTCAAAGGTCAATGTCGCTGTGACCTTAAATCCATCTAATTCATGTGCACGTTATATCTCAAGAACAGTTGTAGAGAATTTTTGGAGTTTTTCCTTATCAGCTGTGACGGTCCAAAGGACAGAGGGATGTTGTTCGCTGTAACGCCTCTGAGGCAAACTGTGATTTGTGATATTGGGGGTTATAAATGAATTCAAAATAATGCTGTAGCAAAATGTTAGTTTATAAACTGTACTTTCATACATAGAAAATAAAACAGTGTTAATTCTGCTCTTAATTTGTTTCCGTCTTTTCTCTTAAAAACCTCCTGAAAAGAAGCGATAAGAGCACCGTTAACGTAGTGCATCGATAGACCCTGTTAGGCCCGACGTCACGCCTCTCCCCCACAGGGCTGTAGGCTACATAGGAGTCTTCAAATGTGGTCTTGTTGTGTTATTGGGAGCCAGAATAGAAGGAGTCATGGCTCAAAACCAGCCGCCACTGCCCGTCAACAAAAACAAAGACAACTATGGTTAAATGTGATCAGACCAAAGGACTGGACGGAGGCCATCATCAAAAATGCTCACATGTGCAGCGCACACTTCATATCAGGTTAGGGACAAAGTATTTCCTGTTGTAGGGATGAAGAACGTTATGTGTATTAAGGGTTATCATGTCCACCTCATCAGAAACTGGGGAGCTATTAAGAGGAAGATTGGATTTCTCTGGAACGCTAACTCTTTAGCACATTAGCTAACGTTAGCTTCCATAGCAAAACAAACAAGATTGGCTTCCTGTGACATCATCCATCCACTGAGTGAGAGCATACGGGTCGGCCAGTCTGGTCCCGTTGGTCAGTGTTTACTTCTTCCAGTAACACTGGCGGTCCCGGAGAGTGAGTGACCTGACATGGTGCGTTGGTAAATTCAGTCTGACGCTCTACACTAAAATGAGAGCCCTGTTGGTGGAAGAAACGGAGCCTTATATTTCTACATGAATGAACCAACGCTTAAGTTAATCACACATTCACTCCGCTCGGCGCTCTGCTGCTCCGTCTCCACAGACAGAGTGTCCAGAGTGCGCTCTGCCACTCTGAGAGTGCGCTGCTCTGGATAACCCAACGCTACATTCAGACAGCGCTCCCAATTTATCAACGCTCCAGTTTGTGTCAGAGTGCGCTCCTGAACGCACCACTCACATCATCTTCCTCCATTGTCTAAAACAAGACAAAAGAACCTGTTAGCTAGTGCTAGCTAATGTCTGTGGAGGATTGTTTTGCCTTCAGCTAAGCCCCGCCCACCAAAAAACGTCATACTGTCTAACAGTAAAAGGCTCTTTCAGCAGCATCGTTAAATCTCAACAGTACCCATCTCTAGTCTCTACAAAGCATTAACGTTAGCTCAAGTTGGCTGACCGATTCAACAACACCACAAGTCGTCGCTACTGCTGTGTCATTACTGAGGATCGACTTGCTGGCGGGGCAAACTTGATTTCATTACAAAGGAGTCTACTGATGTGACTGATTATCTCCAGTTATTAGTCAGACCCCATGTGTTTCCATAGAAATGGAGCTAAACCTGGCTTTTTTTTTTTTTTCATTTTGAGGGTGAATATTTATTTACTTTGCATTTTAAATGTCTGTGACGTTAAAGTCATGTCGTAGAATGTATAAGTTACTTTAAAATCAAGAATTGCATTCCCTCCAGCAGCTGTGCCTCCGAGTGAGCTGCTTTCATTGTTTCCTTATTTCTTTTCATTTAATTTTATTTTCCCCAGCGCCTCCCACTGCTGTATAACAGTGGGAGACCATAACTGCTCGGAGGTCAGACAAAGCAGAGAGTAGTATCATCTGACTGTGGCGAACACAGCAGGGCGTTTCGCCATTTTATGAGTACTAATGGCGGAAAGAAAAAACATGAGATAAAGCTACTCTGTTCTCTTCACACACAGTCCTCCAGTTAAAAGTTTAAAAACAAACTTTACACGTCTCACTGAAAACAAAGTGTTTCATTGTGATTTGTTTAAACCTCAGAGATGACCAAGAATGCATCGAGAGTTTAACTGTAATTGGCGTGCGACGACCCTCTCAGTAAAAGGAGCGTGAAGCTCTCTGGATGGTGACCTGTCCCTCTCTGTATGACCTCTGACACCTGATGCCTCGACCCTGAAGTCAGGGGAAAGCTGCTCATGTGTTGGGGATTGGCAGGGTCAGGTGGAGGGCGAGACGACACCCAGTGAGGTGGATGATACCTAACACAAGGCCACCCAAAAGAGAAGTGTTTCCCTTTGGCTTGAGATTTGATTTTCAGCAAAGCTTCATGCAGGATGGTGCTTTAAAGGTACCTTTGCTTCAGATATGTTTGAAGTGTTTTAGTTTATTTCTGTGTGGTTTGGTGGGAACCTAACATCTGAGCAGTGGTGAAACTAAATAACCTCACTGATGAACCTCAGGGAAACTTCAAAACCAAAGTACTGCGAGTGCCTCCACCACATATGACAAGTGAGCTTAGCTCAGAGCACCACCGTGTCTCAGTACAGCCTCACAGCAGTGTTAATTTTAACAGCTGTTTTAGATTTAGTCTAAACAAACAGATCTGGTGACTAAAACTAGTATAAAGCAGTTTTATGTAAAAAAAAAAGTGTGTTTTCCAGATGCAGTTTGTCACTCAGGGGCTGCTAACTACAGTGGAAGAGTGAAAATGTGGAAATGTGAATGGCAGCCAGTGTTTGGTTTGTCTGTTCTGGGCTACTGTAGCGGTGCAACATGGCGACATCTGTAGACGGGGACCTGCTCCCTGTGTAGATATAAACGTCTCATTGTAAGGTAACAAAAACTCAAGGATTCTTATTTTCAGGTGGTTAGACACTAAAGGAAACCGACCGACTGTATAATGTTCCATTTCTGCCAACACATCCCCCTGAACCCTACACACTGGACCTTTAATGTCTCAGTGTTGGAAGTTTGCCTGCTGTCAGCTCCAGCTACACGGGAAGATGTTGAACTGACCGTTCGCTGCGAGGAGATCTCCTCCGGGGATGAAAGTGTGCTGATTCAGCAGGGAGTCAGGACAGTCTGGGATCAGACCCCCTCAGGTATCAGGTATTGCTTGACTGGAGAAGTTTTGATACTGCTTGGACATGGGATACTTCGGTTAACACCTGACAGGTTGATACCCAGCCCCGTTTGCTGCACATTCCACAACAATAAACTGTATAAAATAATGGGCATAGCTCCCGTGATATCACCCACTGGTTTGTGGACTCTGTTCGAAGCCTTGAGTTCGGCATTACTGCCATCTCTATCTTGGGTTTTTGGAGCATTTGGACAGGAGGGTGGAGCTGTGGAGGAGCGAGGGCTGGCTCTGTAGTGATGCCTCGCAGACAGTCTGTCACTCAAAACGGCCCCGCCCTTAAACATGAGTAACTTTGGGCCTTAATAAAATGTAAATAGGTGAGCTATGTAAAACGTCACCACCTGTACAGTTGTCATGAATGTTTAAATTAGCTACAGAGACCAAACTGTTTTTGTACCAGGCTGTAAACATGTTTGTTTCTACATGTTAACATGCAGGTCTGTGGGGACTGACTCGCTCATGGAGCCAGCCTCAAGTGGACACTAGAGGAACTGCAATGTTTGGCACTTCCTCATTGGCTTCATCTTTCAGCCCTGGATGTTACATCTTGGTGCTGACGAGCAGACTTCCTGCCTGCTTGTGTTTAGACGACACCACCGTGTGCAGCGTAAACATTCCTCAATTCAATTCAAACAACTTTATTTGTGCCAAAGTGGGGCAGTTCACTTTACTGTCTCCAGCTGAATATCAGTCACAGTCAATATCCTCTCAATCACTCAGTTCACTCTGTCAGTGCAACAAATTAGCGTGAACCCAGAGACAGCAGCAAACACCCAGCGTCAATAGTGCCATGAAACACACAAAAGAAATAAGACCTTGGTGGATACATACGTACATAGACTGATAAATAAATACATCTTCTGAAGACAGTCAAAGAAGACTGGGCTGCAGTGTTATCACAGAGTCGCTGAC
Source organism: Cephalopholis sonnerati (assembly GCA_019142605.1). Lineage (NCBI taxonomy): Eukaryota > Metazoa > Chordata > Actinopteri > Perciformes > Serranidae > Cephalopholis > Cephalopholis sonnerati. The sequence goes on along the minus strand of JAGQAX010000002.1, from coordinate 2,265,764 downwards.
GAGCTCATTGAAATGCACCGGACGCCCACGCAGGTGATGTCAGTGATTGTGTTTGATTAGACCTCCTCTCAGGTGGAGACGAGTGCCGCGCTGCAGACTTGCTGACGTCATCTTATACAAAACAAATGGAGGTGTCAGCCCTCCACCCAGAGGTGTGACCACACTAAGTGAGAGTCAGGTAGATGTCAGTCAAACATTGTCTGTACTGTACACCTCCACATGGTCCTGTGGCGGTGTCTAATCAGCCTCATCACACAACAATCAGCCTCTCAGTCAGAAACACCGGTGTGGGCGTGCACGGCCTTTAAAGTGACTTTGAATATACTGTAAGATCGACAGCCTCGTACACTTTAAGTTTTTTATTTCAGCTGCTTTCATTTGATAATTCCACCTGCTTTAGTCTCATTGAAACAGGGTTCACACAAGGTGCTTGAAGTGCTTGAATTTTGAGGAAAAAAACCCAAGTACCTGAATACCGTGAAAACAGCCCCCAGGAATCTGCAGCTCTTTATTAAAAATACTTGACAAGCTGTAATGAACAGGGTGACTTGTCTCTGTTTGACTCTCTGCAGGGATCCACAGCTGTCGCACCAGGCTGCATTTATTAGTAGATATGATTTCTGTCTTTACAGTGACCTTAATTTAGCATATTTTTAATGCAGATATGTGTGTGTGTTCCCTGTTGCCGCCTTGATGCTATTTTAATCCAGTCACACACATGTAATGCACCCTCAGTGACTCAGTGTAATGTGACGGAGTCAGATCTGATAAAATACAACAAGAACAGTGTCAGAAAATTACAAACTCTTTGTTTATTCTGTCTGTCGTACTTACAAATAATACATCTTCTCATAATGTTATTCAAACAGGACACACTCCTGGTTTATATTCATAAAAAACCTGAGTGAAAATAAAGAAAAATAATAATAAAAGAAATACTGTGAACAAGTTGTACTCTTGGCTGAGGTGGAAAAAGTTTCTGAGGTGGAAGAGAAGCAGACTTAGTGAATAAATAATGAGGTGCATGAAGCATGTGACTTTAACTTCAACTGCAGAGCTGAGAACATGAGATGTGTGTGGAGCGATGAGGCTGTAACCTTCAGCATGATAATGCATGAAATACAATGATTTGAGGTTTACTCTGTGTTTTAATTATACGTCACCTCTTTGCTTCCTCTCTGAAGGTTTAGTAGCACGACTTTGTAGAATTTCTGAAATTGTGGATACAATTTCAGCCCAGTCGCCAGAAGAAAATGTTGGTAGTGTACATTTCTGCAAACTATGAATACATTATATTTGTACGTTTTATACGGATCATATTAATGTTTCTGAAGTGTATGAGCTGACTTAGCTATCTGGAGGAGGAGGGGATGGTGGACGGCGAGACACCTAGACAAGATGTCTGCCAAACTGCAGACCACTGTTCAAGAGGAACAAACAGAACCAGTTCATTTTGAGCGAGCCATCGCTGTGTTTTCAGTCACTGTTTTTCGTTGTTCGTGCTGTCGGCACAGACAAACCAAATAGCATTTTAAGTCTTGTGTGTGATTTATCCTGGCTTCATATGAGCAGAGGAAATCCACGCTAGCTGCTGGGCTAATTTATACAATGTAAAATGCCATAGGCTTGTGCTAATAACGTTAGCATGTTGTATTTGTGGAGAAAATGTGTCCAGATGAAGACAAGTGTTTGTCTGTGAATGCTGCGAGTGATTTGTGTTTGATATTGTCTCTATTAAGCCATGTTTAATGTGTGTTTAATGTGTGTTTAATGTGTGTTTTAGGTGTGTTTGGATCAACTAAACTTAACAACACTTGCGCCGCCAACTAGTGTTTTGGAGGTGTAACTGTTATGCAGCTGTCTATTTTCAAACAGGAATAAAATCTCTGTCTTTGCATTTTATTTTTATTGAACTGTTTTATAAAACTGATTGTGACATCTTGAATGTGGCTTTGAATTGCAGCTGAACACACGTAGCCCATTTGTACAAAATTCTGAGGTACATATCGTGTGTCGTCAGTCAGCCTGTGAATACTGAGATATTCATTTTTGTCTACATGGCCCGGCTCTAGTTTCACAGGTTGAAGTTGCTTTTTGATCGAGGAACAGGATGAGCTGTTGAGGTGAGCGGTCAGTGTCAGGAACATTATGAAGAGTGAAAACAGACACCGTGTGAAACCTTCACCTCCAGAGAGACGCCTGCATCAATCGAGCTGTGATTCGTTCTCAGCTTTGGCCAATTTTCAAGCTGTTCGAATCAATGCAGAGATGTCTTACACAAAAAGCCCGCTGCAATGTTTTCAAATTGCTGAATTGTTGGGGATTTGTTGCTGGGAGAATCCCTCTGTGAGGGAAATATGTGGCCTTTCTCAGCAGTCGCAGGGTCAGCAGCGCTCGGGGAATCCTTTATTGTAGCGGCACGGCTTCTGCTGTCTGAGTGTGATCTTGACTTATCTCCTGAATCTGTGTCGTGGGGCTTAAATATTGTCAAACTCACATTGTACACATTGTAGTCTGACATTTGGCGGTGTACTGCTAAACTGGCAACACGGCGGTAAATGTTATCTCTTGCTTTAAAGTTGTGCCCCCTCACCTCGGCTTCACATCGCTCTAAAACACACATTAGTAGCCTCTGAACTTTTAGTGCACAGAAAGTAAAATAAGTGAAGTTAGCTGGAGCTGTGGCCTCTGAGTTTTTCCTTTCAGCGCTGTGTCAACTATCTGCCAGCCGCCTTCTAATGCATGTGAGTGCTGCAGACGCAGGCGTGACTCGCAGGTCGTGTTTGATGTGTAAAATCAAATGAGTGATAAAAGAGCAGCAACGGCAATCAGGGATGCTGAGATTTCCCTCTGCTCCACGGGCTGTTTAAGCAGGGTCACCAGAGGACGGGGGCCTTTCTGTTACTGAAGACTGTCATATCAAAAGACACGCTCAGTTCCTCTCTTTTTTCTGCCTTACACTGAGATCAAAACGCACACACGCACACACACACACACACACACACACTGGCGCATAAACACTTCTCAAAGAAATCCTGAATTTGGATCTTGTCTTGCACTCCCTCCGTGTCCTCTGTTAAACTCGTCATCCGTGCCGCCCGGCGAGAAAAGAAATGATAAGGAGCTCCGTTTTTACTGAATGCAAATCAATTTCCAGATATTTTATGCCTCAGCTGCTTTTACGGTTGACCCGCGGGTTGAAGTGAACTGCAGGGGAGAGGCCATTTTGGAGAATTCAATCTGCTTCTCCGTCACTGTGGTCATTCAGTGTGTCAGCAGAAACACCCCAGGGACTCCGTCTCTCTCTCTCTGTCTGTTCCTTCATTGTTTTTAGCTTCTCTTCGCCTTTCAACACTGCACACTCACATCTGATTTTCTGTTTTCTGTTCTTATTTCTCTCCTTTTTCTGTCTCTTTGTTTTTCTGTCACACTGACTTTATTATTTACGGACACATTTATTATGGTTGTAACAATACACACATATTTGTTTTGAAGTGTTTGATACCAGTCTTTCAGTCCCGTATGTGGTATAATGAGCCAAACGATACGTTGAACTATCTTATTACATTTGGAAAATACAATACACAGCTCACAGGAAGTAACAGGAAATGTGTTGTCTGCCCTTAAAAAACAGGGCTCCAGCCTCTGTGATGTCACTGTGGTGTGACGAGATGGCTCGTAGCAGCCAGCGTCCCAGTAAAACGTGTCTGTATTTGTTTTTAACTACAATACGACATTTAATTTATATAAGGAGCTGTTTTTGTTTTATTTGCTTGTAAGAAAACACCCAGGAAGACGGGTGAATTTAAATAACACAAAATTAAAGAACAGAAACATTTCAGACGCAAGAAAATGTCTTTAGCATCTCTACTTTTTTGCTGTATTGAAAATGTACCGTACTGTGACACCACTGTATCGTACCAAACCGAACACTAAATTTGGTGAACTGTTACACCCCTAATATTTATAACATTACATCTTTATCTCAGCACATTGTTTTCTATTTCTTTCTCACTATGTCTCTCTACTTTTTTTCTTTCTAAACGTCTGCCTGCTGCTGTTTGACGGTGACACAGACTTTCAAAATAAAGGCGTAACCTTAAGATGATGATATGGATCGATGATACCGTATCGTTGATCACTGAATCAATAGATGGATCATTACACCCCTACATTGTATGTCTCTGCAAAACACTGATACCTTACATTTGTACATTACAATGAAATAGATATATTGAAACTTTACGTTTCTTTATGTCTGGAAATGCGGACATGTGTGATTGGTTAACATGTGGTTAGCTTTAGGCATAAAAACCACTTGGTTATGATTTGGGAAAGGTCATGTTTGGGCTTAAAATACCAGGTTTTGGTGGCACAATCTTCACTGGACACGAGCAGTGTGTCAGTAAAGAAACAGCCACCCTCTGTGGCACTGTTCCAGCAGGAAATCAGCAATGGGTTGGTTAAAAACAAAAATTTCTGTGGTACTATCCTGAATGGAAGTGCAGCAATGACTCACTAAAAAACAACCAGTTTTGTTTACTGGTCGTGGTCTGCAGCTTGGCAGGCGTCTGTCCTAGGTGTCACAACATCCACCATCTCCTCCACCTCCTGATGACAGAGCTCAGATACTACGTCACTTTAGAGACGGAGCACCAGTGGTTCCACTTTGATTTATTTAATTATAACACTTCATTATTTAACTTTAATATTTCAGTACTTTTTATAAACTTCATTATTTAACAGTAGCTACTTTATTTGACTTTTGTAACTGTGGTTTATCGAGTATTTTAGTATTTTAGTAGACTACAGGAGTTAAGAGGGGATTTCAAAATATCGTGATATGTATAGTGTATTGCAATATAGCTTAAATAGATTGCAGCAAGGAGTGGGGAGGATTGTGACAGGGTTTCATGCTTTGCTCCTCATCATACATATGCTTTGTTGAGTTTGACACCTGCTGTGAATATACACTCTTTAAACCTGTTAAAATTGAACAAAAATATTGTTGATAAAAAAAAAATAACACGGTGACTTAAGTGTCACTGAGCTGAAGGTTATAGTTATGTTATCATATAATTAAATATCGTCCAGTTTTCCAGCTGCAAACCTCACTAATTGTTCTGTGCTATTATCAGCCGAGGCAAACACCCCCTTTGCTCCATGAAATTAATTTCACTTTAATTGATCCCCATTAAATCCTCATGTTAACCCTGTGAGCTGCCGACCAGGGAGCGCTAAAGGTCAGCGTGTGCCTGCCGTGTGCCTGCCGTGTGCTGCGGAGCCGGGCGCACACGCTACTCTCACATTTACATATGATTCAGATTAAATGATGTATTTCATCTGATTACAATTTGTCGACACATAATTATAAACCAGCAGCTAATTCCTGTTGGATTTAATGACTTCACTCTGTTACATCCAGTCTGTGGAGGGTTTTCCCAGAGCTGTCATTATAATTAGAACTACGGATTTGAGACTGAATACATCCACATGTATGTGTCCAGTTGCATCTGTTGAGGAGGGCGATGGTCGACCCTGAGTAACTTAAATATCTGTGGTTTCACTGTCCGTGAATGATGAGTTTGATTCTGCCGTCACAGTGACGGTGGTGTCAGCAGAGAGAGCAGCACATGAATTAACAGGCAGATTCATCCATATGTGTGTGAGCGACACAAATAATATTAGTAATCGTACATTTGGTGACAAACAAAAACAAGCTGTCCTGTGAGAACACACCTTTGATTTCCCAGGGCACCGGTGTTCTTCTTTTCATTATCTGAACGGTTATTAAACTGTGGATGTTTGTTTGGGAATTTCTGGAGCAGTTCCTGTCAGATGGGTTTAAATTTGGGTACTGTGGTGGTTGGGGTGGATGTTGGATGCACAAAGGTCACCAGAGTCACACTAGGGCTGGGCGATATGGACAAAATTCATATTTTGGTATTTACAGGCTGACGGCGATATATATCTCGGTATTTTGTACGAAATGGGCGACATGTGAGATGTCACAAGCAGTTTTATAAAAACAGACTGTGATCAAAATAAAATGCGAAGACAGGGATTTATTCCCTGTTTGAAAATATGAAGCTGCACAACAGTTACACCTCCAAACTATAGACGGCGTTGGGGTTTCTGTGAAGTGCTGTAAAGTTTAGTTTATTCAAAACACACATTAAACATGGCTTCATAGAGACAGCTTCAAACACCAATCAGCTTCACTATAACTGGCAGCATTCACAGACAAACACTTGTCTTTATCTGGACACATTTTCCCCACAAATACAACATGCTAACGTTATTAGCACAAGCCTATGGCATTTTACATTGTATAAATTAGCCTAGCGAATAGCAGAGATTTCCTCTGCTCATATTTCAGCCAGGATAAATCACACACAGTGTGTGGAGGCTTTATTGTCTTCACAGTTTATTGTTTCTTATCTGTGAAATTAAAGTCAATCAAAGTTTAGTTTCCACTGAGGGAAATGGTTTCAGCTCACAGAGACAGACAGGAGGTCTGCGTCACTGTGACGTGGAGTTACATTTCTGGGGAGGTGCACGTCAGGTTACGGCTGCAAAAAGTATTGCGGGAGAACTTGTGAGTGAGTGAGGGGGCGGAGCTCTGTGGAGAGTAGCACACTGGCATGTGTCATGTAACGCAACTTGACCTTATATCGATATAAACGGTGTCTAAATTTATGTCTTGTTTGAAAATATATCCATATCACACATGGTCCTTATATCACCCAGGCTTAAGTCACACCTGCTGTTAGATTCAACACTGTGGGTAAAATCGTCAGAGACAAAGAGTGCAGCGCTCGTTATCTGCACTGCGACAAGTTACTGTAAATTATGGTCCGATATGATCCTGACGGTCTGATCTCACAGGAGTCACTGTGAATAAAGAAATCTGTAGTGTTTCTTAAACTTGCAGGTGCACACCTGTGTTTTATTGCGCAGATGACGTGCAGCTCTCTGCCACGCTGCTTTGGCTCTGTGTGTGTGTGTGTGTGACTGATGAGGGGCTTTACATCTTTCTCCCATCTGCTTCACGGCAGTAAACATGGCAGACCCACAGAGAGATGACGAGACAAAAAGAGCCGTGATTCTGACTCTTTGTGAGACCTTCATTTTGTTTTCAGTGTGTGTGTGAGTGGTTGAAGAAGTCTTCACATCACTCCATCAAGTCAAATACCAAAATATGAAAATACTCTATTACAAGTAGAAGTACAAAAGTATCATCCCATAAATGTACTTAGAGTATCACAGTAAAAGTACTCATTCTGCAGACAAAATGGCCGCTGACAGACATGTTATTTTGAGTGTTATTAATAGTCTGTTAGTATCTTTATATCCAGTTAGCTAGTTAAGTGTTTTTTTTTTTTGCGGTCACGCCAACATGTTTGGGAACCACAGATTTAATCTGTAACAATGTGCAGTGTTTTATAAGTTGATCATACAGTTCAGATTTTTTGAGGTGGGGTTGTACGGAGTACTGATCCATAGTCAGTGGATCACACACAGTAAACGTCAGTCAGCATGTCCCCAGTTTGGCGAAGTGGCAGGAGTGCCAACATGGAAGCTAAGTGAAACTAAGCAATGTCCTGCTGTGGACGGGGTCAACGGCAAAAAAAATCAGTGTCACTTTAACAGGGGTGTAACGATACACAGGATCGTATTGAGCTGTTCAGTATGAGACTTTAAGTTCGGTATGATTTGTTCAACTACCCTGTTACTCTTGGAAAATAACATTTACAGCTTAAACTGTGTTTAATATAATCTGCTCATGCCACGGTGCTCAACACGGTGGCCCACAGGACTGCTATTATTCATTTAAGCACATAGGATTGCATCAAAATCAGTGATGTAGTTTCACAGTTTGCTTCAAATCCTCAGTAGAAACTAAAATGATGTGTCATTTCTTTAGTTTGTGAACAACAACAGTAACTCAGAGTGAGATTCAGATTCTGTTCCAATATTAATAGTTCAACTAAATCAAATCTACCACTAATGACACATGTAAACAAATGTCCCCTGGGATCTATATATATAAATCAACAGCTGATTTCCTTCTCTTGTTTTATGCTCTGCCATTTCTCCTCTAATCATCAGGCTGTAACCTGTGACAGGCTGTTATGATACAGTCACATATATGGAGTTTATTCACGTAGGTTTACATCACCAAAGGTTTATGACAGAATCAGAGAGGAGAGGGAGAGACGCTGTGCTGCTGCCAGAGGAGCCGCTGAATGAGTTCCCTCTGAGCGCTAAGAGAAGGAAAACATTCAGGACGCCACAGTTTATTCCACACTACTGAAGCTGCTCCTCTTTTTACTGGAGCCACCAAGGAGTCCATCATCATCTCACTGTCAGACATGTTGTTGTTGCCGTGGGAAACAGTATGACGTCAGTATGTCAACAAGCTGAAATATCACGAGTATCACCATATGAATTTATCACATCATATAAAAAATATACCGGTATTATCGTGAAGGAGATGATGTGGCACACCACTAATAATGTATTTTTTACAGTGTAAATCAGGATCAGGCTCGGACAGATAATCTCCAGGTTCATTTCAAGTCAGGCCTGATATTTTAGGCGCGATCAAAGCTCTCACAGAAACTGTTAATGTTCCAGATTTTTAGTCATTCTGGGCACACACATAACATCATCTTCCTTTGGGACGGTTTGTGTTTCACATTACAGTCTTGGCAGGGAGAGAATAACACAAAGAGTGACAGACTCCAGTGGAATCAGGGCTTAAAGAATCGGAGACAATACCTTCCTGTTTCCTCACCAGGGCTATGCTGATTGGTTCAGAAGAAAGCAGTGGAAACAAAAACCGAACTGGAAGGACGGGCCCCTTGTTGATCGGCTCAGTCAATATGAATACAAATGCATGAAGCACAGATTAGTGCTCCATCTTTCAGAAGCCTCGTCCTCTTCTCTAAACTGCAGGAGGATTTCTCTACATGACAACACACTGCACTGACAGCAGGTTAATAAAGATGGTCACTTCATGGTGTGAGGCTGAAGAGAAGCAGAGCCAGTCTGGAGTGTATCCTGCTCTGTGGGAACGAACGAGAGAAGAGACCGATGGAGGAAAATGTGACGGAGGTGCACCGTGTTGATTAGCCTAATCCAGCATGAATACTAATGAGGGGACGATAAGACATGTAGATCAGTCTGAAAACCCAGCAGACTGTGAGAGGATTAGTCTCCATAAAGGATGTTGGATCATTTCAGGAGTCATACTTACAGATTTGATGCCATCACTGGACTTCCTGCATCTCTGACAGTTGAAATTTGACAGTCCACACCTGACAGAGACGAACACTGTTTAAAAACTTTTAGGTTCTGTACCATACCTTTTAAAAAAATAATAAATGAAATACTATATATATGTAAAAAAACAAACAAAAGTACCCCAAAAATATCAATTAAAATATAGACCCTGCCACTCTTAGTAAACAGTGTGATGTTTTTGGTGGGCGGGGCTTAGCTGGAGGCAAAACAGTCCTCCTCAGACATTAGCTAGCGCTAGCTAGCAAGTTATGTTGTCTTGTTTTAGACAATGGAGGAAGATGATGTGAGTGGTGCGTTCAGGAGCGCACTCTGACACAAACTGGAGCGTTGATAAATTGGGAGCGCTGTCTGAATGTAGCGTTGGGTTATCCAGAGCAGTGCACTCTCAGAGTGGCAGAGCGCACTCTGGACACTCTGTCTGTGGAGACGGAGCAGCAGAGCGCCGAGCGGAGTGAACGTGTGATTAACTTAAGCGTTGGTTCATTCATGTAGAAATATAAGGCTCCGTTTCTTCCACCAACAGGGCTCTCATTTTAGTGTAGAGCGTCAGACTGAATTTACCAACGCACCATGTCAGGTCACTCACTCTCCGGGGCCGCCAGTGTTACTGGAAGAAGTAAACACTGACCAACGGGACCAGACTGGCCGACCCATATGCTCTCACTCAGTGGATGGATGATGTCACAGGAAGCCAGTCTTGTTTGTTTTGCTATGGAAGCTAACGTTAGCTAATGTGCTAAAAAGTTAGCGTTCCAGAGAAATCCAATCTTCCTCTTAATAGCTCCTCAGTTTCTGATGAGGTGGACATGACAACCCTTAATACACATAACGTTCTTCATCCCTACAACAGGAAATACTTTGTCCCTAACCTGATATGAAGTGTGCGCTGCACATGTGAGCATTTTTGATGATGGCCTCCGTCCAGTCCTTTGGTCTGATCACATTTAACCATAGTTGTCTTTGTTTTTGTTGACGGGCAGTGGCGGCTGGTTTTGAGCCATGACTCCTTCTATTCTGGCTCCCAATAACACAACAAGACCACATTTGAAGACTCCTATGTAGCCTACAGCCCTGTGGGGGAGAGGCAGCTTCACCTCCAGGTGATAACATGATGTCACTGTGACGTCGGCCCTAAAAGTGTGTGTACAACAGATATTCAATAAGCAACATAAAATAACATTTCATAGCTGAAAAGGAGCAGCAAGAATCAAACTGCTTTTGTAGTCCTATCTGTTTTATTTTAACTCATCAGTACACCATCTCATAAACTAACTCTTAAATGCTCTTCATATACAATCAACAACACTCCCTAAAAAAGAAACAATATCACCATTAGGGTGCTTAAAATTCCTTTCCTCATTTCTGTATCTTTTTATCTTTTTAAGCTGTCTGATATTTTTACTTTGATTTCTTCCTCTAGTCCACAACAGCACACTACAAACAGACATTACACACACTTTTATGGCTGGTGCTCAGCTTTGTTTCAAAATTTATTTTCCTCTCAAGTTATAACCCTCTTCTCTCTCCAAGAACATTATTTGTATATTGCCAGGAATTTGATTATTTCTTGCTTTGTATATTGCCTGTGCAGTCTTAAATACCACCAGATCATGAATTTCAGTGCATGTGACTCCAACATTGTTTACTACCCTTACGGCTCTTTCTTGCAGAAAGCATAATGATTGCAGGATGCTTTCGTAGGAGTCGCCTCACACCTCCTCACAGTAATTCAGATATGTTGAACAATACAGAGTGTATGATGCTCTCTGATCCAGAGTCTTTCTTATTTGTCCCAGAACTGCAATGCCTCTCATCAGCTTTGCTCTCACATATCTTATATGGGGTTTCCAGCAGATTTTGTGGTCTAATATCACACCCAGACTTTTTTATTTACTCTTTCTATAATAACATTTTCTCTCACAACTTGTGCTTGTGTGTTTATTTCACGACTTCCAAACAACATAACTTGAAGAGCTGCTGCAAGGTTTCAAATTCAATATTCTAGATACTTTACACATGTAATTTATATACAGAACAAACAGTTTAGGGCCCAGCATAGATCCCTGTGGAACTCCATAAGTAACATCCAGACATGTTGATTTGTAATTACCTCTCCGCACAAATTGTCGCCAGTTTCCTATTAGGCTTTTTAGCCAGTTCAGTACAACCCCTCTGATTCTATACCTCTGCATTTTATGGAGTCATATGTCATTGTCCAGGGTGTTCTCACAAAAACTAATCTACCCAAATTCGTACATATCCCACGTGTTTTCAGAGGCTGCGATCACGTGACCAATGTGCTGATGGCAGTAAACAAGGAAGCTGTCCCAAAGGAACTTATTTGAGGCAGGTTTAAGTAGTAGATGGGTCACAAAAAATTGACTTTTGCCCGGAGTCTCGTGTTAAGAACAGTGTAAGCTTTGAGTATCATTTAAGGTCCTCACCATCTTTCTTTTCCTAACAGTGTTGCCAACTTGGCGACTTTCTCGCTAAATCTGGCGACTTTTCAAACCCTCTTGGTGACTTTTTTTGTCAAAAGCGACTAGCGACAAATCTAGCGACTTTTTCTGGTGTTTTGGAGACTCTGATGTGAAAGCGCGTATCGTTCTGCAGTTACTGTCCTCAACGATCGAGCAGCGGGTGCTGCTGTGAGCCCCTCCCCCGTCCCAAAGCACTCACCGGCGGTCAATCTCACGCAGCACTCCCAGCTGCAGTCAGAGCAGAGAGGAGACCCACACTACTCCGCGTCCAGACTGCAAATGAATCGCGCATGCGCAAAGCCGCCACATGCAAATTGCCAATTATGCAAATTAGGCGATGACGTCATCTAGCGACTTCTAGCGACTTTCAGGACAGCCAATAGCTACTTTCCTTACTAGGGAGTTGGCAACACTGTTTCCTAAACATAACCACAGTAACCTTACTTGTTTAAACCTAAAGACATGTAACCATGTTTTTTATCTGAAACCTAACCTCAGTATCTTTACATTAATTATGCAACTGGACATAACATTATTCTTGGGGCACTTGTTCGTGAGAACTTTTATAGTTTTACAAAACTTTATTTAACAAATCCTACCTCAGATCTCATAGTTTCTGTCAATAGTAAACACCACCAAAACAGACATTTATCTATTTTACTCACCACTTTTGGTCCTGTACCCCTATGTCAGGTCTTTTTAATTTAATTTTAATTGTTACTAACATTGATGTGGGTTAAAGTTATCCAGCTAAACTCTTTATAATCTTCTCAGTTCTTCTGTTCAGTCCGGTGCCTGTATTATAGACAGACATTTGTCTCAGTATTATTTGTGCATTTTTTCATAGGATATAGAAGTTCGTTCTATGAGAATACGTTGCATTATCTGTGGTATCAAATGCTGCTCCCACTGCACATTGTTGTTACCTTTACAACTGGTCATTTCTTTGACTGAACCTTAACTTCTTGTCACGAACCATCTGGACCTCCTGTCCTGAGTTTCTGAAAGATGTTTTTAACATCTTTACATTTCTTTAAAAGGCTTCGATTGTCTTGTCTTTCTTTATTTTTGATGCATGCGGTAAAGCCTTGTTGAATTACCTTTAAAACATGCCGCACATTTAAGCTTCCTTTGCCTATAATGACTGCAGTGTGTGCTGAGTCACAGGGAAAAGAGACAGAGGTACAGGTAGTAAGAAGGAGGAAGTCTGCCATTATTGGCCGAGTCTAGCATGAATATAAATGGATGGAGAGTGGATTAGTGTTCCAAATATCTTAGAGAAAACCCTCTGGAACTGGAGGATGAGGATTAGTATACATGACAACATGCTATGGCGCCCGGACAGAGAGGAATGATAAAGTAGTTTCACTGAAATGTGAGAAAGACAGAAGGACGTCTGCAGTTAACTGTTTGTTATGATGTGAGAATGCTGAGAGGAGGAGATAGAGGGACCTTGTGTTGATTAGCTGAATCTAAATAAATGCCAATTGATGGACAATGGATTGGGATTAGACTTCAGATCCTTGAAGAAAACCCTGTGAAACTTCCTCTGCCCCTTTATCTCCCTCCTCTTTCATCTGGGCTGGAGGAGATTAGTCCAAATGCCAGCATATAATGTTGATTAGCGTCGACTCACATTCTTTGCACTGGAGTGAATCTGCAGAAGTGCCCGGGTAATGCATGTGGATGGATTAGCTAATATATTTTGATTTTTGAAATTTGCTTTCATAACACATGTCAGAAGTCATGCTAATAAAGCCCGCAGAACCGGACTGAACCGGAGTGAACTTTTAGCCGCCGAGCAAGCATCTCTCCTCCGTCAGGACGAGACAGAGTGCTGCATTCTTCTGCTCCTCTCAGTCAGGCTCGACTCGCAGTCACTGGCTGCCAGAAGATTATTTGCATCGCCTCAGGGTTGAAAATACACTTAGAATTTACCAAAAAAAAAAAAATCCACTAAAAGTTGGACCGACTTTACACTGGCAGTTCACATCAGAGAGCTCAGACAGGTTGTCAACAAGCAGCCGTTTGGCCAAATTATCCACTTTATATGAAGGTAAAACTTAAAGTGTGCGCACCCAAAACATAAGTGATGATACCTCGCTGCACAGGAAGTGTGTGGACAAAACGTCCGGTACAAGCTGAACCAGGAAGTTTGTCTTTAAACTGTAATGGATGTGTACAACAGATGCAATGAGTCTGTTAACAAGGTAGATGACGATGTGTGTAAGAAGAGATTGGAAGGTCTACACTGACGTCACAGGACGAGTCTAAGTGGGTGATGAAAACGCGTATGTTGCCTCACTTTCAGCTCAGCTAAATTTGTGCTAAGTTTAAGCTCTTATGTTTATTCCTCAAGTCTTGGTGGTGCTTTTTGTGGTTGGCTTTGGACGGTGGTGGTGCGTGGCTGACTCTGAAACTTTCATCTGTCATTAGAGTTTTTTGGAACAGGTTAAATTCTCAAATGTTTTGTTTTATTTGGGGGTCGGTGGATGATGTGACACCTGCCAAGCTGTGGACCACTGTTAGTTATTGCTGCAGCGGCTTTTATAGACACCAAATATGTTAAAAAAAAACAAAACAAAACCAAAAACACATTTTTTTTAGCGATGACACGGAAATAGGAGTTTTTTTTTTTTTACTGAAACGTTGCTGCATTTCCATCCAGGATAGTGCCACTAAAAGTGTCTCTGCTTTACAGAGACATTGTTGGGAAAGTGCCACCAAAAGTGCGTATTTTAAGGCTAAATGCGATATTGTTTGAACCATAAACCAAGCGTTTTTAGTGCCCAGACATAACCACGTCAACCACAGCTAGTGCTGGGCGATACTGATATTTGATATTTATTCCGAACATGTACAAAAAAGACATGAAAAAATATGACGACTACGTACGATATATCAATATATTTTCAAACAAGATATAACGATATAAGTTTAGACTATCATTTATATTGATATAGGGTCAAGATGCGTTACCTAACATACCAGTGTGCATCTCTTCTCTCTTGGTTCTCCATCAACACTCAGAAAGACACAGAGCTGCTCCTCTGTTTCATCCGTTCATTAGTCTACAGTCAGTACGTTTACATGCAGCTTGAGAAAATAGAATTATTCGCTTAGTCTGACTGAAATCAGACTTTTAAAAGCATGCAAACAGCTTAGTCCGACTGAAATTGGACTATCTGTAGCTTGACTAACACACCTAGATAATTGGGTTGAATATCAAAATATTGCTGCATGTATCCACTTAGTCCGACTGGAGCACCACTTTTTCTTTCACAGACTTTCACCCTGAAGAAGAAGGAGATGACGTAGCAGCAGTTCAATCCCGGAAAAACAAACAAACAAACACCATGGCGACCGAGAAGCAGAAGACGCTCCGACAGCTAAAGGAGCTTGCTTCGCTAGCTTCCTCTTCGGGTCAACAGGAACTAGTTCAATACGCACTATATTAAAAAGGACACAGCGCCGCCTATCGAGGCGGAGTCAGGTGTACTTGGTCAGAAATTAGATTTTCTGTTCTGCATGTATACTCTGCATGAAGTCTGACTTGACTGATTAGCCGAGCTATGCGCTTAGCTCCACTACTGCGTGCATGTAAACGTACTGAGTGTGACATTGGTGTATAGGTTGCACAAGCTACGCTAAATCAGTCTGTGAGATTAATTAAATGACCGCAGTAACGTATGTGCAGTACAGCGCTGCGCTGCATGTGTGGGAGACAGAGCTGCTCGATGTGTCAGGTGAGCGTTTGTTTGCTAGTTTGTGTGTGAGCTGGATCATAGTGCATCGATGTTGTAGACTAATGTGTGACACTGAGAAGCGGCTGGATGCAGGCGACAGATGGGTTTTAAAAAATGCAGCGACAACACAGACGTTTTATATACAAGATGTGTATAATGAGGACAGACTGTCTCTGTCTCCGTCCCTCTCTCGGCCTCTCTGTTGATGCCCTGGCAGAAATAAGATGGATAGCCTCGATAAATAGAAATATTTTAATCATTTTTCAGCTCTATAGATTCATTTAAAAAGGCCAACAGATGGATTACCACTTTTTAACTCCTCCCACAAAGATTTTTAATTGTTTCAAACCCATCTGATATTTTTATACTCATGTTATAGTTCAGTGTCCTGTGCTGCCAACCTTTAAACCTCTGAAGCTCCAGTGCTGTGTGCAGTAAGTTAAAGTACAGTCCTGCTCCTTATTTATATCATTTTTCATTTTCATGTTGTGCAGCTGAATATTTTCAAACAGGGAAAACATCCCCGTCTTTGCATTTTATTTTGATCACAGTCCATTTTTATAAAAGTGCTCGTGACATCTCAAATGTGGCTGAGCATGTAAATCATATGGTAAAAATATGGAGATATGAATTTTTGTCCGTATTGCCCAGCCCTAACCACAGCATTGTAAAGAAATATAAAGTTTAAACGTATCTGCTACGTAACAACATGCAAATAAAATGTTTCTGAACTGCCCAACACCTGGAGACATGCTTTATATCTGTTGAATTGGTGGAGTTTCCCTTTAAATGACTGCTGTAGTGTGAGTTTCCTTATCACAGGGAGTATTTGGAAGGAAAATGTCTGTGCATCACCCGAAGGTCGCTCTTGTGAGGAGTGTTAGAGGTAACAGTCGAGATGTTCCTCTTCTTCTCTTCGACAGAGTTCACCTCATTCTCTTCTTCCTCCCTGCTTCTTTCTCTCCATCTGCCTTCGTCCCCTCCACTCTCCCCATCAAAAGTTTACTCCTTCATTCTTGGAACACACGGCCGGCTCTCGTTGCCAAAAACCACTTGATTTATGTCCCCCAAGCTTCACTACTCGGGAGAGGGAAGAAAGAAAGAGCGCGACGGAGAGAGGGAAGAAAGAGAGGAAGAGACGGCATCATCTCCACTTGGAGGAGACAGACACATGGTGAGAGAATCCTCTGGTTCTCAAATTAGTCAGATTCCATGAGTCACACACACTCTCTCTCTCACACACACACACCCACACACACACATAAGGCTGTGCTTATGCTAATGCAATTAAACACTCAGGGAAGGAGGGAACGAGCGCCAGTGAGGGCGCTGCTCTTGCTGATGCTGATGAGCTGAACAGAGAACATTGCATTACCATTACAGATGGGAGAGGAGGTGGAGAGCTGCAGAGGGGAGGAAGGGTGGAGAGGGAGAGGAGAGACAACGGGAGTAGGGAGGGGAGGCAGGAAACAAAAGGAGGACGGACAGATGGAGACAGAAAGAGAGACAAAGATGAAGGGACAGGGACATAAAGGAGTCCACCAGAGGAAGAACAGGAAATGAATGTAAAGGAGAACGATTCCTTTATATCCTGATCAATACGTGTATTTGTTAAGTCTTGTTCAGGCCTGACTGTGTTCACAGAGACTCAGTGATGGTACCACAGGTTCACATTACACACACACACACACACACACACACACACACACACACACACACAATAATGTAGTGTTTGTCAAATAGGAGGACACTGTGTGGACTTAAATGAATTCTCTGGAGATTTAACCTGATCACAACATGCATCATTTAATGTTAGCTTTAAACGTTCATGGTTTAACTTGTGAGAATCAGGTGTTTGTCCACAGTCGGAGGACGAGTCCTCAAATAGTGATCAATACAAATACCTCAGTGGTGTTTTGACCTAAGGTCATCAGCATAAAATACAGTTCAACACTAACACGCAGTTTATACTTCTGCGTTGAATCGATGCCGTAGCTACGGCGTAGGCTCCATGTCAACGTAGAGCCTATGCTGTAACCTATGCCGCAGCCTGTCGTGCACCTCCCCAGAAATGTAACCACACATCGGGATGACGCAGACCTCCTGTCTGTCTCTGTGAGCTGAAACCATTTCCCTCAGTGGAAACAAAGCTTTTATTTACTTTAATTTCACAGATAAGAAACAATAAACTGTGAAGACAATAAAGCCTCCACCAAAATAGCATTTTAAGTCTTGTGTGTGATTTATACTTTGGGATTTATCCAGGTTTCATGTGAGAAGGAAATCTCCACTCATCGCTAGGCTAATTGATACAATGTAAAATGCCATAGGCTTGTGCTAATAACGTTAGCATGTTGTATTTGTGGGGAAAATGTGTCCAGATAAAGACAAGTGTTTGTCTGTGAATGCTGCCAGTTATAGTGAAGCTGATTTGTGTAATTGTGTTTTAAATTGTCTCTATTAAGCCATGTTTAATGTGTGTTTAATGTGTGTTTAATGTGTGTTTAACGTGTGTTTTGAATCAACTAAACTTTACAGCACTTCACAGAAACCCCACTGCAGACTAGTGTTTTGGAGGTGTAACTGCAGAGTGACACAGACACATCACTGCACAAGAATAAATGCTCACAACGGCGTAGGCTACGGCGTAGGGTCTAGGCACAACTGTAAATCCCCTCTAAGTTTCAATGTTTGAATCAGTCACAGACATGGAATGAATATAAGTATTTAATTTTGACATGACACTTCCTGTTTTTGTTTCAACAAAATGTTTCTTTGGACAGAATCCCATCATTTGTAAACACAAGGCTTTTTTTTTTTTGGTGAAATATTTGCAGGACCATGTTGTTGATAATGCAGTGGTTTGTATGGCTCCATAAATGTGTGGAAATACAGTAGTGACAGCTGGGAGCTCTGCAGCAGCAACGCCGTCTGTGTGAACACTGCACACGTGTGTTTGGGTTGTTTGAGTTCTCGTGTAGACAGAGAGATTTTGTAAAACAAGGTCATGTGGTGCAGCGGTTAGCATTGACGCCTCACAGCAAGAGGGTTCCTGGTTTGAGCCCCAGGGTGAGGGAGCCCTTCTGTGCAGAGTTTGCATGTTCTCCCCGTGTCAGCGTGGGTTTCCTCCAGGTGCTCCAGCTTCCTCCCACAGTCCAAAGACATGCAGGTTAATTGGTGACTCTAAATTGTCCGTAGGTGTGAATGTGAGTGTGAATGGTTGTCTGTCTCTATGTGTCAGCCCTGTGATAGTCTGGTGACCTGTCCAGGGTGAACCCTGCCTCTCACCCAATGACAGCTAGGATAGTCTCCACCCCCCCCACAGTTACGGAAAATGAATGAATGAATGAGGTCGTGTGGATGTTTTTTTTTAAACGGAGAGAAAAAATATATTAAAAAAATATCTGGATACATATAGAAGGCCTTACATTAGATTATTGTATTGAAACTTTACTTACCACACACACACACACACACACACACACACACACACACACACACACGGTTCAAAAAGATGTGATATCAGTGCATTTGCTGCATAAAAAACTGTCATGAATGTATTAATGGAGACATGCACACCCACACATGCTTGCTTCACTCAATCATAGATTCTATCTATGAGAATCTGACACACACACACACACACGCGCGCACACACACACACACACACACACACATTAAAATGCAAATACCTCTCACTTAAAATACAAAAAATATTAATGTTCTGTCTCTGCAGGAAAAAATACCAATGACAAAATTATACATCAGAGTCTCATACATCGACTAATACAACTACATAGCACCTGTTTTCCCCCGCACATATTCACACACACACACGCACACACACACACACACACACACACACACACACACACACACACACACACACACACACACAGTGCAGGCAGGAAGTTAATATAAAAGCAAATCTCCAGACATGATTGTGACTCGTCACAGTCACAGGGGCCTGTTCCACAGTAATGTGAGTTGTGAATATCATCAGTCTCATCACTACAGATGGATCTCTGCTGGGGAATTAGATGATCCGTCTGTGTCATTCGCCCATTTGTGCAAAAAGTATTATATCTGCCATTTTTTGGAGATATTACACATCTTCAGTCCCCAAAAGAAACGGGAGAATTCTGAGGATTTTGGGAAGAGACGATGTTCACGTTCACTGGTTAGGTAATTGGCTGCTCCTCGTGTGAATATGTGTTTTTGTAAAACAGAAAGTGTTGCAGATGAAGACCCTTTAAGGTCAACAAATTTAGGCTTTGCTGCAGTTTGCTGTGATTTCAGGACGTGAAACAAAGTGAAAACCTCCAGCGTTCTGCCTGTTGTTTGTGTTTAAATGAAAGCAGCCGTGACACAAAAGACGACCAATAAACAATATTTCACTTCCTATCACACGGAGCGTTGAAGTCACAATCAGCTGATTGGCAGCTTCACTCATGCTTCACACTCACCTGCTTATTCATCAGTTCCTTTGTTGTCAGCTGACGAATATCATCACATTAATGCAGCCCGGCCATTATAACCACACACTCACCTCGACCGTGTCCACTGACGGCTGTTTCTGGTTAGAGAAACAATCGACCAATCAGAGCTGAAGAAATTAGATTAAGAATGGGGATGTCATTTTTATACATTATCTTCTAATGCTGGCCATGTCAACATGTAGAAGCATGTTGCTCAAGTCGCTCAGTCAGCTCGGTGTTTGAGTTCCCCTCCATGTTGCTTTCAGGACGCAGACTGGATGGGGCGGAGTCACGTGACGACACACACAGTGGAGACGGTATTAACAGAATTTCTTTTAAAAATTAAAATTACGGTCGGTTAGATGCTCTGAATGTTAGTTTTGATCAATTGCTCAGCCCCTCCTGTCTTAGTTTGTTTTAATCTTGTTTTTTATTTTCTGTTCTCTGCTCTTAGTTGCATGTTCTTATATATATTGTTGCTGAAATGTGCTATATAAATAAAGTTGCCTTACAGAAGTTGCTGTAACCTCCGTTTCATTGAGACTTTAGTGACAGGATTAATTCTCAGATTCTTTAACAGCTTTCACACAGAGCATACACTTTTGTAACTAACAATTTCCCATGAACTGTCGCGTCCATCATGCAGCGGCCTTCATGAGTGAAATAGACCTATTTCAGATTATATAGTTCACCTTTAACAACCATGTTAAATGTCTTTAGCTTATGGGCAATTATGTCTGCAGATGGAGTTGACATGTGGAGCTGAATTACTGCTGAATAACATTCACTGACCGGCAGTACGTCTTGGACCAGTGGGAATTCAAAATCATTGACTGGTCCCTGAACAGCTCTTAATGGCCGTTAATTGGCGAGTCTTGAACAGCATTTATTAAGGTAAATGTTAATAATCACCACTTCATTAATAGGAGCTTTTCTGGGAACATAGAAATGGGTTTGAACATGGTACAACGAATCCAAACTCAGCACTGTAATGGGATTTTATTTCCTCTGAAAACGTTGGAGGTGTTTGGGCCGTCAGTCACATTTAACCGACAAGATTGGCAATATATCTCCTCCTTACAATTATTTTTTCCCTTGTTCATATATTTCCCCTCCTCCTCTCTCCTCTATATTTTGTTAAGGCCTGAATCATTTGGCTACTTCTCCTTGCCAAAAAAATCTGACTTTTTATAGACATGGGAGTGTGATGGACAGTTAATTCAGAGTGCCCAAATTGCCATTTTAAGGTGATTTCTGTCACATGGATGAACATTATTTTTACAGCCTGCAGAGGTGTCAAGTGGCCGTCACTCAGACGGGCTCAGACTTTTTTTTTTCACATCATCGTCACAGAACTTCACAAAATAATAAAGCCTCTGTTACTGCACTGTAAAGAATCTGAGAGTGGACAAATCTACTTTTTAAACCCAAAATAAAACTAGATTATAAATAAACTGTAAGAATATTACAGTGATTTCTAATTGTAATGACATAACTGTTGTATAATTTTTATAGTTAAAGGTTCTGAATGCCACAGTGTTATGAGCAACAGAGAAAGGCAGGGAATGACGAATGACATTTGTACTTAACACAAAGTGATGTACATCAAATGACTTAAAGTTTACTTTAAGGTCTGCTTCTAAATACTAGTCTTATGGGGTAAAGTCCTGTGTTTTGTGACCTGTCCACCACCCCAATCTGCCTCCTTACGAGACCTCCTCACACTTTACTCTTAACTCCCGTCAGTGCATCGGTCACATGGTCGCAGCTTTCCAAAATACGTAGGTTATGCACGAATTACTGGCTCATCATTACATGAGACTTTTTGTAGGGAAAAACGTATGAACTGTACATGAGAACAGCCTGATCATATAGGGGAGTTTCAATAAATGTAACGCATCACAGTTTTAACATACATGTTTTCTCTTGCTTTGTAAATGTAACCATGACGTCAGCATGTCGAAGTATGGCTAGTTCGTTAGTAACCATCCCTGAGAAACATAAACAGAATTCATCCACTCTGCAGAGAACAGCAACTGGAAGAACAGTTTGGCACAAGCTTAGTAAAAATTAAGATGGTTATTTTTCGAATGAAGTAAACCTGGAAGCCTGAAACTTTTTTGGTGTATGTGCCAGGGAAACACTCCCACTGGACTGAGTAGGAGCCATCTTGGGATGCAGGATCTAGTTATTATACATCTAAGGATTAGTCGTGGAGTTCGGATTAATTAAATGGCATTAATCACTCAGTATTTTGCTGTGGTGACTAGCTGGCAGTTTGTTTGCATTAGCTGGTGTTGGACACTGTTAGTACTGTCACAGAGCTGAGGAGAAGCGAGGCGCTCCGTAGTGTTTAAAAATCTCGCATTCTTTGGACCTCCCTGGAAAATTTGTCCCGAGTCCTTTTATGTAGAAGTCAGTTATTAACTTACGTTACAGTCTGTCACCCATCTGCAAAGACAGTTAATATATAAAGTCACATACAGAACCTTTAACAAAAGGAAATAGTCACACATACAGCTGTAGCATGCAGAGTTAGCCACCTTATCTCCAGCTAACCTTGTTTGTGAACGCTCTAATCAAACAATGACTGGCAGCACTCCATCATGTATTTACTCTGGTTATGATTACAGTCTGTAAGCCTGTAAGCGCCTAATTGACGTGGATGGCGTGCAGAAAATGATCGCTCTCACACCAACGATGGTATTATTCCTCACCCTGAGGGGCTCAGAGTGTGCACAGTAGCTGCTGTCTCCCAAACAATCAATTTCAGGTTTAGTGTAAATTCACTCTAATGAGAAGAGCAGGATTAGGAAATAATTGGCTTTATGAAATAATGATGTGTAATGATGTGTTGTTGTGTGTCAGGGTAACATCTGAGGATACAGGAAGAACAAAAAGCAACAAAAACAACTTTTTGTTGATTGATTAATTTATTATTTGAGTTATTTACCTGCACAGGAAATACCTGAGTTGTACAATAAGACAATAAGACAAGATGATATGACAAAAGATAAAACAAAGTTAGAGATGGAAGAGTTAGAATTAGCAAGATGATCAAGATGAAAGGACGGAGAGACAGAGGACGGATGTGGAAGTGGAGAGTATGAGAGAGGGGGAGAATAAAGGGAGACAGAGAGAGCGGTCGGTACACTGCTGGATTAAACTGGTGAATGTTAAATTTAATTGCGTTAAGCTCCATTAAGTTGCCAGGAAGAAAGGAAGCGAGGAGCTCTTGAGAAGAAAAAGACTTTCTCCCCCAGTTTCCGACTCTTTCCTCTATCCCTCTCAATTAAGTTGGTAGTTAATGACTTGAGCTTTTATTGGCAAAAACACCGACAGGGAGGAAGTAAGGCGAACACGCAAGGATGAACACATGCAAATACACAGCAGCCATGTAACCAACCAGGAAAATAAAACAGAGCAGAGTTGTGTTTGTTGAGCACCACTGAGGATAGCTTTGCCAGTCGTCATAATATTATTGCATTTAAATGTTTTAGCGGTGGCAGTTTGATGTGTTAAGGCTGCACGCGGGCGGCGCCTCGGGGAGGACGGGCGGCGGTTTGGGCTACCAATTAAGCTCATATTATTTTAGAGGAGAGGAAATAATTGTGAGACTTTGTCAAATAAATCCATCAACACACACGATAAACGCTCACTGCTTAGTGAGGTGGGACTGTTCACACCATAAAGCAGGAATGGCACTTATATCAATTATGGGATGGAGGCGTACGGGCAGTTTTAGTAGGAAAAGAAATCAAACTGGTCTCTGGATATTCACTGGGGCTGACTCGGATGAGATGCAGGTGAGCAGGTCAGGTGATTCCTTGAGAGGGGAAACTCAATGAGTCTCACGCTGCCCTCTGTACTACACACTTTTTCCTTTGCCTGTCAGTACGTACTGCTGCATGGAGTACATGTACAGCTGGGACTACATCATTACATTGCACCTTGACCTTTGAACCTCTCGCTCAGATATTCGTTTCAGTCTGTAGTGCGAAATTTGAAGTAAAAAGAAAAAGTATGTGGCGCCTCTGGTCTTGAGGCTGGCTCCAAGAGTGAGTCAGTCCCCACAGAGTGCTGCAGAGATGACGTTTATCTGTAGGCAGACATGGAAGTTAGCATCACCCTGGTTCCCTCATCAAAAAGCTTGATCTTCGATGTGATCTTCAGATCGTATTTTGGATTATTGCAGAAAATAAGCTCTGTGGCAAACACACGTTGAAGTGTCACTGTTGTATTGTTATTTAATAAATGAACTGTATCGTATCAAACCCAGCGGTGACTTTAGTGAACCGTACACCCTTAGTGAACACATTTTGTTTTAATCGTTAAAAGCCTTTTCCCCCCTAGCCCGTATTAGCATTGTCACAGTAAACCATAACTGCAAATGCACCATGCTTACAAAGCTAACAGCTAAATATAGAGTTAGCTCCAGCCTCTCATCCGAATATGGTTTCTTCTGGCTCCAAAAATTCAAGATGGCAGCGGTAAAAAAGTGCCACACTCTTGGTGGCACTCTTGGCTTGGTGGCTGTGGCTCAGAGGTAGAGCGGGTTGTCCGCCAATCAGATGTATGTCAAAGTATCCTTGAGTAGGATGCTGAACCCCAAATTGCTCCCGATGATGCTTCCTTCTGTGTGTGAGTGTTAAAAACTGAGTAGCAGGTGGCACCTTGTATGGTAGCCTCGGCCACCAGTGTGAATGGGTGAATGTAACTCGTAGTGTAAAAAGCGCTTTGAGTGGTCAGATGACTAGACAGGCGCTATACAAGTACAGGTCCATTTACCAAAACGGGAGTCCACAAACCAGTGGGTGACGCCATGATGACTACGTCCAGTATTTTATACGGTTTGTGGTTACAGTTAGCTAACTTTGGCCCCGATCACACAGAAACCACACTGCCTTTGTTTTGCTTACATGAGTAAAAAACACTTGTTGCGCCTTTTTATTGTTGCCAGGCAACCACCCCATCACCTCTGCACACTAACCTTCCTGTGTGATCAGTTTACCGTTTACGTTTTTTTATTTTATTATATTTATCTGACAGTAATCAGTGTGTAGTTCCTGACATGTTTCAGCAGAGGGTACTGTCTGTAGCTCTGGTTGAGGGTGAGAGGCTGTCAGCAGATAAACAGAGATCTGTGTGGGTACATGAGACCCTAAAAAAGAGGCTGGATCACAGGGAGTACCACCAGTTGGTCCAGGAGCTTCTCCTCCATGATGGAGAGTACCACCAGTTGGTCCAGGAGCTTCTCTTCCATGATGGGAAGTACCACCAGTTGGTCCAGGAGCTTCTCCTCCATGATGGGGAGTACCACCAGTTGGTCCAGGAGCTTCTCCTCCATGATGGGAAGTACCACCAGTTGGTCCAGGAGCTTCTCCTCCATGATGGGGAGTACCACCAGTTGGTCCAGGAGCTTCTCCTCCATGATGGGGAGTACCACCAGTTGGTCCAGGAGCTTCTCCTCCATGATGGGGAGTACCACCAGTTGGTCCAGGAGCTTCTCCTCCATGATGGACGTGTCCAGGCCTGGCATAACAAAAATGGATACTAACTACAGGGGTCCGTTGGTCCTGCCCAGAGACTGAGCACCACCGGTTTCTCCTCCATTGTTTACCTACTGCAAACTTGTTGTCATGACCACCACAGAAGGCCCGCCTCTCAAGTCACCTAATTGGACAATGGGAAAAAAGCGGAGATGACGTAGGGCGCTTTTCTGCTTTGAGCTGAGGAGTTCAGTGAATCAGCCCTTAAACCTGTCAAACACTGCTGGAGAAATGACAGTTTTAAAGTGTGCAGAAACTATTTGTCTAAATTACATATTTATACCACCTGTCACCTTGATTCTAATTTCTGATACATGCCTTAGGGAGCATTCACACCAGGATAGTCCGGGGGACTCGGTTCGATTGGGCGGGGAATGCAGAAACATTTCACCCCTTCATTTGGTTCGGTTCACTTTCACACTGCACTTTTTAAAGTGGACCAAACTGCCTGGAAAACGTCATGCAGTTACAACAGCTGCTCGTTTGGGGGCGGTATTGCCCGAAACGACCACTGACCAGGAAGAAAAAAAAGCATGAGGAAGAAGAAAACCTGGCTCATCGATTGGCCATGACCGAAAACAGAAATCCATCCCCTTCCATCACCTATCAAGCATGTTGCTCTGTACATGAGACGAATGCAGCAGTACAGGAGAAGATGGCGGAGAGCGAGAGACTACGACGTGCTGCTGTGGTTAAACAGACGCCGAGCGAGGGATTGCAAGGATTTAAAAGTTTTCAGATCACATATATGTCCGTAAAGCATACGTATCCACTGTGCTCTACGTCGCTTCCTCTCTTTGGTTCACTTCCTCTCTCCCTGGATAGTCCGTTTGCATTTCCCACTGTAAGCGAACCGCACCAGGTTTCACTTGCACGTGAACTGAGACCCCCAGTTTTCACACGGACCAGAGTTCGCTCGTTTGGTCCGCACCAGAGTTCGAAGGAGCGTTCACACTAGGGTTGCTTTCGTCAACGAAAATTATGACGAAATATCTTCGTCAACGAACCTTTATCACGTGAGGAAAACGAGACGAGACGCAACGAATAATTAAATATGTAATGCCATATTGTTGACGAATAAAAACGAGACTAAATGTGGTTTACAAAATAAAAACTATGCTGAAATGTCTCATTTTCGTTGACCAAAATGAGACGTGACGAAATGTTATAATGTTGTTTCATCTCGTTTAGTAGTTTTATTATTATTATTTTGCCGTGTATTTCTGTTTCCTGTGTCTCGTCTGAGGCTGGGCGACGTCACTTCCTCAATCCCGACTAGCGGTATTATTTGGATTCAGAAGATGCAGCTGCGGTGGGCTAGCACTTGGTTAGCACAACTTAAGAAATAAAGGTGACACAGAGAAAGGGACCGATGGTCGGCCAGCCGGGGATTGTCTTTGGGAGAAAAAGAAGAAACGACATTTGGACACACTTTTGTTACATAGACGTGGAGAAGAAAACGGAATGTGTTGTGGAAAAAGATGGGGAGAAATGCGGCCACAAAATCACAGGAAAAAACACCACAAATCTTAAGAGACATCTCAAGGCATTCCATAATGAAATTGAGGTAAGTCAAGACATTAATGTAACGTTAGTTTCTATTTTAGAACTCATGAGGCTGTGGTTAATGTTTCACATTTTAACGCTAGCTCTAGACGTTAGTGACTGGAGCTGGAAACGACTGATGAGACAAACGCATAGATATAGAACACGGACACCTAAAACTAGACTAAAATAGTCATGGACAATTCTGACTAAAATAAGACTAAAATGCTCAGACTTTTAGTCGACTAAAACTTGACTAGACTAAAAAGAGTACGAACATGACTAAAACTAATAAAAACTAAAATGACAGCTTGACACAAAGACTAGACTAAAACTAAAAGTGAAACAGGCCGCCAAAAACAACACTTGTTCACACCACTCCAAACAAACTGATCTATCTGTGGAAGCGGACCAGGGTTCGTTTAAAGCGGACTGAATAGTGCCAGTGTGAATGCGCCTTAGCCTCACTGGATTAGTTTAAAGATAATAAACAGATAGAAAACAAAATCGTCGACTAAATCTACGAAGGATAAAAATGACTAAAACATGACAAAAACTAATAAACATTTTCATCTCAAGACTCAGACTAAATCTAAAGTAGCTGTCAAAATTAACACTCTCTTTTTCCAGTGACAGCTGTGACTGGAAGCATTATGGTTTCATGTTGTTTATCCATCTGTGCGACACATTCTCATGAAAAGCCTTGAGGGAACTTCCTCAAATTTGGCACAAACGGTCACTTGGACTCAAGCATGGACTGTTTTTGTCCACAACTCAAGAACTCCTGCGCTGATATAGAAAATCAACTTTGAGTCTGACTCATCGATTTTTAGGCTGTTTTAAATGTGTGTTCATTCACAGTTTTTTGAGACAGGACGGCTCTGCCAGGACACACACACACACACACACACACACACACACACACACACACACACACACACACAGTGACACAGCGTTCACAGTTAAAGTTACTGTCATCTCTTTTTTCTTCCTGCCTACACGTTTGTCGCCGGGCTTCTCTCCTTTGTCCTGTTTTGCTTCTTCTCCGTCCAGTCAGTTTCTCTCTCCTTTCTGCTTCGTTTATCTTCCATCTTAAAAGTGTCCTATCTCCCTCTCCGACTCCCTCTTCTTCACACAGCTCCTCTTCCTCAGTACAGCAGTGATAACCAGGCTAATCAGAAGGAGAGGATCTGTGCTGTGTCAGTGGCTTCAGCTCTTTACACTTCACTCGTTCGTCTACAATTCTTTAAACACACACACACCATGAAACATACACACTTTCTCACACACACAAAGATGAGTTCAGTGTGAGAGGATGCTGGTTGTGTGAGTGTGTTCCCCGCTGTGAACTTCCCTGAAAGCATCAGGATGAGTTTGTAGCTGACGGTGTGCAGGTGGAGCGTCAGGACTCTGGTGATTCATGTACTTTAATAGCCTCAGATTGTTTTATTATATTGTGTGTAATGTGGGGTTTGCTTCCTCATGTTCCCCGGAGCCATAGATAATATGTTCGCTGCCTCTGAGCTGGCAAAGACCTCAGTTTTATACTTTTCCAGTGATGAATTTGTAAATTTATAAGACATTGGTTATCCTTTGGGCCAAGACTCAAATGGGTTGTGGGGCCGGGGGTGAGAGCCATAAGCTCAGTGTGAAGACATGAATTATGAATGAGCAGTGCGCACCTACCGCTGATGAAATGCAGGGTGAGCGCCGCTAACACTTAAAACAGGATGAGATTATTTCAGATGATGTGTGGATCAGTTTCACAGCGTCCAGGCCTTCACTTCACGTCAACTCTTCAACAACCAGCAGACAAAAAATTCAAACAGTCTCCGCCTTTGCAGCCGTATGTCATCATCGCTGAGGTGTAATTATAGTTTTGAAAACGTGTCTTAATATGTGCTCCTGCAGTGTGCAGCCTGTCTGGATGAATTACAGCTTCATCCGTACTGGTTTGTACAGATTAATGTTATTAATAAACTGCACAGCTCTGCATGTACATTAATCAACATCAGGATTGTTTATACCTGCTTGGACTGAGTGTACAATTCTGCAGTATGGTGTTATAGTTTGTCGACAGCCGATTATAATTAGTAAATGGACCTGCACTTGTTTAGCACCTTACTCGTTGTCCGACGACTCCTATGGCCACCATACAAGGTGCCACCTGCTGCTCACTCTCACACAGCGATGAAACAGCCATCAGAAGCAATTTGGGGTTCAGTATTTTGCTCAAAGAGGAGCCGGGGATCGAACCGATGATCTTCCAATTAGTGGATGATAGAGGTGAGAAGCTCAACGGTACGATATTTTCCCGGTACTTGTGTGACAACACAATATTATTGTGGTTTTAAATGTGGTAAGATATGCTGAGTATTGTGATAAAATGTATTGATATTTATGACCTTTTTTAAACCGTTAATTACGTCCCCAAAGAAAAACTTAATCAACATTTGTTTTATGAAATACGATAAAGTTTTCAGTCTGTTCATCACACGTCAGCCATTTTGTTTGCAGCAACATGTATGTAAGAGACTGAAGAAGTAATAAATCATATTATTCTAGTAGGCTACCTGAAGTTTAATTTATATTTGTAATATTAATTATATTACTCAACACGCTGCAGCTCCGTCAAAAATAAACAAGGTGCGTATTTTTATGTGCTCGGACGCCTCTGAAACGTGCTGCGTCTCATTTCCTAGAATTACGAGGATTATCTAGAGTGACCGCGATCACTGCCTGGCGCAGAAAAACAAACCTCTCTACCTCTACTGAGCGTTCTTTCCTCGTTTATCTTGTCCCTGATCATGTGACTTGGGGTCTGGTGTTAGCAGCAGTGCAGAAGGTCTTAACGTTACTAGATGCTACGCTGAAATAAAGTCTGTGGTGGGCACATTTCGGGTCGCTTCAGTTTGTAGCTGTGACGTTATGATTTGTCTTTAGTAATGTGCAACACACTGCAGAACTGTATGTGTCAGAGTGACAGCAGAGTTATAACATGACAATCACACCAGCTGGATTCACTCACAGTACGATATTTAGAGCTCAGCTGTTTCCACATGGCGCGGATGCGTTTGCTCGTTGAGTTCGTTTAATTTGGGCTGCTGTGAAACTGTTGTGAGTGGACCCTGGTGCAGCTTGTCTGGTGTGAACCAACAGGTCTGCAGGATTTGTGACAGCAGACACCTGATTTTAGAACGATCTCAACTGTTGTAATGTTACTGCTGATTGTGAACTGCTTTCATTCAGCGATCTGTGTGATTGTATGTTATGATCGAGGGGATCAAAAGCTAAAAGCTGGCCAAACTGTGGAGTGCTTTGTTTGATAGCTGTCTTTACTTCAAACATAATGAGTTGTCGTCACTGCAGAAACCTGAGCAGATTGACTCCGTTTGTCCCCTGAACTGTAATTGGTTAAGAATCTCTGCAGTATGCACTTCTCAGAGCCGTCCGTCTGTACCGTGTGGCTGCGTTGCATCATGTAAATCTGGTCAGAGTGATAAAAGTATCACAGTGTGACGCAACGTCGCAAGGAAATCACTTGAAAGTTGAAACTGCCGGATTGTCAGCGTGATAAGCAGGAGGTTTTAACGTCGATCAGAGCAGATAGATTGTCAATCAGTTAGTTTTTATACCAACTGTAGAGCAGCTGAGCAAATATTTGTTGTGTCAAGAACGTGATTTGATTCGTTCACAGCTGTTTGTCTCAATATATTATCAGTCTGATTTGATGCACGGTGTTCTTACACTGCTACTTCTGTTTACACTGTGAGGCCATAAACACAGAACTGTATGTGTCCACCCAAACCTGACGGGTGATCATTGTTCCTCTGTGCTGACAATAAGCTGTAGCCAGAAGTAAGGGTGGGTGATATTTTAGGATATATTTTAGGGTATTTTTGCAATAACGGTATTCTTTATGATATGACAAATTAGTAAAAAATAAATACATTTATTACTCATTTAAGCACATAGGATTGCAACAAACTCAGTGATGTAGTTTCACAGTTTGCTTCAAATCCTCAGTAAAAACTAAAATGATGTGTCATGTCTTTAGTTTGTGAACAACAACAGTAACTCAGAGTGAGATTCAGATTCTGTTCCAATATTAATAGTTCAACTAAATCAAATCTACCACTAATGACACATGTAAACAAATGTCCCCTGGGATCTATATATATAAATCAACAGCTGATTTCCGTCTCTTGTTTTATGCTCTGCCATTTCTCCTCTAATCATCAGGCTGTAACCTGTGACAGGCTGTTATGATACAGTCACATATATGGAGTTTATTCACGTAGGTTTACATCACCAAAGGTTTCTGACAGAATCAGAGAGGAGAGGGAGAGACGCTGTGCTGCTGCCAGAGGAGCCGCTGAATGAGTTCCCTCTGAGCGCTAAGAGAAGGAAAACATTCAGGACACCACAGTTTATTCCACACTACTGAAGCTGCTCCTCTTTTTACTGGAACCACCAAGGAGTCCATCATCATCTCACTGTCAGACATGTTTGTTGTTGCCATGGGTAACAGTATGACATCAATATGTCAACAAGCTGAAATATCACAAGTATCACAATACCAGAATTATTGTGTATTATCATCTTCTGGTTGTCTGTCCATCCTATTCTTGAACAGTACGCCTTGAGGGAATTTTTTTTTTTTTAATTTGGCACAAACGTCCACTTAGACTCCAGAATAAACTGACTGTGATCTTACAATACGTCTTTTTGGCCATGACTGAAGAATTCATTCACTAACTCTGACCAAACTTGACACAAATGTCTAACAGGATAAAATAATGAAGGTCCAAAGGTCAAAGGTCAGTTTGACTGTGACATCGTCATGTTTTAACGTCATATCTCAGGAACAGAAGGGGAGACATTTGGTCAGATACTGAACTGGTGACTCTAATCTTGAAACTGTGCTGATTGTATAGATCTTCTGTGTGTGAAGCGTCCATGTTTTCACTGACACTGGACTTGTTCCTGGACGTGTACGACTGTGAGGCAGTAATTCTAGTTTTATTGTAAAACCAGGAGCATTAATCTGCAGCTATAGTTGCCTCCGCTCCTCTGGGAGGCTTTCAACAAGATTTAGGAACCTGCCTGCAGGGATTTGCTCCCGTTGAGCCACAAGAGAATTACTGAGGTCTGAGTGTTACATAAATATCAGTCTTAATCTTCATGTAATGTCAGATTTTGGAAACGACTCCTGCATCATGTGTAGTTATTATCAACAGCATGTCGCTGTCTTCACTCCAGTATCACAACACGTCAGTCCTTCCTGGATTTCATGGCAGCTTTTCAAAAAATGTACAACACAAAGGATGTGGTAGATTTGATTTAGTTGAACTATTAATATTGGAACAGAATCTGAATCTCACTCTGAGTTACTGTTGTTGTTCACAAACTAAAGACATGACACATCATTTTAGTTTCTACTGAAGATTTGAAGCAAACTGAAACTACATCACTGATTTCTTTGGTATTTTTGTCATGTACATATATGCAATGATTATTTTTGGATAATATGTGTGTTGATGTTTTACAAAGTCTCTGTTTGATCATGTGACCAGATGATAAAATAACTAACTAGTTGAAGGGCATAAACAGTATCAAGCGTGCACTAGGGTCCGTTGTAACTACTGTAGACAAATGTTGTTCACATGCTAACAAATAGCAGATAAACAGAATAAAAACATCAACGTGTACAAGGCAGCTAATTCCTCTGTGAGTGTGTTTCTAACCTTTTTTTGATTACTGAACACTTGCAGCACATTTATTTCAGTATTTTTTGTTTTTCCAGCACTTTTTGTTTGATCATTGCATTTTTATATTTTGTGAAGCATTTTGTTATTTTCATTTCTGTGAAAGGTGCTCCATCAAAGGTATTCTTAATACTTATGCACTTATCACTAACATGCAAGTTGATAATACTTTCTTCTGAATATATAATAAGACGTGAACCTGCTGTTTTCTACAGACATATTGATCCATATTATTATAATCTTAATTTTGCCAATATTTTATGGGCTCAATATCAATATGTCCCTGCAGAAAATCGTGATCTTGTGATCGCAATAATTAACACAAATTCAACGAAAGTCGGCAATATTTGCGAGGGCTTGCAGGTTTTCAGAAGTTCCACAATTTTTCCACATTTTCCAGCTGACCGGAAGTCATCGCGCATGCGACATAATTTGAAACGTCATCAGACGCGTCAGCAAATGGCGCTAATGTCACTGCAGTATGGAGAAAGGCTCTGTATTGACATAAGAATTGTCCCTTTGTTTAAATGCATACAATATGTGTTGAATTGATTCAAATGTTATGTTTACAGCAGATGTAGCTTACATGTTGTTTTACAGTCACATTGTCTGCTTTGAGAGCTACAATATTCACTCAGGATTTTTTGAAAACATTATTGGAGTCCATGTTTTGAAACTAATTCAATAAAACTAAAGAAGAGAACTGAAACATTTGCAGCTGTTTTTGGAATATTCACTATGATTATTATAGCAAGGCATTACATCACTTAGTTTTTGGAGCATCACTTCACTTTTTTTTTCTCCTGACTTGCAATTTTTTGTCATTTGCTGCAATTTCCCGCAAAAAAATCACAAAAATATCGCAATTTTTATCGCAATTTTTGACAAAATTGGCCACAAATTGAAGTTTTTTTTGCTGCGAGATCCTGGAGGGACTGATCAATAAACCATGTTGTGAGGAGCTGTGTAAACCCAGGAAATATTTAGTAAGAACCCAGATGACTCTGCTCCTCCTGAGTTGTGGAAACTGTACATCAATAAATCAAACATGGTTTCAACAAAGAATCATTTTAAGTACACTTTATATTCATGCCTCGTGTACCTGTGCCCCACATAACATCGAGACTGTTGTACTCTTAACCATAAATAGTAAGAAGCGTGCACGAGGGTCTGTTGTAATTATCTTTCACCACTGGTTGTGGTCGTGACATCACACCACCCTGGAGGGGCTGACACGTCTGGGTAATGTGTGTTCACAGCACATATGACACATCCTATAAAAAGATCCTTCAGTCATGTTTGTATTGAAAGCATTAAGATTAGCCGCACGTCACACACACCTGGAGAATTCTCCACATTTCAGAGGCTGTGATTTTGTCTTAAATGTGACACCCAACATAAACCCAGCAGTCCTGTTTGTCACACACACACACACACACACACACACAGCACGCAGTAAATCTCTGGCCCGCCTGCAGCGTGATGCTTCTCTGCACGTATTCAGTGCCAGGAAGAGGTGAGGAAAGGTTTGGCACGGTGTGAGGCGTTATCCTCATCGGCGTTAGAAGCTGCTCGCCGGCCCAGAGTAGACGACGGGTTGTACCAGGAAGCTCCCCGGTGTGAACGTGTGCAGCTGTGTGAGTGTGAAGCAGAGCCGAGCGGATGATCCCAGGGTGCATCAGCCATGTGTGAATCAGACACCAAACACAGGAGCTAAAAACTTTGTGTGATCAGACACCTGCTGAGACTCTGAGGAGGAAAACTAGTTCTCTCGCAGACTGACAAACACACACACACACGTCACTGCATTGACACACAGATATGTACACACACATGTTTGCAATCACACAACAAATACACACAAACACACCGGTCCAGTTGACTCCAAATCACCTGTGCTGAGGGACTGGCTTTGACCCATTACAGCTCAGCATGCCAGCAGCTACAAGCAGCTACAGGCCTGCTGGCAAAGTCCTGTCGATCACACACACACACGTGGAACAATGACACACACACACAGATATACACAATCTTTCCTCATGCAAGGACAAATACACGGTGGTGTTTTCTCCTACTGAGTGCAAACAGACACAGACCTCTCCTTCCTGTCTACAGGGGTGGGGCGATGTAATGACCATGTATTGCGTGGCGATATTGTATCGATACACAGGCGCCAAGTATTGATCTTTATATTCATTATTAACATTTAAAAATATTACAATTATTACAAATACACATTTTAACACAACCTTTGGTAATAGAATAATAAGATCTGTTGCTTTTCAGTCCACTAGATGGTGCTAGTTTTTGTTCCTGGTGAGGTCAGCAGAGGTCTCAGTCAGCGGCATTTGGCAGGAAGTTCATCAAAACAAAATGGAGGCTGTGCTGTCGGTGTTTAAATCAAATGTCTGGACTTATTATGGATGTTTTAACACAGAAGGAGAACTTGGATATGACACGTGATTTACAAGCAGTGTCATATGAGATGAGGGCTCAACTCACACTCCACCACCCAGAGATAGCATTAGCCGCTGACGGCTAAGCTAACGCTAAACGCTCTGCCAAAAAAATCAACCAACGCTGGACACACTGAGCTCGACAAAACTACGATCCAACTGTGAGAGAGCCAAGAAAATAATAATAACGCATACATGCTAAAAACACGTGAACCCAGGTATGTGACTCCGCCCCCTCACAGCCGTACCCAAGCTCTACAGAGACGTGAAGCATGAAGCTGAGGAATCTTTGAGTACAGCAGGAAGGGCAGAGTTAACCTGTGACGCCTGGACTTCAAGCTCAGTGGATTCATATGTGACGATAACGAGGACAGGAGACGCTGTCTCAGCTGAACATGGAGCCCATTTTGTAAAAAATATCGGGATACATATCGTGTGTCGCCGTCCAGCCTGAAAATACAGAGATATGAATTTTTGTCCATATCGCCCAGCTCTACTGTCAACCAGACAGTCTGTCTCTTTTTCCAGCTGCTGATCAGCTGATCAAATACGTCCTGTGTGTGGTGTCCAAACCTTGCATCTTTATCTGAAGTCTGGTTTTCATACACACTCTCTTTTACCAGCTGGACACACACCGTGTGTGTCAGCTCCTCTGATATAAAGGTGATGAGAGTTGACTCCTCCTCAGCTCGTCTCCAGACCCCGTGGAAAAACAGAAATGAAAGAGTGTGTGTAATTTACCAAAATGTGAGTGACGTGGCGACGGCGGTGCCACCTGAGGGAGTGTGTCGGCAGGTTATCTGTTCAGTCAGGATGAAACAAACTCCACAGGCCACCGGGGCGAGTCGTGCTCCTTCAGCGTAGACTATGGTGAGTGATAGCAGGTCCTGTTAATGCTGGCTGAGCTGCTGCAGGATCGAAGCACCCAGAAAAGAAACGCAGCCATGCTGGATGTGTGAGGAGCCGTAGTGCAGCTCAGTGGGAGGCTAATAGCTTCCACACCAATTATTTAACTCTCCTCAACCTCACTGACCCCTGTTTCCATTTAACATAGGCCCATAAATACTGCGTGTACACCACGGCATCAGAGCGGCCTGTGAGAGGGCAGCTAAAACATTTTGGCTTTATATTGTCATACATGTGGAAAAGATTTATCTTTATGCCTCTGTGTCTGCAGCACTGGGGCTGGAGGCATTTTGTTTCCATGTTGTCCGTCCGTCTGTCTCATTCTTGTTCACAGGATATCTCAAGAGTGCCTCAAGGGAATTTCCTCGAATTTGGCACAAACGTCCACTTTGACTCAAGAAAGAACTGATAAGAACGTGGTTGTTGAAGGTCAAAGGTCAGTGTGACCTCATACAACATGTTTCTGTCCATAACTGAAGAATTCATACACTAACGCTGACCTAACTTGACACAAATGTCTAACAGGATAAAATAATGGAGGTCAAAAGGTCAAAGGTCAGCTTGACTGTGACATCATCATGTTTTAACGTCATATCTCAGGAACAGAAGGGGAGACATTTGGTCAGATACTGAACTGGTGACTCTAATCTTGGGTGTCCACCAGGGTTGCATGGATAAACTGGTTTTAATATACACCGTGATACACAAGTTGACGGTTATCACAGCGTGTACATTTGTTTATCAATGAGCAACTGGACGGAGGATCTCTTCTTTATTTGAGTTATTTATTAAAGGAGAGACTTTTTACACAAACCTTCATTAACTGGCGACTGACACAGTGACGTGGTGTGCAGTTTTGAGCAAAATCTCTGTCAGACACCCTGTTTTTATGTCATTCCTGTCGCTCCTGTTGAAAGTGTCCCCATAGACAAGTTTATTATCTGTAGTTACCTGTAGAGTTATCTGTTATCTGCATGATACCTCGTCATTTTACTACAGATAAAAAAACAAATCTTATCATTGTAAGTTACTGCAAAATACTTAAACATCACATTTTTTACTAATTCAATTCAGTTTTATTTAATGATACGAACATGTCTTGATGTACCAGATACATTGAAACTTTCTACATTTCAACATCGCCGTGGTTCACATGTGGTTTAGGCACAAAAACACCGGGTTATGGTTTGGTAAAGATCCTGTTTTGGCACAGAATACCTTCTTTTGGTGTCAGAGTCGTGGCTGGAAACAGAACGACGTCTCAGTAAACAACAGCCGCTTTGTGTGGCACCAGGGAGCCAATGAAAAGCCCTGAACCTGTGTGTAAATATCATCAAAGCATATTAGCTGCCTGCAGTCGTATTGATAACCACAACTCAATATCCCTTTGTTATTGTGTGTGTGTGTGTGTGTGTGTGTGTGTGAAAGTGTGTGTTTCCACGGACATGTGTGTGTACGTGTTAGTACATGACGGTATTTCTGTATTTTAATTTAACTTAACGTGTCACTGCGTTTGTGTTTTGTGTACATGAATGTGCGTGTGCTTGTTTGTCAGTGACACAGTGCATGTATGTGTTTGTGCATCCATGTGTGAATGCGTGTGTGTGTGTGTGTGTGTGTGTGTGTGTGTGTGTGTGTGTGTGCTCTGCACCATGGCAGCTCAGGGACGGATAATGTACTAAACAGAAGCCTGGCTGGCCTTCCTCCAGAGAAACCAGTGGATTTATAGACACACACACACACACACACACACACACACACACACACACACACACACACACACAACACACACACACACACACACACACACAACACACACACACACACTTTCTCTATTAACTCAATGAGATACACACACATACAGAGAGAGATGCTGAGCCAAAGCAGGGAAACACAGACCAGCATTTGGCAAAGCTTATACATGAAGTACACACACACACACACACTAAATATCAGGAGCTTCCTTCCACTTAAACTCAACTGGGCCAAAATAAGATTTTGAAATGTAGACGGAGTCGTTTGCAGCCTGTGAAGTAAAAATTATACCTCCTTAAACTGAAGTACGTCCTCACAATAACATTAAATCAGCTGATGTGTAGAACAGCACTTGTTCCTATAGGAGACACAGTATGAGCTCCAAACAGCAGAGTGTGATACACTCACCACACTCTCTCTGTACCAACATGACAGGATGGCTTACTTAAGCCTTTTAATTTTGCTTTTCAGCATTCTCACTTCAGCTCGTATGTCACAGGATACATTCATGACATTGATCCCATACTTTAAGGTCCAGTGTGTAGGACTGAGGGGGATGTACTGGCAGAGGTGGAATATGTTATAATCAGTATGGTTTCTCTGGTGTATAATCACCTGAGAGTAAGAATCATTGTGTTGTTGTTACTTAAGAATGAGAGGATTATATTAGAGATGCACGATGATATCAGCATGTCATCAGTATCGGCCAATATCAACTTTAAAATGAATTATTAGAACCGCAAGGAACATAGTTTCCACCTGTCACCACAAGGAGGCTTTGTACTGGAGGGAAGGACTGACGCACTCAGCTCATGTTTGGAGGTGTTGGCAGGAAGTGACATGCTGCACAGACGCACTCGTCACATCACACAGCTGTTTGACAGACCATAAAAGTTGGTAGAGGTTCAGAAAAAGCAGCGTACAGATCCAAATGACTAAAAGGCAGATGTCAGTTCTTTATTTCATTTTTCAGAGGTGCAGATTAAGTGGTTCGGGGCCCCAGGGAGTCCTCAAGGTATAGTCGTGTACCTTTGCATACTTCAGGCTAATAAAACAGAATTTGATTTCTGTTTTACCAAACTTCAGAAGCTCCGTGAGCCAAGTTTAGAGTGAAGATTCATGACTAGACGAGTCGAAACAAACAGCTACTTTTAACGTGTCGCTCTGTAATGTTATAAAAAGCTGCTGGTTGACAGGAAGTGACCTCACCATGAGACGGTGTATCATCTCTAGTCAACAACTTTGTCCTTCTGTAACACTGACAGGAAGTGACCTCACCATGAGATGGTGTATCATCTCTAGTCAACAACTCTCTGTGCTTCTGTAACGTTGACAGGAAGTGACCTCACCACGAGACGGTGTATCATCTCTAGTCAACAACTCTCTGTCCTTCCGTTCTGATTTGCAGCTTTTCAGACTTATTTTGTGGCTGAATATAATTTGTAGCTTCTTCAAATCTGAATGAGGATAGTGATAGTGAGATACTGGCTACAGTGATGAAACCAAACCAGCATCAGATGGACTGTATTCATAATCAATACGCTACAATAATATCAATAACCAGCGCCAATTCATCAGTCAGTGAGAATGTGTGTGTGTGGGCGGGGCATAAGCACATACAGCCAGCAGCAGCAGCGACACACCGTCCGACACCGGCACACCGTGAGGACGGAAACAGAGGGCTGGGCGGGGACGGAGCACCTGCCGCAGCAGGCCAACACGCCGTCTGCGGTCATTTTGACTTGACCAGCGGACTTCACTACAAGCTGATTGGCTGTTGAAACAGGTGACGTGCTTTAAAACCAGCCGCCGGCCATTTGACCAGCTGAGTGTCAGGTGACACCATCAGCCGGCTTGAGTCCAGCTCAGACCGACCAGTTCACACCGCTGACACTTTTAAAACGGTTTCCTCTCGTCACCAATCTTTGGTCTGAAACAGAATCCCATATACGCCAAGTCTGACAAGCCAAGGCTGCAGCTTGTTGTCTATTTGAGATGCCAAATGGCGATGTGGTCTCTTTCTTGTGACCATGAATATTTGAGGTCTATGTGTGTAAAGTTACAGGTCCCTTTTGTGTTTAAATTTAACCAGATATGAGGCTGACTAAATATAACCACATCAGGCAGAAATACTGTTCCTATGGTTACGCAGACTTTATTATACCTGGTGCTCTGATTCAGAACAGCAGTTAAACTGTCGAACAAAGCTTTTTTGTAGCACCTGTTTTTAACACACCTGTGAGACAATCACAGCTTTTTCTTTGGGGATGGCATGTTTCCAGTTAAGGTGGTAACTATGGTGATAAAGTCTGTTGGCTGGCGCTGACACTATAATGTGCTGCAGCTGGTTCATTCATACCTGTAGTTGTTGTCTTCTTTTTAATCAGAGCTGAGTTTCTCAGCTTTGTTGTTTCTGTTTGGTGTCTAAAAATCCTCTTATTAATATTTTGGAGATGAATGTACATTAATTAAGGAAAAAGACAACTTGTGTTTGGGGGAAAGTGAGAGATGGAAAGAGTGGTGTTTGGGACAGGAAGAGAACAAGAGGAAGGAGAGCAGTGTGCGGCAGGTTGTAAAAGAGACATTGACAGATTAAGAGAATGATGGTTGGTAATGGCAGTTTTCTTAAAGGATTTGGTGGGCAGATTTTGTAGAAGCCAAGATAAGCCATCGAGGTCGGATACCTCAGCGAGACACAAAGAAGAGGTGAAAAAACTGAGACCAGTTTGGAACAGGAGGTCGGGCGCTGGTGCCGACTTTAAAAGGGGTGTTTGAAATGAGTTTTGTGGATGTCTGGTGATGGATGCTGTGGAGAAGTGAGGGCAATGTTGGCCCTAATTGGTTTTTGAAATCCACAGTCTGGCTGGGAAAATCTTGCTATGGAACATAAATGAGTTATTCTTTTTGCTCCTTCACGACATACTTTTGAGGTGCCCCTGAGCAAGGCACTTAACCCCCAGCTGGTCCCGCACAAGCACTCAGAATTTAACACTGGACACTTTGGACCTGTGTCCACACAGCGTTTTTCTTCAGCAGAAAAGGTGGCATTAAAAAACCCCAAAACAAACCCAGTGCTTTTTTTAAATAACGTGCTCTGCATGGGTATGTTTCTATGACAACAATATCTTGACACTGACGTTAGCTAGGGAGCTAATTAGGCATGCATGATATTTGATTTTTTGCTAATATGCCGACATATAACAACTCATTTGGCCGATAACTGACATCAATATATCCATTTTTTCGTCACCTAATTTTAGTGACCATCAAGTCTCTTCTGTAGTGGAATTAACATCATATTATAGATGCATACTCTTATCATGATGGCCCACCAGCACATGGAGACATGAAATACAATACTTTTCCACATATGTAATATTCATTCAGTGAGCAAATTAAGAAAAAGCATTCCAATATTTAATGTTGAAGCCAATGGCCCCCTGTACACCCAGCATCAACATGCGTTTGTTGCGATTAGATTGCAAACGGATAGCGCTCAATCACATACATTTATACCTGGTATTAATATGCGTCTCTGGTGTCCACATCCAGATCCGTTTGCTATCCAATCACGCTCCGTCCCGCTGATGTCACATCCTTCTCTTCTTCCTCTGCAAATATTTCCAGCAGACTACAACATCGTATCATGTGCGCCACAATAACAACAACAACAAGATGTTAGCCGCCTGTGAAGTTGCATTATTATACGGACCTCAAAAGAATGAAAACACAAGGTTTTTTGTTTAGCTGAACAGATGCTTTATCACTGCAACTAAAACTTGAGGCCATTTTTTTTAAGGACGTCAGTTTAAAAAGTTACCCTTTCAAACACCTCAAGTTGTCTCCTTAAGTATGACACTTAAGGCTTTAATTTCTCCTTAACTAAGGGGCTTACACAGTTGCACAAAATCCCTTAAAAGGTTTCTTTTGTCATGGAAAAACATTTACCTCGTTAAAAGAGATTTTACTGTGGTGAAAGTTTCCATGGAGATCATTTGTTTGCTCGGACTCATACCTGGTGACGCCTGTTACCGTCTCACAAAGTTTTCTCATACTTAGATAGAGGAAAAAGTGGCAGGAGAAAAGAAGACAGAGCAGGAAAAGGTCAAACTTCTGGAGGAATACAGCCATGGAAAGAACAAACTACAAAGTAAATCTGATCCCCAAATACCAGAAAACAGAAAACAACTGTAGGAAGTAGAAATGACAACAAAAATTAATTCAGTCAAATTTTAAGTGTTAAATGTGTATAAAGGCGTATCCATCAGGTTCTCCTGGTCGCAGAACACTCTTCTCAGGGTGTGTTGGTTTTTTTAATCATCACTCAGTCATGTTGTTAAGACAGAGTCAGAGGCACCTTAAGTTATTCTCTTTTACCTTGCTTTGGTTGCTAAGGTAACATTCTAGGGATTCCTGAAGTGTAAGACCAAGACAATAAGCAAACCATAAATACTTAAGGAGAAGACTTAAGGGTGTTTTGTGCAACAGGTTTTATTATGAAGGAACCTTAACTTAACCTTAACTCCATGGACTTTCAGGAAACTCTCAACTTAAGGTGTTTTGTGCAGCCGGCTCCACATTCTCAGTCAGGTGCATTTTCTTCAGTGCCATGGATTATCTTATGTACACACTATGATAATCATTGATTTTAATACCACGGTTTACCTTGAAGCCGGCACACTGCTGCGACCCTGAGGTGCACAAAGTAATTTTTGATGCAGCACACTGGGGTGGCATCCTCTTTCCTTAAAATGCAGATTTCAATGGATGTATAAGGAGAGCTGGTACGGT
Organism: Cephalopholis sonnerati; assembly: GCA_019142605.1. Classification (NCBI taxonomy): domain Eukaryota; kingdom Metazoa; phylum Chordata; class Actinopteri; order Perciformes; family Serranidae; genus Cephalopholis; species Cephalopholis sonnerati. The sequence goes on along the minus strand of JAGQAX010000002.1, from coordinate 2,222,981 downwards.
ATTGAATGCAGGATGCCGTTCATTCCTGTGAGAGTAGCTCAGTGGTGCATGAAGCCAAAATGGTTCAACTGCTGCAGATAAAATTACCCCGCTGATCCAGGGATTATCGGCACTATTTCCAAACTGTGTGACCCAGAGAGCGAGCGCACCACACATTTCGCTGCTATATTTAAAAGTAGCAAGTAGTCACACAGAGAGAAAAATAAATCAAGTGTCCATCCATTTTCAACCACTTATCCAAAGCTCTTTGAGGACCCCGAGGTGTTCCTAGTCCAGATGAGACATATAATCCCTCCAGTGTGTTCTGGGTCTGCCCCGGGGCCTCCTACCAGTGGGACGTACCCAGAACACCTCTAACAGGAGGCGCCCAGGAGGATCCTGATCAGATGTTGAACCACCTCAACACAAAGGAGCAGCGGCTCTACTCCGAGCTCCTTCTGGATGTCTGACTCCTCCCCCTATCTCTAAGGTTTCGGAAGAAACTTATTTTGGCCTCTTGTATCCACAACCTCATTCTTTCAGTCACTACCCAGAGCTCATGACCATAGCTGAGGGTTGGGACGTAGATGGACCAGTAAATCAAAAGCTTTGCCTTCTGGCTCAGCTCCCTCTTCACCATGACGGTGCAGCACAGCGTCCCCATCACTGCAGAAGCTGCGCCAAATATAGAAATAACATTGTTGATGTCGTGGTGCATCTTCACTCATTTTACAATCAAACCGTTGCCCTCTTAATCGTAATCAAATTGTGAGGTGCCTGGAGATCCCCAGCCCTAGAAATTAGCAGAAACTTTGACCTGTTGGTGGCGCCAGAGTTAAAACCAGGGAACCACCGAAGTCTTCATTGCTGATCCTCTCAGGACCGTCAATATATGTGTCACATTTCCAAGGAAATCCATCCTATAGTTGTCAAGATATTTCACTCCAACCACAGAGGTCAACCTCAGGGAGTTACCACAGTGGGTAGGATTCATCCTCAGGGGACCATGACTGTCTCTACTAAAGTTTACTGTAACTCATCTGATAGCTGCTGAGATGTTTGAGTGTGGAGCAACACAGCAATGTTGCTGCTAGCACGGCCAAACAAGAGTTTGATCCCAGCGTGTCCTTCAGAAACAAAACAACTCAGCTGTGTTCATATGCTGCCGTCCGTTCTGCCCCCGACCTCCCCAAATGAAGGCAGTCGTATAATTTCAGTCCTACATGGTCCAGCGGTTCAAACAGTGGATGCAGTTTCCAAGGACACTGACAGCAACTCTCTGCATTGTGGATGAATCATTTCAAATTAATAATGTATGATTTACTGGAGATTATAAAATGAAAAAATGTCTTTGCAAACAGCAATTATTTATTTATTCATTTTATTATTTAAACATTTATTCCATCACGTTGTCAAGAGAACTATTTTTTTGTTTTAAAAATCTACACACATTTATAATTTATCTAAAAATCACATCTCTGATGTTAATAACGAGTCTCTGACGAGGATTCAGTTTTTAATCACAGTTTGCAGCGACGTGCGTGATGGATATCAACGTACAGCGGCTCTAAAAACAGAAGCACTTTAAATTCTGTGTTCATTGTAAATAAGGTAAAAACAAAATAAATCAAGCTGCGATTAGCTTTAAAGCTTTCAGACTGTGTGCCGTCTTATCTTCATGCTGATTAAGAAGTCTGTTTAATGCCATTGGTCATTCTAATAACGAGGTGTTAATTTTATTCAAGTCTGAGGTGTCTCCTTCCCGCTGTGTGTTTGTCACAGTCTCCTTCTCTGATTCCTCAACAGCTTCTCGCACGGGCAGGCACACACTCACACACTCACACACACACACACACACACACACACACACACACACACACACACACATGCGTACATTAGCATACACATTGCCGCCACCAAGCCAGGCTTAATTGAAAAGCATCTTTTAAGAATGTTAAGAAGTGCCCTGTTAGCCTGGGGAGAGGATAAAGGCTGTTACATTATTCAGGGCACTTGGCCTTTCAAACGGTACACTTGAGTTGGGTTTCACTCAGCCTTGATTTCCTCCTGCTTTGATTTGTCTTTGTCGCGTGTTTTTCTGCCCTCATTTGTGTCTGTCAGGCTAATTCTCTTTGATTTGGTTTGACTTCAAAGGGACCTGCCGTGTAGCCGTGTGTCCCCTCTTAGTGTCGATGTTTTAAATGGTTAATTGAGCGGTTTGGAGATGACGACCGAGACGTCACAGAATCATGTTTGTAAGAACACACTTTACGCCACGACACAGTGTGTGCACAACTGCTTATATTAAAATAATGCTGTCTCAGGCTGGTGATACTGTGTCTGACCGCTCATATTTTTTTGAAGAATATTCCCGCAGGTGAGATTTAACAGGTAAAGAACTCTTTTGTTCCTCAGTCTGTCAAATTACTAAATCAGAGTTTGAGTTCTGTGCATGTCACAGTGCCAAAAATTCAGTTGTCAATTGGGATGCATGATGATATTGGCATGTCATCGGTTAAAGGGTAAGTCTGGTATTTTGCACGTTCGTAGGTAGAAGTAAAACTTACATTTCTTATTTTAACTCATATTATTTCAACAAATTCCCAAATTTATTTACAACTAATGTACAACTATCCCCAGCCTGTTTACCACCTGATTAAATAAATCAGTAACAAACCCAGTTTTTTTTACACTCCAAGTACCACCCAGTGTCACAAAATAAATTAAATGTAAATAAATAATAAATAAATAAATAATTTAGATTAATTGAAATTAGCAAGGTATATAAAATTAAAATTAAATAAAAACTTATACACAACTATCTCCAGACTATTTACCATCAAGTTAAATAAATAAGTACATAAATAAGTAACCCCAGAAAAATTTTCAGTTCAAGTACCACCTAGTGTTACAGAATAAATATACACTCCCCTAACACAATCTTTCCTCGTCTATATATCTGCCAAAAATATATTTTTGTATAGTTTTTAAATAGATTTATTTACTGAGAGGTCAGGAGAGTTTATGGTTAACTAACGTTGTTCCAAACAGCCAAACTCAAAGTCTACAGCTTCAATGGTTTTATTATTGGAGGTAATAATGGAGGGAGGGGACCTGAGTGATTCTTTACTACAGCGGGGGATTCCATTAAAAAAATAATTACCTGAAAAATACAGACAAATGTAGCGTCAGTGTTGAGTGCCAAACTTTCTGTTCAGCTTTCACTCGCTGAATAAGAGTTGAATTTTTTATCCAAATGTGTTTCATTTTGAATCAACACATAATTTTCAGATGCCGTGGAAACGTGTTTGCTGTAATCAGGACAGAATAACACCAACAATTACCCAAGGAAATATTTTGGAATTGGAAAAAATGTGTAGCTGCAGTGTGGCGAATCAACTGCGGTGTGTTTCTTTTCTTTAACCAGAGCGTCACATCGTGTTTGCATTGATAACACTGATATCACAGTTTACTGCAGGTGATATTGGATGTTGTTGTACATGAGCTCTGCAGGCTTCCTCCAGTGACCTGATGATGCTATTCAGAATGAAAAGCTTTTCCTGAAAACAGCCCATCAGTTAAAAAAGAGAGGTATGATTATGTTGAGCAGGAGCAATCTGAGGCTGAATGCTCTCTGGGCGTGCAGCAGGGGAACGAGGGCAGGAGGTGCACAGCTGTGTCTGTTTACAGTCGGCACAAAGTAGGGAGCTTGCTTTTGCTCGACTTTGAAATCCATCAACACAGTATTCAAAATCTGAGCAAAATAAGCATGAAGTGTAAAATGTAGATTACAGCCTGTGGACACAGTGTGCTGAAGACTTGAGTCAAGGTGAGGCAGCCCACTGAAGTTTGTTATGGGGAGGACGCCACGTGTGTTTGACGACGGTTAATGAAGACATCTCTCAGAGCTGTGGTTAAACTGGGATTGGAATCCACCTCGCCAAGTGTGTTTACATGACAGTGTGCTGGTTATGATATGAGGCTGCAATAACCAGTCAGCAGTGGGATCCTCCGGAGACATGTGACGCTAAAGACGGATCGGCGGAAATTCATTCATGATTCAGCATTTTCACACTCATATGATGCAAGTTTTTCACATGGATGACGCAAATTGACAAAATATTCTAGCGTTCAAAACCATGATGTTACTCCAAGCTCTCTCTAAGGGGTCGTACACATGCCACGATTTTTGCAAGTCCATTGTTTTCAATGTAGAGATGTGGCAGGCAAGCTCAAATGCTAGAGTAAAGTCGTTGAGTTGCACACATGTTCCCGACTGCCTATATTTCAGGGTGTGACGGCTGCACCCTGAGATAAACAGAGTTCAATTTCTGGAAATCAGCAGCACACACTGCATGTCATGTGACGAGGAACAACCAATCCCAACCGACATATCTTTCCTTCTGCTGTAAATAGTCCGTCTGATAAACACAGAGTAGTTGATCATTTTGATGCAGAGCTGTCAGAGCTTTACATCTGTCCCACGGACAACAGGCCGACATACAAACAGGGCCTGGAAGAAGATCTGTTCTGACCTCAGGACTTTAGGTGATACGAAGCTTTTTGAGGCTTCCTAGCAACCTCAGATTCAAAGATGCCGCCATGCTCTTGAAAGCTGGCACAGAAAAGACAGCAGCACCCTGACCTAGTTTTTCCCAGGCGGTTAAAGACGTGTACGGCCCCTTAACCAGGATACTGTGGTATGTGAACACTAGGGATGAGCAACTACACTATTATCTGTATCTGCACCAGGAGTGGGTGGAGTTTAAACCAAAAGTTGTTATGTTGAGCCTGATTTTAATATGGGTTGATCAGAGGTTGGTATTTATTAGTTTTTGGATTAGCATTTACAGAACAATCTCAGGATTTAGCTTGAAGAGAAGGAAATCAAACACAGCTACCCAAATGAGGACCGACACATTTATTCAGATGATACTCGTAAAAAGTACAATATCCGAGTATTCTGCTCTACCTTCGTAAACATCTTATTCAGTGTCTGATTATTCTCTGTAATGCTCTCAAATGTGCCATGAACTCAAGGGAAGCAGTGACAGAGCTGAGCAATATGGAGGAAATCAAATCACAATATTTATGACCAAATACATTGATATCAATATTGTGATGATATAGTAGTGTCGACTATTGATGCCTTTACAATATATTTACACAACAAGATTCATTATAGATTATCATCTGTAGTAAAAAGCAGAGATATTAGTGTGTACTCGTACAATGGTTTGTATGATATCCTACGAATGAGCACCTCACGAATGACGTTGCGTACTTAATGTAAAACTAAACTTAGGTTTTGGGAAAATAAAAATGGTGACAGTGTACCTTTAAAATCATTCACTCAAAGCCCAGTCCCGAGCATGTGTGATATGTACTTATATCATGGGCCGTCATGATAAGAGCACGCATGTGTAATTTCATGTTAATTCCACAACAGAGGAGACTTGATGATCACTAAAATAAGGTTGGGAAAAAAGTATATATATTTGAATTTATTGACGGATAGCCCCTTGAGATGTAGCATATCATTTTCAAGGGAGTCCTATAAACACAAATACAAAAAAAGGCATACAAACAAAACAGTCTTACATAACAAACATACACAACAAATACACAAACACAACAATACACACAAATCACAGCATCTTGCTCCCCCTCTCCCCAACCCACAGCACGATGCACAAGAGAATTGAAATTTGAAATCATGACCAAAAACAATCCTATCAACACAGAGGAATTTTCAATTACTAAAAATTAAAAACATGAGCAGGTTGTTTTTAAAAGAGAATATAACGAAGTCCAGAAGCAACGGAAAGAGGCAGCCGATCTCAAAAAAAGAGGAAGGTTATTCCAGTCGGACAGAGCTTTGTGCTGGAATGACCTAACTTCCTTAAAAATTCTAGGAGCAAAGAAAAATGGGTGCTGCATATGTCTAAGGGAAGAGGAGTTGTATGGAATCAAAAACTATTTCAAGTGAGGTGGACCATCAAAGTAAACACATTGAAAGATAAACTGAAGCCAATATGGGGCTTAAAGGAGAGTTCAGGGTCAGTCCAGAGTTCAAGTTACTTACACGAGTCAACCTTCTCGAGAGGTGAACCCTCATCAGAATAAATATATTGATACTGGTATCAGTTATCGGCCAGAGGAGCTGTTACATATATTGGCATATTAAATATTGTTAAAACATCCAGTATCATGCATCGGCAATAAAAACATATTATTTATTAAGTGATGTTTCCTCACACAATCGTTCATATGATGTCCTGCGCATTAGCGCGCCACGATTGATGTTAAGTTCTTGACATTAAGTTAAGCAGTTAATGTAAAGTTACAGATGTAAGGTTTAGGCAGGTTGAGTCAGTAACTCAGGTAGTAAAAAGCAGTCAGTCAAAATCAGTGTAGACTTGTACAATGGTTTGTATGATATCCTACGAATTAGCACCCTACGAATGAAAGTTACTGAGGAAAAGAGACGTGACAATGGTCCTTAAAATCACTTACTCAAAGCCCAGTCTCGAACACCGTTCTCCTGGGGAAAGTCCTGTGTTTTGTGACCTGTGCACTGCCCCATCATTTCTCCCATCTGTGCTTTGGTCATGCGATCGCAGCCTCTCCAGATACAGGGGTTATATACGAATAACTGGCTCATGATTACGTGGGATATATACTAAATTTGGTGCATCACATCTCGTAGGTATACTAATGAACAGCACATGAGAACAGCCTGAAAAAGACGAGGGAGTGTGGACAGAAAGAATGAGCCTTCTGGGCAGAGCTGCTATCATTGGCTCTCAATATGCAACTGATGGTTTATTGATCTGTCCCAGCACTGAGCTCTGACAGAGGGAGAAATGGATGAAGAGAGCTGATGAAGGGAGAGAAAGAGGAGCGTGAGCCAAGAGAAAGAGAGACAGAGTGAATAAAGATGGAGGGAGGGAGCGAGTGAGAGACAGAGTGAGGAATGAGATAAAAGGCGTACATTAGACATGGAGCGATGGAGGGAGAGAGGAGGCGAGATAAAAGGGTGGAGCGAAGGACAGAAAAATGGAGAAGTGAATTTTCAAAAAAAAAAAAAGAAAGGAGGGGAAGATGGATGGACAGGTTGAAAGGGGAGGCACCAGAGAGGCGAGGGATACGAGCGATAAGCATTTTGAACTGTTATGCGATCGCTGACATTTCAATCACAGGACTTAGTGTTGTTGCAGTGCACTTCTCCATTTCCTCCATCTTTTCAGGAGGTGCAGTAAAGATGAAGAAAGTGCCATAAAGTTAATGGACAATGATACTAAAATGTTAGATTTTTGCCACGTTGCCCTCGGGACATTTTCTATCTCTAACACAAAGGCCATGGAGGAAGTCGTTTCCACAACATATGACATTAAAGCAGTCCGTTGAAACATTATGTCGCGGTCTCTGACTCTGGGAAACCTCTTTCCTTCTTAACCCTTGAACCGCCGCTGACCAACACATGTAGTAAATGTGGAACAATATACGAACCACTGAAGATGCACTGAGATGCAGACACTGTCAGGGTCATGTGGTGGAAGATTGTTATGATACTAAGGATTGTGCTCACCATAGAGTGAAGCACTGTTAACATCTGCCTGATAATTTAAAGATCCCATTAAGTGAAATTTCAGATTTCCATGTGTTTTAAAAAAAAATAAAGCTAGATAAATACTGAGAAAGTATGAAAACGCTCAGTCCACAGAGAAACACACACAGTTTGTATTCAGAAACTGTGCCGTCAAACGAGCCGTCAAGATTTCTGTGAATTTGTGATGTCACAACTTTACTACAGACCGAATTAGGGTTGGACGATATAACGACTTGTTCGAATATATCAATATATTTTCAAGCAGGATATGGATATAGACAATACGATATATCGATATAGGGTCAAGTTGCGTTACATAACACATGTCGGTGTTCACCTCTCCTCTCAGCTCCGCCCCCTGTGTGTGATTGAAGTGACTTTGAACGCAGCATGGTTGTTGGTGCCAGACGGGCTGGTCTGAGTATTTACTGGGATTTTCAGCACAACCATCTCTAGGGTTTACAGAGGATGGTCCCAAAAAGAGACAATATCCAGTGTTGATGCCAGAGGTCAGAGGTCAGAGGAGAATGGCCAGACTGGTTCAAGATGATAGAAAGGCAACAGGAAGTCAAATAAGCACTGGTTCCAACCAAGGTGTGCAGAAGACCATCTCTGAAGCAACAACACGTCCAACCTTGAAGCAGATGGGCTACAGCAGCAGAAGACCACACCAGGTGCCACTCCTGTCAGCTAACAACAGGAAACTGAGGCTACAATTCACACAGGCTCACCAAAACTGGACAATAGAAGATTGGAAAAACCACATTCAGATGGTAGGCTCAGAATTTGGAAGCATGGATCCATCCTGCCTTGTATCAACGCTTCAGGCTGCTGCTGCTGGTGTCATGGTGTGGGGGAGATTTTCTTAGTACCAACTGAGCATGGTTTAAACACCACAGCCTACCTGAGTATTGTTGCTGACCGTGTCCATCCCTTTATGACCACAGTGTACCCATCTTCTGATGGCTACTTCCTGCAGGATAACGCACCATGTCACAAAGCTCAGATCATCTCAAACATGACGATGAGTTCACTGTACTCCAATGGCCTCCACAGTCACCAGATCTCAGTCCAATAGAGCACCTTTGGGATCAGTGTTGCCATCTTAGCCTTAACGACTTTTTCTGGTGTTATTAGAGACTTTTGGAGACTCTGACTTGAAAGCACGAATCGTTCTTACTCTTCTCAAAGAGCAGCGGGTGCTGCTGTGGCCCCTCCCCCGTCCCACAGCACTCACAGGCGGCCCAGTTCTCGCACAGCAGTCCCTCCCAGCTGCAGTCAGAGCAGGAGATGTTAACCTCTCCGCGTCTAGACTGCAAATGAATTGCGCATGTCATTTTCTTTGTCTAAAATAAATCACTGAAAGAAAATTCAGTTGTAGTTCTAAACATATTCAGGGTGTTTTTTACTCAATCTTTGTCTCTCCGACGACGTTATTCCTCTCTCCTACAGCGTCTATTACAATAACATGCACGTGGTCAATTATACAAATTAGGTGATGACGTCATTAAGCGACTTCTCTCAGCTACTTTTCTTGCTGAGGAGTTAGCAACAGTCTTTGGGATGTAGTGGAACAGGAGATTCTCATCATGGATGTGCAGCCGACAAATCTGCAGCAACTGTGTGATGTCATCATGTCAATATGGACCTAAATCTCTGAGGAATGTTTCCAGCACCTTGTTGAATCTGTGACACCAAGAATTAAACTAGTACTAGCAAGGTGTACCTTATAAAGTGGTCTGTGAGTGTATATCGTGTACCACCATTCAGCCTGAAAATGTCGAGACATGAATTGTTGTCCATATCGCCCAGCCCTCGACAGAATCACAGTTTTTATTTACAGTAACTTCCAGGACGGAAACCCTCGTTACCAACATTCTCTAAAGAGTCAGTCTCCCATAGTTTAAAATAAATCAGATTTAGGTCCCTAAATGAGACTCATCATCTCAGCAACAAACTTCTGGCAGAGAGACGATAACAACGAGAGGTAATTTCTATCAGTTAACACTTCTCAAATATCTGGCAGCATCAGACAGAGAAATCTCCGCCGAACTCAAGAGCACCTTCACTCTGAAGTGGATTTATTACAAAAAAGGAGCACTTCACTCCACTTCCTTTATATGACTGAAATTGTGTCCTGGCAGGGTCCAACGCGACCACGAAACTGCGGATCAAACGGCGATGACAGAGCGACGCCAGGAAGTTATCACTGTGAATTTATGTGGATTGGAGAAGAGACTTGCTGTTGGCAGGACGTTGGTGAGAACAGGAGTGGAGGAAGGCTACCAGAGCCATGCCAACAACCAGACAGGCACACTGGCATCAGACGGCACACACACACACACACACACACACACACACACACACACACACACACAGTATCCCAATTCTTGGCTTAGGTGATACACCACTTCCTTTGCAACTGTTGTGCAGCTCCTGCTTGGCTCAGAGTGAGATTATGTTGTACAGAGGGGATGGGCCCATGGTTTCATGGAAATTACACACACACACACACACACACACACACACACAGAAATATTGAAAGGAGAACAGAGGAAATATTGATACGGACAGATGTAACAGATGAAGTTAAATTCGGCCCCAGTAGGCGTGACAGAGGGCTCAAGGGAAACAGAAACATCATGAGGACAGACTGACTGCTGGTCCGAGGGGGTCGTCGGGGTCATACAGGATTCTGTAGAGGGTGGAGGTTCAGCTGTGGTCACGACACACCCCGCGTTATCAGCTGCTTTGCATCCGTCACATGCTCGCTCATTCCTTCCTCCCATGCATGGAGTGTTTGTCACATCTCCTCTCCTCCCTCTCTTCCCAACAAACCTCGTCTAAATACATTTTTCTCTCCTTTACTTCCAGAACGCCTGAACCTCCTCCCTCTGTTCTCCTGTCTCTTTGGTATTTGGAGGAGAAGAGTTTTTCCTTTTGCTGCGTTGCCTCACTTTCCGGAGCGGATATCCAGAGTCAAGATGTAGCATTATAAACCTATAACTCACAATGTGGACAGGCGATTGGCTCCAACCTCCAAAACCTCTGGCTTCAGTTCAGACAAAAGATACAGCTGCACTTGTTACTGCTCTCCACATGGAGTAGAAAAGAATAGAGGTGCAACTGAGTCAGTAGTTTTACAGTTTATTCAGTAAAAACTGAATAAAAATGATGTGTCATGTCTTTAGTTTGTGAACAACAACAGTAACTCAGAGTGAGATTCAGATTCTGTGTTTTTGGCCTGAAAATATAAGAGCAAGATGATTTTGAAGTCTCAAAGTATTTAGAATACGTAACTAGTTTGCGTAATCTAATGAAGTACATTACAAAATGAAGTAATCTGTAGTGGTTTTAAACCAACCCTCCTGATACTGATCATGTTCAGTGTAAACATTTTGAAGTGTAAACTGCCTGAAGGCAGTCTCATGCTGAAGCTGCTTAGAAACACATTATGCAAGGTTTATGCCTCTGCAAAGCCCTCTGCCTACCTACGATGCAGAGGCGTTGCGTCCTTCTGCGACCGACGCAGAGACGCGACATGCACCTCCAAAAAATTATAACTATGCATCGAGGCAACACAGACCCAATGCAGACCGCAAGAGCTATGATTGGTCCTTCAAACTACATCATCAAGAGGAAATCTTCGCTTGTTGCTAGGCTAATTTATAGAATGTAAAATGCCATAGGCTTGCGCTAGTAACGTTAGCATGTATTTGTGGGGAAAATGTGTCCAGATAAAGACAAGTGTTTGTCTGTGAATGCTGCCAGTTATAGTGAAGCTGATTTGTGTTCTTGTGTTTGAAACTGTCTCTGTTAAGACATGTTTAATGTGTGTTTTGAATCAACTAAACTTTACAGCGCTTCACAGCGACCTCTGCCTCTGACCAGTGTTTTGGAGGTGTAAAAGCAATGGCATGCATGTAAAAGAACACTGCGCCTATGCAGGGAATTGCATAGCGACATAGACCAACAGGACGCAGAACTGTGATAGGCACACAGCAACTGCGTGCACGTTGGGTCGAGTGTACGCAGAAGCATAAAGATCACTTTAGAACAGTAAAGTGTGTCCTCAGGCTTCACCTTGTATCTAACAGAATCTCTAAATTGTGACGGACTTAGCAGCTCCACGTCAGACCTTCACTTTACCTTCATCCTGTTCAACACACCGACCTCCAAATGGCTCCCGATGGACACGCCATCAGTGTGTGTGTGTGTGTGTGTGTGTGTGTGTGAGAATTGTGAATGACAAGCAAATTGTGAAGCACTTTGTCCATTAAAGGTAGAAAAGTGCGGTGTAAGTGCAGTCCATTTTTTCATTTCACACTCTATGAAATTATTGAAGCTGTTTGTTTTTTTCTGGGCTCTCTGTGATGGACGCAGCAGTGTTGTCGTGGTGACCACTGTCATCCTGCTGCATGGACAGAAAAAACAGCTGTTTGCAGCTGTTTGCAACTCAAAACCTTCGTACTCGGACTCAGTGTCTTCTGTGGATCTGTCCCATGGTGTACATCAGGGAGATTCAGGATCTGATGAAACAGGACCACAGTGGGCCTGTGAGGGAAACCCACTGGCAGCTATAAAGACTTGGAGCTGTGCAGCGGACATAGCGATGTGGCTACGACAGTAGGGCTGTATCGTGCACACAGGCAATTAGACCGTCCAGCTGTTCAGAGCTGCGTCCAAACTGCACAGGAATAAGACTGTTCAAAGTTCACAGACATTTTGCCAGTTGCTTCATCTGAGCCGATCAGCAGCGTTGATCTGTTCTCCAAACAGACAGCTGAGATAAGACTTAAACAAACTGAAATTCACGGCCTCACCTCGACTCTGAGAGGCGCTGTGGGTGTGAGTGCAGCATGCGGAGATGGAGCGATGTGTGCTGGCATGTGCTGAGAGCGATGAAGTGTCGATCACTTACAGTGAAGTACAAAGAGGGCAGGATCTACAGTGGATGAGCTCAGACTGACAGTGTGACAGGTGTTAAACCTGCACGACTGCTAACACTGCAGCCAGAATCCTGCGCCTCCGGCAGCACGGAGCTCTGGGATGAGATTTCAGTTGTGGCTAATGATGATCACGGTGTTGCACCACATGAGAAGCAGCGAGATGATCCGGCTGTAATCATTATTTTTCATTATTTTTTTCCATGTGAAAATCTTCCAAAATGCCTCACAAGCAGATCAGAGGCTTTCGGCTGGTGAAATAGAAGTCTCTGGAATCAGCAGCACTTATGGAAATGTATCTGCTGTGTGAATAAAACATACAGCGTGTTTCAGAAGGACAACATGGAGGAGACACAAGTCTACACAGGCAGCACTGGTACACTGACAGTGAGGACGTTTACATGCAGATTAGTATGTTTTGAGTCGTATTCTGATTCTGATCACGGTCATATATGATTATTGACATGTAAAATGAGAAACCTGATCATTTGCACAGATTTATCTGCTGCACATCTCTATCGACTGATATTCAGCTTGTTGACCGCCATCGGCCTTTCGGCAAATGAGATGACATTCACTGATGGTAGTAATCGTTGTTTTTCTGTTGTGCCACATCAATTTTGCACAGGCTGAAAAGCACCGCTCCAGATTTACAACATCCCATCGTCCCACAGACAATAGCAAACATGGTCGGGACAAACAGAGATCTTCCCAGGACGCCGTCAGGACGAAAGGACGCAGTAAACTCACTGTCAGATGTGTCAGAGGATGCACTATACTGTTTTCTCTGATAATGCCACATTGTGAACAAGAAATCTGTGTTGACATCAGCAGGAGAGCTAGTTAACGTTAGCTGTTAGCTGTTAGCTGTTAGCTGTTAGCAACCAGCAGCCGGAAGTAACTGCTCACAGAGGTTGCAAGCTCTTTGGTAAAAATAACGTTCCTGTGATGTGTTCAGTCGCAATCTTGTAAAATGTAGTATTTGGCAAGAAACTGAATAGATTCAGCTGTTTGAGGGAGAAATGTGTTGATGTTTTCACAGCAATATAAAGTAGATATTAGAGAATGGAATTATGGTCTATGTAGGGTTACAGCGATATATCGGTTTTAAGATATACCGTGATATAAAAGTTGACGGTTATCATTCTGTGTACATTTTCTGTCCTTTATGGGTCAGTCTGACTGATAGTAATTTAAATTCTGTAATACCATGAAACCGTGATACTGCAGTAATTTCTGAGCCGGTTATCGTACCATGAAAATCTCTGCAACCATTATTATACTTTTAAGCAGTTATTTAAAAAGTTTTTCATGTGCAAGAAGGTTATTTTAAAGTTTGTTTTATAAATGTGTGTGATTGAATTTAAGGGCTGAATAACTTTAAAACAGTTCAGTAATTTTTATGGTGGAGATTTCTTGGTGTCCCTGGTGCAAAAGGGGGAGTAGATGACAACAATAACAAAATAAACAACAACAAAAAAACATTGGGATTGGCTATCAACCGAATTTTTGTTTAAAACATCACTATCGGTATCGTCCCAGATTTTCACAATCAGTACATCCCTACTGATAACTGAGGACCGATCCCAACAATGTCCAAGTTTCCAGCTGTCTGATGGCAGGTGTGTTGCGGCCTTGCATCCCTTTTATTCTAGCGAACGCAATATCTTAGGAACGCGTGGAGGGATTTTTTTCAAATCTGGCACAAACGTCCATTTAGACTCAAGGATGAGGTGATTAGAATTTCACAAAACATGTTTTTGGCCGTACCTCAGGAATTATGGACCAAACTTGACACAAATGTCTAACAGGATAAAATAATGAAGGTCCAAAGGTCATCATCATGTTTTAACGTCATATCTCAGGAACAGAAGGGGAGACATTTGGTCAGATACTGAATTGGTGACTCTGATCTTGAAGCTGTGCTGATTGTATAGATCTTCTGTGTGTGAAGCGTCCATGTTTTCACTGTCAGAGACACTGGACTGGTGGGCGGAGTCACACAACTGCAAGGCAGTAATTCTAGTTGTGTGAATATTTTGTGAAAGCCCCAGTAGTCAACACTACAGTATCATCAAAGAGATATCTCCCAGCTCTAATGGTTAGTCCAGTAATGAACTGAGGCTGAAGGTGTGAACCACAGCTTCAGGTGAGACTGAGCACTGACTGTGTTTTAGTTTCTGTCTCCCAGCAGCTGCGACGAGTGTTTTGCTCTGTGACGGCTTTTTCTGATGATGAAGTTTGAGTTTCTGTCGGTCCCGCTCTTATCTTTTTATGTTCAGCCAAATAAACATTTTCCTCTTCAGTTTATCTCCCTGTTTCCAACCCAACCACAGATGCTCTCTGTCAGCATGCTGCCTTTGCAGCAGACGATGAAGTTGGAAATCAGTGTGCAAACTACATTAAACTGCAAGTATCCAAACTCACTGAATCTGATTGTGAGTGTTTGAGTCTGTGCTTCCAGAAAACTCTCACTGCTGAGTTAAACAGATGAAGCTGAAGGAGGCAAACATCCCATAATAAATTTGAATATTGCAGTTCAAGAGGACTGAGAGAAAACTAGACCTCTGCTCCTCCTCTCCGCTCTGTTTTCAGGCTTTAGGAAATCTAGACCGTGACAGGAGACTAGCAGATGCGAGTGCACGTCTCTTCAGATGGTGAAAGCCTGATTCAGTGGAGGAGAATCCTGCAGACAAAGTTGTTATTACATCATCGGCAACAACTGCCTACACTGCAGAGCAACCCAAAGACGGAAAACAGAAAGGGTCTAAAACAGAGTCTGACTGTAAACAAGATAAAACACGTCTCAGTATTGATGAAATGTTTCAGAGATGGAGAAAAAATGCTGCTGATAGTTTAGCCTGCCACTAACTAAGAGCTTACGGCTCACAGCTGCAGCTTCAAGTTCATGTTTATGTAGCTAATGTCAGCTAGAGCCTCGCATCACAGTGTGTCCTTTGCCTCACTTCCCGCCGCTACAGACCACCTCATTGGGAGCCTCGACTGCTCACCGGATCACCAAACTTTCTGTTGCTGCCATTACACAGGTTAGACCTGACACTGCTGCTGGCCACCGCTGGGGGGGTGCGCTAGCAAAATTCAAGCTGAAACAGCCGCCGATTAAAGGTCTGTTAAACCATCGTTAAACAGAGGAGGTGGCCTACGACACCACTTATCACCCACCTATAATGCGGTCTTGGGATCCCTCTCCAGACGACTTCACACCCGTTCATTCCTGGTCCCATCTAACCCTAACAACACACAAGATGGCCGGGTGGGTCAGTGACTCACATGTGACCTCCACAACTCTGTAAGGGTTCACACCAACACAGACTTTAAAGCCTGTGACTCAGAACTGAAGAAGCTTCTTGGATGAGAGGTGAAATGTCTTCAAGAAACGCGAGCAAGTCCAGTTGTCTACGCTATAGCACTTATGATGGTCCATCTCCTGAGCTGCTGCCCGCTGTCCCCCTGGGAAGCAGTCCACAGTGGTGGGGAGCAAGGCTGAGACACCGTTGGATGTCTGGCAGCTAATTCTTGTCTCATGTGTGGTCTAATAAACAGACAGAGAGCTCTACAATAAAATAAGCTCAAATAAACCAGTGTATGGGAAACACTCACTGTGTGAGGCGTGTGCATGTACCTGTGGTGGGTGTGTTTGAAAGTCTGACTTTTTTTGTTTAACCTTTTCCAGATTTCTGCCTCCCCACCTTTAAAGGAAAAGTCAGACATTTTGGAAAATGCACGTTCACTTTTTTGCTACGAATTTGATGAGAAAATTGCTACGTTGCGTTGCAGAGTGTCTCGTCGTTCAGGTGCTTATGAACAGAAGCCTGAAGCACACACTGAACCCGTCCTACACACAGATGGGGAACACTGAGAGCTGATGCGTGTGAGCGCTGTGTGACATGCTAACAGGCATCAACCTGCTGCTAAAGAGCAGCCTCACAAAGACAACAATGGATGCAGGTGTTTTAACATGCGTCACTCACTGCAGAGGGTTTGACCGTTTACACTTGAAACTGTTCCACATAATTGTAGTCATTGGAACTGATGACAATCAAACCTGAACAAAGGGACGTCTGAACACAGCTGTGGATCATCACCACGATACAAGCAAAATATTAAGCTCTAAAAAACCTGAAACAGGAAGTGAACTTGTTTTCAGGTATTAACGAGTCTGACCCAGTGGTGTCGGATTCATTTCAGTAGTGCGGGGGCCAAAATGTCTGTGTGTGTGTGTGTGTGTGTGTGTGTGTGTGTGTGTGTGTAGCGGTAGATCTATCAGGTGCACAGAGCTGATGACTCATCGCAGAGGGGGCGGGGACCTGAAGTAGGCATCTCCACTCAGCCTATAGACTTACTTACCAGTGATGTTTTCATCCAGCATCTGTCAGTTTGAATCAGATCCAACAAAAAGGGGCTGGGGTCAACTCCACAGTGCCCTGCTGGTGCAGTTTGCTGCATAAGGGACCATACAAATTTTTAACCACCTGGAAAACACAAGGTCGGGCACTGGGCGCAACTTTTGTGCCTTTGCTGTGCCAGCTTTCAAGAGTGCGGCTGCAGGTTGTGTCTACAAGTAACAAGCATCGAATAGCCTGTTTACCTGAAATCCTGAATGCAGAGCTGATCTACTTCCTGTTGTCTGTGGGACAGATGTGACGCTCTGACAGCTCTGCACTAACATGATCAACTTCTCCTCCATGTTAATGACAGACTGATATTTACTGAAGAAGGAAAGATATCTGTCGGCTGTGATTGGTTGTTCTTAGTCATATGACATGGTGTGCGCTGCTGTGAAGTTGAACTTGGTTTATCTCAAAGTGCAGCTGTTGGGCCCCGAAAAATGGGCGCTTGGGAACCTGTCTGCGCAGCGTTGTTGTTGCTTGGCATTTGAACGCGCCTGCTGTGCATCTACGTCGAAAACAATGAATTTAAGGGCACAAAAAAATGCGGCAGAACCCTTTGGCATTGGTGGGAGCTCGTCTCTTCTCTGCAGAGGACACCGACAGAGTCTAACTTTTATTTTTTTTGCAATCAAGACATGTATTTTAATGAAGACAGTCAACTAAACAACAAAAATGCACGTTCAGTCAGGCAGATTGGGCCCTGTGTTACTGGAGAGAAGCGTGCGTCAAAGGGCGGCAGCACCCTCACTTGCACCGTGTTATATATGACAGGGACGTAAAGTGGAGGTGCCAGTGCCCCCCTGGCCCCCCCACGTCCGGCACCCTTGGTATAACCTCTTATTTTTGTGCTGTCGACAGAGAATAAGCGAAAGTGAACATCAAGTTGATTTATGTCTTAAGTTGAAGAAAGAAAACGGATGAACAGAACCACTTTAAAACAAACAGTGTTTTTGTACGCAACAGTTTACTAAATCTGACATAGACACTTTTATCTGATTATTATTATTTTAAAGATTATTCTTTGTCTTTCTCTGACAGGACAGTGGCAGCATGAAAGGAGGAGAGAGAGAGGATGACATACAGCAAAAGGCAGCAGGACAGAATCGAACCTGCAGCAGCCGTGGCAAAGACACAGCCTCTGTATACCGGGCGCCTCTTCTACCAGGTGAGCTACTTCACACCCATTATCTGATCATTAATAACACAGCCACATCAGAGCCACTTGTTAGAGTCGTATGTTTACATCACAGAAAGCTTTTCTACGTTCTGTTTTTACAACTGTGCGTGTCAGAGGTCACAGAGATCTCAAAGCACGGCTCAGTGCAGCTCCAGTAGCAGACTAATTATGAATAAAACCCAGTAAATGGGGTTATTAAGAGAAACGACATCACCGTGAACCGTGTAAACTTAATTAAAATGTTGCTTAAAGCTGTTTACTGCTGCTGGTGTGCATGTAGACATATTGTTTCTTTGAGAAACCTGCTGCTGTGGAACTGCTTATTTAATCCTCTCAGGTCATATATCTGTGTGTGTGTGTGTGTGTGTGTGTGTGTGTTTGTTTGTGTATGCACATGGAGCACAGCTTTTCAGAGACTGCCCACTCATATCAGAGCACAGACCTCTACCATTATTCTTTACAATGGTGAGAAACTGCTGTGATGGCTTGAGAAATAAATAGGTGTGTGTGTGTGTGTGTGTGTGTGTGTGTGTGTGTGTGTGTGTGTGTGTGTGTGTGTGTGTGTGTGTGTGTGTGTGTGTGTGTGTGGTGTTAGCTTTGGAAATGTCAGCTAATCGATGTTGGGTTGCTGTGTTTTGTTAAACACAATATCTCCGATGGATAACCATGAGAAATACACTGCAGCTCTTTCTTCCTCTCTATTTCTTCTTCTCTACATTTGTTTCTTTCTTCTTCTTTGGTGTATTCTCTCTGTAGTCCTTCTCACACATGCACTACAACCCTACACCATGTCGACATTAACTGGGAGAGCTGTGTGTGAGAACACAGATGTCTTGGATCAGTCCGGCTGTTGAACTTTAACCCCGTCAGCTCCGTGGGTTTCACACACATTCATTCATTTGTGGCGGCCCACCACGATTAAAACGTCACCACAGTGTGATCTTCTGTTTTTGGAGCTGGATTGTACATTCAGAGCGCTGTTAGAATATATATACTGTTGAGATATTTTGAGCTCAAGCGTACTCTGGGCACAGACGGAGCAGCAGAACATCAGGGGGTGGTGAAGTTTCTCTGCAGCAGCTGCTCCTCTCATCCATCGATCTGATCTGATCGGATCAACTGATCGATTATCCACTTCATGACTCAAACTCTCTACGAACTACAAAAATGAAGAGTTCTGCCTGCACTTTGTTCATGAACTCGCAAAAACCTCAGAATTTAAGGAGAACACAGAAAGGGACGCACAGGCACACATAGTTTCCACCAAGCAGTACAGTTCAGTTCAGTTCAGTTC
Organism: Cephalopholis sonnerati; assembly: GCA_019142605.1. Taxonomy (NCBI): domain Eukaryota; kingdom Metazoa; phylum Chordata; class Actinopteri; order Perciformes; family Serranidae; genus Cephalopholis; species Cephalopholis sonnerati. Next base: position 2,203,561 of record JAGQAX010000002.1, on the reverse strand, counting down.
AGGTCAGTGCGCTTTTCTTTCGTCCCCACAGTGAACAGTTGTGGATGGTACCAACAGAAGCGTTCCTTAGCGTCCCCATGTTTGGTCCCCCCTCTGTTGGGGTACCTAGCACACAGATCTGGTACTAAAAGGTGGAGCTGTGAACACTGCAGTCTGATTGGTCAGTAGAGGACGCTCACTCTGGTTTGATGTAACCTCTGTTCATACATCAGTAAACTACAACTATAAAATGAAAGAGAAAAAAATCACTTCATTCACTGGGCCGACTGCCGGCAACTTTTAAGGTGGAACGTTAACTTGTAATGTTACTCAATGCATGAGTTGATGACGTGAATCCATCAGCACACCTTAAATTTACCTGTGACAACTTTGAGCATCACTTTAGTTTTTATATGACAGACACTTTTAGTGCTGACTTTAAAAATATAGATTGATTTGGAGCGGATTATGTGAAGGTCATATATTCTAATCCTCACTTCCTGTGGGCTACAGCAACACTAAACCCCTGAGCTTGCCTGAGAAGGACTAAATGCACAAAGCTGCTATTTTTAAATATCCCATGGAGAGAGACTCTCACTGCAGCCTGTTGTATTTTGTTCTGAAAATGTGGGCGTGCAGCCTCGTTCTGTGGACCATAAACCAGGTGCAGACTTCCATCTGTGTCACCGCTGATGAGGAAATACAGCCAGTGAGTGACAACAACCCCGCCCACATTTAAGAGGACTGTCTGAACAGACCCAGGGTCTAGGTACCATGTCTGAAGGGTTACTGTTGGTTCCACAGGGACTGTACTGAAAGGGTTTGGTGGAGGTGGGGCTTATTTCTGTAGGAAACTCTGAGCTCTCTGTGTAAAGTCTGTGGAATACCCGATTGAGCCCAACTGTTAACAGAGCAGGACACTATCTGAAAAGTTCACAGCGAGAGAGTGGGTGTGTTGATGATGTTTCTGTCATGGCGGACTCCAGAAGCCTTTAATAAACATCAGAAGGTGAAAGAGAAGAGTCTATATATTTTGCATTTTGCCTTTATTTGACAGGACAGCTTTAGCGTGAAAGGGGAGGAAGAGGCGATGACATGCAGCAAAAGGTTTGATTACAACCTGCAGCCGCTGCACCAAAGACAAAGCCTTTGTATGTGGGTCACCAGCTCTACCAGGTGAGCTGCTGAGTGCCCAAAAAGACGGGTCATTGAAACAAAAGCAATAACAAAAATATTAAACTGGAAAGATGTAAAGATATGGGAACCTCTGTCAATAAGGGCCAACACAGAAATCATCAGACAAATTCGACGAACGGAAACAGACATTGTGGGTTTCCAATCAGTGAAGCCTTGAGCTTGACGCTCTAATGATCTCCTCCACACTGATGCTCACCAAAAACAATCCACCAGACCACTCGATAAGGTTTGACAGTTTACTTCAACACACACAAAAATGGTACAGAAACAATTGTCCAGTTCCAAAATCCAAAAAGGAGAGAGATAAAGAAAAGAGGTAAAAGAGGTCCAAAAACTGTGACTCAATTCTACACAATCTGACTGCAGTTAGCTCTCCGTATCCAAAAACTGGCCCTCAGGCCAGAGTGTGAAAAAGAGCAATTAAAGGTACGCAGCTACAATAACAGTATCCTAACCTTAGAGGTCACACATGTAAATATACATGAGATTTCATGCAGTTTAAATCATCTACACATATTTAAGAGCAAGAAATGAGATCATTATCTTTATTGTATCACTGTGAATACAAACTGTGTTTACCTGGACACCTGCAAATGTTAAAACTGTTGTTCTACATATGGACTTATTATTGCACATCACTCAGCAGCTGTGTAGACAGAACACCAATGACCTTCATCCAGGCTCCGACAGACTTGGTGTTTATGACCAAATTATGGAACTGGCTCTATAAACAAAACACTGATTTCCACAGCGTATTTCCTGCGTCATGTTCTGCCTCCTGCACAGGGTCGGGTATTGGTTTTTTTTTTTACGATACTGGTGCTAAAACAGTAGTTTGAAAATGGGACCAGTGTTGAAACTGATACTTTATTTTATTTAATGTAGATTTTTATTGATTTTTGCCATTACAACTAAAATTTAACACTCTGCTCTTTTATTCTCAACGTCAGCAAAATAAATAATTAAACTAAATGAACAATAGTATTAATAAATAAATAAAATAAAATAAATAAAAACCACCACCTACACTAAAATAATCTTACATAGCCCCTGACTGTCATCACCATACCTGCCTCTGTGTCCCTGTACCACCCATAACAAACCTACACACCTGTACACTCTACACAATAGACATTTTTCTTTCTTATAACGGTCGACATACAAACATATGCAGGACTGTGTTCTCTCCACGTGTGTGGGCATAAACACACACACACACACACACACACACACACACACACACACACACACACACACACACACACACACACTCTCTCTGTCTTCCCTCAAGGCCTTGAGTTGCCAGAACAGCATCTTTTCAGGGAGAGTTGTTGTTGTTGTCAAATATTTCTTGGTTATTTTGCTGATCTGTACATATCTGGTGTGTGTGTGTGTGTGTGTGTGTGTGTGTGTGTGTGTGTGTGTGTGTGTGTGTGTGTGTGTGTGTTGGCGTGAGCTTGATGTGTCTTTATCTGCGTGCTTGTGTGCGTGTTCATCTCATGTTCCTGTCTGCATGAACGTCCATTCATTTGTCTGTTAGGTCATGTCAAAATGTCGTCAGCATCTCACTGATCTTTACATATATTGTGTGTGTGTGTGTGTGTGTGTGTAGGTTGTGTCTATTTTCATACCTGTGTATAGGAGCGTGTGTGTGGGTGCACGCTCCAGTATTTGTATACATGAATGTTGGTGTGTGTGTGTGTGTGTGTCCTCATGTTACTCTGATCGTTTTTTAAATGTATTTTCTGACATGTGAGTGTAATAATCCTGTTCTGATGCGATTGTTTGCTGATTTCTTACGAATTTCACATGGCGTGTTTCACGTTCTTCAGCTGTTTATTATGTTTATGTGCCTGGAGCTGGATCCGTGAGAAAGTCTGTGCCTCCTCAGCTTGCCTTAAAATTCACTCCGGCCCTCAGTGCTTTGAATTACCACATCCAGAGAGGGTTGATTTAGCATTTATTTATTCAGAGCAGCAGTTAAAAAAACAGCCAAGGGAGAGAGACTAACACTCTGGAAAGACAAGTTGAGTGGGAGCTTGTGGAGGGAGAGGAGGAGGAGGAGGAAGATAATTCACAGAAGAAGTGTGAGTTTAAGTGAGCAATTCTTTTATTAACTTTTCCTGTATGTTTCTTGGGACAATTTTTAGGCCATTTCACATCGTAATAAACAAGTATTCAGACATAATGCAGGTAAGCAGGCGTCCCTCTCACTGGAAATGTTTTCCAGCTCCTCCTGGGCGATCCTGAGGCGCTCCCGGGTCAGATGAGATACATCATCTCTCCAGCGTGTTCGGGGTCGACCCCGGGGCCTCCTACTACATGGACGTTCCCTGAAACCTTCTACAGGAATTCGCCCAGGAGGCGTCCTGATCAGATGCCCGATCCACTTCAGCTGGTGGCTTAAGATTTAGAATTGAAAAGGCACCTTTGGGTTAAAACTGGGACGAATCTCATGTCTGATCATTTCATCAGTTAGTGTGACAGAGGCAGTTTCATTAAATGGTAACGATGTGTGATGACTCAATCATGGGACGTACACGCTGCAATCATGGGCCGCTCTAACAGAGCTCTGCAGGCTTCGTCTCCATGTCTGCATGTGCAGGATGTTCCACTGAATCAGGTTCAGCCTTTTTAGAGAGATTTCCAATTGAAGGTGAAGTAAAGACGTGAAGAGCCGTGTTCCTGGTGATTTCGATAGAAGCAGCTCCCGTCGGTCTGAAAAGGCTCGTCGTGATTGATGAGCACGTACGTGTGACTTTCAGTGTTTGGAGGTGAATGTCTGAGCCCTGATGGCTTCACTTTAGGAGACCTCTGATGGTTTTATTCTGACTTATTGTTACACACAAGTCGTCCAAATTAAACAACAAAATGTCGTGTTCACAGGCGTTTTATGACCTGACGACCCGAATCACTTTGTCAACATCAGTTCGACCTCCTCAGATAAAGTTTTCAGTCTGTTCATCGACTTGAATCATTTTTATTTCAGCTAAATGTGACACAGAGCAGACAGACTGACCAACACCGTCATAACACCTGCATACACCTGACAGACAGAACTGTGGGCAGATTTATCCCCCACATTTGGTAGCTAAGAGGCTAACAGAGACACAGCGATGATTCAGTCAGTGCGTTTACATGCAGCTTGAGAAAATCGAATTATTGGCTTAGTCCGACTGGAATTGGACTATCCGTAGCTCGACTAACACACCTAGATAATTGGATTGAAAATCAAACTATTGCTGCATGTATCCTCTTAGTCTGACTGGAGTCAGACTCGGCGTTCTGCACATGCACCACTTTTTCCTTCACGGGCTTTCACCCGTAAGAAGAAGGAGATGACGTAGCAGCAGTTCACTCCTGGAAAAACAAACAAACAACGCACCTCTGCTGTGTGCATGTAAACGTACTGACTGAAAACCAATTGCTTTTGTTGTCTGTTGGTCTTGAACGCTGGCCTGCAGCGTGGCAGGCCTCTTGGCTAGATCAGTGGTTCCCAACTGGAGGGTCGCAGTCCAAAAGTGTGTCGCGGGTCCAATCTGACTGGACCACAAGGTACTCTCAAATGTGTCAAGTTTGTAAAAAACACATTTTATGTTGAAAGTCAGTGACACAAGTGTAACCTTTGACCCCGTGGTCACATTGGTCACCGACGTGGAGGACTCCAGCCATGAAACTTTGCAGCCCGAGGATGAGGGGCAGCCTACATGGAGTTCAGATCCTTTGGAGGTTTGATGGTGGTGGAAGGAGCATGCTGAAATGTTTCCTAACCTGGCAGTGATTGAATGTTTTCACCATCCAGTCAAAGAGACGTCTCCTCTGCTGGATTTGGAATTCAAGAACAGAGAACCAGCTTCATGTGAGGGACTGGAGCCTGGGTGGGGTTGGGTTGCGGGACTTTTATTAACGGATGTGGCTTTGACTTAGACATAATGATGAGTAACAGGTCGGTGCTGGTATTGAGCCTTACGCGTATGGCGGGTACGGGTTTTCAAAAATGGACCATTGCAGGACTCTGGTTCAGACTACAGTCTCTGTGTTGTTATTTTATTACCAACGTAAGTATAGGCGCAACTCATAACCCTCAGCTACACATTAGCCTAAGAGAAGCGAGCAGCAGCCCGGCAGCAGGTGATATTTTTGCAGACCAGCTGACGTCCCGTACGGCCCCCAAAAATGTAGTAGAGGCTCTGCATAGTTTCCTTTGACCTGACTATTTTTTGCATAAACATTTACCTGTCAGTGTGGCGGGTAGCCAAACCAAGAAATACAGTCTTTGAGTGAGCCTGAAACATAAAACACTTTTACTTTGACCTAATCTGACAATATTTAATAAACTCCTGGGCGGGTCGTAACGGACGCACCGACTGAATGACTCACAGCTGCTCAGTGGGCTGCAGCTCTGCAGAGTGTATCTGTGTCTCTGTCCCTCGTCACGTCCTGCTGTCACCACCGTGAATGATGTTAACTGTGCTTCATGTCCATTCTCCTGTTTCAATGCTGCACATTCAAAATGTCACTGGGTACGTCACACAGGTCGCTCATCATGTGTTTATATGTTCCAATCAAACACCAGGAGCTTCAGTGGGGAATGTAAGAGGAGGACAGAGACGAGGAGAGACAGAGACAGAGACACAAAGTAGAGACAGAGACAGACAGAGACAGAGAGACGACATGTCGGTGTTGACTGTCTCTCTCTGTCACTCTATCTCGGCCTCCGGAACAAATCTCATTTCCTCAAGCTGCTTTGCTCTGAGCAGAGGAGATGCTCTTTTATGTGTGTGTGTGTGTGTGTGTGTGTGTGTGTGTGTGTGTGTGTGTGTGTGTGTGTGAGACGGAGACAGGCCGACAGACAGAAAGAAGTCCAGAAGTGCGCCCAGCCACAGGGCATTCTACAACACAGCCAACCGGTCACCATGGTAACTCAGCGAGCCGAGAGCCGTGGGCTGCTTACGTCAACTAAACACACACACACACACACACACACACACACACACACACACACACTGCTTGCACTGCTATACTTGTGAGGACCTGTACTGATATAAACATTCCCAAACTCTTATCCGTCAACCTAAAACTAATTCTGAGCTCTAAAACTGAATGTGTGTCCTCAAACAACCCGACAGGAGTGCCGAACACACAACGTATGCTCTGAACATCTATGGTTTATTCACACTATATAGAAATACACAGACACACATTACTTTGATTTTGTCGGGAGGAAAGATGAACTCTGCTGCTGCAGGTAGTCGGACTAAAACTCTTTCCATGTCCTCAAACCTTCAATCTGAAACACCTCAGCTACTACGACTGACAGCACAACAACATGAAGCTCCAGGAAATACACCCCACCAAAGATGAGCCCTCCTCGGCTGCAGAGGTCGGCTGTAGCTCTACACTGGCTGAACAACCTAAACTGGATTTTAATGGTGGACAGCTGCAGACACAGAGAAGTGATGAAGCTGCTGGTTGGATATGTGCTGGATGACATGTTGCTCCATGAGGGACTCTGTGTTTCAGGCAACAGAAAGTCTCTATCTCGCCTCAGCTACACTTACTGGTGATCACCCTGACACTCACACAGAGACACATCTGGATTTTGGGGAGATACACAATTACCAGTTTTCTGGAGGGTAATGAAAAAGTAATATAACGAGTAGTGTAACGAATTAATGTTGGCATAAAGCATAAACATGTTGACAGCCATATTTCACTCCTCTTTCTTCATCCAGTCTCTCATTCACTGCTGATAATAACGTTATGTCTTAAACGAGGACAGCACGCTAGTTCGGCTCATAGTGAGTAGTTACAGATAAGCTAAGATGGCAGCTGTCTGTCTGTGGACTGTTTAGCTTAGTTTGCTATTTGTCCTCAAATTGGGCAGATTCTTTTAAACTCAGCTGGCTGACACAAACAGCCCTCCTCCTCAAACCAGAGCTAATGTTACCTGCACGCAGTGAATCACATCAGCAGAGAGTGAGCAGGACAGAGGACAGGAGGACAGAGGACAGGAGGACAGAGGACAGGAGGACAGGAGGACAGAGGACTGAGGACAGAGGACAGGAGGACTGACTGATACACACTACACTTCACTCAGTATTATGATTTCAGGAATATTATTAATATAGTTACTTTGCTGTTGTAAAAATGACTGTTGCTGCTGAACATTTAGTTTTTAGGGCTGTGGAGCGATTAGAAAAAATAATCTAATTAATACACACTGTGATTAATTAATCTAAGTTAATCACTTCTGCTGTGAAAGTGTTTAAGAATGATTTAGTTCAGATGAATGTTGTCAGATGTGTCGCAGTAAAGCTGTAGGACTTTGGACACAGTTGTCCCCCTGTCCTCTACCACCCAAACTGGTCTGCAGTCCATTCTGTGAGGGAGTTAGTGAGTCGGTCACAGGTAGACTGACTCAGTCTGAACACCTGGTCGAGGCTGGCTGCTAGCATTAGCATCAGAGGCTGTGCTAGCTCTGACCTCAGGGTTCACTGCTTAATGCTTTGTGTTGAGGTGATATTTCAGACTTGAAGTTCTGCGAGGGTACAAAAATTCCTAACTTAACTCTGCTCCTATCAACAGTTCATCTTTTTAAATATAAATGTTCCGTTCACGGGGGCGAGCAGTGTCGTCTTGTCTGCCTCCATCCTGTGACAAAGACACTGTGACCTGTAATGATGCACCTTTTTTTTTTAACACATTATTTTTTTATGTGATTAATTGAGATTAACACTTTATTTTGACAGTCTTATTAGTTATATTTTAAATACTGAATAATCCTGTCCTGAATTTATTCCTTTTAAATTAATGTTTTCTAAAGGCAAATATTTAGAAATGAAAAAGAACTGACAACAGTATTGATTAAGTACTGAACCGATAAGGAGTATCAATGAGAGTAGCAATATTCATAAAATCTTAACGATACCCATCCCTGCACACACACGCACACACACACACACACACACACACACACACACACACACACACACACGCACACACACACAGTATTATCATACAAAGTGCGACATCCATGAACTAATGTCGTCCACGTCTCTCTCGTCTGTGAACGGTGCAGAGTGAAGTCAGCATTCAGTTTGATTTGATATTGTTCAGCAGTACGACATCCTGCTCTGCCTCCTCTTCCTCACTCCCCCCTCTGTCTTCCTCACCCCTTCACTCCCCCCCCTCTCCCTCTGATCTTCTCTGTGCGACGTCAGCAGCTTGAACGATGTAACTATTTATTAAAACTGACAAGATTCATTGCCTGTAAGTCTTGGTGAGTGTGTGTTTGGTGCATGTGGAGGGTGTGTGTGTGTGTGTGCGATGTAATGTGCGGTGTGTGTGTGTGTGTGTGTGTGTGTGTGTGTGTGTGTGTGTGTGTGTGTACTAAACAGAGAGAGAAGGACGGGGGAGAGAATGGAGAATCAGCATCTTCTGTCAACACAGCTGGTTACTCTTTGTAAAGAAGGATAAGCTCTCTGTCTCTCTCTCACACACACACACACACACACACACACACACACTCAAAATAATGTTCTTCATGTAAAGCAGTACACAACAAACACACTGAGACACACAAATAAATAATATATATATATATATATATATATATATTAAATATGTATAATATAACAAAACACACACACACACACACACAGCTGGAGCATCATCACTGATCAGGAGGCAGGTGTTAGCCGGTGCTGTGTGTGTGTGTGTGTGTGTGTGTGTGTGTGTGTGTGTGTGTGGGCTCAGTTTAATGTTGATTGTTTACATGATGTGTTAACGTGATAATATCTGCTACCTGTGATTATTTTCTTTTACTTTATTATTCTTTATTAAACTTCAGGGTTTAGCTCAGAAAAGTTGTTCACCCAGGTGGCAAATATCTTTCGATGGGGCCGATGGACTTTAGAGTTTGGTGTCAATAATGCAGCTAACTTTGATTAAATTAAGTTTTCTATGTATTAAATAACAACATTTGGTCTCATGCGTGTGAAATATGATGCGTATTTGGTGTGCAGTCATGAGTGTGAAGGACTTTTGTTGTGTTACAGCTTTCAGCCTCGGTCAGTAAAGGAAATAGATGATAGTTATGTTTAAGGTAACAGTCAGGTCAGCAGACGGCCTAAATGAGGCCTTCAGTTCAGACTACTTGACCTTTGTTATGAACGCACTTCATCTCTGGTCATCTGTGGTGCAGGGAGCACAGCTGTCCAGATAAGGGTATCTAGCTGGCTCCGTTGCCATAGCTCTCAAGGTGAAGGGTAAGGGAGGCTCAACAGGTGAGAGTCTCTTTATAGATATGTGCATTTTGTAAGAGACAGTCAAGGTGATTTAGAGCGAGCCTGGTGAGCGTGCTTTTTGTTTAGCGTTAGTAACCAAAACAAACTTCACAAAGCCTCAGACAGGGACAGAATAACCTTACCTGGGAATGTGGAGTAGCTCACAAGGGAATACTGATTGGGTTAACAGCAAACACAGTGTTACACTCTGTATGTTGAGCTGTGATTCTCCTCGATCTAGTCTTCATTAAATACTGTGTGTGATCCTTCAGAGTCACCTGAGGTCTTCAGCTATTAAATCATCAGCTCTGACATTTCCTCAACAGTGAGTAATTGAAATCTTAAAAAACAAGATTTGCACAGGGCCCCCAACAAGCTAGAAACAACCCTGCTAGGAATATCTCCCAGTAGTGTCTACTGGATGAGGTATAAGAAAGCCCTTCAGTCCCCCGTCGTAGCATCAATGACTGTATTCTGTTTTCAGATTCAGATGCCACACGTAGCTTTTATGTTACGGGAGAAAAAGAAGCACAGTCATGTAGGGTTGCAACGATTAGTCGACTAATCGATGACTAATCGACTATTAAAATAATCGTTGACTATTTTAGTAGTCGACTAATCGGTCTGAGTCATTTTTCATAGAAAAGTACCATAAAAGTACCCCAAAATACTCTTATTACAGCTTCTTACGTTCAAATATTGGCAGCTTTACACACTCTGCCATGACGGTGAACTAAAACCCTTTGGTGTGAGTATGAAACAAGACATTAGATGACATAAATTTGGGGTTTGGGAGAGACAGACCGACATTTTTCAACATTTTAACACATTTTTTAATAAAATGATTAGTCGACTAATCGAAGAAATAATCGACAGATAAGTCGACAGTGAAAACAATCGTTAGTTGCAGCCGTACCGTCATGTTTTCAGACTTTTGGCATTGACTGGTGACTGAAGTATCAGTTCTCAAGACATCCTGTGTCGTAGTGTTTATTTGAGTATTCCCAGGAAGTTTCTGCAACACTGAATGTGTAGTTACCATTGGTTACACTACTCTTTATTGAAAGAAGTAATCACATTACTCAGTAGTGTGATACCTCCCAACACTGGTCATAAAGCAGTCTATAATGTTTCAGGGAAAATCTGAGCTGAACAAACTAAACAGTGTCACAGGGACTCTTAAACTATAAATGTTGTTGTTGTTAATCAATGACTTTATTAATACTGTCTCAAACTGTGAAAACAGTTCTCACTGCTTATTTCAGAGACACCAAACTGAAGTGATGCAGAACACCAAAGAAATGAATTGATTGGAAGATTGTTTGTCGTTGGGGGGGATCAGGGGGAAGCGTCTAATCTCTCTCTCTGTGACAGATTTGATTAAAAACAAGTCGAATCAAAGTGGGACGACAGATATCGATATGAGAGCCGGATAAAGGTCACATACTGCTAAACATCTGTAGATATCAGATTGTTGTAACTGAAAATGAGGTGGCTGGTTTTCCTCCCTTATTGCCTGAAATGCTTCCAGTCCTTTGAATGAGGTTCATTATTGCCGGGGTCTGTGAGTCCCACTCAAAGCTCACAGCATGCCTGCAACAAATATAGGCTTCTGTGGGAAAAGTTTCCAAACTCTTATTAAGAGTGTGTCGACTTTATACAAGATATGAGGCACTCCTATGACAGTTATAGTTATTATAGTTGAAGCTATGCAGAGCTTTCCTCGACTTTATGTAAACTGTAAACCTGCACATTAAAATATTAGATTTCTTAGTTTGCAGGTGGAAATTGGTCCTTTTGAAACGGTGGATCAGAGAAGTCATGAGGCATTTGCAACCCAGCTGCCGAAAGAAATGTTGGCTCTGTCCATTCCTACAAACCATCAATAGGTTTCAACAGCGCAGTGGTTAATTTGCAGGCACGCAAGTACTTGGTTATAGTTAGGAAAAGGTCATGTTTTGGTGGCACAGTCACAGCTGGACACAGCGATAGCTTGGTAAAAAACATCCACTTTTTGTGGCACTATCCTGACAAGAAATGCGGTGATGTCTTGGCAAAAAACACCAGCTTTTCCTGGCACTATCTTGGCAGGAAAACGCTACAATGTCTTTATAAACAATACCCACTTCTTATGGCACTATCCTGGCAGAAAATGCAGTGACGTCTTACTTAAAAATACTTGCCTTTTGTGACACTATCCCAGCAGGAAATGCGGCAATGTCTCCATAAAAAATACCCGCTTCTTGTGGCAGTATCCTGGCAGGAAATGTGGTGATGTCTTGGTAAAAAACACCCACTTCTTGGGGCAAAATCCTGGTAAAAAACACATGCTTTTCATGGCACTATCCTGGCAGGAAATGCGGTGATGTCTCCTTAAATAATACCCACTTCTTGTGGCACTATCCTGGCAGGAAATGTGGCGATGTGTGGGGAAAGAACACCCACTTCTTGTTGCACTGTCTCTGTAAAAAACACCTACTTTTTGTGGCACTATCCTGGCAGGAAATGCAGCGATGTCCTGTAAAAAAACACCTACTTTTTAAGGCACTTTCCTGGCAGGTAGTGCAGCAATGTCTTGATGAGGAACATCAGCCTCTTGTGGCACTATCCTGGCAGGAAATGCAGTTACAAGTCACTAAAAAACACTCATGCTAGGTGGCTAAAAAGCAGCTGGAAATGCAGCGATGACTCGACATAACAACCAGTTTTTAACAGTGGTCTGCAGTTTGGCAGGCGTCTCGCCTAAGTGTTACGTGATCTACCATCCTTTCCACCTCCTGATGACAAACTCAGCTTATATTCTACGTCACTTTAGAAACGTTGATATAGTACGTATATAAAACGTACAAATGTAACATACTCACACAATGCCAGCATTTTCCTCTGCTGACAGGGTTGGACATTTGCCTGAAACACACGTTGTCAAACGCATACATATGTTGTACATGTGGATACCTCAGATACACTACGCATAAATACACCCATACTAAACTTGCGTGCACACACTGTATCACATTAAGAGGCACACACATATAAAAGCAAACACACACCGTGACCACACACTGACAAACCCACAACACATTACAGTCCTCCCAGACACCACTCTATACACGCTTAAAGAGCCACTGTAAATGTCAGGGCGAAGGCAGACGTAAGAGAATGAGATGGGGAGTCCCCTCGGTGCGTCACATTGTCACATCAGGTCTGGAATAGTAAACAGCAATTTACATTTATTGTTCCTTTGGCTCCCACAAAGGAACTGATTTCTACTGTAATGACGGACTGTGTGTGTCAGTGCAGCAGACGGAGTGTGTCGGTGTGTGTAAATGAGGGAGGATGTGTATTTGGGTAATGATGTGCGCACAAGGTATCTGAGTCAGTCCCGCTAAAGGTCATTTTAAACTCATCTCAGGCTGTTTTACAACCAGTCGTAATTTCCGGCATCATTTCCTCTTTTTGTTCTGAAAATGTTTTATTTTTAACAGAAAAATTTTACATCACCACAAGTAGCAGACAGTGTTGGGAGGTTTTTTTTTTTACTTTCTAAAGTACATGAGTAAATATCTCACAGCTTTAAAGGGATTCGTGACAAAGTTTTCTTCTGATAAAGAGACAGTCGCCACTTTGGAGCATCACTGAACTGTAAAAGGATTTTTTTTGGTGATTACTGTAATTGTTTTTAGAAGATTTAATGCTTCATCTTTAGTCACATTTTAATGAATTAACAATACTTCTGCCTGAGTGGAATATTCTAGCAGTCTCTGCTGATGCATAAGTCGGCTCCAAAGTAAAATGAACTGATTTTTACTTTTCAAAGTTCACTGAGGCTGAAACCAGGTATTTCTGATAGTAATAAGCTTCAGCTGTAAATAACTGTGACTCGACTTCCGGTGACGATGCAGTGCAGGTAGCAGCTTTTCACGAGGCTGCCGCTCCAAGAGGTTAAAACATTAGCATTTCCAGTCAGCATATTTTCTTCGAACGCTGAAATATACCGTGGGAGCTAAGAACACATGAGCAGGCAACTGAGAAACCAACAACGACCCTCAAAATCCACAGCTAAGACCAAAATGTCGAGCCCACCCGAACAAGCTAACCCGGCTACAGCGGCTACTAGCCCTCGGCGCGGCGCTGACGAGGACAGCCAGGTCCTACGAGAAATTCGCAACATGAACCAAAACCTTGAAATGAAAATGGACAAGGTCATCGGGGAAGTGGCGGCCATAAAGGGCTTGGTTGACTCAGTCAGAGCCGACGTGGTCGCGCTGAACAACAGAACCGGGGAGGCCGAACGGCGAATCTCCCAGCTGGAAGACGACAACGCTAAGCTGAACAGCACAGTGGTCAACATGACAGGCACGATTTCGAGGCTCGGTGAAAGACTACAATACCAAGAAAACTACAGCAGGAGGAATTCAATCCGAATCAAGGGAATCCCAGAAGAGTCGGAAAAAGGGTCGAATGTGGCAGACATAGTTAACAAAATGTTGTGTGAACTTTTCAAGGAGACGCCAGAGGTGGCACAGGGACTGGAAATCGAGAGAGCCCATAGGACGCCGATGACCCAGCAAGCCAAGGGAATCTCCACACAGCGGCCCCGACACATACTGGTGAAATTTCTGCGCTATACTGACCGGGAGAGAGTGCGCACCAGGGCGCGCGAGGCTGGATCATTCACCTGGAACGGGTCCAAGGTGGAAATTTTCCCAGACTTTTCCAGAGAGGTGCAGGAGAAGAGGAATAAGTTCACCGAAGTCCGCCACATCTGCATGAAGAAGGGATGGCGTTACTCCCTGCAGTATCCCGCTACATTTTGGGTGACTGTTAACGGAGCGCGGCGCCGGTTCGAGGACGCAGAGGAGGCGAGACGCTACGTTTCAGCGCAGCACCCAGCTGAGGAAGTGGAATAAACCATGAGAATGATGAGGACAGTCTGCAGGACTCTAAGTTCTATTATGGGTGTGAGTATCTGAGACTATGCGTACACATAAAGGGGAGTATTAGGGCTGACTGTGATTGTAGATTCATATCTCAACTCGACAAAAATATTCAAGAGATATTTAAAGCAACGATTACGTGATACACATTGCCTGTTAAGCAGAATGACCGTTCTCTTTTCCTGTTGTAAAATGAGAAGGGAGGAGTTTGAGTAAAGAAAAAAGGGGGAAAATATCTCAGGTGGGCCTTTTCTCTGAAGAACATTCAATGTATGACGCGAGCCACTTTGGCCTGCGGATCGACCAGTCTCCCATTCTGTTCTTTATTACTATTTCTCCTCAAAACATCCATTTAGGATGCTATCTGCTGAGGATTTAGTGCCTTATACTCAGTGCGTCGGGACGCACGCTGCCCTTGTTTATAATTACCCCTCTCTCTCCTTTTTCGAGGGGAGCGGGATTACATGATCCACTTTATTTGATTTAATACCTCATAACTGCTTTTGTTATAATAACAAAAGCTGAGATGCTTTTTGAAGACTGGTCTATAGGTTGATTGATTTTTCTTTACCTTTCTTTTGGATCTAAAAATTAATATACAGCCACATCTTGGCACCTAATCAGTTGCAATGTTCTGTGATGCCCTCTTGTTTTAGGTATAGAGAATTTATTTTTATTTTTTATTTTTTATTTTTTCCTTTTCTACCTAGGGCCTTAATGCTTGATTTATGTTATTTATTTATGCCATTTCTCTGTCCTATTTTATTTACTAGCTTAATTGGGGCGCAGCTATAGCACTATCTCAATAACAACACTCTTTTTTGTGACCAACATAGTTTTTTCGTTGTTGTCGCTCTCATTTCTGACTGGATTAATGTTTATTATATTATCACTATCGGAGTGGTAGCTCCCAATGGACCGCAAGCCACTTCACACGGATGAAGGAATTATGGGGGGTTTTGGAGCTTCCGGCCCAATGTTATGTGGGGGGATTCTGGGGAGGAGGGATGTCATGTTCTATTGAGTTTGTTGGGGAGGGGGCCATCTGTCGGGTGTTCTCGGGCTACGATCTGCATTCTAGTTTTTTTTTACATAGCTTTGTGCACATTAACTGCAGGCTACACATTACCTACACATCATATGGATAATAAGATAATAAAGGTTACTTCCTGGAATGTGAACGGGCTAGGGTCTTATAAAAAGAGACGCAAGACACTAGACTACTTAAAGCAAAAACAGTCAGACGTGATTATGCTTCAAGAGACTCATTTGCTAGAGAAAGATGCTGCTAGAGTATGTGGTAGATGGATAAGCTGTTCTTATCATAATTGCTATAACAAAAAACAGAGGGGGGTGTCTATATTATTTTCCAAAAGTTTAGATGTAAGGGTAGACAGAGAGTTCAGAGACAGCACGGGTCGCATTCTTGTGCTCCTGGTTAATCTCTCTGGCCAAATGGTGATATTAGGGAATATTTACGCCCCAAATGAAGACGACCCAGACTTCTTTCTCAACATCAAAAAAATTCTCCTGGATTTTGGAGATTTCCCAGTCATACTAGGAGGCGATTTTAACCAACCTCTTGATGCTTTCTTAGATAAATCCAAACCCGGATCATCTAGGCCCTCCAAAACCGTGAATGCAATCAACTCCCTTTGTAGACAAAACGGCTTGCATGACATATGGAGGTTACTTAACCCAACCACTCGTGATTATACGTTTTTCTCCAACAGACATTCTGTCCATTCCCGCATTGATTATTTCCTAATCTCACATTCTTTAATCACAAACACGGAGGCCTGTAGCATAGGAGCAATAGCTATCTCTGATCATGCCCCTGTGGACATTGTGATCACAATAGGAAGCAAAATAGAAAGAACCAAAACATGGCGAATGAACACTAGCATCCTTCACGACAAGTTGACATGTGAGGACCTAAAAAATCATATTAATATGTTTTTCGAGATTAATAAAGACAGCACTAAACAAATTTATGTCTGGGATGCCTTCAAAGCTTATATGAGGGGAGTTCTGATTCAGAAATCTAGCATTTCAAAGAAGCTTGATCAGGAAAATATCCTGAGATATGAGGAAAAAATCAAAAGATTGGAGAAACAATTTTGGACTAAACCCACCGACTCATGCCTATCAGATCTAGTCAGAGCTAAATACGAGCTCAATAAAATATTTTCTAAAAAGGCTGAATACTCTCTTTTTAGACTTAAGCAGAAATGGTACGAGTCAGGGGATAAAGCTGGGAAACTCTTGGCTAGCCAGCTTAAAGCCAGAGAAGCCTCTCACCAGATTGCAGGGGTGAAAGACAAAAAGGGCAGACTTGTCACCTCCCAGAGGGAGATCAACCTAACCTTTAAAAACTTCTACGAAGAATTATACTCCTCAGATGGAGAACTAGATATGGACAAAACAAAAGCTTTCTTTGAGCACTTAAATTTACCTACTATTTCTGAAGAGGACATGCAATGGCTAGACCGATCAATAACAGTTAAGGAAATACAGGACACAATTAAGATGTTACCAAACGGCAAATCTCCCGGTATTGACGGAATTCCCTGTGAATTTTATAAAACTTTTGCTGAACAACTCGCCCCTGAACTACTTAAGACCTTTACAGCTGCCATTGAGGGGAATGAGCTCCCACCTTCAATGACTGAGGCGGTCATTTCAGTAATTCTGAAAAAGGGGAAAGACCCACAGGAATGTGGGAGCTACCGGCCCATTTCACTTTTATGCTGTGACGGAAAATTGCTTACAAAACTATTAGCAACAAGAGTTAACTGCATTATAAAATCCATCATCAACCCGGACCAAGTAGGATTCGTAAAAGGTCGCAGATCATCCGATAACCTTAGACGCCTTATGCATATAATGTGGAAGGCCAAAAACCTTCCAGTCTCGGTAGCAGCCCTGTCCCTTGACGCCGAAAAGGCGTTCGACCGAGTCGGCTGGGACTATTTGAATCACACCCTTAAAACATTTGGCTTTGGTACCTGGTTCCGGAACATTATCAAACTCTTATATAAACATCCCAAGTCAATGGTGACTACTAACGGTTTGAGATCAGCCCCTTTTCAGGTCAGCAGGGGGACTAAACAGGGCTGCCCCCTCTCCCCACTACTATTTATCATAGCCCTTGAACCACTGGCGGAGACAATTAGAAGTCATGAGGCCATAAAAGGAGTGAGATTGGGATATCAGGAGCACAAACTCCTAATTTTTGCTGATGACATATTAGTCCTAATATCACATCCCCAAGAATCTGTCCCTCCGCTACTCGATATTGTCAATAAATTCTCAGAAATTTCGGGATACAAAGTAAACTGGAGTAAATCAGAAGTAATGCCTTTATCTAAACACTGTCAAAAAAAAGATTTTCGGAAATGGAGATTTCAATGGATCCACAAAAATATGAAATATTTGGGCATTATACTTAACCCTGGACTGGCCAACATGATAAAGGATAATTTTGAACCTTTGCTACAGAAGATTCAACTCCTCTTTAAGGGCTGGGATAAACTTTTAATCTCCTTGTGGGGCCGGGTCCAAGTTATAAAAATGGTGGTCGCTCCCAAACTAATCTACCCTTTATCCATGCTTCCTCTGAACATACCTTCAGAAATTTTTAAGTCTATTGACAAGATGTTCTCAGAATTTATATGGTCAGGGAAAAGAGCTAGAATGAGACTTGCCAGACTACAGGTCACAGCACGTATGGGGGGCCTTAAGCTCCCCAACATGCAATTCTATCAAGAAGCATTTCTAATGACTCAAATATGCTCACTCAGGCTGGAAAGTAACAACAGACCACTGTGGGTTCAGATAGAGGAGGAGTTGAATAAACCGTTTGATGCTGCCGATTACCTGAGCCAGAATTGTCAGACAGACAACCCGATTATGCTACACACCAAAACCATATGGCATAAAGTACATAAAAGAGAGAAATCCTCTGCCTTCCTATGTAAATCAGCATCCCCCTGGAACAACCCTCTATTGAGGATAGAAGGGAAGTCGTTTTACTGGAAAGATTGGCACAACGGGGGCGTTACCAGCATTGGATGCCTCTACGAAGGACACGCCCTAAAATCTTTTGTGACTCTGAGGGAACAATTTAATCTACAGAGGAATGATTGGTGGAGATATTTCCAACTCAGAGACTGCTTATTCAAAATCAGTAAATGTGAGTCAAAACCCCCCTTACACTCAGATATAGATGAACAGTTAGCAAAACATAGTGTCCTACCACGCAAAGCAAGCTTAATGTACACATACCTGATTGGCAAGTACAGTTTAAACACCAGAGGATTAAAAGCAGCGTGGGAAAGAGATCTAGGGACTACCTTTAACGATAATGACTGGGACACACTAGTTGAAAAGATGTTCCTCCCTATGAGAGATGCCAGATCGAAACTGACTCAATATAAAATCTTTAATAGGATCTATTTTACCCCAGCAAAGTTAAAAGCGATGGCCCTGATACCATCAGGGGCTTGCTGGAGATGTAACTCCAGTCTAGGCGACATAGTGCACATGTTTTTTAGCTGCTCCTCGCTGACTGCCTTTTGGCAAAAGATTATGGAGAAAATCAGCAGCAGCCTCGGAACTTCGATAACCATTAATGCTAGTTTATGCCTCCTGAATATCACCAAAAATATCAAAGATGTTAGGGTCAAACATTTGAAGTGGCTAGAAGTTGCCATTACTACCGCTAAAAGGGTGATACTGAGACATTGGAAAGATAATGAACCTCCAACTTACCAAGAATGGCTCAACACTATGGCAGAAACAGCTTCTTATGAGCGTCTCATATACAAGATAAACAACAACTTGGATACTTTCTCAGAAATCTGGGAGCCATTCCTGACACATTCCAGGGAAACTAATATAAATTAGCGCTTAGCTAAATTTATTTCATTTCATACAATTTTTTCTTCTTTTTTCTCAGAGCTATCGTATTAAGTTGGAGCCCAATAGTTCAGACAGATGGAAGTGACTCAGGTTAGGGTGTGGGAGGGTGTGGGTGGGTAGGGGTTTATTGTTAAACATTGTATCCTTTTATCTATGTTGCATTCTGCATATAACTCACATAGACCTCCTGAGTTTTTGGTTTTGTTTTGTTTTGGTTTTTTTCCCCCTTTTTATATTCATTATTATTGCTATCATTACTATTTTTTTATTTTATTTTATTATATTCATCTATTTATTTATGTGTACATCTCTTTTCTTTGGTTAAATTTTACCTGTTTTTTTTTTTTTTTGACTATGATTACTACTATCACCATTATTGTTGCTATTATTATTACTATTATCCACTCGTTTAATTTATTGTTTTTGGTTTATCTGCATTTGTCCTTTTTATGTCTGTTTTTATTTTTTCTTTCTCCTGGCATTTTATCACATCCTTTTGTTACAATTTGAGAAATGCACAATGCTTATAGCCAATCGAGTTGATCTGTATCTGCCCTAAAAGGAAACAATAATAAAAAGTATGATATAAAAAAAAAAAAAAAAAAAAATAACTGTGACTCTTGTTACTCTTCAACACAAGTGAAACACAGATTAAACGTAGATCTGAGGTTTATATGAATTGCAGTGTGACAAGAAATCAGTTATTGCTCCCAAAAGTGTTTAAATTAAAAGCCAGAGGTTGAAATCAATAACTTCTGGAATGCCAGGAATTGAGATCCTGAGATTTCCTAAAAAACCGAACAGGTCAATTTCCACTGTTTTTGTCAGTTTTTGTCTGCCTTTGTCTGAATCTCTAACAGTAGAGTTATGATTATTTTATTTGGCTTATATGACGATGTGTCAAGCTGGAGAATGTTTATTAGCCTGATTCTGATTAGATGTTTTGATTTAGCGAACACTAGCGCAGCTGCTAAACGATGAGTGCCACCACTACAGAATCTCCCCATACACAATAAACTCACTGACTCTACTTCAAGCAGCCAGAGTCGAGGACGAGCAGGGATGCCTCCGGACTCCCCCGGAGGGTTTGCTTCAACTTAGTGAAAAAGAAGTGAATCTTTGAGATGAAGTTCACAAAGTTTTCAGTGGTTTCCGCCTCTGCTGCTGTGATGAAATAAAACTGGATCAAGTTTTCAGCTGTGATCTCAGATGGCAGCTCACAGACCAACTGTGTGATTAAATATTGTTTAGCCATTTCATGATGAAAACATAATTATATAAGTTATATAAGCTTCATATACACACACACACACACACACACACGACGTCTGAGCTTCAGACTTTTTACATTTCAGCACCGACATTTGTCCGTAAACATCACAGGGAGCAAAAAAGTTTTTGAGTTTGCCTCTTTAACTTTTCTCTTCTCATGCGTGAGATGTCCACTAAGATGTGGACGACTTTCGTCCACTAAGATGTGGACGTCTTTTAATGCCATTAAGACAAAATCTGTGGAGTGACTGACTGTGATCCATGGCTCTGCACAGACGTCTCTAACATCCATGCGATCTTCTGCTTCCGTTCTGAGCTTCATCAGAGCCGTCGTGACCTTTTTAATTTCAGCATTAGATGAGACAACTGGTGGGTTTTTCCCATCTCAGAGACAGTGTAGCCTACTTTTAAAAGGAGTAGTTGTTCTGTGACCACATTAACCGTCAAATATGCAAGAAACTTGAATAAACAAAATTTTATAGTTAATTATTCACAATTCTGGAGTTTAAATCATGATTTAGTTATGGTGAACAGTCCGATCCAACTGCTAGAAAAAGTTGTTGCCATTGTACGTTTCATTTACACGTCAGTATGTAGGAGATATTTACATTTCAACAGTGCTGTTGATAATGTGTGGTTAGGTTTAGGCACAAAACCCACTTGGTTATGGTGAAGAAAAGATCATGTTTTGGCCAATCAGCAACCTCCAGGGCTGGAAAAAAAGAAGCCAACACTGAAGTGTCAAAACCTGCAGTTCCTCTAATGTCCACTTGAGGCTGGCTCCAGGAGCGAGTCAATCTCCACAGACCCCAAAATGCCAAACTTTACAGCAGAAATAAACATGTTTACAGCCTGGTGCAAAACACAGTTTTGCTCTCTGTAGCTAATTTCAACATTCATGACACCTGTATAGGAGGTTAATTTTTACATAACTCACCTGTTTACATTTTTATTAATGCTTAAAGTGAAACATAATTAAGGGTGGTTAGTTTTGAGTGTCTGCTTCTCCACAGCTCCACTCTCTCGCCCAAATATGGTCACTTCTGGTTCCAAAAAACCAAAGTGGATGGTAAATGGGCTGCACTTGTGTTGTCCCTTTCTTGTCCTCCAACCACCAAAACTGCTTTTTACACTATGAGTCACACACACATTCACACACTGGTGGCCAAGGTTACTCAACAAGGTGCCACCTGCTGCTCAGTATTTAACACACTCACACACTGATGACACAGCCATCCAGAGCAATTTGGGGTTCAGTATCTTGCTCAAGGACACTTCGACATGCAGACTGAAGAAGCCAGGGATCGATACGCTGATCTTCCGACTAGCGGACAGCCTGCTCTACGAATGTAAAAAAACACATGCTTTTCCTGGCATGATCTTGGCAGGAAATATAGCAATGTCTCGGCAAAGAAACACCTGCTTTTTTTGGCACTATTCTGGCAGGAACTGCATTAATGAGTCGCTAAAAAACACCCACATTAGGTGGCTAAAAAGCAGCTGGAAATGCAGCAGTGACCCGCTATAACAGCCAGTTTTGTTGTTTGTTAGTCTTGAACAGTTTTTCAGTTCAGTAGTGGACAACCTGCTCTACCTCTGAGCCACAGCTGCCCCATGGTGACGGCCAAAATGCCGAACTCCAGGCTCCAGTCCACAAACCAACGGGTGACATCTTGATGGCCATTGGCCCAGTGGTCTGCAGCTTGAGAGGTGTCTCTCCTAAGTGTCACACCATCCACCTTCCCCTCCGCCTCCCAGTGACACAGTCATTTCATTAACTACGTCTGTTAAGAATCGGTCATATGAAACGTATAAAACAGGGTTTGAAATTAGCACCAGACAAATGCTGTTTAAATATGGAGGTAGCTGCTGGATGTGCTCTGCTCACCAGCCAGAAAACAACAGTAATCTATTGATAAATTTTGAAATCCATCAGCCACAGTGGTAGGTGGACAAAAAAAGTTCATTTTCAACGCTGGTTTGAGACGTACAAATGTAATGTATTCGTGGTTTGCAGAAATGTACAATGCCAACATTTTCTTGTGGCAGCTAGGCTGGAAAAATTCGGTGACTTCGGTGTGATATTTTTTGTACTAGTAATAATGCTAAAATGAAAATCGTTCAACTCTCATTGTTATCCATTAACACCGAACAGCCAGAGGTGTCGGCTTTTACCTGAAAGTGTTTAAATAATAATAATAATCTTTATTTATAAAGTGCTTTACATGTCAACGATTAAAACAACGAAGACATGAAAACAACTTTTAGAAGAACTGCTAAAAACGCTTAAGTAGAAAAACTGAGGAAATAAAAGACAATTTAACTGAACTCAAAACTCAGGTGAAATCAGGAAAGTCTCTTCAATAACTCAGTTTTAAGAAGAGATTTAAACTCAGCCAACCTGATTTCCTCGGGCAGACTTTACCAGAGTCTCTGGGCCCTGACAGCAAACACTTTGTCCCCTTTAGTTTTTAGCCTCTGTAACGTAAAGTACGTCCTGGCGTATACGGTACGAAGAGGCTGGAGAAATAGCTGGTAGAGAGACCACGAAGAGCCTTGAAAGTAATCAGTCAAATCTTAAAATCTATTCTAAAACATACTGGTGTAAAGAGGCTCAAACTGGAGTGATGTGGTCACGGTTTTTTGGCAGCTGAATTCTCTACAGTCTGGAGTCGATTAATAGATTTGTGACGAAGGCAGGAAGAGAGGCTGCTGCAGTGATCCAGGTGTGAAGAGATGAAGCTGTGTTAAACTGTCTGTGTCCTTTAAAACCTAAAATGGATCGTATTTTTGAAATATTTCTAAGATGATAAAAACAGGATTGAGCAAGCTTCATGTGCGTTTAAAAAATGTCCTTCATACAGTAATCTTCAGATGAATGTTTGAAGCTGTTTGGACTAACACGTTACAAATTCAATCAGCCACAAACCCCAAGTCAAGTTAAGACTTGTTGTCATTGAGTTTAATCTCACACAGATAAACGTCTGTCTGTGAAACCTATAAAACGTGAGGTGTAATTTAGTGCTCTTACAGTCTGATTATTCACCCCAGTGTTGTGTGCGTTCAGAAGCATGAACTTTGTGTAACTGTGAGCTGACTTTTCCAGTTACCGCTCTGGAGCTGTGGTCTGGAGGAGGTCCTTATCTAACAGAAACTGACGTGTTTCTGTGAAGGACGACTCTGGTTCTCCTGAAATAAACAGAGAAAGGACGTCTAACGTGACAGCTGGACGAGGTCACGGTTAAAAAGGAATAAAGCGAGACTTAAATGTAGATTGAGTCGTTTTTACAGCAGCAGTGAAGAGATGGATTACTGTCAGCGTTTGATGGTTCATCTTAATGCTAACAGGATCTCATCTCAACACATTTAGCTCTTCCTCCTGTTTGGCTTTATCAAACTGTTACTGATAGATTTACTGAGACTGCGTTTGCTTCAGCTTTAATAAAGTTTGAAAGAGATAAAAGTAAAGCAGATTCTACATCACTTTTTTCCCTTCTTCTCCTTCCCCCGTCCTCTCCTTTCTCCTCATTAAGCAAGTCTCTGATTGATGTATTAAACCTTTACTTTTACCATCCCGCTCCTTTCATTAGTCTGGGACAGATTGTTTCTCTTTCATCTCTCTCTCCTCCTTCCCTCTGTCCTTTCTTTGTCTTTTTCTGCCGTCTTATTGTCTGTTAAAGACGCACTCAGAGGAATGACAGATCGGGAGCGATGAGAGAACGAACAAAGACAGCAGTGTGGAGAAGGAGAGGGTTCAGGTCTGTGTGTGTCTGTGTGTGTGTGTGTGTGTGTGTGTGTGTGTGTGTGTGTGTGTGTGTGTGTCTGTGTGTGTGTGCATGGAAGGAGGATTGTGTGTTTGTGAGGTAGTGTATGTGTGTATTTCCTTTGTCCTTTTGTGTGTGTGTGTGTGTGTGTGTGTGTGTGTGTGTGTGTGTGTGTGTGTGTGTGTGTGTGTGATGTGTGAGATTGTGCGTATGTGCACCAGCATCAGGGAGATGGTGACGCAGATTGTATCCTTCATGTTGGAACATGTGTGGGTTTCCAGAGATTGCAGAGCTCCCAGTGACGGCTCCTGTTCCAGTGCTGTGACTGTGACCTCCTCTCAGAGGAGGCCAAAAGGCACAATCAGCAATACGTGAAACAGACGGACCTCACTGAATCTGTGTGGATCTCTGAGGTCAAACTGTGGGCTTATTAAAGCTCCAGTGAGCAGTGTGTGGGATTCAGGAGGATGTGTTGGCAGGAATGTGGAATATAATCAGCCTGTTTTCTTTAGTGTATAATCACCTGAAAATAAGAATCGTAGTGTTTTTGTTACCTCAGAATGAGACGTTTATATCTATATAAGGATTGTGTCCTCGTCTGCAGAGATCACCATGTTGCACCGCTATGTTTCTACAGTAGCCCAGAGCAGTCAAACCAAACACTGACTCTAGAGAGGGACATTTGCAGAAGCCCCTCTGCGACAGGCAGCGTCTGACAAACACTGATTTGTAACGTGAAACTGTTTTATTCAGTGTGTTTACTGGTGTAAATCAGCTGGTCTGAGAGGAGGAGCCCTCTGTGGATGATTCAGCTCCTGAACAATGAAAACATTAGCGGCAGTGCTGCGAGCGTCTGTGCGCTGCATTTGTTCTCCTGTGAGAAGTCAGTTTCACTTTGTAGGCGAGGTCTCTGCTCTCACCAGGTGCAGCCCACTTTATTGCAACACGGCCAACACACGTTTTGCAAATCCACATATTTTTGTAATCGATGATGTCGATGAATCACGCCGCCCCTACTGTGACTGTTCTGTTTATTTGATATGTTTTAATGAGGAGTGTCCAGAAAATCGATATTTCAGGGTGCCTGGTGGCTCAGTGGGTACAGCAGGCGTCCTGTTCATGAAGGCTGTGGGTTTGATTGCAGGCCTGTGGCCCTTTGCTGCATGTCGTCCTCTCTCTCTCGCCCCTTCATGCTGAGACTGTCCTGTCTAATGAAGCCAAAAAGACAAAAAAAAAAAATCTGAACAAAATAGAAAATTGATACTCAGGTACCAAGTCGATGCCAAAACTCTGAAAACATGACGGTACTGGATTTTCTCCAGGACTGTGGGTACATTTAGGATGCAGTTCTTCTGGACCTGATGGGGCAGTGTGTTCTAGTCTGCCGTTAAATGCTAAAGGAGGAAGAAGAACCACAACCACGCATGGAAGACTGCAGCGACAGCTCCGCCTCGAAAAGTGGTGTTTTTTC
The DNA here is from genome assembly GCA_019142605.1 of Cephalopholis sonnerati. Taxonomy (NCBI): domain Eukaryota; kingdom Metazoa; phylum Chordata; class Actinopteri; order Perciformes; family Serranidae; genus Cephalopholis; species Cephalopholis sonnerati. Next base: position 2,177,730 of record JAGQAX010000002.1, on the reverse strand, counting down.
CTGAGACCAGCGTGTTTTGTAAATTCTTTGCAATGAGAGCGCCATGTATCTACACGGCAGACACCAGCAGAGTAATAAACCCACCTGTTCAGGTTTGTATTCAATCCCCATTCTTGATCTTAACTGTGTTGTACTGCTCTTATGTTGTTTTTATTTTTATTTTATTTATTGTTTTATTTTTAATTAATCTTTTTATTTTATTTTATTTGTTTTTCTGTAAAGTGTCTGAGTATTTTGAAAAGCGCTATACAAATAAAATGTATTATTATTATTATTATTATTATTATTATTATTATTACTAGAATGACAAGGCACGTTTGGCTTTTTTCTTTTTCTGGTTGCTTTGAGCTGAAAAATATTCAACTTTGGGTAAAATGCTGCGATCGTCACTGCCACTTTTTTACAGCCATCCAGTCACAGTAGAGGAGGGAGGGACACATAGAGGAGGGAGGGACACATGTCCTACCACAAAGACAGACTGTCACATCTTACATGTATGAGCGCTGACAAACAACAAATATGGAGGATTAATGTGTTCATATACTGTAGGATATATATAACATATGTTCCCTCGCAACAAAATCTGATGAACCCACGCAGACTAGTACTTTGCATTTGAGGCGGATCATCAGGGGTTATTAATAAAATTAAATGTAATTTAAATGTTTTTAGTTGATGGGATTATTGTTTTGTTTTTTCACCGTGTTTTCAAATTGGGTATCAAGAATTGGTGGATTTCACTGGTATTGGTTTGGATTACCAGATCTCTGATATCATGACGAGCCTCGTTTGAATGTAACTCATCAGTATTGTTTCTGATGCTGCTGACAGAAGTCGCAGGTAAAGGCTCAGATGAAGCACAGCTGAGAGAGACAGATCACTGAGTGTGGCTTTAAAGCTGTTATCTGTGTTGTGTGTTCTGGTTGACAGACGTGTAGCATGGTGTGAGACACAGGTATGCAGTGTGTGTGTGTGTGTGTGTGTGTGTGTGTGTGTGTGTGTGTGTGTGTGTGTGTGTGTGTGTGTGTGTGTGTGTGTGTGTGTGTGTGTGTGTGACAAAGAGGGGGAGGAGGGAGGACAGGAAGTAGCTGCAGGGGGATTCTCAGGATTCTTACCATGTTTTGTCTTTGCATTTCCAAAGAGGGATTTGTACTGCGTCTGTGAGGCCGACAGAACAAACACATGAAGGCTCGTTATAACAGGTGATGCATTTAGCAGACGCGACTCTGAGTACAGCAGGACGGCAGACTTTTACCTCGATGAAGTCTCTCAGTGCTCCGGTAAAAGAGCAGAGTCTGACTGAAGTGTTGAAATGTGCGATCTATCAAAGACTTAACCTATCTATCCATCAAAGATTTCAACACTCGGCCTTATGGGAGATAACTAGAGACAGACAGATCAAAGGAGCGAGTCGGAGAGACAGAGAGACAGACAGACAAATCAGCTGACAGCTAGTCAGACTAAAGAGCTGCAAATCTCATTCCTACGTGGAGCAAAGTCCCCGCTTGGTGCCTGGGTAATGCTGAGACTCCCACTGTGTGTGTGCTTCCCACTGGTACGGCTAAAAGAGCGTTTGTAATGAGGCTGGGCTGAAAAAAAAATCCAGAGAGGATAAAATTCACACTGAGTAAATGCTCTGCCTGGAGGTGTCAGGTAGCCTCGTAACTCTGCTGTTAGCAGGAGTTTGGCCTCAGAGCTTTCTGACAGAAAGGCCTTTTTATTTGAGGAAAAAAAAATCAGGGTTAAATCTCACCAGTCGGCCTGTGACCTTTTGACCTTTGGCTGACATCTCAGCTTCGTTAAACACCTGCTAACATAAACCCACAGATCTTCTCCCAAAACTGCTGCGTTTATTTCCATCTGACTGGATGCTTCATCAGGCTCGTTGGCTCCACAGTGATATGACACAGCAGGAAGTTAATGGACGCTCACTGCTTCAAACACATGATGAGAGCACCTTGTAAATTAAAACAACTATTATAAATCAAAAGTACATACACTGTGTAATTACCAGTGGCAACCAGTTAGTGAATAAATGAAGCTTTGTGTTTAAATCAGTTATACTGGGAACAAGTTTGCCCAGTGACTAACTGGTGCACACGGCGGGGCAGAGCTGCAAATCTCATTCCTACGTGGTGTAAAGTCTTCGCTAATGCTGAGACTCCCACTGTGTGTGTGTGTTTGCTGTGAGGTTGGGCTGCAAACCTTTTTACCCTCAAACCTCATGTTCTGTTGAAAGGTGCTGTGTGTCCTGGCTGTTTGAGCTCCCACTGATCACTCTGCTTTTTGTGCAAATAAAATCACAGCAATTTCAAAATCAGTCGATTTTCTTTTTCCATGAAAGCCATTATTTTCTGACCTCATCAAACCCAACATGTAGAAAGGTACTGACGTGGTAACCTGTCTGTTTACCACACACTGGGCTCGCAGATTTGATCATAGTGACATGACCTATGTTTGGGGTCAGGTCGACCCAAAGGAGGTCAAACCTTTTGACCATCTATGAACAAACTGTCATTAAACACCAGCAGCAAAAATCCAAACAGTTTATCTGAAAGCTTACAGATTCTGACGAACAGAGCAGAACTAGCGGAGGTTCTGGAGGCGGTGTAGCGTAGTTCAAGTTACATACGATCGTAAGAGATGACGAAGAAATGTGAAAAATGGTGGAGCGGAATGATTCGGTAATTTAGTCCATCCACGTCAGGATGTGTTGGATGGTCTCACAGACCGCTGCTGTCTACAACACTGGCACATTTACAGAAATGTTGATTGATGTGCGTTGTCTTTATTAATGAAATAAATTAAATTAAATCAAATTCTAAATGTCTCATAATTTGAAAAGTTTTGAAACACGACAAGTGGCTCTTTGAAAAGAAAGATATGATGTATGTTTGTGAAGCACAACTTGAGTTACAAGGTGTTTAATAACTTCATTTCAGACACAAAAACCCCCTCTTTATGTAACAGGCGTCCTCATGATGCTCCCAGACTCCGTCAGTGAAGTTTGAACGTTCTTACTTTGAGCCAATCGCATTTTTGATTTGGCGTTAGAAGACAAGTTGATCTACGTCATCTATCCCTGGAACAGAAAAGTTGCTCCGTGTTTGATTGTGCATAAGTGTGCATGCGTGAACCTATAAAACCCGAAAACCTGCCTCCTGATGGGACATGGCTGTATATTACGACCTCCTCCAACGCCGCCTTGTTTGTTGCTGTCTGAAACCTTTGTCTCCGCCCTCTAGTGCCACCTATTGGCTGTTTCTATGCCAACCTAAAGGACATATGAAAGCATGAGGGCCGTGACGTTTATGTTTGAAATGGACGTATCTATTTTCATTAGTAAAAGGGAGCATGAATGCGTCTCATTCCTCTGTTTCTCTTCATCTCCTTCTCCTTCTCGTCCCCTTCACTTTCTGTTGGTCTTCATATTTCATAATCTTTTCTCCGCACATAAGCAGATGAGACACAGGCACACTGGAACACACGGCAGCCTTGGGGAGCGGCTGATGACTAAACAGCTATATTCACTACGTCTAAAAATACAGCCCACGGCCCGGAGAGAGATAATCAGAAATGTCACTTCACCCTGCCACCACTCCATCTGTCTCTGATTGCGTATGTACAGTATTCGAGTGTGTGTACAAACTTGTTTATGCGAGCCTGCTTGATTGCCCGAGTGAGTGTGTGTGTGTGTGTGTGTGTGTGTGTGTCAGCTCATTTACACATGGCTCGATGCGTTTCACACACTTGTCTGCAGGTCGTTCATATCGTATCTGGACAGTTCACTGTGAAGTGCCTTTTATCAGCCCGTGGTGCCGACTCCACGGGAGCTGATTATTCCATATCCATGAATTATACAGGAAGTGAAGGTGCTGTCCTGTCGGCGGAGGCATGAAGTCACCTCCTCTGAGTCAAGAAAAGTGCCGTCATTTGTTTTAATGTTAAGGACTCAATCTTGCAGCAGTCAGTGACACTTTGTCCCAGCTCATCTGTGTGTTTGTGTGCTGGAGGTTATTCATGTTGCTGCTCGTGTGGTTGTGTTTCTATACGTCCTCACGCCTTCCTTTTATTTCATGTTTTTGCCCTCGCGTTCCTAGATCCGTTTTCTGGGAGCCTGCCAGTAACTGCAGGGCATGAACAACAAGTTTAAGGAATGTCTAAAGAGGAGAGCTGGCAGGACTCAAATACTCACAGGGAAGAAAGCTTCTGTTCTTAAAGCCGCTTTGATTCATAGACGCACATTTTCCGTCTTTAGCTCGGAGCAAAACTGAGCTTAATCAAGCCACGAGTAAACACTGCTGATTGACTCTTTGACTCCTGGCTCTATCGCTCCGCTGGCAACCAGAATGTGTGAGATGTATATCGTGCTTATGTGCGAGGAACAGGAGGAGAACAGTGGTATATCAAAGGACTGCTGCCATTCGCTGTCACTTTGTGTTTCACACAGAGATCTGTTTAATAAAGGGACTGAAACAAGCAGCGATTAGATGAAGTTTTAATGTCTTTGCTTTGATCTTGAAGTTGAGATAAGTGCTGCAGAATTTCAACATGTCACATCAGGACGCAGGTTTTTGGGATTTTCATGTACACAATCAAACATGGATCAACTTTTCTGTTCCACGGAAAGATGGCGTGGGTCAAACTGTCTTCTAACACCAAATCAGAAATGTGATTGGCTCAAACTTCACTGACAGAGTTTGGATGCATCGTGAGGACGCCTGTTATATGAAGAGTTAAAGGTCAGACATTAAAAGATGACAGGGTTTCTGAGTCTGGGAGTAGTTACTAAATACCTTGTAACTCAATTTGTGCTTTACAAACATACACTGTATCTCTCTTTTTAAAAGAGCAGCCTGTGTTGCATCAACACTTTTCAAATTACAAGACATTTAGTATTTAATTTAATTCGATTAATTTTATTTATAAGGACAACGCTCATTCATCAACGTTTCTGTAAACGTGGCAGTGTTAGCCAGCTGGCTAATTCTCAGCTGCAGTCCTTTGGCAAGATGTTTTGAAACCAATAAAAAGATAAAATTCACAGGACAAAGACAGCGTAAAGACATAACGACAGCTTTAACTACAGCAAACAGAGATTCTCAAGACAGAACAGAAGCCGTGCAACAAGCAACAAGCAACAAGCAACAAGCAACAGCAGAGCATCAGAACAACAACAACAACAAACAGCATGTGAGCAACACAAAGCACCAACACACAGCTCTGCACCACATGCAGACATGCAGAGCGGCAGTAGAAAGTGAACATAGATAAAATAAAACAGTCATTATGTAGGTCTTAATGAAATGTGAAAACATGCAGTTACAGGTCAGCAACATGGTCACGCACACCAACACACAAGCCATGTGACACAGTTAGCCATGCTGTTTATAAAAAGGTTAACGTTAATGCCTCTGTAACACGTCACAGAGTAATTACTGTTTAAATCAAAAAGCTCTCCTTAGAGAAGTCGTCTATACGGCGGCACCCTTTGTGAATTAAGAAATAGAGCTCTTGCAGGACACTTTTTAAACTCTGCAGCTTTCTTTGTTAAACCTCTTTGTTAAACCTAAAACTGGTCCTAAATTCAAAAAAGACCAAATATATGACTTTAACTCGTCCAGGCTTCAAGGCTCCGGCTGCACGCAAAGTGTTTTGCAGGTTGCAAAACACGAGGCGCACCGCACTGCCTTTTTTAAAAATTGAATGCCACTGGTAAAAACACTTGCTGCACCCTTTTAACTGTTGCCAGGCAACCACCCCATCACCTCCTCACCCTGACCTTCCTGTGTTTATGTGTCCTCCAGTAATGAGTGTGTAGCTCCTGACATGTTTCAGCAGAGGGTACTGTCTGTAGCTCTGGTTGAGGGTGAGAGGCTGTCAGCAGATAAACAGAGATCTGTGTGGGTACATGAGACCCTAAAAAAGAGGCTGGATCACAGGGAGTACCACCAGTTGGTCCAGGAGCTTCTCCTCCATGATGGGGAGTACCACCAGTTGGTCCAGGAGCTTCTCCTCCATGATGGACGTTTACAGTACTGCACTTATCTGCTTCCACGCCTGCTATTTTCTATTGAGATGGTGCTAACTGTGGTTTGTAAAGTCGTATAGCTCTGGGTATCCAGCAACCACTACCACCAGTTTCTCCTCCATCGTTTACCAACTGTAAACTTGTTGTCGTGACCACCACAGAAGCCCCGCCCCTCAAATCATCCCACTGGACAACGGGGCAGAGATGACGTGGGGCGCTTTTCTGCTTTTCTTTCAACTGGAGGAGTTCAGAGTGCTCTGGCGAAAACGCAACGCAAAAACAGTGAGCAAAAAGTTTCATTCTCATTAAAAACGATAACAAAAGCCGCCTCCAGCTGCCAAAACACACACTGTTTGATCGGGGCATTGGACAGCTGATCCCACCATTTTAAACTAGAACATACACGTGTTGAAGGAGTCACGCCTCACAGATATCTGGGCGTATGGCTTGATAAAAAGTTTTCTTTCAGTGTGCATGTTGAATATCTGTTGAAAAAACTGAGGCCAAAAAAACGTTTTCACTTTCGAGGCCAGAGAGAAAACTGTGCAGCGTTCATATCTGTCTGTATCAGACTGTGGTGATGTCATTGACATGCATGCTGCCTCATCCCTTCTTAAATAAGTGTAGTCTGCAGATCACGCTGTGTTACATTTTGTCACGATCGCAGCGTCACACGCTCACTATTGTGTTTCATATGAATGTTCAGGATGGTTCGCTCTGTGTCAGAGGAGGAAAATGCACGTTATGATTCACGGGCGAGGCATTGTTAGGTAAACTACCTACTTATACCCTCTCTCTATCTTCTGTCCTTTCTCACCAGCTACTACGGCTTCAAATCATGTTCTTTCAAACGTCCACAGGCTGCTCAGAGCTCGCTAACACTGCTTCCTGTCCTGATGCACTCTGGGTCTGGAATGAGCTCCAGAATGTTGTCGCCTCAGGAGCGCTACCTTCTTAAAACACTTTTAAAGGTCTTTAAAAAAAAAACACTGCCCTGAAGGAAACATGTTGCTGCTTTGTAAAGTCCTCGACCCAAGAGGAGTGTGTACGGACGTCACTGGGATGGCCTGTAGGTCCCTTTTTAACTTTAACAGACTTTATTGACATTTAACATGTTGCCAGAGCACAAACACAATTAAAAGACAGTGAAAAAAATTTACAACTGATTAATGACAACAGAGCAAAATATGTAATTAAATTTGTGAGCAAAATAGAAAAATATATTTACATTACATAAATCAACACATATATACGTACATATCTGATATGTCTCTCATATTTTTACCAATTAACAACAATTAACAGCAAAATATTAATAAAAAAAATGTTAATTGTAGAAAGAAAACAAAACTCATGAAGTGTAGAAAACCTGCAACTTCCAAAATGCACTGTGCCCCACAAGACCAGTAAATGCTGCTGCTGCTGCGACTTTCCTGTCCGACGACCATCTGACGGCGGCTGTTACAAACAATCTCATGTCACAGTCAATGGTAAAATGTTTCTGAAGAGACAGACTCTTGGATTATACTTTATCAGCACTGCTTCGTTTTACCATTTGATCTGAGGTTTTATTAGCCTCCATTAACATAAAACAGGAAACAGTATGGCGCCCATTTTCTGTTCACAAACTTTGAACAGAACTATTACAGCCCAACAGTGCGCTGAAATATGTTTTAGGCTGTAGGCCTAGGTGAGAAATAGGCAATACAACAGATGTACGTATGGACGTTTCCACTTGCCGCTTTGTCAGGTCCGCTACCTCTGTGCTAAATTTACGCTCTTTTGTCTGTTTTCCAGGTGTTGATGCTTTTTGTGTTTGGCTTTGGACAAATTAACTGTTAATCTATAAACTTTCCTCCTGCCGACTCCTGCTCGTTAGCCAAGATGAGGTTTTCAAATTTAAACATCAAGGAAACGGCACCAGCTGAATGAGCATCCTGAACTATAATATCCTTTAATTCACCAAACCTCTCCTAAATCCTGGACAGCTCCATTCAACCAGGTGACTCTTCTCCTACATGCTGATCTGACAGAGCAGAGGATTCTGGGAGAGAAGAAGTGGAGGCGTGTTCTTTACAGTGACAAGGGACAGGTGTGATCAACCTGGTCTCACACTGAAGTCGTCAAAATCCAGCACTTGGGCAGTGACAAAAAAGCTGTTCTTTCACGTCTGCATGATATGTGGCCGGTCGCCATTATTGTTTAACGGCGTTTGGCGGCATCAGGAGGAAACGCTGCGGGACAAAAACAAAAGTAAAGGCAGTGACAACAAATAATGACCTTCACCTTGGAGAGCGTCCTGTAAGATTTTAAACCCAAATCCTGTTCTTTTTTCCTAAACCCAACCACGTGTTTTTGTTGCTGTGTTGTACCGACATGGTGCTTTTATTTTGAAAGAGACTGTATCCAAACTGTACATTTCCTGTGAAAACAGAAGTGTATTTAGAAAACAGACAATGCATGTAACAGGCTGAAGTTGACATGGCGTCCTAGAACGTCAACAGCCAACACACCCAGGGTACCTTGGACGTCATATGTGGACGTGGAGAGTCCATGACCAGACATGGACATGTGACGAGGTCACAGTGAGGATGTGAGCTGCTGTCCTGTTCCTGTTGGTCACTGCTGCACACCGTTCAGAGGCAGCTGCAAAGTGGCGCTGCCAGTGTTCGGGAGGTGTGACCATACGGCCATCTTGTTGAGGTCGGCATGTGGGGACAGTGAAATCATTCTACAACCAGAAACCATGGATTACCAGAACCATCCGGAAACATGGACGATTAGTTGTACCTTGTACAACTCAATGTGACGAATGAATGATTGATTGATGAATCTTGGTTCATATATCTCAGCACTGCCTATATTTACAGTTTGATCTGAGTTTGAGAGAGAGAGGGGCAGTTCTCTCTCTTGATCTGTCTCTATACTCTTAGAAATTAGGAAGTCCAATCTGTAGTTTGAGCCGCAGCCAAAGAGGCGGCCAAGATCTGCCAGATGACGTGCAGATTTTTTACTGGCAAATGATCAGGAGCTCTGGGCGCTGGCAAGATGGAGGGGAGTGTACCACAGTTCATTAACATATTCTACCCACATTGTTTTAATACAAACTGGTTGAAAATCAGAAAAGTGTCCCTTTAATTATCAGATCAGGCCACGGGATAAGTGAGGTCACATTCATCCTCCGGTCCATCCTGAATCGCCCCCTCGCCTCCTTCATATTTCATCTGTAACTGACCCACTAACCCTCGTTAGTGTCAAACAACGGTGCCAGGAAGTGTGAAATGTCTCTGGAAGGCCACAGCAATAACAATTCCACGTTTGTCTCTGAAGCAGGCTTCAGCCAGATTGTGCCAAGTCTTATCTCCTGTGGTGTCGGGCCATCATGCATACTTTATTAGTATGCTGCGCTGAGGAGCGGCTGAATCATTTCATTGATTAATCATCATAGACTTTGTAATCATTTTAGTGAAATGGAATCATTGAGATTGAATTCTCATTCTGTGTGGAAGCCTGGTGACTTCATGCGCTGCGATATTGTCATGCTGACCTCACGTCTGGCACGGTGACAGCAGGAAGTGTACGGACAGCTGCTTAATCTGCAACAACCAATTTGTGTGCAGCAGCAGACGACAGCAGCGTCGGTTAGAGGAAAAAAAGGATGTCTGTGCGTTGCATTCAGAGCGTTCCCATATGCAGCAGGGACATCAGCGCAGTCTGACGAGGCTTCAGGGGACAATGTACAAACAACATTTGGTGTTTGGGCTGCATGTTCCTCCAATAATGATGTCATGACAATCTGGTCATTTTAGATACTGAACTAACAGATTGTTCTTAAGTTTCGTCCGCATCATATCTATCTGTGCGTTCCAGTGCCAATACTACCATCACGGCTGGCTCCAAAATCCATCAGCCTCTCAACAGATAACCTTTGTTTTTTTGGCTAGTGAGTGAAGCAGATCTAGTAACCACCTGCAAATCAGCATTTAGCTGGTGGCTGGTGTTAATTTCCATCCCGTACTACCGTACTATAAAGCACTGGTTCTCAAATGGTGTGCCGTGGGATTTTATGATAACCTCACATTATTATTTTGGTATTCACCTGGGCCTGTACAAAAAGTTATGAATGACTTTTTAATTGACTGTAGCAGTATGTTGTGCACCCATTTCCTCATAAAGAGGCAAACTCGTGAATTTAATTAAAAAAAACAGTCACAGGGAAGCTACTTGTCGCCGTCTGCACGTGGTCATTGTAAGTGTGTGACACATGAAGAGCTCTGATTGGCGGCCAGTGTGAGGGATGATAATGTTTAAAAGGAGAAAGCCGTGAGTGGGACGATGGATCGCTTTGTTATACGGAGCAAATAACAACGAAGCACAAGTTAAGACGACGTACCACTGGAAGAAAAGAGAAAAAAAACGTCCGCAGACAGTATCATAAAGCGACCTGTCTTATTTTTCTTATGTCGTGATGAGAGTGATAACACACGTTATAGAAGCTACTGTGCTCAGATATAAATACAGGTCTGCTTGGACACAAAAAGGTGGAAAACCACTGGTATACAGGACACTAGAAAATGATTTAGCATGTCCCAATACAAAGTATGTCAAAAATACCAGGATGTTCTACTACATCCTGTCGGATTTTGCAATCTGTAAGTCAACATGCTTTACTGGCTCCTGTGACCCACAATCCTCTGCACAGCGGACGATACGTCATATCGACTGAGCCTGCAAACAGATGAAAACGTGACAGCTGATTGACAGTTGTCAGAATACAATGATGGATGACAGCGCGTTCAAGTAAGTGATGACCGGTCGAACACTGATAATCGGAATATTAGTTGTTTAATTGAATAAAATAATCATAAACATAACCAACAACAAAAGGACACAAGTATTCAATAACAATAACAGAGAACTGTACAGCCTCTGTAATTTATTATCATAAATATAATATTATTTGAATCTACAATGGATGCAGTTATTACTTATTTAAAAACAACAACAGCAGAGCTCTCCATCTCATCGTCAACTTGATGAATGGTGTTTTGTTTTATATCCATGGTAACTGATATATGGGTAAGAGGGTCAAAGTTCAGGGCGTAACATTATGAAGAGGAGTGTGTCCCGATTGTGTGCAGACTGCATGCAACAGTACGTACTTGTTAAGGGCAGCTGAAGTACCTACTAAAAGTAAAAATGAAAAGTATGCGATTCGGAGCGCACCTACTGTTTCTACTGTGATGTCATATATGAGCTGACTTTGTCATCTGGAGGTCGAGGTGATAGTGGATTGCGTGACACTTGTGAGACGCCTGCCAAGCTGCAGACCACTGTTCCAGACCGACAACAAAACAGGTTGTTTTTTAGTGACACATCGCTGCATTTTTTAGTCAGAGCCTTTTTAGTCACCATAACCAAGTATTTAAGGACAAAACCTGATCTTTTCTGAACCATAGTCCAGTGGTTGCTGCGCCAAAACAACCTGTTCTCATCACAACTCATCCAAAACCACTGTTTGTCAGTGGACCTAAATGTGACGACAACATGCCAGGTGTACTCCTGTGTCAGTTCACAGGTGGCGTCTCAGTTGAAGTGTGTTTCGTGCATTTTGTCTTTTTAAAACACATTTCCGCTGGATTTGGAATTCAAGAACAGAGAGCCGAGCTTCATGTGAGTAACTGTAGCCTGTGTGTGTTTAATCACAAGTGCGGCTTTGACGTTTTGACGGGTAACGGGTTGGTTCTGGTGCTGAGCTTTACAGGTGTGGGCGGGTTTTCAAACATGGACCTGTGCAGGACTCTGATGTAAACATTACTAATCATTGCTTGTGACAGTCTGAACTGACACTTGGTGATGCTGCTGTTTAAGAAGCAGGTTGACAGCTCAGCAGTCCAGACTTTGTTGTGTCGGGTTTTAGGGAGCTGCTCTGAGCACAGTGATGTCATAGCTGTAACGACAAACCTGCTGCGACGTGTTGTTGATGTTACAATTAGACAGCGTCTTCAGAGTTACAGTTTCTCTATAAAATGCTGCCTTTATTTACATTTCACTAAACTGCCTCTCTCCCCGTGTTTCATTAGGCGTGTTGATTTCACAGTAATGTTTGACACAGCAGGTAAATAATGGACTCTTTGAACAAATAATGAATGCACCTTGGAAAATAAAAACAACCATTATAAATTAAATAGAACAAATAAAGTCTAAGCTGTGTAATGAGCGGTGGCTCTCACATGTCCAAATCTGCCTGTAAGACAACTACAGGGTTTTTCCATCGGCACTTTTGGCCTCGATGAGTCACACCATGCTGCGTAAATTTGCATTTTCATCACCAGTCTGAACGCATCAGGTTGTGCTGCGTTGCCAAGTCGGGCCAAAGCGCACCTGAACGCCTTCAGGCGAGTTGTGGTGATGTCAGACGGACATATAAAGAAACTCTCAGAAGAGTGGAGTGTATTTCATATGCATGCGAAAAAAGTTAAATTCACTGTGTGGCTTAGAGGCTACCAGCAGCTACCTGTAAGGTGGAATGTATTCTCACGTTACTCAGTGCACGAGGTGATGTTGTGAATCAGTCATGTTAAATGTCAATGTGACGACTCTGACCATTACATGTGTTTTTATTGGCTCTTTTGCAGGGCTGTACCCGACTCAGAGTTATGTCTGTCAAATCAGATTCAGCCGTTTAATACGAATTTTGACAATTTTGTTTAAAACGTTTTTTTCTTCCATGTAAAGTTTTGAAGTTTGATTGGTGCTCAGCGGGACGTTCAGTGTGACAGCTGCATTCATGTGATGTAGACACCAATTTAACAGTGCTGATGACAGGTCGGAAATGTGCAACATTTTTTACTGACACGAGATATCAAACAAAAGTCTATCTGTCTGTGAGCTGTAAATTCACCACTCCTAAGCGGAAGAGAGAAGCTAATATTATCTCAGAGCCTTACAGGGGAAAGTTTCTCCTCCTCTGTGTCGCTGCGTCTCGTCTGCAGCCGTCTGTACCAGAGAGTAATGCAAAGTCAGGAGCTGCTCACTTCGCAGCAAAATCTGGGGACCAGAACGTCCCCAAACAACCTGGTCTCACTCCGAAGTCATAGAAAACTGTTGGTCAGGGACTTCTGATGAAAAAAGCCCTCATGGCGTGATATGCATCTGGTTGCTGTTATTGTGTAACAATGCCTGGTGGCAGCAGAGGTGAATGCTGCAGTACAACAACAGAGTTTAAGGGGGCAGAGGTCCAAGTAGGGCGGGAGGGAGAGATCATGGATGGGTCCAGCAACCACTAACTTTCACCTGGGAGGCCGATGTTTGCTTCTGTAAGATTGTAAAGCCAAACCCTGCTCTTTTTTCCTAAACCTAAACCACATGTGTGTGTTGTTGAAGAAAAAAACATGTAGTGCTTTTATTTTGAAAGAGACTGTATGCAAACTGTACATTTCCTGTGAAAACAGAAGTGTATTTTGAAAACAGATGATGCATGTAACAGGCTGAAGTTGACATATCTTGATGTAGAAAGTCCATGACCAAACCAGAAGCACACTGCACAGCACACTGACCGGCAAAAAAAAAAAAAAAAAAAAAGAACTGCTTCACCCAGTCGACTGAGGGGTCTCCTAACGATATGAATGTCCGACTTTAAAGGGGCGGCCCTACTCTTTTGTGTGACATACACCCTAGTGATGACTGGATCTTTAAGAGCTTAAAAACTGGATATGAATTTCATGTGAACTGTGAATATTCTGTATCCTCACTCGGAGAACAAAGTGTTTGAGCGTCTTTGCGGTGCACTTCACATTACACCAGACACTACAAGCAAGCTGGAGGAGATGGGCACTCGGCAAATTCAGAAACTCTGACAGAAAGTTCAGTACAAGAAAGTTGTTGATCACAACAACACCAGCGAGGCTGACAGAAAAAGTTAACACTGGTTCAGAAGCGCTTCGTCAGTTAAAGACACATCTTCAAGCTGGTAGCCCTGTTGGTTAGAGATGCACATCCTGCTGCGCTGGGCTGACCCACCGAGTCAAACTAAGCCAGTGTTTGAGTATGGGAATGGACTATGAGTCAGCCAGCAAGTCATTCTGGAAGAAAAAAAAACCTGCCTCAGTGACTGGTGCACACAGACTTACACTGTAAATACATAAAGTGCAATTAAAGCAGCAGTAAGATCGTCTCCTCTGCACTGCATCATGTGTTTCTGTTTTTGATTACAACAGTTAACTCATAAATACTGTCAGCAGTCGAGTCAGTGTGAACCTGTGACCTCGAGGTCCTCCTCTCTTACTTGAAGCAGCCAGCTGGTCTCGGATGGCTCTTTTACAGTTTTAAGGAGATCAGACCCCAACATGGCCTCCAGCCACGGGGGTAAATCTCATTAAAGACTCTTGAGCTCCATCCCGCGCCCTGCGATCAGAGGCAACATCAAAGTGTCATTTGGGGGAAACGGCAGGATCTTCCTCTCAAAATGAATAAACTTGAGAAATATTTTGGAATACACTTTTTGAAGGGATGTTAAATGAACATCTGAGAGAGATTTAAATGTCCCTCTGACACCGAGGCTGAGTGACTGCCTGGTGGTGACAATGAGATCATTAACAGGAAATGAAGAGAATCAAAGAGACTAAGTGGCACAAAACAAGAAGTGCATTTGTGCCAAGATGGATCATTTGGGCACACTTTCAAACTGAATGTAAGGTCCTCTTTTTTCACGGCACTGACGCATCTTCAAATAAGCTGATCAGCGTCAATCAGGAGTTCAACACAAAAGAATTCTGACAGTCATTTATTGTGCAGGAGCTTTGTACAGTCTCCCTGGAGCTAAATGTGTAACTGTGTGTGGAGGAAATGTCTTGGAATTATAAAAGAAAATGTTGCCCCTCAAACACATAGAAGACTTTGGTGGTATGCAGTTTTTCATACCTTCAGACCTTTCTGAAATTTCACCGTATTCTCACATTTGTTTTTCTCATTTAACAGAGAAACACAACTGTACACTTTTTGAATTCTTGTTTCTCTTGGTCGAACTGCCTTGTTTACTCGCACTTCATTCAATCTTGACAGAGACATAATAAAACTCACAAACTGTCCTGGTCACTAATCCAGTTCTCCACTACTCACACAAGATCTGCCCCCTGATAGTCGACCATACATGAGTCGACCAGAAAGGTGATTAGTCGGCAAGATTTCATTGATCGCTTAGTCGCAAAAAACAAAAACAAATGTGAAACTCTATGAGGAGCTGCACCTTGGCAAAATCAATCCAAACCTATATGACTGGACCATGTGTGACTTTACTTTGAAAGGACAGACACAGGAAGTGGAGTCAGGTTAATTTCCAGGGCTGGTACCTGCGGTTATTCCACAGGCTAGTTAATAACATGTGGGGCAGGAAATCCAAAGTGTGGGATCATTTTGAGAAGGTGAAGGACCAACCCAAGGTGATATGTAAACTCATCTTCATTGGTCCACTACAAACATGACGTATCATGTGAAACATGGAAGTAGCTACATGCCCATTAGCCCACAGCGTCATTAACAGGCGGCTCGCTCAGTGTGTGACGTGCACTTGGAGATAAAATATAGGCCTATATTAATGAAGGTTCATTAGTACGGTTTGTATTTCTCTGTAATGTAGCACAGTGTTAACAATGTTACTGAGACTATTCTTTCTCACACCTTCAACTCAAACCACCAAAATATATCATTTCATCATTACATTCATATCACAAACATGAGGGACACTAGTCCACTGATGGACCCTGATGAGGACTACGAAAAATCTTATTCAGGGGCAGTCCTAGTTTCAACAGTCACCAGCTCTGGCTTGGTGGAAATAAACCTCTTAATTCACAGAGTTATATGTTGAAAGCATCTGATTTTCCCCCCAGTCTCGTTTACAGTCCTGTGCGCTGGGCAGGCCCCCAAAAAAACGAAGTACCGTGATGTTCACGCAGCCAGTGTGGCCTGGGCATTATTCCATCACCACTTGGTGTCGTGGTGTCTTATAGCGAAACTGACCTCTGGTGCCACATGCTGTACAGTTAGTTAGCGGAGCGCCTGTATTTATGACGGTATTAAATAACACACCATTGGGATTTCCAAATCCCCAGGTATAGATCCTCTTCGGCATCCAACATCACCATCTGCCCGCTGGACTACCATGGCTTCTAGAGCCGTCAGCCGTTCTGCCCCACACCTTTGAACCTCTCTTCAACATGACGTTCGTTATTTTGACTCCCTTTGCACTTTCAAAGCCCGTCTGAAAACACACCTTTTCAAGCTGACACATTCAGTCTAATGATTAAACACATATGGAGGCTTGTACTGACGATGAGTGATGATGATTTTATACTTAATATTTATAATTATGGTTTTTGTCTAGTTACTTTATTAGCTTATTATTATACATTACTGAATTGTTTGACTTTATGATCTATTGAAACGTCGCTGCTTGTTTTTTAACTATGTCTTGTAAGGTGTTCCTGATTGCTTTGAAAGGCCCCTGTAAATTAAATGCTTCAATATTATAATAATTATTATTATTACTGTAGTGCCGTGATACCACCCAAGCCTACTCATAGCTAGCATACCTTCCCTGCAGTCAGCACAATTAAAAGATATTTTAAATGCAGTCATGCTGTTGTGTACTCGTGTCTCATCAGAATTAAAACCACTTCTCTGGTAGAAGCTCTCACTGGGGAGATATTCAACATGAGTGGGAGCTGTACTCATCACAGGCTTGAATGACATTTAACACTGATGCTTCAGCTGAGCTCACATGGATGAGATCTTTATTCTTCGTATGTGCTTTGAGTTTTCCTTTCATCCATCATCCTCTCCCTTTAATGCACATAAGGACCTGAACATGGGTCGATCTAATCCTGTCATTTAAACTACAACTCTGAGTGAAACAGCATGCGTCATCTGAGACATTTATATACAGCTGTCCTACTTTTTTTCACACCTTTGAAATCAGTAACTGGTACCAGTTAAGTTCAGATGCACCAATCGATCAGCTCGTGACTGGAGTCAGCCATTTTTTCAGCCTTAGCGGCCGTCACCAGTGACCAGCCAGTCTTTCTTAAGCCCTGTTCACACTGCGCAAGAAACCCACCAACATCTGGCTTTGTATTTAATGGTAAAGGTCACAACCGGCATTCATTCCCAGGACAAATGACTCTGCAGTAGTTACGGGTATTTATCGGCTCTGGCTCTGATCTGCTTCAATCAACAGTGATGGAAGTACAAGACCTGGGTGGACGCAATAATTTAGCTCCTTTGCCGACAAGATGCAGCAAAATACTGTCTGTCTCCACCCAAGTAGTGCCCGAACATTGTTTAAAATGATTCTGCGAGTTTGAGAGAAAGACTAACTCAGTTAGGGATATGAAAAAGGAGTAACAACTGTAACATTTTCACTGGCCTTCATGCTGCTTTCTGCTGTTTAATAACCTTTTTTCTGGCATGTTGGTGATGCTTTGCTGAGCCTGCTGCCCCCACGACCCGTCACGTCCTTAATGTATTTACGTAATTAACATAAAGTTATGGAGGTTAGATTTAGGCAATAAAAGTTACTGTGGTTAGGTTTGGAAAAAGAAACATGGTGAAGATGTACCTGTAAATCAAACTTAAAGTCCTCGGCAGAAGTCTGTCCTTTTGTGACCCATCCACCATGCCAACCTGACTTCTTTCAGGCACTAGGGACTGCTTCGTTGTAAACTACCTTCAGCATGTTGGTGACGTGATTGCAGCCTTTCAAAATACTTGGATGTATGAATTTGGGTGCATTTCTTCTTGTAGAAAAACATATGAAAAATTTGTGCAAACAGCCTGAGCCAATCCTGTGTCGATCACATTTACATGCATGTGCCGCAGGTTGGTTCATGTCGCAAACAGCAGCACAGACTGTAGCTGACTGATCTCAGAGCTGCTGCAACCCCTCCTCAAAAGTTAAAATTCATTCCCATGCATGCTGCACTTAGTTTGAAAGCTACCTTCTTAAGCTAACCAGGGGTACACCACCTAAATCTGTGGTTGATCAGGAGCTAAAAAGTGTAGCATAGCAAAGCTAATGCCAACAATTTCATGTTAGTGGATGAAAGATGCTACCTTCTTAGTCTGGGAGGTATAACTCAGTGAAAACACAATTCAATTCAGTGTTTTCTTAGTTTGGATAAAGTCTCAAATTTCTTCCGCTCATCATCACTAATATGGTGTCCTTGTCCAGAGAATCAATATTACATTGTGATGAAACTAGGGATTTACACCCCTAATATTTAGCACATTTAATTTCCAGTTGTTAACAGATAATCAGGAAAATGTCTCTGATCTCGACACTCTGCAGTGACACACAGTTCACTTTTACTTCTGCTCTTTCAGACATTTTGCTGAACTTTAAGAGAATAACTCCCCCAAACTGACTGTTTATCTGACTTTGAGTGAGTTGAGATCTCAAGGAAACTTACGTGCAATCATGCATGCATGTCAGTTTACCGCCTCGGCCTTCACCGTCAGCTCCTCCCTGGTTTGTTTACCTCTGTATGTGTTTGGCCTTGATGCAGAGGGGCTGCATGTGCTGCAAAGCAGGTATTGAACAGAGGCCTACATGAGATTCTCAGAGGGTCTCTGCAGAACACGGCCAGCATTAGTTTGGGATCGGAGAGGGGGCGGACAACTTAAGCCAGGATTGATGTGCAGCTTGTGAGCTGATGTTTCTCTGCAGCCCATCGGCTTCATCTCAGGAGGCCAGTTAGGAAAATAACTATAACACTGATGTTTAGTTTTAGTCTTCTCCGTCTTTATCACACTGCTTTCTTCAACAAATTACTGACCTATCTTCAAGGTTGTTTTCCTGGACTTGAGTGACTTTGTCTTAGTGGGTTTTTTATTCTCTCTGTCTCAGTGGTTGTAACTTCATAACGTTCTTTAGCTGTGCTGAACTGATGGAACAAGTTTTTGTCTCTTCTTGCCATTGTTCTCGCAGCTGAACAGAGTTGGAGAACAGTGTTTCATTGACCGTCATCACTTTGTGTCTTTTTCTTTACGACTGTCGATGCCAGTGTTAACTGATAGCTGAATTGAGTTGAATCAATGTGAACAAAGGCGCCCTCCTTCCTGTCTCTCCCGTCAATACTGTTAACAGATTTTGCTCAGGTCTGATTGGTGCTTGTTCGAACCATTGTCGCTCCCAGGTCATCAAATACTGATGCTTCGTCACACCTTGGTGTCTCATAGCGACACTGACAGCACACTTTAGTGTTTGTGAGTGACACACAGCAGTCTGTTTGATGAAACACCTTGTAATGTGTGTTTAATGTTCTGAAACAGCCGTGGTTAGGTTTAGATAAAAGATGATGGTTTGGCTTAAAAGAAGTATAACCTCAGTTCCAAAGACATTGTGACGCTGTAAAACGTGAATAAAAACAGAATGCAGTGATTTGTAAATCCTTTTTGACCTGTATTCAGTTGCGGTACAAAGACAAGATATTCGTTGTTCAAACTGATATACAAATATAAACTGAAGTTGATGCTGCAACTCGTTTTAATAAACCTGAGACAGGAGCATGTTTCCCACTGTGTGACATCACCTTTTCTTTTAACAACACTCAGTAAGTGTTTGGGACCTTAGGACACTGACTGTTGAAGGTTTTCTTGCTTGATATCTGACTTTATTGTCTCAACAGTCCGAGGTCGACCATGTCGTATTTTGTGCTTCATCATGTCCCACACATGTTCAGTGGGAGACAGGTGTGGACTGTAGACAGGTCAGTCTGGTACCTGCACTCTGTCACTACGAAGACATGCTGCTGGAACACGTGCACAATGTGTCTCATTGTCTCGCTGGTTTCAGCATTCATGGAGCCTTCGCAGATGTGAAGTTACCCATGATGCACCTCCATCCCATCACAGATGCTTTGAACTTTGAGCAGGTAACAATCTGGATGGTCATGAGGGACACGACGTCCATGATGGACTGGTCAAACCACTTTATGTCCATCTTAGATGAGCCTGAGCTCAGAGAAGTGGGCGGAGCTGTTTCTGGATGTTGTTGATATGCTGCTTTCACTCTGCATGGTAGAGTCTGAACTGTCATTGGTAGATGCAGTGATGTGTTCACTGACAGTGGTTTTTCACAGTGTTCCTGAGCCCATGTGGTAATATCCTTTATACAGTCATGTTGGTTTTTAATGCAGTGCAGTCTGAGGGGTCAAAGGTCATGGGCATTCAATGATGTGCGGAGATTTCTCTGAATTGTCTGAATCCACCCATCTGTCACGCAAAGAGGCCCCGCCCTTAATTCTGCGTAACTTTAAGCCTTAATAAAATGTTGAAGTGTGAGTTATATATAAATTCAGCTCCTGTACAGTTGTCATGAATGTTGAAATAAGCTTCAGAGACCAAAACTGTTTCTTGTTCCAGGCTGTAAACATGTTTATTTCTGCTGTAAAGTTGGACATGTTAACATGGGGGTCTGTGGGGACTGACTCGCTCTTGGAGCCAGCCTCAAGTGGCCATTAGAGGAACTGCAGTTTTTGGCACTTTCACGTTAGCTTCACTTTTCAGCCCAGGAGGTTGTCGCTCGGTCCAGGCCAGGTGTCATCAACCTTATGCATGTGTGCTGCCATTGCCAAGCAGTAGGTTTACCAAAGACACACTAGCAATAAGTGTGCAAAGGACTTTTTTGGAGATGTTTAAGTGCCCTCTCATCACCTTGCCAAATTTCAAAGCCATTCTTATCACAGTCACGTGCATTCTGGGAAGACCCTCCCTGCTCTGCGTCTGACAGGCATGTACTCGTTGCCTTTGTCACAGAATAACAGTAACGCTGTCAGAGTGAGCTCAGCAGACGATGGCGGGCCCACCAGCTAAGAAAGCTAAAATAAAGGTCCGAGCATTCCAGCCGTCGTGGTTTTTGTGTTTCAGAAGGACTGTGGTGTGTTTAACGTTTGTCTTGAAAATATTTTTAACTGAATATGAAGTGTGAGACGCCATTTTGAGACCATACATGAGAAAACTTTAAAGACGATCGATGAAATGTTGCCATGTACAGGTATGACAAGCAAGATCATGCAACTGAAGCAAACTATTGTGCGAGGGTTGCAACAGTGTGAGTTTTTCATGTCTCAGAAAATATCCTGATTTCCCTTTTGTGTGCAGTTTGCATGTTCTCCTCGTGTCAGCGTGGGTTTCCTCCAGGTGCTCCAGCTTCCTCCCACAGTCCAAAGACATGCAGGTTAATTGGTGACTCTAAATTGTCCGTAGGTGTGAATGTGAGTGTGAATGGTTGTCTGTCTCTATGTGTCAGCCCTGTGACAGTCTGGTGACCTGTCCAGGGTGAACCCTGCCTCTCGCCTAGTGTCAGCTGGGATAGGCTCCACCCCCCCGCAACCCTCAAGAGGATAAGCGGAAAAGCAGAAAATCAATGAATGAGTGAATGAATGAATAAATTCCCGCCCTCCTTATCGCAATTATTTCAACTTATTTACAACAAAACACAGTTTTTTTGTTCCGTCTCTGATTCCCTGTTGAAACTGTGTCCCTGTTATTGAGAGTTTCCTTGTCGGTGCTCTTAGTGAGTGGATCTTGTGTTTCCATAAGTGTCTTGTGAAGCATTTCGGATCATCTGCGTGGTGTCTCTGTCACCTTGCTCTCTCTTTCTTCGGGGTTATTTTTTTTAATACTTATTAAGATTGCCATATTACTGAAACCCGAGCGAGCTGAACTTGTGCGATAACACTTTCTCTCCCACTTTCTCCGGGTGTCTCGCGGCCTCGGTATGTCTGCACGACTGAACCGGTGTCAGGGACGACACTGCCAGGGAATGATGAGCATGCTGCCTCCCCTCTCAGCCTCCCTAATCCGCCCCAATCTAATTTAGATTAGCCCTGAACATTCCCTCAACATTCTCTGAGCTGTTGATATTACAAACATACCACACAACAGCCGGGTGTGTTCACAGAGAATGTCAAGATGATCCCTGCTTCAGGGTTGGGGTGTGTGTGTGTGTGTGTGTGTGTGTGTGTGTGTGTGTGTGTGTGTGTGAGTGTGTGTGTGGGCTTGTTTGTTCATGTCTTCTTATCATTTGTGTGGCTGTCTTGGGAAAATTGTGTGTTTTCAGCATGCGTTTGTGTGTCTGTCAGTTTCTGGACACTCACTGGCGCCCTGTGGGGTCTGATCCATATTCTGTTACAATTATAAAACCTTATATTTTGAAATTTAACTTTATTCAATTTCTTGTCTGTTTCATTTTGTCAACATGACACACTGCACTCTGACAGTGACTCCTCTGACATGCACAATCAGTGTTTCCCACAGAATCAGAATCTGTGTGTGGCGGTGGCTGACTTCACTTAATGTTGAGTTATTTTAAGACAGAAAAAGTCATGTCACACGTGTCATGTTTCATAGTTAACTCACAAGACAAATTAAGTAACAAACATACTTATTTTAACCCAAATCATGATCGTTTTGTTGCAACTGCGACCGTTTCAGAAGGTCACATTTAGAGAGGAGAGGCTCAGTGTTTGTTTAAAACAAACTTTACAGAGTGATGAGGGGAGACTACTGACACTACGACTGCACCGATATAGCAACACTTTTAAAAGTGACGAAAGAGGTGTCTTAAATGACTGTGAGCGACACAGTGCTGCCGTTGTGAGCTTAACTTTTGTTGGACAGCGTGTTTCTATTTATATCTGTCTGCTACAGATGTTCCTGGCGACTAATTTCCCTGTCGACTAAATAAAATTTTTAATTAAGACTCGTCGATCAGTCTAAAAAAGGAAAACACTCAGAAAACAGTCAAAATTTATCAAAATTTAAGCTAAGTGTTTGAAACATTGTCCCCAAAAATCTAGTGTGCATTAAGAGCCCTTTGAAGCCTTTAATCACAACCTTCAACAACCATGTTGGATTTTAAATGCTGCTGAAGTACGAGACACTTTGCACCGTGCGGTATGAATGTGAACATGACGGCAGCTCAGTCAAAAGTTAACCACTAAAATAACATCTGAAATAAATAAAGTGCCTCTGAAATGATGATCTGACAGAAATGATAGCAGTTCACTTTAAAGTGAATAAAACAACATGTAATTTATAATGAACTTTCAGCTGAAATGAGAGGCATTTAGCTGCGTGCAGTATGAATGTAAACCCTGCACATTATCTGACAACAACTCACTTAAAGTTAACAAATAATAGAACATCTCAAAAAGATTAATTGCTGCAGAATTCATGTTCTAGATCAAAGTACTGCCAAACCACATCTCTCTTATTTAAACTCCAGTCTACTCCAGCATTACCGCGGGGAGGGGGACTGCTGTCTGACGCCTCTGTAGCACCCACTAGTGGCAGGAGGCTGCATGACAGTTAAGCAGCCTTTTACATGAATAAAACATTAATTGGTTTAACTGACTAATATTTCTGGTGCCGACTAGCGGGGATGAACCTTTAATCATTTAGACATCTTATCGCGTGCATCCCTAGTCCAACTGTATCAGTAACTGAAACTGAATGCTAACAGTCGTGTAGATCGACTCATTCCTTCGAATTTCAGAGTGTACTGAAGTGTTTCATTATTTGTTTAACCTCCTGATTTACTGACGACTGTACTGTGAGTGCTGTAAGTTGAAAACGCACCTACATGTATTATCTTTATCCTCCGACTGGTGGCTCCCCTCTGCCTAAAAACAGCCCTGAGATCAGTGTAATGTGCTCCGCTTACAGCTGAATTATACATGTGTAGCTTCTGCACTGTGTATGTGTGCTATATGAGGCCTGTGTGTGTGTGTGCAGGGTTGTGTGTGTCTCCATCAGGGCATCTCAACCTGAATAATCTCTTCACCGACCTTGCCGACACAAAATGGAGCCATTCATAACTCCGTGTACTTTTCATATCTCTGTGACCACAAACAACTCTCCTCTCCTCCGACTTCCTTTCACTCTCTCCTCCTCCTGCTCGTGTCCTGCTTCATCTCCGCCTCCCTGTTCTCCGTCGCCTTGAGTTGAATCTGCAGAAACTCTGTTTGTTATGAAAACACAATCACATACCGTTCTAGTACATTCCCACACATTCGGTGTTTAGCAGGAACATCCGGAGCCTTCCGTGCTCAACAACCTTGGGTGATATTTGTTTTGATTTGACAAAGAAGACGAGCCAAAGAGGAAACTTACAGAAAAAAAAACACAAGTGGTATTTTTGCTCTGTAACGTAAAATAATTTTGTTTTTTTAATCTGTGCTGTGAGACGCCGCCGTGGGTTTAGATGTCAGTGATTGACGTCAGTCTTGTTGTTTACTCAGAGTGATATTCTGCACAGTGCAGCAGGCTCATATCTTTCATTCTCCTTTACTTTCCAACTGTCTGCACTTCTATTGTCTTCTCTGTTATATTGCTGTTGTCTTTCCCGTGTTCCTGCTATCCTCCACCTCATCTCCGCCCCTGTCCTTTCATTTCCTCTCCTCTCCTCAACCCCCCCTCCTTTATTTTCTGTCCTCTGTCTCTCATAGCCTCAGAGCTGATTGGAGAGCCGTATCGCCGACATGTGACATATTATGAGGGTTTAAGCAAAGATATCTGATCCCATAAATGATGACCATGCATCTTTAAATTACGCATCATTGTGGTGTCCATGTAGACATTCATGTCAATGGACTTGCTCTCCTCGTCTTTCCTCCCTATCTCATTTCTTTTGCTTTCCTGTACTCTCCGCCCCACTCCTCCCGTCACCTCTGCTCTCCCCCATCTCATTTCCTCTCCTTTTCTTTGCTCTTCATCTTTTCTCCCGTTCACTTTTCCCCTATTAAACACACGTCTGAGCCGCTCCTCTTCTGCAGAACCAGTTTAAAGTTAAATATTTACGTGTGTAAAGCTGATGATCATTGGGAGAAGTCAGATGCCCACAGATCTGAAAATAATTTTCATCTTTCATTAGATGCAAATCTGACACTTTAAATTATCATGATGCTGCATGTTGTTGCTTTCTCATTTCTCGGCCACTGTTATGAACTGAAAGCTGACGGATGCTGGATACTGTATGTGTCATGTGTCTGAACATTTGAATCAGAGATGGTCATCTTTGGTGGTGGAGAGATTGCATCGTTAACTTAAAGGTTCTGAGTGTAAGATTTAAAAAGATTTAGTGGTGTTGAGTGTTGTGGATTGTTGATTGCAACCAGCTGAAACTTCTCCTGGTTAGAATTTCTTCAGTGTTTATTGTTCAGGAGGTTTTTACCGGGAGCTGAATTATCCACAGAGATCTCTTTTCTCCAAAACAAACAGACCAGTGGCCGTATTCACAAAGCTTCCTCGTACAGAGAGTCGATCGTAGTGACGAAATTGTAAGACAGCTCTTAGACTTGTGACATTTTCTTAGAATTTCTCCTTAAAGTTAAGATTAGGTCCTGGTAAGGGTAAAAGTTATTCACAGAACACCTCAGACCTTAAAAGACCTCCTAAGGTGAAAAACTGTCAGAAGCAGGGAGGAGGACTTTGAGAGGTTTAAGAGTTTGTTAATCAGAGGAGAAAATGGAAACACAAAGAGGTCAGAGAAATATTCTCCAAACACTGGATGACAGTGAGTTAATGAAATGCTACAGATTAGATTGTGCAGGGAGAATATGTGTGGTCGATCTCACCAGAAATAAAATGATCCCAACACTGAGGTATTCAGAAAACTGGAAAGATGCAGCAGTGATGAGTTGAGTCTGTCTCAACCTTCCATCAGCAGTGATCACACTAACAATGACATCCCTTCCACAGTCAGCAGTTCATCTTATTTCCACTGGGTGTCTCTGACAACCAATCACATCTGTTAAAAGAATTCATTACACCTATCAACGGGGTCGACCACTCCTCCTCACTCAGGTAAAGGTTTCTGTCCCCTCCCTGCTCAGAGTTGCTCTAAGGACTTAACTAAATCACTCCAAAGCTAGAACTCCTTACTAAAAGTTTTTAGGTTAGGAGCTCTCTGAGAGTGTTCTCAGGATGTTTGTGAATACGGCCCCTGATGCTCAGGAGGTTTTCATCGGCAGCCAAACTAACGACACAGTTACATCACAAATCATGGACCTACATGTCTAAATATGATGTGCTAGGTAACCTCCTGCCAGTGTTTGGTTTGTCTGTTGTGGGCTAACGTAGAAACATGGCGGTGCAACATGGCGATCTCCATAGACGAGGACCTGCTCCCTGTGTAGATATTAATGTCTCATTCTGAGGTAATGAAAACACAACAGTTCTTATTTTCAGCTCATTAAACACCAAAGAAAACAGACTTATTATAATATACCCCCCTGAATCCTACAGACTGGACCTTTAAGAAAATGCACCAATATAACAGTGTAAAAATACTTTACAAGTGAAAGTCCTGCGTTTTAAACCCTACTTAAGTAAACACATGTTGCCAGTAAAATATACTTGACGTATCACAGGTTAAGGATTTCAGTCTTACACACTGTCCTCTTCAACTGACATATCATCATTAATGCTTCACTGTTAGAACAGCAGGGTACTGCTGTAGCTACTGCAGGTGGAGACAGTTTGAACTTCATATACAGGTAGCTAGTTTAGTCCAGTGGTTTTCAGATCAATCTCAGGGGTTGTCACATGATTAATGGGAGATAGAAGAAGAAGAAATGTGAAATCTGAAGAATGAAGAACAAGTACCTCAAAAGTTACTAAAACGCTGAAGGTATTTAGAAACTTTGCCCAACTGTCTGCACCATCAGTAAATCTCAGCTCACTCACCTGAATTGGCTGTTGCATCCTGGCTGCGGCGTGGCTGTGTCACTGTTATGATGAAGGACGGGACACTCAAACGGACAAAATGATGAGTTAATGGGCCTTTTTCATGGTGGACCTTTTAAACTTGTCGTAGCAGGAAAAGCTCATCAGTAACTGCAAAGTGTCTCAGTGAGACAGCATGCACAAAACCAGGGTCATGGTACTGGCACATAAATGGATTTCAGCATTTCTTAATGCTTTTAATTACACCTGCGCTCATTGTGCTGAAATGTGTCCGAATACCTGCAGTGAAAAATGACTGTGGGTATTTAAAGAGATGCCTCATGATGAACAGAGGCAGGAGAATAATACTGTGGGTTCAGAATAGATGTGAGGTCATGGGACAGATCAGTGTATGTGAAACTGATATCCATTTTCATCGACTTATCTGAGGGCAGATCACGGACGAATCAGGCTGAATGAGGTACTCCAGACATCTCTCTTTCCGTTAACACTTGCTGGGTCTGCCCCAGGGCCTCCTACCAGTTGGACTTGTCCAGAACACCTCTAACGGGAGGTGCTCAGGAGGATCCTGATCAGATGTTGAACCACCTCAACCGGCCCCTTTCAACATGAAGGAGCAGCGGCTCTACTCCGAGCTCCCTCCAGATGTCTGACTCCTCCCCCTATCTCTAAGGCTGAGCCCAGACACCCTACAGAGGAAACTCGCTGCTTGTATCTGTGATCTCATTCTTTTGGTCACTACCCAGAGCTCATTACCATAGCTGAGGGTTGAGACGTAGATGGACCAGTAAATCGAGGTTTCGCCTTCTGGCTCAGCTCCCTCTTCACCACGACGGACCGGCGCAGCACCCACATCACTGCAGAGGCTAAGACAAACTGTTGATCCATCTCACGCTCTATTCTACCCTCACTCGTGAACAAAACCCAGAGGTACTTGAGCTCCCTCGCTTGAGGCAGTGACTCTCCCCAACCTGGAGTGGGCAATCCTCTGGTTTCTGGCAGAAAACCATGGCCTCAGATTTGTAGTGCTGACTCTCATCATGGCCATTTGTTGACCATTTGTTTTCAGGCAGGTTTGTTTAAATTCAAGGCCAAATAACAAAGTGATAATAAATTCATACAGTTTAGCACTTTTAAAAGTTATAAAGTGCTTCACAGTTAATCAGAAAACATCCAACAGGCAGAGGTTGGAGTTACAAGAACAACAAAACAGAGCAGCAAACAGAGAGGACCTTATCAATTTTAATGTGTGAGTAGGAGTCATGGTATTTGTATTTATAGTAGTTTCAATGCAATATAACACAAAAACATGCCCAGTATGTCCCTCGACAACTTCTGCATTCTTGGTTGTATCAAACAAAGATGTCCTCCATGTGTAGCAGATAAGTAGGAATCAGTATCTCAGACTCTGATTATACTCCTTGTTATGGAAAGGAAGGCGGCGCAGGGGGAACAGAGGATATGCTGACATGCAGGAATACAGAGACAGGGAGTGTCAAGATACTGTAGATGGTGTGTCAGCCTTTCTGTCAGCCTGCATGGTGGTTTGTAGAAGAGGGAAAACGTTGACTCTTCCTCTGTAGACGAGGCGACAGGCAGCGAGAGAATGAGCTAGAGAGATGATGAAGAAGAAGAAGAAGTAGCAGATGGTGAGGGAGCAGAGAAAGACACTTCTCTAAACCTCTTGTTCAACATTTCTCTTCGCTCCTCCCCTCCTCTCACTGAAACTGACGGCACAATGAAATAACTTAAAGAACTGCCTCAGTACCACCTGAACTGCTGATGAGTGCTCTATTAAAACACCTGTTGGCTGCAGTTTGGGCCTGACCTATGAGTCACCATGATGTCATCCCTTTCAAAGAAGGTCAAGGATGAAGTAAAGTTGGCTGAATCACAATCTTGTTTTACTGCCAAAGGTCAGAGCTTTTTCTCCTCTGCCGAGTTTCTGACTCCTTACAGGAAGAGATATTTTCTTTATAACATCTGCTCTCATTCATGAAATGTTAATAAATCTGTGAGCAGATTAAAATAAAGTAAAGTAAATAGTAAAATACCTTATTAAAAACCAGCACCAGATTCATGAACGCTGCACAAAACTCTGATTTAATCATAGGCACATATATGTTTATGAATGCTAATCAATCGTAAATTGACAGCGCACTCCAGCAGTCAGCAATTAGCATACATCTCCACCCACTATTATCCAGTGATCACCATATAAGGAGGTGATAATTACCATGGATAAGTGCATCCTGTCGACCTGCGAACATGATACAAACAGAGAAAGAGAGAAAAAGAAAAACTTTTCTGATGCTGAGACTGAAGTTATTTTAGGTTAAGGGGGGTTAAGAAAAATATTTCATGATATATAATATAGTTTATTATTTTATTATTAATGGTGTGACAGGGACAGGTAAACCAGAGGCCTTGAGGAGGTACAGTTGCATTAACTCTGAGTTCTCTGTTGTAAAAACCATCCAAAAAGTTAAACAGAAATGGTTCGATATGAAACTTGATGCAAAAAGAATGTACAATTACACACATATACAACAGCAGTGACAGGAGGCTCCTCCCAGTCACAGCCTCAGCCGGGCGCATTGCTTGCAACATCGGAGAGAGACGTCTCTGTCGGGAGAGACAGCGACATGCCTCCACTGGAGCTGTCAACAGCAAACTCAGAAGCTAAGGTGATGTAGGTCAGAAGCAAGTTAGTGCTTATGGAAAGATTGGAGCCACTAACATATTGATGAATGCTGAAATACACATAAATTTCCTTTTGCCTAAAGTTTATGCACAGATACGTTCTGCTCATGTTTCATGAATGAGAACCGTCATTTTTAACCTGACAGGATGTACAGAACCAACAGGAACACTGGGCTTGTACTTACACCACAGACACAGAGAGATGCAGATCAAACCGAATGCTAAGTTGGCATCAGAAAGACATTCTAGCCAGATGTTGAAAAAAAAAAAAACAGTTGTGTCATCTAGAGGGTGACACGGCAGTGGTTTTTCACTGCTGTCCCATCCCACTCCCACAACAACTCCAGTCCCGTCCCAGACCCTTGACAGAGGGTTACAAAAAAACCCAACCCTGTTCCATCCCAATCCCTGAAGAATGACTCCATCCTATCCTGTTCCTGCGTTGTATTTTTAAATAAAAAAGAAAGTAGTGTTTTTTCATATTACAAACTGCATATTCATTTATAAACACTAAGCATATTCAGTCAGTATAGGATAATCCTGAAACAAGTCTTGACTGTTGCAGTACTTTGTCTTAAGGCTGCTGTGAAACTGCGCCTACCAAGGGCAACAAAAAAAGTTAGTATTGGGTGTGTTGGTACAACAGACAAATACAGAGAGGATGGCAGAAGAAATACCTGCACACCAATTCCACTGAGCTTGACAGCCACAAAAAAGATTCACAGGCTGAGATCAATGTCAAAAATACATCCATTCACAAAAAGAAGAGTGCTCAAAGTGCAAAATATAATAATGAGTGATAACAACAGCAGCAAAAATTTGCCATGTTGAACCATACATTGACATGTTTTAGCATTGATCCCAGCCTGTGGATCTTTTTTGTGGCTATCCAGCTCAGTTGAATTGGTGTGCAGGTATTTTTTCTGTAATACTCTGTTGCAGTACTTTGACTTCAACTTCAACTTTATTTCTTCTTAGGGGTCGCACACTTGCCGCATCTTTTGCGCCCTCAAATTTATTGTTTTCCAATGTAGAAGCGCAGCAGACGGGCTCAAGTGCCAGAGTGACGCCGTAGCAGTGTCTATTTTTCAGGTCGCAGCGGTTGCGCCCTAAGATAAACCAAATTCAACTTTGGCAATGCCGCAGCATGCACCGCATACCATGGGACGAGGACCAACCACTCACAACTGACGGATATCTTTCCTTCTGTAAATATCAGTCTGTGATGAATATGGAAAAGCTGATCATGTTAGCTGTCAGAGCTTTACATCTGTGCCACAGACAATGGTCGGACACACTTACAAACCGCGCCTGGAAGATGATCAGCTCTGCACTCAGGATTTCAGGTAAATAGGCTGTGATACAGTGCTTGTTTAGGTTGCTTAGCAACCTCAGATGCAACCTGGCCAGGGTTTTAAGAGTAGAGTGAAGTAAAAAGTAGGCCAAACTGCAGTGCTGGTTGGAACATGGTCTCATGTGTCGGCTCATCCAGATGCTCAGGTTTTTTACACTTATATGACAAGGCGCTGCACAAGAACTCTTCCCTTAACGTTTAGGAAAACCCAGTTATTATTACTCATACTGTGCGTAACGAAGTAGTCAATGTCTGTAACTTTCCCTGCTGTTTTGAGACAAAAGGAAAAGCAGCTCCAGAGATTTTAACACATACAGTCATAGATGGGCACATCAACACTTAGGAGCCTCTTCTAAACAATTTATTTTCATTTTATAAGACCGTGTACAGTTATACCAGGGTTTGACTTTTAAATCTTGAGGATGTATTTCCAGTGACCGGTGCTTGTGTATGCTGAAATAATTAATACACATTGTCAAGTCTCTCCATCACTGCTCCGAATGTTTGAGGGCACTTCACATTGCGAGTCAATGCAACTCGTGTGGTTACATCATAACATGTGATTCTCACGTGGTAGACCGTGTACATCATGTGATGACCTTAGTTTATAACAGTCAGGAGCCAAAGACTTCGTCAGCCGCTGTGGTAGAGCAGCTCCTCAGAGCATGAAGCAGAGGTGGTTACCAAACAAGACACATTTCACGCTCAGCCTCTCCACCTTTAATTCTCTGGCAAGTCAAAGTCAACACTGTCTCCCCTTTGGTCTTTTGTGTTTCTTTCTTACCTTGTGTCTTCATGAAATGTAGTTTACTCTAAAAGCAGAAACTCACAGTGTTGTGTTCAATCATGATATGTTAGGATTTTAAAATCTCCTCCAAGCACAAGTTGTTGAGTTATGCATGTACGCAGCACTACAGTGTTACCTTATTCCACTATAAATAGAAACTCCAGCTGCCTGGTTTAGAGTTCTGCTTGAAGCTAACTGGATTTTTACGTCTACAGCCCGGTATATACTGTGTGATTTTGAGCTGTCCCAGATGAAAGATGACCATCTGTAAAGAAATGTGGCGATATTTTTGGTCGTGACTCTAAAACGGTGGTCCTACGTCGCACAGTGAGAGGTTCAAGGATGGCTGTTGTCACGGTCTGCGATCAAAGACAGTCTGAGATAAAATTCTGACAGTGTCAGAAATTTGGGATGACCATCTCACCATGCCCCTTCAACTCAGTGAGCTTTAGCGCCACATTACAAAGTGTTATGTATTCAAAGGTGACATTTTATTGTTTTGTGTTGTAAAAGTCTTCTCTTTCTGTCTGCTCTGCTCACAGACGGGCGGCTAGCTAAGAAACATGGAAACATGGCGTCTGCTGCCCACCCTCAGGTCTCCACTGGTCAGCTTCCCTCACTGCAGTGCGACCACAAGTCTGCTGAGAAAAGCTGGAAACCCAGAGGTGAGGCAGAATGCAAAATAATCTGCTGTAGTTTTTCCATGTTGACTTTAAATTAACGAGTAGAGACTGAATCATACTTCAGGGTAGAAAACCCTCACGCTGAGCAAACGCTGCCTCAGTAGGTCAGTTTTTAGTCACGTAAAAAAGGCCAACCTGAAAAAAATCATATCAGTTTAAGTGTGCGCTGTATTAAGAATATTTTCACGGCTTTACCTCACTGTCAGACAGCCCTTTCTGATGGGGAACTGAAGCAGTTATCTGAGCAGGCGTTAGCTAGGGCTGCCCTCATTTGGTGATTACCGCTAGTACCGTGTGTTGTTCCTAAATTTTAGCCACAAAACCTGTTTAGCATTGCTAACTATATTAGCACTACCAGCAATGCTGATGCTGCTATTGGTGACATTCTTGCTAACAGAGCTAACAGTTAACAATGCTAAAGGGTTTTTACAGCTCAAATTTAAGCTGCTTATTCATCGCCTTGACCTGGGGAAGATTGGAGGATGGACACAATGTGTCCACAACAACGCCTGTTACCGCAGTAATTGCTAAATACCTTAACGAGCAGCTCTGCTAGCTCGCTCCCATCCAACCTGGGTTGTGTGTTTTGTTGTGGTGCAGTGAAGTGTGAGTACTACTACTACACTGAAGAGTAACAAAATTAACGTAAAGACCGACATGCAAGGTCAGAAATGTTCTCTGCAGTTGACTGGTGACATCCCAACAATTCCAATACTCAAATATAATGCATCATAAAATGCTGTGTTAGCGTGCTAACTAGTGACCATCAGAGGTGATTCTATAGAGCAGCGTTAGAGTGGCACTCTGATTTAAATAATATTAAATGTAAATAATTAAATACTTGAAACATGTATTGCAAAATGGTGAACAGCCACCGCTCTGTTAGCAGAGGTAAGTTCATATTTGTATAGTGCACTTTTCAATAAGAAGGCAACACAGAGAGCTTCAGGCCACATTAAAGGTATGAGAGTAGCTCCTGGTTGTTTTCAATGGAATAAAAATAAAAAAACACTATTTAGGTTAATAGGGTTTTTCAGTGTGCCATGTCCTCCATAAATCTATTTTCATGCCTCCACGCCGCCAATAGCCGTGGCCGGAGGTGTTGTTTTTGTGTTGTTCGTTCATCCGTCCACATGTCCCGTCCTTGTGAACACGATATCTCAAAAATGACTCAAAGGAATTTCTTTAAATTTGGCACAAATGTCTCAATGATGAACTGATTAGATTTTGTGGTCTTAGGTCACTGTGATCTTGACTGTCTCATTCTTGTGAAGATGATATCTCAAGAACACCTTAAGAGAATTTCTGTAAATTTGACACAAACGTCCACTTGGACTGAAGAATGACCTGATTAGAATTTTGTGCTCAAAAATGTGTTTTTGGCGATAACATAACTGGATGGATAAAATGATGCAGTGATGACATTTTATATCCAAAAGGTCAAAGGTCAGCTTGACTGTGACATCATCATGTTTTAACGTCATATCTCAGGAACAGAAGGGGAGACATTTGGTCAGATACTGAATTGGTGACTCTAATCTTGAGACTGTGCTGATTGTATAGATCTTCTGTGTGTGAAGCGTCCATGTTTTCACTGTCAGACACTGGACTGGTGGGCGGAGTCATACAACCACAGGGTGAACTGGTGGGCGGAGTCATACAACCACAGGGTGGACTGGTGGGCGGAGCCATACAACCCCAGGACGGTAATTCTAGGTTTTAAGACTGTTTCTATTATTTCTGTTCTTTCTGTCACTGCTTTGTGGCTCCTCGAGTTACATTAGTGACCTCAAGCCAGCTCACCTTTGGCCCATATGACACCAGCCAGCAGCACGTCCTTCAGCGCCCACAGTGTGTGTGAAAAAGATTTAAAAAACACATTCAGGAAAATTCCTGTGAACATAAATGCTGTGTAAGGTTTCTCTGGTGTCCCTCTACAGCTGTTTGTCATTGACCATTAAAACGACCTTTATGGCCACGACAAACAGTTTGTTGTTTGGACACGGTCTCGTCTTTACCTGAACGTCCCCCCTGATCTTCTGTCTTCCTCTCAGCTTTTGGCAGTTTTGCTTCCTGTCCTCCCACCCTTTGTTTCTTTCCATCACTCTGTCTCTGAACATCTGTGTTCTGTGTTTTCTGCGGAGTATTTATATCAGGGTATTAGTCTAATTGCCACATTTTTCTAACGGCTGGCTGAGGAATTCATTTGTCTCTCAGACAGATAGAGAAGTGATGGCATGGTCTCGAACAGCTGGCCCAACAGTGCTGCGTTTCAACAGCAACAGGTGCGAGGAGGCTGTTGTGTCTCTCCACCAGCAAGACACTGGGTCCTGATTGTGAGAGTGTGTGTGTGGGAGACAGTGGGTGTGTGTCTGATGCATGTGTGTGTGTAGCTGAGACAAAACAACTGCTGCACAGACTCAGTGTTTTATTACTCGTGTTAATCATTTGAATGCAACATTTGTCCATCTGGGTTTGTCACTCACATTTACTAACAAAGGTTGAGTTAATGGGCTCGTCTACAGCGGGAGGTGGAGAGCAGGAAAACTGCTAGGAGGACAATGATCCATCAATCTGGATCGACATATCGATTCAGTGATCAGTGATCCAATGTTATTGATGCAAAGTGAAAACATCGATCCATATCATCATCTTTAGGTTACGCCTTTATTTTGAATTTCTGTGTCACCATCAAACAGCAAGCAGCCGAGAGAAAGACGATGAGGATGACGTCATTCACTCTGGAATAAATCAGCAGTGTGAGAATATATTTGATTTCGGAGACAATACGGGTCAACACACTTGCCGAATGTAAACAATGCCTTTATTAGAGAAAATATCTGGAAAAAAACTGGATTCATAATAACAGATGAGTAAAGTTTATTTTTTAATTGTTAAATGTTCTTTATTTCATTATTAATTATTACAAAATTGTTAAAATGCAAATGTTGCCTTGAAGCAACATCGTACGTTTATGGAATCCCACCATATTTTTGGTATCGTGTATTTAGGTTTGTATTCTGTTCACATTCATAACAGTGTTTTAGGGATGCACAATAATAAGGGCACGTCATCTGTATCATACGTTTGATAATGTTAGTTAAATAGAGTTCAGGCTGTGACACTGTGTCGTCGACTACAGCAGTGCACTCTGACTCCTCTCTGTAGATCACACTGTATGTTTTTATTTTGCACACATATTTCTTCCATTTACAGATTTTACTTATTTATTTATGTAACCTTTATATAACCAAGACTGTCCTGGGCGAGACAGGCAGCAGTATAATTTACAGACAGACAACATAAATGAATGAAATATTATTTTGTGACTCTTGAAGAAGAGGAGGGTTAAATTAGTGCTGCAGTTGATGTTGATGAGGATGAGTCAGAATTTAGTAGTTTGGAAGACGAGAAGCAGCAACACAACAAATGGTGACAACGTGCAGTCTGTCGGTACAGAGGAACACCGGGACTCTGAAAACAGGCGTTTAAATTTAAACCAGATAATCAGACACTGAAACATGACTCACTGTCTTGTTTTGAGGAAGGTTATGAAAGTTTGGTTTGATTAACTGTTGATGTAACTGTGATGTGTTTGCTGAAATATGTTCACACTCTTTTCATCATTGTGTAATATGGTGATAACAGAACAAGTGAAAACTAATGCAGATACATGTGAACAGTCAGGAGACGTCATATAAAAGACCATGACATATGTTCACAAAGACCAACAGAATGACACAACACAAACAAAACAAACAGGAAGTACAGCACAGGCTTACATTGGTGACTTTACAGGCAATTTGGTAAATGGAGTGTGTGTGTGTGTGTGTGTGTGTGTGTGTGTGTGTGTGTGTGTGTGTGTGTGTGTGTGTGTGTGTGTGTGTGTTCGTGTTCTTGTACATGCTACATAGTGAGGACCAAAAACTGTATTTTAGCAACAAAGTGAGGACATTTTTGGAAAGTGAGGACATTTTGGTCGGTCCTCACTTTTTCATAGGCCTGTTTGAGGGTTAGGACTTGGTTTTAGGGTTCAGGTTAGAATTAGGTTTTGGTTAAGGTTAGGGTTAGGCATTTAACTGAGATGGTTAAGGTTAGGGTAAGGGGCTAGGAAATTCATTATGACAATGACGGTCCTCACAAAGATAGAAGTACAAACGTGTGTGTGTGTTAGAAGTTTGGGGTGATGTGAATTTCTAGGTTGCAAGTGAGGTTAAATGTGCCCACGTTCTTTAACGCATTCAGAGCAGTGCAGTGTTGTCTCAGCACAACGTTCTGACAAACGTACAGGAAGAGTTCATTTTTAACATTTTTCAATTTTGATCTTTAACTTAAATTTCAATTTAAAGGTTTTTTAAGTATTGTATTAAATATTATTATAATTTTAAACAATAACCCTCTTTTTAATGTCTGATCGTTATGGTGTTGTTTAAGGTAACGTACCCAAAAGTGCACCCCTCCCCTCAAAAATATTTTTGGACATCTCTTTAAATTATGTGCACTTAGTCTATTTTATGACAAAAAAAACAATACAAACATTTGTGACCAAGTGGCATCAAATGCATACCATCGAGAATAAACCATATGTCTTGCAATGTTACAGTTAAGGCTGAAAATGACAACAGAAATAAATCACTTCCAGTTGTCTGTCAGAAGTTGTTGATAACGCGACGTCACAGTGATTCAGTCTATAAATAACTTTGGTTCAGGGTTTTCCGACATCTCTGGCGTCACCTGAAGCTGAGGCATTAAACCGTGTTCCTCCACTGCCAAATTTATTACAACATAAGAGGAGGTCAGGCTGTGTGACGCTGAAACAGACAAACCAAATGTCAAGACACCAGCTAATTACACAGCGTCTGGAATCAGCACATGGCCTGAAGGTCAACACATTCCTGTGCCTGGAAATTATTTTATACACGTGTTTAAACGCACGTCTCGCAGAGCGTCTTCATGATAGAAAATCTTCCCATAACTGGGTGCATTAGCTCTTGACTTAGTGATCGTGTATATGTTCTGTGTCCTGAGACATCCAGTATAAATAAACTCCCTCCAGCTCCTCTTGCATCACTTGTCTGCTATAATGATCCACCAAGACCCTGCTGTGCGTGCAATCTCCCGCAGGATATGATTGTATCAGTGGCTATACTGCCACATACCACTCTGATCTTTAAAAGATCGTCCCTGCTCACCAGTGGTCGCTTCTAGCTCCAAAAACTCAAGGTAGCGACGGCCAAAATGCCAAACTTCAAACTGTGAGTCCACGACGTCATGGAGGCTACGACGTTTATAACGTACAGTCTGTGAAACAATCCCATGACACACTCCAACAACAAAAAGGGCTCGGCCTGTGTGGAAAACCATCAACACACAATCGTACAAATTAATTAGCAGCGGATGTTTCAAGGCTGCACACATCCAGATTTCCGTCCTGGATCATCACCTGGGTGGAAACACTCACATGCTTTTGGCTTCTGCCTAAATTTAATATTCAAGTTAAACGATTCAATTATTTTTAAATTGTTTGTGGTTTTGTGACGTGCGTGTGAGCGTCTGTCCGTCTGGGTGCAGAGTTTCCTCAGCCCAGAAATCAAGATGCAAATTATAGTGTACCATGTGCACAAACAGGAAATATGAGGAAGCTGGTGTTGCTCTCTACGATATATCAGCATATGAATCAGAGGAATAATAGATGGATTGTAGTCGGAGCCATTTAGGAGAGTGGTAGAGTGCTAGAGTGCTCTGCAATCAATGGACTCTAATTATACATGTGAAGGTTTGTCATTCACTCCGTGCACCTCGCAGTCTGTTTATTGCTTCGTCAATTTTAAATATTTTTTCCTGTTATCTGTCTGCCTGTCTCTCTGTCTGATGTCTCATTCCCTCTGCCTGTCTCTCTGTCTGATGTCTCATTCCCTCTGCCTGTCTCTCTGTCTGTTACATTAATATTCATGTTTGGTAGAAAACATTTGATTATTCAATTAAAGGTCTGGTTGACACAAATAAACAGATTCACTTTTAATTCAATCTAGTCATGCAGACAGTTCAGCTTCTTTCCCTCTAATTTTATTATTATTATTATTATTATTAATTCTACAACGTTTTCTGTTTGTGTTGATGTCTGTCAGCAGGAACCAGCCGAAACATCATAAAAATGTTGGCATGGTATGTGTCTGCAAACTGTGATCACATTGCATTTGTACATTCTTATGTAGCACGTATGTTGAATTTTAGGTTTCTTTACGTTTCTACAGTGTTATGGTCAATGTGTGATTAGGTTTAGGCACAAAACCACTTGGTTGTGGTCAGGAAAAGATCATGTTTTGGCTTAAAATGCCAGTTTTTGGTGGCACAATCCCAGCAGAAAACACAGCAATGTCTCAGTATAAAGCGGCTCTCTGTGGCTCTATCCCATCAGGAAAAGCTGCAATGTCTCTGATAAAAGACAACCGCTTTTTGTAGCTTTGTCCCAGTCAGAAACACAGCAATGTATTGGTAAAGTTCAACCACTTTTTGTTGCACTATCCCTGTCAAAAAACACAGTGATGTCTCTGTTAAAAAAACAACCACTGTTTTTTTTTTTTTCAAAAAAAACAAAAAAAAAAAACAACCACTGTTTGTGGTACTATGCTGTCAGGAAACGCAGTAATATCTCTGCAACCACTTTTCATGGCTCTGTCCCGTCAAGAACAGCAGCAATGCCACTTTTCATGGCACTGTCCCCGCTGGCAACGCCGAGGCTTTTCATAGCTTTGTCCTGGCCGGTAACACAGCAATGTCTCAGTAAAAATCAACTAGTTTTTGTGGCACTATCACTGCCAGCCACACAGCGATGTCTTGGTAAATGTTAAATGCTTTTCACTGCATTACTCTATCAGGACAGATGTTGATGTCTTGGTAAAAGGCAGACACTTTCTGTGGCTCTATCCCATCAGGAAAAGCAGGGATGTTAAAAAATACCACCTTTTGTGGCACTGTCCTGGCCGGAAACACAGCGATGTCTTGGTAAAAATTAAATACTTTTCATAGTATTACCCTGTCAGGAAACACAGTGATGTCTCAGCAAAAAGTTGCCGCTTTCTGTGGCTTTATCTCGGCAGGAAAAGCAGCAATATCTTAGTTAAAAACAAATGTTTTTGTGGTACTATTCTGACAGGAAAGGCTGCAATGTCTGTGAAGAAACAATAGCTTTCCATGGCTCTATCCCGTCAGAACACGCAGCAGTGTCTCGGCGAAATGCAACTCTCTGTGGCACTGTCTCGTTAGGCAAAGCAGCAATGTCTCTGTTAAAACACAACCACTTTTTGTAGCTCTGTCCTGGCCAGAAAAGCACCAGTGTCTTTGTAAATATTTAATGCTTTTCATGCCATTACCGTGTTAGGAAATGTCGATGTCTCGGTAAGAAGCAATCACTTTTAGTAGCTCTGTCCCAGCCAGAAACAGCAAGTTTTTGTGGCACTGTCCTGGCCAGAAATGTAGTGATTTCCTGTTACATATAAGATGCTTTTTATGGCATTACCCTGTCAGTAAACAAAGTGATGTCTCTGTAAATAGCAAACGCGTTCCGTGGCTCTACCCTGGCAGGAAATGCAGCGATGTCTTGACATAAACCAACTGCTTTTCATGGCACTTTCAGCTCAGCAGCCGTCTCAGCCAGATGTCCCACCATTCACCATCCCCTCCACCTCATGATAAAAAAGTCAGCTCATATTCTGTGTCACTTTAGAAATGTTGAAGTGATATGTACTTGAGCTTTTTGGTAAGAAAATAAAGATGTTCTTGTGTCAGTGGTGGACACCTCAAAATCTCTCAAGAAAAGAAACAGCCTGTCTCCTCCACAACAAAAACAGCCGTCCAGCAGGATCTATAGTTCTCTGCCAAACCTGTTTTCCATGCAGTAACACACCAGAGGGGAACATACAGTACTTGATGTACCTGATCCAGCACGGCCATGTTGGTATGTAGACTGCTAATGTTGCAGTTGAGAGGAGAGAATGTTCCAGAGAGATTCACATGCCTTAAGCTAAGTCATTAATCTTCCATTTGTATTCATGTCGGGCTGAGCTGATCAATATGGGGTATCCCCTCCTGATTCCACTCCCAGTGAGCACTCCTCAAAGGAGGTACAACAGCTCTGCAGCACAACACCGCCGCAAGGACACACTGAAAACATCAAGTCAGACAAAGTTAATCAACACAAGACACCCTCTGTTTTTTCCTCTTTACTTCTCCGTCAGCCGCTCTGAATGCGCCGTGCACTTGACGTTTGTGTCCACATGATGATGTCAGCCAGGCGCAGAGGCCTGGGCAGAGAGAGTATAGAGTACAGAGTGCTGGCTTGTAGAGTAATCCTCCTGCAATTCAGATAAGAGGAGCGAAGGTTCCAGAGGGTTTTCTGAAAGATTTACGTGTGCAATACTAATCCACGCTTCATTCATTGGTATTCATGCTGGTCCAAGCTAATCAACATGGGGTGCCTTTTTATTCCCTGCTTTTCTCTCCCCTAATTTGTTTTCTTCCCCTCCTTCCAGGACCTCGGTGAGTCAATGGGAAGCAGCCTCTCTCTTTCTCTCTCTGCTTTGTTTTATTTAAATATTTCATCTCTCTCTCACACTGACATCGTGGTCATCGTTCAGCTCAAACGACACCTGCGTTTTTTTCTGGCCATTGTGTGTGTGTGTGTGTGTGTGTGTGTGTGTGTGTGTGTGTGTGTGTGTGTGTGTGTGTGTGTTACACAGACATACAGCCTCTGAGGGAAGATAGACCAATTAGATTAGAGCATCCAGTGTGGGAGGAGCCTGACAGGAGAGGTGTGCAGTAAATGGCTCTGTGTGTTGGTGTGTGTAACGTTGTGTGCTTGTGTTTATGTGTGAGGAATGGGAGCACATTTCTCAGCCTCAACATGAAACGCTGAGGTCCATTAATCTGGCTCTGTGGCTGTGATGGGAGACACAGCGGGCCGCGCTGCTTTTGTCTCACACACACTTGAGCACACACAATACGTCTCAACCCAACATCAAACCACACGAGACAGCAAACAAATATTTAAAGAACAGAAATGTTCAGATTCAGACAACTTTATAAATCCCACCAGGGGCAGTTTGTTTGCACAGCGTTCCTTGCACACACACTGAAACATACACTAACATGTAGACACAGGAATAAATGAGTGTTAGATAGAAATCAAAAATAAATGCAAGCTGCAAGCAGTGATGAACGGGCCCTCGCACCTTCACGCACATCATTTCTGTGAAAGCCAGACACTGCACGCACGTGTGAGATGGTGTAGCGCGGACGCTAAAATGACCTGTGTTGCATTTTGTACCACTTCCTGTGTCCACTATGTGGCACTGCAGAACACACTTATTATACGTCATGTTGCCGTAAATCAACTGTAGACCACATCATGTAAATGTCGTTTAAATCAAAAGATGATTGTCCGACAACAGTTACTTCCTGCTGCCAGTAGGTGGCACAATCACCATGACACCAAATTTGCATGTTGATGTCTTCAGGCCTGGAATCTCATTAAAAAAAAAAAAGTTGAATTCGGGGCAGGTTGGACAAGGTACACTGAAGTTACAACAACTTCCTGTTTTGTGACAAATATGGCATTGCCATGGCAACATCCTCTATCGTAAACTCAAAATCTTCACAAGTAAGTTGCTGACCAATTCTGAGGTGAGTCTGGTCACGCCTCTGGGAGGAGTATGTCAAAGTATAAAATATAAATAAATAAATTTCCTGTTGCCAGTAGGTGGTGCTATGGCTGTAACTTAATTTTGTTACTTTGAATTTAAGAGCCTAGGACTCTTATCATGCATGAAAAATTTGGGAAGATTGGACAATGTATGCTGAAGTTACAACAACTTCCAGTTTTATGGCAAAATGTACAAAATGGCCGCCACGCCATGGCAACACTGTTTGACAAAAACGTACAGTGTTCATCAGAAAGCATCATCAAGGTCTTGAGACTTTTCAAACAAATTTGAGGTGGCTCTGATCAACCTGCTGGGAGAAGTCAATGAAAGTAAAAAACATGTCTATCTGTTGCCAGTAGAGGCATGTAGGCATTCAGGGCAGGACTGTCATCAGCCGTGAAGTTTGGGGCAGACTGGACCATGTACAGTGGAGTTACAAACCATTTGCTGTTTTAAGGCAAAACACTGAAGTTTGACACCTGTCACGGTCACATGGTTCGATGAAAACTCAAGCTTTGAGTAACTTTTCATGTCTAAGTTCTTTAGATGGTACAGACTAAATTTGAAATCAAATGGACTAAATCTCATGGAGTTTGTGAAACTAAAACTCCTGTAAATGGCTAAAAATGCACAAAAATTGCACAGTAAATTCAAAATGGCTGACTTCCTGTTGGTTTTAGGATGTGACCCTAAGAGGCTTGAGATGTTACATGTACCTACTGATGTTCGTACATGTAGGTGAAACCAGCTTCAGGGGCTGTTTCGTAGAAATGTAATAGGGGGTTCTACTGAGACATTTTTTCAAATCAGAGTGTGTGACTTTTCCACCACCTCTGATAAGTGAACAAAGTTTTATGAGTTTTCAAGCATCTTAAGCCCCTAACAAAGGCGATTTATTTCTGGTAAAAATAATAATAATAGTCAGAAGAGTTCCTTCACCGTGTGGTGCTCGGGCCCTGAAGTTATGCCGAGGAGTTCAGTGGGATAAAGGGAATCATAAATAATTTTTAAAAGGGAAC
Organism: Cephalopholis sonnerati; assembly: GCA_019142605.1. NCBI lineage: Eukaryota > Metazoa > Chordata > Actinopteri > Perciformes > Serranidae > Cephalopholis > Cephalopholis sonnerati. Next base: position 2,134,704 of record JAGQAX010000002.1, on the reverse strand, counting down.
TCGACTTATTACCAATAAAAGAGATAAACAATAAAAACAGTAACAAAAATTTTCAGAGAATTTAAAAGATGAACAGCAGAGGGAATGAAAAATATTGAATAGTGATTCGTTTTAAAAGCAGGCAAAACGTAACAACGCCCTGATGGCAACCAAGAAAATTCACCTGCAAGAACACGTTGTCCAGAAGAAGCTCAAATACTCGTAGCTTTCTGGAGGATTTTGTCCCGTTGTGTCACTCCGGTGTTAGAGCAGATTTTAACAATGCTATTTATTTCCTGTCTCATTGTGAGGCTGTGAATCCAGCAGATAAAAGAAGAACACAGGAGGCTCTTAATAAAGGGCTGATAGAAACAGCAGAGGATGACGGGACTGACGGAACTAAAGGAATTTAGATTATGGAGAAGGTGAATTCTCTGTTGGCCTCGCTTCACAATATCTGCAGCGCTTACATCAAAATATTTGTAACACCTAAATATTTGTAAGAGGTGACTGTTGCCACAGTTTCACTGTGAATGAAGCTCTGCTTGGCTGCGTCTCTGTTACGTCTAAAATCAATAATGAAATCCTCAGTTTTAGAAATGTTTAAGTCCAAGAAGTTTATAATATTCAAGAGCATTCCCATGGTGTGATTCTGATCCATTGTATCGTCCCAGAATTTGACCAAGTAGCTGCCCTCAGTGCTCCTGCATTCATCAGTGTACGTAATGTAAAGGTGAAAACGCAGCCTGTGGTGAGCTGATGGACAAACTAACCCTCTAACTAAACCCTCTCTGTTCTCTGGTAGTCCGATACCCAGAGTACAGAGCACTTTGGTTGAGGTTAGTGCAGACTTTTTCTGGACTGAACCAAACAACCATCTGTCCCTCACTTTAACCAGCTGCTGCTAAACATAACCATAAAATAATGTTTAAGTTGCTGTGAGGAGATGTTGTACTGCAGGCTGATATTTGGGCAGGAAACAAATGAAATACACTGTCAGTGAACGTTTCACTGATTTTAATTAATTACATCCCCTCATTATGGTGATTAAATATGTAATCCAAGCAGCATTACATTTCCTCTGAAACATATTTGCTGTTGCATATTAGTTGTATTTAAACATCATTTCTCTGTAACAAAGTTGAACAGCAGCAAGATGAGCTGTAGTTTTATGTGTTAGGTGTCAAGGTTTTCTGATTCTTTTTTTATATACTGCCTACATACTATCATACAAATCTTTGCTGTTGTTTTTTTGTGTATGTAATTAAATACTGTGTCAACCTGTGGGGCTGAAAACTGAAACTAAGAGTGCTTTCACATCTGCCATGTTCGGTTCAATTCAGTTGTACTCAGGTTGGTTTGTCCCCTCAGTGTGGTTCGTTTGTGCAGGTGTGAACACACCAAAACAACCAGACCGAGACCTTCTTGAAGAGGTGGTCTCAGTCTGGTTCCAAAGGAACTCTGGTGCGGTTGGTTTGTGGTGAGAACGTGTTCCGACCTGGATCTGAAGCAACTGCAGTCACATGACACATTGTTTGGGTTAAACATGAGCATGTTACAGTCCTGGAGGATTATTAATGTGCGCCTCCTCCTGTACTGCCTTAATATGCACATTCAGCACATCCAATGCATCAAAACATTGTTTTCTAGTTGGAGCCGCGCCTCGTTTTCAAACTGTATGCTTTGACTCAAATGGACAATGACAGCAATATAGTCCACGATGAGCAGCGCTAAAATCAACCTGCGTAGTTGTCCCTCCATTGTGACATTAGAAAGTGTCACATTTATCTTGACAGTGTACTCTTCTTCAACGTTTGCTTTACTTTCTGGATTTTTCCCACATGGAAATTCTGACCAATCAAGAGCAGCTTTCTGACACAAGGCATTTGATCTGGTCCGCTTGTAAATGCTGCCGTGAGAACACCAACCAACTCTAGGTAATTATACAACTTTGTAACAACATGAGTCCCTGATTCAGACCAAAGGAGACACCACAGGGCTGACAGCAGCATACCACTGAAGCGCCAAAAACTGCTGTTCCTCTAATGTCCACTTGAGGCTGGCTCCAAGAACAAGTCAGTCCCCAAAATGCCCAACTTTACAGCAGACATACTCATGTTTACAGCCTGGTACAAAAAACATTTGTGGTCTCTGTAGCTAATTTCAACAATCATGACAACTGTATAGGGGCTGATTTTTTTATATAACTCACCAGGGGTGAACATGCCCAGGTTCCCACCCCAGCTTGCCACCTGGCACACAATGCACTTAGCCCCAGTGCCAGTTCCTGCAGGTGGTTGGTCCACAGGGCAAAACTTTGGATTTCCATCTACACCCCAACCCTCACCTGTGGTCATGAGCTACTGGATGATGACTGAAAATTAGATTGTGGGTACAAACAGCTGAAATGAGTTCCCTTGTCATCTGTGGTCGTATCTCGCTGGAACTACGCTACACTTCCTCCATGATCTTCGGAGGCACTGCTCTGTTTAGTCTATACCCGTAAGCTTTAAAATTTGCACATATACGGACAAAATGAACACCGAGTACGGACAGAAGGCTCCGTCCGTCTCCGTATCTAATGTTGAGCATAAATGAGCCCTTACTGTGACAGATTTGATTTCGGAAAAGTTGTGTTGATCATCATATTTTTACATTGGGATTTTGGGTTGGTGATCTAATATGATTTACGTTTGCAGCAGTGTTTGTGATCGTCATTTTCAATTGAAATGAAACGTTTTTATTTAGCAGGAATTAGTGGAATCTAGTGGTCAGGTTGCAGATTGCAACCAACTGAAACTGCTCATGTGTGCCAAGCTGACAGCTGATCCAAAAACACGCACAGCTCTATGTCGAGTCAGTGTTTGGTTTGTTCACTCTGGGCCACTGTCACTGTGGATGAGGACATACACATATAAACGTGTCATTCAAAACACAACAACTCTTAGTTTCCGTTGATTTTAAACCAGTGAAAACATAGTTATGGATCTAATTTCTGTCAGTATATCCCCCTAAATCCTACACACTGGACCTTATTTGTATTTGTGCAGCATATGGTGTTGTTTCTGTAGGTTATTTGCTGTCCTCAGGACCAAAGGGGTTAAAAGAAACTGGCTATCCTCTTTCCTTTCCCCCTACAACTCAGCAAACTACCCCCGCCACCCCCCACTCTTCTCCCCAGACTAGTTCCCATGCATTCCTAGTGGCCTCAGAAACCCAATATACCCCTTTTGGTGTGTCCACAGATCCACAGTGTGGCCTTTCCGCCGTGCCAGCTGCCTTCCTCTCCTTCAGCCAACTGGAATGTTAAGCCCCACTTGTGGCTAGCTTTGTCCCCTGTCATGCAAGGCAAACAAAAGGCAAAGTGGCTTTTCATTGTATTAGGTATTCCAATACCCCCAAATCCTCCTTCTCGCCCATTCTTCCTCTGCTCTCTCTCAAAGAAATGCATGCACTGGAAAAGTGTGTGAGCCACAGCAGCCAGGAGAGCCTGCACACGGCACGTAGACATGCACGGGCCTGCAGGCAGGTGTTTGCATACGTGCATTCAGGAGTGCCCTTTTCCCTCTCTGCATGCACACACACAACCACAACAGGGTCAAACCTGATCTGAGCCTCACCTGGCGCACGCAGCTGAGTGGACTTTCTAGTCAGCCACTCCTTCTGTCCAATTGAGCAATCATTAGAAGCCGTTTACGGCAACACCACATTAAAGACTCATTCTTCCCAGAACAAAAGCTCCAGCAGTTAACTTTTTATTGAGCCCTTACAGCAACGTTTATTTTATTTTCCAAATGGCATGACTGAAGGGAATCTTTTTTTTTTCCTTGGAAAACGTCAGTCACGTTTATTTGTCCTGTAAAAGAAAAAATATGATAAATTTTGTTTTTCAACGTGGCAGCAATTCATGTAACAAGAATAAAGCATAATTAAGAATACAAAGTCCAGCGCTGCTTAGCTGTTGAATCGAAGGTCGACTTTGTGAATACTGACAATATTCAGAGAACAACATCACCCAACTCTCTCCTGTGTTCCTGAAGGACGCGCGTCATACAGCTGCTACAGAGCTTTGTCTCTTGGATGTAAATAAATGTTTTAGGTAATTATTTAAAGAACTAGTGCAGTATTTTTTCTCGGGAGGAGAGTCTTGTAATATATTAACATTCAGGGGAAATACCAAAATTTGCAAAAGCAGTGCAGCCTGTCACCAAAGATCCAGATACAGCTCTGATGATCTGATCTGTTTATAGGACGACCCCTTCTTTTCAAGACTCGTCTTTTGGAAAAAGACTTTCTAAGGGCCAACTCTGGTTTTAATACAGAAAACAATTTTATTTGAAAATAATAAGTCATTACAAAACAGCAAAGAAGTCTGGAGGTTTTAAGTTTGAAATAAAACTTTGTAACTTTTAAATAACTTTTAAAATAAAATAAAGAAAAACAAACAAAGAAAACATAATTTTAAATTAAATATAATACAGTACACCTGTATACCATAGTTATGTTTGTAAATGGATGACTTAAGAGGCCTGTTTATATACCATAACAATGAAAACATACTGTAGTGTATGGGGATTTCAAATACCAATTTTGGTATTGTGCAAAACATGTCAGAAATTGTTTGAAATTTAAACAGTTGCATCAGTCAACAGTTCACAGTCTTGAAACAAATCTGACTTCACTGCAATAAAACAAAAATGCAAACTGGCCGAACTGAAGGTTTGTCGTGTCAACACATTTGTTTGTTCCTCACAGAGGTCGCCCGTGTGTGGAGAACCTGTTCACAGAGCAAATGTACCGTATTATGAGACAAAGCTAGTAGCTACCAGCGGCTAACCACATATCCATGGTTCACAGAAATGCACAACAACATTTTATACTCACAACTGAGCTGGAGGCAAAAGATTAGATAGTTAAGAAATTAAAGAAAAGCAGATCAGGTGTTACGGATGGTGGCAGTAATTCAGTGAGCACAGCTGAGGCCCTCTGACCTCAACTTATGACTCTTAAAGACTGATGGAGGCAGAGACAAGTTTTGATCTCTGTAAATAGTCATCAAAGCTGATTTACAGTCGTGTGTCAGCTCTACTCAGACTCTATGTCGTAGCCTACACATGTGGCCTACGCTGTTGTGAGCATTCATACTTGTGCGGTGGTGTGTCTGTGTCACTCTGCAGTTTAAAACTAGTTGGCACTAGGGTTTCTGTGAAGTGCTGTAACACACATTAAACACACATTAAACATGGCTTAATAGAGACAATTTCAAACACAAGTACACAAATCAGCTTCACTATAACTGGCAGCATTCACAGACAAACACTTGTCTTTATCTGGACACATTTTCCCCACAAATACAACATGCTAACGTTATTAGCACAAGCTTATGGCATTTTACATTGTATAAATTAGCCTAGCAGCTAGCAGAGATTTCCTCTGCTCATATGAAGCCAGGGACAACAGCAACATTTAACAAAGGTAACGTTACAAAACTCGGATCCATTACAGCTCACAAGGTTCACCAGACAAAATAATAACATGTTTTCCAAACAAATACAACATGCTAACGTTATTAGCACAAGCCTATGGCATTTTACATTGTATACATTAGCCTAGCAGCTAGCAGAGATTTCCTCTGCTCATATGAAGCCAGGATAAATCACACACAAGACTTAAATGCTATTGTCTTCACAGTTAATTGTTTCTTATCTGTGAAATTAAAGTGAATAAAAGTTTAGTTTCCACTGAGGGAAATGGTTTCAGCTTACAGAGACAGACAGGAGGTCTGCATTGCGACATTTTACATTACTTTACATTAATTTACATTACTCAGAAGGTGCACATCAGGCTATGGCATAGGGTTTGTGTTTTTACTGGTTTTAATCAGCTGGTCTGTTTGTTTTGGAGAGGAAGAGACCTCTGTGGATAATTCAGCTCCAGGTCAAAACCTCCTGAACAATGAACACTGAAGGAATTCTAACCAGAAGTTTCAGCTGGTTGCTATCTGAAATCCTCACCGCCAGACGCCGTTGAATCCCCCTGAATCTGACACACTGCTCCTTTAAACATGAAGGCAGCTGAAAGGTTGTGACCTCTCAGACATCCATCTCTTTTGTTTTCTTTGTAAGTAGCTCAGTATTTTACGAGACACTGGTCTGCTGTTATTAAATAACTGTTGCATGAGTTTCCTGCGGCTGTGCTCCTCTTGTTTATCCATAAAAGGCACGCTGAATATGACTGTGACCCAATTATCTCACAGAACCAGTTTGAGCACAGACGTCAGAAAGATATCTCTAATTAATACCAATAAGTGACTCTCAGCTAATTACAGCAGCAGATTCCTCTCTGGATGACTTAACGCTAACCATGAATCATGCTCAGCAGCAGGTGAGGACTTCCTCTGCGTTTTAAAGCTATTATTTGCATTCGTGTGTGTCCTCGTTCAGGCTCTTTTGTTTTGGATGCTTTTTCACACGACTGACCTGTAATTTATGGCTGTGATTTGTGGAGAGGAGTGTTTCAAACTGGCCGTGATGCAGACGGAATATTGATAATAAAACTGTTAATTGTAATTCAGCACGACATGGGGCATCGAGGTAGCACTTTAGAAATGTTGCAGTTTTTGTTCACGTGTACGGGGTTGTTTTGGTGCAGCTGCGGCAATAAACCAACACGTTCTAACCCCCAACTCATCACATATTGCTGCTTGGCCAGTGGACTTACATGTCTGCATATTACAGACTAGGCATCATCCTGCCTTGATGTTCTGGGATGCCGTCTTGATTTCTACCTGTTTTATGCATTGTCTTTTCAAAACACTCGTCTGCTTTAGAATAGAACAGAAAGAGCTTTACTTGTCCCCGAGGGGACATTCAGCTGTCCAGCAGCTCATAAAAGACAAAAAACAAAATAAAACACATTAAAATAAGTGCACAAATAGAGATCAGGTTAATCAGAATAAAATTGTCCATTTCACAGTCCAGCCAGTTGTGGCTAATGTGGTGTGTGTGAGTGTGTGTGAGTGTGTGTGTGACTGGATTCAGGAGGTGTTAAACAGTCTTATTGCCGTGGGGACGAAGGATCTCCTGAAACGCTCTGTTCTGCAACGCAGTGAGCTGAGCCGACTGCTGCAGCTGCTCCTCTGTCGCTCCAGGAGGCTGTGGAGAGGGCGTCTGTCAGTGTGTTCAATGTGTCCCTCTCCACCACAGCTCTTAGTGGGTCCAGTCTCCTGCCCAGCACTGAGCCAGCTTTTTTAACCAGCCTAGAGAAGTGCACCGGCCACCACTGTGTGATAGGACATGGTCAACATCTCCACACACACATCAAAGTATCCGCAGGAAGAACAGGCGGCTCCGCCCCTTCCTGTAGAGGTCGTCAGTGTTAAAGGACCCCCAGATATCTGTAGGTGTGTACCACCTCAATGTCCTCCTCCTGTATGGAGACTGGTCGATGGGGTGACCTCGACCACCATCTCCTTGGTTTTGGCTGTGTTCAGGTGGAGACAGCACTTACTGCACCAGCCCCTGAAGGCATCCCTGAGGTCAGAGTGTGTTTGTATGTGGCAGGACGCTGAGTTGTATTTAAAATCCGCTGTGTAGAGAGTGAACAGGAACGGTGCTAAAACAGTTCCCTGTGGAGCGCCAGTGCTGCTCCTGACCATCCCAAAGACACAGCTTCCAAGCCTGACATACTGAGGCCGCTCTGTCAGGTAGTCTGTTATCCAGGAGGTCAGGAAGCGATCTCTTCTCGTCCCCTCCAACTGGTCTCTCAGTATGGAGGGCTGGACAGTGCTAAATGCACTTGAGAAGTCAAGGAGAAGGATCCTCACACAACACCCTGGCTCGTTAGATGCAAACAGTCATTTTCAAAATAATCTCACAACGTTAGTAAAACACAGTGTATTTACGTTTATTTGTCTGTGCAACAAATGCATGTGGTGAGGTTGAGGCAACAAACACATGGTTGGGTTTAGGCAAAAAGTGCACTTGGTTAGGTTTAGAACAAAACATTATGGTTTGGGTTAACATTCATACAGGAAGCAAACAGCAGCCTCCTCGGTGAAAGTCTGGTCTCTTTGGACCCTGTGTGTGTGTCAGTTTTTAACTGTCGGTTCCAGGTGGTGTATCATACTGCTGCAGAAGGACGCCTGTTTCTTGTCAGTTTCTGATGCAAAAAATTAAGGTTGCAACGATATGAGATTATCATGGTAACTGAAACTTGAAAGCATTTTTTATTGGAGGTATTTGAAAAAAGTCTCTCCTTTAAAAAATAAAATAATATAATCAGCAAATGTACCCAGTATGATAAACATCAACTCATATATCACGATATACCTTGAAACCGGTATATCACTGCAATCCTTGAAGAAATCAACGACCAAGTGGTGTTTTTTGACGACTTCAGAATGAGGACATGATGGATAAACAGCTCTGTATAAAGCTTCCCCTGTCCCAGACCTGTTTGCTGTTTTATACTTTGAATCACAGTGGATCATTTAAATCAGCAGGTATGTGTGCAGACATTTCTCCAGCTCATCTAAATTAATCTCAAACATAAAACACTGGACACTTCTTAATCACTGTGCAGCTGCTGTTTTAGCAGAATGCATCAGCAAAGTGTTTATTTGATTTTATTTGGTGCAATTTCTTTTTAAACTCTCATATTAAAGATTTCAAGCAGCAAGAGTAATTAGAAGACAATAGAGCACTGCAGAATAACAAGTGCCTGCGTCACTGTCGGAGCAGATTACTCATTTAAACACCTGCCGATAAATGTCAATCACACCCAGATTGCATTTAATTGTTACAGTGCCGGCATCACCCAGTGGTTAACAACCAAATGTATCATTAACTGCCTCACCTGTGAAAATTCCCACAAACAGGGCGCGCTGGAAATTCCTTTTAACATGAATATGTATATAGAATATTTGCTCACATGTTCAGGTCATGTGTTCTCGAACAAAACATCCAGCTGCACATTAAGGAACCTTTAAAGGGTAACCTGTGTATTTTTGCAACCTGGACTCTATTTTCCAACATTTTTGTGTCCAAGTGACTAATGGTTACTGCAATTTTTGAAACTGGTCCAGTATCGAGTCAGTATTTTTCCAGTCACAGTGAGGTGGAGCTACAGCCCCAGCTGGACGAGGACATTTAACTGGACTCCTGTCCTTGTCCCAGTATACAAGCACGGGAGGCCTCAGTATGTGCGACTCCTCTCTGATAGGTGGAGATATGCCCCCTTTCAGCTTGTTAGTATTGGACCTTTTTCCTGTTGACCTATTACGTCACAGACCAAAATGGACAAACAAGTTAGCTACGGTTAGCTAGCAGCTAACTGGTACCATGGTGGACAACTTTACAGCTCTGTACATTTCATACCTGCTGTACGCTTTATTTTTTGTACAGATGAGACGCACGCTATCCCATGTGGTTAGCATGTTGTTTCCAGCTTCTTCTGAGAAATTCGATAAAGTACGATTTCAGTCAGACTAACATGTTTACATGGATTTTAAAAGTCAGATTTTGGTTGGCTCATGTAAACATACTGACTGAGAATGCTGCAGGCAGCGACCACCAAAACAGGCTTTGGGCATGTGCACCATCTATTTACGTACACTTTAGCATGCTAGTTTTTGTAACTGACACGAGATCCTTTTTGTTTAACCAGAAACAGACCTGAAACCCACAGACACCATTCAATTAAACAGTAATTTTATCGTTGTAAAACACACTTGATTTAAAGCCGACAGAAACAAAATAAAACACACAGAAGGCATCTTGGTTCGTCCGTCCACTGTTCCATCAATCACCAACTCTGATTTATTTGAAATAAACCCTCAATTACTCTTAATTCAGAAACTCTGTTTTCAGTGTTGATGTGTAGACCTGGGAAAACAAAGTTTTGGCGCCGTTATCTCCTGTGAGGCGTCACAAATGAGGCAACATTCTGTACAGTGAGGGACTTGCTGCCTCTAACCTTGCTAACAGGACTGTTACATGTTTACATGTAAATGTACAGTTACTCTTCCACGAAACTGAAGGACAGTTGTGTCAGAATGCATCACAGAAGTCACGGCTGCATGATAGCCCTCTGATAAAAACTTTTTTTTTCAGGCGTCTGATTGGCCAACATGGCTTTATGATAAGGGTTACATCACCAGTTGTTTGTTGTGAATGCTCTTGACAGTGTTTCAGTCGTGTTTGTGTGCTGCTGTGCTGGCGATAGTCGTGGCCAAAGGCAGTATGTTTGGAGTTGTCCATCTGTCCATACATCTTTTTGTAGGTACGTGCGTCCCATTCTTGTCAACGCAATATCTTAAGAATGCTTTGAGGGAATTTCTTTCACTTGGAGTCAACGATGTGGTCAAAGGTCACTGTGATCATCTGTTTCATTCATATGAACTCAGTATCTCAAGAACGCCTCTTGAAATTTTGACCAAACGTTCAAACACAATGAACTGTTTAGAATTTGTTGGTCAAAGGTCACTATGACCTCACAGAAGATGCTTTGGCCGTAACTGATTATGACAAAACTTCACACAAATCTCTAATAGGATAACGAAATGAAGTAATGACATTTTATATCCAAAATGTCAAAGGTCAACTTCACTGTGACATCATAATGTTTTGCAGAAACACTTTTCTGACCATTATTCAACACCCAGCATCCATGTTCTCACAGACATGGATGTAAACTAGTGGTGGAACATGAGTGGTTTGCAGAGGCGTACGACTGCGAGGTGGTAATTTCAGTTACACTGTCACTCTACTGGGTTGTCTGTTTTTTTAAACAATGCTTGTGTGTGTGGTTTGGACAGTCTACAGGACAGCCAGGGGGAGTTTGGCTCCTCTTGATAGACATGAGCTCTCCAATAAACAAGATCTGTGAAATTTTAGAGGGTCTCCAAAATATTGACAATGTGGTATTTTTGCCATGTATCTCTATTCTTTTACATCTTCATCATCATTAAACATGCATAAAATTAGGATATTATTGATGTATGATTAGTCAGAGATGATAATGATCGAGAAACTGTACCATAACTAATAAGGACATGATCTCTTTTAGGCGGCCTGGGCTGCTCTGTTTTTGATCTAATGCTCATATATACGTGTGTGTTTGTGGGCTGTTTTACTATTTGACCTACGTGTGTCTCATAGTGTGCTCCGTTTGTACTGGAAAGTCAGAATTCTCAAGTTCCCAGTTAGAAATTTTAAGTGGAACACACCTGAAGTCAGATTTCCAACTCGGAAAGTCAGAGTAACTTCCCCTTACCCTGACCTCAAATCCAATATGGCTGCTCTGTGCATTAACGGTACTGAAAGCTGTCATAATATATTGTCGAGTAGCACTTCTGTCTTACTTGTGTCTCACTAAAACAGTCACACACAGAGTCCTGTCCAGCTTCTATCTGTCGCTGCAGTGTTTGTATGCACAAAATACAGCGTAATACGTTCTTATCAACTGGTATTGCTAACAATGGCTAACCTGGCTTGAACTTGTGTTGCTACCAGCATCTTGGTTTTCGGATTTGTTGGACTGAAAACTTGGGTGTGATGTCATTCCAAGCTGCGACCTCTGATATCTGAGGAAATCACCATAATTCGTGCCGATATACTATAAGATACGACCCCACTCTGCAGAGTTTACTGTGCCCTGCTTCAGTTGGCTGTATTGTGTCCTAGCGTACTGTGATGCTCGGCTTTGACACCTCTGTAGGGGGGCGATGTGGACATATGATAATAACTTTATTTATATAGCACCTTTCAAAACAAAATTACAAAGTGTTTTACAATGAAAACAAACAACATATACAAGATATAAAACAGGAAAATAAGTATGAAAAATAACAATAAATACCATCAGATCAGAAAAAGCCGAATGATAAAAGTGAGTTTTAAGAGATTTGAAAAAGGTCACTGAGTTTGGCTGCCTGAGACCCCCAGTCGCCTCTCTTAGTACGAGTTAAAAGCCTGAAAGCAGCTTTTTCTGTGAGTCTTTGGATGTTTTCCCCGTTGATGCCAGAATAAAATGTGGCGCAGTACTTAAGTCTAAAGGTGATGGAAAGCATGGATCACCTTTTCTAAATCTGCAAAGGAAAGAAGTGACCTGATCTTCATTCGGTCACTTCTCTCAGTTTGGCAAAGCACCACTTTAGTCACCTTGGTATCAAAAGACAGCGCTGAGTCAAAGATGACTCCCAGGTTATGGGCCTATGTTTTGATGTTATTAGACAGGGCACCCAGACTACAGGAGATATTGTTACTGGTGGTAGTGCTGGAACTGTAGGGAGTGTTTATATTTATTTCACATTTGGAGTCATTCAGCCGCAGAAAAATTTTGGACATCCAGTTTTTGATTTCAGTGAAGCAGGAGACACAAATGCCAGGTCTTAACAGGACATATATAATCATATAATCAGCATAGCGATTAAAGTCTGTTATATTTCCACATGATTTCCCAAGGGGTAGCATGTATATGGGGAATTGGAGGGGACCCAGGATAGACCCCTGGGGAACTTCACAGAGGAGAGATGAAGAGAGGAGAGATGCCTGCAGCTATCAATGTTTCTTTGCAACAAGAGTCACAGTCAGTCGACTCTTTGAAGCATGCTTAAGCCCCAAACAAACAAACAAACAAAGATAAAATAAAATGTGGACTAAGCCTTAATTATACAACACAGTAGTTCTGGTAAATGATCTGACAGCTATGAGAAACACTTTGGAGTTATTGTGCAAGTTAATAATTATAATTAGTTAATTAGTGTTTATGACAGGAGGAGAAGAGCCGGGAATTTTTTCTTTATTTTGTTTACAAGTGACCAAGCATAGCTCTGCAGTCTGGTATGAGTGCACCTGTTCATGCCAACACGTGCCTACACACCCACAGATGAGGATGCAGCGTCACTGTTTCCTTGTCACAAAGGTATAAATTGCAGCACCTGCGGACAGTGAAGGCAGTCTCGTCACGGGTCAGACACCGACACATCACGCACAATGTGGACCTTCATCGTGGTTTTCGTCCTTCTGACAGGTGAGGACATCAAACCTCTCATTTGTAATTGTCATTTAAGAAAACATAGACTGTGTTGTGTTGATGGTGATGATTATTAATCCATTTAACCACGTGTTGTTTGCAGCTGGACACCGAGCAGAGGAGTATCAGAACACTTTGAGAGGCGTTTTGCATTATGTCTCTCCAGATAAACACATCGTGTCTCATGTTAAAAGGTAAGTTGCACATGAAGATGTAACATTTACACAGCTTCTGTATGAGTCATCGTCATCATTCTGCAGTTTTAACTATTTAGAACACTGTACGTTTTACTGGTACTTCTGATCCTTCCATTAAATAATTTTGATTTGTGTCAAAGCTACTACAGTCCCATTGAGAAAGATCGCCAGTGGAAGATTGAAAGCACAGAGTTCGGACCGATCTCAAACTGCTCCTGGTCCAGTTTATACCACTTACATGACGGAGAATTCGGCTTCCATTGCCCGCCCAATAGTGTGCTCGCTGGCATGCACAGCTTTTACAACAGGGTATTCGGAGACAGAAGGTTGGTAACTTGTTCTAATTATTCATTGAAATGTTGACACTATTGTGTGATTAATTAATTTGAATTTAATTTAAATACAAGCAGAGATAAACTTTATTGCAACTAAGATGATGAGTTTATTTTCAAATACATATCCACACTTGTTTTTTTGTTTTCCACTTTTAAATGAATGAATTAATCAATTAAAAGCTGTGAACAGGTAAATATCAAAAGGTTTAATGTGTCCATAACTTTACATTTTGAAGCATAAATCGTATCGTACAAAATTTAGGCAGAAAAATTACACACTTATACACTTAAGTGAAGGTCAGAAGTCCGTCCACCTTTATGACAGTATTTTAAGGAGGTCTGATGCTGTTATTAATGCAAATGCTGTTCCTGCTCTTTAGGTCTACCAATGGTAATTGTGACAGCTATCTAGTTTAGTTTTACTCGACGAAAATGTAAAACATTTCAGTCAATGAAAATTCAAGACCTTTCAGTTGGTGAAGTTTCAAAACATTTTACTTGACAAAAATTGAAAATATTTTAGTCAATAAAAATTCAAAACATTGAAGTCGATGCATATTCATAATGTTTTAGTCTATGAAAATTCAAAACATTTTAGTTGACAAAAATTCAAAATATTTTGGTCAATAAAAATATAAAAAATCTTGGTCAATGAAAATGAAAACATGAAAACATCATCAGATTTTAGTTGATGAAAATTCAAAACATTTTAGTCAATGAAAATGAAAACATAAAAAAAAATCATCAAAATTTAGTTGATGAAAATTTAAAAGGTTTTAGTCAATGACAATTCCACAATTTTAGTTGATGAAAATTCAAAGCATTTCAGTCAACTTTTAGTCATTTTTTTTTCTATGGTTTTTTTTTTATTTTTTTTTATCTTAAACTAATCCAGTGAGGCTAATTCATGGATCAGAAATGAGAATCAAGGTGACAGGTTGTATAAAATAATGTGTGTGTGTGACAGGTTTAAGGGCTGATTTACGAGCACACACTCACTGATCATCATTTGAAAAGCTCAACATCTCTCTATTTATGCTCTCAACAAATAACTGAGTTTTTAGTTTTTATAATCAAGATCTATTTTTAGCTTGTCATTGTCTCGTTTCGTCATGGAAAAAAGGTTTTTGACAAAAAATTTTCGTCATAGTTTTCGTCAATGAAATGAACACTGTTCTCTACTTTTGTAAAAAATGTTAAACTCTTAGTGGTTTCTGCGTTAAATGAACAGTGTGTAATGGTTTTGTTTCATCTCATCTTGCTTCAGTTGGAGTTTCCGCTGCTGCTCTTTTAAAGACTTAATCACATTTGATCGCCGGGAAACCACAATGCTCAACTACTGGAGTGAAGACTTTGACTGGCAGCTCCCTGGAGGCCACTTCCTAGCAGGCATCAGGACCCAATACAGGAATGACGATGGGTAAATATACTGATGAGACCAGACGGTTTTATGGGTGTATTTCTACTTCTAACAGTTATTAATGTACAAAGGTTTTACACATTAAAATAATATTTCACCTGCAGAATGACCATTTGTATATCAGTTACAACCTTACGTGAATACCTGAGGGAAACTTTGTCTTTCTCTGATGCGGAGACCCAAAAACGACGTTCTTCTTGAATTGAAGGGGCACCACGTTAAACAACAGCAAAACTACATCAAAACATCCTTTCACAAATTCTCGAGGTATAATCCAAGTGTGATATATCCAGTCAGATTCTCAGTACTTCCCAAAGACACATGTCTTGTCACTCAAAAAATGACCGTATAAAACCTCCACTTACAAGTAGCGCACCCTGAGCCTACCTGCGCATATGCATGCGTATGAGCTCTGCCTCAGTGTAGTTCAAATGTACACACATGTTACTCAGCTGGCCATGAGACCATGTGTATTAAACATGTTTTAAATTGTAATGTCTGAGTGAAAATACATGTGTTTGGGGAAGTACTGAACTTAAAAAAGAGTTGTTTTGATATAGTTTTGCTGTTGGCAAATAAGGTCCGTGTTAACTTGAGTTCATCAAGAATGTTTGCCTCTCTTGGATCCTCTGTTCTCTGTGGAGGCATGATGGGAAAACAAAGTTATCTATGAGGGATGTACGATAACACCGGCACGTCATCGGCTTTAAAATGGTCTAGACTCAGAATCATCAGCCAACATGCTTTTCTTAATTTGCACAATGAGTGAATATTACAGATGCTGAAAGTATTGCATTTAAAGTCTCCATCTGCTGGTCGGCCGTCACGATCAGAGTATGCATGTATAAGTAATAAGTATGCATATCGGATATCGGCAAAAAATCCAATATCACACACATGCAAGGTAACACGCTGTGAATAATTACGTAGAAATGGTCATTTTGTTGGCGAAGTACTTTGAATTAAACAGTCCGCAATTAAACCAAAGATCCTCATGAATTCATTTTGTGCAGTCCTGCTGCCAGTCGGAATTGATTTGATCAAATGAATAAATACGCCCTTGGCTATACAGTTACCACACAGTAACACTGATGAATTGCCCTGCTGGGGATCAAAAAAGGTTATCTAATCTTACATTGTTTTTTAATTGACAGAGATCATCGCTGGAGTTTCAATTACTGCCAAGGAACAGCACAAAGTAAATACTTTTATTTTAACTTAATGCCTTTGAATGCCACGTATATGTGTTTACACTGTAAATGAGACATATTTTTTCAGACAAATTCAATTCAGCTGAAACTTCTTTGATTTCTTTTTAGATACGCCGTTGGTCAGTTCTCAAATCCTTACTGCAAACCAAAAAATGTTAGACCTTTTAGCAGAAGGAGATGTTGTCCTCCCAAACTCAAGGAATGCCAGAAGCTGCAGTGGCTGCATGTGGCCGAAGTTCACTAACTTGGTCGAAGTGCCGTATGCCATAAGTGATTCCTTTACCAGCTCAGATAGGACCGTGATAACAGATGCCATGGATGCCATCTGCATGAGCACCTGCATCCGCTTTGTTCCCCGTAACAGCCAAACCGATTACATCAGCATTGTGAAAGACAACGGATGTTGGTCGTATATTGGACGAACTGGTAGAGCTCAACAAGTTTCTCTCGATACAGGATGCATTAATAGTGGCATCATTCAGCATGAGCTCATGCACGTGCTCAACTTCCAGCATGAGCATAGTAGAAGTGACAGGGACATTTACGTCAGGATCAACCTTGAAAACGTCGAGGAAAAATATCATCACAACTTCAACCAACATGAAACAAGCAACCTGGATGTTGAATATGACTACTCCTCTGTGATGCATTATGGGCCAAAGGACTTCTCAAAGAACACAAAAGATACCATCACTCCCCTCATGTCCTCAGTAGAAATCGGCCAGAGGATAGGCATGTCTGAGAGTGACATTCTGAAGATCAACAAACTTTACGAGTGCAGTAAGTGAACAAATACAGTCTGACTAGATGTAACTTCTCCAGTCTGTAGGACCACCTCCAGTCTCGGCCTGTAACTCACCCAGTTAACTTAACGTTTGTCTTGCAGGTGAATACCTCCATAGATTCGGAGAATGGGACAATCAATTGCAAGGCACTGTGATTCGCCAGTGTCCTGCTGGCCAAGCTGTTTCTGGAATCTCAAGGTGAGTCGTACAAATACGTTTTAATCTCTTTGTTAAACAGCACTCATGTTTTCATATTATACCTTATGAAGAGTAGTTACGTTTACATGCACACTAATATTTCAACATTATATTTTGAATTTGTTTTCTGGTTTCAGTTCAGATATCCCAAATTAGCCTTTTTCAGAATTTTGCATTTTCCGATTAAGACATGGGATATGCTGATTTTATTCATGTTTCAGGAGCATTATCCAGTCCCTCCACGATCCAGAACCTTGAATTTGCGGCCAACTTTGTCAAAAATTGCAATAAAAATTGCGGCATTTTTATGTGATTTTTTGCTGGAAAATGTGGCAAATGACAAAAATTGCAAGTCAGGAGGAATAAAATGTGATTTTTTTTTAAACTAGTGTCTCCAAAAACTAAGTGATGTAATGACTTGCTATAATAATCATAGTGAATATTCCAAAAACAGCTGCAAATGTTTCAGTTCTCTTCTTTAGTTTTATTGAATTAGTTTCAAAACATGGACTCCAATAATGTTTTCAAAAAAAATCCTGAGTGAATATTGTAGCTCTCAAAGCAGACAATGTGACTGTAAAACAACATGTAAGCTACATCTGCTGTAAACACAACATTTGAATCAATTCAACACATATTGTATGCATTAAAACAAAGGGACAATTCTTATGTCAATACAGGTCTGTAAACCTCATGACCACGTACTGTCTGCAAAAAGACAAAGTGCAAATTCTTCAAGCGCCAT
The DNA here is from genome assembly GCA_019142605.1 of Cephalopholis sonnerati. NCBI lineage: Eukaryota > Metazoa > Chordata > Actinopteri > Perciformes > Serranidae > Cephalopholis > Cephalopholis sonnerati. The sequence goes on along the minus strand of JAGQAX010000002.1, from coordinate 2,116,799 downwards.
TTGATGACGCCTCTGATGACGTTTCAAATGACAGCCGGGAAATGCGGAAAAATCGTGAGACTTTGGAAAAATTCCAAGCCCTCACAAATATTGCTGACTTTCGTTGAATTTGCGTTAATTATTGCGATCGCAAGATCGCAATTTTCTGGAGACTGATTATTTGGACACATTAAGACCACATTCAGAATGTGCGTCTCAGTTGGGTTATTAGTGCAGTTTGAGACACACATCTTACTGTCGGCTCTGTGCATTTTCATGGATACGTTGTACACAAACTGACGAGCCAATAGTTTGAAGGCTGTGGTAGAGATGCATGCCTACAAGAAACTTTTCTGAACAGCAACACACCTGCTTTATGAAAGACTCAGATATCAACAGGTTCTTAGATATCAGATATCAGAACGTATAATATCAGAATCAGAATCAAATTTGTTACCAAGTAGGTTTTCACTTATAATGAATTTGCTTTTGTTTTGGCTTATCTGTAAAACACACAATGACTGTATTAGGAAGAATAATGATAATGCTGCAAAACTCAAAAACATAAATAGAATTTAGGTTAGAAAAGTTACAGTAATATCAACAACAATACAATAAATCCTGGTTTTCACCCCAAACCTTTGTTACAGTACCTTTAGAACCAAAAGCAACTCCCAAAAACATGAATCTAGATCCCGGATCTGTTTTACAAGATGGTTGAAGGAATGAAAGAGGGAGGCTGTGTTCACACCGTCCAAAAGGTCCTGGAACAAGTAACAGCCATTCTCCTGTTCCACTTTTCCGTATTTTGACGTGATAAACGACATGTTAGGGCATGTTAATCAGTGTCGCTTGTCTGTAATATTAGTGGAATGTTCACTTCAGATAAAAATGTTATGTTTTTCAGAATAAGTGAAATTTTTTTTTGAATATTTTGTGCATGTAAACGTGGTCAGCGCTGGAAGGGCCAGACTCTGCTGACTTGATATTGTGGATTACAGAGTATGATTACTTTTTTCCTAACTTAATACCACTGGTCAACTCAGAAACATGCGAATGTTTACTTCCATCAGTGTCGGAGCAAATGTTAAATTCATGTTATGTGAGTGCAAGATTCGAGATTGGACACTTAAGATTTGGGCTACATGTACACCTGTTTGTTTAACAGGTGTACTGTTTAACCCAAGGTGGGCGCCTTGGGTTAAACAGTACACCTGTTAAACAAACTTAAGCTTTCTGTAGATTAGATGTTTGTTAAGCAAAGGCCTTTATATTTTTATTGGTGTGATGAACTCATTAATCTAAATGTTTATTAATTTGTTCAATGTACAACATTAAGCTTTCTGACATGTTGATTTGTTTCAACAATAGCATCCACAACTACAACCAAAAAGATCGACTCTGGGCATTTTCGTGCAAGGCTTTCCAAAAACCTGCAACGTGCCGCTGGACAGGTTTCGTGAATGGTTATTGGGAAAGCATGGACTTCAAATGCAACGACAATGAAGTGATCGCAGGAGCCATGAGTGAATTCGGTAGCTTCTTGGAAGACAGGAAGTGAGTCACTTGTTTTTTGCCTTCATGACTAAAAATAAACTAACTCTTAATTTTCACCAAAAAAAGATAGATGAAATGATGAACCTCTGAGTTTAGGTTGAGTCAAAAATGAATATCGTTGTTGATAGCTAATGTAAATGAACGCCGCGTTCTTCTCTTTCAGATGGAAGTTTTACTGCTGCAGTGTCCCAGGTTTCACCATGTCCAACTGCCAAACGACACCGTTTGTCAACTACTGGAAGGAAAACTTCAGCTGGACAGTCGCCAGCGACAACTTCCTAACAGGAGTGAAATCCTCCTTTGATGGTGTACCACGGTTAGTTCATTTGTAAATGTTTATCACAGGCACACATCCACGTCTCACTCACAGCGAGGTTTATACTACTGGATTGAATCATCGCCATACCTACAGCTTAACCTCAGCATGGACACGTACCCTACTCTGTAGCCTTGACATGCACCTCTCAAGAAATGTAACTGTACGTTGCTGCAATGCAGACCTCGTATTTATTTTTGAAACCTGAGACCATTTCCCTCGATGGAGACGAAGCTTTTATTTACTTTTATTTCAGTAGCATGAAACACTTGTTTAGTTTGTGAAGATTTTGAGTTATCGTGGAATTTTTTACTTTTATTTAATGTTGTCATTGTTAAGCCGTCTGTTACGTGTGTTGTAGAGCGACACGTAGCGTAGGCTGCAGCATAGAGCCTTCATAGAACCATAAATCCATGTACGCAGGGACGTGTTTTTGCTGATGGGTGCTGCACAGTAGTGTGCGCACAAATGTGCATGTTCTTAGGCTGCAGACCACTGTTCGAGACCAACAAACAACAAAACAGGTTTTGTTTGTTTGTTCTTCTGCGAAACACTGGCTGCATTTCCAGCCGTGATTGTGCCACTTAAAGAAGGTATTTCAAGCCAAAACATGATCTGTTTCTGACCAAAATCACGTGATTTTTCACCTGAACTTTACCATGTTTACCACAACGTTATTAAAACATAAAGTTGGCTACATAATACGGCTCAAATGTTATCGGCGGTTTGCAGAAACCTACCATTGAAACATTTATTCTGACAGTTTGATTGAGGAGTTACAGGAAAACTACGCAAATGTATTTACATTGACGTTTCCGTTTGCTAAAAGAATGCGCGCTCCCTCCTCTCGCACAGATTTTCTCCCTGGACTGCATGTGCCAAAACATGAAATATTTCCTGTTAAATGGTGTCGCACATCTGTTTTCTGAAGCCACTCAGGTCCGCTAGGCATCTGTTGCATTAAGTCCGCTGTCTGCTGCTCCATTTCGGGGATACGTCCCTCATGCCGAAGACACTTTATCAGTCTAAAAAGCAGCTCCTCAGCTTTGACCTGACCTGATGATGCTGTCACGTCAGATCGGGGGAATTAATTAAAATTGCAAATTGTCTCTTATTATTTGCTGTTTTAGACAATCCATGAGTTATGATAAAACAGCCAACTATACAGACTATGTTGTTCCACCCCTTGTCAGTAGGGGGTGCTGCAGCACCCACCTTCCTGCGCCCTTGTTTAAATCTGCCTTTAGACGCCAACCTTTTTCTTAATAAAACCTAAACTACCAGTTTGTAAATGTCCTTAAAATGTTCTTGTTTCTTGTTGACAGGGACCGTCGTTGGAGTTTCACATACTGCCACAGGAAGTGAGGTCACCACGGATGAGAAGATGCATGACGAGATTTTTTGCTGTGCCACAAAAATGCAGCAAACTGGTTGCTGTCACATCTTGCCTGTCTGAAGGCATCTCTGATTGAATCCCTCATGACCTCAAAGTTCATCAACAGAATCTCAGTTCAGCTTTTGTTTTGTGTAATAAGATGTGTGATGTCACAGAGAGCACAAAGGATATTTTTTATCGTGATTTAATTGGACAGTACAGAAACAACATTGCTCAAAGAATGCTTTCGATGTCCATCTGCCACCTGCAGGTTTGAGTCAGAGATTTAAGAGACTCATCGCACTTTATTATATCAGTAACTTTGCAGCCATCACTCGTGGGGAAACACCAGCCTGCATTTATAAAGATCAGAAGTGCTGATGTAAGATCATTAAGAAGTGCCCCCGGCCATCTTCTTTTATAATGACCTGAACACAGAAACTGGTCTCAGAGCTGCACTCGAACAAACCCCACAGTGTGCTCACAGTGTGTTGATGCAAAGGCTCAGTGATTTCTTGGGTGTTGTCTTCGTTCTCACACACTGTCTAATGTTGGCGGGGCTGGGTGTGTGTGTGTGTGTGTGTGTGTGTGTGTGTGTGTGTGTGTGTGTTGAACAGAGCTGGCAGGGTACATATGTTGTGTTTTATTTCTTCTGTACAGTCACTTTCCTGGTGTTTTATTAGATTTGTAACATGAAGGATTTGATGAATGTAGATGAGATCATTAAGTCACTCTCTGTCGGGTGAAATATGCCTCTCTGATGAAAGATTTTATATGTGAACCAAATATGACTTGAATACTTTGATGTGTGTGTATATATGTGTGTAAATGTAGAACATTTGCTCATGGATTTTAATCTCGACTACTGTATTGAAATTTATGAACATAGATATGAGAACGTGGACAAAGGGCTGTACTGTCGAAGTGTGCTGTATTATACTGGAAATAAAATCAACATGAATTATAATATCTGAGTTCATGGGCTTCTGTATTCATATCCACCCATCCATCCATTTTCAACTGCTTATCTGAGGCCGGGTCTCGGGGGCAGCAGGCTGAGCAAACCACCCCAGACGTCCCTGTCCTCAGCAACGCTTTCCAGCTCCTCCTGGAGGACCCCGAGGTGTTCCCAGGCCAGATGAGATATATAATCCTTCCAGTGTGTTCTGAGTCTGCCCCGGGGCCTCCTACTGATGGGAGGCACCCAGGAGGATCCTGATCAGATGTTGAACCACCTCGACTGACCCCTTTCAACGTGAAGGAGCAGCGGCTCTACTCCGAGCTCCTCCCCCTATCTCTAAGGCTGAGCCCAGACACCCTACAGAGGAAACTTTCCATCTGCTTGTATCTGTGACCTCATTCTTTCAGGTCACTACCCAGAGCTCATGACCATAGCTGAGGGTTGGGACGTAGATGGACCAGTAAATCGAAAGCTTTGCCTTCTGGCTCAGCTCAGACACTGCGCCAAACCACCGATCCATCTCATGCTCCATTCTACCCTCACTCCTGACAAGACCCCGAGATACTTGAACTCCCTCGCTTGGGGCAGTAACTCTCACTCCCAACCTGCTGCTGTAAAAATGGGCACATTAACCCTTTAAAACCTCAGCAGATTGACTCCTGACTCCTTTAAAGAACTCAAGAAAAAGGCGATGACGAACTTTACAAGAAAAATTCGCAAGAAATGAGTTAAACTTTACAGGAAAATTCTTGAAAAACAGCTAAAAAACAAGGAAATAACCTGAAAAAGTGCTAAGAGAGGGAGAAATTTTTTTTCTGTTACATACTTTTAAAAATTTTATAATTAGAAATATGTTCTTCAAGGCATTTCTTTCCTAGTTTCTTGGTAATTTTCTAACAATTTTCCCTTGTCTTTTCATGTCATTTTTCTTGTCAGGTTTTACGGTTTTGTGGGACATTTCTTGCTAAGTTGCTGTTTTGCAGTTTTTAAAGAGAAGTCAAACTAATTTGCTTGGGTTTCAAAGGTTGAACTGCCTGTGAGAGGCGTCTGAATGCAGCACGATAAAACTGATGTCTATCCAGGTTATAGAAGGTTCACATTTTTGCAAAACACTGATGAAGAGTCTTTCTAGATGACGACTAATGTCCTCACTGACCTTTATTACCAGCAGGTTTTTTGGACGATGCAAACAGACATGCTCACAGTGTCTCAGCAGCCTGTCAGTCACATATGTATGAATAAGGTACAATAAGATAAAGGTGTGATTGAACTTGACTAACTTAATGAATGTGAAATATTGCAAGTGAAGGCATGCCACATCACAACAAATGAGATAAAAAACACCAAAAACAACACAGCTCTCATAAGAAGAATTTCTAGAGTCGTGAACCTGAGAGCCTGAAGTAGCAGAGAAAATGGAGACGGGCGGGGAAGAAATAGGGAAAAGAAAGAAATACATCAAAGAGGGGGTAATGAAGCTTGTCCAATCCTGAAGAGCCACATAAGAAAACAGAGATGCAGTGATTGTGGTGGGGCTGCTGCGAGAGAGATGGGGATGAATTATGATGAAGTTGTGGGTGATGAAGGCAGAGGAAAAAGAGAGGGGAACAGATGAGCACGGCAGCAGGTGGATGGTATTACTTTGCCATTGTTAAAGTCACTCCCTCTCCTTTTTCTTCGGCCCTATTATCTCCATCTCCCTCCCCTCCCCCCCCTCCGTCTCTCTGTGTCCTGTGAAGCGAAACCTGGCCCTAAATGGGAACAGAGGTAGCAGTGATCACGCTGGTATTCTCCAGCAGGGCCCCTTCCTCAGCTCATTAAGCCCACAGCAGAGCTCTACTTACCTACCTGGGATATGGTGGGATTTAGAGAAAGAGAGGGATGAGGAGGGTGAGTCGGGGAGATGCGGTGGACTTTCAGGGTGGGGGGGGGCGCTGAAAAAGAAAAACAGAGATAAAAACAGTCAGTGGATGAGAGAGATTACACTCAGTAAAAGACGTCTCCAGTGTTTGAGCGGTATAGTGACTCAAAGAAACCTCAGATTCTGATCCTTTAAACTTGCATAACAGTCCATGTTTGTAGCCTCAAATAGCGCCGAGCAGGACCTGATGCTAGAGACATATTTAGTAGTGAACACCTGAAGCAGAGCATCACACTGAAGACTGAACACAGTGAAGCTGGAGGAGAATTTTGTCCCTGTTCATGTCTTTTATTTGCCTTCATTGTGCCAGAGTGATTCATGTATTTTATGTACTGAATCTGTAACCTTTCATATCTGCGTACTGTCTCCCTTCTGCCCTGCATGTTTCAGTTAGTGCCCAGCAATGCAATATTTCAACAGCATTATTCCCTATATCCCTGTTTTGAGGGTAGAATGGAGCGTGAGATGGATCGGCGGTTTGGCGGTGGGTCTGCAGTGATGCAAAGAATGAGGTCGCAGATACAAGCGGCCGAAATGAGTTTCCTCTGTAGGGTGTCTGGGCTCAGCCTTAGAGATAGGGGGAGGAGTCAGACATCTGGAGGGAGCTCGGAGTAGAGCCGCTGCTCCTTCATGTTGAGGTGGTTCAACATCTGATCAGGATCCTCCTGGGCGCCTCCAGCTGGAGGTGTTCTGGTAGGAGGCCCCGGGGCAGACACAGAACACGCTGGAGGGATTTAGATCTTATCTGGTGTGCTCTCTGAGGCTTTCTGCATAGACCCAAGGAAAAGCAGAGAGGCCCCAGAACAGAGCCATACCGCCTAATATGATACTGCAAATGGAAATAAAGTTTTCTTTGACTCACTTGTTCCTGACTGAGATACAAATATAGACGTCTTTGACACAACATCAAACTGTTACTTCTTCATATTCAGTTGATAATGTTATTTCATTTTTTTGATGTTTTAAATTAAAAGTCTGGCCTTATCTTACACACTGCACCTTTGAACTATTTCTACAGTCGAAAACAACAAAAATTCTGATTTCCATAGGATTAGCAGTGACAACAGGGGGTGAAAGTTCATCTCTGAAATTGAATAGTCGGAGAGTCGGAGATTCCAAAATGGAGGAAGCTGTCGTAGCTTGTTAGCTGGTGACAGTCCTCATCAATCAACAGAAAAAAAAAGTTTGCCTTAAAGGACGATGTCCATCGTTCAGATGTTAAAAAGACACCTTCACACTATTTACAGCTAATCCTCTGAGTGTTTGACTCACCGATCTGCTGCTTTTGGAAACCCACCACAAATACAAATGAACTTAAGCTTTTTGAATAGCTATGATGCAAAGCAGTTTGTTCAGCCTCCTCCACAGTAAACAAAATAGCTTCTTCTATGAATATGAATGTAAATGAACTACTGTGGAGTTGGTTCAACATATAACTTTACACCTTTGAAGCTCGGAAAAACAAACCTACACTTCCCACATAAATGACAATACATTACTTTAATTCTTTCATTCATTATTTTTTATTTCTGTGTCATGCCAAATCATTTTTTCCATCCCACACAGGACTACAAGCAGTGTTCATTTTGACAACTATTTTAGATTTAGTCTGAGTCTTGAGACAAAAATGATTATTAGTTGTAGTCATTTTTATCCTTCATAGTTTTAGTCGATGAAAGTTTATTTATTACACCTCTCATTAGCATTTTGTCTTCAGACGGTGACAGTAAAACAGCATCGTCTGCGTACAGAAGAATACTTATGGTTTCCCTTCAGCAGGGCCACAGCATGATGTAATAATAATATCCTGAGTGCTGTTATTATTACGTAGAAGCATGTCAGTAAGGTGCTTCAGAGGATGTCTCTGAGAGGCTTTAAATGGTGTAACAAGAAAGAAGATCGAATAAACAAAGAGATAAAAAAACAAGTGAGCAAAAAAGAGCAAAATAGAAAAGAGGAAGCAAAAGGCAAAGTGGGGAAGTGGAGAGGGAATGAGAGGGCTGGGCTCTGAAGCAAGACGACGGTATAGTGAGAAGGGAAGATTACTCCTCTGTAATGCTGTGCTCAATGAGGGAGAACCCGATGAGAATAAATTTAAGTCCTGGAGATGAGGGCTTTACACGCTGCAACATTCTCCAAATCACTTCACATCACTCAGACCTACCCTTAGACATAAGCCCTAATCTCCACAAGACAGCTTCCTTTCTCTGCCTTTTCTTCTCCACTCCTTCACTCATTTTACCCCGCTGCTCATTTTCTGTCTGCTCCCAAATTTAAAGTTTTAGACCTTCAGCCGAGGCCGATGTGGGGCAGGTTGGTTTTTAATGGACAGTGGGGATGTATATAGAGATGCTGACAGTGAGGGTGTGGAGATGGAGGTGGTGTGTGGTGTGTGGCATGTCTGACTTTTCATGTTCTCTTTATGTTATGCAGAATGATCCAGTGTCAGCGTTTCGCCTGGAAACACAGTCAGGTGAGTCAGACTGCTGCTGCATCTTCCTGATTGGTTTGACCCTGCTTTACTTACTGTGTCTTGATTATTCTCCTCTTATTGATCTCTGTCAGTAGCTGTTCAGCTGCAGTGCATACTGGGAATCTGAACTGGAACATTTCTTTCCAGAGACAAAGTCCCAGTTACCAGTGATCCACAGACCTGTCTATGAAAAGTTTTCAGTGAGACTCTGTTTAAGCACAGTTTTATTTTGGTGTCTCTGGCTAAAAATCCCATAATAAACTTTGAGCATCTTGTAATTCAAGCGGTGTGAGAGAAAACTCTGCACTCTGATTTCAGGCTTTAGAAAGTCTAACTCATGACGAGAGACTCGGGGGTGATTTTAGGGAGAGGGCGTTCCTATTGGCTGTTTTACAAATGTACATGCATGTAACTTCGATAAAACTCTGATTCAAATGCAAAGAATCCTGCTGAGAAAGTTGCTACTCCAGCATTAGCAACAGCTGCCTACACTGCAAAGCAACACAACAAAGGAAGACAGACTAGTCACACAGTGAGTCTAAAAGATAGTCTGACAGTAAATGAAATAAAACACGCTTAAATATCTGTCAAGTGTTTCAGAGATGGAGAGAAAATGTTGCCAACATCTTTCTGCTAACTGTAGTTAAAGGCTCACGGCTGCGGCTTCAGGTTTACATTTATGTAGCTAACGTTAGCAAGAGCCTCGAATCACAACACATTCTCACTGTGATCTCGTCACATGTCCACGTTTGGTCATGGACGTCCAAGGTACCCTGGGTGTGTTGGTTGTTGACGTTCTGGGACGCCGTGTCAACTTCAGCCTGTTACATGCATTGTCTGTTTTCAAAATACACTTCTGTTTTCACAGGAAATGTACAGTTTGTATACAGTCTCTTTCAAAATAAAAGCACTATGTTGCACGTTAGTACACGTTTTGGGAAAAAAGAACAGGGTTTGGCTTTACAATGACACAGGAAGCAAACACCTGCCTCCCAGGTGAAAGTCAGTGGTTGTTAGACCCATCCACCACCCCTCCCACCTGCCCTACTAGGACTTTCACCACCTTAACATCCAGTGTTATCCTGGCGCGTTTCCTCCTGACACCGCCGGGCCGGCCGCGTATCATGCTGACGGTTTTTGTCATCGGTGTCTGCACCAGAAGTCACTCCCTAAGTGTCGGTTGTGAAACAGTGTTTCCCACGGTCATGAAAAACCTGAAAAAGAATTCACAATCACATTTTCCAGGCCTGGAAAATTAATGGAATTTGTCATGGAATTTTGTTGTGTGTCATGACATTGTTACAGCAGTGTTCTGTGGATGACCCTCCATGCAATCTAACATAATAGTCAATTTATTTTCTGAAGGTTTTGTCCATAACTGAAGAATTCATACACTAACTCTGACCAAACTTGACCCAAATGTCTAACAGGATAAAATAATGAAGGTCAAAGGTCAAAGGTCAGCTTGACTGTGACATCATCATGTTTTAACGTCATATCTCAGGAACAGAAGGGGAGACATTTGGTCAGATACTGAATTGGTGACTCTAATCTTGAAACTGTGCTGATTGTATAGATCTGCTGTGTGTGAAGCGTCCATGTTTTCACTGTCAGAGACACTGGACTGGTGGGCGGAGTCATACAACCACGGGGCGGTGATTCTAGTTAAAGTTCTGCCTATTTTTCTGCCTTTTCCAGATTTCTGCCAGCCCCAGCTTTAAAGATAAAGTCCCTATCAAGCCCAGTAGATTCGTGGCTTCAGGCTTCATTTGTAAGAGTTGCACTGAAGGTCGAGAGCCCAAGTAAATGTCAAGTCTGCCACCCTTCACTGAGCTTTAATAGTGAGGTCAAAGGTAGAACAAAGATCTAATAACAGAGAAAGTTACTTTAAGTCAAGACTCAAAAAAAGATTCAGGGTTCAGTGACAGTGTTTCGTACAGCTCTGAGGTTATTAGATATGAATAACAACGATTATCTTTCTTTTCTGTTTCTTCTCGCGCTCTTTTATTCACATTTTAGTTGAAAGGCAGGACTTCGGTCTTTAAATCTGAACCCCTGTTTTCATGTGTTTTTTATCATCTGTCATTTTCTAACAGTTTAATAATAGCATGGCGTACTTTTCAAATGATGCGTCCCTTGTTGGAGAGAGACCCCACATTCTGTCGATGATTATTGTGACACTGACTCCGTCAGCCGCTGAAGCTCCTTCGACAGGATGCACGGCAGTTTGGGACGTGTATCCTTCCAGCTATCAGATGGTCTATTAAACAAATACACCACTCTGCTGTCGTTCATCCAAAGCACTCCGAGCATTTAAGAGGCGCTTTGACCCGGTCGTCTCGTGCTGCTGTCCTCAGTTGATTGTCTGAGACACCTGCTGTCTCGTGTCTCAAACACATGACTGATTTACTGCCCATCTGACCGGGTTTATTCAGACACGGCCTTGGTGTTTGTTCGGCACGTCGGCTGATATCCATGCGACACGCGTTGCTGCACAAGGACGCATAACTGCACTCCTGCACTCACATGCATGTAAACATATGGAGAGAAAGTTCAGTCCAGCCCTCGTTATATAAAGCAACAAGCTCATACTCACACAGAATATTAAAGTAGTTTGGACTAAAGGAAGCAGATTTACTTTCTGTCTGTGTTGCATTGTAATCTGAAAAGCCCTTTGTTTCCTACATTGTCTTTCAAGCACTTTGTCCCATGTCCTTTGTTGACATGTCCTTTGATGACATGTCGCACCTGTGTTCAGCTGCGTCTGTAGTTTTGTCTGCGTAGCACTGAAACCCAAACCTGACCTGTTTTGCTGAGAAGATCCGGCTCCTGAATCCCAAACATTCTCAAACCTCCAAACACAATGATTGGCTCCCACAGCGGGGGGGTGAGGAGGGGGTCCATGGTGGGAAAGGAACAAAAAGGTGATTGGTTAGAAGAAGAGAAGAGGAGGGATTGATTGATTAGATGCCACAAAGGAAAGAGAGAAAGAGAGATTAGTTCGAATTCTCTTTGGAAAATGATGAAAGGAGAAAAGACAGCTTGAGAAAGAGGAGAGGAGGAGGGAGTGCCTGTGGTAATAAGGAGGGTTAGGTCAAAGACTTGCGTCCCCGTGGAGAAAGACAGACAGAAAAACAAAGAATTTCAAGTGATAAAGGAAACGCCTACAGTAATGAAAGGGTCCAGGTTATGTGAATGCTCATATAGTGAGGAGCAGCTATTGAAATGAAAGGTCCCGGGTCAGTCAGTCGAAAGCTCTGCACTTTATAGAGAGATGAGACTAAAGACTCGCCAGCAGACGGAGTGATAAAACTCAACGCAAATAGCGCTGCTCCCTTGACCTTGGCTGCGGAATGTGCGGCCCCCTGCTTTGTATTCAGGGTCAGACGCCATGCTCCTGAATCCCATGGGTCTCTGTGAACTCAGCAGGTCTGGGTCAGAGATCAAAACACAGCCCAAAGACAACAGACACTCTGCTGGTTAACACAAGAATCAATATTGGCCCCCAGCTCTCTGCATGCGTGGCCCCCGGGGGACAGACGACAAGGTGCATGAGAAGAGAAAAGAGGCTTCTCTCTGTTCTCTTGTTATTTTGTGAGCGCGGGGCTTTTTGTGATAAGAGTTCTGCTCAGGGCCGTCTTTTTGTTTTGGATCTCTTTTCTCAGTGTCTGTGTGTACGTCTGGGCCATCTCCCTTTCACCTGCTGCTTTCTCTCTCTTATCAACGTTTGGAAAGGCTGCTGTGATTCCCCGGGAACGCTGGGTTCTCGGATTTAGGGAACAGCTCTCAAAACTTTCTCCTGCCTTTGAGCAGCAGACATGGTTAGAGAGTTGACACAACAACAATACAGGAATTTACATTACATTCACATTTTTGGCGGGTTGAAGACTATTTGTGTCCCTGCTTACATGTATATGTATGTATATGTATACACCGATCAACCAAAACTTTTAAACCACTGACAGTTGATGTGAACAACACTGATCATCTTGACGCCACCTGACGCCCTCCACCCACTGAAACCCCAGTGCAGACCAGGCACACCTCATTATGACAACAGCACTCCCCAGTAGCAGCGCCCCCCCCGAGCAGGGCAATGCACCATGTCACACCACAAAAACTGCTCGGGAATGACCTAAGGAATGTGACAAAGAGCTCAAGGCATCAACCTGGCCTCCGAATTCCCCGGATCTAAATCTGATCAAACATCTGTGCGACATACCCCACCAACAACCCACAGGACTCAAAAGATCTGAAGCCAACGCCCTGGTGCCAGACACCAAGGGACACCGTCCAGAGGTCCTGTGTTCATGCATTGTCATACTGTAGTCGTCAAGTACCGCCATTTTGTCAGTGATTTCAGCCAAAAGCGTGGTGTTATGATACGCCACTGGTCGGCTGGATGGCACCTGTCGCAACAGTATGATACAGGGTCAATTTAAAACACTGCTCGTAACGGCGTTCTATAAGGAGCAGGAAAGTCCCCTACAGAGCAATGAACCCTGGACTTCCACAGTTTTCTCTTCCTGTATGAATGTACAGCCAAACCATGATGCTTTTCCTAAACCTAACCACGTGTTTTTGTTGACGTCTTGGCGTTGTTAGCAGCAGCCAGGAACATTAAGAGCAGACACATATAGCGTGTAATATGTTAACGTGAAAGTCCACTGACAGAGCAGCGATCTGTGACGACTTCGGATGAGAGCGTGTTGGTAAAAATGCGGGAGCCGTACTGTTTCAGTTTTCATTGTTTATTAGTGGTGTCTGTTCCCCAACAAATTAATCAGATTACCACAAAGTAATTGTCACACATGCACCCTGCAGCCGCCCCGATGTCTCAGGGCACGGGGCTGCGGGGCAGTTGTCTTCATGGGCCAGTTGGCAGTCGCCCTCAGCTTTAGGGGCCATTTTAACTCCGCCCTCCTCTCTCCTCTGACAGGAACGTGCCAAACGTGCTGGTTGTTGTTGCTGTGGGGATGTTTATGTGCACCTTCTTCCACTTGACATTAGTCGACCTTGAGAAGAATCAAAGCTTGTATTTTGGGGTTTTTTTGTATAAAAGTTAATTGCCCGTGGACTCGGCGGCGCTCCTGCCCAGTTGGCATCCTGGGCTGCAGCACCATTGTGTAATAAAATGGAATTATGCCCTTAATCATTGCCCTCTCTCCTGCTCCTGCTCTCATTCACTTCCTCTCTTTATCTCCCTCCTTCCACACCAGCTCTTCATTTTTTCCTTTCTTTTTGAAGTCATTATTGGATCCTCGGACAGTTTTATGACATTTATTCTGCTTGGCACTTCTCTTCCTCATCTCTCTCCTTTCTCTCATCATCCCTCTCTCTTTCTGTTAATTACCCTTGCAGTCTTATCTGTCGACACCCTTCAAACTTGTGGTTCCCTGTCATGAATCAAGTGCCCCCTCCTCCTCCTCCTCCTCCTCCTCCTCCTCCTCCTCCTCCCCCTCCTTCTTCTTCTCCTTCTCCTCCTCCTCCTCCTCCCATATCAGCCAAACAATTAACCAACCAGCTCGCTCTAATTAAGCATCACAGAAAGACACATGCAGAACTCCACCTTCTTCTTTGCTCTTTCATATGTTTGAATCTTTACCCTCTGAGAACAGACCTCACACACACGGCCGCGGGAGATCATCATTTTAAAAATCCTGTTTAAAATAAAATTATAAGAGCTAGAGCGTTCATTCTCTTTGCAACAGAGAGCTAAGACTTCAATTTTTTGCGTCATCACGTTGTCTGCGTGCAATGATGTCATGACATTATTCTACAAACGATCCAAAAGACGGTGAAACACTAGGTAGCGCCACCGTATTGTCCCCTCGTTGCTGCAGGAGGTCGTTGTTCACATGATCCTGTTTAAAATCTTTCTAAAATTAAAACTATGATAGCTAGAAATGTGCTTCATTTTTTTTTGCTGCAGCAGAAAGCAAAGACTTCTGTCTTCTTGTACGCCATCATGTTGTCCACTTGCGATGACATCATTATGTTATGCTAGAAGCAGTCCAAAAGTCGCTGAAAATGCGGGGTGGCACCAGAGGAGCAGAGAAGCAGGTCGATAGGAATGTCTGTTGCATTTTTTATTTTTTTTATTTATGACTCAATTTCAATACTTTCATCAATGATTATAGTTTAGTTACTTACATAACCTTTTAGCTTTCAGGTTGTACTGATTTAGGGATATGAAAAACCCAAAAAAAACAATGTAGGCTAAAGCTCTCAAACTGAACACGAGCGTGATGGGTCGGACTGGGTTCAGGCTGAAACTGTGGGCTGATTAGTCGGGTCAGTTAGGGTTCGGGCTGTGGGGAAAATAAATAAATAGATATTAAAAAGTGAGCACTCTGCACTTAATTGATTAAATTATTATTTATTTAAAATGTAAATCCAGCATATATTATAGATATTATATTGACTGATCGATTGACTGAGGACAGGGAGCAGCCAGGTTCTGTGCCGGGCTCTCTGTCCTTCCTCCAGGCGGAGCAGGGAGCTTCTCTGGCCGGGAAATACAGCATAGAGAGTCGCTGATCCATCGCCCTGCTCCATTTTCCACTGGGGTTGCTCGTGACCTCGGACGGGCCTGGTTCAAGCTTCAGCTCACATGGGTCTGTGTAATTTTTTCAGCCTGTTGAAAACTCTAATGTAGGCACTGGGGAAATATTTCCACTGCAGATTAAACTTTCAAAATGCCTTTGCATTCTGCTCATAAAAACGAGAATATCTCAAATACTCAAAAATGTTCATAGTTCAAAAACATGTCTGATTATTGTGTTTTTTAGATTGATGGCATCATTTCAATACTTTTATCAATTATTATAGTTTATTGACTTACTTAACCTTTTAGCCTCGGTTGTACAGACTTTAGGGATCTGAAGCATTTGACGATATTCTAAGAAATGACATCACAATAAGCAAAAAAAAACAACAGCCGCACAGCGGGCTGTTTTTCACAGCAGAGTTCAAAGGGTTAATAAGAAATTAAAAAAAGTCTGCTGTCAGCAAGAATTTTGTTTTTGCGTCCACTGACTGTCAGTAGAGAAGAAGAAGAAGAGAATATTAAGCTGAAACAATAGATTACCATAACAGCAGTGCTGCCTGTCCTCACTAATGACAGTGCATATACAGAATGTGTTAAAGAAAGTGCACACTCTGTTACCTTTTGCAGTGGATTTAATTTGTGTGCCTGTTTGTTGCTGGAGCCGAACTGTGAAGGCTTAATAATACTGATCAATAATGATATTGATTGAGGTGCCCCTGAGCAAGGTACTTAGCTTTCAGCTCGCTGTTATATTTTAAATGTCCACCTAGTTTCAGTGTGCTGCAGGAACACACACCGCCCACACACACACACACCCACACTTTTAAAGGAACCAATTCCCCCTAAACGGCCGTTACAACACTCGCAGCGTACGCAGCAGACGTGCGGTGGTGTTAACGAGGAATGACAAGAAGCGTCCCGAGTGCCCCGGCACATGCAGCTAACCTTCAGAAGGAGCCAGGCCCTTTATGATTGATGACTTTAATACAAAAGATGCAATAAAGCAGAACTAAATACAAAATTAGCCATAATGGTGTGGTACATTATTACACTTCATTATTGCTTTCCAAAGTGGCAGATGACCCATATAATACATGCAAGAGATTTTTATATGGTGACGGAGCTGAGTGTGCCTCTTATGCAGCACTTCCTCTCTCTCATCATAAATAAAGTTTGTTTGGATTTCTGTGATTGGAGTTTTATAACCGACTGGTTCATCTGAGGTCTAACAGAGACATAACGTCATGCTGTAAGACGACATACTGTAAACTGTGTGTATCTGTCTGTGGAGGAGTTTACAGCAAACAAAAGGAACATATACACTTCTTAATGTGTGGCCACACATTCTTGTTTTATACATAACATTTTATGGTCATTTCTGTATTTAGTCACCTTCATCAAATTGTAAGTCCAGTTTGTGTCAGAATTAACACTTTCCACGCCAGAGTATTTTTTAAAAATCTCCAGCCACCGCCACAGTTACATTTTTTTTTCTCATTTCCTCTCATCAGTTTGGATTTTAGGAATGAAAATAATAATAATAATAATAATAGTAATGATAATAATAATAGTAATGATAATAATAGTTATAATGAAATTAATACTCTCTTTGAGGTGTAGTGGAACATGTCTCCCTCCGTCTCCTCTGTGGTCGTCTTGTCCGTGTGTCACTGTCACCATCATGGAGAGCCCGTTTCGTCCCACCAAACTCGTGTGCTTCTTCGTCCAAATCGGATTCAGAATGTTGATCAAAACAGGAAGTGTCTCATCGGAGTCTGAGTCCATCAACATCTCCACAGCCTGCACAACCATAACCCTGCTACATTTCCGTAAACAACATCCGGTTTCCAGCGGCTCTTTTTTGTTTGTTTTTGGACACAGCAGTGCTGTTCTGTTTCAGCTGGGCAAGTTTTAATTGTTTTTTCATGTCGGTAAGTGTTGACTATGTGCTCAGCGAGACAAAGAGAATATTTTTCGGTTTGGGAATAACCAGGGAGAAGACAGCGAACACTGCTAATCACTCGTGAGCTAAACGTTTGCTCTGTCCGACCTTATTCAGCAGAGGTTTTTCTATGTCCCATTTAGCACATCAACTTTCATATGACGGAGGCAAAAACCACAAAACAACTTAAATGTGACTGTCACAGCTCTGCCAGCACTCAGTGCCCACCTCATCAAGGCTACTCAGTTCACCTGTTCCTCAGTGCAATATATAAACCTCAGCCTCACAGATACTTGTTGCCAGAATGTTCTTCACCACTCATGCAAGACTTTCCAGCACTTTATCCCAAACTTATTTCCCATTGCTGACCCTGCCGGCCTCTGACCTTCCTGCTTCATCTGATTTCTGGTAGACGCAACAGATTTCTATCCCAGACCACAAGACCTGTTTCTGTGTCTGTGGTTCCTGTTTGCCCGTGGCTGCTTGGCATCTCTGTCTGATGACATGCTACAAGTGTTCCTACCTGCTTACCTGACGTTTCCTGAGGCCCAAAGATTTTCTCTGTGCTGCCACACCCGCCATTGTGTGTGCGTCCTGTGAGTACTTCTCTGCTGCCCTCTTGATCCTCCGCCTAGCCTTGACCTGCCCTCAGCCTGTCCCCTACTGGTTCGTCTGCTTGGACTGCGTTCTTACCTGGTTTTTGGATCCTCTGCCTTTACGACTATGTCTCCTGCCTGCTCCTACATGGTGTAGTTGCCTGTTATTGAACTGAGCTGTGTTTACCTGCCCTGTCCTGTACCTGCTGTGCTGTAGCATTAAACATCATTACCAGCTGTTCCTGGTGTCCTGAGTGCTGCAGTTGGGTCCAAAAACAATCCATTCCAGAGATACTTCAAGATTCGCTAAAATTATGTTTATGGAAACACGTCTCATTAGCATCTCTGTGGTAACGTGTTCCCAATCTTGTCCAGAATCTTTCACTTTTGATGCCAGAAACATGTTTGGGAGCTTAATGATTTCAAACTTTGCAAACTTTGGAAGTGCAGGAGAAGTGAAGTGAGCACAACAGAATGACTGTAAAGTTTTAATTGGAACCACTTTCTAACAAAACACAGTCTGTATGAAAACAGTTGACAGCGTGCTCTGCTGATTATCCAGAGTGATGTTATCATTTTAACCACAGTGAGCATTATAAATTAAATTCTATTCAACCCCAGTGCAGAAATATGAGAGACAGATATCTCCAAACCTGAGCAAAGAAAATCTGCTTTTGTAATTGGATGAAGTGACCCTTTGACACTGAAGAAGAGAACATCTACTGTCTGTTTTGGGTAAAGCCATGCAGCTAAACGATCCACACGCTCTCATAGAAGCAGACGAGCTTCTGCAGCATCCCTCCCTGTCTCCCCTGCTGTCGTGTCTTTCCCCGTCACAAACATGTACACTCGCTCTCACACGTATATACTTGCTGACACACACACACTTACTCAACAAGGGCAACGCGGAGGAAGCAATTGGGTGTGGAAGAAGATAGTTTTTTGTAATTATTTCCCCGCGCTGTGGTCGACATGGAAAATATTACCCACATGAACAGAAGCAATCAGTTTCCTCCTCAAGGTGTCGGATACACTTATTACGTTGCACCGAGGACGATTTGAAATGCATAATCCCTCTCCCACGCGCTTCCTCGTCTGCGTTTATTTAATAATTTCCCCCAATAACTGCATGAATATCATTAAAAATGTCACAGCAATGGTTTGTGAAGGAATGCAGAAATCCCTGGACTACCTGCAGTCTGACGTTTTTATTATTTGTTATTGGCAAGGAGACGAGCTGATTGACTGGTGGGTTGACACAATGATTGAATAAAATGGGAAATGGAACGTGACGGAAATGCAAGGGCAGAAGCGCCGGGAGCTTTCTGCTCACTCAGTGCTCAAGACAAAGTTTCCTTTCCTGAAATTTGTTTCGTTGCTTGTTTGTCACCAGAAGAAAATGTTGACGTACGTTGCTGCAAATCACAAATATGTTACATTTACATGTTTCATATGCATCGTATCAACATTTCTAAAGGAGGTGAAGAGATGGTGGATGACATCTCAGCATCTGCCAAGCTATAGACCAGTTTTTCTACCAATAAAGTGCCACAATAGTGACACGAAAAGTGGCTGTTTTCTTACTGAGTCATCACCTTATTTCCTGTCGGGGCAGTGGCACGAAAAGCAGTTGTTTTTACCAAGATATCGCAGCATTTCCTTTCAGGTTAGTGCCAGAAAAAAATTCACGATTTTTACCAAAACATTGCCGTGTTTCCTTCCAAGATTAGTGGCATGAAAAGCGTTTTGTTTTTTAACTGAGAAATTGCGCATTTTCTGCTGAGATAGAGACACAAAGACTGGTTGTTTTTCTTCTGAGACATTGTCGTGTTTCTTGCCAGAACAGTGGCACAAAAAGCGGTTGTTTGTACTGAGACATCGCTGCATCTCCTGCAGGGATGAGTTGCATGAAAAGCAGTTGTTTTTCCTAAGACATTGCTGCAACAAAAAATGAGGGATTTTTACCAAGACATTGCCGTGTTTCCTCCTGAGATTAGTGGCATGAAAGCATTTGCTTTTAACCAAGAAATCACTGTGTTTTCTGCCAGAAAGTACTTCCACTAAAAGAGGTTGTTTTTAACTGAAACATTGCTGCAATAGCAAGTGTTTTTGACAGCATAGTGTCACAAAAAGTTGTTGTTTTTTGTCGACATTGCCGTGTTTCCTGTCAAGATAGTGGCACAAAAAGCAGTTGTTTTTACTGAGACATCACTGCGTTTCCTGCCGGGATAATGCCACAAAGGGTAGTTGTTTTTCTCCCACGAGACATTGCTGCGTTTCCTCCTGAGATTAGTGGCACGAAAGCATTTGCTTTTTACCAAGACATCTCTGTGTTTTCTGCTAGGATTACTGCTGCTAAATACAGTTGTTTTTCAACAAAGTAATAGCTGCGTTTTCTGCTGGGATAGTGCTACGTAAAGCGATTGTTTTCTGTCAGCGTTGCCATGTTTCCCACCAGGACAGTGGCACAAAAAGCAATTGTATTTTAAGGAGACATCACTGTGTTTTCTGCTAGTATAGTGCCACAAAAAGCTGTTGTATTTTTTACTGACACTGCTGTGTTTTCTGTCAGGATCGTGCTACGAAAAGCGGTTGCTTTATACCAAGACATGGCAGCGTTTCCTGTCAAGGACCAGGTAGTTCAAGCCAAAACATTCTTTTTAAAACCACAACCATGTTGTTTTTGTGCAGAAGCCTAACTGCATGTTGACCACATCATTATTGAAATGTAAAGTTTCAATGGACCACAACATTAAAACACACAAATGTAACATATCTGTGGTTTGCAGAAATGTAAAATGTCAACATGTTTCTGGAGCCTGGCTTGTGTTTATCAGGCGGTGGGAGAGAAGGAGAGCAGGCCCATGAGTGAAACAGGTGGCTACAGCTGCTGTTTGCTATTCACATCACTGTGCATTTGGGGTTAATTGTGAGAAAGCTGGGCTTGTTACCGGATGGCTGCCAGTTTAAATCCCCTAACAGGCCTGGGAAATCAGGGTTAGGAAAGTTAGTGAGATGCTCTCATTGTCGCAGCACACTGTAGCTGCTGTTAAACGAGGGAACCAGGCAGAGTGCTCAGTGTGTGTGTGTGTGTGTGTGTGTGTGTGTGTGTGTGTGTGTGTGTGTGTGTGTGTGTGTGTGTGTGTGTGTTCGGAACAGCTCCCCTCGGCTGTTATTAAAAATGTGTTACTTGTCAACTCTGTAAGTGTATGTTGAGCTGGTGTAGCTTGTCTGAGCAGGTGTATCTCAGAGAAGTGTCTGTGAATGGGATGCTAATGGCTAATAGTGAAAGTAACTGCAGTTGACACCTGAGTGGTTCTGTCAGTGCTCGTGGGCTGTTTGTTAGCTCTGCAAGCTTGATTTTCAAAACATCATGAGTCCCATATTTACTATTTAACAGTGTCAATTTTACTCGATACAGATAAATGAAACACAGTTCTGTTTTGTGTGTTTGCTCTGTGCAGCTTTAAGTAATGATGTCACTGAGAAAAACACATTTAGAGAAAAGAAAACGTAAACGCTGTAAATATCTTTAATCGTATTCGATGGCAGCACATTACAGTGACGTTGACTCAGTTCCCTTTCAGAGAGAAAAATGTGCAGAAACTATTAAAAAAGCAAACCAATTTCTAAAGCAATTTCTGGGAGCAGCAGTTTCTCAATTTGGCATTTTGTTTTAGCACCAACCAGGTGTGTATCTGAGGCAGTTTGGGTTTTGTCCACTTTATTGAGCGTCTGTGTTTGCTTCCTGCCCACATGGACTCTCGTGATAAGAGCAAGAGCAATCCCTTAAAATCTTTTTTTTTCTGCCCCTTGCTCCTTTCAGTTTCACTCAGGTTGGAGCTAATGATGTTCCATGTTGTCTGACTCACACTCGTCTGTCGTTGCACCTTAATCCCAAACTTATAAATATGACAAATGACATTTTGCACCAGAATCAGAAAACTCCATCGCCCATCATTCTTCTGTAATGAACTAACATGCATTTGCATTCTTATCTGCAGCACTTCATTGTTGAGGCATCTGCAATTACAGTGATTCATGATTGTTGACACATTTACTATAATTATTATATTATAAGCGCTCAGCATCAGCTAAATGCCACAAAGATATTTACACAATTTTATTTTTCATACCATGTAATTATAAAGGTTGTGCTGGAGAGATGCATCATTGCTCAGCGACTCAAAGTTTATTTAGAATCTGCTCCTGTTAATGTATTTTTCCCCAAGAGTCAAATATTTAATATGTTAAAGTAAAGGGCACATTTGTTCTTTATAAATATAGTGAATTTATCCTTTGATTGAAACACTGTAGGCTCAAACGCTGTCACTGTTTCAGTGTTTTCAGTTCATGAAATTTTGGTCGCTTAAAAAATCTTGTTCAGCGTTTGGTTGAACTAAAAGACAGTCGAAGGAGTCTGATGTTCATTTTTTTAGGTAAGTGCATTTTGTTTCAATGGTTTTAAGCTTGTTATTAAAAATAAGTATTAGCAGTGTCACAGTTAGCTGTAAATGCACTGTGCTAACAAAGCTAGCAGCTAGCGTTAGCTCCACCCTCTTGTCCTAATATGGTCACTTCTGGCTCCAAAATCCAAGATGGTAACATCCAAAATGCCAAACTTGACAGCTACAAAATGTTAAAGTGGTTACATCCATTATTTTATAGTCTGTGGCAGTGCTTCCCAACTGCTGGGTCATGGTCCAAAAGTGTGTCATGGGTCCATTCTGGAGGGACCACAGGTGACTCACAAACGTGTCAAAGTTTGTAAAGTTTGTATTTTTAAGGTGCAGTTAATTTCTAACACTGAACTTTTATTTTAAAGTGCCGTTTCCTGCTGCAGAGACTAACGGACAGCTACTTGACAGCTGGCAAACTAGCTGGACGACAAGGCCAAACACAAGAATGATGTTAAATAGATTGACCTGCGTGGACCTTGAACTAATGACTAAAGAGAAATCTGGACCGTGTGGCTGAACCAGGCGGGAACCACTGGAACCAGCTTTGGCACTTTTTACTGGTTTTAAGCTTGTTCTTTGCCAGCAAAAATTAGCATTGTAACTCTTAACCATAGCTGCAAATGCACCATGCTAACTGAGCTAGCAGCTAGTGTTAGCTCAGTCACTTCTGGCTCCAAAAATCCAAAATGCCAAACCTGAGGCTTCAAAACCGGAGTCCACAAACCAGTGGGTGACGTCACGGTGGCTGTGTCCTTTAATCTATAAAGATAATGGTCATGTCATGTCTGTTTTTTGGCTAGGACCAGTTTTTTTATGGTTGCCCAACACAGGCTGCATTTTCTTTTATGTACAGATTTAAAAAAAGAAATATAACGTGTTTATTAGGGAACTTTAGCGGTGCTGGTACTGGTGGTGGATTTTGTTACCATTGCACTGGTTTTTCATGGCCAGAACTATTTCCACAGTGATTTCCACCGTCACACACCTTCTGTCTGCTTCCTCCTGAAATCCATTTTTCCCAAACCTTGATGATACTTATTCAAGGAGTGCAATTAGTCACATGCTTACCCTGACATCTTTACAGACTATCACAAAGGGGCGGGACATAGCAGTGGGTCAGTTATCTGTCTGCTACAGAAGAAAAAACCCTCTGGCCTGTTTGTGTTTCTTTAAACCAATCAAAATTGTCCTGGGCGCCACTAAGCCCAGGATGCAGCAACAGTGCTCTTGCAGAACACTGTTGGGGAACTTGTTTTGGTGGAACATTTGCACATGGGGAGGTGAGTGCTGTTGTTAAAATGGCTCCACAAAGACGCTAACAGATGTATGTCGACAATGTGAGTCAACTTTACTGATAAAAAAGACGAACATACTTAAGTAATCGGAGGCCTAGGGGTGAAGCCTGACTATACTTCAGACGATTTGATCGCTGTATGTGACACTAGCACAACATGATTACGACGATATCACAGAAGCTTGTGTGAAGTGGGATGGATCGGTACATTAGTGAAGTCACCGCCACTGGCGTTAAAAGATGTAGGAAATTAACTCCCACTGATTGTGTCAGAAAATGGATCGTCAGGAGCGAGAGTCCTGCGAGACGGAGTCTGGGCTTTTCTGAGGTGCGTTTACAGGTTGTTCTATTAATTTGAGATCTTAACAACAATTCACCGAAAGAACAAAGCAGGCACGTTTTATTGCAAGATCCAGGCCTTCCTCAAAACGTGCCATTTTCAGCGTGTAGTTTGTAAGCTCAGAGTTTTTTGTTGTTGTTTCTTGTAACGAAAAGGACTTGGAAACTGGAACCTGCAGATAGAAGAAGAAAGGGAGAATGCCGGCCAAAATCAGCAGCCCGTGGCGGGTTTATAGCCACAGTCTAAATACAGTGAGTTATACTTCCATTGGACAGAGCCAGACAAGCTGTCTCCTCCTGTTTCCAGTCTTTGTGCTACGCTAAGCTAACCAGGATGAGGATGACGGACGAGAGCCTGGATGTAGCTTTATTTTTACTGCACAGGCGTGAGTGGTATCGACATTCTCATCTAAATGTCTGCAAAACCGCAAATATGAGAATTTCAAAATGTCAAGCCATGACTCTAACCTTGTTTTAGTTGCCTAAATCCAACCATCCCACAACAATAAAGTGTTTGTTAACTGTGGTGCTGTCTTCAGTAAATACAGCAGATCACGTGCACACCCTGTTTTGTAATTTCTTGGTTATGTTATATCCTTACTCTAGTCTTACATTTTCGTCCTCATCTGAATAGGACACAATTATTCAAACAGATAACCTTCTCTCCTCCCTCCTTCGTCACCAGCTCATTGTGTTGCCAGGTCTTTTATAACGCCGGCCTGTTTGGAATGAGTGCTCGCTTGTCTCAGTAATTTAGTGCCTCTGTTAAGCTATGTTTAGTTGCACTCTGTTATATAAGAGGTAGTTTATTCACTCACTTCATAAAACTTATGTGGTGGAATAAAGACCTGAGCACTAATTCATGCTAAGTACCTGCTATCATTAAGGGGAGCCTGTCGGTGGAGGAGGAGGAGAGGAGGAGGAGGAGGAGGAGGAGGGCCCGTTGTCAGCCTCACCGGGGCCTCAAGGTGGACTTCTTCCGCAGGACAGTGTATGGCAGTCCGGCTCCAGGTGCCTCAAGTGCAGTAGTTGATTTAAAGTTGATTTTTGAATTTCACCTGTTTGCAGGCTGCATCTTACTGTAACCATGACGTCATCCTTTCTTTTCATTTCCCTGATATTGATGGGAAGGTATGTTGTCTCTAGCTAATGACAAATAAATGAAACTATGACTGTGCAGTCATTCATTCGTTTATTTGTCATTCCAGTGAAATGTGATCCTGTCAGCTCCTTCAGTTTAGTCCTTTTGTGCCTCGTCTTACATCGTCGGCTGCTGCTTTGTGATGTCACATGTGTCCAGACTGGCTCCAGTGTGTCTGTGGCATCACTGATGATTGTGGTCATCCATGCTTTCTGGTTGTGGAATGATTGAACTGTAGTTTTAGCCTCAGTTACGTGTGTTATTTTAATTAAATCCACCGCAGGCTGAGTTAGTTCATTGATGTCATCGGTGACGTCAGCGGTGGTGTCCTGGCACACGCTCCAGACTCTGATTGGCTCCATCTCTTGCATCACTGCGGGCATGCGTCATAGTTTGGTTACACATCTTGACCTCAACAAGATGGACGCATGGTTGCTTCTTTTGAATGCAGGCAGCGACTCCGCTCTGCAGCTGCTCCTCCTCTGCTCTGTCAGATCAGCATGTAGAAGAAGATTCGCCTGGTTAAATGATGGCGTCCAGGATTTAGCCACGTTTCAGTGAAACAGAGGATGTTACAGTTCCTGATATCCTGTTGGGACCTGAATATCTAGCAGGATGCTAGTTCAGCTGGTGCCCATCTTCTCCATCTTTTCCTCCATGTTTACATTTGAAAACATTGACCTGGCTAGCTCGCAGGAGAGCTTACAGACTGGTGAGTTGATTTCCTCATAACGATGGGTGACTGGTAGCCACATGTCACCACCATCCAAGCCAACCACAAGAGCTGACAGAGAGGCAGCTGGAAACATCTGCACCTTGACTTAACATGTGAGAAAAAGAGGGGTACAAAGCCTTTAGTTCCTCTAGACAGAGAAGTTTGTGAAGTCTAAGGAATGGCCCTGAAGTGATGTCAGTTGAGTCAGCATCGCTTTGAAGACTACAAGTTTGAAAAGTTAAAAAAATCTGGAGGTGGGGAGTTAGAAAGACGTGAGCTTACCAGACTGCTGTAGCCGCTGCTCGTTTCTGCTGCAGGACACATTAGCTGCCACTAGCAGAACACACTACAACATATACTCATAGAACGGTTCGTGTGATATCCTGTGAATTTACACCACACGACTGAGGTCACGTCATTAACTTACAGTCACGTAATTAATGTAAAGTTACTATGGTTAGGTTTAGGAAGAGAAACATGGTGAGGACGCACCTTAAAATGACTCAAAAGCCCTTTTTACACAGGAATTGTGTAAATTTGCAGGAAAGCCCAATCCCTCTTCTTTCAGCATTGGCAGTATAAAAACAAAATCGGGGAGTGCAGCAAAATGCCACCTGCCTACGGATGCGCCTTTTTCGGGGCAATGGGGGGCGGAGCTAGTAACAGAACGTGCAGCTCAGCGTGCGACGTAAACAGTGACGTACCGAGGAAAGCCGCAGCTGGTCAGTCCTTCGGTGATTCTCTTGTACATCGGCCTGTCCGTCACGGTTCCCGTCATCTGACGGTTAATGGCCTCCTCGTTAGCGAGGGCGAGGAGGGCGCGCAATTCTTTATCTCCCCAGTTGCTCATCTTCTGCTTTGCGTCTCTTTAGTGCTGCTAGATACTCATTCCTGCTATCAGCTGTTTCCTGGTTTGAAGTCCACACCAGTGGGTCGAACGTGCGGCGTCATCAACAGCCCCTCCCACAAGTCATCAACAGCCCCTCCCGAGGCGGAAAGCCGCCTCGCTCTGTTTAGACCAAAAATGTTCCACCAATATGACTACCCTACGAGGCGGAAAATTGGGCACCTCGGATCAACTCGCCAATCCGGCTCTGTGTGTCTAAACGCTCGCAGCTTGCCGGCAAATCAGCCCAACATTCGCGGAAAATCTGGCAGTGTAAAAGGGGCTAAAGACCACACAGATCCAAACATGCGACTCAAAGGGAAAGTTCACATTTTTGTGACCCATCCACCACCCCAACCTGCCTTCTTACAAACGTTCAGGACTGCTTCCTTGTTCACTCCCATCAGCACACTGGTCACATGATCACAGCCTTTTAAAATATGTGAGATATGTACGAATTTGGGTGCATTGCTTTTCAGAGGAAAACATACGATGAATTTGTGAGAGCAGGCTTCACACCACCATCTCCAAACTGTCAGTAGTTGAGTTGCATTGTGGGTAATGTGTGTAAGGTTTTGAAGATGAAAAAGAGTGTGCAGAATCAGAGACACAACAATGCTGGTTGTGTTGAATTTATTTTGATGCATTCTTTAACTCTCCATTGTGAGTCTGTTATTGTTTTAGAAGCACAATGCTAAATCAGCTAAGTGCTCTTTAACAGCAGAATAAGTGTGTTTACATGTGTTCGTGTTTTCTGTGAGAGAGTGAAAACGATGACAAGCTGAAAGTTTAAAGAGAAAGTGGCTCTGCTTGATCACAAAATACGACCTGTGTTACTGAAGAGACGATGGTCGTCTTTATTTTCACTGAGTCTGCTAACATCAGACATCTGTAGGAGAAAACACAAGCAGATCAAATGAACCAATCACAGGTCTCACAGTGTGTCTTTATAGCCACTGTAGCTGCAACAAGCAGGCTTGTTAACTATGAAGGGAGCACTTTTATTTACGTATCTTTATGAATTAATAAATTGGACCTTGATGGTTATTTGCGTATATAACATTAGCTCTGAACTCACAGGTGTAAATCCAGCCTTTGCAGGAGAGTGGGTCGTTATTGGGACAGGAAGTAGTTGGTTATAAGCTGCAAAACTGGAGCTGCACGCCTTTTATGATGGACCTGGAGATACCTGTATAGATATCTGTGTTTCAGTAGATAGGAGGAGATGCTCATTTTTAACGTCAATGAAATATTTAGTCCATCGTCAAACACTCACCCACATTACCCACAATTTATTTACACCATGGCACAGATTCTGTCTCCACCATCTGACCACATTTACAAGTGTAGTGAGGGACACGAGAGTAACCGCTGACACCTGGAACTGGTGATGGAGTTGGTGGTGGAGGGTTTGTGGCTCCACTGAAGCAGGTGGTGGTTACGTGATTGGTACACGGATTCCAATTACTGAGCGATCAGGAGGTTTAGTGTGTGTTTGTTTGTGTTTCAGCTTGGTGTCCAGTGTAGATGTCACTGCGACACAGTGGCCAGGTACAGCATGTTCCCAGACATGAACTGAACACCTTTTATTTTGTGCACCAAACCAACATTCCTACAAACTGTTTGGGTTTTTGGACACATTTTGCTATTCACCTTCAGAGGGCATTGCAGTAATCCTGACTGCAGTATGTCTCTGTCTGTCTAGCTCGGTGATTTTTTACCACAAATTTTTGCTTCATGATTCTCTGAAAGTCTCTTTACACTGTGAGACGCATTAAACCAGAACAGAGGAGGTAATCTGAAAAAAGAAGCACACAAGACTTTAGCAGAGAGTAAAACCTTGTGAAGCTGCATCTTCAAAACACGAGTGGCACAGATGGATGAGACGAGCTGATGACGGGCCTCTGCTCTCATTACACTTTTTTCTATTTCCATCGCCGCGCTATGATTCACCTCACACTCATCGACAATCTGACAGCCTCAAATTGATATCGTACAGTCAGACACGGACTGCGGCCAAGATTTTATTAGCCCATCTCACACACTTTGACATGCAATAAACCCACACCATTATGTTGTCACACAGTTTAAAGTTGCATTCACATGCAACGAAAAATCGCTCACCGCGGCATTTACATGTTTTTAAACCCATCTGGTCATGCCCCCCGTCACGTACAGAAACCCACCTACCACCACCTAAGTCCTTTCACACGCTAATAACCCAAAGCACATCATACGCAGTATCAATATGCTCCAAGCGTTCACCAAAAGGCGAAGCTGATGAATGCAAAAAATAACTGTCAAGGCAGATAATTAGCCTGTATAACCAATAAATTTAAGGCTGATTAGAAAATGACAGCGAATAACTCAGCAATTTAGCAGTGTGACGGTGAAGCGTGCCCTCCAGCAACAAAACTCCAAACCATCTCCCGCTGATTGCCCTAAAATATTTTGCCCACGCAGCATAGTTTCCCCCCCTGTGTGTTCTGACAAAAGGCAGAGCCACGGAGCGGCACCGACTCGCCTGGCTGCCGCTGCTGGCTGTTGGAGGTTGAGAGGGGTTAAACTCACAAGCTACTTAAGTGCTGTCAAGGCACAAAATTGGACAGAGCACCGGGCTGAATAATTACAGAATAACAAGGGAAAGGGGGTCTTTGTTTGGCCAGGAGAGGAAAATAATTGATTTAGAAGAGGAGGGGCGGCAGAAATTTTTCCCTTTTTTTTTTTTTTTTTTTAACGCACCAGAGGACATGCAAGGTCTCCCGCAGTGGCACTTGACGTCCGAGGGAACTTCCAACCTACTAGAACGAAGAGCAGGGGGAGCTTGAAAAGATGTAATTAATTGGATCAGATTAAAATTAATGAAGTAATTAAGGAGCTGCCTGCCCTACTTCTTCCAGTCTGGAACTGTAGAACGTACCTCTGGCAGCAGGAGTAGTAGCAGTGGCACCGTGGAGAGGAAGAGGGAGGGAGAGGAGGAGAGTGACTTTGATTTAAAGGAGTGCAGGCAATGGTAATGAGGAGAGAGGGGAACACTAAAAATAAACAGCAGTAGGAAATGAAAGTGGTAATCTGTGGGATACCACTTTCCAATTGATTTTGTACATCTTTGGTGGTAAGTGCTCATTGCCGTGGTGTTTCCACACTTCTCTAAGTGGCACTCTTTCCTTTGTCCGCTCAGCCAAATTGGCCTCCACCGTGCTGACTATCAAGTCCTCTCTCTGTTAACTCCCAACAAGCTGCCAATACTGCCGGATGATTTAAACGTACCAACAGGCGCACCTTGCTACAGGTGTGAGGAGCTTTAACAAGATATACCACTTGTGTTATTTCACGTAAGAAGGCAGCGACGCTGTTGTTTTGAACAGATGTGGATTATTTCTTGAAGCAGAGGGTTGATGAGAGAAAGTGAACGAGGTGATTGATGTCAGAGAGTCAAAATCAAGACGTTTGCTGCGTCTCAAATCTTCTTGAGTGTTTGCCTGTACATCTGAGGACGATGGGAATGACATAAGTTTTTGGTATTTTGCAGCAGAAACAGAGATTTTTTTGTTTTACTTTATCTTAGTTTAATTTCATGCTCTCCACTGTGAGGTTTTACTGTCCAACAAACATGTATAATATGATATTATACAAAGGTTTGTGCTTACTTTTTCCAGAATGTACAGTTGTGCAGTTGATTATTATGTCTCTGTGCTGGCGATAGCCATGGCTGGAGGCATTATGTTTTCAGGTTGTCCGTCCATCTGTACATTTATACGCCCGTCCCATTCTTGTGAATGCGTAATCTTCAAAAATGCCTCAAGTAGATTTCTTCAAATTTGGTCCAAATGTCCACTTGGACTCAACGTTAAACTGATTAGTTTTTGGTGGTCATGGTCGCTGTGACTTTGTCTGTCTCGTCCTCGTGAATGTGATATCTCAAGAACACCTAGATGGAATTACCTTTGGCACATACATTCACTGGGACTCAACAATGAGCTGATTAGATTTCAGTGGTCAGTTTAGTTAACAAGCTAACAGCACTAATGATGGATCAGAAATGTGCAACATATGACACTAGATATCAAACAAAAGCCAGAGACTGTGTCGTAATAAGTATCTTTAAGCTGTAAATTCACATCTTCTAAGCAGGAGAGGGAAGATAATGTTATCTTAGATCTCTGAGCCTTATGGGGAAAGTTTCTCCTCCTCTGTGCCGCTGCGTCACGTCTGCATGGACACAGACATGATATATAGATATAGCTGTGTAAAGATATAGATGTAGCACCCTTCATACAAGAAGTGCAGCACAAAGTGCTTTACAGTAAGGGCAGTATGGCCACTAAGTGTTTCAAATTAAAATAGACACAATGAGCATAAAACAGACTTAAAATCATAAATAAATCATAAAAAATCAGAAATCATGATCTCATCAAGTAAGACACAAAGCTTGAATTGCAGCAGCTTGAGGCGTCAAAAGAAAAAATGAAGACCTGTATTAGTAGATTTAGAGCTAGTTAAAGGCTAAACTGAACAGATGCGTAGCGTGAAAGTCAAGAATGCTCATTCTGCAGCAAAATCTGGGGACCAAAACATCTCCAGAGGTTCACTGCACAGCTCACTGACTAACAAAAAACAAAAAGAATGACTGCTGGACTTGAATCTGTCTCAGACTGACGACTCTCAAGTGACAGCCCTGGTGGGATTTATCTTCTGGGCACTATGAATGTCCACATTTCCATACTGTGTTATGACATATAATAATGTAAAGAAGGGTTCATACAGTATCAGGTGTTACTCAGAGATCCCTCCTGATTCTTGTGATGTGAATAACTCGCCACACATTTCGGTGGAGAACCTGTTAAACAGAGCAGTAGAGATGTCTCTGCTCATTTATCTGCTTGTTTACCACATTGTTATTTGACAAAGCTGCCTCTACGTCATATGTTGCTGAGAAACCGCTCTGTGGTCAGGCACAACTCCAGTTCATTTGCATATCTGCTGTAATAATGTGAGGAGACAGAGACCACGGGGAGCGAGAGAGGAGGAAATGCGTCAACGTTTTAAAAATCAAAACACCTCCTTTAGCTCCCTTTGTGTCGTGTGTGCAGCATGTACATATATAATGTTTCTCTGATAGAGGCTGCATGTTGACGAGCCCTCGGGCCAACGGCCCAGGGAGACACAACCTGTGAGGAGAGCACACAGCGCTGTAACCAAACATTTGATAAGCAAGAAGCTCTGCTGAAAGTCAGGCTGCAGCTGTCCATTATTTTAATGATCAAGTATTCTACCCATTAATTTAAAAAATGATCGAGTATTTCAAATACTTTTGCTTTATTAAAGAGCAGCAGTCAAAGAATAAAAGAAAAAAACAAGACAGGTTTCTTAAATGAAAAACTAATTGCTTTCCTTTTTGGAAAAATCAACAGTTTCATTGCTTAAATTGCAACAATAATTAGACTCCAACTGCTCCTCTCACCACCTGGTATTTTGCTTTTTAGGGTATTTTATGCCTCGCTGTGAGGGGAGTAGGTGTGTGTGTGTGTGTGTGTGTGTGTGTGTGTGTGTGTGTGTGTGTGTGTGTGTGTGTGTGTTTGTGTGTTACTATCACAATAAGAACATGAATGAAGCTCAGGCTTTCACAAACTGACTGCAGCATTTTATTTTCTGTGGTTATGTCCCTAAAGCACCTTTTACACCGACTGTTCAAGGTGGGAGCGTTGCTCTGTGACGCCGCCTCACCGTCCTGTATGTAAGGTATGATCACAGAATGGGGGGATGGAGTAGTCTTGCCTTTAATCCGCCACGGGAGGTACAGTAGCAATGGTGCCGAAACTGATCTGTATAAACAGCACATCCGGCAGGATGGGCGTGATGTTTTGACAACATGTGCAACCATACTGCAGTACATTTTAAATTTTAGCAGTTAGCAGCTAACTCATAGAAGAACAACAGCGGCTGTAAATATGCACAAATTGGAAAACAATGAGATTCGGGAGCTTCTTTCTCTCCGAGCAGAAGCTGTTTTTAAGACAAGTAGAACTAGATAAACAGTGATGGCAGAGAGGATCATGGCGAGTCGTCGGGGGCAGCCACAGTTTAGCCAAGTTTGTATGTCGTGAAGAGTCGTCTGCAACATGGCAGGTGTCTTGTGTCACAACATCCACCATCCCCTCCACCTCTACATGATTAAGTCAGCTCATAAACTACGCCACTTTAGAAACATTGACACGTTACGTTTGAAACGTACAAATGTAATGTATTCATGTTTTGAAGAGACGAACATGCCAACATTGTCCTCTGGAGATCGACCTGGATTTTAATAAACCATATTTTTCTATAATCTATTAACACTGTCCCCTGCCATCACCAAGATTTTCCGTCATTTAGGACGCAACGTTTCCCGCCGTTGATGAGATATTCCAGCAATCTGTGTTTTCACTGTTATAAGATAGGGGGCGCTGTTACACATGTTGTGAAATAGAGCGGCACTGCCGTGTCCAAAAACACATGAAGAAGAAGATGCGCTGGAAACCAGAAGAAGATGTAGCTGCTTGTAAACTGCATGAAAGTGCCGGCGCCGATGGAAAAGTTTATGGTTGCATAAGCCGTGGAGATGTTGATGGACTCAGACTCCGAGACTTCCTGTTTTGATCAACATTCTGAATCCAATTTGGACGAAGAAGAAATCAAGTTTGGTGGGACAAAACGGGATCTCCATGACGGTGACAGTGACACACAAGACGACCACAGAGGGGACGGAAACAACAGCACACTGTGACAACATGTCCCGCTGTAACTCAAAGAGAATATTATTTTCGTTATTATTATTATTTTCGTTTATACATTTCAGACTGACGTAAGGAAATGAGAAACAGAAAAAATATAAATGTGAAATTGATTTTATACTTAAAAATTTATTTTTGACAAAAATACATTTTCCTCAGCTTTTTGTCTGAAATGTTTTTTTTTATAAAAATGCAAAAATTCAAGTGTTGATAAAAAGAAATGGAATAAGACTGAATAAAATGTATTTTTGTGTTTAAAAACAGAAGGTCTCTTCTTTAGTTTGATGTATAAACTGTTGACATAATCATAGAACAAATTTTCTGTGGGTCTTGAAAGATTAGTGAATATGATCAAAAACGCTGGCGGTGGCTGGAAAGTGTTTGTGGGTATTTGTTTACTGTGTGTTTATTTGATTACAGCCTCAGTATCACAGAGCATTTGCTGTTTTTCCTACAAAATAAGACAAAGACCTTCTGTGACTGCCTTGTTAACTTTGATTTATACCATAAATATTTTATTTTCAGGCCCAGCTTGTCATCTTTGTGACGAGACGAGAGCCACCTTTAACTGACCAACAGATCTCCCTCAGAAACATCAACACTGGCCGCGTGTCATAACTAATAATTACAGATGTCATTTTGAAAAGGCCACCGTGCTGCATCCACACACCGTCTGCTAAAATATAAAATCAAGAAAAACAAGCAATCAATATTATTTTGTCCTGAAAGAGCTGCTGCAGAGATGCCGTCACACCCAGCAGCTGGTTGCAGAGACATGTTGGCGTGGATCTGTGTAACTATAGTGCTGATGTAATATATGTAACTACAGGAATGTGAAATAGGATGGTGGGAAAAATGAGGCAATAATGCTCAGCAAAAGCCTTCCCCAGATAAATAAAGGTTATTAAGTGCATCCCCTGATACCTCGGGAGGAAATGGAAATTACAAAAATAAAACAAATTGCAGCTTCTTGAGCATTCATCTCACACACGCTGTCTCTCCATCGCTTGCCCTCTCAGCTAATCTTCTCTGCTCTAATACGCGTGAGGTCATAAAATCTGATTTGCTTCCACTCCTCTACTGAGAGCCACTAATTCCCAATTTTGCTCTTCCTGTCCATACCCGCGTTCCTTTCCATTAATTGAGATTCTCTCGTGCACAGACACACGTGCACGACGCCTTTTTTTTTTTTTTTTTTCCTCGCCAAGTGAAGCCGACCTGATGTGGCACACCGGACATGCGCTGTCATTATCAGAGAAATGTAAATGGTGAGTGAGGATGAGACGTGGTGTAGAATTACAATAAGGGAGGAGATGGGTGGGATGCCGTACACACTGACATGCAGCGAAGGGGGGGGGGGCTTTAATTTAAGACAAAGTGAATTGGATCATAGAGGGATTAGCATTATGAGGGAAACATCAATGGAGAATGGAAAAGAGTTTAAGACAGAGTAAAAAGAGGGAGGAGGGGGAGTGTGAGGGAACGAGGAGAGATTTCCTCTGATTAAAGTCCAACTGTGCTGCTTCGGTTACTGTTATTGCTCTAATGACCAGATTAGGGTCATCGCAGAGAGACAATATCTATTCTTCTTATAAAAAGGTAATCCCTCTGTAACCTGGGCGGGGTGTCACTTTCATTTCTTCACTCTGACGCTGGCTCATATTTTCACATTGTGATGTGATGTGCAGTTCAGTTCATTATTTCCAGTGTAAGTATTTTCATTTGTGAAATAGAATTGGATCATGCTCAATTGATCATCTCACTATTAGTCTCGTGCAGTCAGACCTATCTCCATTTGTCAGCACCACAGAAAGGTCTGGAAGCACACGTGGTGCAGGACTGAGCCCTAAAACCCAATAAATGAGTTCCCTTATCTGAAAGTCAACGAGTTTGTTTAGTGGGTTTTTGTTTAGATGCCTGAAACAAGATCTGCAGTTCACACAAACATAAGACACTTATACATTTTGTCCCATAAAATACGTCAGATATCCCGCTGTGAATTTTGAAGCCTTTATGTGTCTTAAACTAAACTACACAGCGTCATCATGCTGAACATGACTTTACAGCTGTGCTGAGGGGGCGACATAACGTCATGTCACCATAGTGTAGTTCATTTACAGCCTGACTTTACCTGGTTACCTCTGATGCTTGCAGTCAGACTTCAATAATCATGAAAGTGGTCTCAGATTATCAAGTATCAGAAATGTTTGTTCAGCACAGAACTTATTTTCTGCAGTTATCGTTAAAACCCTGTAGGCTTTTTGACAAGGAAAACCAGGGTGACGCTAACTTCCGCATCAGCCAACAAAAATAAGGCCGGCATTGGTGCACTCAACGGGGGAAATAAACACTCTGGCTTGTTTGTATTTCCTGTAACCAATCACAGTTGTCTTGGGCAGCACCAAGCCCAGGATGCACCATCGGTTTTGGTGGAACATTTTTATTTTAAACAAAAGTAGGGTGATACAACACAAAAACCCACAATTAAGACAAACCTAATGGTAGCTGCAAAGTAAAATTGTAATGTGTGCAGCAAACACAGCTATTGTAAGGATGTATGTGTACCTATGTTCATAGCTGTAATGTAATTTAGAGGGTTATCAATCCCAAATATTTTCCTTATCAATGTAGGCTGACAGCCAGAAATTGACGATCTTAGGGCTAAATCACGAGATGATTTCAAGTGTCACAGCTCTTTATATTTAGAACATAATGATGAGCACAAAGGATCATATTTACATTATCATGTTTATTGCACCAAAAACCAAAACTAATTTCTTGTGAGTGAAATCCTACTCAGCAATAAGTTCTTTCCTGACTCTGATTATGAGAATCCCTTCAATGAATCTCCACTGTCATAAACCTGTCTGTCGTTCTCCACATTAAACTTCATGCAAAGTATTAATTTGTGTTTTTAAGTGTAGACAGCAGGGACAGAGTGCCGCTGTAGTTGAAGGGTTGTCACAGCACAGTCACGTCACTCTCTATATTTATTTCTCTATTTTCATCTTACGTTTCATCCCTCAGTGACGTCACATAAACTAACTGAGTCAGCACAGACACGTCAGAGTCTCTGTTTCCTCCTCTGCTCCCAGGACACACCGGCTGAGACCAGACTCCTCAGAGCATGAGAACATAATTATAACATGTGGTCCAGGCTTTGATCTGATGAGCGCTGCGATGATTCTCCCTAAATAAATTTGTAGCAGGGGTGGTCCCACTGAGAGTCAACACAACTCAAACTCTCTCACGCCGGCCTCGTTCTTTGTCTTCCTTCAGGTGTGCAGTTTTTGTGGTCGTATAATTGTGACTTGTACTTTAATTGTGACTGTTGCTGTTGTGTAATTGTAGCTGTGGAGAGCGCGCTGATTGGTTAACGCTAACACACACATATTGTGGTACCTGTCATTTCATGTCTTTATCAACAAGACTCAGATTGTTGAGGATGGTTAATTATTGTTGTGAGCTGCAGACGTCTTCAGCCCAGTTAATCACTGTTGTCTTTTTGGTTTTTGTCTTTGTGGGATCTGCTTTCTCTCGGGAATGATCTCAAACTGAGGAGAGATGTTGACCTTTGACCTTTTTAGAAAATACCATTACTTCATCATTTTAGCCAATCAGACATTTGTGTGAAATGTCGTCATGATTAGCAAATGTATTCCTGATTTACGGCTAAAAACATATTTTGCGAGGTCACAGTGACGTTAACGTTTGACCACCAAATACTAATCAGTTCACACTTGAGTCCAGGTGGACGTTTGTGCCAAATTTGAGGATATTCTTGCATTCATGAGAATGAGAAGGACCATTGTTAATTTTGACAGCTATTTTAGATTTAGTCTGAGTCTCGAGATGAAAATGCTTCTTAGTTTTAGTCACATATAAGTCATTTTTATCCTTCATGGTTTCGGTCGATGAAAATTTTAACTTTTAGTCATCATGTTTTCTATATGTTTTTATCTTAAACTAATCCAGTGAGGCTAATTCATGGATCATAAATCAGAATCAAGGTGACAGGTTGTATAAACTAATGTGTGTGTGTGACAGGTTTAAGGGCTGATTTACGAGCACACACT
This sequence comes from Cephalopholis sonnerati, assembly GCA_019142605.1. Classification (NCBI taxonomy): domain Eukaryota; kingdom Metazoa; phylum Chordata; class Actinopteri; order Perciformes; family Serranidae; genus Cephalopholis; species Cephalopholis sonnerati. The sequence goes on along the minus strand of JAGQAX010000002.1, from coordinate 2,079,445 downwards.
CACTGATCATCATTTGAAAAGCTCAACATCTCTCTATTTATGCTCTCAACAAATAACTCATGTGAGACAACTAGGATTTGTCCCCAGGTTCATTGTAAACTCTGACTGATCCATCTGACTGAATTCTTTCTTCCTCTGCAACATGTCAGTCTGGAGCTTTAAACTCGTGTCCTCTCACAGAGTTGCTGATTCAAACTAAACTGATCTGAGTTCAGCCTGTTTACTTCCAGCACAGCTCCACTCACAGATAACTGAGCCTCCTACCTGCCCGTCAAACACCATCAACCCAGAAACCTTCTCCAGTCCGGACTGAGTGGAGTCCTGCGGGGTGAAGCTGTGAAGTCCGGCGGCCGCTGGCTGCGGGCGAAGCTAACTGCTAACTGCTAACAGCCACAGATCCATTCAGCAGCTCCACCATCCACAGTCAGACACACAGTTGGACACCAGACTGTAACTTCTCAAAGGAGGTGTTGCTGTTTACAGTGTCTGTTGACTGTGTGCAGAATAGTGTCCCTAACGTGGGATAACATCACTTTTCTTCCATGACTCTACCTGTTGAGATTTACACAACAGATGAGATTATTTACGTCTCCAGGACAGCTCTGCCTCGGGGAAACATTTATGTAACTAAACCATGTAAAAAATTGATGGCTTGAAAATGGCTGTTGATGCTGAAGCTCAGGTTTAGTGGTTTCCAGACTCCTTCAAGTCTTGGGGCGCTCCACGTGGCCGTACAGGAAGACCTCATCAATAATATTCTGTCCAGAGGCAATAAAGCCACCCTAACTCTGCCCCAGAGTCTGTCTGGCCCCGGCTCTGTATCTGCCTCGCTCCTGCCTCAGGCTGCCGCCATGTGTCAGCTGGACATACATGTACAGTCTGTGTGTGTCCGTGTGTGTGTGTAGAGACACAGATGTAAAACAGTTTGGGAGGCAGAGCGAAGGGAAATGTGCGTGTAGTTGTAAAGATGTAACAGAGCAAGAGAGGGTGTGTGTGTGTGTCTGTGTGTGTGTGTGTGTCTGTGTGTGTTTTGTGCAGAGCAGGCTGTGTATACCTGCAGAGATATTCACTGTTCAGACAGTCTGCCTCCAGAGATAGAAGGCATTACTCTTCAGCTGCAGCTCTCGCTCTAACGCACACACTCACACGTGCACACACACACACACACACACAAACACACACACACACTTAGAGTGCAGTGCAGTGCAAAACCACCAAGGCAACAGTGTATCCGTCTCACACAAACCATCCTTAATGCACACCTGCATGCTCAGTAACTACAACATATAAACTGGCTCTTTAATCTGCATGGTCTCTCTCTCATTCTCACACACACACACACACACACACACATAGGCGTGCACGCACTCCGCCTCTGCCTGTTGGGCAGGGTCATAAAAAAGTGCCAAGTCCTGCTTTTTAGCAAAGTGATGGTCTGAAAGTTTTGCAGGAACTTTACACCAGGGTATATTTCCAACATTTTGCTGAATTCAGAGTAAACTGTATATTTCTGGAAGAGTTTCTTTTTTTGTGTTTGTCTCGTTTTCCCTAAACAGCCGAGGTCAGAACAGTGAAACCAAAAACTGCATCAAGGTTTTGGAGGGATGCATGTTTTTCTTTAAGGTAAGGAGCAAGAAGTGAACAGTGAAGCAGGTTTGTTAGATGTGTAGATCTGTCTGGTTGAAACATGAGCGTGACTTTTCGTCGACTTGTTGACAGTAGAGACTGTGGGATTCCCGCAGTATCAGTCAGTTGTACTATGCAACACGTGACCGAGACAGGACGGGAAAAAAAGTCAACGGGAGCAGTTGGGATGAAAATCAAAATAATAACAAAGAGTGCTCCAGGATTGAGTTAGCATTGTAGCACTCCTGGTTCCCTCGACTTGAAGTCAGTGGGTTTTTGGTTAGATGCCTGAAATACGGTCTGTGATTAACACACGCTGAAGAAACTTTCATGCTTTGTTCTACGACATTAAATACGTCATTAAAGAACCCACCGTGTATAGAGTACAGTTCTTCATACAGTTTATGAGGAGCAAACAGAACGTCTTTCCAACCCGGCCTCACTCTAAAGTCATTGAAATTCAGCACTTGGTCAGTGACTTCTGACGTCAGACACCGACGAGGTAAGCCGTCCTTTAACCTTTGCATGATACCCGGCCGGTTGCCGTTATGTTTAACGGCTTTCAACTGGTCCATCTGCGTCCTAACCCTCAGCTATGGTCATGAGCTCTGGGTAGTGACTGAAAGAATGAGGTCACGGATACAAGCGTCTGAAATGAGTTTCCTCTGTAGGGTGTCTGGGCTCAGCCTTAGAGATAGGGGGAGGAGTCAGACATCAGGAGGGAGCTCGGAGTAGAGCCGCTGCTCCTTCATGTTGAGGTGGTTCAACATCTGATCAGGATCCTCCTGGTCCAGCTGGTAGGAGGCCCCGGGGCAGACCCAGAACACCCTGGAGGGATTATAGATCTCATCTGGTCTGGGAACACCTCGGGGTCCTCCAGGAGGAGCTGGAGAGTGCTGATGAGGAGAGGGACGTCTGGGGTGATTTGCTTGGCCTGCTGCCCCCGAGACCTGGCCCTAGATAAGCAGATGAAAGTGGATGGATGGTGCCTGGCAGCGTCAGGGGGAAGCACGGCAAGACAACAACAGAAGTTAAGGCTGGTGAAGTCAGAATAGGGCCGGCTGGAGTGGTGGTGGATGGGTCCAGCAACCACCAACTTTCACCCAGGAGGCCAGTGTTCACTTCGCGTAAGATTCTAAATCCAAACCCTGTTCTGTTTTCCTAAACCCAACCACGTGTGTTTGTTGAAGGAAAAAAGAAAGTCAACTTGTGGTGTTGTACCGATGTAGTGCTTTTATTTTGAAAGAGACTGTATACAAACTGTACATTTCCTGTGAAAACAGAAGTGTATTTTGAAAACAGACAATGCATGTAACAGGCTGAAGTTGACACGGCGTCCCAGAACGTCAACAACCAACACACCCAGGGTACCTTGGACGTCACATGTGGACGTGGAAAGTCCTGTGAGAAAGTGCTCAGAGCAGGAACCTGTTGTCGTTCTTCTCAAATGTCTCACACCAACACACATCTGTCTGACTGCTAATGTGACGCACACGCAAACACCTCATCAGCAGACCCCTCCATTCCAGCGCCCTCATGTCTGCATGTATGAGAGAAAGAAAGACGACAGCAGTCTGAGTTTGTTCACACCCATCCACCTTTTTCCAAAGTGCTGGCACTGTTTTTAATGACAGTCATTGTAGAGGTTGATGGAAAGTGGCCGCTGTGAAAAGGCACAGCACGGAGCGACTGAAGCACCGAACAATTTCTAAAATTGGAAAACATTTAACTAAGGACTTCTCATGATGAGAAAAAAATATTTTTTTCTGTTAAGTGACCAATTATAGTAAAACTAAGAGGAGTCCTGTGCTGTGTGTGCAGCAGACTGTGGCTCTGAGCACACTTAACAAACCCTCTCATACTCAGTCCAGTCAGTACTGGCTGCACAACTGGGAGACAAAACGTGTCCCACAAGTTCATGAAAACGCAGCACTAAGAGTCAGACTCAGTTTATACTTTGAATCGTGTCAGTCAAGCGTCTCATATCAGTGTTTCTAAAGTGACGTAGTATCTGATGTGTCATGATCCTGGTTCTTCTCTCGTGGACTTTGTTTTTTTCTGTTTGTGTTTTTCCTTGTTTCATACAGTCTTTAATGTTTACTCTGTTTCCTGTTTTATTTTGTAGTTTCATGTCTGGTTTTACTTCCTGTCTTTGTGTGTTTTCCCGCCTTTTTGATTGTCTGCCCCGCCCTGATTAGTTTCACCTGTCCCTCACTGGTCCTGCAGTCCACTCACCTGTTCTCACTTTCTTAATCAGTGTCTTCTACTCTACCTGCCAGCTCCTTTGTTCTTTGTTGGATCATCTGCTCATGTTCGCTTGGGCTTGGTTTTTCCTACCTGTTTGGCTGCCCACCTGGTATTCATCTCGTCTGCCTGTAAGTCTGTTATCTTCAGTTAGAGTATCTCTTCTGAACTCACCTGCCTGCTGTCCTGCATTTGCGTCCTACCTGCCTGTGCTGCTTCAGTCAGCTGTGATATGAGCTGACTGTCATCAGGAGGTGGAGCATCGTATCATATCATATCGTAACATATCGTATCGTATCATGTCAGTATTTCTTAAGTAGTAGTAGTAGACGTAGTATATGAGCTGACTTTGTCATCTGGAGGGGATAGTGGATGTTGTGTCTCCAAGGCAGGACACCTGCCAAGCTGCAGACCACAGTGATCATGTGCGTTATCGTGTCCACTGTGTTTCCAGTTATATACCTACACCATATCCAGTTCTGTTTGTGCTAACCTAAGCCTGCCTGAAAGCAGCGGGGTTAAGGAGCTGGCCTCCAGTTTATTTCTTCCTCGTCCTGGTGATGGGCACATCTGGGTCATGTTAGTACATGTTGGATGTGTTTCCATTCACATCCCTACAACTGCAGAGACGCGGGCGCACCATTCTGTTCTTGTGCATAGCTCTCTCAGCGGTGCTGCTGTAGCTGACCTGCACACTGGGAACATAACTTCATGTTAACTACAGCTTTGTTTAAAGTATCAACATATTCACTACATAATAACGTGCAAATGCAGCATATTCACGGTTTGCAAAAATATTTATTTTGATGACTGGGTTGGTCAGGGATCAAGCAGGATGCCATCCATCCACCTGCCTGTCTAATGTCTGTTTGTGTTTGTTGTCATCATAAAGACATTTTAGACACGGGATAGTGAACAGGCATTCAGCACATTCATCCATTCATACCAGACTGCAGGCATGAGGTCATCTCTGGGTGTGACCCAGTCTCCAGACTGAGATATATGTGTTAAACAGAGATGTCAGCTCTCCGCTCATTACTGAGTTAATATAGTGAGGATTCCACAGGGCTGAAGGTTTAACTGTTGTAGAGTTCTTAATGGGAACTTTCTTTATTCAGTCAGCCAATGAAAATCCCATGTAATGGTTATTACATTATTATTATTAACAGTGAGTGTTTTTAAGAGCACCATTCGTGGTTGTGAGAGGCTTAAAGTCACCACAAATGATCTATAAAAGATTCTATAATCCTGTAATGACTCCTCAGTAAAATAACAGTCGTCCCATAAAGAAGTCAGTGCTCAGCTTTTCATATGAGCGTCGAGCTCTGTCAGACCTGTGTTAAATTTGGGTTAAGAGCTGCAGAGCTCAGACGACCTGCATCACCACATTGGTCCTTTATGAACTATCACAAAAACAGTAAAGAAATACACTATTTCCCACAAACGAGGAAGACAGCATTTAAAGTTCCATCTTGCAGTCGATGCTAGATGACCAGAGTCACCTCATGTATGTGATCAACTGTTGTAACCTCATTTTGTTGAGCAGCCAGCGGCCCTGCAGTTGCCAAATTGGCTGCTAGCTGTCGTTGCTGTGTCAGTTTGTTTATTGGTTAGCGTCGGGCGTGCCAGCTGAAACAGCAGCCAGATCCCAAAATGGGATTTTTATTTTTTTGCAGATTATTGTTTGCCACCATGATAGCAGGCCAAAGTCATCACTGAATTTCATTTATTCAGATCACGATACAAAAAGTTGCATTTAATTCCATTTCCATGATCTTGGTGACATCACACCCTGAAGCATCGCTGGCTTTACTGTGAGAGAGACGCTCCTGTGCTGGGTCAGACTGACTGTGGCCGCCTGGTCTGTGTTTGCACCTCTTGGCAATCATACATATTCAAAATAGTCAAACTACAGTCCAAGTTTTAAAAGTATTTTTACTTCCATAATTGTACTAGAAATAAAAATAATTTCCTCTTCTTCTCTCCCTGTTTTAAATATTACAGGTTCTGTATATAATTCAGAGAATTCATACTTTCAGTGACTCTAAGTGAACTACAGTCAGCATGTTGCTTTGTGGCCACACCTGAGCTCCTGGGCATCGGCCGAAATGGTGACAAACACAAGACTGACTTTGATTGATCGGCATTGTGGTGATAGAGGCTGGAAAAGAATGTTTGCTAGTGATAATGTTAGCAAGCTAAGGTTAGTCAGCTATCTGTTACTAAGCTACACAGTATTGATCTGGTGTTGGTTGCTTCATAACGTTAGCTGATGAGGTAATTTGAAAACAGCAAGCTAGCCAATTTACCAGCAGGGCTCCTGCAGATTCTTAAAGTCTTAAAAGGCATTGAATTAATTAGTTTAAAAATAAGGCCTTAATTGGTTTTAAAATATCCATCTTTCAAAAGATGGGAAGTAAGATTCTATTTTTTACTTTTTTGACGTAGCATTGTAAAATCTCATCAATTTTTTTAAATACATAGATTAGGATAGCAGAGCCAACAACACTCATATTTCGTTTTTGGCCGTGATGCTCGAAGCAGAGGATCCGCCATCTGCTAGAAAGCTGTCACTGTACCCTGGACAACATGAGGAAGTAAAAATTCTAGCCAAAATTGGCTAATTAACCAAAATTTGGTGGCATGGCCGAAACCAGAACGAGGTAATGCTAAACTTTTTCAAACTCTGCATGATGAGAATCAAGGCAGAAGAATGTAAAAAAAGGGAATGGGAAACACAAACTTGCCTCCCTGGTTTCAGCCACAAGAGAAAAAGTTATGTTTTATGTTACAAAAAAAAAATGGGCAAAACTGTTCCTATTGCTGAGTAATTGATGTTGGTTCAACTTGTAATCTTTTTCAATTTTGGTTATTGTAAATCTGGTCTTAAATGTTATTCTTAGTGGCATTAAAAGTCTTAAATCTAACTTGACTTAAACTGCAGAGCTCCACCAGTCAGATCAGCCCTGGACTCTGGACGAATTACATGACGTTCATTAATCAAGACTGTAATTTGTTACGTTAGCTAGCCAGCAGTTTGTCAGGGTTACCAAGCAAGCTAACGTTTTCAGCACTAGTGACTCTGGAGTTATAATATGGGGCACTGAAAGATTTACTGTTTCAGACCAGAAATGAAACAAGAATCAGCTAGCAAGCGCAGCCCTTGGACCCTCCGCCTCACTCCCCGCCACTAAGACACAGCTTTCTCAGGAGGAGGATTAGCTGCTGCAGCAACTCAAATACAGCCAGCACAAACCCTCAGGGTTCACAGCAGGCTGTGGCCCGGGGCAGTGCCGGGTCTAACCCTTGTAACAGCAGCAGTCAGCAGCTTTATTTGTACAGCACATTTCACACAAAGTGCTTTACAGAGCAATAAAATATAAAACATAGTAAAGGATAGAGAGTTACAATAAAAGAGTGAAGAGAAAAAATATATAAATCATAAAATTAATTACCAAATGATTTACAATTTTTAAAAAAAATCACCATTTAAAAAAAAGCAAAAATTCAGACAAGAGGTTCAAAGATAAAAAAAACATCATTTAAAGTGATATAAAATAGAGTTTTAAAAAATCAGTTTGTAGTCGGCAGCAACAGAGAGTTGGCAGATCGGGGAGTTTTGAGGACTGGGGGCAATCAAAATGGCGGTCTGAGGTCAGACCCACAGCGCTCAGTCTTTCTCTGGCTGAATTCGAGTTGCTCAATGTGAAGGTTTGTCTCCACTGGATCCGATGCAGTGGAAAACAGAAAGACAGTGTGGACTCTGTTGTGATGGGTGCTGGTTGTTTGTTGACGTTAGCAGACTCTTTTTGTTAGCTAGGTTAGCCAGTGTTGCACACTTTTAGCACGATGGTGGACTTGAGAAAAGGCGATGCGTAACCTTACATCCTTTTTCAGGAAAATTTATCCTGAATCCTTTACACAGAGTCGGTCCACAGACTGAGAGGCAACTGAGAATGAGAAGGTCTCAGTTCATTTATGATACCACCTGTTCACTTATTGGCAATAAAAAATATTAATTCATGTAAAAAGTTACATACAGCACCTTAAAAAAAATCACATGATGCTTTTCTTATCAGTTTAATTTAGTGTTGTCCTAAAACGTCTTAATAAATCATTTGATGGAGCCTCAGATAACTCCTCCTCTGGTTACCATGGTGAAAAGCTGTTGATACTTTGGGCAAATCTGACAAGAGGATCCACCATCCACCAAAGTAAATCTAGTTTGTAGGACACTACATTACAGTCCCTGAGGGAGTATTTTTTAATAAGCTATAAGTAATTGGTTCCCTCTGCGTCTGCTGTAACACCTGGGACCAGTTAGAGAGCTGAAAACACGCTGACTGGCGTGTATTAAATGTCATACATGGAGAGCCCACATTCACAAGTATGCACACATATTAACATGTGACTGTGTGCACAGCTCACACACACACACACACACACACACACACACACACACACACACACACACACACACACACACACACGAGAGGCACAGAATAAGCACACACACACAGTGCCACACTAAAACACACACACACATTCACATGCAGAGTCGAGGGAGGAAATGCATTCACTTAGCTGTGAAACGCTTCCCACTGTGATTATTAATTACATTCTCCTTCCCTCGCCACCTGTGTGTGTGTGTGTGTGTGTGTGTGTGTGTGTGTGTGTTGCAGGGCTGTTCTGGGAATTTTCCAGCACATCCAGCTCCCATCTTTGCAGTAGAGCACGCGGCACCTTCTCCCTCTGTCTTCCTGTCCTTCCTCCTCCCTGTCCATTCTTACCTTTCCCATCTTCCTCTCTTCGTCGCTCTGCATCATCCTCCTCATTTGCTCTCACCATCTCTCTTTCTGTCACCCTCCATCTCTGAGTGTAATGGCCCAACTTCTCAGTACACTGCAGGGGATGAGCACAGGCAGACAGCATCGATAATTAAGAGCGTAAACGAGAAAAAAAAAGACATTAACTTCACTAAATTTAAAAAGGATATTTGGAGAGAGAGGATGAAGGAGGAGGACGTGAGGGAGAGACGCAGGAAGGAGTGAGAGTGAAGGAAAGATGTTTTTATTTCTAATGATGAGCTCTTTACTTCTGTCTAATACCATACTTTGTCAGGATTCTCCCGATTGTTATTTTTGTTTCACTTTTGTGAGCACTGCACCTGCAATTAATGAGTTCATAGTAAAATCAGGTCTGTATGATGAAGGCCGTCCAATACACTCAGTAGGTTTCCAGTCACAGTGAAGTGGAGCTACAGTCCCAGCTGGACGAGGACATTTAATCGGACTCCTGTCCTTGTCCCAGTATACAAGCACGGGAGGCCTCAGTATGTGCGACTCCTCTCTGATAGGTGGAGATATGCCCCCTTTCAGCTTGTTAGTATTGGACCTTTTTCCTGTTGACCTATTACGTCACAGACCAAACAATGGACAAACAAGTTAGCTACGGTTAGCTAGCAGCTAACTGGTACCATGGTGGACAACTTTACAGCTCTGTACATTTGGTCCGTCCAAAAAGTCACGGCTCTGGATGTAGATTTCTCCATGTTGTTACCGGCTTCTTCTTCTCTTACACATTTAATGCTATTGGACTTCCAGGTCAAAGCCCGGGGCGGAAACTGTGGAGCATGCTCAGAGCGCCTCGGCCAGTTTGGGTCTGACTGACTGTATACATGCAGGAGTCACATGATCTGGGTGTGTTAGTGCCCACTGGGACTCATTCACTTTAGGACCATTTCACAGGGAGGGGGCGGGGACTGTAGGAGGGCCACCGTGTTTCAGTAGCAACACTGTTCCACCACCAGGGGTCAGGACAACATAACCAGCTGTAATCGCTTAATTAGTGGCACTGCTAGCTAGCTCCCCTGACCCGTGTGGCGTGCAGTGCAGAGCAGCCAAGGTAACTAACAAGTGGAGAGCAGGGGGGGCAGTAGACACTGTTACAGCATTGCGGCTAGCCAACACATTCTCACTCTGACCTTGTCACATATCAAAATTTGGTCATGGACTCTCCACGTCCACATATGGCGTCCAAGGTACCCTGGGTGTGTTGGTTGTTGACGTTCTGGGACACCGTGTCAACTTCAGCCTGTTACATGCATTGTCTGTTTTCATAATACACTTCTGTTTTCACAGGAAGTGTACAGTTTGTATACAGTCTCTTTCAAAATAAAAGCACTACATCAGTACAACACCGCCAGTTGAGGATTTTTTCCTTCAACAACACATGTGGTTAGGTTTAGGAAAACAGAACAGGGTTTGGCTTTACAATCTTATGGTAAACAAACACCAGCCTCCTGGGTGAAAGTCCATGGTTGTTGGACCTGTCCAGCACCCCTCCCGCCCTACTTGGACTTCCGCCACCTTAACTTTGGTTGCTGTCTGGCTGCATTTCCCACTGACGCCTCTGGATGTCGTCACAGAATAACAGTGACCAGCCGCATATCATGCCGACGCCAGAGGACGACTTTTTTCCACGGTTTCTGATGCTGGAAGTCCATGACCAAGCGGCACTTTTCAATGACTTCGGAGTGATACAGGGTTGGGCTAGCCGTCTGTCTGTTGGCAAAGCAAACAAAGACATAAAATAAAAAACATTTACAGCACAAAATGTCAACAATTCACCGCCTCTAAACAGACAGGGCTTTGAAATGTGCTTTGAAGGCGAAAGCTCACTGAGTCAACGGAGCACCAGAGTGAAAGAAAAGGCTTCTTGTATTTTATGTCATTTTGCCTTTTTGACTTTTACATTAACTGGTTGGTTAACAGTTAACAGGTGCTGACCTATCAAAAGCAAATATAACTGAAACTGACATAAATCAAGTCACATGGTGTGTTTGTAAATCCAATCTGAGGCTCTACTCCCAAGTGAGAGCACTGTTCGATGAAACAGAATTTTATTTCTACACAAATTAACCATTAAGTTAATTACACATTCACTGCACGTGGCGCTCTGCTGCTCCAAGACTGTGGAGTTCTTAATAACTGAACGGTTTACCACCAGCGCTCCGAATTTACAAACTTTGGCTTCAGTTTCCAGACCTGGAGATAACCCTCCAATAGCTACTGGAGCATCTTAACTCAGCACCAAAGCAGAGCAGCGCAGGAGCCATCAGAAAACCTGTGACGATCTCCTCACACCAGCAGCAAACAGGTTTCTCCCCAGTCATTACTCTGCTGTTAATAAAACTTAAATCACAGCAAAGGCCATTAAGTGGGAGTCGTATTGGTCCCCTCCTATACTCAACCCTCAGTTTAATTCATGTGAGGGGTCGGGAATTACACAACCAAAATCAATCCATATGGCCTCATTTATTTTGTCGTCAGCGCTACTTAACGGGTTTTATCGTAATAGGAACCCCGTTTAGCTTCATCACAGAGACTGATCTCTCCCCAGACTATAACCATTCAGACCAAGCACCAAATCCCTCCAGCTGTCAACACTCACTACCTATTAAAGCTGAGGTTACACCGAGGGCTGTAGGCTTTAAAGAGCAATATTGGCTTCAGTCACAACTACTGGCGCTGATTTCTGGAGAGATTAAAGTCGAATGTTGAGTGTGTTCCAGGGGGATGAGACGGAGAGAGCGAGCTCAGGCCAGTAATTAGGCTGCTTTGTTCTGTGGAGGGAAAAAAAAGGGCCAATAGTTGAGCCTAGTTTTTTTTTTAGTTTGATGAAGAGACAGTGATGCTCCCTGTGGCCTCGTGGAGCTTAGTGATAAGAGCGTGGCAGCAGAAAGAACCAAACTTGAGTTCAGACGTACTGTATAGTGACAGTCTAAGTGTTGTAAGGCACTTTGGATTAAAGCTTCCAACAAATGTCATAACTGTGCGCTCCCCCTCTGACGAGTCTTTTCTATGCATGTAAGTGTAGGAAGAGAGAGAGAGAGAGAGGAGAGCGACTTCTCTGTGCTGACTCAGTTATTTAATGTGACTGCGAGGAGGAGAGGCAACGTAGAGAAGGAGCAGGAGGCAGAGGAGGTGACAGGAAAAGAGATGCACGTCTTTATTCACATTAAGAACTGATGCTGTGAAAGTTTTCCAAGAGTATTGTTAAATTTGGAGAACACTAGATTACTGTAGGTGCAATCTGATTACATGCATGCAAAGTTATTTTTACAGTGACAAGTACAAAGCAAGCAATGACTACCAACGCTGCCTCCTAGAAATTCTATTTATGTGCCACTGGATGGTTTTGCTGCTCACACTTCTGCCTGGATTGAGTCCTGGCAACGTTTGTCACAAGTTGTAACCTCAAGGGTTGAAAAATGAAGCCAGCGGTGAAAGTACCAAAAACTGCAGTTCCTCTAGTGTCCACTTGAGGCTGGCTCCAAGAGAGAGTCAATCCCCGTAGACCCGCATGTTAAAATGTCCAACCTTACAGCAGAAATAAACATGTTTACGATCAGTTTTGGTCTCTGTGGCTAAGTTCAACATTCATGACAACTGTACAGGGACGAATCTTCACATAAAGATAAAAAACGACGACTGGCCAGTTCACTCAGTGTAGAAGTCCATGACACAGGCAGGCAGTCCAAAATGCATCCGAGCCACTCTGAGTGTAGTTACAAATCCTTTACTGATTCACGTATAAACTGACACGTTTCAACCACAGAGTCTTCATAACTTTTTTTACAATTCACCACACAGTGCAGCACTCCCTACTTTTCTTCATGTGTGAGTGATGAATTTTTATGACTCACTTGGTTGCGTTTCATAAAGTGAACACTGAACACTCAAAACAATAACAGGCTCTGAGTCAGAGGAAGCATCATAACTGTTTTTGCAATTTTCACTCGCCCCCATAGTTTAATTGCAGAAAAACTCATCTTAAATCACTGCGACATGCAGCGTAATTTCTTTGAAAAGCAGCCATGAAATCAATCATGAAATTTCAGGCCTCAACAATCCCAAAAATGTCTCCATGTTTACTTGTTGATCGTGTACGACAGGGTACTGCATGTGATGTCTGAGGCCACTTTGATTTTAAAACAGAAACAGGAAGTGTTGAGTCAAAATTAAATGCTTTGTGTCTGTGACGGATATAAACATTGAAACTGTAATGAAAGATGGTACGATGTCAATATGATCATCAAAACTGTGTATTTGTTGCTGAAAATCTGCGTCACACGGAAAAAGAGGCGAGCTGCGAGACTTCTTTGCTCTACATGTTCCACCGCTGAGCAGCAGCCGAGCCGTGTGACCAAGGGCCAGGGGGTTAGCATCAGCAACAAAGTGCTACTGCAAATAATAAATATTTTGGAGATCTCATCACAGCTGATTCCCGTTCAGTTTAAGGACGAGGAAGCTCACTCAAACATACGAGTAATGATCTGGACATGTGAAAGTTTCCCTTCCACTCCTCATCAACAACAATCCCACTCTGGAAAGTGTCCCACCGTCTGCTGGTTCCACTGGTCCTGATTCAAAACCATCGGTTCTGGTCGATTTTAAACTGTGGACGCTGAGATGGAGTAAAAGCACTGGGTGCAGCAGACGTCTCTGACCGTCTGTGAAGTGTTGAGTTTAACTGTAAAGTCGTCATTAGACCAAGCAGTGCTAACAAAACATTATCAAACCGGTTGTCCAGCCATTGTTGTTGTTTACAGCGGTGGTTCATTGCCTAAGCATCAACAGGCATACGTGATTTAAGAAGATGAAATCATTGTTCACCAAACGCTGCGTTTTACACGTCCACACAGTTTGAGTTTTGATAAATCTTTGCCTTAAGAGGACTTTTTAAAAAAATATCTGTTTTAGATTCATGAAAGTGTTTGTGTGAAGACGACAGGTCCAAACATAGAGGAAGATATCTGGATATGTATGGACAGGGCCTCAGATATTGTTCTGTCGTCTGACCAGTAAATACTTGAATCAGATCTTTTTTCCATGTTTAAAAAAATATATTAACAGTCACAAAAAATATGAGATCTGAGTGACAGCTCTAAACTGAACACTGAGGCTGTCAGTGGGAACACAGCATCTTGTTTCTTGTGTGTGAAGAGCTTCACTTATATGCATGGATGGATTACTGAGCACATGCCCAGGGGCCCAAAGTTTCAGGGCCCCCTGTCGATCACTTGCAAAATGTCAAATTAACACATACTGACAAGGAAGGGACTCAAAGTGACCACAGAGAGACACAAACCCACAAAGAGATGCATTAACAACTACAGAGAGACACAGAACAATGTGTGTGTCTTGCTCCTGTGTTGTAGAGGTGGTGGGGCCCTTTGCATATCTGTGCTCAGGGGCCCATTGTCTCATGATCTGCCCATGCTTATGTGGACGTCCCACCACCAAAGCATCAGGAGTGTGAGGATCCTTTAAAACATGTTAATTGTTTAAAACACAGTGATTAAACCTGAGTGAAACCTGTTCCAGGGTCAGTGCTGTTCCTCCAGTTTGCATTAGCTGCTCCATCAGAAAACAAAAGCACAACATGTGACGCGCTCTGTCAATGTTGACTTTAATATGTATGAAGCCCTTGAGAAGCCCCGTTAGCACGCATTACAATTAACCCCTCTCTGTTCCTTTCATACTGATCACTTGTCATTAATGTTCAGTCTCTTCCTCTCCTCTCTTCTTATTTACTCCCCTCTGTGTCCATCCATCTGTTCCTGCGAGTGCTTTACGTCTCTCCTTCCTCGAGTCTCGTTAGCCTTTCTTCGTCTCTCCAGATTGCCTCGGATGAGGTCAGTAAGTGGTTTGTATACGAGCTACACACAATTAACAGTCCAGCCAAGCTGTGTGTTTTATGCACACTCATATTTACACACAGTGTCTGTCCTGAAGAGCTGACGCTGTGTTTCAGAGAGGCCTCTGAGGAGTGCTCGTCTATAAGGAGATGAGAGACGAAGAGGAGAGAGGAAAATTAAAAAAAAAACAGAGTAGAGGGAGAAACACGTCAGAGGAAAGTGAATGAGAGAATGAAAGCAAACAAAGGATGAGGAGGGAAGGGAAGGAGAGAGAGGGAGGAAATCAGCTGGAGAGACAGAGGGGGAGGCAGAAATAACTGCAGGAAAGCGAGAGTGAAGGGGTGAGCAGAGAGTGACAGAGGGGGGAGAGGGCAGAGAGGCAGGGAGACAACACAAAAGATGAAGAGAATGAATGGAGGGATGGAGGCAGCGGCTTAGAGATTAGCATGACTATTAACTGCTGTCTGACTGCGGTGCTCATTAAAGTCCACTGCAGAGACTCCTTCTTTCTGCCTGCTACACACTGCTGCTGCATCTGTGTCTGTGTCTGTGTGTGTGTCTGTGTGTGTGTCTGTGTGTGTGTGTGTGTGTGTGTGTGTGTGTGTGTGTGTCTGTGTCTGTGTTTGTGTGTGTGTGTGTGTGTGTGTGTGTGTGTGTGTGTGTGTGTGTGTGTGTGTCTGTGTTACACTTGCCTGTATTTCTGCATTTGTGTACACATCCATGTATGTGCATGAGCGGGTGTGTCTCACACGCTGTGTGGCAGAATGTTAGGAGGTGGGCGGGGCTTCAGGGTGTTAAATACGTGTTTAGCAGCAGACATGGTGGAGAGGGAAGGTGACACCAGGTGCCAACAGGACTAGCTTCCAGGCTGGCCACTGCAGTATGGGTGGTCTAGGGTGTGTGTGTGTGTGTGTGTGTGTGTGTGTTTAGGAGGGGAGAGTATAAATGCCACAGAGTCCAGCATTCAGCTCCCTGATTTCCCTCCCCCAAATCTCTTGACTTACTCACACATATCCCGTCTCTAAACCCCACCTCTTCCAACCTTGCTGCCTAACAGTCTTCACTCTTACAGTCTGGTTGACGTTGGCTTTACATACTTGATATTAAACATATGGAACCTGCAGATAAGCTAGTTATGAGGAGAAAGCCTGGGAGGTGAAAGGAGAATCTCTTTATCAGAATAAACTGTAGGTGTGTAGCAGCTCTTTTTCAGTGTACAGTTTATTTATTTGAAATGTTGTTTAAAAGGATATAATAGAGCTTTACATTTAATTTTTCCAAAGGGCCAGAACCCTACTGAGTTTGTGCTGAGTTATTATTTGTTTTGTTATTTTCCATCTTATGGTAGATTTATACTTGTGTGTCAGCTCAGAGCCTACAGTGTTGTGAGCATTTATACTTGTGCTGTGGTGTGTCTGTGTTACTCTACATTTACACCTCCAAACCACTAGTTAGCAGCAGCAGGTTTCTGTGAAGTGCTTTAAAGTTTAATTGATTCAAAACACACATTAAACACACATTAAACACACATTAAACACACATTAAACATGGCTTCATAGAGACAAATTCAAACACAAGTACACTAATCAGCTTCACTATAACTGGCAGCATTCACAGACAAACACTTGTCTTTATCTGGACACATTTTCCCCACAAATACAACATGCTAATGTTATTAGCACAAGCCTATGGCATTTTACATTGTATAAATTAGCCTAGCAACTATAGTAGTTTTCCTCTACTGATATGAAACCAGGGACAACAGCAACATTTAACAAAGGTAACGTTACATAATTCGGCTCCATTACAGCTCACAAGGTTCACTGACAAAACAACTGTCTGATACTAAACATGTTTTCCCAACAAATACAACATGCTAACATTATTAGCACAAGCCTATGGCATTTTGCATTGTATAAATTAGCCTAGCAGCTAGCAGAGATTTCCTCTGCTCATATTTCAGCCAGGATAAATCACACACAGGACTTAAAATGCTATTTTTGTGGAGGCTTTATTGTCTTCACAATTTATTGTTTCTTATCTGTGAAGTTAAAGTAAATTAAAAAAACATTTCCACTGAGGGAAATGGTTTCAGTTTTTGCAGTTTACAAAGATGGACAGGAGGTCTGCGTCGCCGCGACGTGTAGTCCCACACTGGGCAGGTGCACGTCAGGTCACAGGCGCTGGTTACAGTGTAGGTTATGGTGTATGCTCTGCGTCTCTTCATGCTGTGGCTCAAATTGCCGTGGTCTGGACTGAGCTAGAAACATGAAACTTGGCCAAATAACTGGAAATGATGTGCAAATGCTTCCCAAGAAATATGACACAAATTAGCCACGTGATGCACGATACGTGATGTCCAAAACTTTTCTTCAAAAGGCCACGCCCCTCACACCGTAAGTCAGACTGACTCGAAATTTGGCACACACGTGCAGCTCAGTGTGCTCTACAAAAAAGCCTCCGGACTGTTAAGCTCCGCCTCACTAGATTTTTCACCGTTTTGATTTTTTTTTTAAAAACAGTTAAATTTATAGAACTTCATGAATTTTGGGTGGATCAGCACTAAAATAGGTTTACACCACTTTTGGATGAATGTACAACTTTCTCTTATAAGTGAGCAAAATTGGTGAAAAACTATGGCCGCAATCAACAAATAGAAATTTGCAGAGGGCGGGGCTTATCAAGTATTAAATCATCATAAATATATTGAGAGTGGGACTGGGAAGAGGCCTCCCAAAAATATGTTCGTCATAAACCAGTGGTCAGAATTTCACCAACTTTGGTCTGCATGCTCTGGGGCAAAGCTTTAACCAACATTTTAAGCGCTATGTTGACTGGTGAAAATGGGCGTGGCCTATTGAATTGTAACTCAAGATGGCTTTGACTAATCCTAATGGAAAATGCAAAGGCGGCATGAAGAAGGCATTTCGTAGCGGCTCTATAGCACTAAATTTGTGATTGTTTGTATCCACGATCACTTGTTGAGGTGATAATACGTCTGTTTTTGAGTTCTCTGCCCTCTAGTGGCCAAAAACCTCGCCAATAAATGAGAATATTAATGCCATGTTGCACTCAGTCCTGTCTGAGCTCTCATAAATGTTGTTATGTTGTGCTCTTTATCTCCATCAGCTCCCTGTTGTTGACTCATGCAGCCTGCCTCTGCCCACTAATGAACAACATCTCCATTAAATCAATATTGTATTCAGGTTTATACAAAACAGAATACAGACCTGTATCTGTGTCAGAGTCAGAATCAACAGATATATTACAGACATGCAGTGCAGAGCTGCAGCTTCTGCCACTGTCTGTGTGTGTGTGTGTGTGTGTGTGTGTGTGATTCAGTGGTTTCCTGCACATGCCTCCTCTGTTTGTGTGAGCACGCCTGTGTCTTACATCCTATTATACAGTATGTTGTGTATGTAAGTGCACAGTTTGATTGCCTCAGACACTGTTTGCTGCCACCGTTACTGTAGTTCTAATAATACCAGCCTTCCTGCTGTTGCTAAAGCAGCCAGCCAGGCGACATATTAGGGCAGGGCTGAGTAGCTTCTGACTGGCAGATAGACAGCTGCTGGCTGTATAGGTCAGGTTACGGATGAGCAAGACGACATAAGAGATGTAAAAATAAACAGGGAGGGAGCGCGGCGGCGAGAGGAAGTAACAAAGAGAGGGAGAGGGAGTGAGGCTGGTGTGGAATGGAGCTGATAAGAGGAGAGAGACAGAGGCTGAGACAAACTGAGCACAGAGATAGAGGAAGACATATAAAGTAGGTACCTTGAAGAAACAAAGGGGCCGAGGCGACACAGACCACGAGAGAGACTGACAGAGAAAATAAGTTTGGCTGTTTTGCACTTTGTCCACAGAGCCTTATCTCCTGAACCAGTGTGTGTGTGTGTGTGTGTGTGTGTGTGTGTGTGTGTGTGTGTGTGCACAACCATTTTGTCAGGCAGAGCTATTTTAGTTAAAAAGCCAGTGTCCTGTATGAACCTCATCTCACATTTGGACATGGCTGGGTTTAATAACCTTCTGAAACATGTTTCACAACCTGAACGAACCTTGAGACATTAAACTAAACCTAAAGTCCAGCTGAGGTCAAAGAGTCACGACGAAACTGTTTCAGAACGTCACAGAGAAAAGTGTCAGCGGTGTGAGCTGGACTTAAACTGGCCGATGGTGTCACCTGACACTCAGCTGGTTTTATAGCATGTCACCTGTTTCAACAGCCAATCAGCTTGTAGTGAAGTCCGCTGGTCAAGTCAAAATGACCGCAGACGGCGTGTTGGCTTGCTGCAGCAGGTGCTCCGTCCCCGCCCAGCCCTCTGTTTCCGTCCTCACGGTGTGCCGGTGTCAGACAGTGGGTCGCTGCTGCTGCTGGCTGTATGTGCTTATGCCCCGCCCACACACACACACACACATTAGCATCATCACAGTTAACCATAGCAGTAAATGCACCGTGCTAACTGAGCTAGCAGCTAGCATTAGCTCCACCTTCTCATCTGAATATGGTCACTGCTGGCTCCAAAAATCCAAAATGCTGAATTCGAGACTTTAAACATCAACGTCAACATTTACGTCCTTTATTTTTTTCAGCTTATGGTTATGTACCGGTGGGGGGGGGGTATTTTGTAGCTAGGACCAGTAGCTTTCAAGACACTCTGTTGGTTGCCTGACAGAAGCTACATTTTGGTTTTTGTACAGATAAAAAAATGACAAATGTAATTAGTGACCTTTAAAGGTGCTGGTACTGTAGGTAGATTTAGCTATCATTGTAAAGAGCCCCGCTAGCTGTTTCCCTCTTTTTCCAGTCTTTATGCTAAGCTAAGCTGAGCTGCTAGCTGTAGCTTAATTTTTTACTGTACAGACACTTCATGAAAGTTAATTGTAATGTTTCGGTTGTACTGAAAAACCCTCTTAGGGTGTTCAGTTTTTCTGTTCAGTGCATTTAATTTTAATGGTTTTCAAGCCTGTTTTTTGCTAGCACAACTTAGCATTAGCATTATCACAGCAAACCATAGCTGTAAATGTAGGGGCTAACCAAGCTAGTAGCTAGCGTTAGGGTCATCTCCACCCTCTCATTCAAATATGGACACTTCTGTCTCCAAAAATTCAAGATGGCGACGACCAAAATGCCAAACATGAAGCTTTAAAACGGGAGCCCACGAACCAATGGGTGACGTCACAGTGGCAATTCCTTCTTTTTTTTGTACACTTTATGGTTACGTACTGAGGGTACTTTGTGGCTGGGACCAGAAACTTTCTGGAGTCTCCGTTAGTTTCCTGACAAAGGCTACACTTGGTTTTTGTACAGATTCTAAAAATGAAATATAGCGTGGTAGTTAGTGACCTTTAGTCACTGACCCTGAGTCTAATGTTCAGTTTCTCTGTTAAATAAATTTTATTTTAATGGTTTTAAGTCTGTTTCTCGCTAGCAAAAACGATCATTAGCATTATAACTGTTAATTATGGCTTTAAACAGCTGTAAATGCACTGTGCTAACCAAGCTAGCAGCTAGCATTAGAGTTATCTACACCCTGCAAGTCGAGTATGGTCTCGTCTGGCTCCAAAAATCCAAGATGGCGACAGGCCAAAAGACCGTACTCGAGGCTTCAAAACAGGAGCCGACAAACAAATGGGTGACGTCACGGTGACTACGTCCGTTATTTTCTACAGTCTGTGCTTTTATGCTGCCCTCCTGACCAAGAGATCTTAATCTCAATGAGATTTTTACCTGGTTAAATAAAGCTAAAATGTTTTCTATCAATATGTGTTAGAATACATGTCTCACCCACCGCTGCACTGACATCAGTCTTCACTGGTGCCCTGCTGATAGCACACTGTTGATTTCAAAACTGTCACTACATCTACTTTCATCCTTTAAATCAGACTGCATTTAAGTTTTAAAATAATTTTAGACGTTTTGTTCTCAATAAAAGTGGCTTTTTTTTATAGATTATATTTTTATAGATTAATTTATTATTTTATGGATTATATCGATCCTTCGACACTTCAGTTTCCCCCAAAAAATTTATTTAAAAAAAAACATGTTTCAGTTAATTTTTTTCACGACCAGTGGATTCTCAGTGAAACACTTTGGTTAACAGCAGTGTCTGTCTTTAAATGATGTCCAGCTGTCTCCACATGAAGAAACTTTATTTGTCCAAACCTGGAGTCATCACCTGGTACGTACAGGCACGTGGACCCTCGGGGCACAGGGAGAGATAATGCAGTTAGTGTGTGTGTGTTCCTGTGTGTAGTTCTGTATATATATGTGTGTGTGTGTGTGTGTGTGTGTGTGTGTGGGTTGTGTCAACACCTGTAGGTATGCTGGGAATGTTTACATAGATATGCTGCAGCTCATGTAGCAATTTACAGGATAAAGCCCACATTTATAAACCTGCTGAACCTTGTCGGTGTGCGCTGTAGTGTTACCCACAGCACGGAGAGGAGGGCAAACTCTCAGGAACTAACTGAGGTAGAAATTAAATAGAAAAAAAAAAACTTTGGTAAAATCAGTACTGTCTTCCAACTCGGGGAAGAGGCTCCCCAACTATTGTCAGTGCTATTGGTAAACTGTCTGATGAGCTCTGTGGGATAATCCACCACTGCCAGCGTGATACACAGAAAACTTAGCATTCCACCTGTCAAAAAGCATTTACAAACAAACTCTGTATTGACCCTCAGACCTCTTGTCTCCTTCAGGTGGTGCCAGCACAGGAAAGTCTGCCAATACTCACTGAGCTTTTTAAATGGGTCTTGTCTGTTGCCTCTTCACTGTACTGGTTTTTCTCGCTGCTTCATGTTGTTGCTGCTCTGACTTCGCTCTGCAGCAGCCATGTGTGTTAAACCTATTGAGTCTCATTACACAGCAGACGACTCTCAGTCAGATATTTAGATTGTGTTTGTGAGCAGCTGACGTCACTGTCACTGAGTTTCCTACATGTAACAGCAAGTCTGTCGTGTATCTGCTGTGTTCCCGTGTTCAGCTGTGTGACGGTCTACATAGCTGATGCCTCATTGTCACTGCATGGGTCGACTCGACTCGACTTTGGTACTTGGTCCTTTTCTCTATTTAATTTTCCACTGCTGATAGTACCCCATCAATTTAGGCTGGATTCTCAGCTGATCAAACCCGTTCTCTTTCACAGAGCATCAAATACAGCAGCCTAGTCAGGGGCCCTCAACTTCTGTTACTCAAGTTTGTTTGAGTTTTTGTGTCGTGCTTTGAACTAACTCTAATGTAATCCCATCTGCAGCACTAACCACTGTCCGAATTTAACTTGTTTGACTCACTGGCCAAGCACATCTACCAGCAAAAATACTAAATTGGCTTTTTGTGTCACAGGTAGTATTAGTTCCAGTACTTTTCATTGATATAACAAGGTGTTTTGTTGAACACAAACTTCAAGAAGAGGCAACATTGGAAACAAAATCAGCCTATTTTCATACACTGATCAATGGTTAATCAATTCAGGCCTGAATACAACTCAAGAAGTCTTGATCTCAAATTTATACTGTAGTTTTACTGTTAAATGTGGGCTACTTAAAGGGATAGTTCAGTTCTGTTGTTGACCCCTCCACAGCAGGAGTTTGCTGAGCTTCCATGTTGGACTCCAGCCTGCTTCTTCAAACTGTTAATGTGCTGACTGACATCTACTGTAAGTGATATACTGTCTATGGATCAGTACCCCATACAACATCATCAAAATACAAAATACAAAAGTAAATTCAAGGGTTTTGTAAACCTGTCAGATGCTTCATCATTTTAATCAACTTAAACCTCCTCATCAGACTCCTCACTCTCCACTACAGTCACCATCTTCTTCACAGACTGACGGAAAGTGATGGTTTAGAGGATCAGGTGACATCTCAGTGCCACAGAAGTAGGAGTGCGTAACACAGTCAGTTTCATGGTAGATGCACTGTTTAGACACACGTAAAAATCACAGACTGTATTAACAGACGTACCTACCGTGACATCACCCATTGGTTTGTGGACTGCCCTTTTGAAGCCTCAAGTTTGGCATTTCAACTGTTGCCATCTTGGTTTTTGGAGCGAGAAATGACACTGTTTAGATGAAAGGTTGGAGCTAACCCTTACGCTAGCTGCTAGCTTGGTTAGCCTGTGCATTGACAGTGAGGAGCAAGAGATTGATCTGACTGAGAGTGCTGTGACACCTGGCAGACAGCCCCGTCCTTAAATATTTGTAACTTTGGACCTTTAGTAAAATGTAAACAGAAGGGTCAAACAGACACAGGACTTTCACCAAGTTTCTTGTGGTAAACCAAAAGTCAACTTGACTTTTATCAACCACATAACGTAGTTATTGACTGTACCAAACTTAGTTATTTAAACTCAAACCATGATCGCTTTTCTAAACCTAATCGAGAAGTTTTATTGCCTAAATCTTTTGTAGTTTTGGTGGTGAAACCTGTTTCATGTGAAGGCAGGAGTTTATTTTGAAAGACACTGTAGCGTGTAATAAGCAGAAACTGACACGTCCAAAACTGAGGCCATAGGAATACCTAGAGCGTCATGGTTTGAAGCGTAGAGCCACTGATCTGCCGCGTTTGACAAGTTGTTGGCTGATCACCATAGTAACACTGCAGAAACTGCCAGCTGACAACATCTTTAATGCGACACTCGCTGAAACCTTTCATAGTGTACGCCGTAGTTTTGTGAGCTGCCTCTTGATGGTAGCTTATTTAAAAATGGCAGGTGTGTGCAAGGTGTCTCATTTTGGGCAAGCGATGAACCTATTGGCGGTCCAATCAGCCATCTGCAGTATTGTAACTCCACCTTCTACTATCGGCTCGGCTCACTTGGAATCTCAACGGAAGTGTTACCAAGAAACGTACCAGGTATTACCCACAACTTTTGCCAATGGAAACCAGATAAGATTGTAGTCGAGCCATACTGTGCAGTTACACAGTGTAATGTTGCCAGTGGTCGTCTTCAGAAGTGCTTGTTGGATGGTCGAATAACTTTGTAAACACTCTCTCGTCCACACCTTTCCACCGTCAGATTGGGGGGCAGCTGTGTCAAACCATTTCTGTAACTTTCCAAAGCTGACGTCCCGACACACCCACTTCACGCTGTGATTGATCAGCTGTGTGGAGGTGAGGAGGAAGCCAGGGCTTCTCTCTCGAGGTTTTTTCCATCTTCACACAAATATTTCTGTCACAACAGCGTGCAACACTATGAATGCCTTCCAGAAGATACCATCTGAAAACGTGCACCGTTACGTCCACGTTTAAACGATATGGCATTCCCAGAAAAAGACAACATGAATCATAATGAAGCACATGATTTATACGGCAATCAAGCAACCAAAGAGCAGCTTTAGTTTAAGAACTGATGGATGCTTTCTGGCGATGAAACTGAACCCACAACCTTGAAACAGGAAGCTGCTTCCAAAACAAGAATAATCATTTTCTGCCTCATTCCATTTGAGAAGTACCACAGAAGAGTGGTGGGCGATGATTTTAACCCGACGGCACTCGGCATCAATCTGAATCAAAGGAGGCGAAGTTGTGGGCAGTCCGCACTGTCTGTTTCTGCTGCTGCTCCGTTCTGCGCTGCCAGATTGGATGGGGGAAAAGATGGTAGAAACAGCAGATAATTGGAGAGTGGATGAAAGGGAGAGGCATGCAGCAGGAAGGAGAGAGACACAGATAAAGAGAGACAGAGCGGCCGAGAGGTTGAGATGAAATGAGCGAAAAAGTGAAGGGGGTATTGAGGGGTTAGCGAGAGAGAGAAAGAAAAGGCTCGACAAAGAGTGTTAGAGGGGGAGAGTAGCAGAGAGGTGCACAATGTGTTGGAAAGTGAGCAGAATGAAGCAGAGGGAAGAGCAGCAGCAGAGAAAGAGGCTTTGTGGCCATGAATGTGTGACGTACTTGAACAAAACTGCCTGTTTTTCTGAAAGAGGCAGTCCCCACCCTCTGCTCTCATGTTCTAGCTCGTCCCCTGGTCTCCATGTCCCCTCATGAGACACTGATTCAATCTTAATATGTCCTTTGAAAATAAGTGTGTCAGATGTGCGATGCATTCTTAGATGGAGGATAAAGTCCTGTATCTTGCACTTCTGTCTTTGTCTGGTCAGCCGTGGAAGCTATCGCTGCTGCTTGTGCTAATTACCTAGTTCCTCTAGGTCACTGTATGCCTGCAGAAAAATAAAATGGAGTCACGTCCTGTGCACCGTAAAGGCCCAGACACACCAAACCGACCTCAAAGAAATAGTGGTGACAAAAGCTGACTGATGCGTCGCTTCACATTGCCGGTGTCTTGACCAAAAAGGTGCACCTGAACACACCGCAAAGACTTCAGCTAACAGCTAACCAGCACGTATGTTCTGTACCTGCGTGAGAGGAAATAACTCTCCACACCAGCAGGCGGCGGTCGTCTGTATTCATCATTCAAAGAGGGAAACCAGAAGACTGACAGACACATGTTAGCCAGTTGGCACATTGACTACACATCCTGAAGTTCAGCCGTTGTTCTTCCTCTTTGAGTTAGCTGCTAACTGCTAACAGCTACTTTGTAAATCTCCCGCAGTTGGTTGCACGCATAACACAAAACGTCACACCCGTCCTGCTGACTGTCCGTTTTACACAGACATTGATTCGACGCCGTTACCACCTCTGCTGCTGGATTAAAGGAGAGACAACTGTCCTCCTGTTCCTTGACTGTATCTTTTATAAAGAACGGCACGGCGGAAAAACAGAGCAACGTTTCTGCCTTAAACAGGAGGTGTAAAAGGGGTTCATGTGACAGTAGAGACAGTGGGACCTCCATCAATATGTGGGGCAGAAAACAGGACCTTGCGAGTAATTCAAATTGCCACCTCAGAAACATGTCTGTGATCAAAGAACTCACTTTAATTTAAAAATGGTGCCATTTACTATATATAATGTTAAATAGAGAAACCTGTATCCATCGTGGTTTTCTTCCTCTTTTATTTATTTATTTATTTATTAAAATACTCAGTAGTGATGTATCACACAACATGGAAACACTCCATGCTCAGTAACCTTACACTCACTGTTTTAATTCTAAAAGCCTCACCAGGATCAGGGCTGCAAATTAACCATGGCTAGAAACCTGTATGCATTGAATCTGCTTTGTATTTTACATATGAAGCAATGTCTTATGCATTTGGTGTTATCCAGTGTCAAGTCTCTGATCATGTGACGAGACCGTAAGATTATTCAGTAGCAAGTTTAGGTGCATAACTACCCTGCGAACACTTTTCTATTGAAAATACATTTAAAAAATGACTAATTTCTGTAACTGCAGTCTGAAATACTCGACTCAGGATAAAACACATTATATTACAGAACTATTCTCTGTATTGTTTGTATGTTGCTGCATGCTAAAGGTGCTGGTCCTCTTGTTTCCCCATCGCTTTGCTCTGACACTATTAACTCCTTTTTGTGGAGTATTTTTGAGGTGAAACAGCCTAAAAGACTACAGACTACAGCAACATTCCATAAAGACAATCATATGAGCACGCTAACATTACACACCTGTTAAACACCTCCTGAATCCAGTCACACACACACACACACACACACACACTTACATACATCACATTAGCCACAACTGGACTGGACTGTGGGATGGACAATTTTATTTCAATTTCATTTCTATTTATGCAGGTATTCTTAACTTTTATTTTACTGTGTTGTTGTTGTTGTTGTTGTTGTTGATGATGAGGGGAAGTGTGGTTGTTGTTTTTTGTCTTTTATGATCTGCTGGACACCTGAATTTTCCTTCAGGGATAAATAAAGTTCTTTCTATTCTATTCTACACGTGTGGTGAAAACAGTCTGACAGCATGTTTATGTTTCCGGTTGGTCCCCACCGCAGCACGCTACAAGCTGGCACGCTAACACCCAGCTAGCTTGGCACAATGGCAGCCCAGGCCTGCATCGTAAGTGAGATAAAATGAAACTGATGGTGCTCATTTCTGGTTTGC
The DNA here is from genome assembly GCA_019142605.1 of Cephalopholis sonnerati. Classification (NCBI taxonomy): domain Eukaryota; kingdom Metazoa; phylum Chordata; class Actinopteri; order Perciformes; family Serranidae; genus Cephalopholis; species Cephalopholis sonnerati. The sequence continues at coordinate 2,052,899 of JAGQAX010000002.1, read as the reverse complement.
TTTATTGAAACACAGCAGCACAAGTACCCACAAAGTATGTAGGTTGCGTGAAGACTCGTCAAGTGCTTGTGCGTGCACATTACAGCAGTCAGCTTTATTGTTATTTAACATGAATGACATTGAATGCACAGATCTGAAACTGAAAATGTCCTGAGATCTTCTTGCTGGCAGCACACAGACTATACAGTTTCATGTTTGACATTTAATATGAAACAAAAAATGCACTGAAATTATGTGTTCATGTAGACCACATTTCACCCACTTGACTTTGACTATGACTTTGGAGAAATAACTCAGTGTCGTCTGTCTTTTGACCTACAACTGAACGAATGATCAAAATAAATGAATAAAACTGTAATTTTGATATGTTGATGCTGTAATTGCATTTTAGCTGGTTGAAATCAGACCAACTGTCAACCAGTTTTCAACCAGAAATCAATGTTGAAATCCTGGTTAGTGCTCACTAGGCAGTAACTAGCATTCACTAGGGCCTGTTGTAACTACCTCACTAGTGTCAGCTGTGTACCCTCTGTGTGAGACTGTCTTCTTCTCATTTAATCTGATGTGTATGAACTTTTTTCAGTGTTTCCATCCTGCAGCTTTTGCGTGTTTGCCTCACGTCTGGATGTTCTGTGTGTTTCTGCTGTTTCTGATGTCCATCAAAGGAGAAACTTTGATCAGAGACGGAGAGCAACATACCAGCAGAGAGTTTTGTCTCTGCCCTCCTCTCTCCTCTCTGCTCTGCATGTTTCTGTCTCTTTTTAAATCCTTACTTTGATCGATAAACCTCTGCTGTATGTGCATAAATGCTTTCCCCTGACAGCTGGGCTGCAGCCCACGTTCACTTCTTGATATGAGACACATGATGACATGTTGTGGAAACTCAACGCTTGTTCTGTCGTCAAAATTAGCGCCACTCTGATGACAGCTGAAACCTTTTGTTAAATTAATTAAATCATTTTTATTATTTCATCTCATAAGTCTCAGCTCTTAATTGTTTCTACAGGGGAAGTCAAGCTGTGTGTGTGTGTGTCATAATAGTTTCTCAAATATGTAAAAACTCCAAATATCACACATAAAGAATGATTCCAGCAGAGCCTGGATTCATGAATGAACAAACTCTCACCTGAAGCTTCGTTTCTGGCTCCAAAACATGTTTAAGAAACTGTAGCTTTGAATCTGTTTTCCATCTGAACCCATCAGTTCTTCTCCACCAGACGAGACTGAAGAAAACAAATATTTCATTCTTTCTCTTAAGATGAAACAAATTTGGGATAAAAGATTGATTATGAGCGGATGATGTGTTTATGAATATGTGCTCTTATGAAGTGTTTCTCTTCCTGTGTTTTAGACCCCTGCCTGTCGTGCCATATGTCACAGACTCAACTGGAGCTCTGATTTTGGAAGCAAACAAGTAAGTGGTCCCTCTCGTGTGTCCAGAGTTTGATGAACTGATTATTTTTAATCAGTATTGTGGCGATGTGACTCCAGTCAGTCGGTGCTTAAAAACAAATGATTCAGATTTTTGATAGATTGATAAAAAACTTGTGGGTTGATTGTGGGAGTGCTGAGTGTCTTTTCTCAGGAGGACCTTTTTATGCCTCCATGCTGGTGATAGCTGTGGCCCGAGGCGTTATGTTTTCATGCTGTCCGTCTGTTTTATCCGTCCCATCCTTGTGAACACGATATCTCAACACCTTGAGGGAATTTCTTCAAACTTGGCACAAACATTCTCTCAGACTCAACGATGAACCTTGATGAACGATGAATTTTGGTGGTCAGAGGTCAAGTCTGTGTGACCTCATCTGTCTCATTCTTGTGAACAGCGTATCTTAAGAACACCTTAAGGGAATTTCTTAAAATTTGGCTCGACTCAATGATGAACTAATTAGTTTTTGGTGGTCATAGGTCAAATGTCAAGGTCACTGTGATCTTGTCTGTCCCATTCTCCTGAACATGATATCTCAGGAAATATCTTTAAATTCGTCTGGACTCAACAATGAACTCTCACTCTGAAGTTGTCAGAATCTAGCGTTTGGGCAGTGACTTGTAACGTCAGAAACCAACGAATAAAAGCGTCCTTTAACGTCGGCATGATATGCAGCCGGTTGCTGTTGCAGTTTCACGGCTCCCGGCAGCGTCAGAGGGAAACGCAGCGGGACAAGGACAAAAGTTAAGGTGGCGGAGGTCCCAAGTGGGGCAGACAGGAGGGGTGGTGGATGGGTCCAGCAACCACCAACTTTCACCTGAGAGAGCGAATGTTCGCATCCTGTAAGACTCTAAAGCCAAACCCTGTTCTTTTTCCTAAACCCAACCACGTGTGTTTGTTGTTAAAGGAAAAAACGTCAATCTGCAATGTTGTACCAACTTAAATTTCCTGTGAAAACAGAAGTGTATCTTGAAAACAGACAATGCATGTAACAGGCTGAAGTTGACACGGCGTCCCAGAACGTCAACAACCAACACACCCAGGGTACCTTGGACGTCATATGTGACGTGGAGAGTCCATGACCAAAATGTCAATATGTGACGAGGTCACAGTGAGAATGTGTTGCATCTTGAATTGGGCGTTAAACCTGCAGGTGAGCACTGACGAGCTCTGTTTAAAAGTAATATTATCACTTCACTTATTACTCCCTGCCAACAGCACACTGCTCGTTATATTACTTTTCACTTTACACCCCCAACATTGATAATTTTTTCCTGTATCCTCAAAATTCAGACTTTGCATGTGCTCCTCTGTGTGAGTGTCAGATAATCTCCACTAAGGTGCAGCTAAAGCCGGACAGCTTGCAAATTATTTTTACCTGCGGTCCTCTGCTGCCAAGGATCTGTCTAAAAGACAGAGAGTCAGTTGTGGAGATATGCAACATTTCGCCCACCACATATCCAGATAAAAGCCTTATTGGTTCTTTGTCCCTTGAATCCTGCAGCATTAAAATGCAGATGTGGTTGTTGAGCCAGTGTCTGGCTACAGTTATGCTCCGTGTCTCAGAGGGCTTGTTTTTGGTGGGGTGCATTTCCACGAGATTCACGTTGTTGTCTGGTTGGTTGTGGCAGGTGTTTCAGGAGGTTTGAGGTCGTGTTTTTCGCAGTGGAAACAGTCTTAGTAGCACTACCTGGAGCAGTGATGTTCTTGTCATCTTTCCTCCCGACAACAATATTAATGGGAGGAAAGAAAACAAGTCAGCTGCACTTCAGAGCTTTACATCACGATGGATGCGTCAGACAAATTTGCCAGATCCTCCAAACAAAATCTACAACCTTTAACTGTTCATTCCCACAGGGAATGAAGCGGAGTAGGTAAGTAAATTGAGCTTGTAACTTTTGTGGACGCTACCGTGCTACTCAGTTAATTAATCAACTTCACAACTGAAAAGCTATTTGACTCAGAGAGTAGTGACGTTATCACCACACTACTGAGAAATGTAGTTATGTCAGTAACGTCGCTACTGTCCATCACTGAAGACTACTACGAGGAGAAAATCAATGTTAAGTGGTAACATGATCGTTTCATGACAGGATATTTATTTTGTTGCTGTTAATCTTGAGTAACTGAGCCAACCTGCTGGATTTAAAGTACAGCGTGAATTTGCAAAACTAAACCTTGAAGAGAAAACAAACTTTTAAACTCCATCAGTTCCACTTTCAAAAACTGTTTCACATGTTGTTGTTTTTTGCTCTTGTGAAACAAAAAAATGAAATGAAAGTGTGAGTGGGCAGATGGGTGTGGGAGGAAAAAAGGGAGGTATTGAGGGAAGGAAGGATGGTGGGGGAAACATAATGACCACTGATGTTGTTGGTTACACAACTCTAAAAAGGGTCCGCAGATATTTCCATCTCTGGTGGGCTGCTGCAAGTATGCAAATTGTCTTCTTCTTCTTCTTCTTCTTCCCTGCTGAGGCTTAAGAATGCAAATAAAACAGGAGCAGCATATGTTCCGATTTAAATATGCATGACTAATGAGCCTGAGGAGCTAATCACCATGGCATGAGGGCAGGGAGCGGGGTGGCTGTCCACAAAAAGCTCAACTTCTGACCTTTCGCTCTCCAGCAGGCATGTAGCACAGGTAGCTTCGAGTGACGGAGCTGCTGACCTTTTGCTCCACCACCTCCTACATATACTGCCTCTCTGAGTTTGTTTTCCTGACACTGTCGGTGTATATGTTCCTCCTGTTAGTCCACTTAAATCCCAGACAAAGATTCCCAAGGGTGAAATCCTCATCAAAGCTTTGTGCTCCCTCGAGTGTCGTGATCAATGTGTGAGTGTCTCTGAGAGCCAGACGGAGAGAAACAAGATGCAGGGCCTTATTTTTGTGGCAGCCAGGCCAGTCCTGCAGCTCACCGACGGTTTGCTGTTTTCCTGACCTTGAAATTCACTTTGCCAGCTGTGAGGTACTTTGGTGTCCTGCACAGAGCGTACGGTGCACAGGAGGGAGGAGAGGAGCAAAGTGGGAGGTTCATTCAAATAACATATCGTGGAAATGAAGAATCTCAGAGCTCCGTCTGTTTCTGATGTGACGTCAATCTGATGATTTTATCAACAAGAGTGAACTTAGTACTGCAGCAAACATCGAAATAATGCCTCAAATGTGAATCTGCTATTTTAACAAACCGGCAGATGTTTTTAAATCTGTATCAAATATTAACTTTTAATGTGTGTGAAGCAGGGACGATGTCAAGTCAGTCTGCAGCGGTATGGGATGCACAGAGTTAGAAAGTCTGCGTAAGGTGGGAGGGGAGGTTGAATGGTCAAACAAACTTCAGACTTTCACCCAGGAGCCAGCTGTCTGTCTCCAGTGTGAAACAAAAAGCAGTTAAAACAATGAATGCTGGTATGTGTAGTATACTATACTGGTGATATATGCCATGTGACACGTGACATTATGCTATATTACCTTAGTAACACACTTACTTTCAAGCCAAGGCAGCATTTATTTTTCTTAACCTAACTACAGACCAAGCTGTTTAAACCAAAAGAACTAAAACTGAAATTCCTAAAATTACCGACATTCTAGGTTAATTTTGAAAAAGACAGTGTGTAGGTAACAAACAGAAACTGGACATTTACTGTGAAAACGGACGCTTATTTTGAAATTGTGACGATTATTTTGGATAGTATCATAGTATCACAATATTTTTGTGTGGCAATATCGTATCGTCACACAGTGCTAAGTATTGAATTTTTATTATAGAAATTATTAATACTACAAATTAAACTTTAGGTAGCCCACTTGATTAATACAATCAGTTGCTTTTTCAGTCCACTAGACAGAGAGATGAACAGACTGAAAACTCGCAGTATGTTTTGTTGCAATACTCAGCATATGGCAACATATTTAAAATCACAATAATATCGTATTGTAACTTAAGTATCGTGATAATATTGTATTCTGTATCCTCTGGTGATTCCCACCCCTAGAGTGTAAATTAACACCGCCTCTCTGAATGTCCAAAGGTGACACAGGCGTGCAGGGCTGACAAAGCGCTGGTATATGATGTGTTGACAGTGAGATTGTTTTAGACACACATGTTGATAAAAGTGCAGCCTCTGATTTAAAAGTGCAGAGCCATTACGGAAGGCAGTCCACTGTGTTTACCTCCAACAAATCACATGTTAATGACAGCACACTGAATAACAACACACATGCTGAACAGAAAAACAGAAAGTTGGAAAGGAGGCAACGACACAGAGGATGAATGAACCACAGTTATCCGTCCAGTTTCTAGCATAAACAACAGAATACGAATCATCTGATGTGTGTCAAGGAGTGTGTTGTTATTCAGTGTGCTGTCATTTACATGTGATTTGTTGAAGGTAAACACAGCGGATCACCGTCTGTAATGGCTCTGCACTTTTATCAACATGTGTGTCCAAAACAATCTCACTGCCAACACATCATATACCAGCGCTTTGTCACAAGTCAAAGTATGATGTGCTAGGCGTGACAGTCTGGTCCCGTTGGTCAGTGTTTACTTCTTCCAGTAACACTGGCGGTCCCGGAGAGTGAGTGACCTGACATGGTGCGTTGGTAAATTCAGTCTGACGCTCTACACTAAAATGAGAGCCCTGTTGGTGGAAGAAACGGAGCCTTATATTTCTACATGAATGAACCAACGCTTAAGTTAATCACACATTCACTCCGCTCGGCGCTCTGCTGCTCCGTCTCCACAGACAGAGTGTCCAGAGTGCGCTCTGCCACTCTGAGAGTGCGCTGCTCTGGATAACCCAACGCTACCTTCAGACAGCGCTCCCAATTTATCAACGCTCCAGTTTGTGTCAGAGTGCGCTCCTGAACGCACCACTCACATCATCTTCCTCCATCGTCTAAAACAAGACAACACAACTTGTTAGCTAGCGCTAGCTAATGTCTGTGGAGGACTGTTTGGCCTCAGCTAAGCCCCGCCCACCAAAAAACACCATATGGTTACTAACAGTAAAAGGGTCTATATGAGAACACTGCAGCAGATTGAGTTTAGGTAGTATGTATATTTTATTCGTTCCATTGTTCATGTACGTGCTGGTGTGTAAAGTATATTTAATGAAGCACCTTTCACCCTAACATACGACCATAAAAACAACTACTAGTTTATTAACCACTTTTCTCTGCTGACGTAAGAAAGATTTGAGATGTGTGTTGTTTTTGGAAACATGTCTCATGATATACAGCCTCTAGAACTGTATGATTTCACTCTTTGCCATGATCTAGTGTTTGAACAAAGAACAAAAATAGCAGTAATCGTATTATTAAATCACAACACTTAAAAATCGCACTAGAAATCATATCGGCACCAAAATGTTGTGAAAGGATTGAATCAGGTAAACATGCATATCATCCTGACCCTATTTGTGTGTGTTTGATTGAGTGAAGGTGTGTGTGTGTCTCAGTGGGTGTGACCACGTCTTCCTCAGTGTGTTCTGACTGTTATCTATTGCTGCCTGATGCCAAGTCATGAATCAGCTGTTCAGGATGATTTATGTGGGTTAAATCCACAGTGTCCATTTCTCATATCTTCAGCAGAAATCAATGTCTTCACGCTCTGACACTTATTCTGCTGTTGTGAAATGCAGAAAAAGTCAGGTGGGCACAGCACTGAGGCGCTGTCGAGAAAATGAAGACAAAAGAGAAAAAGCGAGCCGGGGGAGTCGATCCAATCAATGAATATTTGAATTTGTCAGTGAGTTATTTTCAGTGTGTTTTTCTCTCGTTTCGCTTTGTCGTCTTGGTTCTTTAGATCTTCATTAGATCGACACGCGGCCAGATATGTAAAGCAGACATATTGTGTCCTATTTAACTTTGTTTCCCTGGCAGGTTTACATCGCATTCCTGGCTAAAAATAGTCCAGCAGTAAAACACCTCCATCTGCTAAAAATAGTGGAGCAGTGAAACACCTCCATCTGCCCTCTGCCCATTCATTTCCACTCCTGGCAGTATGAGTCTTCCACAGACAAAGAGCCTGTTATTTATGAACAATCATAAATATCCAGGACACACAACGTCTCTGGCTCCTCACTGGGATGCTGTGGTCTCCTCACCTCCATAAAAACCATGCTTGTTGTTTTGTAGCTTGTAATTAGAAGGAATTTATCCACACATGTGCATGTGGTCATGACGCTCTGCAGCCTTCAGGTGCTGCTGGATGACGGCAAACGAAGCAGAACAAAGTGAAGGAGTGGACCAGCAGAACAGCAGGACCTCAGGACGAACTGTTCGTCCTTCCAACAAAGAAAAAATATCACACAACAGTTTTACACTCTGCTGAGGTGGAAAAGTTGGCGATGAGGAGACTGTGACCTTCCTCGCATGAATACATGGACAGAAATTTGAAATTTCCGTCATGTTTTCTTTCACGTGTTTTCATCGTTTGAGCTTCTCGTTGGGTCGTCTTCTTCGGCACTGACTGGATAATTAACACCAGCTGTTTGTCTTGATAAACTCTTGCCCGATATGTGACAGAATAGTCGACTCATCGACACTCCGTTTCCTTCTTCAGTCTGACATATGGTGCTTCTCAAAGCCAAGGATCCTTCCTTGGTAGGAAGGATCTTTCCAAGTCGGGTCCTACAGAGGCAAGACAAGATTCCCTCCTAACATTCGGTGAACACACTGGAACAGACTCGTGAGTGCCCCCAGGTATGCGTCATTATTCCTCAGCTGACTGAGGGAGTTTCAGATGACTGTGATAATTTTGGCACTCTCTAATGTTGTTGTACAGTTTGAACAAATGTCAGCAGTATTTTCAGAGTCACGTGACTTTTTGGGAGAACGTATTTCTTTTAGGGCTGTCAAAGTTAACGCATTAATAATGGGTTAACGCAAATTCCTTGTGACACCGCTAATTTTTTTGATGTGCGATTAACTCAGTACCTTCTGTAATTATGACCCTCGGCCCACCCTGTAGTTCAGGAAATCAGGAAGTGATGCAGCATTAACGTTGTGGATGGTGAGCAGAAACAAACCTCTGTGAGCAGAAATGGATAAAGACAGGGATCTTTTGAAGCCCAGCTGGATGGTTCTCTCCCCGAGACCAAAGTCATTTGCGTTTTCTGTCGATGTGAATTGAGTTACCATCAGAGTACGCCGAGCTGCTTGATAAAACGGCCATCAGTAAAGACGCATGGCAGTATGTTGTAGTGAGGTTTACAGGGAAAGGGAAATATCTATTTTTGGATGTAAAGAGAGAATAAATGAGCCTTAAGGATGTCACAAGAACTGACACTTTGGGACCAAGTCAGTGCCAAAATTCTGAAAGCATGACAGCAGCGCAGATACCGGGGATATAATTCATCGGGCCAGATGGGACAGCGTAAACACCTGTTGTAGTCCGCTGTCAAATGCCAAAGGAAGAGGATGAACACTGACCAGCATGAAGAACAACAACAACATGTGAAAGACGGGGGCAAGTGCAGCAGCAGCAGCAACTGCTTTGCCTCGACTTGACGTAAGGAAAAGTTTTGAATTCCTGAGGGCAGCATATTTAGTTGATTCTTTGCTGCGTATTTTCACTCAGCTACAAACACCAGCAACGGAATAAGGGAGTGTATGTTTAAGTATATTGATTTATTTTTGTTTTTCATCATGATATCAAATTGGGTATCTCGCATCGTGGCATCTTACTGATGTTGGTATCAACAACTACATTTCTGGTATCATGACATGCCTCCTAGAGACCAACATAACCACCTGAATCTAACAACGTTTATGTCCACATTGATGCATATCCATGGCAACTTATTTGTTTTGCCAGAGTGGAGCAGAGCAAAGTAAACTCAAAGTACAACGACTCAGAAAAGCCAAAATAAAAAATGAATCTTTAAAAAAAGCAAACCCTTGATAGCATTGTCTCTGGCCATTGTTGTTATTACTCTTCACTGGTTCTGGCACACCACCTGACAACTCCAGACCACTGCTTGACAACGGCGTTAGCCCTGGCGTGGCACTGGTTCGATCGTTTTTTAAATTTAAACCAAGAAATAGCTGCTTCATGTCACCGTGCTAGATGAATCAGTGGGCAGATTCAAAGGTCTGGACCCAGGCAAGATGTGCTCAGCTCCTGTTAATCACCTAACTGTCGTGGATGAAAATGGGCATCAGTTTTTTGTGACCAGAGACCCTGCCAGTCCACAGCTGATATCAGGAAGACTATCCAGATTCAGAGAATAAGGCTGCTGAGCCTCACAATGTACTCTGTCAAGTGCTCAAGCGAGGTACTGATCAGCTTGCAGATGTCCTCCAAGACTTCTTTAACGTCTCTCCAGGTGAGGCAGTTGTCCTTGTGTAGTTCAAGATCACCACCATCCTCCCAGTGCCAGAAAAAAACAGCCTGCTTACTGACTACAGGCCCATAAAACTCACACATCATCACCAACAAGCGTCTCTCAGGTCTCTTTAAGACCACACTTCCCACCTCACGAGCCCCCCTACAGTTCCCTTATTGCCCCAACTGTTTTACAGATGACACCACAGCAGTTGCCCTTCACCTGGTCCTGACCCACCTGCACAAAAAAATCACATCATGTGAGAACAAGTCTTCCAAATTAAACAGCAAACCAAGTCGTTCGTAGCTTCCCTGCAGAACGAGACAGAAGCATTTTTGATCTGATGCCAGGACGACATCATTTATCAAAACCCTTTGCCTCGTTCCAGGAGCTCCAGGAGGCAAAGGACCTCACCACATCACTTCTGTTTCATATTCAAAAAGTCCATCAATATTACCTCAAGACTATTAAAAAAAAAAGACTAAAATAAACAGACTGAGGAAAGACAGGGACGACAGAGAGTCCTGAGCAGCTGCATCACTGTCTGACGGTACATAGTAACACCTTGGACTGTGAGAGCCTTCAGCAGACAGCGACAGCTGAGAACATCATGTTTCCCTCCTCCACAGACGATGTTTACTGCACCATAAGCACTGAATCCACACTCCCATGAACTCAACTGAACCAACAGTCCAACTGCTCTCTGCAAATCACACAGCATCTTCAGCACTCGCTTCTCAGCTCCTGCTCCTCTTCTTCAAAACATTTAATCTGAATGATCCAGATTTGGAAATCCCATGTTTTCTGTCCATCAGCAAATGTTATATTTGTGCTGGTTTTTCAAAACCAACAGCAGATCAGATCACCCTGATCCAGAGACAGACTTTTCAGGTTTACCAAATCAAGATAACACCTACATATCACAATGTCGTCAGTCTGCCATCAAACACACTGCAGTTACCACTTATCAACATTAGTGCTGCCACAGAGAACAAAACAGAGATCTTTGAGATAAAAACTTTGAATAATTTTTGTTTGGTTTCGACAGCTATTTGTGGATTATTTTATGGGGATAACATCCTTTTTCATTATTATTATAATAATTATTTACTTTTCTTCACTGACAGACTTTATAGGTAGCCTCAAGTCTGACTCTGAAGTCATCGAAATCTGGCACTTGGTACGAGACTTCTGGCGTCAGACACAGATAAAAAAAAAAACATCCTGTCACGTCAACATAATAAGGCTGCCAGTCGCCGTTATTGTTTAATGGCACCTAGCGGCATCGGGAAACGCAGTGCGACAGCAATGAAACTTAAGTTGGTGGAAGTCGGCCGGTGTTCGCTTCCTGTAAGATTATAAAGCCAAACCCTGTTCTTTTTTCCTAAACCCAACCACGTGTGTGTTGTTGGAGTAAAAAAAACATCAATTTGTGGTGTTGTACCGATGTAGTGCTTTTATTTTGAAGAGCCTCTATACAAACTGTACATTTCCTGTGAAAACAGAAGTGTATTTTGAAAACAGACAATGCATGTAACAGGCTGAAGTTGACACGGCGTCCCAGAACGTCAACAACCAACACACCCAGGGTACCTTGGACGTCGTATCTCGATAAGAAGAGTCCATGACCAAACATTGGTATGTGACGAGGTCACAGTGAGGATGTGTTGCCTAATGTCAACTTTATTCACTTTATCACAGTAACTGTTAAACAAATTAAGTGCAAAATGTAAATAAATGTGAATATATTTGACCACTTAAAAAATGTTACAACATTTTGTTGGATCAAAGGTATCCTGATCCTGTCAAAAAGTTTTGAGCTACATATTCTGAAGGTTTGATCCAATCAAAACCAGAACTGGATTACGTGATCTAATCCGATTTCAGAATCTTTTTTTTCCCTTCTCAACCCATTTTCAGGATGTGATCCTGTCCGATAGCTGAAATCTGATCAGATAACTTCTGGCTGGGCCCTGGACTGAACTCTGCACGCCTTGTACTCATGCTGCTGTTCATACAGACTTTACACCGTGCTGTGTTGTACTGTGTGGAAAATGATTTCTTCTCACTGTATGTTTATGTACTGACCAAAGATATCGACTTCAGCCTGTTTCAAGAATCCCTAAAGCAAAGGGATGAAAAATCTTTTCTCTCGACGCCCACTTGGCGTAATTCATGAAGTCTTTCTCCTCCTCAGAGTTGTCCATCTCTCCGTGTATCCCCCTCTTCTTTGATTCCTCCTGGGGTAGATTTTCTAACAGTGGAAGTCATCCAGTGCAGTAGACCGTCTGGGAGGCTTTATGCTTGCTATATCACCACTGCTGCTGTAACTAATTGCAGAAAGACTGGCTATTGATTTGCTTCCAGACACGGAGCAGATGTTTGTCTGCAGTTTTAGTAAAAGCAGGCAGTAAATCCACAAAAGAAGAGAGGAATGTAGAGGCTTTTCATTTTTGAGGGGAGGCAGATCCCATTCTTTATTGTCTGTTTATGTTGCCAAACACGAGAAAAAAACCCCATCTGATTCCTCGAAGAGTCAAAGCTCTTCAGAGCAACTCGCATCATAAACTGAACACAACAGAAACATCAGCGCTGCCAGATGCTACCAGAGGCTTCAAATGAGCAGATTTTGAGGAATATATTTGCACCCGAGTCATAACCACCAGGACAAAGAGGCGTAAATTTGAAATTTAACAAAACAGTATCAACCTTTTCAAACGGGCAGAAGGTCGTTGTTTGCAGGATTCTGTTTTAATAGATCTAAAACAAGAACCATAACTGTTAGAGCATTCATTGTTTTAGCAGCAGAAAGGTAAGGCTTCTGTCTCCCCTGTCATCATGTGTTGACCTTTTGTGACCTTATCTTTAGTGCGGTGCAAATGAAGTATTTCCCCAGAATGATGCCGGAATTTCTAAGGAAATTTTCCCTTGTTGTCTCCATAATCCTGTTAATAAATCGACCTAGAATAAAAACCATAATAGCTAGAACACTCATTCTTTTTAAAGCAACAAGCCAAAGCTTCTGTCTTCACTGTAATCATGTTGTTACCCTATGTTGCCTTACCTTACGTGAGGCACAAACACAGTATTTATGCCGCTGTTTCACCGTAATGGCCCTGCGAGATCGTTGATTTCATAATCCACTATATATTGATCTAAAATAAAAACCATAAAAGCTACAACATTCGTTCTTTCTGCAGCAGAGAGCTAAGGCTTCTGTCTTCCGTGTCCTCACGTTGCATGCTTGTAATAACGTTATTACAGAATGTTACATGTGCTACAAAATGCACAGTGGCGCCAGAGGAATGAATCACCTGGGCAGTTTGTTTTAGAGAGAGAGATCTCTGTGGATAGTTCCAGTTAATCCAGGTTAAAACCTGAAGGTCTGGATCTTACGTTATCAGAGGAAAAATGATGAGCACACATGAGCAGGTGCTGGGCTTACGGCCTGTCTCAAACATACAGCATCTGAAAAACACTGATTTGTAACATGAACTGCTTTATTCAGTGTTTTTAAATCACCTGGTCTGTTTGTTTTGAAGAGAAAGAGACCTCTGTGGATAATTCAGCTCCTGGTAAAAACCTCATCAAAAATGAACACTGAAGAAATTCTTACCAGGAGAAGTAAATCTTACTCACTGAACATTTAAATGAGACGGTGCAGGCTAAAACCAACAAGTATTCATAAGCATTATAGACCCTTTAAGGGCCGACGTCACAGTGACGTCATGTTATTACCTGGAGGTGGAGCTGCCTCTCCCCCACAGGGCTGTAGGCTACATAGGAGTCTTCAAATGTGGTCTTGTTGTGTTATTGGGAGCCAGAATAGAAGGAGTCATGGCTCAAAACCAGCCGCCACTGCCCGTCAACAAAAACAAAGACAACTATGGTTAAATGTGATCAGACCAAAGGACTGGACGGAGGCCATCATCAAAAATGCTCACATGTGCAGCGCACACTTCATATCAGGTTAGGGACAAAGTATTTCCTGTTGTAGGGATGAAGAACGTTATGTGTATTAAGGGTTATCATGTCCACCTCATCAGAAACTGGGGAGCTATTAAGAGGAAGATTGGATTTCTCTGGAACGCTAACTTTTTAGCACATTAGCTAACGTTAGCTTCCATAGCAAAACAAACAAGATTGGCTTCCTGTGACATCATCCATCCACTGAGTGAGAGCATACGGGTCGGCCAGTCTGGTCCCGTTGGTCAGTGTTTACTTCTTCCAGTAACACTGGCGGTCCCGGAGAGTGAGTGACCTGACATGGTGCGTTGGTAAATTCAGTCTGACGCTCTACACTAAAATGAGAGCCCTGTTGGTGGAAGAAACGGAGCCTTATATTTCTACATGAATGAACCAATGCTTAAGTTAATCACACATTCACTCCGCTCGGCGCTCTGCTGCTCCGTCTCCACAGACAGAGTGTCCAGAGTGCGCTCTGCTGCTCCGTCTCCCCACTCGCATCATCTTCCTCCATCGTCTAAAACAAGCCAACAGAACTTGCTAGCTAGCGCTAGCTAATGTCTGTGGAGCATTGTTTTGCCTCCAGCTAAGCCCCGCCCACTAAAAACGTCATTTAGTTTACTAACAGTTAAAGGGTCTATAAAATGGTCAAACGATCATACATTGTACAGAGGGCAACATTATCATACCAGTATAATTAGCGTCCATGTGGCAGCCTGAACAGGATGTGCAGAACAATACAGTTCTAATTTGGAGATCCTGTTTGACAAGTGAAGAATCCATATATCCATTTCCCACGGTGCCCCTGCCTTAAGTAATAGCTATATTGTGAAATTAGATTTGAATCCAAATTTAACACATTTCAACATGCTATAATTTTATCTTCAGAGTGCAGACCGCCCCGCCTGTAACGCACCACAAGCCATCCGTCCCTCTAATTCATTCCCATTTACATGAAGCAATACGGGCAAGATAATGCAATGGTATTTCCTGACGGCACACCCGGTCCCCATGCTTTAATTTACATCTTGATTTATGAGCTCCACAGAGACAAAAAAGAGAAAGAGGAAAATAAAACAACCCACACAGACCTTCTGTGAATAACTGAATGTACAATAGGCAGAAGTACATTAATGTGATTACTTGGACAAATGCATTGTGTTTGCATTTGCTCCCAGCAATTTTCCTGTGTCATTTGGTTTAATAAGTACAGACGTGTCACCTCGCTGGTTGAGTGGACTGCCGCAGAAGCCACAAAGGGACTGCGTGCTGGGTGGGTAAATTCAGCTACTGTCACTGCTGCCTTTTCATCTGTTTGGTATCTGGAAACTCTGAGAAGGCCGATAAGGTTTGTAACTCTCTGTAGGGAGAGGAAAAGATAGCGTCCTGTTTGCAGGAGAAGGATTTTAGTTTCTCAGGGAGAGAAACAAAACCATGAAGGAGAAGAGGAAGAAAGAAAGGGATAGAGGATAAAATGGCTCCTATAATACAGTCGTGGAAACTCCATTGTTCCTGCTAAATAAATAAAGAGTTAAAGAGGGTAAAAAGTAGTTTAGAGAGAACTAAATTACATGAGAAGCAGATATTTGTAGACATGATTAATGCGAACATTAGTTTTGTGCACAAAAGGACTCGCTTGAAATTGAACAATCCATTGTCATCCAGTTGTTTAAAAAGTTAAAGTCCCTTTCACACAGTCACTGCAACCCTGAACTTATCTCGACATTACCCAGAGGAGCTGTATGCTACAACACAAATGTCCAGATCAGTCAAACCGGACATTAAACGGACTTTACCCTGCCAGCTCCCTGATGCAAAGTCTGTGTGATGTCCGACTGAGCCCATGTGTGAGGAGAGAAGATAACTGCCCGGAGAATTCACAGCGAGCGGGTGGGCGTGTTGATGATGATTCTGTCATGTGACAGGCGTGAAACCAATAGAGAACAAAGGGTGAAGAAGAAGAGTCATTGACACGAAGACACCGATGAAAATGTCAAACTGGAGAGACGACGAGATTCAGAAACTTCTGTCGGTTGTGAGCCGATCCTGAAATCATCACACGAGTTCAAGAAAGGCAAGAGACTGTTGTTTATGACCTCTGCAGCATTAATTTTGGCATCATGTGCTGCCTCCTGCTCCTTCTACTTGGGCTCCGCCCCTCGCCTAATCCAGGCGCAGTATTTCCAGTAGGTGAGAACATGTCTGACACGGACAAACTCCTGTCGTGCGCTACATGTGTGAAAGGGGCAACTACGGACAACTCCAGGATCATGTGTGTTGACACACAAAATAAATTTGACTCTGTTCTTTGCATTGCTCTCAGTGAGTCTCATCTATCAGTCTGACGTACAAACCAGCGCAGATCTGAGCGCAGAAATCATCTAACGATAAGGTTTGAGTGTGATTCATGAAACGTTCTTATCTCACCAATCACAGCGCAGGAATGATCGGGCTTTTATAAATGTGGCAGTTGAAAACAATCATCATTTAAATATCCCATCCTAATATCTTCTGTGTTTAGAGGCTCCATCCCCAGAGTGTACGACATGAAGAGGAGTAATGCGGCCAATAAGAGAAACTTCTCTGAGCTAGAAATGGAAATGCTGACGTCCTCAGGTCCAGTTTAACCAACTGGTTCCATTTGGCAGCCTGAAAAGTGGCATTAAAGGAAGTCAGACAGATGCAGTATGAAAGGAAATCACTGTTGATGTCGACAGTGTCAACAGGTTACAGTAAACAATCAAGAGGCTGAAATATTTAATTTTTACATCCATAATATGTACTGACCTATAGGATAAATATATCAGTAACATTAGCCTTTGAATTATTCAATATTGATATTATAATGATGTTCAAAAAAGAATAAAGTGATTTTCCCTCACAGTTTCTTTACTTTACAATTTCTCTAATCAAATATTGGTCAAATTTCGTGCAGAGCTGTAACACTGTAAAGAGTATATGGCTGTCAACTCTCTGTTTTGCAGTCAAACCTAATTTATAAAATTTAAAGACTGTACAAGGACCTCAGTATTCAGAAATATTTACATACACCATTTTGAAAAATGGCAGCATTCCTTTTTTCCTCGCCAAAATTTACTGTAAATTTGGAGTGTTATTAGCCCCCCTTTGGGACAAGATAGCATAACATGGTTGGTACCAATGGATGCCTCAGGTCCTCTGGTTTAATCTGATATTTGTATTTTCACTGTAGCTCAAAGACAGCCCGATACAGCAGGTTTTATTTGCCGTTTATATCTTTGTATTTATTTCTCACCTTTAGCTCAATATGAATTGCGTCACCTTGTAGACTTCAAAACTGTTTTGAAAAAGAATGGAATTTAAAACATGCGATTGAATATCACAGTTAACTGTTGTAAATGTGTGATTAATTGCGGTTGTTTTAAAGGCCTGTTGTAAAGTATATAATTAGTGCAATCAGGTGTCTGTTCTGTGGATATTCTCCAAGTTCAGATGAGAAAAGGGCTCTGTACTTAGGTTAGGAAGTTTTAGTGTTTACAGTAGTGACAATGTTGTGCACGACTGAATGCAACTTTTTGAACGTCTTCTGAAGCACTCTCGTCTGGAGCATGTGGTCCTGTAACAAAGGGGGAAGTCTCCACATGTTTTACTGTAATCAGGCTGGAGGGGCTGCACTGGATCTACAGTAACAATAAGCACCCATAGAGAACAGCTATGAGCTGTCCTGAAGCTGATCCTGACCTCTGACCTCCCCTGAGAGGAGGCGTGGAGCCCTCCAGGGTGTTTTCAAAGAGGGAGGAAGAAATGTGGAAAAGTACAAAAACAGCCATAAATCAGGTGAAGGAGCGTCACAGAGAGAGATGGAGAGATAACAGCAATTAGATGAACGAGTGATCGGTGAGATGGAAAAAAGAATGACAGAGTGAATGTTGGCCCTCGCTGTGGCACAGACAGCTGGTCATTTACTGTCCTGAAGGTGCTAAAGCCAGGCCTTGTCCAAATACAGCAGCTGTAAAACAATAAACAAGTGTAAAAGAAAGGAGGAGGGCACATCAGGGCAGCAGGGAGGAAGGAGAGACGGAGCAGGAGGACAGGGAATTAAGACGAGTCTATAACACAAATACAGAGACAAATAATGGGAGGACAAGGAGGGAGCACGGAGGCCACAGAGGTATGAGAAAATCAAAGGCAGAAGGAGGGAGGCTTTGCAGGGAGAGACGATGCCGATGCCTTCAAAGTACTATTTCTCTGTCCATTCAGCGTGAGGAATATGCGACAGAGGAGGCGGGAGGAGAGGAGGGAGGACAACACCTCAGAGTGCTATTCTGCCACTGTTAGTTCAGAGTGAGTGCCCTCGTAAAGAGACCGAGAGGCTGGAGGCCGTTTACGGTGCCAGCTTTTTCAGAAACAGATGTTTTACTGGATCAACCTGGCACTGTGGGAGAGCAGCAGGAGGAAGGACAGGTAATAAAGAGCAGAGCTGACAGACAGAGAGAGGAGCTGAGAGCCACAGAAGAAGAAGAAAGGAAGAGGGAGGGGAGGCCGAGTTAATGAGGCTGGCAAAGAGCGCAGATGATGGAGGCCGAGACACAGAAAGATGAGGGTTAAGGGAACAATCTGAAACAAACACCAGTGTTTTTATTTGCTCTCATTCTCAAGATTTTTCATGACTTCTCCTGCAAAGCTCTTTAAAAAGTTTGGTTTTATTCACTATTAACAGCAACTGGACCGACAAACCTGCAAGTCAAAGGACCAACGTCGCTTATAGAATTTTATTTTATATAGTTTTATCAACTTTTATATCATTTATTGTAGTGAGTTTATCCGAACGACGAGTCTACAGCCACACCAGAGGCTCTGTGAAGCTTCAGTGTATTCAGACTTTAAACAGCTCTGCATTTGAAGAATGCAAGACGCTGCATTGGTTTGCATTTGTTGTTTCAGGTATGATATGAAATACGAACCAGGAAGTCCAGTTCAAGTGCCACACCAACGAGTCTGAAGTCTTATTACATCGCCTGAGAAATGATCACTTTATGTTTTATCACGACTGTCACCAGGTACACAGAAGAGCTACTGGGTTCAGGAATATATCCTGTAGGGTGGACAGGTGGTCAGTTTTATGCACAAGCCAGTCTTACTGTGAAGTCGTCGAATACTGACGCTTGAGCAGTGACTTCCAGCATCAGATACAGGCAGAAAACACTGTCCTTTCAAATCAGCATGATATGCAGCCAGTAACGGCACCCGGCAGCATCAAGGGGAAACGCAGCTGGATAACAGTTAAGGTGGCCACAGTCCAAGAGGGGCGGGTGGAAAAGGTGGTGGATGGGTCCAACAACCACTGACTTTCACCTGGGAGGCTGGTGTTCACTTCCTGATTGAATATAAAGCCAAACCCTGTTCTTGTTTTTCTAAACCCAACCATGTGCATTTTTTGTTGAAGGAAAAAAAAAGGCCAATTTGTGGTGTTGTACTGACGTAGTGCTTTTATTTTGAAAGAGACTGTATACAAACAGTACACTTCCTGTGAAAACAGGAAGTGTATTTTGAAAACAGACAATGCATATAACAGGCTGAAGTAGACACGGCCTCCCAGAACGTCAACAACCAACACACCCAGGGTACCTTGGACGTCACATGTGGACGTGGAGAGTCCATGACCAAACGTGGACATGTGACGAGGACACAGTGAAGACGGGTTGTTATGCCAGACTACACGCATTTTTATCCCTTGTATCTAGGGCTGGTATCTGTGCTCGATATCTCTAAGGTATCGACTGAATGAACCCAGGACCAAGTAGTATCAGAATGTTTCACGTCAAATGATTCCTGCATTCGATCCTTTTTGCGGCGGGGCAAAGGTGAAGTCGAGATGATGAGGTTATAGGAGTGAAGTACTGAGTTGGTGTCGGTATCGCTTTAAAGGTACTGGTATCACAATTTTTTTAGACAATACCCAGCTCTCCTTGTACCGCGTATTGCGATGATGTCCTGCATTGTGATTGATGTTGAAAAGTCAAATCACTGCAGGACGGAGGCTTTTCTGAAATCTGAGAGACAGGGAGGTTGTCATCACAGGGCTGCGTTCGATGTCAGTCTGATGTCAAAGTGCACTGCACGTGGGTCAAGTGCAGGCAAACCTGTCACCGTCGTATGTGCTACACCTCACCTCAAAGTCACAAGCTCTGCAGATTTCGGCAAAATATGATTAAAACTAACACAAAGAAAAATACATGCAGCCACAGCAAAGACTGGGAAGATACTTACAACTGGGTGAAGCCAGTGGAGGGTGATTCTCGGGAGTTACTCAACAGAGTTATTCTTCAGTTTCACACAAGGGGAATACGACGTGAAGTGCACTTGAGGCAGAAAAAAAAAAGTTTATTTGTTTAAGTCTAGCGAAAGTTGAGCCAGGACGAGCCTCCACTTCACCAGAGTTACTACAGCTCATCCTGTTCGTCCTGTGGGCATCATGAATATGTGGAGTTTCATTGCAGTTCAAGATATTTTACACAAAATGTAAAACTCATGGAGGCGCTAGAGATAAAGTCTGGGGTCATCTAAGTCGTAGAATGAGTCAGCTGGGTCCTGAATGAACAGGAAATTGTTTTCGGACAGTCTGAATGTCATATTTTCATATTAAGCAGCACATCCATCCAACCAATCATCTGTTCCTTTCCTTCTTCCTCTTTCACTCCTCATGTCCCATCTGCTGAGGTGAGAAGTCCAGTAGCTTGGTGGTAATGGATATGAGGGTGGAGTTTATTTATTTATGGGCTCAGCCCCCCAATAAACCGTTAGATGTCACACCTGAAGGTCTTGAACAATCAGCGGAGGACACGAGGCGAGTGTTGGCTCACATCGTCTCACTGTTTGCTGAGTTGTTCTTCATGAATACAGACTGACGGGATTCACAGAGACGGTCTGTGAGGAAAGTGATGAGAGTTTGTTCTCTGAGCTGCTGTTTGAGGAAACTGACACCAGAAACATCACAGTAAATAAATGAGTTTGTAATTTGTATGTATTTATTTATTGTTATGCACAGTCGCACACACAGATTCACACAAATTATTAATTAACATGCAGAAATGGTTAAAAAAAATGGTTAAAAAAGGTCCCTGCCAGACTCAGTTAAGCTCACTGTCAGGTTTATGACTGTCTAAAACCCAACCCCCACCCTCCACACCGCCCACCCTCCTCCACACAGAAGCCCTGAAGCCACTTATTTACTTCTCCTACACTTTGCCTCAGGCCTTCTTTGGCCCTGCAGGCACTTAAACGCACTCAAATTTGACTCATTACTGATGCGTTAACTTTAATCAAACACTTTAATTTGAGAAATCATCTTCATTCATCTTGTGTTTGACCTGGTCAGACCGTCAGCGAGGCGCTATCTTAATACGAGTGTGAACTTTTGCCCCCACAGCCACTCTGTGAGTGTGTGAGGATCTCGTTCTTTGTCGAACTAACATTTCCTGGATTTTATGTGTCTGGCTCACAGGCCTGTTTCTGAAGGCTGATTTACAGCTGTACGTACAGTCTACACAAAACCGGCAAGTGGTTTACACCCTCCTGTATATGCCAACAGCTTTTTGGCTGATAGGTGTGTATACTACAGAGGAAGAGGTGGGTATACCCTGTATACCTGTGAATACCCTCCACGACCCTGCAGTCCAAAACAGTCCAAGACAATGTTTAATACAGAATATGAGTGTACAGGTGATTTATGTTGATAAACAGAAGTCTTTGGTGCTTGGACACCAGAGGGAGAAATTTCATGATCGAGGGACATCTGAGCAGCAGCAAGATTAATCTCCCCGTAGAGTTCAGACACTGGTGGTGGTGGCTGATGACTCTGAGGCTGCTGACTGCTGAGGCAGATGAGGCTGATGAATCTGTGAAGACTGGGTGGTGATGGGGAGGTGGAGGGTGCGCAAGACTGCAGTAAGAAAGATGTAACCCAGGTAAATTAACGGGTCACTGGAATAATGTCGCGTTTACACCAGCCGCGAATAAAACAATTAGCGTGAGTGAATTATATTTAAAGTCAATGGAAAGACACGATTAGATGTGGTTTTCTGCCGGGCAGCACGATGGACGTGAAGGACCCGAATTAAGCGGCACGAGTTAAGCGAGTAGCACGTTTTCGTGTCATAGGCTTATTCGCCTGAAATTTAGCAACCAATTCACACCACGATCGCCAATCAGCATTAAGATCTCTGTCTGAGACATGTTTTTGGATGATGGGATGCCGTTAATCTGAGGCTGTGGATTTTAGCCTGTGCAACATTGATGTGACACAACAAACAAAACATTGACCAGGCTGCCAACAAGGTGAATATCAGCGGATACCGATGTGTAGCCGATGAATCGTTTCACCCTTAGCAACAATATTAAACAAAAGTAAAAAAAATTGGCCCCGTTATAACTCACAAGGTCCACAGACAAAATAATTTCCCCCATAAATACAACATGCTAATGTTATTAGCACAAGCCTATGGCATTTTACATTGTATAAATTAGCCTAGCAGCTAGTCAACCTTTCCTCTGCTCATATGAAGCCAGGGACAACAGCAACATTTAACAAAGGTAACGTTACAAAATTCAGCTCCATTACAGCTCACAAGGTTCACTGACAAAACAACTGTCTTATACTAAACACGTTTTCCAAACAAATACAACATGCTAACGTTATTAGCACAAGCCTATGGCATTTTCCATTGTATAAATTAGCCTAGCAGCTAGCAGAGATTTCCTCTGCTCATATTTCAGCCAGGATGAATCACACACAGTGTGTGGAGGCTTTATTGTCTTCACAGTTTATTGTTTCTTATCTGTGAAATTAAAGTAAATTAAAGCTTTGTTTCCACTGAGGGAAATGGTTTCAAAAATAAACATGTAGCTACATTTCTGGGGAGGTTCACATCAGGCTACAGCTCAGGATACGTGTCTACTCAGAGCACCACATAAATATAAACCTCACTTTACTCTCTTTGTACACTGACCCTATTCTGGTACTCTGCTCTCTTTTCTAGAAACACAGACTTTTAGCCACACACACACACACACACACACACCCTTTTTCCTCTTCCCAGTGAATGTGTGCATTTCATGTTAAACCTGCACTAAGTGGCTGCGGGTCAGTCTCGTCTCTGCTGAGCATCCTTTATTAATGAGCCTGGTGGCCGTGGGGAGGCACCGCAAACACAACACCTAACGTACAGACGATGGAGAGGTTAAAGGAGGGGAGAGAAGGACAGATGGAGGAAAGAACAATGAAACTAACTGGAGTGACGAGGATGAGGTGGGGCGGAGAGGAGGAGGAGGAAGGCACTGAGAGACGAATGGACGATAGAGATAGAGGAGTTCACGGAGGAGAAGAGGGTCGACGCTGAAAGAGTAAAAGACAAAAAGAGGCATGACGGAGGGAGAGCGATACAGCGTGACAGAGAAGACAAAAAGACAGAGTGAATCCAAACAACATTTTTATGAACTGGCTATTACCTGCAGTCTCTTGTGGAGTCACTGTACGTCCCACAGGTTGCAAGGCTTTCTCGCCCTTGTATCTCGTCACGCTGCAAAGGGGATTACAACGGCAAAGCCAAACAAAACCCCCGCAGCGCGCACACACACATTGTGCAACACTAACAGGTATGAAAAGGTGTTTGGAGACGCAGCAAGACAGAGTCTCAGTTACTTATCCATGTCAGCTCCACATCTCTGATATCAGATGCATGGCCCGTACAGTCAGTCCAGGTGGAGGATCTTTGCGTGACATCGCTTTGCAGTAAATCGTGGAGAAAGAAAAAGTCACCGACCAACAGGAAAGAAAGGAAGAAAGGGATCTCGGCGTTGCCACAAATCCCATCAGTTGGATTTTAAATGCTTTTATTTGAGACACAAGGTCAATTGTTCTCTCAGGCAAAGAGATCAACAAATTAAAGCTCCTTAGTTTAGCTCTTTTAAATCAGCACAGGCGACAGCAGATAATTGGGCTGATTTACACTGTACTCCAGTTGAAAAGTTTGTTTTTGCAGCAGTGCGCTGCGTTTACTTCATTTTATTCTATATTTAATCTGAAGGTGTTTCTTCTTCTTCTTTTTAACTTTTCAGTGAACGTCCTCTGCCTCCTGCGCTCCACTCTCCAGACGTTTTTGTCTCTCAGCAGTTATTTCATCCAACTTCATCCCAATTAATTGCACCCCCCCTCCTTCCGACTGTAACTGCTCTCTCTGCATGATTGTTTTATGGCCACAGTAATAATGTAAGATCACCGAGGCCCTGACCTTTGCCCCGCTCGCTCCTCAAGTTGTTTTTTTAACAGGAAGAGTTCATTGGAGGTTAGCTCAAATGTTCTCCTCAGTGCTCTCTATCTGAGATTTGGCCTACAGGGAAGCACAAGTTTTTATAGATAATATTTATAAGCATGTAGAGTGTCGGGGTCACACAGGAGTCAGAGGGGCACCACTCAATCTGCCTGTTTCATAACTGAAAAACAAGTTTCATGATGTCCGTATTAATGTCCCGCAGCACTATATCGTGAGAGAGAAAATTGAAAGCGACACTTAAATTTGGTGCTTATTTAGTGTAATTAAGTCTGTGTGATTCTCCGCAGTGCCGCCGTGGTTGGAGCAGTGAAGTGTTTCAGACTGTGTGAATGATGACAACCTGTGACAGCTGCAGTCTCATATGAACGGGCCAAACGTGGGTGGAACGCTCTTGTTCATTAACCTGCGTCAAACACCAAAGTAGTCGGAGGCTCTGACAACTTTTGGCTCTCGTCATTTTTCCTCTTTTGATTTCTCCATTTTTCCTGTCTGTCTCTGTTAATCTGACGAGGCCGTCTCACACAGACTCACATCACAGACGGCAGTGTGTTTGTGGGACTGAGGGCCAGATTTGATCATGTATTAAAATACTAAGTTGACACAATCGCTGTCAGGTTTACAGTAAATATTCACAGACGGGATGTACACATCCCTTATAGACAGTGTCAGGGAAGAAAGGTCGACAAAGACAAACCATTGTCTTCACAAAACTTTTAAATTTCACCACCTCTAAATGGATGCCTCCTCCAAATGCAGCATTAAAGCTCACTGAGGGAGCATTCACACCAGGATAGTCCGGGGAACTCGGTTCAATTGGGACGGGGAATGCTGAAATGTTTCACCCCTTCATTTGGTGCGGTTCAGTTTCACACTGCACTTTTTAAAGCCGACCAAACCGCCTGGACAACGTCACACAGTTACAACAGCTGCTGGTTTGGGGGCGGTATCGCCTGAAACGACCACTGACCAGGAAGAAAAAAAGCATGAGGAAGAAGAAAACCCGGCTCATCGATTGGCCAGGACTGAAAACGAAAATCCATCCCCTTCAGTCACGAGCCTAAATATATGGCTCTCGCAGTTTTTTTTTTTTTTACCTTGATGTGACACTGATCCGTTGACCGTTTAAATCCACGTGCCGCCATCCTCTCACTAAACAATTTAAAAACTGCCTCTCCCGGTTCACACTGTTGGCTTTGTTTTTTTCTACCCAAAATGCACTGCGCTCTTCGTCACTTCCTCTCTTTGGTCCGCTGGATAGTCTGTTTGCATTTCCCACTGTAAGCGTACCGCACCAGAGTTCACTTGCAAGTGAACTGAGACCCCCAGTTTTCAAGTGGACCAGGGTTCGCTCATTTGGTCCGCACCAGAGTTTGAATGAGCGTTCACACCACTCCAAACGAACTGAACTATCTGTGGAAGTGGACCAGGGTTCGTTTAAAGCGTCAGTAGAGTACTGGACTATCAGGAGAGGCCTCGTGTGCTTCACATAATTTTGCTTTTTTTTTTCCTTTAAAATCAGGTTGTATTAGACATAGTTCATGCTTTAATATAACGGGCACCTTTGACATGAGAACAGCAACAGTTAATATTTCTCAGAATGAAAATATACAGTTCAACTTTTCAGACACCTTAGAGCTGTTACACATTAAAATTCAGCCAGTCATCAGGTCCATCACGTTACACTCTGACCCTCTTCAGTTTTAAACAATGAAGAGACTGAAATAGAAGCTATGAAAATACATCAAAATGAACAACGTGAACATTGTACAAACAGCAATAGACCCTGGGGCGGGGCTTAGCTGGAGGCAAAACAATCCTCCACAGACATTAGCTAGCGCTAGCTAACAGGTTGTGTTGTCTTGTTTTAGATGATGGAGGAAGATGATGTGAGTGGTGCGTTCAGGAGCGCACTCTGACACAAACTGGAGCGTTGATAAATTGGGAGCGCTGTCTGAATGTAGCGTTGGGTTATCCAGAGCAGCGCACTCTGGACGCTCTGTCTGTGGAGACGGAGCAGCAGAGCGCCGAGCGGAGTGAATGTGTGATTAACTTAAGCGTTGGTTCATTCATGTAGAAATATAAGGCTCCGTTTCTTCCACCAACAGGGCTCTCATTTTAGTGTAGAGCGTCAGACTGAATTTACCAACGCACCATGTCAGGTCACTCACTCTCCGGGACCGCCAGTGTTACTGGAAGAAGTAAACACTGACCAACGGGACCAGACTGGCCGACCCGTATGCTCTCACTCAGTGGATGGATGATGTCACAGGAAGCCAATCTTGTTTGTTTTGCTATGGAAGCTAACGTTAGCTAATGTGCTAAAGAGTTAGCGTTCCAGAGAAATCCAATCTTCCTCTTAATAGCTCCCCAGTTTCTGATGAGGTGGACATGATAACCCTTAATACACATAACGTTCTTCATCCCTACAACAGGAAATACTTTGTCCCTAACCTGATATGAAGTGTGCGCTGCACATGTGAGCATTTTTGATGATGGCCTCCGTCCAGTCCTTTGGTCTGATCACATTTAACCATCTTTGTTTTTGTTGACGGGCAGTGGCGGCTGGTTTTGAGCCATGACTCCTTCTATTCTGGCTCCCAATAACACAACAAGACCACATTTGAAGACTCCTATGTAGCCTACAGCCCTGTGGGGGAGAGGCAGCTTCACCTCCAGGTGATAACATGATGTCACTGAAATGAGTCTAAAAGAATAGGATTGAAAACAGTGTTCAACATGTTCATACTTCAGCCATGTGCAAAAAACAATATTTAAACTGGTATATAAAAAGAAATGTTAAGAACTGGCAGAAGTGCACTAAACAGAGAGCACTGATTGAAGCAGCATGCTTATTGAGATCATAATAACACAGGTGGAGGTTCTCCGTCACATCACAGTCACATACATTAGATGTTCGTAACAACAAACAAAACGTAAGCTTTGATTAATGTTTCTGTTTGTTGCATCATTTCTGCGCCAGGTAAAAATGTTCCACTTCTTGATCATAAAACCTCTCATGCAGTAAACTGTCGCTGTGCACAGTTTTAATTTCTTTTCAATCGTGCGATATAATGCTTTACAAATCTCTATAAATATCTTGACGTATACACAGTGAGATGTCTCTGTGTCCTCTCTCTGTGTCACCATCACGTTTTCCTCTCCACCTTGTTTCTTTTCACTCTCTGAGGCTCTGACAGGCTCTGGCTTTTTCATTTCTTCCTCTTGACTTGTATCTTTGTCTCCTTCTTATTTTTTCCTCTCCGTCTCTCAGACTGTGACAGCCTCCCCCTGTGTCTCCCTTCTCTGTCTCTCTTGTAACTCTCTCTTCACAGCGTCAGGCGTGCGGCAGCTGTCCAGGGAGACGGCATTAAGAGCAGTATCAGCTTCAAAGGCTCCTGCTTAATAAGTGGTAGAATTTAGAATCAGGGCCGTGAATGAAACAATAAAATAGCAGGGCAGATATACGTACTGTACGTGTGGCTGTTTGAGACTAATGAGAGCAGCGTGGAGCGAGGGAACAAAACATGGAGGGAAAAGATGGCAGACAGGAAAACAGAGGAGGGAGGAGGGCGATGCGATAAAAAATGGCCTCGCACTAAATCAGTGCTGCGAGTGACAATTAGTCACACTCCAAAGGAGGAATTTTGTTTGGAAATTGGACTGGTGAATATGATCAAAATGAGATCAAGACCCTGTGCATTTTCTTTATAAAGGGGGAATAATAACATGATGGAGTCAGAGAGACGAGTGTGTGTATACTGTATGTACTGTGTATGAGACGACTGTCAGATTTACCGTCTTCTCTCTCATCTTTTTAAATCCACTTCTCTGCTTTTCGCTCTCTCCATCATCCATTTGCCTCGTCCTTATCTTCATTCTCCCGTCATCACTTCCTCTTTAACATCTTCCCTCACTCGTAAGGGACCAAGCACTGAGGCAACAAGGACGCAGGAGTCGCTGGGTTTTATTTACCAAAAAAACATGCTTGAAAGATTACAAACCAAGAGCAGAGCAATGAGGCCCGTAAAAGAAGACAACATGACATAACTATACTCAATGTAATAACTAAACAAGCTGTTAACTGAGCAAATTGACCTGAATGACACATGAGGCAGCACATGTAGTGGCTAAGCTAAACCAAGTAATGCACATGGGGGTAACCAAGATGGACGGCAACTAAATACAAAGTGTGAAGACAATAAAGCCTCCACAAATAGCATTTTGAGCCAGACTTCATATGAGTAGGGGAAATCTCTGCTAGCTGCTAGGCTAATTTATACAATGCAAAATGCCATAGGCTTGTGCTAATAATGTTAGCATGTTGTATTTGTTTGGGAAATGTGTTTAGTATAAGACAGTTGTTTGTCAGTGAACCTTGTGAGCTGTAATGGAGCTGAATTTTGTATCGTTACCTTTGTTAAATGTTGCTGTTGTCCCTGGCTGAAATATGAGCAGAAGAAATCTCTGCTAGCTGCTAGGCTAATGTCATACAATGTAAAATGCCATAGGCTTGTGCTAATAACGTTAGCATGTTGTATTTGTGGGGAAAATGTGTCCAGATAAAGACAAGTGTTTGTCTGTGAATGCTGCCAGTTATAGTGAAGCTGATTTGTGTTTGATATTGTCTTCATTAAGCCATGTTTAATGTGTGTTTAATGTGTGTTTAATGTGTGTTTTGAACTCAACTTTACAGCACTTCACAGAAACCCAACCGCGCACTAGTGTTCTGGAGGTGTAACTGCAGAGTGACACAGACACACCACCGCACAAGTATAAATGCTCACAACAGCGTAGGCTATGGCGTAGGCTCTGCACAGAGCTGACGCACAAGTATAAATCCCGTTTCAGATGGACACATTTGTAAAACTCATTTTGTGTGTCTTAGTTTTGGTCCTCTGTCCACACTAAAGTGTCACTTTCATCGTCCCTCTGAAAACATTGTATTTCGGTGTGGACGAGAAAACAAACGAGCTTTTAGAAAAATGATGTTCGTTTTCTCACCTTTTCGTTTTAAATGTCAAAACAGTTATTAACGTGTGTATTTGTTGATTTTGTGGCACGACGTCAATCACAGAGCAGTTATGTGATTGACGTCTGAGTGCAGCAGCGCAGAATCGACTGTTGGGCTCGGAGAGCAGGTAGCATTCATCAGTCCTGATCAGACTGTTGATTCTATGATTGCTCAGTTGTCTGTCAACAGAAACATAATAATATGTAAATGCGAACAACTGAATCATGACTTCAGCTGACGAGCAAAGTTTTAGACTCAGGAGAGGAGAAAAGATTCAGATGTTCTTCTGTTGCTCAGGTGTTTCAGTGTGGACAGAGGTGTCCAAAACTGAACTGGAGACATGAGTTTGTGTCTTTGTGTGGAATCTGATCGTCCCTCTCATGTTTGACACCGACTCCCTCCGTCTCTGTGCTCCTGCACGCTGCCTGCTCTCAGATCTTCTGCTGGTCTCTCAGCATCCTTTCTTGTGATGGATTATTCAACATGCAGTCCATTTAGCCATGATGTAAACGTGGTCAGTCATGTGTGTCATCCATGTATAGACTGTATAGACTATACTCTCTGCTGCGTTCATGTCCAGGACGTGTTCATGTTCAAGTTCATCACTCAGTATTTACGGGAGCTTATTTAATGGCATCATCATGTAGCAGGAGGTGTCACTGCTTCATGTATCTCAGTTTGGAACAAAACAATCACCAGAATAAAAGTTGGCATCGACTGTTTCAGCAAACCCTGGATACGCTGTATTTATCTGGTATTATGTTTTGCACCAACACGTCCTCACTGTGACCTCGTCACATGTCCACCGTCTGACACCGGCACACCTGTGAGGACAGGAAACAGAGGGCTGGGCGGGGACGGAGCACCTGCCGCAGCAAGCCAACACGCCTGTCTGCGGTCATTTTGACTTGACCAGCAGACTTCACTACAAGCTGATTGGCTGTTGAAACAGGTGATGTGCTTTAAAACCAGCTGAGTGTCAGGTGACATCATCAGCCGTCTTGAGTCCAGCTCAGACCGGCCAGTTCACACCGCTGACACTTTTCTCTGTGACGTTCTGAAACTGTTTTGACTTGTCGTGAATTTTTGTTCTGAACTGGGCTTCAGAGGCAGGAGGAAGAGGAGGAGGGACATGATATTTTTTTGCAGACTGTCTGTTTCAGGATAAAGTGACAGTTTTAGCAAATATGACATGAAGTTATTTTCATAAAAGTTAAAAACTGTAGCTTTAAATGAAGCTTGTATCTGTTTCTGTGTATGAACACTGAGAGCAACAAAACCAAGTCAAACATCACGTATGTGGACGCACATCCTCGGCCATTAAAGTTGATTCTGATAAAATGGGACTTTGACCATAACTGTCATTGGTAAACAGTAAAGATAACACAGAAGTGGATAGAAAGCTACTGGGAGGCTGCTATTTTATATTTAAATCCACTTTTTGAAAATCTATTTTAGGTGATGGGTTTGTTAACGAGACATGTTTGAAAGTCTCCTGCTACTTTTACAAATTAATGTGATGTAATACATTTAGCTACCAAAGCTTCTCTGAGGCAGTTAAAAAGTTCTTTCCACCCTCTGGTTTTATTACTTTAAAATTATTGCTTTAAATATAGAGTGTGTGAAATTCATTGAAAAATAAAGCACAAGATAAAATGTACACGTCGTATTTGAAGTTCTGCAGATTTAATTCAAACAGTTGCTCCTGACGAGTGTTGAGACTGTTGAAAAAGGGTCAATCACGGCTCTCTGGTTTAAATGCCAGCACGGCCTGGTGTAAATTTTTCATCTGCATAGCTCCATAGGTTATGCTAATCATGCTGCAGACGCCCAGGAACAGTCGGGGTCAGGAAAGGGTTAAGGAGGGCTATTATCTGCCATTTAAATGGCGGCACGGCTCGGCGCAGATTTCTCATCTCGCCTGCTTCCATCGCCGCGTCCCCGATGGCCGATTGCAAATTTATCCATTGTCTCTGTGTCCCGCGCCACCTGAGCCAACTAATCAATTATAATCAGGTAACCAATCAGGGCACAGGTACACCAATTAGGGAGCGCCGGGGATCCTGGGAATACCAATTAGAAGACCTGATTTGGCTCTAATTTAGAGCAGCTGCTGCTGAGCTCTCTGGATGACAGCTAGTATTCCCTTTACTAGGACCACGGTGTCTGCACCTGACACACACACGCTTGCACGCTTCAGTACACACACACACGCTTCAGTCCACACACACACACACATACGTACGTACGTGCAGAAATGAATGGGAGGAAGAATAACATGATAGATGCACATACAGTGAACATAAAAAGCCAAAGAAGGCACACACAGGAAACTGACAACAATCTCAAAGACATATAGGTGCATACAGTGCAGGGACACACACACACACACACACACACACACACACACACACACACACAGTATGGGATAATAATCCTAACTATTTGCTCAGAGTAGCCGTGCGGAACCAGTCTGAGCTCCTGAGGACAGAGATGCATTCAGGCTGACACTGTCTCCTCCTCTCTTGTTCAGTCTCTCCTCTTCCTCCTCATCTCTTCTTCACTCGTCTCTCAATCTTCCTCTTTTATATCTCTGTGTCCCTGCAGTTGTGCTCCTCTCTATCCTCTGCCCTGCACACAGCAGCAGACACTTACACCGCCTGGTACAGAATATCTGGAGCATTATTTCAGGTAGTTAATATTTAAAGATACACTCTGTTTGCAAAGACGAGAGTCGGCTGAATGCATCTAATAGCTAAGAGGTTGTTAATAGGTCAGTCTGAGAAGTTGTGCCAGTGTTGGACTGAGTTGATACTGTTTGTGTCTGTGAATCATGCCGTTACGATTAATGGTCTAAAAAAATAACCTCTGGGAGCTTGATATTTTGCAGGAGTTGTGTGAAGGCACAGACACAAACTGACATCGAAGAACGAGTGGCGACTACGGACAGAACGACAAAATCGTATCGAAATTATACAGCGTGATGAACAAAACATCAGGAGAAAATTCTGATGCAGTTCAAAGAAACTGGAAAACTGACGTAGGTATATCCCTGGAATATGAAGACAAAAACAAAGGAAGAAAAAAAGAATTAGTGGCAACCACAGACTGTATAAAATAATGGACATAGCTAGCGTGACGTCACCCATTTGCCTTGAGTTCAGCATTTAAGCTGCGCCATCTTTTTTTTTGAGCCAAAAGTGACCATATTTGGGTGAGAGACTGGATCTGACTCAGACTGTGGTGACGTTTTGCAGACAGCCTGTCACTCAAAGTGGCCCCACCTTTAAATGTGTGTAACTTTGGGCCTCGATAAAATGTAAACAGGTGAGTTATATATAAATTCAGCCCCTGTACAGTTGTCATGAATGTTGAAATTAGCTACAGAGACCAAACAGTTTTTGTACCAGGCTGTAAACATGTTTATTTCTGCATTTTAACATGGGGGTCTGTGGGGACTGACTCGCTCTTGGAGCCAGCCTCAAGTGGACATTAGAGGAACTGCAGTTTTTGGGACTTCAGCGTTGGCTTCATTATTAGCTTCAGAGATTGCTGCTTGGTGGCGACAGAGACTGAGTGTTGCATCACCTCGTGTTGCCTGTGTCTCAGTCAGAAAGTTGCACATGAACACGTCGCAAAGGCTACAGCCCACACTGTTGACCAGTGTCAACGGTGTGGGACACACTCGGGGTTCCCACAGTCATGGAAAACCTGGCAATGTCCCTATCACATTTTCCAGTCCTGGAAAAGTTATGGAATTTGTTATGTGGAATGAAATTGTGACAGTAATCCTCCGTGGATAACCTTCCAAGGAATGTAATATAACAGCAAATTTATGTTCTGTAGCTGTCGACGTAACGTAGCTCTAATATACGTTAACGTGTGATGTTTTGTTTACCGTCATGAAGGTTTTGTCATTTTCTCCCCACACTTCATCTCTCCCTTCCTGCACGCCAGTTAGCTGGAGTTATGTTTAAATAGAGTTTGACTCTGATATGTTAGAATAACACCGAGCAAATGGGGTAAGAAAATGAAAGATTAAGGGTTAATAAAAGTCACAGGAACGTTTTGAATCTTTGTCCATGAAAATGTGTGGGAACGCTGGACAAACACTAGAGTGACAGATGCTCACTGACGGCCTGACATTGACATACTGACAGCTTGATGTTTCACGTCTCTGAAATGTTGACACTCGGTTTGTTTTAACACCTGAACATATGAAAAACACCACATTTGAACTTGTTGCTCGTCAGTCGTGGCAGGCAAAGTGTGGAGGACCTTCAGCTTATCGCTCAGGTGAGTGAACAGAAGGCGTCCGATGATAAAGTCGGTCCAGTTTCAATTTGTTTGAGTGCTGCAGCTCAGCGTCTGACAGTGTTTGACGTCCACACGCTGGGCAGCAGATGTGAAATGGCTCTCAAACTTTTCCTGGATAGGGTCGATAAATAAATAATTTGCCTGAGCAACACAAAAAATATGTTTAGAAGACGAATGCTGTTATTAAGGCTGATAAATTAAAACAACTGATTGGCTTTTGGCTCGTTCAGTGCCGTCTCCTCTCCTGATTTGTTGCCCAATTACAGCACGTTTTTGAATTTGTGTATTTATTATTAGAAGGATAAGTTATTAGAGCAGATTGCCAAACATGAGGAGAGATTAAAGAAGATGATTCATGATGATTTGGAGCATTTAAAACCACAAAATATTGTAAGTATAGAAAATACACCAGAGTAATGTTGGTGTGTATCACTGAGGAGGACGTGGCGCTGTGTGATAAATGAAACATGAGTCATGTATAAATATGTATACGCTGCTACGAGCTGCTCCGTCCCAGTCTTACTTTACTCAGAGAGAAAGCCACTTTAGCCACGGCCTCACTAATGGAGTGTAGATGCAGGGTGCTATAATGGTTACCAGTATAACAGGCTGGCTTAGAGCCACTTTACCTCTCCTTGACTCTATTATGTCTAATGCTTTTGGCCAGTGTTGTACATGCCGTCGATATGTCCCTAATGAATCCCTGCTAGCTATTAGCCAGTAGCTTGAGCGAGCTTTAGGTTGCGTTTTGACTTTTAAATGTGGGAATCAGTGAGGAGTTGTGTGTTGGAGTTTGCCAGAGTCCTTGGCGCCTTAACAAAGATAATCAGCTCGTCTAGATAACCTCTATCAGTTCAGTTTAAACGGCCTTGCTCCGCTGCACCGACTGGAGCGGTGGCACAAAGTACTTGGAGCAGCTCCCAAAGCATTTACCCAACTCAATAAAAATGCAGACGTGTGCGTGTGTGTGTACTGTTGTGTTTGATGCATGTGTGTGCTTGTGTTGTGGTTTCATAGATGTAGGTGTATACAGTTGCTGCAAAGTGTTCAACAACTTAGTACTACTTCTCAGGTGCTGCATTTAAGTACACTTTTTAGGTTCCTGTGCTTCACTTGAGCATTTCTGCTTTGCCCTAGTTTAAACTTCGACTCTGCTACAGTTCAGAATATGAATGTACTTTCTTTACTGCACTACATTTATCTGAGAGCTGTGGTTACCTCATGTGGTCACATGTGGACCCCTTAAAAAAAGCAGGGCCTCATCGGGGCCTTTTACTAGATCTAATAGATCTAAATTCCCTTCACTGGCTCCCTGTTGAGTTCAGGATCCAGTTTAAAATTCTCTTTCTTACTTCCCGGGCATTACACAGTCAGGCTTCCTCTTATGTGGCTGAACTACTTCACCTGTACTCTTCAGCATGTTCTCCTCCATCAAATACGTCTGTTTGCTGTCTGTCCCTCGCACTCGCCTTAAGACACGTGGTGATCGAGCTTTTGCGCCCGTAGCACCTAAATTTTGGAATTCTCTGCCTGCCTGGTTCCTTTTAAAAGCCAGCACCTGTTCAGATGGTGTTTGGGTAACTTGTCTTTAGTGTTGTTAGCTGTGCACTTTTCATGACGTGGCTCATGTGGCTTTGTCTGTGTGATTTCTTTTATGTTGTATATTTCCCTTATGAAGCACTTTGTGACCTGTGTCTGCGAAAAGTGCTATATACATACATTTTACTTTTACTTTTAGCCCCACCTCCACCAAACCCTTTCAGTACAGTCCCTTTGGAGCCAGCAGTAACTCTTCAGACATGGTACCTAGACCCTGGGTCTGTTCAGACAGTCCTCTTAAATGTGGGCGGGGTTGTTGTCACTCACTGCTCCGTCCAGCACTGGCTGTATTTCCTCATCAGCGGTGACACAGATGGAAGTCTGCACCTGGTTTATGGTCCACAGAACGAGGCTGCACGCCCACATTTTCAGAACAAAATACAACAGGCTGCAGTGAGAGTCTCTCTCCATGGGATATTTCAAAATAGCAGCTTTGTGCATTTAGTCCTTCTCAGGCAAGCTCAGGGGTTTAGTGTTGCTGCAGCCCACAGGAAGTGAGGATTAGAATATATGACCTTCACATAATCCTCTCCAAATCAATCTATATTTTTAAAGTCAGCACTAAAAGTGTCTGTCATATAAAAACTAAAGTGATGCTCAAAGTT
Source organism: Cephalopholis sonnerati (assembly GCA_019142605.1). Classification (NCBI taxonomy): domain Eukaryota; kingdom Metazoa; phylum Chordata; class Actinopteri; order Perciformes; family Serranidae; genus Cephalopholis; species Cephalopholis sonnerati. The sequence goes on along the minus strand of JAGQAX010000002.1, from coordinate 2,017,332 downwards.
GTCACAGGTAAATTTAAGGTGTGCTGATGGATTCACATCGTCAACTTCTCTCTGCCATTAATGATGACCCTTCAGATTTACCCGGTGACTCTTTGGAGGGGCCGGACCCCTACGTTGGGAACCACTGGACCAAACTAACTGACTGTAAATGAAGTGGTTGAAACTAGTTCCACCTGCAGCAGCTACAACAGGGACATGCTGCTCAAACACTGATGCATAAAGTCATGATGTCACATGGTACTACAGCAGTCACAGACACGTCCTCACTGTGACCTCGTCACATGTCCACGTTTGGTCATGGACTTTCCACGTCCACATATGACGTCCAAGGTACCCTGGGTGTGTTGGTTGTTGACGTTCTGGGACGCCGTGTCAACTTCAGCCTGTTACATGCATTGTCTGTTTTCAAAATACACTTCTGTTTTCACAGGAAATGTACAGTTTGTATACAGTCTCTTTCAAAATAAAAGCACTGCGTCAGTACAACACTGCAAATTGATGTGTCTTTCCTTAAACAACAAATGCCGGTGGTTGGGTTTAAAAAAAAAAAGAAAAAAAAGAACAGGGTTTGGATTTACAGTCATACAGGAAGTGAACACCGGCCTCCCGGTTGAGGGTCGCTGGTTGTTAGACCGATCCACCACCCCTCCCAGCCACCGTACTCAGACTTCCATTTCCTCAAGTTTCATTGTTGTCCCACCACGTTTCCGACTGACGCAGCCGGGGGCTGTTGAACAATAATGGCGACTAGCCATGTGTCATGCCGACATGAAAGGACGGCTTTTTCATCAGTGTCTGACGCCAGAGGTCACTGACCAAGCGCCAGTTTTAACAACTCTGGAGTGAAACCAGTTTGACAGGGGCCAGTTTTCAGCTTACTGAGTACTTTTGGTACTTTGCGTACATTTTGCTCACAATACTTGTGTACTTTAACCTCTGGATACGTGACCTGGATACCAGGAAGTAACTGAGTCATTTCACCTTGTTGTTTTGGTGCTTTAACCTCGGTGAAGTATCTGAGTACTTCCTCCATCACTGTGTTCTCAGGTGTGTGTACCTGGGTGTGTGTGTGCGGTGGTACTGACGGCTGTAGCTGATATGAAAGTCTCACATTTGGTGTGTTTGTGTATGTATGCATGTGCTGCACTGAAGCTCCTCGGCAGTTTACTCCACATGGATTTGTCACCCATTAACCATATAGCCAGCTGCGACTGATACGTTATCTCAAGGCTCCTTCCTGCCGCCAGCTAAAAGCTATCTGTGCTAAGATATTATTAGTCTCTGATCTTGCTACTGCTCGTATGCACACACACACTCTCTCTCACACACACACACACACAAAATGATAAGTCACTTGGACTCTCAGCCAGCTACTTACACACACACTCACACACACACACACACACACAGATAGCTTTATTTGGCCTTCCTGCTCGCCGCTGATAATCAGGGGACAGACGCTTCTGCAGGAGCCTTTATTAGCTTCATGTTGATAGCTTCTCGGCCGCCACTAAACAACAACAGCGACACAAACAATATGACCTTTACATTCACAAACACATCTCATTTAGAGCTGTTTTTATATTCTGTGCTGCTGCTGTGTGGGAGGAAGTGCTGTGTTCTTAGACACATGAGCCGCTGTGGAAATATTTTGGCTCCCTGTTGCAGTTGTGCGTACCCTCCATGGCTCGAGCAAGGCACTGACACTCCCAGGGTCAGAGGTTTGATTCCCAGTGGGACGACTCCTTAAGATACTGTTTAACTCCAGTGAATAGATCAGCATGTGTTCTGTTTGTTATGTTCTTCTTCATCCATTATATCATTGTACATGGTTCTCAACATGGAGGTGGCTGAGCCAGCAGGAAACATCCACCTGCAGAGCCGGAGAGCAGCCATTTTAGACGTGCACGTGTGCAAGTACCAGACCCTCAGTTATGTTGTACAGACAGAGATTGCTAAAATATATGTTTAAGATCGTTGTTGAAAAAATAAGGTTAGCCTTGCGATCACAATTGCTTGTTTAAGGTGGAAGTATTAAACTTTTCCACTAGCTCGCTAGCTAACATGGTCTGCTTATCTTGATCATGGATCATTACAGAATATAGAAACTTTCACCGCTGTTCATTTTAGGAGGGCCACCACAAGGAAACTTGTTCTTTGTTTAGATTATCAAACAGACGATGGATCATAAATGTTTGTTTCTGGCTGCTAGCGTTAGCTAGCTGAAAATTTGTCGAATTCCACTTTAAAATGTTGATTAAAAACATTGCCGTCTGTTGATACTTTGACTTGGATTAGTGCTAAAATGGACGATCCAGAGGAACAAGTCTGTTCGTCAGGGGGGCAGGGGCATGAAACCTCCACAGAAAAATACGACAAGCGTCCTGGCTCTGAGCCCCTAAACAGCCTCCATCAAACCCTGCTGACCCAGGCTGTGATCTGCTCCTCCACAAGAAGAACCAGAGGGAGGGCGGGACCGTCGGCAGGGGTCTGTCGGCTCTCCTCTGGTGTCCACATACCCCTGGATGTGGAGCCGTGGACTTTGTCAGGGGTTTCATGCCCTGACCCTCCAGACCATCCATGCTAGCACCAATCCAAGTCAAAGTATCAACAGATGGCAACGTTTTCAATCAACATTTTGAAGTGAAAACAATCTTTCAGCTAACTTAGCCTGCATGCTAGCCATGCTAACTAGTGCTGGCAGCCATAAATAAACAACTATGATTCATTGTTCGTTAATTGTCCGATAAATTAAATAAAGAACACTCTTTCTTGCAGTGGTCCTTCTAAAATGCCATTTTTTTTGATTTTGATGGTTTTTGACTGACATGGGATCGGCCACATTAAGAAAACGATTGATAGATACCCTGCCCTCTCAAACTCATGCATGCTTACGACTAAAATGGCGGCTCTGAGGCTCTGCAGGTGGATGATATTGGAGCCAGCAGCTAATTGTGCTAACTCCATGAACAGCACTAAACATAAAGATGTCAGTTTTGTTTAATTTGGTTGTGATAGGCCGACACCCATAACCAAATTGTTTTTAAAAAGAAGCCTTTCTTTTTAGTCCAGCACTTCACTGACTCACTCAGCTTGGCTCGCTATCCATTTTTTTTTTTTTTTTTTTTTTTTAATTTTATATACTTTATTAATCCCACGAGGGGAAATTCAGTGTTTACACTCTGTTGTTGTTTTTTACACATACACACAGGTCCGAAATACACACACACAGCTACAAACGGGACCTATACATGCATTAAATGGAGAGATGTCAGAGTGAGGGGGCTGCCCATGGACGGGCGCCCCGAGCGGCTGGGGGGGTTCGATGCCTTGCTCAAGGGCAGCCCTCGGCAGTGCCCAGGAGGTGAACTGGCACCTCTCCAGCTACCAGTCCACGCTCCTTATTTTTGGTCCGGGCTGGGACTTGAGCCGGCGACCCTCCGGTTCCCAAGCCAAGTCCCTATGGACTGAGCTACTGCCTGCCCCAAGGGCGGTGAAATTTGAATGTTTAGTGATTTACATATTTGCCTTTTATTTTCTGTTGGCTTTGCTGACAGACAGCGGCTCATCAGTCTGAGCCTGTCAGTGGCAAAAACAGGTTTTTGTGGTCTAAAATTAACAATGCACAAATGCCCTGAGTGTTTCCAGTGCAGCCTGTTTCACTGCTGCCGGCTGCAGCGCTGCGTCTCATTCCTTGACCAGTTTCAAACTTTGTTGTTCCCATTAGTCACTGAAACACAGAGGGAGGGAAAAATAGGGCCCAGGGTGAAAACACCAAACTTACCCTTTAACCCGTCACAGATTTATGAGAACAGTTTCGTCTCCAGCCATAAATATAAACTTCTGGACACACAGAGAGGTGACAGGCAGTGAGGTGAGGTGACTCTTCTTCTTCCTCACTCTTTGTTGTCGTGTTTCCAGTCAGCAGACAGAAAGTCAGAGGTCCCAGGATGCCTTTCTGTCTCTTCACGGGTCAGAGGACAGGAGGGCACAAAATGGCCGCCGTCACTGTGACATTACCTCCCTGCACTCAGAGACACAAGCTCACACGCTGCATGGCTGCACATCATTTAAAGAAGAATACAGATCCTCTGTCTGCGACACACTCGCACATGGTGTACACACCCAGCCTGAATACACATACAGTAACATACGTACATGTTTAACTAATGAGTTCATTATTTCTGAAGGTGACACGCGAGGGTTGTGACACGAGACAGAACTAATGGTGCTGCAGATTGCAAACTGGGGAGGAGGACAAGATAATCAGGTTCCATTCTCTCTTTAGTTTTTAATCTAGACTGAACTGCTGTCAATTATCAAACCACCTCCTGAACCTGGCCGCGGCACAATGGACTGTTAATGAGAGCGCAGGTGATTGGAGAGGCATGGGCTCATGTATAGCAATAACAACCAGGAGTGCATTCATCACTGATTAGGCTGCGCTTTGCACCTACATCACGCAAGTACCAATAATCAAGGGTATAATGGCTCTCAGGAAACACTGCAGCGACCTGAAAAGTTTTGCTCACACTGATGAAGAATGAGAATGAAGAACAGGAACACAAATAATCAAGAAAAACAATGAGTTGATTTATTTGTTTAATTATCTTAATGAAACCCACCAACGATTATTATGTAAAGACGTGTGTTAAAAAATAGAAGAGAAGTAGAAATAAGAAATACATAGGTGACAACTTGATCAGGTAACTCTTTAATATTGTTTAATGATATTAAAACAACCTGAGTTTGTTCGTTGTTTGATACACCAGCTGCTCTTCTGATGTTTTAATGCATGTGCAGGTCCTGTTTGTACGTGTGTGTGTGTGTGTGTGTGTGTGTGTGTGTGTGTGTGTGTGTGTGTGACAAGAGAGGGAGAAAAATTCAAATTGAATTTTCCCTCAGGGATTAATGAAGTATATCTTCTTCTTCTTCTCCTTCTGACCATGGTGCAACCCCAGATTCACAGTGTATAGGTGCAGCCATAGCTGTTCATGAAAGTTATCAGAACGTTTCTGGTCATCTCAGAAAGTCTTGTTCAGTGTTTGGTGAACTACATACAACCAACTGTACGACTAAGTGCGTTTTGTTTTAATGGTTTTAAAGGGGAACTACGCCCATTTTCAGAATACATTCATATTAATCCTTTGGTCAAAGACAGTCCGAAAACATGAGTAATGATGAACTCTCTCCCAGATCCAAAAACTGCAGTGCTAAAACATTTGTGATATCACGGAGTATCAAGTCTGGAGCTGCTCCAGTGACAATGATCAGTGGATCCAGCCTCAGGGTCCAGATTTCTTCTTATGTTGTGTTCACACCAAACACGATGTCAATTTTTACATCCCGTTACTCACGTGACTTTGAATGCTAGAATATTTTATGTTGCCTCGCTTCATACGGGCAAATACCTGACGTCGTATGTGCGTGAAATCCCTGAATCAAGAAATGAACGTCCACCGGTACATCCTCGTCATCATACGTCCTGGAAGATCTCGGTGCTGATTGGCTATCATGCGGTGCATTGGTTACTGAGGTTCAGATTTTTCAAGTCACATATCAGCATATGACGTGAAATCGCACTATTCGCTTCATTTGCACCACTTAATTTGAATATTTCGTGTCACGTTTATCGTGCCGCCCGGCGTGAATTTGCGTCAGATTTGTGTCTTTACGTGTAATTCACTCATGCAGATTGTTTTATTTCGTGCCGGGTGTGAACACGACATCAGTCATGGTTCAAGGTCCACACAGTTTAATGTATTCAGCGTCATACTTGCATTCGGCCATGTCGTCCAGCTCGTATGTCTCTGTCCATTAGTCTCTTACTCTACAGCAGGAAACAGCACTTCAAAGTAAAACCTCTGGGCCAGATATTCACTGTACTTCAAAATAAAGCATGTCTTTTACAAACTTGACATATTTGCTAGTCACTTGGGGTCATTCAGAGTGGACCTGCGACCCACTTTTGGATCGCAACTCACCAGTTGGTAACCACTGTGGATGATGACACTGAGAGCACCCTGCAGGAGGACGTTCTGAGTATATGGGGACATTTACTGTGTCACAACTGAGAGCTCTACAAAAGAATAAAGATTGTTTGGGTTTAAAAGAGAAAAGAAACATTCTGTTTTCCACAAAGTCAGTCTCTCATTGGTTGTCTGACGAGCAGCTCCAGACTTCATACTATATGACATCACAGGTTTGAGACTTCCTGCTCTGGTTCCTGGCTTTGAGAGAGTCGCACATGTTCACAAATGTTGGTTGAACTTTTCCAGGCCGTGGAATTCTTAATTTAGGGGTTGTTTCCCTTTAAGCTTGTTGTTTATGAGTGAAACTTAGCATTGTCACAGTTAGCTATAGCTGTAAATGCACTGGGCTAACCAGGCTAACAGCTAGCATTCAGGTCATCTCCACACTCCAAATATGGTCACTTCTGGTTCCAGTTATCCAAAATGGTGACGGCCAAAATGCCGAACTCGCGGCTAAAACCAGAGTCCACAGTCTGATGGGTGACGTCAGGGTGTTTACGTCCGTTAGCTTGTTGTCTTTGTTAAGCTGCGTGTCAGTGTCTGTATCATGTTGTAAATGTGTTCACTGCTCAAACTGTTGAGCTGCTTCAGATTCTGAAATCAAAAGTACCTGATTATATCATCATGAAATCCCTCCGTCTACTGACACGTTCAAACTTTGGCATTCTAATAAAACACTTTGATTTGCATTTGGAGAAGTTGAGTACAGTCGTGTTCTTTCCTTTGGTGTGTACTTCAGGGTTGAATCTACTGTAACATGTCCAGGATTGAGTTGTGACAGTTGTCTGTCACACAGCAGCCCGGCGGCTCTCTGCCTCGTCCCTCCAGCACCTGCACCGACTCTCAGTTCAACACAGCACACACTACAAAGTCCTTCTCCTTGTCCTCAAATCCCTGCACAGCACGGCCCCTCCCTACATATTCACTCGTCTCCATCCCTGCACACCCCTGCCCATCTGCTCTCCACTCCTCACTGCAGGCTTTGCTCCATGGATGACAGGGCTTTCAGTGCTGCTGGCCCACAGCTCTGGAATGCGACGCCTCAGGGTCTGCGCCAGCGCACATCTGTTGCTTCTTCAAAGGTGCAACTGCAAACATGTCTTTGTAGAGCGGCCTCACTTCCAGCTTCTTAATCTGCATTTATAAAATGTATCCAGCAGCCTTCACACGTCCTGTTATCATCTTCCTCTTCCTTCGTCACACATTTCTTATTTTTGCCACTTTTATTACTCATTGACTTAATTAAAGGCCAGGTGCACCTCGTCAACAGGTGGCTTCAATCATACATAGAAATAAAGAATATTAACTCTAACCCACTGTCTCCAGGCTGGAGCTTCATGTTTACTGTACAGACATGAGACTGGTATCAACCTCTTTGTTTGTTTGTTTGCTTGTTTGCTTATTCAAAACAATGGATCTATTATCTAAGAACTTATATTAACACAAAACATTTACATACATGTATGAGAATGGATGATCCTCCTCGGGTGTCTTGAACTCCATGTAGGCTGCCACCTCATCCTCAGGACTGCAAAGTTTCATGGCTGGAGTCCTCCACGTTGGTGACCAATGTGACCACGGGGTCAAAGGTTACACTGTGTCACTGACTTTCAAAATAAAAGGAACTTCAGCTTGATAATAGTGATTTAGATGTTAAAATATTACACATATACTGCACATCTTTTTACTTTATTTAAAAAAATCTAAAATACATTTTTGTTCCCACCAGCTGCCCAGCATGTAGTTCATTTTTACCCCTGAATTTATATATATATATATTCATGGATATATTTTTACCTGTTACGCAGTATTTTGTGGGTGACCTCACGGATACCTGACCCAGTGCAGGACTCTGTTTTACAGATCTCTGCAATTGTAATCGACTGATAATTTTCTACCCAGAAGGGATTGTTGTTGTTGCGCGACGTCACTGTAATTTGGTCTGTTCGATTCCAAATTCAATTGGGCCAAATTATAAAACCAGAAAATGTTTATGGGTCGGACATTTTCAGCAGCCTATTCAAATCTATATCTAATCTGTATTTGTGATGACAAAGTCTAAACAAATGCACATTAATGTTGTGAAAATAGCAATGTTTATTGTTACAATTTTGAAATAAAAAAAATGTTTTGGGTCATATGTCTGACCCAGGCACCTCACAAAGTGCAGAAACAGAATAAAAAGGAGCTGTTTAACCCTTTGACACCTGAGCAGAGTGGCTTGATTTCTTTCAGAAACATGGGAAGAAGGCAATGAGCAATGGAAGAAGAAATGACCCCAAAAAATGGCAAGACATTTTAAAAAGAGAAAATTAGAAAACAAAATTTTTTTAAAAATAAATAAATAAATATAATAAAAAGATGAACAAGGAAATGACCTGGAATAAGTGTCTAAAAATTATTTAAAAAAACAAACAAACTGTAACTTAATTTTAAAATGCAATAATGATAATTACAAATATAGTTTTTCCTGAACTTTTTTCTCTTTTTTTCCGTAATTTTAAATGATTTTCTGTGGGACATTTCTTACCAAGTTGCTCACTGCCTTTTTTTCCCCATGTTTTTGAAAGAAATCGCAGCAATTTGCTCAAAGTTCAAAGGTCTGATATTTGCCAAAGCAGCACAAGAAAAGTGATGCAAGTGGCAACAACAATAACTAATAACTCACTATTTCTCTCCATCAGTATCTCCCTCACACACGTCTCACCTAATGATGTTTTCCTTCTAGTTCAAGTGTTCAGGAAAAGTCACAGGACGCGTCTTTATACAGCAGCAGAGTCACCATATAAACTCAATAATATCTCTCTGGAAACAAATCTGAAATGTCAGAGACATAAATCATGATCCTGACATCACAACACTGAGTGAAGTTTAGAGAGATTAAAGAACACAGACATCAGTCAGTATCAGTCCGTCCTCCTCCCTCTGCTGCTGATATCACTCACTCAGTCTGTCTCCAGTCACAGTGAAGTGGAGCTACAGTCACAGCTGGACCTTTTTCCTGTTGACCTATTACGTCACAGACCAAACAATGGACAAACAAGTTAGCTACGGTTAGCTAGCAGCTAACTGGTACCATGGTGGACAACTTTACAGCTCTGTACATTTGGTCCGTCCAAAAAGTCACGGCTCTGGATGTAGATTTCTCCATGTTGTTACCGGCTTCTTCTTCTCTTACACATTTAATGCTATTGGACTTCCGGGTCAAAGCCCGGGGCGGAAACTGTGGAGCATGCTCAGAGCTCCTCGGCCAGTTAGTCAGACTAACATGTTTACACAGATTTTAAACGTCCGTTTTAGTCAGACCGACACAATAAATCCATTTTCTCTGATGTCTTGTAAACACATTGATTGTCTTCAGCTACCGCTGGTAAATTTTTAAGGTATGTGTCAAACTAAGCTGAACAGTCAGACTACACACAGACAGCTTTGGTTTTAGCTTGTTTTTAGCCATGTGTGATTAGCTGAGCTAGCGTGTGTATGAAACATAACCGTGGTGGATGAGAGACTGCAGACTGAAGCATGGCTGTGTACATGTTTGTGCTTGTTGATCATGTGTTGCTGCAGTGTTGGCTTTGTATTGGCGATGGTTTCAATGCACTCACAGTAATGAGCGTGGTTGTCATCAGCTGAGGTAATCACTGAGTTAATTCCCACCGTGGCATCTCTGCTCTAGTGTTTGCTGACTTCACTCCACGTGGTGTGTGTCTGTGTGTGTGGAGGTCAGCTCGACGTGCAGACAGCAGGAGAGAGGCTGCAGCGTGATAATACAAAAAAACTTATCTTGAAGAAGTACAGATACAATAACTGATAACACTGGAGCTTATCAATACTACAGTCTTTGATAATCATGTCCTGAGGCTCGATCATCACTCAGTTCCAGTTCCCATCCTGAGCTGAGCCGCTGGCAGGTCGCTTCAGTTTCAGACGTGGCTGGTGGGCCGCCACTTGAACAAGCCTGATGTAGAAGCTGTATCAGAGCTGCATAAACGTCGTCAGTTTCCTTTTTATGAAGACGTGTCCGTGGTCACTTTGAGTTTATGTCAGTTTCAGCACACTTCAATGGAAACACATTTTCACTCAGAGCGCCAGCATACGGGTAAATATGCAGATTCTCCTTTCTTTAGTTTCTCAAAAAGACATCAAACGCAGCTGCTTGACAGCTGCACTTTGGCTCCGAAATCCTCCACACGACCCGCTCCACAATGAACCGGCAGCGCTGTACTTGTCAGAGAAACATCTCCATCCATCTCCTTCATGTTTGCCTTTGTTGGCTTTCTGAGAGTGAAACAGATTTTCTTTCTTTCATGTTTCTTCTCTTCTGCTTTTATTTCTGTTCATAAGACACATGGAGAGTATTGTTATTCATGTGGTCACTGCTGGACGTGTCCCATCCCGACTACATGTCCTCCATCTTCATTTATTGACTGCACTCTAAACAGATTAATTAACTCATGTGCAAAGCATGTTATGGTCCTCACACTTCCATGTTTCTTTCACTCATTCATTCAAACCTTAATTTAAGACTCGGGAAATCAATTGAGAGAGACCCTGATTTTCAACGATGCCAAGCATGAACAACAACATTAAAAACAATCAATAAGCAAACAAAGAACCAATAAATTATCACTAAAAGTAGAAACACGGGGCGATGGAGGTGGAGTCGTCGCTGCAGCTGCACTTGTGGCTGTCTTCTATGTATTGTTGGTGTTCTGTCCCGCTGGTAGACGTTGTTCTTCCTTTGCAACACATGTTCACTCTCAATTTGTCACGTATTGCCGTGTGGTTGGTGGACTTTCACATCTGTATACTACGCGCGAGGTATCCCTGGCTGGTGATGTTCTGGGACGCTGTGTCAATTTACGCCTGTTACAAGTCAAATCATGCAGAATCAATGACCATGTATTTGACAACTGTGGAATGAGAACTGGTCGTCCTTTAACGGCAATTTAACGGCAGGCCAGAATGCTTGAAGGCGTATATTATAGTATAGATGACTTGACATGACCGTGACCAAATTTGTGTAGGTGAGGAGAAGCAGTTGCTCCCAGAGCTGCTTATCTGAATAAAAGGAAACAGCCGCTTAAGTGACAGGAAACTCCTTTTAATGTGTATGGGAAAGCTTGATGCTGCTTGTTGAGAAATTGTCATGATGTTCCAGCTCTTTGACTGTACAGGAGAAACCAGTAGTTTCCAGGAGTACCATCAGTGTTTCAGAATTTTTGCATTGACTTGGTACCTAAATATCGGCTCTCTTGACACCCCTACTCTACAGCCAAGTTCGTTCAGACGAGCTTCAAGTCTTACAGGTGTTACTTTTAAGTTTGGGAAAAACATTTCCACTCTGTCTGGTGTCGTTCTTCTCTCGGTGTCAGTCCCGTTTGGATGGTGGCACCACAGAAAGTGGCATCCATTAACTTGAATTTCTGTCCCAGAAATGGAGATCAAAATAAGTCTGGATCAAGTTCACTGCAGTTAAAGTACCTCACAGACGCTTCAATTCAGACTGTGCTGAACATAATAACCTGTCCTTCTGTCGGAGACGCTGTAATGTCGACATTCAGATAATTTAGTGAAGCCTCTTCACGAGATCTTCACTCCCTCTGCTCAATAATCTGAGCTATAGTTATAGAGCTAATATATGCTGATGGCCTGTTGTTGTTGATCAATCATGTGTGTGTGTGTGTGTGTGTGTGTGTGTGTGTGTGTGTGTGTGTGTGTGTGTGTGTGTGTGTGTGTGTGAGGAGTGCAATAAACAGGCCAGGATGCCTCCGATACATGCAGAATGTAATGAGCATTGATTTGTGATTAAACATCCGTCTCTGTTTGATTTATTATAAAAGGTGGCGTCTTAATCACACACACATGATCACGTGAGCATACACACACACACACACACACACACACATACACAATGTGTATTACCATACATCAATATCAAGGCCAGCTGACACGTACTGATGGAGCCATCAGTTGATCACAAATAAACAGCTGCCCCTAATTAAATTATGCTATTTATTGATGCACAGCATCGATACATCAGTCTGCTGCCGTGTGATAAAGCTGGTGTGAAGAAGACAGCGTCCAGGTGGCCGTCTGTGAACCAGCTCAGTGTGTGTATGAACGCTGTGAGGTTAACATGCAGCTATTCTTCTTCTGAACCCTGATAAAGTCCTTAATAGCGCAGCTGGTTTGGGAACAGACGGGTTGTGAGTTTGAACCCTGTCAGAAATATTTTGTATTATTTCTACTTTTAGAGCACACACACACACACACACACACAGACACACACACACACACACACACAGATTTCTACAACCAAGAGAATCTTTATATTTCCTGGGATCCACCCCTCAGTGATCCACAGTGTGGACTGGTGGACTTCAGAGTCTCTGGTGCTGGAGATGAATCTTTTCTCGGTTTATTTATGAGGAGGATATGACGCTCTGTGCTGGAGGTCACACACAGCCACGCTGCATGGGAGCGTGTGCCCTGCTCCGTGTCTCACAGGTACATGATCAGCCAGCAGCGAGCCGCGGGCTACCAGCCAGCTGTCAGTGTTGCTGGTTCAGAGAGAACTTGAAAGAAACAACCGACGCCAACAGCAATAAGAGCTGCTGACTACTGAGGAAGGACGACTCTGTGACCAGCTGAATCATGTTGTTAGCTGCTCTTATTTTATTTTAAATTCAGATCAGACCAAAGATTCATGACGAGGTGAAACAGTTTCAGAACGTCACAGAGAAAAGTGTCAGCGGTGTGAACTGGTCGGTCTGAGCTGGACTCAAGCCGGCTGATGGTGTCACCTGACACTCAGCTGGTCAAATGGCCGGCAGCTGGTTTTAAAGCACGTCACCTGTTTCAGCAGCCAATCAGCTTGTAGTGAGGTCCGCTGGTCAAGTCAAAATGACCGCAGAAGGCGTGTTGGCTTGCTGCAGCAGGTGCTTCGTCCCCGCCCAGCCCTCTGTTTCCGTCCTCACAGTGTGCCGGTGTCGGACGGTGGGTCGCTGCTGCTGCTGGCTGTATGTGCTTATGCCCCGCCCACACACACACATTCTCATTGACTGATGAATTGGCGCTGGTTATTGATATTATTGTGGCGTATTGATTATGAATACAGTCCATCTGATGCTGGTTTGGTTTCATCACTGTAGCCAGTATCTCACTATCACTATCCTCATTCAGATTTGAAGAAGCTACAAATTATATTCAGCCACAAAATAAGTCTGAAAAGCTGCAAATCAGAATCAAATCAGTGGCTAACATCCAACACTGAGCCATGAAACAGTCCCAACGATCTCACACCGCCATCGAAACAGCTCGACTCTGTCATTAAACCCGTTAACGTTGGGTAACATTAACCCTGTGTGTACTCCTCTGTGTCCAACAGAGGAATAATGTCGGTTGATAATTTGGTTAGCATGTGTTAGCTGCTAATGGCAGCTGGTTAACACAGCTAAACTGGTGAAGCTCATTTTAATACAAAGCCATAGCCCTTTTTTTAAAAAATGTTTTTCAGCCTTGAGTTCAGCATTTCCGCTGTCGCCATCTTGGATTTTTGGCGCCAGAAGTGACTGTATTTGGAGAATAAGGTGGAGATAACTCTAACGCTAGCTGCTAGCTTTGTTAGCGTGGTGCGTTTACAGCTATGGTTAACTGTGATAATGCTAATGCTAATTTTCGCTAGCAAAAAAAAAGAAACATATCTCAGGAACAGAAGGGGAGACATTTGGTCAGATACTGAATTGGTGACTCTAATCTTGAAGCTGTGCTGATTGTATAGATCTGCTGTGTGTGAAGCGTCCATGTTTTCACTGTCAGAGACACTGGGCTGGTGGGCGGAGTCACACAACCAGGGGGCGGGGATTCTAGTTCTTGTCTTCATCAGCTGACGAATTCCAGCTTCACCTCCTTAAACCATGTCATCAGTAAGATGTCATATGTGGTCTGGTCTGGTTCTTTTGGAGACTTTTGGCGAGATGACCTCAGAAAGAGAAAAGTGATTTCATTACGGCGTGTGCACAGTAATCCCATAGATCACATTTCTGACTGCAGTTTGAGGCAGATAAACACTCGTCTGTGCCAGATTACATACTGAGCGTAACCTTGCCAGCGCTGCTGCCTGTGGGAGCTGTGACTCCTCTCTCCTGTAAACAAGAGGACTTAAAAGGGATTGTAGTTATCCAGATTAGCAAAGTCTGCTGTAGTCAGGCTCTGCCTCTCCCTCTGACTCAGATTTAGCAACTGGTGGTCTGTTGCTGACCTCCTTAATTCACTTTATCTCGGTTTTATTTACTTTGGCGTTAAAGTGAAATCCCACGAAAGCATTGTGTTGTTTATACATCTCGCTGTCTCATGTCCTTTACAGTAGACACGTGCACAGCATCTCAGTTTAAAGAAGTGAACTCATAGACGTCACATGCTGCACTTTCACCCCACAGATCAGTCCTTTGGGCTGCAGGTCAGTGTCAACGGAGCAGTAACTCTGACCCCGTCTCACAGGGACTTTAAATTGGCTGGATGCCCTTCTGGCTTTTTCTCCCGCCAAACCACAGACCCTCGCTCTGATGAAGGACGCCATTTCTTGTCGTTAATATTCAGCAGCTGCTGGATTCAGTGTGATTCTGTCTAACTGTGCTGATTTAAGTGGGATAAAGGGTTTCAGCTGATAATTCTTTAGGTAGTTAATTATGTTAGTTCACAGCCGTACTGTGCTCATAGTTAGCTTAACACTGCACCGTCTACTGTCACTGCACTGACCAGCGGCAGCTTTAAAACTGAGCCAGTGCAGTGGTTTGTGGGGCTGTACCAAATGTTTTTTTTTTTTTACATTTAAAGCCTCTTATGAGGTTTTCGAATGAGGCTTTGAATGTGTTCGGTGTACTGACGGTAGTGCTTTTATTTTGAAAGAGACTGTATGCAAACTGTACATTTCCTGTGACAACAGAAGTGTATCTTGAAAACAGACAATGCATGTAACAGGCTGAAGTTGACACGGCGTCCCAGAACGTCAACAACCAACACACCCAGGGTACCTTGGACGTCACATGTGGACGTGGACAGTCCATGACCAAACGTGGACATGTGACGAGGTCACAGTGAGGATGTGTTGCCCTTTGAGTGCAGCAAACAGAAGAACAAACGGTTCTAAAGAGGCTAAACACCAACAAATATGGATTAAAGCAGAATCTGTTGTTTAATAAAAACATGTTGTGACAGTTTAAAAGGATCTTTTTTGATTTATTTTAGACTTTTGGACTCTACAACACTCTGGAGTTATAGGGAATATTTGGAAACAACAACCCAGTCGCCAGAATAAATTATGACTTTGTACATTTCTGTAAACCACAGATATGTTACGTGCACATTATTATGTTGTGGATTTGTTGAAACTTTATGTTTCTTTACATTTCAACAACTTGCTTCTACCTTTAGGCACAAAAACCACTTGGTTATGGTTAGGACAAGATCATGTTTGGCTTGAAACACCCTAAAATCTGCTGTCTCCTCCGGCTGTCTGTAAATAAAGCAGCCAAATACTGAGATTCTTTTATAGTCTTATAATAAGAAAACATTTTTATATGATCCAATAGAAACAGAGCTGTGTTGTTTCTCTTTCCTCTCATCTGCCGTGTGTTTCACTCAAGAATCAAACCTGCTCATGGTTTTAGAATATAAAATAAAGCTCTTACTGCATGTTAGCTGAGCCAAGCTACAAACCCTCCTTCAAAAGTGTGAAAATTTATTTGAACAAAGACGAATTTCTGTTGTTTTGTTTTTGCAATTTAATAATTCAAGTCTCTGTCTTAAACCAAAGCCTTCTCACAACAACACGTCTGTCCAAACAGAGACTGCACGCTTCAGTGTTTCAACCAGGGCTGAGAGAAAAGTAAGAAAGATGGGTCTGAAACTAAACTCCATAATTAGCCTCACAAAAACTAAGACAGCGCTGTGGAGGAAACAGCGATGGTGGCATTGTTCACTGCCAGCCAACGCTCATGCAAAGTGGCCCGGGCTTAAGCAGTCAAGCTGCTAAACAGGGATTGGGGGGAAGTGTAAGAGGATTGGCTGTAAGTGACCTCCAGATCGCTGCCTTTGGTCTGCGACTACATGGAGAGCTGCAACTACAACATGGCTTAGTTCATAATGAGAGAGGAGGATAAACACAGACGGACTGGGAGGTGGAGGAAGACGTAATGTTTGGCTCCTTGATGTGTTTCACAGCATAATCAAAGACAAGAAAAGATGGCGTTAGAGGTGGAAGATGCAGAAAAGCGTACAGTTTCTGTGTGTATTAAAACAAACAGCAAATATGGGGGGGGCGGGTACGAGAGCAGATCACCTGTCGTCTGTTTCAAATAGTGTGTGTGTTCATTTGAAGTTAGCATTCAGCCGAGCATGCACACGTACATCATCAGGTCCAAAATAACAATGGAAGCCAACCAGCCGTAAACACTGTGTGTGTGTGTGTGTGTGTGTGTGTGTGTGTGTGTGTGTGTGTGTGAGAGAGAGAGAGAGCATTCCTGATGGCAGTGGCCCGTGGCACAGTGCCAATCACTCCTCACTTCGCAATTACAAAGAGCAGAGGGCTGCAGGTAATCATCATTGATCAGTGCACGTGTTTACACACACACACACACACACACACACACACACACACACACACACACACACATGCAGGGGCCAGTAGCATTGATCCACCCGACCCAGCCTCCAGGGAAGACGGTGTGTGTGACAGCGAGAGGAGATACAATAGAGATACGAACAGAGAGACGGGGCGAAGGAGAAGAGGGACGAACTGAAAACTGGGACAGATGGACAGGAAAGTAAAGCAGTGAAATGTTTGTCCTTCTCGGAGCAACGTTCACGTCCTCTGCTGTGAGCGATGGAGTCACAGAGTTAGTTACCTGGCCGTGTTGTCATTCAATCAGCTGGTCTATATGTGTGGACTGAGAGTCTGTGTGCATGTTATCTGTTCTCGTATTGAGTGTCAGCGCTGCGACAAGTCCATTGATCAGAATCTGGAGAGACACACAGGAGCGTCTGGCTCTGTGTGTGTGTGTGTGTGTGTGTGTGTGTGTGTGTGTGTGTGTGTGTGTGTGAGTCCAGTATCGTTTTTCAGTGGAGAAGAATGGTGGGAGTTGTGGTCCTTTCAATACGTCAGGACTGAATTTCAGTGTAATGTCAGCTCTGCCTCTCAGTATGGAGACGGGGATTCATCATTAGGTGCAGTCTTACCTCCTGAGGCTGAGAGAGTATTAAAGGTGAGCCAAGGTCATCGTCACCCCGAAGATACGATTTGCAGCAACGGATTAATCCACATCTGGCACCCTGTGCCAGTAGACATGTTTCCATTCACTTGTTATATGTGCATTTTCAAAGCCTGAGTGGAAACGCCACAAATCTCAAAATATAAAAAATGTTTACACTTTGGGAGGTGGAAAATTTGGTGTATGGATAAAAGGTAAATGTTACTATGTGCAACAGAAACAGTGAAGTGTACCAGTGGAGATAATTCAAGCCTGGACTGATGGTGTCATCCAGTTTACTTTGTCCTTCATTAACTCCATCGACCAGCGTTAAAAGCTAAACAGAAATTAAAACAAACAGAAGATAAAACAATACATTAAACTTAGCTCAGGAAGTTAGCATTCATATTATACAATATTAGACAATTGTCCATCCATCCATTTTCAACCACTTATCGGGGGCCAGGTCTCGGGGGCAGCAGGCTGAGCGAAGCACCCCAGATGTCCCTCTCCTCATCAGCACTCTCCAGCTCCTCCTGGAGGACCCCGAGGTGTTCCCAGACCAGATGAGATCTATAATCCCTCCAGTGTGTTCTGGGTCTGCCCCGGGGCCTCCTACCAGCTGGACCAGGAGGATCCTGATCAGATGTTGAACCACCTCAACATGAAGGAGCAGCGGCTCTACTCCGAGCTCCCTCCAGATGTCTGACTCCTCCCCCTATCTCTAAGGCTGAGCCCAGACACCCTACAGAGGAAACTCATTTCAGACGCTTGTATCTGTGACCTCATTCTTTCAGTCACTACCCAGAGCTCATGACCATAGGTGAAGGTTGGGACGTAGTTGGACCAGGAAATCAAGAGCTCTGTCTTCCGGCTCAGCTCCCACTTCACCACGGTTTGGTTTGGTGCAGCACCTGCATCACTGCCGATGACGCACCAAACCGCCGATCCATCTCACCGAGTCCAGACTGATGCAGAGAGCCAATCAGAATGTTAAGCTCACAACATCAGGATGGTCTTACCAGGCTTCATGCGACCCATCGTGGGAGATTTCAAAAGTAGCTGATAGCAGTTAGCAGCTAACTCAAAGATTAAGAACAGCGGCCGTAATTGTCTGCAAATTGGTAAGACAATTAGATTCAGGAGCTCCTTACCCTCCAAGCAGAGGCTGAGATCAGCAGCCATACACCAGGGACGGTAAATGATTGTTATTGTTAATAAAGCATCGCAGATGCATGTTTTATGTCACACTAGAGGCTGATGCTGCTGTGTTAAATGTTGTTCTCGCTACGCCTCTCTTGATTCCACGATGCTGGAATCAGTGTATAATAATGTTGCTGCTGTCGTTTGTCTCTGTGTAAAAATTCAAAGGCAGCATTAAGAGGGGACTTCGTAGCAGCTCTTTAGCACCATCTCTGTGTAAAAAGGGTTTTTGTTTTCTGCAGTTACTTTGGTTGTTCCACCGTCTGACATTTGTACTGCTGCAAAGAACTCACATTTACACTCTTTGGTAACTGGTGATGGCTACCAGGGAAAACAAAAGTGCTTTCCTCTTCCTGTTTTGGTTGTGCAATAGTTAACACTCTTCCTCTGCGCTGTAAATTGAGCCTTTATTTCCCAGGAGGTCATACATGGTGTCAGACAGAACCACACAGTGAGAGCCAGGCTTACAGGGACCCAGCCCACACGCCGACAGAGTCATTATTCTTCAGCCATGACATTGTGTAATCAACATTTACTATTCATAATAAGTGAAAGAAAAAGACCTGTCTGTTTCCACTGAGGTGTTATCCACAGTAAGAAGTCTGACCTTGTGATTGTGACGTTATCAGTGTTATTGTCTGACCTGCAGATCCATAAAACATCAATGAGGCTGATGTAGCGAGGTCTGTTTTAAAGAATGATTCAGCTAAGCAGCCAAGTACTCATTCTGTGTGCATTGATTTCTACTTCTACAAAGCATCATCACCCACAACTCTCACTTCAAATAAAAACAGAAACCAAACGCTGCGTGCTGTTAAACCTTACGTCTGTTCCATGTACAGATGTATGTTTTCACTGATGTTTAAATCTGTCCATGTGTTGGAGAGGGAAGAGAAGCTGTGTGGGCGATCCAATCAGTGGCTGACTGAATTCATGTGTTTTCTCTTAAGGCCTCTCGCTGTAAACTGAGGGTAAAACAGAAACTGTTGACAGTAAACACTGATGTGTGTGCAGAGGAGGCACTGATGGTGCTGCTCAGATTCTCCAGTGAAAGATTGACAAAATATTTTATGTCCTAAAATCAAACCTTAAATCATTCGCAAACCATTTTTAAACCAGAGGTGTAGTGCTATTTGTTTATGTACTGAAGCGCGCAGCACCTCAACAGCCAGGGCTGAAAAATGAAGCCGACACTTAAGTTCCAAAAAGTGCAGTTCCTCTAATGTCCACTTGAGGCTGGCTCCAAGGGCGAGTCAGTCCCCACAGACCTCCATGTTAAAATGTCTAACTTAGCAGCAGAAATAAACATGTTTACAGCCTGGTACAAAAACTGTTTTGGTCTCTGAAGCTAATTTCAATGTTCATTTCAACCGTACGGAGGGTGAATTTTTATATAACTCATCCATTTAAATGTTACTAAAGTGTAAAGTTACACATTTTTACATATATATAATTAAATGCATGGTTGCTTTGAGTGACCTTTTCTCGACAAGTGGCTACCATAGCAACAATGTTGGTGAGGTAACGTAACCATGGCGCAGCCCCTGAATCACAGAGTGCAACTGTAGTTGTCACTTTTTCAGCATGTTTTCAGGTCAGGAAAGTAAATTTTAACATTTTAGTCGTCTTAAAAAGTCTTCTTTAGTGTTTGATTGGACTAAAATGCTCTAAGGAGTCAGATGCTCAGTTTATTTGGCTGAGTACATTTCATTTTAATGGTTTTAAGCCTATTTTCCTTAGTAAATATTAGCATTAGCATTATCACAGCTAACATTGACTGTAAATGCGCCTTGCTAACTAAGCTAGCAGCTAGCATTCGAGTTATCTCTGTCCTCTTGTCCAAATATGGTCACTTCTGGGTCAAAAAATCTAAGATAGTGGCGACCAAAACATGTATAGCTGCAGACGCAATATGTTTGTAGTGCACACAGCACGCTCCTACAGACCACGCCCACCACCAGTACTGTGGTGAATAAATGAGCAGTGTTGCCAACTTGGCGACTTTCTCGCTAAATCTGGCGACTTTTCAAACCCTCTTGGTGACTTTTTTTGTCAAAAGCGACTAGCGACAAATCTAGCGACTTTTTCTGGTGTTTTGGAGACTCTGATGTGAAAGCGCGTATCGTTCTGCAGTTACTGTCCTCAACGATCGAGCAGCGGGTGCTGCTGTGAGCCCCTCCCCCGTCCCAAAGCACTCACCGGCGGTCAATCTCACGCAGCACTCCCAGCTGCAGTCAGAGCAGAGAGGAGACCCACACTACTCCGCGTCCAGACTGCAAATGAATCGCGCATGCGCAAAGCCGCCACTGAGCCCGCCCTGGCTTACAGAGCGGGATGTAAATGTAAATGATTAACTGTCACACTAAAATAAATCACTGCACTTCACTCTCACGGCCTCAGTCACTTACTCACCTCGTTCACTGTGTGTGTACCTTCAAAGGCAAAATAAAAAAAAACAATCCAAGAATCAACAGAAATAAGTTCATTTGTAGTTCTAAACATATTTAGGGTGTTTTTTACTCACTTTTTGTCTCTCCCACGACGTTATTCCTCTCTCCTACAGCGTCCATTGCAATTACATGCAAATTGCCAATTATGCAAATTAGGCGATGACGTCATCTAGCGACTTTCAGGACAGCCAATAGCTACTTTCCTTACTAGGGAGTTGGCAACACTGTAAATGAGACCAAATGTGGCAAAAATCCTCTTTATAGCTCATAATACATGAAGACGTGATTCACTTAATAAGTACGATACAAAATGTAACCCTTCCCTTTAGGCCTACGCTTTTGCTAACCTTAACCACCTCTCTTTTAACATACCTCATAGCTAGCTAATCACAAGTTAGCATTAGCACAAGTAACAAAATGTAGCCCTCCCATTACCCTTATTCTAACCTTAATCACCTCTCTTTTAACACACTTCATAGCTAGCTAATGGTTAAGTAATGAGATATAACCTTCCCATTACAGGTACCCTAACCTTAAACACCTCTCCTTTGAAGTTTTACTTCATAGCTAGCAAATCCCTAACATAATATTAACATAGGTAACGAGATGTTTCCTCCCTATTACTCTCACCCTAACTTTAACCACCACTCTATATGTAATACTTCATAGCTAGCTTATTGCTAACTAAGCATTAGTATAAGGAACGAGATGTGGCCTTCCCATTACCCTTATCTTAATCTTAATCACCTCTCTTTTGATGTAATACCTTATAGCTAACTAATCACTAAGTTAGCATTAGCATAAGCATTTTTGAGTGTCTTGAAAAGCGCTACATAAGTATTATTATTATTATTATTATTGTTATAAGTAACCAGATGTAGCTTCCCCCTTACAGTTATTCTGATCTTCACCACCTCTCTTTTAACATAACACTTCGTTCACCGTATGTCTGCTGCTTGTGCCCTATGTCACTGTTTGTGCCCTATGTCTGCTGCTTGTGCCCTATGTCTGCTGCTTGTGCCCTATGTCACTGTTTGTGCCCTATGTCACTGTTTGTGCCCTATGTCTGCTGCTTGTGCCCTATGTCACTGTTTGTGCCCTATGTCTGCCTATGTCTGCTGCTTGTGCCCTATGTCACTGTTTGTGCCCTATGTCTGCTGCTTGTGCCCTATGTCACTGTTTGTGCCCTATGTCTGCTGCTTGTGCCCTATGTCTACTGTTTGTGCCCTATGTCTGCTGCTTGTGCCCTATGTCTACTGTTTGTGCCCTATGTCACTGTTTGTGCCCTATGTCTGCTGCTTGTGCCCTATGTCACTGTTTGTGCCCTATGTCACTGTTTGTGCCCTATGTCACTGTTTGTGCCCTATGTCTGCTGCTTGTGCCCTATGTCTACTGTTTGTGCCCTATGTCTGCTGCTTGTGCCCTATGTCTACTGTTTGTGCCCTATGTCACTGTTTGTGCCCTATGTCTGCTGCTTGTGCCCTATGTCACTGTTTGTGCCCTATGTCTACTGTTTGTGCCCTATGTCACTGTTTGTGCCCTATGTCTACTGTTTGTGCCCTATGTCACTGTTTGTGCCCTATGTCACTGTTTGTGCTGTGTTCTGTTTTTGTTACCCTGTTTCACATTAAAAAAAAAAACACTTCATAGCTAGCTAAAGGCTAACTTAGCAATTTTGTCAGGACTTCCACTTCTGGGCCAAAGAGCGAGGGGGCTGATCGTAGTAACTAGACGTAGCCTTGCTAATCCCAACCTCACCACCTCTCTTTTAATGTGGCACTATATAGCTAGCTAATCGCTAACTTAGCATTAGTATGAGGAGCAGGATCTAGCCTTCCCTACAGTTACCCTGACCTTAGTCACCTTGTTTTTAATGTAATACTTCATAGCTAGCTTATTGCTAATTTAGCAGTGTCATCAGGGATCAGCCTCCTTCACCAAGGAGTGAAGAGAGCTGATCATGGACAGACGTGGAGGTACAGTGTGCGAGTCACGTAGCTGCTCCAGCTGCAGTTAAACCTACTGAAAACCTGAGGGTTCAAAATGGGAGTCCACAAACCAATGGGTGAAGTTATGGTGGCCTTCTCCATGATTTTATACAGTCTATGGTTTAAACAATATATTTTTGATTCTTTATTGAAGAAGATTTAAGCTGTTAAGATGTGCAGGCTCGCCTAGATACTGAGCACAGCAGATAATATATGTTTCTATACATAATCAACACCTGCATATTTTCTACACACATTAGGGAGACAGCTGTCCTCAGCAGAGACGTGTATAAACTTATTATCCTAAATGTAAATCATTAAAATCTCATTCCTCACACATTCCTCCTGGATGTGAAGGAGCACAGTGACAGGAAGCAGTCTGCGTCATGGTGGTGCTGGGCCGCCAGACGGCAGAGCGACGGTTGTAAAGTCTGTAATGAAACACTGATGATGCCTAAAGCTTACTGCTCTGTCTTTACATCTTAAAAGACACGGCTCTTAAACTTCACATCGCTGTGATTCTCTGCAATAAGCCTCTTCCATATGTGGATATTACACAGACAGGCAGGACCCAGCCAGGCCTGCTTTCTTTCTCCCTTCCTTCCTTCCTTCCTTCCTTCCTCAGCAGGGCAGGTTGTGTCATGCAGGCTCTTGCAGAGCTGCTGTTTACTTCCCCTGGGTAAGTACGGGTCATTTAGCTCACTCCTAAACTCTGGAAAGTCCCTCTGTAAGTGAGTTGAAGGAGTGAACACACACTGCTGGCCTGTATGCAAATAATCTTTTTATTCATTGCATCCTGTGGTGCATTAAATTAAATACTTTTAGTTATTAAAATACTTCTCTCGGACGCGTGTACTAATGCGTTACATGTAAATATTATTTTGCATCAGAGCGAGAAGCGACTTGTTTTTCTCCTTCTGCTTTGCCTCAACAGCTCAGGAGATTGTTCTCCATTTGTCCCAGAGACAGACGGAGGACGAGGGTTTACAGACGGCGAGGAAGGAGTCCTCCTGCTCCTCTGTCACACAGCACAAGTAAGACTGAAGCCACAGTGCGAACGCTGGACGGCCACAGCCCGGCCTGTTGTTTAAATGTCTCCCACAAAGTGCTCTGTTAAAAGGACCCATAAAAAGCAGCATTCTGCTTTAAAGCTGAATTAGGCAATTTCACACATTGGCGGTTTTGGTGAGAAGAGGTGGCTGAAAAAAGATGACTCCAGTTCACAGGACTCGTGTAACTTTATGCCACAGTGTGCTCTTGTTTATCAACCTGATCACACTCATTTAGGCAAACATAAAGTTTAAATATGTATTAAAACTCCTCACGCCGCGACAACACGCCCGCAGCACAGTGTTTCCTTTGTAATCAGCTGTAGCTGCTGCACTGACAGAAGCTCAGCGACGCTGATGCAGGCAAGACTTCTGTTTTCTAACTTTACGCAGCTGGTCTTTTTTTTTTCTGTCTGCGCAGCTCTGCGGACCTCCAACAGGTTAACCATCCCAGCGAACAGTTCTCCATTGAAAAGATGCTTCGTTGTTTGGACATTTACATTTAGACCATACGTCACCAAGGTTAGAGTTTTTTCATCCTCCACAGTGTGCAAATAACAGTCTGTCATCAGTTTGGAGCCAAACTAAGAAACTACATCCAAACTTCTCAGTTAAAAATCAGTGTAGCTGGTTGAAAAGAGATGTTAACTAAAGATTCATGATGAGATGCAACCGTTTTAGAACGTCACAGAGAAAAGTGTCAGCGGTGTGAACTGGCCGGTCTGAGCTGGACTCAAGCTGGCTGATGGTGTCACCTGACACTCAGCTGGTCACATGGCCGGCGGCTGGTTTTAAAGCACGTCACCTGTTTCAACAGCCAATCAGCTTGTAGTGAAGTCCGCTGGTCAAGTCAAAATGACCGGTGTCGGACGGTGTGTCGCTGCTGCTGCTGGCTGTATGTGCTTATGCCCCGCCCACACACACACATTCTCACTGACTGATGAATTGGCGCTGGTTATTGATATTATTGTGGCGTATTGATTGACAAATTGATGACAAATTATATTCAGCCACAAAATAAGTCTGAAAAGCTGCAAATCAGAATCAAATCAATCCAACGATCTCACACCGCCATCGAAACAGCTCGACTCTGTCATTAAACTCGTTAACGTTGGGTAACATTAACCCTGTGTGTACTCCTCTGTGTCCAACAGAGGAATAATGTCGGTTGATAATTTGGTTAGCATGTGTTAGCTGCTAATGGCAGCTGGTTAACACAGCTAAACTGGTGAAGCTCATTTTAATACAAAGCCATAGCCCTTTTTTTAAGTGTTTCGCAGCCTTGAGTTCAGCATTTCCACTGTCGCCATCTGAAGTGACTGTATTTGGAGAATAGGGTGGAGATAACTCTAACGCTAGCTGCTAGCTTTGTTAGCGTGGTGCGTTTACAGCTATGGTTAACTGTGATAATGCTAATGTTAATTTTTGCTAGCAAAAAAAAAGAAACATATCTCAGGAACAGAAGGGGAGACATTTGGTCAGATACTGAATTGGTGACTCTAATCTTGAAACTGTGCTGATTGTATAGATAGATAGATAGAGATGATACACGGAAGCACAGAGAGTTGTTGACTAGACATCGTCTCATGGTGAGGTCACTTCCTGTCAACGTTACAGAAGCACAGAGAGTTGTTGACTAGAGATGATGCACCGCCTCAACCAGCAGCTTTTTACAACGTTACAGAACGGAGCGTTGACAGTAGTTGTTTGTTTCAACTCGTCTCGTCGTGAATCTTTGGTCTGAACTGAGCTTTATATGTTCAGACCGAATATCACCTTTCCAACTAGAATTCAACGTTTAAATCCCGGTCGGTGTCCACTGGGATAGAGCTGTGTAAAAAACAAGAGCAGTCTGTTTAAAATGATTCAAATGAACACCTCATGGCAACAGAGGCAATGCAAAACAGCAGAGTGACCTTGTGTGTGTTTTTATGTTTCAAATTAAAACAAATGAATCAAATGAATGCATCCTGCAGTTAAAATGATCCAGTTAATTCATTCAGCACCAGTTAATATGTCCTACTCTTCCAAACCCTGCATAACCAGCTGCATTATCACTCTGCAAAACTCTATACACACACAGTGAAGCTGGCAGCAACCAGACGCTGCCAAGACGGATTGTAGCAGGTAAACAACCTGACCTACGTGAGATGTCGTATCCGTGCCCCATGTATTTCAGGTATCGATGGATTGGTGGTGGACTAATGACACGATGAATAAGATACTTTAGTGAATGGAGTCCAACTCAGTGTTCATTTTGTTAATGATTAATGATGAAAACTGACCATCAGTGACCTTTTTTGTGACAAGGACCTGACACTGACAAGCAAAAACAGATCTTTGATTAAAAAAACTATGACAAAATGAAGTCTTGTTTTCATTGACAAGATGAGACTAAAATGTTAGTGGTCAACTATCGGACATTTAAATGACGAGGGGACAACAGAATAATAAATTACTTCATGAAATGTATTCAAAAAATGATTTAAAATAGGCAGCCGAGAACCAAAGAGTGAAGGAGGATAGCAGCACTGTGAGGTGTAAGTGATGGGCGAAGACTGTTAATATGACATATATGAAAGTATGCAGAATGAGTAACATCAGTGAGTGGGCTTCAAAGGACAATTTACGGTCCAGGATGACACCCAGACTCTTAACCTGAGGGGAAGGATGGAAAATAGTCCAGGTCCAGATGTTTCGCTAGCCAGCAAAACATTTACACAGAGGCAGCGTCAGACATTGGTGCGTGTTGTGAGCTGTAATTCAGCAGTAAATAATCAGCCGTGTGTGTCTCTGGATGGTGGAGCTGCTGAATGGACCTGTGGAGTTTGGTGGCTGTTTGCAGTTAGCTCCGCTTGTCAGCCGCTGAACGGCAGCGGTGCAAGCAGCCACTGGCCGCCCAGGACCTCCTACCAGCTGGACGGGCCATGAACACCTCTAACAGGAGGCGGCCAGGAGGATCCTGAACCGCCTCAACTGACGCCTTTTGACATGAAGGAGCAGCGGCTCTACTCGAAGCTCCTCCCCCTATCTCTAAGGCTGAGCCCAGACACCTCACAGAGGAAACTCATTTCGGCCACTTGTATCCGAGACCTCATTCTTTCAGTCGCTGCCCAGAGCTCATGACCATAGCTGAGGGTTGGGACGTAGGTAGACCAGTAAATCGAAATCCTAGTTGTCTTAATTCATTATTTGTGGTGAGATTTTGAGCTTTTCAAATGATGATCAGTAAGCGTGTGCTCGTAAATCAAAAACTCTGCTGGAGAAATGAAAGTTTGTAAATGTGTAGAAATTATTTGTAGAAAATAATTATGTCTAATTGAAAATTTAACACTTAATACAACCTGTCACCTTGATTCTTATTTCTAATACTTGTATTAGCCGAACTGAATTAGTTTAAAGAGGAAAAAAAAAGTTGATTAAATTGTAATGACTTTTCATCTACTAAAATTGGACTGAAACTATGAAGGATAAAATGTGATTAAAACTAATCAGCATTTCCATCTAAGAACTAAATCTAAGATAAGTGCCAACATTAACGCTGATCCAAACAAATCACATGTGAACAGAAGAACCAGCTGGTTCTACGAAGCTTCCATGTCCTTGCTTCAGGCGCTCGTCTCTTCTGTCTTTGGATATTCTTATCTAAAAATACCACCAGTGTTTTAGGCCTGCGGCAGAGCATTTCAGACCAGACTTTATTATTGTCTGTCTTCATTGTAATTGGGTCGCTAGTTATTAGTTTCTACATGAACTCTGTGCTTCAGGCTGTGAGAGGCCACCGAGGCGGTGGGAGGTTTTCAGAGACATCAGTCCCTCCTTTTGTTCCTGCCTGTTACCATCACAGAGAGGACGCGACAAGTGCATTCACCTGCAAATGAGCGGAGCTGATGACATGATTCGAGTCGTCACTACATTTAAAGGAATCTAATAATTGTGTAGAAATGCTTTCAGATATCGCAGCGCTCAGAGAAGCTCTCAGATGAAAGTCACTTTATGTTAATTACTCTGCAGTTAGTGATCTGAATTCCTCTGCTGAAAACTTTTAACACCACACCCTCTCTGGGGTTTCACCTAATTAACTTTAAATGCTGCTTGCTAAAAGACAACAAGCGCAGCACCTTAGATTGCATACATTGAGCTTTATTACAGAACCTCCCTGCTTTATGTGATCACTGCAGCCCTTTTGTTATGAAAGCAGATGCTCAGAGGACTCAGAGAGAGTTTTTTTCCTGTTGACTGAATTTCAGACATTAAAAATGCAAAGTCTGTTGGTTTGGCTTGCTCTTACTTTCCATTTTCCGAGAGTGTTTTCCCAATTGGTAAATCACTTCTGCTGCCAGTTTGTCACAAACTGTACAAGCACTTTGTCAGCTAACTTTAAGTCAAGACAAATTGGATTTTTAACCATATGAAAATGGACCCCCAGCGGGCGGCTGCTGGGGGGGGGGGGGGTGCTCAAAGAAAAAATATATATATAATTAAGCTAACAATTTGCATGCATCTTTTAAGTTGTTCAAACTCTGAGTCAATCCTATCAGTCTTATTTTAGGCAGTTAACAACTTGTTTTTAAGAAGTTGGTCAGAATCTAAAGCACTTGACATTATTGAGTGGGGTGAACATACAATAAATAAGTTGAATATCTTAATTAAAACAGTTTGACCACTAAATATCACCTCACAACTTTCGGATAAATATTAAGTTGGTTCATCTTAATTAGGTTTGTCAAGGTCAAAGCAAATCATGTTGGTTTTATTAAACTAATCAGGTTTGTTGGATTATAAAAGACTCAGAGACGGAACAACTTAAAAAGATCTGTGCAGATGGTTAACTTTTTATTAAGATGAATCAGTGAATATTTTCACAGTGCACAAAATGATTTATGGCGTTCGTGGATAATGCTTAAAATAAAGAAGCTTTACAGCATGAAAAAAAAAGTTTCATTAATGTGTTTTAGTCATTTGACAACTTAACATTTTTGAGTATGATGAAATAAAAATAAATAATTTAAAATACCTTTAATAAATTAGTTTGGCAACTAAATGACCACAACTTTTGTATAAATATTAAATTGGTTCAACTTAGGTTTGTTGGATAATAAAAATTTTTTTTATGATGAAAAGCTTCATTTTAAGTGTCATCCACTAACCCAATAAATCATTTTTTAGAGTGCAGTCTAAAAACTAATTTACTGGTTCAACTTTAAATAAATTAAGGTGTCAATTTGCATCTTTGTAAGTAGTTGAAACTCATTAAGTCAGTCCTGTGAGTCTTTTATAGTCTAACAAATCCAATTAGTTCAGTAAAACCAACATGATTTGCTTTGGCCTTGAAAAGTTTTATTAAGTTGAATCAACTTCATTTTTATTCAAAAGTTGTGACGATATTTAGTGGTCAAACTGTTTTATTCAAGACAGTCTAACTTATTTATTTTAATTCTGTCCTGCACAACTATGTTTTTAATTTTGACCATTTCTTTGAATAAGTTGTCAAATGACTAAAACACGTTAATGAAACAAAGATTTTTTTTTTTAATGCTGAAAAGCTTCTTTATTTTCAGCGTTATCCACTAAGCCCATAAATCACTTGTTAAAGTGCACTCTAAAAATAATCCACTGGTTCAACTTTTAAAATATTAATCTAACAGTTTGCTTGCATCTTTTTTTAAGTAGTTCCAACTCTGAGTAAATCCTACGAGTTTTTTATTATCCGACAAACCTGATTAGTTTAATAAAACCAACATGATTTGCTTTGACTTTGAAAAGCTTTATTAAGATGAACCAACTTTATATTTATCCAAAAGTTGTGGTGATATTTAGACGTCAAATTCTTTTATTTAAGATTTTCTCACTTATTTATTTTAATTCCACCCAACTCAAAAATTCCTAAAAGTAGTTGTCGACTGACTAAAACACGATAATGAAACTAAGGTAATTTTTTAAAGGCTGAAAAGCGTCTTTATTTCAAACGTTATGCACATAAATCATTTTTAGTGTCTTGTTTTCATGATCCTGTTTAAAATTGCTGAACAAACAACAACAAAAAACTGTAAGAGCTAGAGCATTTATTGTTTTTGCAACAGAAAGCTAAGACGTCCTTCTTTCACCCCATTACGTTGTACGTGTGCAGTGCAACTACATTATGCTACAAGCAGTCCAAAACACGATGAAAACGCATGGTGACGCTGCAGTGTTTCCCGTCATGGCTGCAGGAGATCATTGTTTACACAATCCTGTTTAAAATCAATCTGAAATAAAAACTAAAAGAGCGAGAGCATTCGATTTTTTTGTCCTTTACACCATCACATTGTCTGCTTGCTATGTCGCCATTAAGTTATGCTACAAGACGGTGAAAACATGCGGTGGTACATTCCTGGTAATGTATGTTGTATTTTGTTTAAATTTATGACACAATTTCAATACTTTTATCAATTATTCTGGTTTATTGAGTTCCAAAACCTCTCAGCTTTCAGGTTGCACAGACTTTAGAGATATGACATACCACAAATACCATTGTAGGCACTGGGGCAGTATTTCTACTGCAGATGAAACTAGTAAAACAGCTTTGCACTTTGTTCATAAATATCAGCATATCTCAGAAACTAAGAAATGTACATAGTTCAAATAACTTATGGTGTGTTGACAAATATTTTGATTTAGTTTTGTGTGTTTATTTTTTCAAATTTGATGAA
Source organism: Cephalopholis sonnerati (assembly GCA_019142605.1). Classification (NCBI taxonomy): domain Eukaryota; kingdom Metazoa; phylum Chordata; class Actinopteri; order Perciformes; family Serranidae; genus Cephalopholis; species Cephalopholis sonnerati. Next base: position 1,986,669 of record JAGQAX010000002.1, on the reverse strand, counting down.
AAAACATGTCAGATTTTTGTATTTTTTAAATTAGTGACACCATTTCAATACTTTTATCAATTATTATGGTTTATTGACTAACATTAACCTTTTAGCTCAGGTTGTACGTGTCGGTGAAGGTTCTCAGTCATCCAGGTCATGGTAATGCCAAGTGCTATATCGTAGGCAACTGGACTTGCTTGTGTTTCTTGAAGATGTTTCGCTTCTCATCCAAGAAGCTTCTTCAGTTGTAACTGACTGGTACGGAGTTGCAGGCTTTTAAGCTCTGTGTGGGTGTGAACCCTCAGGCTGTACAGATTTAAGGGATTTGAAAATTCTCCAACAAATGACGTCACAATCAGCATAGATACCAATGTAGACCCTGGCGGACTGTTTCTGTGGCAGAATTCAAATGAATAAACTCAAATTAAATTCTGCTTATAAATGTAGATAAAATCAGAAGAGAGAGGCTGTAAGATACCCCCCCTCTGCATGGCGCCACCACCACACACCACACCCTGTCAACAATCTCACCTCATTAACTTTAGCACTTAATGACACACCATGAGTTAAGATCAATTATGTCGCCTGTGTCACCATTATTTTCCCAAAGACCTGTCCCTCTCTGTCGAGGTGATCAATGCGCGCCCTAAAGTGCCAAAGCAGACGTCTTCTGTTTTCAAATTCCTTCGGCCAATATTGCCCGAGGGGGGTGACTTTAGATAGGACCCCTCCTCGCCTGGAACAATGGATCAATGACGTGACTTTGCATGTTTCTCTGTGATTCACTGAATACCTTTAGTGACCTGGTCTGTGTGGCCTGAGGACAGAGAGATGGATAGAGATGGAGAGACAGAAGAGGGGCTAAGAGCACACACACACCAAGTCGCCAGAAGAAATGTTGGCATTGTACGTTTCTTCAAACTGCCGATACATTGCATTTTCAAGGTATTACATGGCCGCTATGTTAAAACTTTGTTGAACAACACTATGGTTAGTGTGGGGTTAGTTTAAGGCACAAAATCACTTGGTTATGGTGGAGAAAAGATCTGGTTTTGGCTTAAAATATTGGTTGGGGGGGCACCGCAATGACTCGCTAAATCACAACCAGTTTTGTTGTTTGATGGTCTTGAACAGTGGTCTGCAGCTTGGCAGGCGTCTCGCTTGGTGTCCCCTCCACCTCCTGATGACAAAGTCAGCTCATACACTACATCACTTTGGAAACATGCTAATGATGTGTATGAAACATGAAAATGTAACGTATCTGTGGTTTGGAGAAACGCACAATGCCAAAGTTTTCTTCTGGCGACAATGCTGCATACATATGGGCAGATCATATATTTATATTTCTGTGCATTAAAGGTGCAGTGTGTCAGATTTAGGGGGATTTAGAGGGTGTCTAAGGGCGAGAATTGCTGATTGCAACCAGCTGAAACTTCTCCTGGTTAGAATTCCTTCAGTGCTCATTGTTCAGGAGCTGAATTATCCACAGAGGTCTCTTCCTCTCAGAAACAAACAGACCAGCTGATTTAAACCAGTAAGAACACTGAAGAAAGCAGCTTCACGTCACAAATATCAGTGTTAAATGCAAATGTTCCCATCTGGAGCCAGGGTTTGGTTTGTCCGTTCTGAGCTACTGTAGAAACATGGAGGTGCAACATGGGCTGTGTCCGAAATCATTCACGCATTCACTACTCCCTACTCACTGTGTAGGGAGTTCTATGAGGAGGACGATATGGTGAGCTCACCTGCAACATGAAAAAACACTTTAAGACACTAGTCAGAACATTTACACATTCAGACAGCTCTACAAAATGACAAGCTCACTGTGGAGTGGACTATACGGTGAGTAATTTCAGACACAGCCATGGTGATCTCTGTACACGAGGACCTGCTCCTTATGTCGATATAAACATCTCATTCTTAGGTAACAGAAACACAAAGATTCTTACTTTCAGGTGATTATACACTAAAGCAAACAGACCGATTATATTATATTTCATTTCTGCCAACACATCCCTCTGAATCCTACACTGAAGCTTTAAAACACGGGAGCACAGGGAAACATATCGTGTATTAGTTTGTAAGACAGCAGGATAAAAGAAGACAGTGTGGTTGTGTATGTTCACACACACACACACACACACATGCATTAAGATGAGGCTGACTCTCCGGTCGTCTCTATATGGGCTGTAATTAGGTTAGGGATCTGGGAGCCTATTGCATCTACAAATGGTTATTGATCAAGCAACAGGTGTTGAAAAAAGGAAAAGTGTTTGTGCATCCTCGTGTGTGGGAATCCTTCTATTTATGTACACACTGGAATGTCTCCATGTGGCTCAGTGTGTTTGTGTTAGTGTCCGCCTGTGAGTGTGTGTGTTTGTGCTGGGAGCTGGGGGACAGGGCGGGGGCATTAACCACTGACACTTATAGCTATTGTCTCATCTGTCAAACCCTGCTTGCTCTCTGGCTCTTTAATTTGCTAATTAGGCTGCAGGACCTGTGTTTGTTTCAGAAGATCACCATCTAGATTCTTATCTGTTTTACAAGATCATTCCCTGACAGGGCGGTATGCTGCGTAGATCCCGGTGAGACCCTGTTCGTGCCTCAGCACACCCTGGCATTTTTTACAGGTCTGAGCCTGAGACATAAAGTCTAGTGGCGCGGAGACAGAGTGACTTCATTAACGGCGGTGACAGTGGAGCAGAGACATGTTAGGAACAGGAAAAGTCTCAAAGGAAACATTCAGAAACACTCAGTTTATTCATCGGTAAAATCCAGCAGCAGGTATTTGTGCCGCTGGCTTCAGCACAAGGACAATCACTAAAATATCATCAGCACAATACTGATACACACAGCTGCTGACAAGCAAGGACAAGGACAGCTGTCACGATGGCTGTGAGCCCGCAGTTTATTTCCATGAAGACCGTCAGGGGTTATTTAGTGGACTGACTCATCTGGGTTACAGTTCTGTGGATCTGCTGGTGGCTCTTTAAACTCTGCAGCAGCTGGATTCTCACGAGACCCCGTGAGAATCTGTCTCGTTGGACTTCAAGAACTCTCAGCCTCAATGTCCAGACACAACAAGTCTACTGTAGAGAACTAGCAGCGACTAAAGACTCCAGCTGCATCGCCTGACGTCAACGTGTCTTGGCCAAGAAGTTGCACATGAACACACCACAGAGACTACAACCAACGGCCAAACAACATGTCTGTTCTGCTCCTGCGTGAGGGGAAATAACTCTCCACACCAGCAGTCTGTAATTGCCATTCAAAAAGGGAAACAGGAAGATCGTCTTGCTGCTAATTAGCTAGTTAGCTCATGAACAACACGATCCAGTGTTGAAAGAGCAGAGCACATTAACTGTGCGCCTGAGAACAATAACACAAACCATCAGGAAACACTTCTGCTGAAGAGAAAAATAATCTGACCTCAAGTTTGTTTTGGTCTCACTCTCTCTGGACTTCAGCTCTTTGTTTACTTTCCTCACTTCTGTTTCTCTTCTCAATCACTGAACTGAACTGACCATCAGAGTGATTTCATTTCCTGATGGGCTCCGCCATCATCGACACAGATTCAGTCCACTAAAAAAAACAACAGGGGACAACAAGGGCTGATGAGGGCCAACAGTGCGGGATACACCACACTGACTGAATGGCCCAACATTAACCAACGGCTGACCGTCAGCTTGGTGTGTCAGGACCTTCATGCCAAATGACAAGCAATTTTACTGACACAATTTTACTGTCAACTGGCTGTTTTTTACTATGTTGTAGAACGGCGTGTTGCAGGTATCGGCCTGTTTCAGCTCGTCTCGTCATGAATCTTTGGCCTGAACTCGGCTTCAGGTGCATTAGCATGCTGCAGAGATGGCAGATCAACAGTCTCGGGTCTAACGTGTAACCATTCTCCTCGTGTGTGTGTTAAATGTTCCTCACAGTAAAACCAGAAATCCCACATTATTTCTGTGATATGAAGTTCTTCAGTGTTATATAAAATCTGCAGCTCTCTCCAAAAACTAGAAGTCAGAGAAGAAAAGACAAGTTGTACAAGTACAAAACCATGGAGGAGAAATCGATGACTGTGAGCCAGGGGCAGTCACAATGCATAGAAACATTTTAAACAGAAAGTATTAACTCCTCCAACTGCCTTTGGATTGATAGAAAACGGAACTGAGTCAATGTGCTGTTTGACCTCCTTTATTTATTCAATTTAATCTTTATTTAAACAGGTAATCTGATTGAGACGTGGAGTCTCGTTCTCTCAGCAGACGACATCAAGTTAAAACAGGACATTCACACAAAGACAAAAGTGCCAAAGTGTGTACAAGAACAAACTCCCACAGACGCTGTCTCCAGGTTTCTTAAAAGAAGTTAAAAACAACCCCTAAAGGAATCACAGCAGACGTCAGTTTTTGCTGTAGCGTGTTTCAGGTTGAGGGGGCAGAGAGGGCCATTTTACTAAATCCTGTTCTGACTGAGGGGATGGAGAGAGTGATGAAGCTCAGGGACAGGAGGCTAGATGTTGACACTGTATGTTTCTGCAAACCACAGATAAGTTATATTTTTGCATTAGGCACAAAAACTACTTGGTTATGATTTGGAAAAGATCATGTTTCGGCTTAAAACACTTGCTTTTGGTGGCACTATATTGGCAGCAAACGCAGCGATGTCTCAGTAAAAACAGCCGCTGGCTTTTTCTGGCACTATGCCCTGTAGACACGTAGCAACATGTCGCTAAAAAACACCAACGTTTGGTGGCTGCAAAACTGCTGGAAACACAGTGATGACTTGCTAAAGTCATAGTCATGTCATATTTTTTTATTATCAAACATCTCGTCACGTTTTCAGCTTGTCTCGTTTGTGTCACAGGAAAAGGTCGTTGATGAATATTTTTTGTCGTAGTGTCTGTCACTAAAGTTAACACTGCTGTGAAGCCTCCTGTTTAATCCTCGACAAAGAATCAACAGACGGCAACGTTTTCAATTAGCATTTTAAAGTGGAAATAGACAATTTTTCAGCTGACTTAGCTTGCATGCTAGCCACACTAACTAGTGCTCTCAGCCAGAAATAAACAACTATGATTCATCGTCCGTTAACTGTCCAATAATTCAAACAAAAAACACAGTTTCCTGCAGTGGTTGAAGTTACTCTATTCTGTTATGATCGGGGAGTTGATATGCAGACGCTAGCTAGCACTAGCATAGCTAGCTAGTTGAAACGTTGACTACTCCCACTACTGTGAAGTGATCGGCTGAATTCAAAACTGCTAAGTGTTTGACTGATATGGGATAGTGAGCCTCTAAAAAAAAGATTGACAGATACCCTGCCCTCTTGAGCTCAACATGGAAAGTCCATGACGAAACGTCAATATATGACGAGGTCGGAGTGAGAATGTGTTGGTTTGTTGGCAGGACATGCTAACGATAGCGTCTGACAGCTGACGAGGCTGCACCGTACAGCCGCGGCCCACAGGACCGCAGCACACCTGAGTAAAGCCAGACATTAAAGTGCAAATGTCAGAAAGCGTCGATCAACTTGTGTGATGAAAACGTCAAATGGCGGAGTTTGATATCTCTTCACCCGGGTAATGACCTTACATCTTAAGGGGAAAATACTGTCTGACAGTAGTAATTCAGGATGCATGAGGGAGTTTTGAAAGGGCTGAAAAAAGCCAAGAGGGCTCAGTGTGATACCTGCAGGCCTACTTCAGTCAGAACATCAGTTATCTTCCACCACAGGCTGAAAACTCATCTCTTCCAGAAGGGCCTCACGTCCTCTTGTCCCCACTGAATCATATCCCCTCTCCCATATCTTCCTCCTCTACTGGCTATAATATGCTCTTATCTTGAATTCAACAAAATCCTTTCTACCTCTCCCCGTTGGCTTTCATTTCTCTTATTTCACTTTAAAGCACTCGTCTCTTACGTGATAATTCTCGGGTCACTAATATTCGTCAGGACACTGTGGCGTCGGACATCGTGACAGACTGATGCTTCAAACCTCATTAAAGGAAGAGTTTTGTTTGTCGTGATGTGTGTTCAGTTTGAAGTCAATCATAATTTTAATCCTGTGATTCTGTGCCCGTCACAACACTGATGAAATGCTAACTGCTCTCACTGATTACTGCAATTATCGTCTCTAAACAGTGGAAATAAACACATTTTCCCCAGAAATGAAAAATTGAGAATTTCTGCCTTAAAGTGTGTTTTTGAGGCTCTCACTCAACGAAAACTTAAAACAACCGACAGTGGATATTTTGAATTAGCTGAACCCAGTGTGTGGCTGATGGTTGATCCTGAGAAAAATCCAGAATGTGAGCGAAAGTTTTGTTTGTTTGGAGTAAATAAATGAATGAATAAATAAAGTGTGTAGTTTGAGAAGTGTTAGCATCCACTGCTGGATGAAAGGCGTCCACCTTTAGACCTTTATAATTCACATACTGTATATTCATAAGACGTGCACTGTGTGAGTGTGTGCAGCCGTACGGTGGATGTCTGCTGTGAGAATGACTCACGGCTCAGATCTCAACTTTATTATTCATTTAAAGTGTGAAGAACACATTCCCCCCCGTGCTTCATCAGGTTAAGTCAGAGCAAACTGTCAATTCCTGTTGACATTCCCGGGCAGCGGGCTGCTGCTTGTGTCATCTCCATGGAAACTGTTGCTGGCAACCTAAATGCCATTCTCAACAGTTAAAAGAAAATCCTCTTTTTCAGTGGGTTCGTATTTGATTTGTATCTCAGACTGTCTGTAATTCCTTAAGGAGATTTTAAACACACTGAAGTCCCCAAACTTTGAACTGGCTGTGGACACAGGATTGATAATACTCAATAAATCATGTATGTTTCAGGACTGTTAGAGACATAAACTGTAGACACTAAGGTCCTGTGTCCACCACAGTGTTTTTTCCCACCTGAAAACACCAGGAATCGTCCAGCTGGGAGCGTTTGAGAGCGCTTGTCAATGGAGTCTGGTGACTTTGAGATAACAGCTTCAGTTCTATATTGAATAAATCTGTCTGACGCCGCCGTAAAAATATTCTAAATATAGCATTCACTTTAACTGATATATTTTTCAAGTGAGCCTGTTTCTTTCTTTTTTTTTTTTGGTGGCTATATATTTACTAACCAAGAGAGGCAGCTCATCAGCGTTTCTTTTATTGTGCGTGATGCAGGGTTTTTCTACCTGGAGTCAGCTAATGTCAGACGCTATCGTTAAACGTTGTGTCAAACATGCTGCAAACAGAATTAAATTACAATGTGCTGCGACAACTTCTTTGTGTTTTCAGCCACGACTCAGATTTTTAACATCGTTTCTCTAAACCTCTGGGAACAGGCGGTTGAACTAGTAGATAGAGAAAAGTTAAAAAGTTAGCGTATGTAAGCTAGTAATATTAGCCTAACAGTGATTCACCAGACCTCTAGAAAGTGTCCACCTAGTAGGTAGAAAATAGTAGATAAGGTTAGCTAATGTTTGCTAATTATGTTAGCCTGACAGCGTTTCACCAGACCTTCAGGAACGGTTGACCTAGTAGATAGAAAATAGGGGCCAAAATTAGGTAATATTAGCTAGTTAAGTTTGCGTTACATGCTTTCAGTAGACCTCTGGGAACAGTTGACCTAGCAGGTAGAAAATAGTAGCTAAAGTTAGCTAATGTTAGCTAGTAACGTTAGCCTTACGGCGTTTCACTAGATCTCGGAACGGTTGACCTAGTAGGTAGAAAACAGTAGCTAGAGTTAGCTAGTGTTAGCTAGTGACATTAGCTTGATAGTGTTTCACCAGACCCCTGGGAATGGTTGACCTAGCAGGTAGAAAATAGTGGCTAAAGTTAGCTAATATTGGCTGGTAATGTTAGCCTAACAGTGTTTCACCAGACCTCTGGAAACGGTTGACCTAGTTGGTAGAAAATAGTAGCTAATGTTAGCTAGTAACGTTAGCCTTACGGTGTTTCACTAGATCTCTGAGAATAGTTGACCTAGCAGGTAGTAAATAGTAGCTCAAGTAAGCTAATGTTAGCTAGTAACGTTAGCATGATAGTGTTTCAGTAGACCTCTGGGAATGGTTGACCTAGCAGGTAGAAAATAGTAGCGAAAGTTAGCAGACATTAGCCGGTAAAGTTAGCCTGGCAGTGGTGCATCAATGTACAGAATTGAAATTTTAAAGACAGTAATACTGGAGCGCATTTCCTTTGCCAAAACAAGACGGCAGTCGATTCAGTCGTTGACCCAACCACACACAAATAGTTATAGTCCACGAGACTCATGAAAACTTTCATCGGCTCGCTGCGTAACGTCAGGAGGTCGAGGTCAATTGTAAGGATCATCGTGTCCAAACCAGCTTGTCTTTGTTTAGTAGGATCTCAGCCAACATGAGTTTCAATTTCTGGTGATACCTGCTGTCTGCAGCTTCGTCTGAGCCTTTAATGTATATCCATTTCACACAGTATATAGATTCATCACTTCCTGCCGTCCATCTGAATTTTACGTGTCACAGTAGTCATGTGATTAAAAACAAGCTGTTGTCGGTCGCCATCCTATCATTTAGAACAGTCGATTTTAGAACTGAATATTTTAAAACTCGTGTCATAAAAACATACAGTAGGTGGGTCATATAACCCAGTTACAGGCCGAGACTGGGAATATATTTCCTTTCTTCTGACATGATTATTTAACTTCCTGCTGATGCGGTGGGATTGAGACTTCCCTTTAGCAAGTAAGGCCATGCATTTCTCATGTGCATCCCCGCACATGTAGAGCGCAGCTGACATGTCGATGACAGCATCTCGGAAAAAGTGTCAAGTTGCATCTGTCCCGATCACAGTACAGAAAGCTTTAATTGCGTGTACATGACGAACGTGGTCACGACTGCGGCACGAGAGCACGACACGCTGAGATATGAAGCACACGTGTGCCAGGACACATTAATGAGCCTGCATAGTGTCTGTGCCAGTGTGTGCTGTGTGCATGTGATCATGGACACACATGAATGAAGAGAGCAGTGCAGTAGCTTCTGTTATACAGTACATGCAGATATGTCCAAAAACAACAGCAGAAAAAAGCAGGCGCAAGAAATCAATAAAAAATAAACAAAACAGCCACAAAAATTGAAGATGTGTGCACGCGCATAAACACACATCCCCCATCTCTCCGTCACATTAGGCCTTCTTTGTTTCTCTGCCCCATTTCTTCCTGCCAGCACTGAGATGAAATATTAACAAGGAGGACGGCACCCTAACCCACATACTGTATCCTGCACTGCCAATTTAACTGACTGCTTTAATAGGCACAGTCGCAGGAAACACACACAAACACACTCTGCTTTGATTCACACACATGTATGGATAAAAAAAGGTGTTTATAAATGTAGATATACACACTGCTGCTGCTGCTGTTGTACAGACGCTCAATGCAGACACAAACCGAGTGTGTGCCAGGTTCACACGCTGCAGGACGCCACGACCCGTCTCAAATGAAAGCTCATCGACTTCTAAACACCCGCCGAGGATGGTGAGTCGACGTATCAGAGCGGCGGTTTATCTTTCTTGTAGATTGATTGAGTACAGTGCGAAGTTTTCCTATCACATGCTCATCAGATTATCTGACACGCTCTGAATACCTGCCATTCAATAATCAATTTACGGGCTATCTTTCAAATTAAGCTGTCAAACCGACCCTCTGCGTCTCCCTCTGTCTCTCCTGTAACATCTGCCATTCACCAACCAGTTACTGCCGACAATTTTTCAGATTATTACACATTTAAAACCCATCTTCCCTCCCTCTCTGTCCCTTTCCCTGAGGGACAGTTACAATATTTAAAATATAATAAGACCATATTGGCGACACATTTTCCGGAAAGTGAGGAACACTCATTAGAAAAGTGAGAGAAAGATGAGAGGAGGGGGACGGGGAGTGGCGGCGATGGTGTGTGTGTGTGGTGGTGGTGGGGGGGATGGAGTGGGGCAAGCAAATAGGATTTGAAGCCTAGCAAAACAGGAAGGCTCTCTGGGAGAAGGGAGTTGTCACTTTTCATTAGATACAGTCACACGGATGGGCCCCGGCTCGCCTGACGCCCTCCCTGCATTCATACAGCTGGAGATATTTACCTTCTCTCCCTCCTCGATGTGTGCGTGTGCACGTCTGTGCTTCTGTGTGTTAAGATGCTTCTGTCACATGTCCTACCTCCGTCCCCCGTGTTGGTGTGTCTTCATGTTTCCAGCCTCTCTTCGTACTGTAACATGCAACCTGCCGTTTGTCTTTCGTTCGTACAGTTGCAAAGAGGGAGAAGTTATTTTAGGCGTCACGAGAAGTGAACGTCCCCTCATTGTCAGGCATATAAAATGTAGCTCGCTGACATTTTGAGCACTTCCAACACGTGGAGGGATGTGAGAGTCTCCTGGCTGAATCAACAGTACAAAAGATTACAGACTGCAAAAGAAAATATCAAAGCTGAAGGCACGTGTACAAAAAACTCAAGGATAGAAATGGAGTCAGCTTTCATTCAGGATATTGGACTTCACCTCCTGTCTCAGACTGAAGATTTTTAACAACCGGGCCACACTGCCTGCGTGAGCATGATGCTACCTCACTGAACTGCTGCAGCCTGCACGTGGGATGTGTTCACACAGACAGTGTAGCTGCTGCAGAGCTTCCTGCTACTGTCACTACTGTATTTCCACAACTCCATTCATTTATTGAGCCGTGCAAGACACCGCATCGTTAGTAACGTGGTCATGACAGTATTTCACAATAAATACCCTTGTGTTCTGACAGATTGTCAGAGGGCTTTTATTTTGACACAGGAACAGGAAAGATTGAGTTAAAAAGAGCTATTTAGATATTTTCATGCCTGTGACAAATATAGACACTGAAACTAGGGATGAGCATGTACGCCAGGGTTAGGGTTAGAAAAACAAACAAATACAACAGAAAAACAGAACAAGAGCTTCAGCTCATGCAGGCAGTGTGGCCCGGGTGTAAGCTTGATCTTGCCATGAAGGCCCCTAAGAAATGTTTTTTCTCCAGGAACAGTTTTTCCCCTCAGTGGAAACAGGTGATTTCTGAGGGGTTAGTTGATTAACTGTGTTTTTACAGATGAAAAAAAAAAAAAAAACCTTAGAAAAATCATCCAAAAAAAGAAAACCTTCCACCTGTTTTCACAAGTTGGGAAAAACAAATCACCAAAAGAAAAATTATCACCAGAAAAAATAAACATCTGTCTTGCCTCTTGGGGCTCGTGTATATTTCCATAACCCTATTTTTTCTTGCTAAACAGAAAAATATAACCATTCACCATCCAGGTTTCCCTCCTTTACCAAACTAACGTTAACTTAATTGTCTTGTTAAGTTATGCTAAGACACTCCTAATTCAAACTCGACAGAAACACAATAAAACTCACTTGTCTTTTTCCCAGCAATCAGCATCTCGGTTTTGTCAAAAATAAACCCTAAATTCGGCCGCATTAAATGTAGAAAAAATATATATATATTATTATTATGAAATTATATGTTTGCTCTTCATGCTGTTTATCTCTGCCGTCTCTCTAACGTTATGCCTCTCAGCTGTCGGCTGAGTAGCAGCTCTCACTCTTACGATACGTCAAGTTCAACAAACTTGAAAATAATATGTACCACAAAAAAAAACACACACGGGAATAACACTCACGGTGATATTCTAAAAGTAACTGATTGTTTATAAGAAAACGTAACGTCACTGCTCCACTGACACAGGCCGCTTTGTTACCAAAGTTAGCCCACTAAAATGGTTGCAACGGTACATATAAAGTTGCCGCTGCTCTGATCATCCTGCTGTGTTGATTTAAATGGGGAAGTCAGTTGTGCTCATTTTATTTCTGTGCACTAATCATACCTATTGGGTGTTAAAATGTTATAATAATGATAATAACAATACATGTTATTCTAAAGGCACCTCTCAGTGCACCCCGGGTCACCTGTTGTCATGTTGTCACTGAGCATCGTCCAGTGTTTTGCTGAATCGTTCTGAGCTGCAGTTCTTGTCTGAAATCAGTCAGAAATAAATCAGTTTCTTTTTGGATTCTGGGTCAATTCTGAATGAATTCACGGCGCTGTGTTTTGCGGCAAAGGAACATTTTTAATCTTCTACAGCTCTCATTTGTGCCTCTGACATTTTCACCTTCTCCATAGCAACACCAGCTGAGGCTGCGGCGTTTAGAGCCAATGTCTACACCAAACAGAAATAAACATGACTTCTTGGAAACGAAATCATTTACAGTGATGGTCACAACATAAACATATACTGTGATATCATTTTTATGTTGAAGAGTGAAAGAAATAACCGTGGACCCAGCAGCTGCTCCCTCTCCACAGCTCTGCCTCTGACAGCAGTATACAGTATATAGTGTATTCCTGTCTTGTCTGGCTCTCTCTGTATTTTTGGCAGGTCATAGTAGTATCATATCGTCTTCTTCAGACTCTCCTTCTCCAGCTCGCACACTTTCTCTGTCTTTGTCAGACTCAATATCACTTCTACCTCTCCTCTCCTGCCCTCCCTCCTCCTCTCTCCCGGCTCTCCTGTCTCCCTCTGTGGTGTTGGTTAACTCCTACTTCTCCTCTCATCGGTGCTTCTGTCATGTACGGTCATGAATATTGAAACACCACCTTCCTCAGTAAAGCCTGGCCTGTCTGAAGATGTTAGGAGCAATGAATACTTCCTCCAGCAGCTAGTCTCTGCTCTGCGCTAAGATGTTTGAGCGGTGCCAGGATGCTGCACGGAGCAGGAACAGCTTGGTCGTCCATTATGTTGGAGTTCACAGATAGTCCGCTGACCTCGCTGTCGTATCCTCTGATGTCTGAGAGCATCAGGGAGAAGTTGGCAGATATATATTTAATACTTGTGCCAGTTCTTGGTCCTACAGTGCTGATGTTAACTGAGTCTTCAGAGTGTTCAGAATGCATTTCAAGTATTAAAATCTCAACACTTTTGTTTTTACTCCAATTTTTAATGAATTGAAATAAATGATCTCAGTGTCTTAGAGACTTAGTTCTGTCAAATTTTGTCCACCGATTTGTTTAAATCTGTGTTTATGACCTCTACACCAGCACAATTGATCCACCTGACAGGTGTGACGTATCAAGATGCTGATTGAACAGCTTGATTACGACACAGGTGTGCCTCAGGAGGGTCACGATAAAAGGCCGCTCTAAAACTGTGTACTTTTATCAACGACGCAATGCCACAGATGTCACGTTTTTAGGGAGTGTGCTGTTGGCATGCTGACTGCAGGAATGTCCACCAGAGCTGCTGCTCGTAAACTGAATGCTCATTTCACTCCAAAAACCTTCTCCATTGTGAATTTGGCAGCACATCCGACCAGCCTCAGATCCACAGACCACATGTAACCGCACCAGCTCAGGACGTCCACATCTGACACTTTCACCTGCAAGATCATCGCCGCTGAGATGAGCTTCCCTGAGATGATTGCTGATGATTTGTGCAGAAATTCTTCAGTTGTGTAAACCAGTTGTTGCGTCAGCTCTCCAAGTGGCTGGTCTCAGACTATCTTGCAGGTGAAGATGCTGGATGTGGAGGTCCAAAGCTGGTGTTGTTACATGGGATCTGTCGTTGTGAGGACGGTTGGATGTACTGACAAATTCATGGAGGATGGATTATTGTGGCGGCACGGTGGTTCAGTGGTTAGTATTGTCGCCTCACAGCAAGAGGGTTCCTGGTTTGAACCCAGGAGGGAGCCGTGGGTTTCCTCAGGGTGCTCCAGCTTCCTCCCACAGTCCAAAGACATGCAGGTTAATTGGTGACTCTAAATTGTCCGTAGGTGTGAATGTGAGTGTGAATGGTTGTCTGTCTCTATGTGTCAGCCCTGTGATAGTCTGGTGACCTGTCCAGGGTGAACGCCTCTCACCCAGATAGGCTCCAGCACCCCCGTGACCCTCAACAGGGTTAGCATTTACAGAAAATGAAAGTGCTCACTAACACAGATTTAAACAAATTTGTGAACAAAATTAGTACAGAATTTATTTGATCTCACAAAATATGGGAGCAAAAACAAATGTGTGTGTGTCCAGTCATAGTAGCTTTCACTCTGAATGCTAACCACCCAAGTCATCCTCTATTTTTAGCCATGCTTCACTCTATCGATGGCCAAGGTCTGTTGTCACAATGGTCAGTCCAGCACATCTATTCAGACTCAGATATCTCAAAAACTATTGAATGGATTATGAGATTTAGTTCAGACATTCATGGTCAGCAGAAGATAATTACTTCTAACTTTTCATCTACCGCTGTCACCACATTAATGTTACAGTTTGCTCAATACTTTAGTTTATGACTAAATACCTGCAGAACTAATGACATTACCATCAGTGTGCATTGTGTTTAGCACTAATTACCAAAGCTAACATGCTAGTCTATGGTTGTGAACATGGTAAACATCTTAGCTGCTAAACATCAGCACACAGCATGTTAGTATCCTGGTGGTAGCATTCAGCTCAAAGCACAACCTCAGAGTTAATGTTTTATTATTTGGACACACTGTAGTTTATTCAGCTTTACTGATAACTGTTGTGTAATTAATAAACAGCAGAAAATTGTTTTTCAGACTTCAGGTCTGTATCTTCATCATCCACTTCAGTCCTGCATCTTTTCTCACATCATCTCAGCCAACCAATCACTGCCTGACTCGCCGGTATAAACAACCCCTCTTCCTCACTCCTCTGTGTGGCTCAACTCGCAGGCACCCACCATCACCTCAGCTCCACCTTTCATCTGATGACTCAGGACTCCCCGCGGCGGCCAGCTCAGACACCCTCCTGCAGAGCGCTCTACCAGGATGCTGCTCCAGCTTTGGGCCACATGAGCTGAGACCGTCTCTGCACCGAAAGGCTCGATACAACAGTTTTACATCTTATTCGTGGGTGGTGAACTGTTCTCTTCTTAAACTATGAAAAGAAGGTAAATAATACATTTAAAGAGCATGCAGACACAGAGGAAGAATGTAGAGATCTCTGAGCTACAAAACCTTGGACCCTTCCCAGTCACTGAATTTTATTTCATAGGAAAAAAGGCTCCCTCACAATTCTTATCAACCCGTTCATTAACTTCTGGCACCTGTCCTGAATGGTTAGCTAAAAGGTATGACTGAGATAGAGAGGTGAAAATTAATAGATAAATTGTGGGGCTGCTAAAGTGGTAGCCTACCTGATGGCACCACCAGGTCTCTTTCGCTGAGCGGCCGCCTCCATGTTGGTGTCAGACTCAGGGTCAGATACTGGAGGTGGACAGGCTGTTTAACAGGTGAGACAGCTGGACTAACTTGTTAGCTTGCTGTTGCTGGGTAACGATAACTGTCCTCGTCGTTGTTGTCCTTTTATTTTTTCAGAGTGTCTGTCCGTCCCATTTTCATGAACGTGATGTCTCAAGAACGTCTTCAGGGAATTTCTTCAAATTTGGCAAAATTGTTCACTTAGACTCAACAATAAACTGATTGGATTTTGATGGTCGAAGGTCAATGGTCAAGGTCACTGTGCCCTTGTTGGTCTTGGTCTTGTGAATGCAATATCTCAAGAACACTTTGAGGGAAGTTTTTCATGTTTGGCACAAACGTCCATTTGAATTTAAGCATTAGATGATTCGATTTCGGTGGTCAAAGGTTAAGGTCGCTGTGCCCTTGCATCTCTCTCATTCTCATGAATGTGATATCTCAAGAGCCAATTCATTACTTTTTTCAAATTTGGCAAAATTGTCCTCTTGGACTTGGGGGGGATGGACTGGTCAGATTTTGATGGTCAAAGGTCAAGGTCACTGTGACCACATCTGTCTCATTCTCATAAGCTCAATATCTCAAGAACACCCTTGCAGAAGTTTATCCTATTTGGCACAAACGTCCTCTTGGACTTTAGGATTAACTGATTAGATTTTGGTGGTCAAAGATCAAAGGTTGAGGTCATTGTGACCTTGCGTCCCTCTCATTCTCGTGAAGGTCGTACCTCAAGAACCATATGATGACTTTTTTTTTCAAATTTGGCACAAACGTTCACTTGGACTAAAGTATATGTTTTTGGCTCTAACTTAGGAATTCATACACTAATCATGACAAAATTTCACACAAATGTCAAACAGGAAATGATACGATAAAACTTAATTGTCAGTTTATGCTGAAATTCTGTTTGCGTCCTCAAAAGTTCACCCACAAATTAGACATACAATAACACAAACCATAAAAAACACATTAAACAGTCATGGGCATGGGACACAAATGTCCAACAGGATAGAATAATGAGGGTCAAAAGGTCAAAGGTCAGCTTGACTGTGACATCATCATGTTTTAACGTCATATCTCAGGAACAGAAGGGGAGACATTTGGTCAGATACTGAATTGGTGACTCTAATCTTGAAGCTGTGCTGATTGTATAGATCTGCTGTGTGTGAAGCGTCCATGTTTTCACTGTCAGAGACACTGGACTGGTTCATGATATTTTTTAAATTTCAGATAAAGTAACTTTGCATTCACTGGTTCATATTTCAACACACAGAGACTAAAATAATTTATTTGTTTGATTTTTTAAAACTAAAAACAGGATGAGGCCACAGTTGGTGGGATTTTGGAGGCCCCCGAACACCAGCCCCGTCAGCTCAGTGGAAAATCCAAGCTTGAGAGCAAAGCGGAGCATTACGTAGAATTCTTACCCATGCAAAAGTTCATTTACATTTTTGCTTCATCCCACTATCTTAAGATGCTGTTTTTGGGACTGTAAGTATTTTAACAACATTTTATACAACCAATCCCTTAACTCATCCGCCACGTAACCCCAGTGTCCTACAGAAACCTTCTACTGTCATAAACATCAGGGCTTTTTATCAAAAATTGAGGATGAAGTGGTCAATTGTCCAATTTTGGCTTTTTTCGTTTGTGACATTTAACAATACATTTTCAATTATCTGACTCAGCCCCAGACTCACGGAACATTTTTCTCCTACACAATAGGGACAATGTCTGCTGTCAGTTATAATAACACTCTCAAAGATGGCCTAGTTCTGGGACAAAATACCAACAATTTTCAAGATATGTTTCACCGCTCTTCCCCTTCAATCATATCCCTCTCTCCCCGATCACTCCACGTCACTTCAATGGCCCGACAGATTCTGTACATTGTCACAGGTAACTACATACCCTCGAAAAACATCTGCTCCTCATGTACCTCTCTGCTCAGCTCTGCTTTTCTTTTACGTCTCGTCTCTTTCATATATGATCACTGAGCAGTCACAGAAACACAGGCAGTTCACTGCGGCTGTCGTCCTTACACTCCTCTTTGCTTGATCGAAGAAGACTGTACTTTTAATTAAACGTAAATTAAATGAAACAAATTTCATGAGTTTCACATTTCACTCAGACAAAATGAGACATTGCTTTAAGGTGACACCTACATTCGTTTGGTAAAAAAGATTTGATGACAGAATAAAGCAAAATCAAATTAAAGCAGTTTTCATGAGGACAGTCAGACGCTTTAGTCATATATCATAACATTTGGGGGAAGACAACACTTCCTGGTTTACAGCGCTGGCAAGTAGACTTTCGAAGGCTAGTGACTGAAAATCCTGTTTTCTCTGATTTGAGGTACAGTGACAAATTTAGGCCAAAGCAAGTGTAATTTTCAAGATAGAAAGGTCAACGTGGACGCAAATTGAAGCTTATCAACAGTGACATTAAACACAAAGTGATGGAAAAAAACATTTGATGTGAATTTGTAAAACGGAAAGTAATTTGGGTTTTTTGGGGGGTATTGCGTGTGATATTTTAAAATAGAATGTCAGCAAGCCCCAGATTCTTATTTTGCCACTTTCCCCTTTGTGTCAGGATACTCTGCCAAATGTCAGACTTTTATGTCATCGTAGTGCCCTAATATTTGCATTTACATCATTTCACCAGAAACATGTCCCAAAAAGGGGGTTTGGGGCCCTCTAAGACCAAAAGGCCTCGAGTTGGTGGTGTTTGTTATCAGCTTACAACGGCCCAAGGTTCAGTCCATCAGGAAATTATAATGAAAAAAAGATAGCAGTAAACATCATGACGGCTGGACCTGGCTCCCAGCCTAAAGACCCTGTTAGAGCCAACGTCACAGTGACGTCATGTGATCACCTGGAGGTGAAGCTGCCTCTCCCCCACAGGGCTGTAGGCTACATAGGAGTCTTCAAATGTGGTCTTGTTGTGTTATTGGGAGCCAGAATAGAAGGAGTCATGGCTCAAAACTAGCCGCCACTGCCCGTCAACAAAAACAAAGACAACTATGGTTAAATGTGATCAGACCAAAGGACTGGACGGAGGCCATCATCAAAAATGCTCACATGTGCAGCGCACACTTCATATCAGGTTAGGGACAAAGTATTTCCTGTTGTAGGGATGAAGAACGTTATGTGTATTAAGGGTTATCATGTCCACCTCATCAGAAACTGGGGAGCTATTAAGAGGAAGATTGGATTTCTCTGGAACGCTAACTCTTTAGCACATTAGCTAACGTTAGCTTCCATAGCAAAACAAACAAGATTGGCTTCCTGTGACATCATCCATCCACTGAGTGAGAGCATACGGGTCGGCCAGTCTGGTCCCGTTGGTCAGTGTTTACTTCTTCCAGTAACACTGGCGGTCCCGGAGAGTGAGTGACCTGACATGGTGCGTTGGTAAATTCAGTCTGACGCTCTACACTAAAATGAGAGCCCTGTTGGTGGAAGAAACGGAGCCTTATATTTCTACATGAATGAACCAACGCTTAAGTTAATCACACATTCACTCCGCTCGGCGCTCTGCTGCTCCGTCTCCACAGACAGAGTGTCCAGAGTGCGCTCTGCCACTCTGAGAGTGCGCTGCTCTGGATAACCCAACGCTACATTCAGACAGCGCTCCCAATTTATCAACGCTCCAGTTTGTGTCAGAGTGCGCTCCTGAACGCACCACTCACATCATCTTCCTCCATCGTCTAAAACAAGACAACACAACTTGCTAGCTAATGTCTGTGGAGGATTGTTTTGCCTCCAGCTAAGCCCCGCCCACCAAAAAATGTCAACCTGTTTACCAACAGTAAAAGGCTCTACAGCTGACACAAAGATCTGTGCACAAGGAAAAATACAAGAAGTTGAAAATCCTTAAAGCAGCTAACAGATAAAATCTTTTATTTAATGACAGAGAGACGGCACTTTGGCTTCGACTCCCAGCCTCACGTTGAAGTGTCCTTGAGCCCGACACAGAGCCTCACACCACTGGTAGTGAGCAGGTCGGCCCCTCACATGGCCGCTCTGCTGCCACGGGTGTATGAATCTGTGCTTGTGAGCGTGGGTGAATGTGCTGCGTTGTAAAGTGCTTTGCAGTGCTCTTGGGATAAAGGCGCCATATAAATGCATTCCATTTACCATTTGCCATCACCCTACTTCACACTCCGACTATTACATATTCGCACATCTCCACCTTCACCAGAACAATTGCATGTTAAGTGCCTTGCTTGTAGGCACCTGAACAGTAACTGTCGGTGGAGGTACGAGTGCTTTTCATTCACTGTTCATGACGGTGTCTGAGATGTGGACCGTGACCTTCCAGTCAAAGCTTCTTTAACACTACTTTGGCAAATGGAGAGAAATCGATGTGGAGAACATTATGAGATATGACGAATAACCACTTGTTAAAAACCTGCTCGGTCACAATTCTTGGCAAACTTTCCCAATCAAAGTTTAGTGTTTGTGGAGCTTGTGGCTCGCAGCACGAGGCCGTCTTTAGAGGTGAACCCTCTCTGCACACAAAGACCTGAAAAGCCATTACAAGACAAAAAACACGAGGCTTTTACCGCGGACAAAGACTGATTTTATGAATTCATAGAACACTTAGTTGAGCTTTTATATCCAATCAAGCCTTATTTCACGCAGTGCTAAAATGCATGAGCACATATAAAACCACTCCAGGTGCTGTCCATAAAGTCAATATGAGCAAAGACGCGCTCAGTCAGGCAAATAAATAAGCTCTTACTTCACACAGATACACGTTTGTTTGTTTTTCCTTTGGTAACACAAAATGTGAAAAAAAGAAATATTCATATGTGAAAAAGTTGGCAAAATATGAGCCGAATCACTTTTATTTTGGTTATTTAAAGGACAAATATATTATTTATAATGAGTGCAGCATGTATTCAGAGCTGTGTCAGTCTGTCACATCCAGCCCAGTCGCCAGGATTAAATGTTGGTGCTGTACGTTTCTGCAAACCACAGATACATGAGTACGTTTCAAACACATCATATCAACGTTTCTGAAGTGATAAAGTGATAATATATGAGCTCACTTTGTCATTGGGAGGTGGAGGGGACGATGGATGGCGAAACACACCAAGCTACAGAACGCTCCTCTGGACCAGCAAACAACTACTGCTTCTGGTGGCACAATTCATGATGGAAAAACAGCAACCAATCACTAAAAAACACCCACATTTAGTGGCTACAAAGGAAATGATTCACCAAATGGCGCCCTCCAGGGCTGAAAATGAAGCCAATGCAGAAAACTGCAGTTCCTCTAATGTCCACTTGAGGCTGGCTCCAGCAGTGAGTCAACTGTGCTTTAAGATCGCAGCGTCATTCTTGGGGAGCTAATTTGTAGGATATCATACGAACTGTCTGATGAGAATTTGTTGCTCCTCCTAAGTGCTAGCCTCGCAGCCAAATACGGTCCCTTCTGGCTCCAAAAAAACAAAATGCCCACATTTCCACAAACCGATGGGTGACGTCACAGTAGCACCACTGTAACTTTACGTTAATTACGTAACTGTACATTAAGGAAATAACACCATTTGCAGGATGCTAATTCGTACAATATCATACAAAGTGTTCTATGAGAATTTGTTGCTCCTCCTAAGTGCTAGCCTCTTGTCCAAATGTGGTCACTTCTGGCTCCAATAAACCAAGATGGCGACGGCCAAAATGCTAAACTTGAGGCTTCGAAATGGGAGTCCACAAATCAGTGGGTGAAGGTTAACTTTATGGCAACTATGTAACTGTACGTTATGTTATTCATGGGGCGCTAATTCGTAGGATATCATATGAACTCTTGTTCATGTATTTTTCGTAGGACAGGTGGATAAGTCACAAAGAGATCGGTGTTCCAAACCGTGTGAACTTTGGGTCATTTAAGGTACGTCCTCAACATGTGTCTTTTCCTCAACCTAACCTCCATAACTCGTAATGTTAATTATGTTACTATGCGATAAGGTCGCAGCGTCATTCTTGGGGAGCTAATTTGTAGGATATCATACTAACTGTCTGATGAGAATTTGTTGCTCCTCCTAAGTGCTAGCCTCGCAGCCAAATACGGTCCCTTCTGGCTCCAAAAAAAACAAAATGCCAAACTTGAGGCTTCAAAACAGGAGTCCACAAACCGATGGGTGACGTCACAGTAGCACCACTGTAACTTTACGTTAAAAAACTGTACGTTAACAATGTTACGTCATTCGTAGGACGCTAATTTATATAATATCATACAAACAGTTCTACAACAATATGTTGTTCCTCCATAGCTCCATCCTCTCGCCCAAATATGGTCACTTCTGGCTCCAATAAACCAAGATGGCGACGGCCGAAATGCAGAACTCCAGGCTTCGAAATGGGAGTCCACAAACCAGTGGGTGAAGGTTAACTTTACAGTAACTATGTAACTGTATGTTAACGATGTTACGTCATTTGTAGGACGCTGATTCGCAGGATATCATACGAACAGTTCTACAACACTTTGTTGCTCTTCCACAGCTCCACCCTCTTGTCCAAATATGGTCACTTCTGGCTGCAAAAAAACAAGATGGCGACAGCTGAAAAGCCAAATTTGAGGCTGGGGTTGCAGCGATACACAGGTTTTAAGGTATACCTTGATATAAACGTTGACGGTTATCGTACTGTGTACATTTGCTTATCTACAATACTGAAAAAAAAATGCAACCAGACGTTGAATCTTCCCTTTGTTTGGTTATTTTCAATGGGAAACTTACGTTAATAAAATGGTTTCAAGTTTCAGTTACAGTTATAAAACATTTGTTCAAACAACAGTAATCCTTCTGTTTTCATGTTCACAGTGCCAACATTATCCTGCTGACTGACTTTTTAAAATGTAGTATATTTCACTGTGTCCATAATAACAGAGGCCACGTCACTTCACAGCAGTGCACAGGATATTGATAGAAAAACCAAAACCTAAGCTGCAAGATGATCATTGAGCTGTGGATCAATGTCATCATCATAATTCCATCTGAGGAGGTGTTGAGTAAACATATTGATTTATCTGCTCATGATCAGGGTGCAGCATGCCTTCAGACACAGGCTGAAGAGGAGGTGCTGCAAAGGAGGTGAATGAAAGAAAGAAAGGACAAAGACAAAGAGGAGGAATAAAAGGAGAATGTGGGAGACAGGAGAGCAAATATAGTGAATGGGAGAGAGGTGGAAAAAAGGAAAAGGAGGAGAGGGGGGGCAGTTTGGGGGAGGAGTAATTCAGAGAATGCGAGCCACTGCCCTCCCTCCCTCCCTCCCTCTCTCCACTCCTCCTCCTCCGGGTGGAAATTCATCCTTCAGGCTCGGCAGCGGACATTTGTGTGGAGGACCTCGGGAGTGCGGGACGTGTCTCCAGCCGGGGTCCACACTGCTGTCCTCATCCTGTCTCACCGCCGCAGACAACGATGTGATTTATTTTTTCATTTTTATTCCTGTCTTCACTCGCACCAACATTTCTGTCCTGATTTTTACGCGTCAGATTTTTCCTGCTCAACTTCAGGACCTGAGCTGGTGCTTTAATTCCAACTCCGGGCGCTGCTCCATCTGCTGCTTTTTCTACTACGATTTCAAACCACCTTCCGCTGACTAACTTTGGAGACAGCCCGTGGAGACAGAGGAGATTTGACACCGAGGACAGAGCCTATATTTGTCCGCTCGGCTGTGTGCGGAAAGGAAGCAGGAGAACCCAGCTCCCCTGTCGCCACCTCCGCCACCAGCCTCCCTGCTCCGCCGCACGGAGGAAGGAGAAGAAGAAGAAGAAGAAGAAGAGGAGGAGGATTTTAGGCTGAATTACGCCAAGGGATATAACCCTGGAGGAGCTCTGACGGTCAGTTTGTGTCTCTCTTGGTGTCTCTGTCACATTTCTTCCTGTGTGTGTGTTGCTGGAAACTCGGAGACATGCAGGGACATACCGGCGGAGGGGAACATGAGACATATCGCTCCGGTGTCTTGTGTCGGTGTCTTTGTGTCGAGGTGTTACCGTGCACACTCGGAGCAGCGTGAAATTCGGTGCGTTTGGTAACATCCGGGTCCGCTCGGCTCGGCTCGGCTCGGCTCGGCGGGTTTGGGCTGCAGCAGCAGCAGCTCTGTGGTCGAGGATATTTTTAGGCGATCGCTGTGTTATTAGCTGCCTGGCTGGGCTGCTTATCCTGCTACCGCTCTCACCCCTCCTTCCCTCGCCTCCTTCCCTTGCCTCCTCGCCGCCTCCCGTGAAGCCGCTCGCGGCCCGGCGGGCTCGGTCCTCTGGCTCCGACACCGAACAGGTGCATTGTAAAGCCAGGCCAGGACAGGCTGTGGTCCAAGGGGGCTGGGACACACACACAGGGGCCTCTTATCATGTGGACTGTATCTCACGCGGGTTATTTTTGGCGTCCTGTGCGGGGACAGTCCCCCGAGACTTCCAGGAGAAGTCCCCGCACCGTGCGCCCAAACTGAGACCGGTGACCTCATTGTTCCGGTACTGTTTCTCTCTTATCTCCTCTGGTGCGTGCGTGCGTGCGCGTGCTCCCGTGCGCCATAAGGGTTGGGAAGTTGTGTGTGTGTATCAGATGGAGGAAACGTGTCCTGTGACATGGACACAGAGCTCGTTATGAGCTCCGGTAATGAGCTCCTGACGCGTCCACAAACACGAGCAGGCTCCGGTAATAACGCCGGGCTGTGTGGAGGTGAAGTGTGCGCGTACCGGAGGATGTTTTCGCCCACCTCGTCGTGATTCCGCGCACGTATGCTTTGCCATGGAGACGTTTGACAGCCTGCCGCGGTCTGGGTCTGTCTCCTTTGACCGAGGGACAAGACAGAAAGAGACAGAGAGGGAAACTGCTGTGGAGAGGAAACTATACAGAGTTACACTGAGTGTGTGTGTGTGTGTGTGTGTGTGTGTGTGTGTGACAGAGATTATAACAGACCATAAGTACGGTGTGTTAATGGTCCTCAGTGGTGTCCACAGGGGGGTGAGCTGGTCCTGTGGGACATGCAGGGTTTCACATTTTGGACTGTTTGAATATTATCAGGCAGACTCAACATGTTAGGGACTGTTCGTTACTGATGAGGGGAGGGTGGTGCAGAGAGAGGGAGACATGTCAGATATTCTGTAAGCACTGGGCAGGGACTTATGTCTTATTTATTTAGGGGAGGGGCGTACAACTGTAAATGGCTCTAATTCTGATTTATGTTTCAGATGTCTTTAAAACACGCCCATATGACAGCGCTTATCGCTGCCAGAAACTGTAACAACAGAAATTATTGTTGGATTTTTAAATATCCGACGGTGCTTGAACACATCGTGTGGGATGAACGCTTCTATTAAAAAACAAAGAAACAAATCTGAGCTCAACCTGCTGATATTTAAAAAAAATCACTTTATTCTGTGTGTAAAAAATAAACTGTCAGCACAAAGTGACCAGCGTGCACCACGAGTGAAACCCTGAGGCATTTTAAAGTTTCAAACATCAGGGGGAGGGACTTATATTTATTGGTTTAAGGGATTGTATTTTGTATTTTATTTTACTGCTGATTTAGAAATTAAAGATTATTTTGAAGAGCTTTTTGTCTTTATTATAGAACAGCTGGAGAGTGACAGGAAACAGGGGGCAGAATAGTAATGATGCACAGCAAAAGGCCGTGACGCCGAGCCACAGCTGAGGCCTCAGTCTACCTGGCGAGCTAGAGGGCGCCCCATTACTGCTGAGTTTAAGGCATGTTTTCTCTAAAAATTGCCAAAATTACAGGAGGTGGGAATCATCAGATGATTTGTTTTGATTCGATTTATTTTGAACATTAAAAAAAGAAATTAGAATATAATGTAGGAAAAAACCTTCAATACAGAGACAATGAATCATGAGCACGTTTACAGTGATCAACAATACGATATTATCACAATATTTAAGTCACCATACAATATTATTTTGATTTCAAATATGTCTCAATATGCTGAGTATTGTGATAAAATATATTGTGATTCATTATCTTTTTTTTAAACTGTAAATTATGTCTTTAAAGACATCTGTTTTATCTATTAAGATAAAGTTTTCAGTCTGTTTATGTCACTTCAGCCATTTTTATTTGCAGCAGCAAAATGTATGTAGTGGACTGAAAAAGCAACTGGTTATATTTAATTCTAGCAGCTTACCCTAAAGTTTAATTTGTATTTGTCATATTAATGATTTATATAATAAAAAAAATCAAAAATTCTCACAGTCAGAAACAATAAAAACAGGTCAAACCTGAAGTTAGTTTCCAAATATCTGATGGTCCGTGGACACTTCATGTGCAAAAAATGTTTCTGTCAGAAATAAAACGTAACCGAATCTGAGCTTCAAATAGTGATTTCATCAAAATCAATTTATTCTTTGTGTCTTTTTAAAATTTGGCCAGACATGAATAATTTGTGTGAACTAACCAGCGTGCAAGACAAGGAGTTTGTGTTCATCTTTAACTTTCAAACACCAAAGAGTTCGTTTTAAAAATCAAAGAGCTAATTTAAGGTGTAGTTATGGTCAGGCATTTACCGCCAGTCACTCAGGGAGGCTCAAGGAAAAATATTTGTAGCTTCAGGGAGGGTCAAAAACCACGTCACACCCCAGCCCCCGCCTTCCTCTGATAAATAAAGAACAGTCCCTTATTGCATTGCACAGCAAAGATTAAAACAATCACAGGTCCCAGAAGTTTCCATGTGACATGTTAATGTCTTTCTCTGGTCACAAGTACAGCTGAAACAGTGCGAGTACAACAAGATGGTCGTAGGGTGTTACAGTTTTTAAATGTTTCACTTAAAATCAAAATATTTTCAGGATTCACTTTATTTTTAATGAGAAAGAGTTTTTAAGTGAGTACGTGATGCATTCAGGTAAAATTGTACATTTTTCTGATGTGAAACCAGAATGTTTTCAGGCTGTCAGGTGCCATCAGATCATGACTCCTGTCATTTTACACACAGGCTTAGTATTTTGATCACTTTAGATTATCAAAGGAGCTGCAGTGAGTCCATGTCAGCTGCAGTGGTCCAGCATCAGCCATAGTTGTGACACACAGTGTGTTGATTGTCGACAATATGGCACCAAGCAAACAGGCAGCAAAGGACAGGGAAAGTGTGGCAGAAAAATTGGATAATCTTTATTAATGAATAGTTTGGTTACATGATTGATTTAATGAATTATTAAACTGATAAATTGATTTAATCTTTAAAAGTACAGACAAACATGATGATCTCAGCTGTCCCATTTTACCTGAACACATCATCAGAGTGAGGTGGGGGTTCCTCGTGTTTGAAGGTCCAAAGTTTCCAAAGTGTTTAACTTGGCAACGTATTTTCTTTATAAAAATACAGCAGGGGCTCTAAAAGTAAAGTTTGAGGTCGTCTTCAGAGTTTTAGGTGTTTTTTATTTTGGTGATCTGCCAGAGTACCTGACGTCACGCTGGTGATATAAATGACACATATTTTATGACTGTGTTGAACGTCAGGGAGCTCCGTGAGACTTCTAATGAATGTGCTTGTCCTGCTGTTTGGGATTTTCAGCAGCGTCTCTGGTGTCCTCCTGATTGTTTTACTGGAACCAGTTTAGTTTATTTTTGAGTGAAAGTTATTTTCTGCTCCATCAGGGAGGCCGAGGCTTCAGGTCTGGCCTGACTACAAAGGCGTTTCTTTTTTTCCGTCAGTTGGCTGTTGCAGCCTGACCTTTGAGGTGCTGGTAGCGTTTCAATTCATGTCTGGCTGCTATCCTGAGCGTGATTTGCAGAGTGTGTGTAGCAGCAGCAGCAGCAGCAGCAGGCGCACAAGTGAAATTCCCCACGTTTTAAACGCGTCGTTTCCAATGACATGTTTCGGCTATTTCTGTTTTAATGTCATTCGATCGTTCAGAAACGCTCGGCCGCTCCATCCCACAGGCCCCTAAATAAATTAAAGGACTCGACTGTTCAGTAATGGGCAATTTGGAGGGTTTGGAGTGGTCCCATGGGTGTCATTATTCTCTGCCTGAAGCCCACAGAGGAGGCCTGAAGGTCCACCTATTCTCCTGCCGCCCCCAACGGACACACATCAATACCTCCTCACTTCATCACCCCTTCATCATTTCTATTCTATTCTATTTTATTCTATTCACTCCTTAGTGACGTAAATCAGCCAGGCCGACAGCTGAACACACTTGCTCGTGTGTGTGTGTGTGTGTGTGAGTGTGTGTGTGTGTGTGTGTGTGTGTGTGTGTGTAAACAGGCATCATGTTGATAGGACTGGTGTGTTTTGTAGACAAGCTGTCTTTAATCCTCTACACAGAGAACAGTGTTTGTTTCCCTCCGAGCAGCAGGAACCGCCTCCACTGATGATGATGATGATATGTGTGTGTTTGTTTCTGCACCGTGCTGTTAGTTTGTTCACTTAGGGACTGTTCCTTATTTATGAGAGGGGGAGGGGGTGGTGCAAAAAGGAGGAGGCATGTTAAATCATTTTTTATGCTCTGGGGAAGGACTCAAGTCTTTTATTTATTTAGGGGAGAAGTGTACAACTTAAAATGACTGTGATTTGTGTTTATTTTTCAGATTTTATTAAGAAAACGTGCATTTTTTTGTTAAAAAATCACCCAAATGACACCATTTATCACAGCTACAAAGTAAAAACAGGAAATTTTGTTGGATTTTTAAATATTCGACGGTCTTTGAACACATTATGTAGGACAAATGCTTCCATCAGAAAAAAGACATAACCAAATCTGAGCTCAAAGCAGTGACATTTCGTCTAAATCACTCTATCTACATGCAGAATTTGGCCAAAAATAAACCATTTGCACTTTAAGAGTGGAAACCTGAGACTTTTTTTTTTAAATTCCAGGATTTTGTCGTCAACTTTAAACTATCAAACATCATATGGTACGTTTTTAAAAACGAATCAGACCTTAATGGCGGGGAGGGTCACGCTTTTCCCCCCAGTCACTCAGGAGGGATCAAGGAAAAATATTCATGAACTACTTTCCCACCAACATTTTCAGGAACTTTTATTTCCAGGAATTTATTTACCTGGGTAAAAAAATTCCTGGTAATCTGTGTGGTTTGTGTTTCCACCTCAAAGGTCTGTAAAGTGTATTCAGATCAGGCTGATGACGTATGGGGGGCGGGGTGGTAAAAGAAACTGCACTACACCTCCAGTCCAGTAGGTGGCGCTAAGAAGAAGCTGAAGGCCAAACAAGCACGATGACGCCATAAACGGCGACCAGCAAGCCCACATCAGGATGGAGGACGCTCAACTTGTTCCTCATGTTTTACTACATCACATATAAAACCATGCAATCTGCTCTTTTCAGGGAAAGTTTGGGGTTGAGGGAAAGTTTTTTTTTCTGGGTAATTCCAGGGGAAACGTGCCGAGGTTTTTCAAAATCCCGGGTAAATGATAAAAGTTCTTGTGGTGGAAAACAGGCTTTAGTCTCACACCAGCCACCCCCCTCCTCTGATAAATGAAGAACAGTCCCTCAGGTGTGTAATACTGATATTTCTTGTTCTTTTACGAGTGAGGATGAGTCTGGGCATGTGTGTGTGTGTGTGTGTGTGAGGATATGCATGAGTTGGCTCTGTGGTAAGCTTTGCAAAATCTCCTAGAGCAAGAGATACACCCCCCCCCCCCCCCCCCCACTATGGCCTCAGTGTGGCTGATGGCGGGCCGTCAGTGTTTCCCCCTGCAGATGTAGAAGTGTGTGAATATGAAGCTGCGTCTTGCTGGAAAAGGGCAAACATGTTGAGCTGACTTTCCCTCGGATGAAAAAAAAAAAGGATTAAAAAACAGATTAGTGTCCCAGGCAGTCGCAGTAAATAACCTCATCTTGTCTTTTTTGATGAGGAGCAGAGGACACACAGCCTGTACCGCGCACACACACACACACACACACACACACACACACACACATGCGTACACTAGAATCATCTGTTTGTGTATTAGACTGGATTTATTTATGTGGCACCTCATCAGCCGGCACTGTAGCAGAGCTGTAGTAACACAAAGAGGTGAGAAACACCCTGCACGTCGAGCTCTCTCCCTCTGCAGTGAAAAGAGCTCCAGTTGTTCTCTCGCTGTGCGTTTTCTTTTTCATGTTTTCTCTCATTTTTACAGAAGGAATCTCTGTGCTAACCTCTGAGGGTTAAGTAAACAGTGTGTATTTGTGTGTACTTCGCCTGTGCAGTTCCCCGTGTTTGTGTATTTGTGTTTCACCGGGTCAACCCCGGCAGAGCTCGCCTCTGAAAGGCGCCTCAGTCTTGAGTTAAAAAGGTGTTCTTCCAGCCTTAAGAGGTTTAGATTACCTCTGGAAGGCATCGTGGCAGCCATCTTTTCAAGGTGATGATCAGCTTAATAGGAATTGAGCGCTGCTGCACGAGATGTAACACACGCTTTGTGTTTGGCCTGCTGTGTGTCGGAGGAGGAAAACAAAGTCTGCGGGTCTGTTCTGTGGTTTTGAGAGGAAACCCTGGAACTCCGCTTTGGGTTTTGTCTTTGCCTTTTTTCTGCACTTGAAGTAGCTTACATAATCTTTAATGTGCTGAGTAACTTTGACCTGAGGTGACCCAGAGAGGCGCGCTGCAGACGTGCTGCAGAATTTCAGCTGCATGTCATTTATGGAGACGGTAAAACCTTTCCACATAAATGAGTGTGTGTGTGTGTGTGTGTGTATGTGTGTGTGTGTGTGTGTGTGTGTGTGTGTGTGTGTGTAGGTTTTTAAACGTGGAAACACCTGCTAAAAATAGGCAATAGGCTCCTGTCCCAGCAGATGACGGTGCCTTTATGTTTTGTTTTGTTTTTTCTTTCACTGCTGTGTCACGTTCAACGTCACCAACAGGCTGTAAAACAGGTTAGTAAACATTAAAGCAGCATGGAGGCCAGTGAAAATATTACAGAGGTGACTTATTTTTTATATCTGTTACGTATTAGGGGTGGGAATCACCAGAGGATCCACGATGCACTATTATGAAGACTTTAAATATGTTGCAGTATGCTGAGTATTGCAATAAATATTTTGCACTTTATTACCTTTGTTTAACGGTAAATGATGTCCCCAAAGGACTGCTTTGTCAACATCTGTTTTATCTGATAAGATAGTTTTCAGTCTGTTCATCTCACTGTGTCTCTGTGTAGTGGACTGAAAAAGCAGTTGATTATAGTATTCTAGCAGGCTACCAAAGTTCAATCTGTATTTGTCATATGTATGATAAAAAAAAATTGATACCTGGCACCGTGTGACGACACAATACTGTCGCACAAAAATACCACAATACTATGCTGTATCAGTTTTTTTCCTCCACCTCCATTATTTATTCAGTCTCTCTTTGAAACTCAGTGCAGACTAAATTTGGATCAGTATTCGAGTGCTGCTTGGACAGAGATGAACAATACTTTGTGGCGGCCCTTTGTTGCATTTCGCTGGTTAAGGAGCTAAAATTAGCCCTCACACTCTCATCCCAACTCGTCAAATATCGCCACTTCATCGGTGACCTCTTGCATTGAAATATGAGGTTATAGATATCCTCCCGTGTCTGCTGTTCAAATTCTAACACAGCGTGTCAACTTACACTTGTTATACGGATTGTGTCTTTGCTACATACAACTCTGTTTTCACAGGAAGTGCACAGTTTCTGCTCATTAGATGTAATCAGTTACTTTACAAAATAAACTTACAATGTTGGTAGAACGCTGTATATTTGCATTTATTTCCTTGTGCAATAAAATCATGTGGTTAGTGTCGTATATTTCTCTTATGTAGGGTTACACCTGGTAATAAGGAAACAAGAGACCAGGGAGAATTTGGCGGCAGGCGTGCATTTAGCTTCACCATCAGAGCAGGGCAGCATGTCACTTCCTGCACATAACACTTGAGGGTCTAACGGTATCTCAGAGGGGACAAACTTAGGCTGTGAATATGTAACAGTTTAGATAAAAAAACAACATGGTTTGGCTTAAAATTAAAACAGGAAGTGAACAGCGGGCTCTCAGGTGAAAGTCCAGGGTTTGTCAGACCCATCCACTTTCCAGCTTCCTTTGAGATTATGTTGCTACCAGCGGCGTTTCAAACTGAGGCCACTCGGTGGCACATCATGCTGCTGCGAAAGGTTTCTTTTTACATCAGTGTATGACGCTGAAATCACTGATGAAGCAGTGCTATTTGAGTTTTGAATGAGGACGAGCTGAAACAAAGTGTGTAAAGTGTTGTATTTCTGTCACTGCCAATCAGAGCTGATCGGAGCTGAAGCCAATAAATATCTGTGACTGCTGCAGAGACATTTGACCTGAGTGTGAATGCCGATTGTCACCTTTCCCATTAAACACAAAAGCCAGATGTTAGTAGGGAAAGAAATATTTGTCACTTCTGAAACTCCAGGAAGTACACAGTGCTCACATAACAAAAAAAATATACCAAAGGATGTTTAAAAGTCACATAATCCGTTTTGTGCTCAATAATTCACATGTGGCCGTTAACAAATCTGAGGAGATTTATTCTGAATATCCCTCCGATCACTGTGCTAACAAGGCTGTTTTTCTTTTGTCCCCATAGAGTTCAAATTCACTTTTTTGTTTGCTTTTTTTTACCCGACAACAGCTTTGGTTTTATCCCATTTTCATCTCGGCAAACAAGATTTTCGTCAGTAGGCAGATTGGAGTCAAACATATTCCCCAGACACTCCCTCCTCCCCCTCCACCTCTCTGAGGGTGTTTCTTCTGTCTACGTCTGAGCTACTCCCTATTTCAGAAATCAATATCATCCAAAGCAGGATTGAGTTCCTCTGTTATGAAACACCTTGTGTATCATCCACATGATAAGTCTAATCTTTGGCTCCCTGCTTTTCAAACTTTAGGTACAAGTGGAGAGAAGGATTCTTCTTTCAGCTCAGAGATCAGGAGAGATTTTTTCCTTTCCTATTTTGAAAGCTTTAGGAGGAAGGTAAAAAAAAGTGTGCATGTTGTGGAATAAGCCCACTTTATCACATTGGGAGATGAGATTTAGATCCTTTAGGCACTTTCTTTCTCTCTGTGTCTCACTCTCCTCCTCTCTCGGTCCTTCTGGGCTAAAATAGGGGATGAGGCATCTCCAGCGTTTCTCTGCCTACAGTTGGCTACAATTCTGTCGCTGTGAGTCATGCTCTTGCCATGACTGAAACACCACTTGTCGATGCACATACTGCACATTTGTCAGAGAATAAAACGGTCCTGGGATGTTTAAAGGGCCTCGCAGGCTTTAAAAGGTGTGGGCCTGGGCTACTGCTGCCGCTATTCTTAGTCTGAGATAACAACAGGAAAAAACAGAGCGGGCTTGGGTTGATGACGTCGGGTGGTTGAATCAGAGGGTGTGCAAGTGTAAATTTGGAGCACATGCGGGACAGAGAGCTGAAGTTGTTGTCATGGTTTCAGCGTGGTTTAAAATAGAGGCCAATGAAGACGTGGAGCCAAACAGAGGGGTTAATCCATAATGTGCAGCCTCGGCACCTTGGCTTCGACTGTTTGCTGAACATTTAGGCTTCCTCTGATTGTAATCTACAACAGCTCTTGTCATGAGCTGTAATTCCTCCTAATACATTTCCTCTGGGTTACAGTGTTCACTGCAGATCTTGTCAGTCTGTCAGAGCTTATGTTGTTTTTCCCGACGCTGCAGACGAGTCTCCAGCTGCTGTTTCACTCACCTGTTGGGAGTCGCTGCTGCAGAATCATCAGCATTTTAGATTAAAGTTTGCAATCAGAGGAAGCAGGAAATGAAATCAGAGGTGTCCACGCAGTCCTCATCACTTGTGCGGATTTTATCCAGACAGGAAAATCGTCACGGTTAATTTAAGTCGGAGTGTAAACATTTGTGGTGTGTCAGTGTTTATAAAAGTTCACACCCATCAGCATTAATTTAACACTTTTGATGCAGGCCTGGAGCCGTATTAATCCTGTGAGCGAACAAACAACAGTCTAATCAACACCTGTCAACTTTAAATAATCGTCACTGAAATTGTGGCTCTTATCAACTCTGGGAAATGTGTTCAGATGAAAATTATTTCAGACACATTGTGTTTCTGACTGCAGATTTCCTGCTAATAAAAATCATCAGAAGGAAATTAACAATTAGAATCCTGATTCTTTGACATCACAGTGACAGAAGGAACATGGTACGGGAGCTGTGATGGGACATGTTCAGAGCAGCGCAGATTAGACAGCAGTGTTATAATGACAGAACAGAGTTTTTTTCTGCACTGAGGACTGAGGCAGCCACCTCCATAAAATTTCACCCCGCCCTCAGATCTTGACAAAACTCTGACGGGTGTCTTCATAGAAAACACTTTTCTGAAGCCCCTTTCCCACCGCACAAAAAAAACGCTAACACCTGCTAACATCAGGTTTTTTATTGTAATGGAAAAAGCTACAGTCAGCACCCAGGCCAAATGACTCTTCATCGGCTCCAGCTCAGATTGGAAATACCAACCGTCTCCTCCGCCCAAGCAGCGCTCAAACATTGATCTAAATTTGATTTGAAAGAGAGACTGAATAAGTAAGAGATATACAAGAAAAGTAACCACTGTAAAAGTTTTACAAGCCTCCATGCGGTTTGCTACTGTTTACTATCCCGTTTTCCAGCCTGTCAGTGACATTGAATGTGACACACCAAAAACACACACAGAAAGACATCCTCGTCTGCCATGTACACAGCACTGATCTACTGGTGATGGGGAAGGAGTGAGTTGCCTATTTTTAGCAGGTTTTAAAAAAACACCTGCTAACATCTGCCTTAACATAATGGGAAAGGCTACAATCGGCATTCACGCCCAGTTCAAATGACTCTGGAGTAGTCACGAGTTACTGGCTCCAGATTTGATTGGCATTGATG
The DNA here is from genome assembly GCA_019142605.1 of Cephalopholis sonnerati. NCBI lineage: Eukaryota > Metazoa > Chordata > Actinopteri > Perciformes > Serranidae > Cephalopholis > Cephalopholis sonnerati. The sequence goes on along the minus strand of JAGQAX010000002.1, from coordinate 1,952,587 downwards.
GAAACACAACACCCGGGTGAACACTCTAATTTTAGCCCCTTTACCTGCGAGACGCGATGACTAGCCGCCACAAAATACCGCCCGTCTCTGCCCAAGCAGCGCACAAACATCAATGTAAATTTGAAAGAGTTTGTAAGAGAGACTAAGTCAGAGATGCAAAAAGGAAGTAAACACATGAACTTACTAACGTGTTTTCCAGCTTGTACGTGACATTGAATGTGACACACCAAATAAACCTACACATGCAAAAAGGGATGCTGGTCTGCCGCAGAGCCGTGTACACAGCGAGGGGAGAGGAGTCTGTTGCCTGTTTTCAGCAGGTTTACCAATGTTTAATTAAACGTGTACACACACTAATTTTTGTGGAAAAGGGGTAACAAGCGGTGCACTTCTAACTTCAGTTGTTGCATTATGTCCGTTAGGTGGCGCTGTATCATAACCGGCACACTGCAGCGGAAAAGGTGCCAAACCTGCCAAAAGGAAAGAAAAGAGCCACAGCAAAGTGGTTACCAGCCCTACACACGAAAGACGGTCAATGAAGTCATTATTAGTCTCTGTTTCCTGCCATGTAGTGTTTTTATATAGTTGTATATCGCTGGCTGGCATTAAGAAACGCTGTACCAAACGTCAGCCGGCACCACAGATTCGGCCGACGCCCCTTTCCAACTGTACGGAGTCAACAAGCTTAATTTTCATCCCAACCGTCCTCTGAGCTCGACAAATAATGATTCTCTCTGTGTGCAGCCGACTGTAAGACGAGTGAGCAGGGACAGTCTATAAAGTACCGAGAAGAGATGCGACAAAAATATTCAGAGTAGTGATCAAAATCATTCCGCACACACATCATCATTAGAGCTCCTAAAATACGCTGCTCGGAAAAAGAAGTGTGTGCTCGAGCTAGTTGAAGTCACGTGTGTACACATGATGAGGATGGTACCACCTCCGCCTCGTTCTGAGCTGAACTCTTGATGGACGTGTATTTTCTCTTCCACAGCGAGCTCAGCTGGGCGGATGCTCGCTGACAAGTGTGACGTGTGGCTGAACTCTGGTGTATTCTTGTGGGGACTCATTACTCCGCCCAGCAGCAGGAGTAATCCTCCCTATGTGGGGTTTGATCAGAAGATGCCTTTCACTTATTGATTGCGTTGACCTCGCCCTGACCCGAAATATCTGTTTAATGTGCTGTATCATCAGCATGTCCTCAGATCTGCTGATTCTGGAGTCATATCCAGCAGCTCAGTGCTATCGGTAAATTTCTGGCAGCCGCAGACGCCAAATGACACAAAATGTCCAGGCCGGGATAGTGTGAGGAATAATACTTCTTATTTTTTTGAACTGGAGCTTTGAGCGCGAGGCAGTGTGACAGACTGTCTGCCATGTGTGTATATGGCTGTGGAGCTGTTAGGGTGTTGCTCCTCGTGGCAGTTTCCCGTATAATTGCAGCTGACATAGCTGTGTACTGCTGCAGAGGGAGACGGCGCAGCAAGCTGGCCGGGCCATTATGAGCGCTCAGTGTAGCTAACTGCTCAGGCCTGTATGTCACTGATAGAGAGGCCATTTCAGTGCCGGAGCTCAGGAGGGTGGGGGAATTGTTCTTGTGATGATGCACGCATCTCACTGGTGGAACCTGTGGCTCTGCTGCTCACTTTTAAACACAGTTCAGGTTTTTTCGGATTAGCTGCTGACAGTGACACTGCTGCTGTAAGATGTAGGAACATTTTCATATTTGTTTGGGTGCATTTTAATCAGTGATTTAACTCCTGACAACAAATATTTTGACACAGTTTCCTCCTCATATCAGGGTGCATAAATAGTACCTTTTAAAACACAGTGATAAAGCACTTCACATTTAGATAACAATAATAATAATAATAATACATTTTATTTATAGTGCCCTTTTCATCACAGGATCTCAAAGGGCTCACATAAACATTCATGTTTACATGTACAGACATACCAATGCACATACATACATATACATATGGACCGTTCATAGACAAGATTAACATGTGGCCCAGAGAGTTTTTTATGAAAAAGGCCAACCTATAGAAATGAGTTTTCAGGAGCAGCTTAAAGCAAAACACAGATTCAGCACTTGTGATGAAATCAGGACGACTGCTCCACAGTTTGGGAGCAACAACTGCAGACGCACCTCTGGATTTAAAATAGGAACAGGGAACAGAGAGGAGGCTTCAATCAGATGATGGAAGTAGCCGACTGGATGAACAGGAGCTCAGGATCTCTGCTGCATACGCAGGGGCCGGGCTGTGCAAGGCCTTCTAAGTAATTAGCAAAATTTCAAAATCAATTCTGTGTTTACCTGGAAGCCAATGATGAGGGGCAAGAACTGACGTGATGTGGGACTGACGACAGTTTTTGTTAGCAACCTTACTGCAGTGTTCTGTACCATTGAGCTGTAGGTGAAGAGGTGAAGAGGGAGTTGCAGTAGTCTCAGTGAGGAAAGAGTAAAGTATGCACCAGATGTTTTTTGCTCATAGTATTGATTTGGTTGGAAAAAACTCGACTGAATGAGTTTAGCAACGTGAGGTTCAAAGTTCAAATGTTGGTCGAACAGTGTGAAGATTTTTAGAGACAGTCTTTTTTTAATATTTCTTATTTATGAACATTTTTACATTCAGTAAGTACAGGGACAAAAGGAAAAAAGAAAAGCAGTACACAGGGAAAAGATGATAATAAAGGACAAGTATGAGGAAGAGAAGAAACATGGGCATGGTCAACCATGATGTCTGCGCTCAGTAAGTAAAGCTGCATGTTGTCTGCATCCTTACGGTAAGAGAAACCACCAGAGGAGTTAAGCAGGGTGCCCAGAGGTCACATATATGGTGAAAACAAAACAGGTCCTAGGATCGACTCCTGTGGGACTCCACATGTAAGAGGATTGTAATAATTTTAGAATTATTAGGCCTTTTAAAGTCGATAAATAATCTTTAATTTGAATTTGTGAGGTTTTTATTGCCACAAACATTTTATCTAATGTAATTTATCCATCTGTTAATTTCATTATGTCGTAAGGAGGCGAACTTTTCTATGCGAAAGTCCATATTTTTGATCCTTAAACTCACCGATGAAATAAGTTGTCAGAATGTAGATGAACCTGAGTCACTCTAATAACCACGTTCCAACATAAAACCTACCTCTGCACAGAAACACATGTATGCTACTTACCTTTATACTTAACTTTGATGCTTGAATAAGAAAAAGAAACTTAACCTTGGTTAAATATGATATTGAGAAGATCTTAAAAGAATTAGATTTATGTGTCTGATGCCTGTCGACACTCTGCAGAAGCTTCTCAGTTTTTCCTCTGATGAATGTTAAGAGCTCTCTTTAAGTTTAAAACTTCTTCCTCTTTAAGTTTAAAGCTACAAAATGTCCAGTGAGTTCCCAGAATTCCTGTTTCTACTTCTTGCTCCCCATTCCTTAAACCTTTTCTCTGTTGTTAGTTACAGCACGTACAACTCAGAGTGTGTATATATGTGTGTATATGCATACATGTGTGTGCGTGTGTGTGCCACAGCACTGATTTGGGAGAGCCAAGCTGGGGTGGCAGTGCAGTCATTAGTTCTGGGGCATTAACTGCTTATCAGTGGACAGTTTTATTAGCTCCCTTGTTTTGGCTGGTTAGCCTTCTGGACATGGAGCCAAATGGCGCTCTGAGTTGCCCGGTCAACCATGGAGGAATTCCACTGCCACGCCAGAACCCTTAATGCTGTGAGAAGACCTAATTGTGATTCGACTTCATGAGCGAAGCAGCGGCCACATGCTGTGAAATGTTTAACACTCAATGAGACTTCAGCATCAAGATGTGGCCTCATAATCTGAGATAGTCCCAGCATGAAGTGTGTGTGTGTGGTGTGCTCGACTCGATGTTCCTGAATGACAAACCATTTGGGTTTGTCTAATCAAACATGAAGGAATTCCAGCAGGCTGCAGACCTCAGTTCAGAATACTGTTAAAGAGCAGCAAACACCAAAACTGGTTGTTTTTTAACCAGACATCGCCGTGTTTCCTGCCAGGATAGTGCCATAAAGGCACCTGTTATTTTACCAGTATTTTGCAGCGTTTCCTGCCTCAATAGTGCCACAAAAGGGGCTGTTTTTTACAGAGATATCGCTGTGTTTGTTGCCAGGATAGTGCCACAAAAAACTTGTTTTTTAATGGGACATCGCTGCATTTCCTGCCTTCATAGTGCCACAATAAGAGGCTGGTTTTTACTAAGACATTGCCGTGCCACCTGCCGGGATAGTGTCACAAAAAGCATTTGTTTTTAACCAGACATCGCTGCGTTTCCTGCCAGGATATTGCCATAAAATGCAGCTGGTTTTTTTTCCAAGATATTGCTACATTTCCTGCCTTAATAGTGCCACAAAAAGAGGCTGGTTTTTACAGAGACATCACTGTGTTTGTTGCCAGGATAGTGCCACAAAAAAAGTTGGGTTTTTTTTAACCAAAATATTGTTGTGTTTCCTGCCAGGATCGTGCCAAAGCAGTGTTAACCAAGATACTTCTGTTTTTCCTGCTGGTATAGTGCCACAAAAAGAGGTAGATTTGTAATGAGACTTTTCTGGCCAGGATAGTGCTACAAGAAGTATTTCTTTATGAGCCATTGCTGCATTTCCTGATGGGTTTGTGCCAAAACATGATCTTTTCCAACCAGAACCAAGTGGGTTTCATGCCTAAATAAACCACACATTAACCACAGCGTTGATGCGACGTAAAGTCACATGAAGTTTTAACGTAGCTGGCACATAGTGGCATAAAAATGTAACGTGTCCTTGGTTTGCAGAAAGGAGGATTGGGTTGGATGCTGAGCATGTGATCATTGTTGAAGCTTTCTTTGTATATGCTTTTTTCTAGTATTATCGTTAACACAGTATTGATACCTCAGTGCTGTACAACAACAGTAATCCTGGTGTTTTACCTCAAGTCTGATCCTTGGATCTCGCCACACGCTGAGTGCAGACTTTCCATTCTCAAGTAGCCTCATAATGACGCTGAATTTGTTCTCTGTAAGCACTGGAAACAGACCCACATGTAGAGGCGTGTTGCTCGGTCATCCATGAAGGAATTCTGCTTCACCACAAACAGCCAACGCAGCCACAGAATGTCAGAGCCTACTGGTGCCGTAACCATGGAGACGCGTCTGGTTAGCTGGGCTGAATGGGGGCGGTGGAGTCCTTTTTTAAAAAGTACTTTTGTAAGTAGTTATGTTCAGCCAGGCCCAGATAAAAGTGCAGACATTCACAAATATTGGAATAACATTTGGTTTTACTTTCTTGGCGTGAGGACTGAAGATGCCTCAGATAGGGAAACACATTCAAATAAAATGCTGAGTGCTTGTTTTGGCTTATCTGGCATGCAGAGTTAACACCAAGAGCATAAAAGAGAGGAGGAAAAATCTTATCTGACACATGGTGTTAGTGCTTTTGAGACTATTTGCGAGGCTTTTTATTAAAAATTGATAACTGCAGAGGAACTCAAAGAAGCGGAAGAGACGAACCTCAGTTTTCACATATTTGTCGCTATTTTAAAAGGACATTCTTTCATCTGTCTCTTTCTGTGTGTGTGTGTGTGTGTGTGTGTGTGTGTGTGTGTGTGTGTGTGTGTGTGTGTGTGTGTGTGTTGACTCAGACAAACAGCTTGGCCCTTCCACCTGGCCGACAGCTTTTAAAGCGTCAGTGGGAGACAAATACAGCAGGCCAAGGAAATGACTTGAGAGGAACTGACATGTTAAATCTCACAGTCAAACACCACTAGGTCGACTTCACACCGGCCCACTGTGTGTGTGTGTGTGTGTGTGTGTGTGTGTGTGTGTGTGTGTGTGTGTGTGTGTGTGTGTGTGTGGATTCTCAGTGGATGACATTGTTCCTGGCATGCAGTCAAACACACACACAGAGTCACATACTCGCACAAGAAGGGTCATATATGTACATGAGGCGTTGCAGGTCAACACACACACACACACACACACACACACACACACACACACACACACACACACACACACACACTGCATCATCTGACACAAGCAGGCCTGAAGGCTTCAGGTTACACAAATTCTACAAGTTTGGGCAAGTCAGGTTTGCAAATAGTGACACATTCCAGGAAACAAAGGACTGAAGAGTTTCCTGTTTCTGCTTCATCTTTTTTTTTAATTCTAAAAAACATGTTTTGCTTTTGTTGTTGATCTCAGGGCACTTCTCTTAAACACAGTTCACATAAGTCACAGATAAACAGTGAGTATTAGGATGAGAACAGTTGATTCAGGGCTGTGACAAGCAGTTGTTTTCATCTTTAATTATCCTGCTGATCATTGTCTTGAATCATCATCAGTATTTTGGTCTGTATGATTTCAGAAAGTAGTAAATGGTGATCACAAGTTTCTTGTTTTGTCCAGTCAAAAAGATGAAACCAAAGACATGTAGTTTACTGTCACAAAGGAAGCAGTGAGTGTTCATATTTGAGGAGCTTTCATTGTTTAAAAATCGATTTAAAGATTCACCCTGCGGGATTCTCCTAAAGAAACAGAGTATAGACTCATTCAGCAGTAATCCCTCTCAGTCATCACTGTATGAGCTGCTCTCAGTGTGTGGAGGTGTGATAGTCTGTAGAGACTCCGCCCTGTCTGTGTTTCTAGTTCTCTGTGTTCAGGATGTTTCTGGGCGTGTACCTCCACAGAGCTCAGGTGAGGTCAGGGCTTTATAAAGAGGAAGCAGTAGGCATCCAGAGCATCTCTTACGCTGCCTGTCCAAGGCGGGAATATCGCACCGTTATTTGGCCTCTTTGAGGTGTGTATAGGGTAGGATGATGGGCAGGATGGGTGTGAAGTTTTGATGGTGTGTTCTTGTGTCTTTGTCCCACCGTGGGAGATTTAAGAAGTAGCAGTTAGCGGCTAACTCAAAGACAAAGAACAGCAGCAGAAAAAAGTTCACAAATTGGGAAAACAGATGGAAACAGAGGGCTGGGCGGGGACGGAGCACCTGCCGCAGCAAGCCAACACGCCGTCTGCGGTCATTGTGACTTGACCAGCAGACTTCACTACAAGCTGATTGGCTGTTGAAACAGGTGACGTGAACATTTGACCCGCTGAGTGTCAGGTGACACCATCAGCCGGCTTGAGTCCAGCTCAGACCGGCCAGTTCACACCGCTGACACTTTTCTCTGTGACGCTCTGAAACAGTTTCATTCTCCTAGGATTCTCTTCTTTATAGATTTCTTTAAAGATTTATCAGTTATCAATAATATCGACCAGGCTAATCATTTTAGCGCTCACAGCACTGGAATAACTCTGCTGTGTTTCCCTCTTCAGTCAAGTGTTCATCGATTCTTTGATAATGAACTTTTGTATTTCTCAAATCAATGAAACGAACGGACGCTTGATCAGCAGACGGACTCTGAAAAATTAGCTCCTGTATAATGTCTAAGCTGATGAAACAAACTTCACAGTGGACGTATGGACTTCTTAGCGACCATCAGGGTGTCCCTGCAGGCTGAAATAAATCCTCAAACTTCTCCACACTCGGTTAAAGTGCTACTCCACCCGCTACAGTTGATGCACCAGGAAGTAAACACTCGGGGAAATGTGTCACGGGGCATGAATGCTCATCTCCAAGCCTATTTGCAGATTTGTGTAACGGATCAGGATGTCATGAGTCACCCATTCATCCAGTTATTCACCCACCCATTTATCCCCCTATTCATCCACCCACCCATCCATCCACACTCTCATCCACCCATCAAGCCATTTATTCACCCCACCCATTCATCCATCAATCTATCTTTTATGAAGGGCAGTCATTCAAAGGGACGAGAGCTGTCGTCTGCCAATGCGCTCTGATGATTCACGTCCTGGAGACGCCGTGGCTCTGAGATTATGTGTGTGTGAGTGTGTGTGAAGCGACAGAGCAGGGGCTGTGTGTGTGTGAGAGAGTGTGTGTGTTTGTGTTTGCGTTTGTGTATGTATGCAGGCTGCGGGGACAGAGGAGGAATTTGGCTGTGACAGGGGAAGTAGTAATGGGATGTCTTGATTGATAGGACTGGAGACTGCAGAAATACGCAGAGAGTGGGAGAAAGAGGGGAGGTGGGTGAGATAGAGAGAAACGGGGTTAACAGAAAGCGAGGGAGTGATTGCAACAGAGAAAATGAGCACAGTTAGAGGAGGGGGGGGCAGGAAGCTGTGTGGAGGAAGACAGGTGAATAAAAGTCAGAGAAATGGAGCAACAGAGCAGCTGAGTGTCCCTCAACGTCCTCCAAGTGTCCGGTTTGACCTCCGTCTGCAGCTCGGGCCCTCGGAGGCGGGGTCGGGTCGTATTGTTTACATAGTTGCTGCTTCACAGAGCGTCACAGTTTAATAGAGCAATGATCTTCAAGGGCGAATGGACTGTGATGCAGACGGAGCTCACACCCAAGTCCCTGCTGTTAAAACTCCAGCCGCCTCACATCTCACTGAGTCCGTTTGTTTCCACAGTTTAAAGCTGTTTATCACAAATAACAATCATCTGAGGTTTATTATTAGACAGCTGCAAAAATAACTTTACAGAACTCTTTATTTGCACCACAGGCTGCAGACGCCACTTTTACTGGAGCTGAAGTCCACACTTAAATCTAGATTTTCCTCTCAGCAGCCGCTGGACTCGCTAACGAGGTTTCAGTTTCGTCCTTCAGCCAGAGACCGAAAAAGTTATCGAATTCTATAACTCTCACTTCTGTTTGCGTGTATGCTAACGTATGTTTCCTAGCTTCTGTTTTGACATGCGTGTGTGTGGTAGGGTTGCAGTGATATACCAGTGTCAACGTATACTGTGGTATAAAGTTGACTGTTATCATACTGTGTACATTTGCTTATCTACAATATTGCAGGAAAAAATGACACTGGACGAAGAATCTCCTCTTTATAGGAGTTATTTTGTAAATGCTAGAGTTGTATAATTGCCTAGAGTTGGTTGGTGTTCTCACGGCAGCATTTACAAGCGGACCAGATCAAATGCCTGCGTCAGAAAGCTGCTCTTGATTGGTCAGAAAAATCCAGAAAGTAAAGCAAACGTTGAAGAAGAGTACACTGTCAAGATAAATGTGACACTTTCTAATGTCACAATGGAGGGACAACTACGCAGGTTGATTTTAGCGCTGCTCATCGTGGACTATATTGCTGTCATTGTTCATTTGAGTCAAAGCATACAGTTTGAAAACGAGGCGCGGCTCCAACTAGAAAACAATGTTTTGATGCATTGGATGTGCTGAATGTGCATATTAAGGCAGTACAGGAGGAGGCGCACATTAATAATCCTCCAGGACTGTAACATGCTCATGTTTAACCCAAACAATGTGTCATGTGACTGCAGTTGCTTCAGATCCAGGTCGGAACACGTTCTCACCACAAACCAACCGCACCAGAGTTCCTTTGGAACCGGACCCAGACCACCTCTTCAAGAAGGTCTCGGTCCGGTTGTTTTGCTGTGTTCACACCTGCACAAACGAACTGCACTGAGGGGGCAAACCAACTTGAGTTTGATTGAACTGAACCAAACAGGGCAGGTGTGAAAGCAGCCTTAAGCTCAAAACGTCACTCTGCATTAAAGACCCTCTAAACGGGAGCTACTTGGTGTTTGGACTTTTTGTTTTCTCCTTTGCGAGATGTTTCTTTGGTGCAGCTCCCACACCATTAGACGTTGGGATATGCGTGTCTTTTTGTATCTTCTTTTTAGTGTCAGACGTGTTCCCCAGTGGGCAGCGACATGTATATAACCCCTGCTGTATCATAAGGCAGTGCTCTTACATAACACAACAGTTTCTGTTTTAATACATCTTGCTACGTGTTTTTGGGGCTGAACGTGCCGCTGTTGTTCGATCAGGAGGACGAAGGATAGATAAATAAATGAACCCTCTGCCACAGCGTTTTGGAAACAAAAACAAAGGTTTTCCCTGCTGATATCCAAGCACACATCTCCCCCTGTCTCGCTTCATAATGCTCTGTTAGCTGCTACAACCCACAAACGGTGAGAAGTGATTTTATCCGGCCGCTGTGGCTGCTCGTCGCCCAGAGTCTCATTTGATTGGATGAACTTTTGTAAACACCCATGAGTGCAGGATGAGTCATCAAAGTGTTTCACAGGAAGATAAAAGACATGGATTTAGATGTAAAAATACTCTTGATAGTAATTTCTTGACACGTATTGTATTTGTCATATAAGGAGATAAACGATCCATTAACTTAGAGACGCAGGATTAAAACTAGAAAATGTATTTTTCATTTCAGCAGGTCTCACAGAGTCAGGAGTTTCCTGACTGTGGGCGACGACTGCCTGCAGTGTGTAGAGAAGAAGTCATGACTTACAGTACGATGGTTATAGGATTGAAGATGTGGTCTGTTTCCAGCTCTGCTTTCTGTAAGAAAAAGTTACAGCAATGTGAAGAGAATGTGATTTTCTCTGCGTGTGTGGCCTGAGGGAACCACTGAGGTCTGTCGTGGGTGGTGTGTGTTCACCAAAACTCAAGAAACAGTTCTCGCACAAATAAAAACCCTGATTTACCCCAAATGTCTTTATATTTGATGAGCTCTCACTCTGAGGATATGAACATTTAGAGGACGACTCCTGCACCATTAAATATTAATGTAGAACCAGTCCGAAGACAATATGCTGTAAGTGACGTTACAACACCAGAAAGTGCAGAAACACAGTCAATAAAACATCAATAAAACCACCAAAATACCAGAAGGAACTACAGAGAAACATTTTCATAACCTCCAAAATGAGTTATGCTTTTGCATCACAGAAAAAATGAAAGAAAAAAAAAAATCCCCAGCTTTGCTCGAGCAGCCGAAGGCGCCGTGCCGTCATCTGCTGTGTGTTTAAGTCCTGAGACATCAGGTGGATTTGCTGCAGAGCCACGGCTTCTCTTGAAGTTCACCTCAAACCAGGTGTTTATCCTCGGCAGAGCTCGGCCTGTAATCGGCCCGGCTCTGCTGGAATGATGTGAATTCTGTTTGATCATTCAGGACGAGGCTCAAACCCTCGCCGCCTCATCGTCAAGTAAAAAAAAATCACCTTTTTGTTTGTTAGCTTTCTGGTCTTTGTTGTCAGAATTGGGTGTGGATGTCATTTATTGTTTGTCCTCTTTCTTTGTTGCTGCGTGACCACATATAATTTTATTTCCAGCCGTGCAGGCGTTCATAAAGAATTGTCAATACGAGCAGCAGATCAGACTGATGTTTGTATCCACAGCCTCTGTGAACAGAATCAAATTATTAAATGTAAATCCTGAGGAATGTTCTTAATTTAAAGCAAAGACAAAAGAGGAGCGGTCGGCTCTGTTGTTTTCAGTCTGTTTGTTGACAGAGGAGAGAAGGCGGTAAACTCTTCTTTGAAGTATGCTAATTCATCCGTGGCATCCTCCCTCCGCTTCGTTGTTATTCTGAGACGCTAGCAGACTCACTAGCATAGCCAATACATTCATTGTTTGCTCGGTGCTATCAGAAGGTACAGGACTGCTCTTTAAAAGACTGTCACCCACTTACCCAGGAGAGAGAAGGAGAGGAGGGGGGGTGAGGATGCAGAGAAAAAGTCATTAGGGCAGGGAGAGTCGGAGAGACGGAGGGAGCCAGCTATCGCTCTGTGCAGCAGTGTGTTTGAAACTGCATGGCTGCCGCCTACAGTCCCTCAAGACACGAGACAGACTGTGTGTTTGTGTGTGTTGAACGTACATACGTGTGTGTGTGCGCTCTGTAGGAGTATCTGCGGGTCTGTGTGTCGAGCTCGCTGGTTTACATGATACTGTTTACCGTCGCTGAGGCCTGCAGGAAGTCTCCTGATGCTTTGAATCCCTCGCCCTCTCTCTGTCTCTCTGCTGCTGCTGCAGATTAACTCAAACACCAACACCTCCTTTTTCTCTCTCCGTCTGTCTCTGACTGTCTCTGGCTGTCTCTCCTCTGCTTTTGACTCGTGCTCTCTGCCTGTGCATTTAGGAGGAGCAGTCTCACCCTGTCTTTATGCATCACCCACTTATGTAGCTCCTTTGTTAGCCGCTCTCATGAGCTTGGCTGTAGTGATGGAGTGTCTGTCAGCTGGTTAATGTGAAATGACCACCCAGTGGTTGTAATACTGTCTCAGTTAGTGCCGTCATGTGAAGGTGACGAGGTGAGGTCACTTTGGCTGATAAGCACACTGGTGCCAGTGTATCTGCACTGAGCTAACATCTGCCTAGCTGTAATGCTAACATGCTAAAACATTGTGTGCATGTTCACATGCTTTGTTTTGCGTCTCTTTAAGCTTCCACAGGTCTTTGTGTCTTTCCTTTCATATCTCACCCCCCCTCCTTTTCTCCTCATCCTCCCAACATCCGACTGTCCAGTGACAGCATTGATTGAATAAAGATGGGCCTTCAGCTGCCTCCACGTCCACAGTTCAGACTCTACATTCCTCCGTCTCTATGTGGTGCCTGTTCCTCTGAGCATCTAAAGCACCAGATATTCAGTCTCAAGCTTTAACCTTTCAGTCTCTGACACGCTCTCCGTCCCTCACACTCCGTCTCTCCCCCCTCATGTTATCAGTTTCTGCTGTTTGGCTCTGCATTTTTTTAGATAACACAAGTGCAGTGTTTCCTTGACACAACCTTCTGCTGTAGAGCACAAACAAATCAAATCACCTTGTACGTCTGCAAAGAAAACCACATTTTAATTTTCACTGATTACTGTCAGAGGCTGGTTTGTACTTTGCTAAAAAGAAATGCATGAAGGCTGAAATGTGAAGCAAATACCAGAGTGGAGACGGGAGCACAGAGAGCTGAGCAGCGTTAGTTACCCTGAAGAAGCTTCCTCTGCTTCCTCACTGCAGCGTCATTTTCTCCATTTAGAATAATAACAGACATTTTCTCTGTCCTGTCAGAGACGAACGAGCCGTAATGTTACAATCAGCGGTTATTTGTCCCTCCTCTGACCCTCGTAACCGCCGTTAACCACATGCAATCGTTTCCATGTGATGGCTGATGGTGCGTTTCTATCAGGAGCACAGAAATAATCCAGACGCTCTGACAGCCGCTCGCCCCTCTCTTCTCTCTTGTGTTTTCATTTGAAACAGTTTAGAGGGGTCGCCGGTTTGATTCCTCGTGGCATTTACCTAAATCTCTTTACAGCGGAGCGCTAAGTAACGCTCAGCGCGGAGGTGGAAAAATAAAATCTAGTGATAATAAATATCAGCTCAGCGAGGCTGCTGAACGTCGCTCGCTGTCTCGCTCTGTTTGACTGGGATAAATTTAGCAGACGGTGGGGGAGGTGGGGGAGGTGTGGGGGGGGCATCTTTAGCCTGGCGAAAAATCCAAGCTATGGTTCCTCTAAAACCCTGCCAGCGAGTTGGAGGTCACATTGCTCAGTCCGTAAGGCTATCAGCCGTGGCCCGCTATTATCATAGAGATAAAGAATGGAGCCTCGGAGCTGAGACATCTGCAATGACCGTGGAGGGACTTAGAGGTGGAGGGAGGGGTGGGGGGGGGCAGAGGTAGATCCAAGATGCTGGCTGGAGTGAATTATGAGCTTTCTGGGTAAAAAAAAAAGGGACTAACTGGCTGACTGGCACAGAATGTGAAGACTTTGCTGCCTGGCTGCTCCTATCAGTGACAGTACAACTGGCTGGATTCATGAATGACTCAGTAACACTAAACGTGTGACCGCCTGACGGACGGACGGACTGAGGGATAACTCACTGACAGGCGGACAGACGGACAGACTGTGGCTCTCTGTGTGAATGATTCTGCGTCCTCGCTGACTGAATCAATAAATGAATGATGCTGATTGATCGCTGATCTGCTGACTGCTGCTGTTTGGCTGATGGACGAACTGACAAGTAGATTTCTGGTTGATGTGGTGCACCGACGCCTTTGTGGCTTTCAGGTCACCCCACTGAGTCAGCACATCCTCACTGTGACCTTGTCACATGTCCACGTTTGGTCATGGACTCTCCACGTCCACATATGACGTCCAAGGTTGGTTGTTGACGTTCTGGGATGCCGTGTCAACTTCAGCCTGTTACATGCATTGTCTGTTTTCAAAATACACTTCTGTTTTCACAGGAAATGTACAGTTTGTATACAGTCTCTTTCAAAATAAAAGCACATCAGTACAACACCACAAATGTTTTAGCTTCAACAACACACACATGGTTACGTTTAGGAAAAACAAACAGGGTTTGGCTTTACAGTCTTTAGTAGGTGAACACCAGCCTGTAAACTCTGAGATATGACTTGCTGTCTGCGTGGCCCAGCCCTGTGTCGGGCTCATGCAGTGACTCTGCTAAAAGCCTGAAAATAAGCAGAGAGAAAAGCCTCAGGTTCAGACTGTGTGTGCAGGCTGTTTCTCTGTCAGGTGTGTGTGCTGTTCGCTGGCCGACTGTTTCTCTAACCGGCTTATTATCCCATCTTGTCGACTGGTCGGTTTGCTGCCTGGTTGTGTATTTATAACTCGGTGGTGTAAGCCAGATAGGACGGACACAGAGATGAGAATTGATGACCTGCATCACCAGGGGATGGAAGGAGATGGCTATCGCTGCAAACTCATCACACAGATACACACACACACACAGATACACACACACACACACACACACAGATACATACACACACACACACAGACACGTAAAGTGAAGAGACATACACTGAACAAGGTTTTACTTTAGGAAACACACACACACACACACAGAGCTGTAGCTGTTGGTTGTCGCAGTATCCAGGTCACTGCAGTATGTGTAGACATGAACTATATTATCAGAAGTGTACCTGCACATGGCCGACCCAGTTTCATCCTGTTTATCTTGGAGCAGAAGACAAGAGACGTGTTTGCATCATGGAGCTAAATGGAGCTCTTCAGGCCACAGATCAGACTCACGGACAGATTTCAGCTGCAGGTTTTGTGACCTCAGAGTATATCTGCAGTTTGGTTTGTAACCAGGAACAAGAAGCACAAGTGTTTTTACAGCTCCTCACATCTGTGATGGCGGCAGCTCAGCGTGTCACATTTGCACTTTTTTGACTTTCGAGCCGTCTGAGTGACAGTTGTGTCGCAGCCTCCATCTGTTTGCCGAAGGCGCGAGTGAAGACTAATGTACCCATTTAAAGACTCTGTCTCACTCTCCATCCTCAGCCAAAGGTCCCAGCTGATAAAGTGGAAGTTAGAAATCTAAACTTACACAGTTGCATCAATGCATGCACAGATCTGTCAAACACAAAGCAGGATTTAACCCTCTGAGACCTGACGATCTCGGCTGACACTCCTTTCTTAAAGAGGCTGTAGCGACCTGAGTGATGATGATGGTATCATATGAAACTGGAAGAACTGAGGAGTCGCATCATGCTAGCTTTTAAACGGCGCTAAATAACACTCCAAATTTAGGCTAAATTTTGTAGAGGGAGAAACGGCCATTTCACAGAGGAAGTCTGACCTCAAACCACAAGATGTCTGCATTAAAATGAGCTCTATGGATACCCACACGTCGCCCCGTTACAGACACGCCCACTTTATGACAGTCCCCGGCAGTGTAAATGTGTTATTAAAATCCTGCAACAACTTATGAGACATATCTGAGAATGAGAATGGTTGTCTTATACTTCAGTCATAATCTTCTAAGCCCAAGGGTGTGAGCCATGTTCAGTAACATATAAGGAGTTCATGGGCCAAACAATCCGAAATCCATAGTTTTTAACCAACAGCACGTTAAGAAAATCTTTTTTTTTTTTAGACAATAAAAGCCCATTTGTCATAGAAAATTAATTTTACATTAAAATAACTACGCAACACTACTAAACAGTTTAACGTCCGACATAACAGTAGCTTTTTTTTTTTTTATATTTTGCCTGCATATTATCAAAACTATTTCTCTGTCTTCTGTCGTGTTTTCAAATCAAATCAACAGCAGTCGACCAAAGTGCTCCAAAAAATAAAAGAATGACACACAAATATAAAACAGAATAACACTGGTAAGAACAATTACACACATAAGAGAGATTATAAAATACTAAAATATTAAAACCAGTACAAACAACCAAAGGCCATTGAAAACATGTACGCTTTAAGATTTGTCTTAAAGGTGTCAGTGGAGGGGGAGCATTTGATTGAGAGCGAAGGCTATTTCAAAGCTTTGGAGCAGCTACCGCAAAGGAGCGATGTCCCCTCACCCACCAGCCTCGATTGTGGGACAGTTTAAAGACAATGTTCGGAGGATCTGAGAGGTCGAGAGTTAAAGTCGAGGCAGAGGAGTTCAGCAATGTTCTGGAGTGTCAGTCTATGTATGGCTTTAAAAACAAATCAAAGAACCTTAAAATCAATCCTGTATTTGACAGGTAGTCAGGTCCGTGTCATGTTTACTGAGCTAAATGTTTTTATCGACTAGGAATCAATCAGTGTGGGTGAAGCAGCTCCATCTAGTGTTTACAGTAGGAAGTGCAGAGCTTGCAAGTAGTCGTAGTTCAAGATGACAGCGACGTTGTGTTTCAACTAGTTTTACTGTAAATATGCTCGAGCCATAATGAAGTTTATTTTTAAAATTCAGCCATTTTAGAAACACGCAGTTTGACCACCTCGGCTCTATACGCTAATAGGTTCACAACCAACACACGATGTTTAATGTATTTTGTCACTAAAATAACTTGACACACAGTGTTGGGCTGCATCTCAAATTAATCTTTAGGGTCCCAGCTTTCTAATGACGTACACCACATCTATGTGACACACACTGCTGAGCTGCTGTGTCCCCGTAAAGATCCCCTGTCCCCCCTCAGAGAAGGCAGAAATGGGTCACAGAGGTTAAAATGTAGTGTGACATTTTGGGAGGAGACGTGATACTTTAACACCGCGAGAGTCAAACAGTTTAAAACGAGACACCTGTCCCCGTGTATAAATATACAGTGATTCACAGTGTAAAACTGAAGCGTATCATCTTACAGAAGTCGCAGTGTGTTTGAAGACAGAGTCCATTGTGTTTTTAAAATGATGAGTAAAGGTCAGACAATTTGTCCAAAACGCTGTGGTGAGAGTTTAACTTCTCTGTAACTTCCTTTAACCTCTGACTGTATTTAAGTCAGAGTCTAAAAATAGTCGGCGTGAGGTTATTTACCCCGATCAGAGCTGTCAGAGGGAAGGAAAGCAGGGCGCGTTCAGAGGGAATTGGATGGCACCTGGGAGGGAAAGTTCACGGATTGAAGCGCACCCTCGGATTAAAGGCCACAGATTAGCAAGTCTGCAGTAATGTTTTAAGGGCCTGTGTGTGTGTGTGTGTGTGTGTGTGTGTGTGTGTGTGTGTGTGTGTGTGTGTGGTGGAGCATATAGAAGGTCTCGTGTTGCCCGGCTGTCATTTTCTGTCACAGTAGCAACTGTCCCCAGCTGTCTGTCACCACACACACACACACACGTGACCAGCTGCCCCCAGCTGTCACTGTATCTCAAGTCTTGGCTGGTGGTCCCATAGGTCACACACACACACACACTGTGACAGCACACACACACCCTCAGCTGTGGAGCGTGGGTCTATGAATCTGTGCTGTTTAGTTTTAAAGCCTTTCTGTCGCGTCAGAAGGACGGACGCAGGAAATGGTTGTTTGCGTGATGACCTTATGTTACGTTGCAAACAATTATTCTTTTTAGAATAGTAGAATCAAATATATCTTTACTGTCAGCGTCTGTCTGTGGTTTAAAACTCACCTGTCTCGTTGAGTTAAGAGTACTGACGACACTTGAGACGAAGGACTCCTTAAATACATTACTCGTCACCAGAGGGACTCTGCAGCGCCTGACGGAGCTCAGAGCTCAACCTGGCTGAACAAAGGGCGGGAGCTATCTGCCACGACACTCCCTGCTTTCTCTCTTGTCCTAAAACTTTTGTCCTCTCCGTCATCATGTCATGACCTTATGTTACGTTAGCTTACGTGCTGTGCTAACGTCGTATTTCACCATAACAACACCAGGACTTCACTGTAAGGGCAGCAGGAGATCGTTGTCTGCATGATCCTGTATGTAAACCATAATAACTGGAACATTCATTCTCAGGCCTCTGTCTCCCGTGTCATCATGTTGTACGCTTGTGATGACATCATTGTGCTACGCTATGTGTGGTGCATGCTGCGGCGCTGAAGGAGTGAACGATGAATCCATCACAACCAACGTTCTCATCCCACGTCGTCACACATCACATCTTTGTCAGTGGACTTTCACGTCTACATATTGCGCCATTGTTATCCTTCTGCGTTTGCTGTTGATGTTCCTGGACACCGCGACTAACATCAGGACGTCAACAACAGCACGTGGTGAGGGTTTGAAAAACACATCATGGTTTGGCTCTGTGTTCGTACAGGAGGCGAACATGGGTGAAAGTCCAAGGTTTGTTGGATCCGTCCTGTGGGGACTTTCCAGATCCTTATATTGCATTGTCACTGGCCGCATTTCAAACTGATGCCGTCCTGCGCGTCAGCATATCATACTGCAGCCACATGTGTTGTCCGGCCAATCAGAGGTGTATTACAACACCACAAAAAGTTCTGTCCAGCTACCTGACAAAATATCAGTGTATCCTACAGTAAAGGAGGCTTTGGTGGTCGGCATCTGACGCCGAACTCACTGACAGTGTGGCAGTATTTGAGAACTTCAGAGTGAGAACAGGCCGTCACAACATGTTGGCACTCTGCTCATGAAAATGAGCATATCTCAAAACTAAATATTGTATATAGTTTAAATAACTTCTGGAGAGATCAGAGTTATTTTGTTTGTGCTTCTGAATTTGTTTTGTGCTTTTATTTTGTAAAAAACATCAGATTCTTAATGACACAGTTTCAGTACTTTATAAATGATTATGGTTTATCGACTTACAGAACCTTTTATTTTATGTTGTTCAGATTTTAGCGATATGAAGCATTTGAAGATACTCCAGGAAGTGACATCACAGTAAGCAAAAATACCAGGGAACTGTTTCTGTTCCAGAGTACAAAGGGTTAAACAGAGACAGAGAGAGACAGCGGCAGAGAGAGCTCACCTTCAGCAGTCTAATTGGAGTGAAATGTAATTACTGGTGCTACCTACACATTCTTTAACAATAATTGTGTTTCCTCCTCCTCGTGTTTCTCTGCCTGTTGTTTCCTCTCTCTCTCTCTGTGATTGTTAATTCTTTCATGTTTCATTTTTGCAGCGGTTGCAGTGTTATAATTAGCCTTCTGAGATGCGCAAAGCATCGCGGCACTTTCCCCCCATGAGCTGTTAGCCTTCACACACACACACACACACACACACACACACACACACACACACACACACACAGCCTCTCTGTGAAAAGCCTATGAGCCTTATAAGCGAGCGGGTGAAAGCGCTGATGCTTCGACGCTCCAAAACACAACTCTAATCAAAGTGGACGTGTGTTTGGCTGCGTTCGCAAAAGAACCGCAATTCCCATGATTCCGCCTCGCTGGGTTCATTTTGACTTTTTTGCTTCGCCTCAAATTAAACCCTCATTTCGAGGAACTTAAAGCACGCTGAGCCCTGTGGGGGGCAAAAAGGCTTTGTAAAGGCATTACACGGGCAGCAGGAACACACACGTCTCGACGGTACAGGAAACTAAAACCAATATGAACAATATTTCCAAACAGCAGGATGTTGTTGTGTTTCTTTCATCTCGCTGAAGTTCACATCATGGTTTGATTTCTTTTCTAATATCACGGTTGAGACAACAAAGAAGAGGATATTTTTAATGTTCAGGTGCCACGCTGGCTGGATGATTCTGTCTCTGCTAAAACAATCTTGTTTTCGATGAAAGGATTATTTGGGAGATAAGGATCTTGTTTTCGGAGATAATAAGTGGCGTCCCGGTCGCCGCGGGTTGTCTGTGTAACCCTAGAACACAAAGCTTCCCGGTGTGTTTTTGGAACGCTGGGAGGTCCGGAAGAGCCGCCACACCTACAGTATGTCAGGTCACAGTTTCCCTGATGTGTCTTTGTACATCTGGAGCTCAGAAAACATCCACGCCTCAATGATCCTGTCACTTTTTCCCCACATGATCCTCCACCGCCGCTCTCTCTGCAAAGTTTTAAGTTTTTATTACAGATTTTTCAACATATTTATTTGCAAACGCTCAGTGAAGCAGAGTGAAACACACCTGGGCCTCACGCAGCAACATTCTCTCAAACTTCTCTAATATTTTCAATTGATTTTCTGGTAAGAGAAAAAATACCAGAAGTCAAATCCAGATGCATGTTCTCCCCGTGTCAGCGTGGGTTTCCTCCGTGTGCTCCAACATGTTCTCTCTGTGTCAGTGTAGGTTTCCTCCGGGTGCTCCAGCTTCCTCCCACAGTCCAAAGACATGCAGGTTAATTGGTGACTCTAAATTGTCCGTAGGTGTGAATGTGAGTGTGAATGGTTGTCTGTCTCTATGTGTGGAAATGACACAATAAAGTTGACTTTGACTTGACTTGGCACTGGTCAGCAGAGGGACACAGTAACGTAAATTAATTGGGATCAATGGACCAGCTGTTGTCGTATTTCTTTATCCCTGAAACGTAATAATCCAATCATTCTAATTCCTCTAAATCATAATCTAAATTTGATTATATCATATTCATGCATTTTTTAAATGCTCCTCAAATGTGAAACTCGTGTTTCCAGTTAGTCCAGTTGTCTCTTATCTCGGTCAGACTGCTCGTAAAGTTTCTCTTAACGAAGAGAAGAGCAAGAGACACTGGTGAATCCCAGGAACCAGTAGGTACTGACGAACTGAGAACAGATCCTGGATATGAAGAAAAATAAGAGGAAATGTGGTCGAATGTTGTTTCATAACTGAGGTTCATTAAGTCAGAAAAGAAAAACAATAACTGGTTTCAGCTCACTCATATTTTGAATCAACCATATGTAAACACCAGCTAACACTGAGTCTCATGAACGCCACGTTAATATCACGTCAGCGTCTGAGTCGTCTCGCCGCTCGCCGCTCGCTCCAGGCTCAGAGTTCTGACACATATGGATCTACATCTGCGTCTGAGATCATCAGACTGATCGGACATCTGCACGTCTCAGGACGCATGTTCAGCCTGATGTGGTGTGTTAGTGTGACGATGGATCATGTTTCCATCTGTGTGTGTGTGTGTGTGTGTGTGTGTGTGTGTGTGTGAGAGTGTGTGTGGTGTCATGACTCCTCTGGGTGTTCCCAGGCCTCTGTGTGTTTTATGAAGCAGGTTCACATCTGCCTCCGACTGTCTGTCACTCGCAGGTTTGAGCGCCTCCTCCGTCACAGCTGGAGCGATAGAGGAGTGTCCGGAACCTCCCAGCAGGAGGTGTTTGGTCTGTCAGCTGGATCTGAAGCTGTTGTTCTCCTCGTTTCTCAGAATTCTGTTTTTATCACAGGAGTGTTTTTCATCTCTGTAACGTCGCTGTTTGTTGTTCTGCTGAAGGAGCTCTGACTCCTGCTGCTCTGATCTCAGGTCCTCCTCTCTGGTCCTCCTCCTCATCTCCATCATGTGCCTTTGGTCTTGTTGAATTTAAGAGTTGTAAATTTCCTTCAGTGATGATGAGTGTTTTAATCTTCATCATCTCATCAGTGTTTATATTATAGCTTCTGCTCTTTCCTTCTCTCCTTTCCTTTCTGGTCCTCTCCTCTCATTACCTCTCCTTGTTTCCTCTCCTCACCTCACCTTCTCTCGTCACTACTTTTATTCTCTCTTCTCTTCTCTTCAACTCTCCTCTCCTCCTCTTTTCTCTTCACTACATATTTCCTCTCCTTCTCTCCTCTCCTCTTACCATCTCACTACTTCTTCTCTCCTCACTACGTTTCCCTTTTTTCTCTCCTCTCCTCTCCCCTCCTCTCTCCTCACTACTTGTTTCCTCTCCATGTTTCCTCTCCTCTTCTCCCATCTTCACTACTTGATTCCTCCTCTTGTTTCCTCTTCTCCTCTCCTCTCCTCTCCTCTCCTCTCCTCTCCTCTCCTCTCCTCTCCTCTCCTCTCCTCTCCTCACCCCCTCTCTTCACTACTTGTCTCCTCTCCTTGTTCCTCTTCTCGCTTCTTCTTCTCTCCTCACTACTTGTTTCGTCTCCCTTTTTTCCTCTCCTCTCCTTGGCTCCTCTCCTCGGCTCCTCTCCTCGTCTCCTCTCCTGTGTGAACATGGTTCATGACTCACTGGGTCGTTGCGAGTGTTTGGGGCTGAGCTGGTTCAGCGTTGGCGTGACACACAGACCCTCTCCTCTCCGCCGTATGTTCACACATATGGCCGCCCGCCTGCCTCAGTAGCAGCTCACAGTGAAGCGGAGAGTTTGGTTGTGACTGACTGTATCTCTGGGAGTGTGTCGTGTTTCGCTGGAGCTGGATCGACTCGTTCTCACTGCAGCCAAGATCATTACTGATGTCACTATGAATCTCAATCTACAGAGAAGTTTTAAAGTGTGTTTCAGAGGCAGAGTGGACGGACGGACTGATGAGGTCACAGATGATCAGTTTCACTCCTGATGCTGCCGTGTTGAGATTCATCCATAAGCAGCCAGTAATGGGCCCTAAATGATCACATGATCTCTGTCTCTCTGTCTCCCACACAAACACAAGAGAAGAACAATGCAGATTCTTCTCTCCTCACACTGAGGCATAATCTCACTCTCCTCTGGATGAGAGCGCCGGCTAAACGCCTAAAATCTCTGCACTAAATATCTACATCTTATTGTAAAGGTAAAGCGTTTTGTAATCTGGCTGCAGCACAAACACAACCTGCCGTGTCTCAAACCTGCCCGCCGCTCAGAGACGCTGCCTCTCTGCCAGGACGCCGAATAACATGAGTGAGCGTGCAGATCAGGACTCATGGTGTTTATCTGCCTCTGAAAACGTGTATAATAGCGGTAACATTTGCATCGTGCACGGCGTCAGTGTCACCTGTCAGTCTGGGAACTTCCTCAGGAATGTGACCATTTTAGAAACCTCCCCTCCCCCACCTCTCCTTGTGTTTCTCAGGCCGCCCTCGTCCTGTCGGCGCCAATAATAGAGGCATCAGCTGCGACTTTGGGGGATTGAAAGGTGACAGCAAGAGAAGGTGGAGTGAAAGCGAGATGGAAGGAGGGAATAACAGAGGAGTAAACTTTAGAGTGCCAAGGTCTCGTCCTTGACAGGATGTGTCTGATTGGCCCCCACGTGGGAATTCCTCCTCCTTTAATTGGCCGCTGAGTGGCGTTTCTGTGTCCTCACTGGTGACTGAGGTGATTTCCAGGGAAGGATTTTCCTCAGAGTTTTCGACAGGCACTTTTACTGTAACTGTGAAGACTGATTTTAGTCCCAGGATGTTCTCCAGGTGTCCGTCTGTCCGTCTGTGGGCGCAGGTACTCTCCACACCTCGCTGTGTGCTGTGTTTGGATTTAAGCAGCTGTCTGGGGTGTTGGACTTCTTGCTGCTCTGTTGAGTTAATGCAGAATCCTCACAGCCTACTCACCTTATTAAGTCAGAAACTCTGCGTGTGTGTGTGTGTGTGTGTGTGTGTGTGTGTGTGTGTGTGTTTGATACCTGAATTCCCATCCGCCGTGGGTACAGCTTTTTTTTTTCTCCCAAGGGAAGGAATCAAAGCCTTTCGAGAAATTTTACCTTTGGTGCTTTCAAAGCTCCCTCCTCCTGTCCCCATCCTCCGTTCCATCACCTCCTTTTCATCATACCCCAGTGACAGCATTAAAGTCTCTCTCAAGTCTCAGGATGCCACCCAGGATGTCGCCTTTATCCCCCACCCAAACAAAAAAAAGGGGAGAAAGGAGCACGGGCTGTCACCACTTTGTAGGGAAGGGTGAAATGTGTTATGGGAGCGTAGTCTCCTGTAAGTGAAGGATCACAGGTTCTGGAGGTAATTGGGGATTTTGTCGGTACACAATATTCTTATATCTCCGCCGGTCTGACAGATAAATATTGAAACATGCTTTGTGCAAGTTCTCAAAACCCAGATGAGCTGGCCAAAACCCCAAAAACACTCCATACCCCCAAAATATTCAATAAAAAATGATCTGAAACAGAAAAGGCAGCAGGTTGATTCTCAGGTGATTCATCAGCTGATGGTTTGAGCGCTGCAGCAGAATCACAAAGCTGCTTCAGGCTGGATCATGAAACCAATCACTGGAAGAAATGTCAGCATTGTACGTTTCTGCAAACCACAGATATGTTAACATGTGTACATTATTATGAGCTCATACATTGTGCTTACGTTCAGGAAAAGATCGTGCTTTGGTTTAAAACATTCGCTTTTTGTGGCACAATCCTGGCTGAGCTGATGTCTCAGTCTGGCACTGCTTCTTCAAGGCGGGAATTTCACGCCATTATGCCGACTCACTCTTCTGTATAAAAGATACAATAAGAAAATGGGGGGACAGAGCTGTCTTGCCTTTAAGGTGCCATTGAAGGTAGTAACTGTGCCAAAACGACTTCTGTATAAACAGGACAGCCGGCAGGACAGGACTGATGTGAAGTTTTGATGACATGTTATGTGTGCGACCCACCACGGGAAATGTCTGCAAATTGGGGAGACAGTAGACCCTTTTACACTGCCTGTTCAACAGCACTGAAACAGTTCCTCTATAAACAGGACAGCCTGACAGTGTTGCCTGTGCACAGGAGATTTAAAATGTAGCTGTTAGCAGTTAGCGGCTAACTTAAAGAAGATTAACAATGACTGAAAATATACATTTACCAGATATCCACGCCATAGTTACAGTTCATAAAGTGCTGCTGACATGTATGTTACATGTCACATCAGAGGCTGACGCTGTTGTGTTACATGTCACGCCTCTTTGCTTCTGTGACGTCAGCACGCTGTCTGCAATCACACACTGGAGCGGCATGATGGCGTTCTTGTTTGGCTCTGTGTAAAAATGCAAAGACGGTGTAAAGAAGTGACATCATAGCGCCCGCTCTTAAACAAAGCGCTTAATCAACGACCGCTTTTAGTGACAGTATTCCAGGTGGAAAAACAGCAACAGGTCACTAGAAACACTCGTGTTTGGTGGCTAAAAACCGCTGGAAATGCAGCGATGACTGTCTGAACAACTGCCAGTTTTGTCGATTGTTGGTGTTGAACAGTGGTCTGCAGTTTGGCAGGTGTCTCAGGTGTCACGCCATCACCTGTCCCTCCACCTGCTGATGACACGTCAGCTCAGATACTAAGTCTCTTTAGAAACATTGATATGACACATGTGAGACGTACAAATGTAACGTGTTCGTGTTTTGCAGTAACACACAGTGTTGTCGTCTTCTGTCGGCTGCTCTGTGTTCAGAGATTTTTTTTTGACAAATGTAGCTCAGATTTTTATTCCCAGATAAGACGGGTGTGGTATCACGCTGTTATCATGTAGTAAGCTGTAACTGTCGCAGTGTAACGAGGCATAAAACTATCTTTGGACCCGCGGCGGGGCGCGACATCCACCCTGTTATTAACACAAAATAGGAAGTGCATCTGCTCTTTGCTAACTATAGCTCTCACACAGCGCTCTTCACATTGTGTTCTGTAACTGATAACAAACGATCGTATCTCAAACCTCCTTTTAGCTCAGTGTCTCATCCCCGAAACTCCACAGCCGTCTCCTCTCCTCTGCCCTCTCCCCCACTTCTCCATCCAAGTCCATCCAATACCCTGCAGAGGAAGAGAGGAGGTAAACGCACGCAAGTGTCCCGTTAACTGTTTATTTATAACAGCTACCTGATAGTGGAGATGAGCTGCAGGGGCGTTGGTGTCGTGTCTGGAGTTTTATTTTTGTCGTTGGGCAGCAGCTAGTGTACAGTCTGACAGGGAAAGTGTAAAGTCAAAGTCATCAGTGAGTCTAACTGAGGAGAACACACGTTTGTAATGGATTACTGTTTGTAATCAGATTGTACTTTGTGTTTTGTTTCAAACCAAGTCCAGACATGGTTGGAAGAAACTCACGAGACTGATGTGTGGTTTGTTTTAATGTTCTTTTAATTGTGTAGCAGTGTGTCTGCAGAACACACAGCTATGTGTTGTAACGCACAAATCGAATTTATGGAGGTGGTTTGTGTTCAGTTGAAGAAAGAAGAAGAAGAGAGTGAGTCCTCCTTCTCAGATTGTTTTAATTGAGTTATTTTTAAAGGCCAGAAAGAATTGAAATTACACATAAATGAAAGACAAGTGTCAGAGACAGTGAGCCGAGCTTTATGTTGCACAAACCAGTTTTTTCTTCTTTGATATTCTGTTAATCATCTAGTTGGCAGCTGCTGATGTGAAACCTTATTGTCTGAAACCAACATGTAACAGTCTGTTATTCGCTCTTGTACGTTCTCCTCCGTCTTCTTACCTTTAAAAGTGTTTTTTGATGTGACGTCTCACTTTGAAATACTCCATGTTCTTAACTATCTGCTGCCATTACACTTCCATTACTCTGGGGTTGTTTTGCACGGCGTTGCCTCATTTCTTTTAGCGCCGCAGCTGCTGTGGTTTTAGAAAAAATAAATTAACCTCCAGGATCTTTTTTTTTCCTCTTCTTCGTTCTCTCTCTTAGTTTTTTTCAGGAAAATCATCAGCTTACTAAAAAACACAGTGAAAAACAAGACAAGGCCTCAGCGCTGCATTGACTTTTGAATTTGTAAAACCATCCTGCAGGAGTGTTGAGGAGTGACTTCATTTGGTATTCAGCTACTTTCAAGCTCTCTAGTGAGCCGTCACTGTTTTCTGTTCCCACTGTATTCAGTCAGAAAGCGACTCTATTAGTCTGACAAGAACACCCAGTTAATTATCCCTGGTTCTCTGAAGCAAATACAACATGAAGCCAATTAGAAAAGGTTTGTCTCTGAACACGCTGCTCACCTTACCTGGCTTCAGTTTGAGACAGGACGCATACAGCGTGACGTCCACTGATCGACCAACAGCAGTGAATCAGATGAGCGTGCTCTCTGCAGCTCGAAGAGAAGTCACACTGGCAAAAAAGATTTTAAATAAGTTCTTTTCTTTAAGGGACTGTTCTTTATTTATCAGAGGAAGAGGGTGGCTGGAGTGACACTTGGTTTTCAAGTCCTTTATGTTTGAAATTTAAGAGTTAAAAGTTGACAAAGCCTCGGTTCTTCGCTCTTGCCGTGCACGCTGGATAGTTCATTAGTTTATGTTTTGGCCAAAGTTTAAAAGAGACGTAGAAGAAATTTATTTTGATGGAATACTATTATTTTAAGCTCAGATGTTGTCATGTTTTTTTTTTTTTTTTTCTTTCTTTCTTATGGAAGCATTCGTTTCACATGATGCGTCCAAGGACTCTCGGAAATTTGAAAATTCATCAATAATTTCTTTTTTTAAAGCTTCTGGCTGCGATACGTGGTGTGATTTTGGTGGGTTTTTTTATTTATTTATTTATTTATTTTATTTAAGAAAACATAAAAATAATGTCCTTGCACTTCTTGCAGTATCACACAATAAAAGTGGGGAAAATTAAATAAATTCAATTCAATTTTTGGTAGGCTGCACTTGCACTTGTCTTCACTTGCTTTGTTATCACTGTATTACACAATAAAAGGGGAAAATGAATAAATAAAAATGTTAAATAAATTAATTAAATAATAAAAAAAAATTGCAGTAATTAATAATAAAATATAGAAGTAAAAATAATGTCCCTGCTCTGATCATATTACACAATAAAGGGGTGGGGTGGCAACTATGTTTGGAAGGCTTGTTCTCTTTAATAATCAGCAGCAATTAATAATACATAAATAAAAAATAAAAACATTTAATTACTTTTTTTTTTTTTTTCAATTAAACAAATGTCCTTGGGCTCATTTTCGTATTTCACAATAAAAGAGGGAAAATAAATAAATAAATCATTAAATAATAATTAAGTTTAGAAGGCTTGTTTTCTTTAAAAATCTGTGGTAATTAATAATAAAATAAAGTAATAAAATTGATGTCCCTGCACTTGTCTTCACTTGTTCTGTTGTGAACGTATTACACAATAATAAAAACACAGTTGACATGCCTCCCCCTTTTTGCACCACCCCTTCCTCCCTCATAAATAATGAACAGTCCCTTAGTCCATCTCATCACCCGAAATAAATGCAAAGCTCAGATTTGAGTGGCTTTTAATTTCCCTGCCGATCTTTCCGCCCACACGGTCCAAACATGATCAACATGTGGGAAAGCCTTCCGGACCGTCATCCCTCAAAGCCCATAAATCTCAGCAGTTACTGGTCGGGTAATTGCAGGGCAGCCGGAGGCTCTGAGAGACCCTGGCCAATAGGAGGAGAGTCACACAGACAGCGCTAAGTGCTTGTTCTGAACAAAGGTGTCACCATGGCACCCGGTGAACTAGTTTCAGCCGACACACCCACAAAAACACACACACACACACATGTCCCCCCCCCCCCCCCCCCCCCCCCCCCCCGGCCCCAGCTTCCTCGGGCTGAATCTTTCAGCCGTGGGCGATGTTCGTGGATCTCAGCAGAGCTGGACGCACAAAAACAAGATTCTTTGCTGTAACTTGTCAGGCATGTGTAACAGCATCTCTTAGCGGTAGATCTTTGATGTGTTGGACCAATCAGGAGGCACGCAGCAGGGCGGGTGTGTTTGTCTGACATTATGTCTCTTTTCTTTTCCTCTCTTTGTGTTTGTTCCACTCATGTTCATCTGAAATGTTTCATTCAGCTGCACACATACAGAAAACTGTCATCTTCTGCTCTCCAGTCTCTCCCATGATCTCTCCCACTCTGCCTGTCCTAAATGTCTTCGGCCTCGACAGGCTCTCTGTAGCTCTTTTTACACAGAGATGGCGCTATAGAGCCGCTACAAGTCCCTTCTTTACGCCGCCTCCACATTTTTACATAAAACCAAACAACAACAACAACATCGTGCCGCTCTAGTGAGTGATTTCAGACAGCATGCCGGCATCGCAGGAGCAAGAGAGGCATCATATGCGACACAACAGCGTCAGCCTCCAGTGTGACATATAACATGTCATGTAACATGCACATTGGCAGTGATTTATAAACAATAACAGTGACATCACAGGTCAATAACAATCATTTACTGTCTCTGTTATATGGCGGCTGATCTCGTCCTCTGCTCGGAGGGTTAGGAGCTCCCGGACCTTATTATTTTCCCAATTTGCAGACATTTTCAGCCGCTGTTCCTCTTCTTTAAGTCAGCTGCTAACTGGACGCTAACAAACCCTGGACTTTCACCAAGGAGCTCGCTAATCACTTCCTGTATGAGTGTAGAGTCAAACCATGATGTTGTTTTCCAAACCTAATCATGTGGCCCTGAACAGGCCTCATCTCTCCTAAATGTCTTCGGCCTCCCCCCTCGTCAGTCTCCGTGTGTGTCAGAGTGATCAGTGGGTGGAGTGTGTCGGGGGGGCGGGCGGTGTTGTAGGTGTCGAGGTAATGACAGCTCTCCGTCCCGCTCTGAGTAGAAGATTTCTCGTCCCTCTCGGCCTCTCGTTACCTCTCCGTCTGTGTGTGTCCCTCATTCTCTGCGTTGACAGCGCTTCTTTATCCCGCAGCACAGACAGCTCAGCGGGCTCTCTCATAGCGACACTCCCCCGCCATCATCAGCCCTTTTGTCACGCGATGAATAGACAGGCGGTGTTTTTGATAGGTGACTGAGTGGAGGAGAGGAGAAAAAAAAAAGAAGAAGCCTTGAAGGTTTTAGAGATTTAAGAGAGAAGGTGTGATGTGCCTTAAGCCTGTGGAGGAAGGAGAGGACAGGAAGAAAATGTTTTTGGAAAGAGAAAGCTGTGCGAGGTAGACGAGACAAAAGACATCCTGAGAGACGGAGAGAAGCAATGAAAATCATTAAACAGAAAGAGAAACAGATGACAGGCTGAACAACAGTGAAGAAGCAATAAGGGGAAAGGGGAAATAGGAGGGATGTTGCCCCCGGCAAAGCAGTTGAAGGTAGCCGACATGAAAGGGACGGAGTTTATCCCTGGCAGCCATCTTGGACTACTTTCGAGAGGTAAAACTTTCCAAATAGTGCGCAGAAATAATTCCAAGGTGGCTTCAATGGAAAACAAAGTTCAAAGTGTAAAAATCTTCCACAAAGCTGGAAAGGTAAAAAAATTGTCAAGTCGCAGAGCGAAGAAAGAAAGAAAGTGGTCTGCTCTGCTTCCTGACTCTGTCTGGATAAAAGCTGGCGCAGCGGGGAGACGACACAGCGGCACTCGTGATTAAAAACAAAGTTTTGTCCAAAGGTGATGCATGGCAAGGGCGAGGCAGCGGCAACAAAGAGTCTTTTTAGTTGGTCAAAAGCTACCTGGGAGGCCTTGTGTTGTTGTTGCCAGGGAGTTCCTGCGGTGATTTCACTTTCTCCAGCGGGCATCTGCGACGGGGCAAAATGGAGTCACAGCGGGGGCCTCTCTCCCTCTTTTTCTTTCTCCTTCTCTTTCATTCTTTTCTTTCTGCTTTCTGTCCATCTCTCTAACGAAAGCCCTCGGGGGAAATCATTTGTACCGTGACACACACACACACACACACACACACACACACACACACACACACACACACACACACACACTTGCTCAGGAGGGGATCCTCTCCTCCATGAAAGAGCTGTATGAATAACAAACCCCTGAGTTCAGTCCTCCACACCGACAATGGACACAAACACCAGCACATGCTCTCTCCCTCTTTCTATCCCTCTCTCTCGGCTCTTTCTTCACCCCCCCACACACACACCTACACACACACACACACACACACACACACTCAGTTTGACCCCACTTACAATAGAGAAGGCATGCATTCATTAGCGCTTCCAAGAAAGCTTTGACTGGTTCGGCATTGTTGGCTAATCCAAAGTCCCACCGTATATCACCTTCACTCTCCCCCCTCCATCCATCCATCCATCTTAGTCTCTCCATCACGTCTCTCTCACTTTGTCTGTCTCCCTCACTCTGTTCCTTCGAGCTCTTTCATTCTGAAGCTGCTGAATGACCCACCGATGGTCTGAAAAAAGAGATGTGAGAGCCTGTGAGAGGAGCGAGGGTGAAAGTGAGAGCCAGAATTGTTGTAAGAACTAATCAGATTACTCCACAGCATTGATGATATTATCCCCCTCCTCACCCCCCTGCCCCCCCTTCATGATGGATTTCTATCGACAATGAGATTTGCGTGGCACGAATCAGTTTAAGGGGCTGAACTTATCAAGGGGATTGACTTTTGATTCAGTGCGAGGCGCTTTAAGTCGAGGTGTTTGTGACGAGACTGAGTGCGCAGCAGTTAGAAGCTGGATGTTTCCCCTGCTCTCCTAACCATGCCTTCTGTCTTTCTCTCTCTTGTCTGTCTCCTCACAGATCTCAAAGGTGCTCGGCACAATGGGGCTCCGAAACCTCTGAGGGGTGAGCACAAAAGGCCGAGGGGAAGAGGAAGAATAAAGCCGAGGGAGGGGGAAAAGAGGACAAAAGAGGAGGAGGAGGTGGAACAGAAGAAGGAGGGAAGATTCTTGCCCGGCGCCTGGCGAGCAGGAGAGCTTTCCGCCAGAAGAGTGGGCGGAGAAGGAGAGGGAGGGAGGGAGATTTGAAAGGAGGGATTTGCTCGATCTGTCGGGGGTGCATGCTCCCCCCTAAGTCCCCCCCTCCCACTTGGACATCCTCCTTTTTATTTTTGTTTCTGCATCACTGACAGGCCCACAAAAGGAAAAGAATGCGCAATAAACTGAGTTCAGGACGCCTCGGGGCGAGCAGGGGCCTCGATGTGAGACTACCCAGGACTAGAGCTTTGCTGCTGGGTTTGCTTCTGGCCGTAGCGGGCTGGCTGCCTCCGCCGGTCCGTGCAGACGTGGAGATCGATGTGCTGGGAGAGATGGTGTTGATGGAAGGAGGTGGAGAGAGTGACATAGACAGGAGGAGCGACCTGGAGGCCTCCATGCACTCCTCGCTCCTTCAGGACTTCCAGGAAGTGACGGAAGGTATCCGGGCGATGGAGGCCATTGCCGGAGACACCGGTGAGCCTGCGGCAACTCAGCAGAACACGGCCGCGCCCACCGCCTTCCCGGACTCCTCGGCGGTAGTGGGTCGGATCTTCCAGATGACGGTGCCAAACAAGATGGAGGATGTTTACCTGGGTGACATTGTGAAGGTGAGTCCCAGAGTCACCACTTCCTCCATGTTTAGGTCAGCTGACTGATGTTTTCTATCTGTTCCTAAATAAAATTGTCTACCTTAATGTTTGGGCTCAGTTAGACCCGGCGAGGTCCAACTTCCTGTTAGACCAGAAAATGACCAAAACCCAGATTGACTTTCTGGGAACTGGGAGTTAGAGCTGCTTAGTGCTGCATTGAAAGCACTGACCACAGTAATATTCCACTGTATGTTATCGTAGTTTACAGCTGAGGACACTCAAACCCTGAACAGAAGCTATTTTTCTGTAGCAGACTTTTGAAACATGTCATCAGTTCAAAATCTGGTTCATAAGAAGTTCTTATTAAATTAGGAAAAGTCATGATGTATTGACGTGATACAGAAATGTGAACGCCCCAATCTAGAGCCAGTGTTGAGTTTGTCTGTTCTGGGCTACTGTAGAAACATGGCGGTGCAACATGGTGATCTCTGTAGATGAGGACCTGCCTCATTCTGAGGTTACAAAGACACAATGATTCTTATTTTCAGCTGATTTTACACTAAAGAAACACACTGATTATATTATATTCCATTTCTGACAGTATGTCCTCCTGAACTCTACAAACTGGAGCTTTAAATAGTATTTTTTAAATTTGTTAGAGAGGATGCAGCAGCTGCGTGACTCCACCGTCACATCCGAGGTTAAGACACATCACAAACATGTGCGTGCAGTCGCAGCCAGGCGGGAGATGAACGAGCGTCAGGGGCGTCGGGGTCGGGCTACAGTTTCCTCAGCCTCAGTGAGCGGGTTGACTCCAGATGAACTCCAAGAACAATCAGAAAGGAACCATTTCCCTAAAATATATGTCCCTGAAATGATGCAAACGTGTGCCATAGCTCAGAACGCGGCCCGAGGCGGCGCCCATCTCAAGACATTCACAGCAATATGCCCTTTTTTAATTGCACTGCATTTTCCACGATGGCCAATTTTCTATAATATATGTAGCCTCATATCTGAATGGGAGGCTTTAGTAGCATTACCCTTCCTCTCCTCTCCTCCTCCCTCTCTCTCCTCTTTATTCATCCTCCCTCCTCCTCTTTAAATGTCTTCCTCTCCTCCGTCCATACTCTCCTCTAGCCTGAACAAATTTAACTCATCCTTCTCCATCTCCTTCTCTCCGCCCCTCCCTCGTTGTTCCAGACGCACTTTGTCTACTTGCTTTCACACCTAAATGTTATCACTCCATCCCTCCTCTCCTCCCTCCATCCACTCCCTTCTCTCACTCCTTCAGGCTAAACCTTTAATATTGTACGCTCCCTTCCTTCCCGTCCTTCGTCTTCTTTGCATCATCTCTACCCAGTCGTCGCTCCTCCCTCGCTATCTATCCATCCTGCTGTTCCTCCATCCCCTCTCTCTTCTCCTCTCATTCCTCCATCCTTCTCTCCCCTCCTTTATCTCCCTCCATCACATTCCAGCCTTTCATATCCTATCACCTGCTCCCCCTCCTCTCCTCTCCCCCGGCCTCCATCTTTTGCTTTTAAGTCCTATCTCTCCCTCCACACCCGTTCCTCCCTTACTCCTTTCTTCCACCCCTGTCAAATCACATCAGATCATATCAATCACGTTCCCGAGTGATGAGCAGCATGAAAATATCCCCACTCCGCCCTAATAGAGCCTCCACACGGGGCAGGTAGGCTGCGTCGCAGAGAGAGACTGTAGTTTTGTCTCATTTCTCAGCAGCAGTTACTCGGTGTGTCTCCCGACGGTGGATCTGATCCTCGGTTGGAGCCGCTCTTCAGTTTTTCATAATGTTTTTGTTGAGTTCACAGATGACTGAGCGGGGCTTATTTGCAGGATCTCAGCTGATTGGGGCTGACTCGATGTGGCTTGCTGGCACCCAACAGGCGCCTTGTGTGTTCTGTCTGGGAATTTAAAGGGGTATGATGTGTATTTCTTGTGACAGTTGATACGCGACCCATGGGGTCAGCTGCCTGGCTCATCTGAGACCGTGGAGATGGAAATAACTGTCACTGTTTTTAAACCCTCTAAACTCTGTAAAAGCAAAGGTGCACCAGGCCTAATGTGGTGTTTTTGCTCATTGTGATGTCATTTCCTGGAGTATCTTCAAATGCTTCATAGCCCTAAAACCTGAGCTAAAAGGTTTTGTGAGTCAATGAAGTGTAGTAATTGTTGAAAGTATTAAAATTGTCATTTAAAGAAATATAAAAATCTAAGGGGGTTAGGGGTTACACACAAAACATATTGATCCAGAAGGTTTTTAAATATAGAAACTTAAACAAAATATTAACACCACACTATACTATATGTTTTCATGAGCAGAGTGTTGTGATGGACTGATTCATTCCTCTGGCGCCAACGTCTGTTTTCGTGCAGTTTTGCACCTCATATATTTGTAGTGCAGCGATGTCATTACAAGCATACGACGTGATGACAGTGAGGACAGAGGCCTCAGCTTTCTGCTGCAAAAAATGAATGTTGTAGCTGTTATGGTTTTGTTTAAGATTGATATATACAAGACGATGCAAGCAGCTGTCTCTCACGGGCATTACGGTAAAATATTGATTTTGCACTGCGCCTAATGAAGGCAAAGTGAGGTAATGACGTGATGACAGATAAGACAGAAGCTTTAGTTCTCTCTGGTTTTTATTTTACATCGATATAAACAGGATAATGCAAAACTATCTCTTGTGGCCATGACAGGAAAGTACTGGTGTAATAACGGCGGGATGCCATGTTAGCATGGCACATAAGGTAAAGTAACAACAGGTGATGACGTGATGACAGAGGTCTCAGCTTTCTGCTGCAAAAAGAACAAATGTTCGAGCTATTAAGGATCTTATTTAAGAGAAATTTAACCCTGTGAGAACAGACCTGCTGTGGGTTGGTGCAGGGGTTGTTGTTTTTATGACCCTGTTTAAAATCGATCTAAAATAAAAATTATAGGAGCTGGAGCGTTCATTCTTCCTGCAACACAAAGCTCAGACTTCTGTCTTTCACCCCAGTACGTCGTTTGTTTGCAGTGAAAACACGCAATGACGCCACAGTAATGTCCTGTCATGGCTGTGGAAGATTGATTAACATGATCCTGTTTAAAACTGATCCAAAATGAAAACTATAATAGCGGGAGTGTTAATTTTTTTTTTTGCAGCAGCAGAAAGCATCATATTATCCACTTGTGATGATGCCGCGACCTTCTGCTACAAGCGGTCCAATAGTCTGTAAAAACAAGCAGTGGCGCGAGCAGTGCGATAGGAATGCCTGTTGTATTTTTTGTTTTTTTAATTTATGTCACAATTTCAATACTTATATCAATTATTATAGTTTCTGTACTTCCATGACCTTTTAACTTTCAGGTTGCACAGATTTAAGGGATATAAAATACCAGGCAGGCGCTGGGGAGATATTTCTACTGCAGATGAAACTGTCAAAATGACTTTGCACTCTGCTCATTAAAATGAGAATATCTCAAAAACTAAAAAATGTGCAAAGTTCAAATAACTGCTGGAGTGATGAGAAATATTTTGATCATGTTTCTACAGTGAGAAATCTTTTGGATTAACATGTTTTGTGTGTTTATTTTTTCAAATTTGATGAAAAAACATGATGTCAATATTTTTATTCAGATTTATGGACTTTCATAACCTTTAAGCTCAGGCTGTGCAGATTTTAGGAACATAAAGTGTTTGAAAGTTCAGAGCGTAAAACAGGATCTACCACAGCGTCTGTTTTTAAAGGGTTAATGTAACCATCACTCTCTTCTTCTAATTTTGGCCCTCCTCTCTGCTGATTCCTCTCCTCTCTTCTCCTCCTGATCTGTCCTCACTTGCTTCTCCTCATTCAGCGATGATGCTCCTCCTCCTCCTCCTCCTCCTCCTCCTCTCTTTATGTTTCATCCAGCTGCTGATCTTCCTCCACTCTTCCCATCATCATTTTCACCTCCTCCTCCTCCTCTGTGTCTCCTCCCTGCTCTCCATTTGTCCCACAGGCTGAAGCTGTTCTTCCAAACCTGATTATATCTGTCACACTGTAAGCCGGGGGCCTCCTATTAGAGCCAATAGGAGCTGACAGCGTGGGCAGAGAAGTGGTAGGGAAGGAACAATGAAGAGAGAGGAGGAGAGATAGAGGACAGGCTGGAGGTGGTTTTCAGAGAGATGAAGGGAGGCGTGAACAGAGGAGCAGATCATGACCTCAGAAGCAGCAGAATCACCTTTTGGGAAAGTCTACTTTCCTGTGAAAGAAAGGTCACAGATTCTATCTGGTCGGTGTGATCCATACAGTCCTGTCCAACCGTCCTTGTGAAAGACTCCACGCCTCCTTCTCACTTTGCTTTTCGACTGTCGGCTCCATCTCGACAACTTCACAGAGTTTGTTTACTTCCCCCTCCGTTTCTAATTTCACCGCCGCTATCCTGCTCTTTCCTCCATTACAAATTTCAACACTTTTCCCCGCATCCGCCGTCCTTCCCCTTCTCTTTAGATGTGAGTCCCCCCTCTGGTATTTGGAAGGTCGGCGCTCAAGGTTGTGGAGCGAAAGGCCAAATCAATTTTTGTGCTTGGCGTTGCACTCATACTAATGGCCTTTTCTTATGAAAATCGGCCGGAGTTTGAGAGGTCTCGCGCTCCGTGACAGCCCGCCTGCCCATTCACCTTTTGCTGAGCGGTCCGGGCCCCGTCAGTGAATACACCAGCGATTATCCATTCATACGGCGTCGAGCTGTGGATTCTCAGCCAGGTGGGCAGGACATGAAGCTCAGAGGAGGAGAGGCAGAGACAGGAAATATATTCTCCACCAGATACAAATTGTTTTATCATAGAGATTCATTTTAAAGGTTAGTTTGACTTCATGTCTTCATTCAGGGCTCGTGTTTAGATTAGGGATGGAATGTTCTTTGATTCTTTGATCGACAGTTTTCAAATAAAATAGTCTGTGATTCCCATGGTCATTGAAATAAGAACTCATGGAACTTCACAATCACCTTTTCCAGGCCTGGAAAAGTCATGGAATTTTGTTGTGTGTAAAGAAGTGTACATAGGTTTAGGCACAGATGAATCATCACGCTGTATTCAGGTGTATTTATCAGCTTCAGCAACGACCAGCAATGATGGAAATATGACACCTGGGTGGAGGCGCTAATTTTAGCCTCTTAAGCCCCGTCTCCACCAAACCCTTTCAGTACAGTTCCTCTGGAGCCAGCAGTAACCCTTCAGACATGGTACCTAGACCCTGGGTCTGTTCAGACAGTCCTCTTAAATGTGGGCGGGGTTGTTGTCACTCACTGCTCCGTCCAGCACTGGCTGTATTTCCTCATCAGCGGTGACACAGATGGAAGTCTGCACCTGGTTTATGGTCCACAGAACGAGGCTAAAAGTGTGTGTCATATAAAAACTAAAGTGATGCTCAAAGTTGTCACAGGTAAATTTAAGGTGTGCTGATGGATTCACGTCATCAACTCATGCATTGAGTAACATTACAAGTTAACGTTCCACCTTAAAAGTTGCCGGCAGTCGGCCCAGTGAATGAAGTGATTTTTTTCTCTTTCATTTTATAGTTGTAGTTTACTGATGTATGAACAGAGGTTACATCAAACCAGAGTGAGCGTCCTCTACTGACCAATCAGACTGCAGTGTTCACAGCTCCACCTTTTAGTACCAGATCTGTGTGCTAGGTACCCCAACAGAGGGGGGACCAAACATGGGGACGCTAAGGAACGCTGCTGTTGGGACCATCCAATGTGAACTGAACTGAACTGAACTGAACTGCTTGGTGGAAACGGGGCTTTTGCTGGCGCAATGCAATTCCAGGCAGCGTCCGAATCGTCCAAATTTTTAAAGTCGACACTGAGTCTGAGAGAGAGGCTATTTTAACTGTTTTTTCCACGTCTCCAAAAACCACATACACCTTCTA
Organism: Cephalopholis sonnerati; assembly: GCA_019142605.1. Lineage (NCBI taxonomy): Eukaryota > Metazoa > Chordata > Actinopteri > Perciformes > Serranidae > Cephalopholis > Cephalopholis sonnerati. The sequence continues at coordinate 1,914,628 of JAGQAX010000002.1, read as the reverse complement.
ATTCTGGTGGAAAGAGGGCAAAAGTCTGTGAAGTGGAGAAAACCTATGAGGGAGCTTGTCGTGCAGTCGGAGGTGATTAGTGATAAATGCATGAAAACAGAAGTTTTGTATTCCAGTCTGACACACTGGAGTACCAGTATGTGATCACACACTGGTGGTGATGGCGGTGGAGTGTGAATGGTCGCGGTGTTAAAACACCATTAAGGTTTTACTAAAACAGTTGAGGCGAATGATTTCATATTCTCTTTGATCAGGAGCAGATTTCTAATCTGATATCTGGTGTGTTTTCCTCTCTGAGGGGACGCGTTAACCTTTTTTAACATTTTTAAAGTGAATGATTTTAAACTTTTCAGCCTCCGAATAAATAAAAAGCTGTGCTCCAACTACCAAATACCTACAGAGCTGGGGAGGAAACACTTTTTGATTGTTCTAGCCCAGTCCTCTCCGGGGGCAGAGCGACAACAGCGCAGTGATAATTCACAGCATCGACCGCAGCTCAAGAGGTGGCACCTTTGCGACTGCAGCATCTGTATGCAGGTGCTGCTGGGACTGAGAGACCCTGCGGCGCTTCTATCGTCTACTGTTATTAATGGACGTGGCCGCAAGAACGGGGTTTGTGGCCAACAGATGAGTACTCTCCATAGCCTCATTACCACAATTACCAGTGTAATTAGCTGATTGGCTGATGGGCCGGCTGGCAGGCGAGCTCACCCCCTTCATTTCTTTTTTCCCCATATTTCATTCCAGGAAATAACTGACGTAGCTGAAAATTCTTTTGTACTTTAGTTCTCGGAAAAAGAGGCCAGAAACGTGGGGTTCAGCATCTGTGTGTGTGTGTGTGTGTGTGTGTGTGTGTGTGTGTGGGTGTGCGTGTGTGTGTGTGTGTGTGGGTGTGTGTGGGTGTGTGTGGGTGTGTGTGTGTGAACAAATAATGTGGACATATTTCTTTGTTTTGGAGTGTGTGCCTAAAAGCATATGTTGCATATTCCTTTGTGAATATTTTGATTGTGTATTTGCATGCAGATTAAAACAAGAGATACTCACAGCTAATTACTCTCTGTAAGCCCCCTCTCTCACACACACACACACACACACACACACACACTGTGTCTGTGTCTGTGTCTTTCTCTATGTAAAATCGCCCCACAGCACCACCCCGGATAACAAACAGTTTATTTGGTAAAACACCGGTCTCCCTCTGCTCTGCTGAACCGCCTGACATCACACAGAGGGTGTGAGGAGGGAAACGCAGGAAACGCAGCGACATCTTGGTGAAAGAAACAACTGCTTTTTCGTGTCACTATTACCGCAGGAAATGATGCAATGTCTCAGTAAAACACAACTGCTTTTTGTGGCACTGTCGTGGCAGGAAATGCAACAATATTTGTTAAAGTGCGACAACTTCTCGACTATCTCAGCACGAAATACAGCAGTGTCTCAGTAAAATAACAACTGCTTTTTATGGCAGTATTTCGGCAGTAAATACAGAGATGTCTCAGTAAAACATGATCGCTTTCTGTGGCACTTGACTGCAGGACATGCAACAATATTTTATAAAACACAACCACTTTTTGTGGCTGCTATCCCAGCAGGAACGGAGCGATGTCTTGGTAAAAAGCAGGCACTTCTTGTGACATTCTGTGAGCAGGAAACACAGGTACATTTGATACAACACAGCCACTTCTTGTGGCACTATTTCAGCAGGAAACACAGAAAGTTTCAGTAAAAAACAATCACTTCTTGTGGCACAGTCGCAGGATGAAATGCAGCAAAGCATTGCTTTATTAGCAATGCTTTGCTGCATTTCATCCTGCACACATCCACATTTGGTGCCTGAGAAGCCGCTGAAAACACAGCTATGACTCACTAAGAAGCAACCAGTGTTGTCTGTTGGTCTCAAACAGTACTTTGTAATTTGTATTAAACTTACAAATGTCACATATTCGTAGTTTGCAGAAACATACGCCGACATTTTCTGGCGTCAGTACCAAAGAATAAACTTATGAAAACACAAACATATATGCATATTTGTGGGAGAGTGTTGCTGCACAGAGAGAAAGCCACTGTGTGTGTGTGTGTGTGTGTGTGTGTGTGCGTGTGTGCGTGTGTGCGTGTGTGCGTGCGTGCGTGCGTGCGTGCGTGCGTGCGTGCGTGCGTGCGGGCGTGCGGGCGGGCGGGTGGGTGTGTGTGTGTGTGTGTGGTTGTCAGAACACATTGAGTCGCTGTTTGAGTCGCTCCCCTCTTGATGAATGGAGACAGTAGCTTGCTGTTGTAAAGGGCCGTTCCCCCCGGGGGCATTTTGGTGGGAAAACTAACTTTCCCTTCTCCTCCCCACTGACTCCTTTCCTCTCCTCTCAATTCATTATCGTCTCCTCCTCTGTGTCTCCTGTCGTCCACTGTCTGTCTCTGTCTCCTTCACCCTCGCTGTCTTCCAGGCGTCCTGTTATATTTCCACTCCTCTCCGTCCCTCTTTCTTTTTATCACTCTCATTCCTCCTCTCTCTTCCACAGCAGCGGGCCCTCCATCTCTCTCTCTCTCCTCAGATGCTGCAACACAAGCATTTTTTTTCCTGCTACATGAGCAACAATTAGTTTCCCCTCTATCTCCTCATGGACTCCCTCCACATTTACTGTTGATGGGCTTTAAACCCACAGTCATCATCGTGTCGTTTGTAAAACCTCTTTGAAACTTTCATTTGTGATTCTCTGTGCTCTTGTTCGCCGTCTGCCTCTCTGCTGTCCTGTCCTGCGTTTAAAAAAAGAGCGGCTCGCCCTGTAAGCCCCTGCAGCTCTGTAGCTGTTAGCTGGCAGGGCAGCAGTGGAAAACTGGTATTAAGAGCGCAGGAGGGAGGAGGCAACCAAAGATAAAAACACACACACACACACACACCAGAACATATGAGTCACCCGAGCTGTAAGCTAGCATGCCGCGATCGGTTTACTGGCACCAGAACGGTGGTGGCCATGTTGCTATGTAATTAAACATACAGCAGGCGAGGCTTTTTGATTCATACGTCCCAAATTATATGCTCCCATGAATCCATTCATGATGTGGTGCTTCTCAGTTTGAGCTGAGAAAACACTCTCGTCTGTCCATGTCGAGGGAGACTTTACTGTTAGTTCCTCTGATGCCTTCATGTCAGTGTTGGATTTCAGTGTGTAATTTCCATTTGACCTTTGGCACATATAATTACTGCCAAACAGCCTCCGTTCAACTCCCGAAACTCCGGCAGAGAAGTCAGAAAAAAAACAGGAGCTAATTTGGTGGTTTAAGTTTCCAAAAAGGGAGTAAGTCCTCTCTGCGTCTGCTGATCATGGTGGAGAAAGCATCCTGATGTTGTGATGGTGTGTCCTCATGTCGCCTAGCAACCACAGGTTTTGGACTGGACGGTCTCCTCCAGCACGCTTGGTTGTCACCCAGAGGGGAAGTTGCAGCGCAGCGGGCTGCTTTCATTGGTTTTCCAGGCTTAGTGAGCCGAGCCATATTTGGTGTGTGAAGGCTACAGTAGCAGATTATATTTAGATGCTGGACACTGTGATTATAGATTGGCCTGTTAAGGCAACAGAGCAATTTGTTGATCATCACATGGTGTGATAATGCACGGGCAATAATTCTGTCAGCGTGACGAGCTGAATGAAGGAGCACAGCTGCGTACAGTGTCGTTGATCTGACACAAGTCGTGCAGTTCAAAGCCTTCGAGTCTCAGTTTGGAATAAAACTCTCGGCGAGTCGTTCCTCTCGTCTCAAACAGCATTGATTTAGTGTTGGAGTGACCAGCCTGCGTCTCCTCTTCAGGCGGCAGCGCCCCGCATCTCCTCCACTTCAAAAAAGGCGCCTCTATATCATGTCTCTCATTATCCCTGAGCAATGTGTTTAAGATTTAATGGTTTGTGTCTGCACTATAGCTCGTTAGCCGGATAAAGATAGCTAATGTTTTATTCACACGGCATCAAAGAAAAAGGAGATAATTGCTGACCTAGGGACGAGCGAGGGCTCTGCGGAGTTGTTCGTCAGGAGGAGGAATGATCCTTTAAGCATGCACTCCGCCTGTCACATCACGCTGATGACGGCGGCGGGTCTGTCAGACGTCTCACTGTGAGGACGACTAAATTGAATAGTAGCTGAGTTCTTTTTTTATTTGCATCTCAGAAGAAGTGATGGGAACTTAACTTTGGGTGAAGTGTGCTTAATTGTCTCCTTTAGTCTTCCATTGTAGCTGTGTCACAATGGATTTAACAGTGTTCTGATTTGGCCCGCAGCGCCGTCTTCACTGTATTTTTCTGCTCGTCCTGCTCCTCACAACACGTTCACATGCGTCTGTCTCCTCTGCTCACACTGAACTACACCACAGTTAATGCTGAGTGTGCACTTTGGTCGTCTCCCTCCTCTGTGACGTCCTGTCATCCTCTGAAACGTGTCAGTTTGTCCTGCACAACACAAAGCTGCTGACATGTCTCAGCTCCAAGACAAGTGTCTGAACATTCACTTTTTTAATTACAGTTATGGGATGTAATGTTATGGGATCAAGATTCTTATTAAGTCTCTGCAGTTGAGCCAAAGTAATTAATGAATTAATCAGCAATCATTTAGTTTAAACTTGTAGTGTTTTCTGCCGCTACAGGTCTCTCAATCACAATAACAACAGACGGATAATGCCGTCACCGCAGTCCCTGGTTAGATTTCCTTCGGTGTTCATCGTTCAGGAGGTTTTTACTGGGAGCCGAATTATCCACAGAGGTCTCTTCTTCTCCAAAACAGACCAGCTGATATAAACCAGTAAAAACACTGGATGAAGCAGTTTCACTTTAAAAATCAGTGTTTTTCTGATGCTGTTCTGTTTGTCATGGAGGAGCTGCTTGTCCAGCTACTGCTAATGTTTGTCTGCTAATCTTTTTCCTCTGATAACTAAAGATCCAGATGCTCAGGATGGAGCCGAATTATCCACAGAGGTCTCTTCCTCTCTAAAACAAATGCACCAGGTGATTTAAATCAGTAAAAACACTGAATAAGCAATGTCACGCTAAAAATGAGTGTTTTGTGGATGATTTTTGGCACAGCAGGGGCTGGAGTCGAGCTG